>OY728147.1:388043295-390527045 GCA_963277665.1 Viscum album | reverse complement strand
TTTAATAGGATTATTTATAATTTCACTTAGATTTTGTGATTATTATTTTATGAATAAAATGTCAATTAAAATTTATGGATGATGCACCTATGTATAGGTACGACCATGAACTATGTATGTCACTAACCATCCAGGTATTTTTTATAAAATTTTATTATCATGAGAATAAATTACTCCTTTTTAAGTGTTTGGTTTCCAATAAATTCTTATATACAAACTCATATATATATATATATATGTAATTATTCATTTCCAAATTTTAAAAAGTCAAAAATTACTGTGAACAAAATAAAAAGTGGTCAAGCTCAAATCGTTAGTGGCTGGATTGGAATGTCAAAGATGGGATAAAACAAATACCAGAAAGGATCAAAACCCATATAAGAACAAAAAAAATCATCAATATCGGGACCCATAATGCCTGAAAAAATAGACACACAATGATGGGGAGGAATAAATCTTGAGGAAAATGAAAGTATAGTAAAGAGGGAACACTAATTTGAATATTAAAATAAGATTCACAAAGAATCCATATAAAAATCACCATGATGGAGGGGGTTGAAAGTGGGATGCATGCATGCAACTTGTATTTGTTGAGTCGAAAGTCCTCTTTTGACTTCTACATCATGTTTTGGAAATCACAAATGTATTCTATTCTTTGTTTTGGAATTCACAATTGTCTTTTTAATCGTATCGTACTGACCCTGTCAATCGTATCGTACTGACCCTATCCATAGTATCGTACTAACCCTATCAAACGTATCATACTGACCCCGTCAAACGTATCATACAGACTCTGTCAAACGTATCGTACTGACTCTGTCAATCGTAACGTACTGACCCAGTCAATTGTATCGTACTAACTCTTCTATTCATACTTTCATTACTTGTTTTGTTACTTAGTCAAAAACACTTGTTTCATATGAATTGTACCATTGCTTATCATTGACATATATCCTATTCTAACCAATACGATGTTGTTGAGTTAGTTATAAACTAATCAAAATGATGTCGTGCTTTCTGTTTTAATATGACCGTTATGATTCCAGGTGTCCAAGTCCCTCCGAGTTTTTCGGAGAAATATGACCGTTGGAGGAGTTATGACCGTTGGAACCCGAGGCCTATAAATAGGAGGTCATTTAAAGCTGAAAGATAAGATTGATGGATGAATGAATGAAGAGACTTCGTGAACTATCAAGATTCTAGAGAGAGACATTGTGACTTTTCTCATCTGCCTTGTGCGTCCGATCATCGTATCGAGGGATTTCAAGTGATTGAAAGACAGAGGTGCCGATTGACTATAAAATCGAGGGCTGCCGGGGATAGGCAGACAGACGTTCCGATCATCGTATCGAGGGCTTCTAGGGATAGGCAGACAGACGTGTCGATCATCGTATCAAGGGCTGCCGGGGATAGGCAGACAGACGTGCCGATCATCGTATCGAGGGCTCACCAAGGTGTTGTTGAGATAGACTTTTTATCCTAGGTGAAAGGATAACCCGTCTATTTGGGTTAAAATAATTGTAATACTTTTACATTTCTGCTATTACTTGTATTAGAAAGGAATTTGTATTGTTTCCTTTCTTCTTTACATATTCAATTGTAATTGTTTCAATTACAATTATTCTATTACATTTTGTATTGACTGATTCTATACGCTTTAAGGTAGAATCATTCATCTTTGTATTACTCTAATCATTGTGTTCATCTTGAATACAATTGTTTTAAATTACATTAGTATTACAATACATCATACCTTTTTATATTCAATACAATTGTGGGTGTTTGTATTTGTATTAGTTTAAGATAATTTAAACTAATCTCTTAGTTACTAAAACTCAAATGTTTTTAGACCTACAATTCACCCCCCTCTTGTATTGTTCCATCTAATAAACATATATATCTACATATTCGATCCAACAATTGGTATCATAAGAGGTTTTCCATTGATTTGTATTAATTGATTTGTTTCTTTCATATTTCTTAAATACTTAGTACACTAACGTGTGGAGTGGAAAAGTTTTTGTTGTATTAGATGACAGGAATGAACATTGGGTCAATAGACAATATGAATCCTTCTAGACCACCAATCTTTGATGGGAATGACTATGAGTATTGGAGAGATCGTATAAAGACATTCGTTATTAATACTGGTGTAGATAACTTTATAATGCTTACTGGAGGTTACAAAATTCCTGACAAAGAAGTTAGTACTTTCACTAACCAGGAAAAGCAAGAATATCAACTAAATTACAAGGTATGAAATACTTTATTATGCTCTATGACCAGGAATATATACAGTCAGATATCTTCATGTGAAGCATCCCATTGCATTTGGAAGAAATTAGAAGTCACTCATTTTGGTACATCCAAGGTTATAGAAACAAGGAGAGCAATGCTTCGAGCAGAGTATCATGGATTTGTTTTTTCCTTATGGAGAGCCAGTATGTAAAGTGCAACAAAGGTTTATGACAATTGTCAATAGCTTACAATCTATGGGAGGAAAAGGCCTTGATGATGAAGCAGTAGTTTATTAGATCATAGATATAATGCCGAATGAATGGGAGTCAAAAAGGATAGTTATTGATGGGAATAGAAAAGTTTCCCAGATTACTCTTGATGAACTCTTTGGAACTATTCTACAGCATGAGACCATAATGAAGAGAGATGCTGATTTTAATAAGAAAAAGAATGGGAATGGAAGTGTAGCCTTTTCATCTAAAGCTAAAACACCAGAAAGGCTTACAAGGTCCAAATCCAAGAAAGTTGTTATATCTGAATCAAGTGATTGTTATCATTCGATTAATGAGTTAGCCAATCTTGCTAGAAGGATGAACAAGATTGTGGGAAAGAAATATTTCCAATGTAGATTCAAAAAGAAAGACAGGAAGGATAAAAAAGATTCAGAGGTAACATGTTATGAATGTAAGAAAGTAGGACATATAAGACCTGATTTTCTTTTACTGAAAAGGAAAGACAGAAAAGAAAAACACTCTGAAAGAAACAAGAAAAAGTATTAAAAGTCAAAGACAAAGAATGTTTTAAAGGCAAATGATACTTGGAGTGCAAGTGATAGTGATTCTTCAGATGATTCTTCAGAATATAAGACATCAGGATAGAGGAATATCGTACTTTTAGCCAGATTACCAATTGAAGATCATTGTCTCATGGCTAAGGTACATAATGCTAAAGCTATTACAAATGTCTCTTTGAATGCAAATTATGCTGATAATAGATATTATGAATCTTCAAATGATGAATCTTCATCATCAGAAGATGATACATTACCTTCTTTTGAAGAAGTCTCTAGATTTTCTAAATTACTTGAAAACGAAAATTCTAAACTCAAGAAGAGACTTGAAAAAGAAAATTCTAGAATTTCAGTCTTGACTAAAGAAGTATCAGATCTTTCTAAAGATCTTGATGTGAAAACTTCTGATTTTGAAAGTATTTTAAAAACCCTTGAGAAAGTTAAATCTGATAAGGATAAACTTTCTAAGGACCTTGAAACTGTAATTTCAAAGAAAAATATTTTAGAGCCTAACTCTAGTTCAAATTCAAATGTTTTGGAAAATAAGAATTTGGTTTTCAACCTAAAGTCAGAGATTTTATCTTTGAAGAAATGTTTGTCAAACTTTACTCATGGAAAAGAAAACTTTTACAAGATGTATTCTCAAATTAGACCTTTGAGAAATCGTTCTGGTCTTGGTTATACTTAGTCCAAACCTATTTTTAGCAATAACTATTTTGTTCCTCAAAAAACCACTTTTTGTTCTAAGTGTCAATGTGGTGGAAACTGGAGAAGAGATTGTTCTCTTAACAAAACTCAATCTTTAGGGTTTCATAAAGCTCATTTTGCAAAAAAAATGTGGATTCCTAAAATTCTTTTATCTAACCTTTCTAGATCCAAACAAGTTTGGATTCTGAAAAACTAATTGTTTCTTTTTCAGGAAAATGAGAAGTGTATCAATAAGAATACTTGGTACATGGATAGTGGTTGTTCTCGACACATGACTGGAAACAAAGATCTCTTTGAAAAGGTTATCAAAACAAAAAGTGGAAAAGTTGCCTTCAGAGATAATGCTCAAAAAATGATTGTTGGTATATGTAATATTGCTTCAATTTTTTTTAAAAAGAAGACATTATTTTACAATTTATTGGAATACAAGAACAACTTGCTGAAATTTTTACAAAAATATTACCTTCCGATAGATTTGAGTTTATAAAACAGAAACTAGGAATGATTACATTAAAATAATCATTCATATCTACTTCCTATTTTACATCTCTACTAATAGTAAGAAACTCCTCGTAGAAAGGGGGAGAACATTTATTTCTATGTTTCTCACTTTATTTCATTTTATCTTATGATTTTCAGTTTCCCCTTTCCATGAATTTTCTGTTTATCATATTGAAAATTTTAGTTTTCAGTTTATCGTATTGACAATTTTAGTTTTTTGTTTATCGTATTGAAAATTTCAGTTTTCTGTTTATCGTATTGACTTTTCCTTTGAATCAACCGATGATGGTAATGAATTTATTTTACATCGTATCAACCGATTATGGTAATGAATTTCTTTTCCATCGTATCGACCGATGATGGTAATGAATTTCTTTTCCATCGTATCGACCAATGATGGTAATGAATTTCTTTTCCATTGTATCGACCGATGATGGTAATGAATTTATTTTCCATCGTATCGACCGATGATGGTAATTAATTTCTTTTCCATCGTATCGACCGATGATGGTAATGAAATTCTTTTCCATCGTATCAACCGATGATGGTAATGAATTTCTTTTCCATCGTATCGACTGATGATGATAATGAATTTCTTTTCCATCGTATCGACCTATGATGGTAATGAATTGCTTTTACAACGTATCGACCGATGATGGTAATCAATTTCTTTTCCATCGAACTAACCGATGATGGTAACAAGATTGTTTTCCATCATATCGCCGGTTCATGGTAATAAGATTTTTTTCCATCGTATTGTCAGTTCATGGTAATAAAATTGTTTTCCATCGTATTGTCAGTTCATGGTAATAAGAATTTTTTCCATCGTACTGTCAGTTCATGGTAACGAGATTCTTTTCCATCGTACTGTCAGTTCATGGTAACGAGATTCTTTTCCATCGTACTGTCAGTTCTTGGTAACAAGATTCTTTTCCATCGTACTGTCAGTTCATGGTAACAAGATTCTTTTCCATCGTACTGTCAGTTCATGGTAACGAGATTCTTTTACATCGTACTAGCAGTTCATGGTAACAAGATTGTTTTCCATCGTAACTTCAGTCCATGGTAATGACTTTGTTTTCCATCGGCATGATGTTTTTTTCTTATGATTGTATTTTCTTTTGATTTTTACTAAAAACAACAATCACCTTACAATCTCCGGCAGGTACTTTTTATTTTTTTTACTTTAAATCCTAACTGTTGATCTTATTTCCTATAATCTTGACCATAGAAGATCAAAGGTCACCTCATTATCGCCCATATATAGCCGCCCTCCCCTCCCCAAACCCACATTGGTTTTTCAGGATTTGTGGCGAATCTTTGCTCCACCGATTTTAAATCATCGTACGATCATTAATCGACATCATCTTTATGTCTCAATCCTCTGCTAATACTCCCGCCGAAATGTCTTCAAAGACTTTTACAAAGAAAGTCTTTAACAGAGAAAGGTTAGTTTCTCGAGACTTCTTTGATTCATATGATTCCACAATCAGAAGAATCATTCTATTTCAAGGAATGGAACATTTGTGTGTTGAAAGACCTATTTCTCAAGATCCGGTTCTCTTTGATGAAGTTTGTCAGTTTTATAAAACCGTATCATTCGACAAAGATATGACTATCAATTTTGCTGTGTACGATAGAAAATTGTCTATGTCTGTGAAACAAGCGGCACATTTTCTGAATGTTTCTGTAGAAGGAGATTCTTTCTGTCCATCGCACAAACTACCAGAAGAATTTGGTACGTTTAATAGAGAAAGTGCTGAAAATACTTTGTTTGTTATTAATGAAGAAAAGAGCAAAGTGTCTCATCTTTCACCAGACAATCGTTTTGTGACTTTATGGATGCATGGTTTTCTAATCCCATGGAAAGGGGATAGAGAAACTCTGAAAGTTTCTGATATTTTATTTCTTGACTATCTTGTGAATATGAGAAAAGTAAATATCATGGGGTATGTTTTTGAAACCATTAAGAATGTCAAGACAGGAGGGATTAAGTCCCAGATGATTATGTATCCAGCCATCCTTACGAAGTTCATTCTTGAAAGTATGAAGTTTTGTAACATTCCTTTGAAAGGAAACCCCATATATTTGAAACCCTCTTGGATTAGCAAAAGTACGATGAGAAAGTTGAATGTTTATTTTGATCAAAATTCAAAACTTTTTGTCAGAGATGTAGAAGCTGAATTGGCTCAGAATCAATCGGCACCTATGCCAGCCAAAGACAT
The DNA here is from genome assembly GCA_963277665.1 of Viscum album. Lineage (NCBI taxonomy): Eukaryota > Viridiplantae > Streptophyta > Magnoliopsida > Santalales > Viscaceae > Viscum > Viscum album. Next base: position 390,520,583 of record OY728147.1, on the reverse strand, counting down.
TCAATCTACTGGTGTTACTCAAAAGTATGATCCGCAAAACGGTTCAAAGCCCAAGAAGAAGCCGAGGTACAGTAAGGAGGTTGTAGCAAAATAGAGAAAGGATAAGGAACAGAGAAAGGAAGGTGATCCGAAGTTCGGTCTTGACCCTGCTGAGGCTTTTGCAGAAAGAGTAAGGGTAGAAGAAACTCATAAGGCTGAGAAGAAAACGAAAATTGTGTTGAAAAGAAAGGCTCAAGATTTTGATATCTCTAAAGTTTTGAAAATGGTTGAGGATGCTAGTGCTCAACTAACGGAAGAAGTGCACCAAGAACCCATCGTACGGAGTCTCCCTGAGAAATGAAAACAAAAACAAGTGATGGAATAGATAGAGGAAGTGGAAGAAGAAGGAGATTTTCTTTTAGAATTCCTTCAGAGTTCAAAGAAGAGTAAGGAGGAATCGGTTCAAAATCTAAGTGAAGGTGTTCTACAAACTCCTCATGCCGATCAGGCACGATCTCTGGACAGAATGTCATCTCAAGAAAAGTAAGGTGCTCAATCCTCTCACACTAATAAAGTTGTTGTCATTAGTGACAGAGTGAAAGAAGAAAGAAAGAAGAAAGAAAAAGAAAAAGGAAAACAACCAGTTGTTGACTCAAGCAGATCGTATGAACTAGCATCGTACGATGAAGATACTTATTCAGAACATACAATCTCTCTCAAGAAGTGTGATTACATTGTTCGTGTTTTGAGAAGGGTTGAGAAGACCATTCCTTATTTCCCGAGGCTGGAGGGGAAGATTGATTTTATTACTGATAATCAAAAGAAGAAGTTTGGATCTGTAAATGAGTTGAGGAAGAAAGTTTTGTCAGTTGAAGCTGATTTGAAAGTCCTTTCAGAAAGTTCGGTTGCCCATAAAAAGGCCTGCAATAAGATGACCAAGTAGTTGTACAAAACAAATAGCTCAATCAATGATCATGAGATAGAAATTGAAGATATAAGGAGGTTGTAAAATGAGCTTGCAATTGCTTTCAATAAGCTTGATAGAGAAACGGTTGAAAGGTTGAATCTTTTGTCTTCTCAAAGAGCCGATGTTCCTTCAGTGAAAGATTTGCAAGAGAGAATGAATGCTTTCCAATCTGAATTCCCGAAGGTTTCATCTTTGAAATATGAGATACTTTTGTTGATGAAACAAAATTCTGTGTTATCCAAAGATAACAAGAATCTGCAAGACAGAATTGATACCCTTGAAGAAGTAATCAGAGTCCAGGAGGAGACTATCAAGAATCAAGATCAGATTTTTGCGGATCAACAAGAGCTTTTCAGAAATCAGGGTGAATCTATTTCTAAAGACAAGAAAGAAAACAAAAAGATGAAAGCTATTCTTCATGAGCTCATAAAGAAGGAGAAGGAAAGAGAAAACAAATGATTGTTGTATTTGTTTTCCTTTGGAACATGTCTTTGTTTTGTAATAACTGTTATAACTCTTTTCTTTTGTCCTGCATTTTTTGTTTCTCTCTAACTGTTTCAGGCAAATCCAAGTAACCCCATTATTTTGTAGACCACAAAGGGGGAGAATATTATAAAAGGGGAGGATGTTTCACAAAAGGGGAGAATGTTTTACAAAGGGGGATTGGTTTAATCAAATGCTTCGAAACCAAGGAAAAACTATGAATACGATCCTTAGGAAATTCCATACCTAAGGGGGAGTTAGTTGTATTCAATTCCTTATTCATAAGAGTTTCCAATAACTCAGGGGGAGATAAGTATTTCTTGTTACATTTACTTTGTGTGTTGTGCTTTCCAAAAAGGGGGAGATTGTTGAGTCAAAAGTTCTCTATTGACTTCGACATCATGTTTTGGAAATCACAAATGTATTCTATTATTTGTTTTGGAAATCACAATTGTCTTTTTAATCGTATCGTACTGACCCTGTCAATCGTATCGTACTGACCCTGTCAATCGTATCGTACTGACCCTATCAAACGTATCATACTGACCCCATCAAACGTATCGTACTGACTCTGTCAAACGTATCGTACTGACTCTGTCAATCGTAACGTACTGACCTAGTCAATTGTATCATACTAACTCTGCTATTCATACTTTCATTACTTGTTTTGGTACTTACTCAAAAACACTTGTTTCATATGAATTGTAACGTTGCTTATCATTGACATATATCCTGTTCTAACCAATACGACGTCGTTGAGTTAGTTATAAACTAATCAAAACGATGTCGTGCTTTCTGTTTCAATATGACCGTTATGATGCCAGGTGTCCAAGTCCCTCCGAGTTTTTCGGAGAAATATGATCGTTTGAGGAGTTATGGACGTTGGAACCCGAGGCCTATAAATAGAAGGTCATTTGAAGCTGAAAGATAAGATTGATGAATGAATGAATGAAGAGACTTCGGGAACTATCAAGATTCTAGAGAGAGACACTGTGACTTCTCTCATCTGCCTTGTGCGTCCGATCATCGTATCGGGGGCTTTCAAGTGATTGAAAGACAGAGGTGCCGATTACCTATAAAATCGAGGGCTTCCAGGGATAGGCAGACAGACGTGCCGATCATCATATCGAGGGCTATCAGGGATAGGTAGACAGACGTGCCGATCATCGTATCGAGGGCTGCCGGGGATAGGCAGACAGACGTGTCGATCATCGTATCGAGGGCTCACCAAGGTGTTGGTGAGACAAACCTTTTATCCTAGGATAAAGGATAACCCTTCTCTTTGGGTTAAAAGAATTGTAATACTTTTACATTTCCACTGTTACTTGTATTATAAAGGAATTTGTATTGTTCCCTTTCTTCTTTACATATTCAATTGTAATTGTTTCAATTACAATCATTCTATTACATTTTGTATTGATTGATTCTATACGCTTTAAGGTAGAATCATTCATCTTTGTACTACTCTAATCATTGTGTTCATCTTGAATACAATTGTTTTACATTACATTAGTATTACAATACATCATACCTTTTTATATTCAACAAAATTGTGGGTGTTTGTATTTGTATTAGTTTAAGATCATTTAAACTAATCTCTTAGTTGCTAAAACTCAAAGGTTTTTAAAACTAAAATTCACCCCCCTCTTGTATTATTCCATCTAATAAACATATATTTCTACATATTCGATCCAACAGTATTTCCTTGAGGATTGGGGTCGGTTACATGACTAAGGGGGGGGGAGAGAAGGGAAAATGAATTTAAAAATCATTAAGTTTATATCCTTAATCTTTCAAAAATATAAATTCTAGTTATGGTGTATGATTAAGTAAATCATTAAACAACCATGAGGATGCTACTAGATCCCAAAAAATGTTTATCATGGTTTAAATTAGGACCCTGTATAGTTTAATTACTTTTCACTGACCATATAACTGAAATCATCCAAAGAAAAGTCCAAAGGCACAGTTTCCACATGGTTACTAACCATGAATTTCTAACTATGTGACCCTTAAGAACATTTAAATTTTTTAATTTTTCATCCCAACACCCCAAGATACTCATTATGTTTAAAAATAAAATAAAATATGAATCAGAGTAAATTTATATAGTTATACATGTGGTTAAATCACCACTACCACCCCACTGATCCTCCTTATATTTCTTCTTCTGAACCAAATAAGAACTTTGAATACCTCGAGCTAAAATTGATGAAAGACTCTTAATAGTTAAATTGGATCTATCTACCTTTTCTTTTCCCGCATTTTCCACCAATTTTTCATAGGTTGGTAGAAAAAGAAGGTTGATCCTCAACCTAATTTTTAACATTAATACCATTTCAAAATGATGATCATAATATTGTTGTTTATGAGAATATCTGGTAAAAGGTAAACCAATTTAGTAAATAGAGTGAAATATTCTCTCACAGAATAGTATTTCTATTTGAGCTTAAAAAACACCATTACTTTCACTACTCTTAATGTCCTATGGTAAAACTTCTAGTTGAATAGATTTTTGAATTATTCCAAGAAAGGTCTCTATGTCTCTAAAAGAACATGATTTAGTACCACTATTTTGGTCCATGTCCCTTTAATATATAGGTAGAAACCCAACCATGGATGTTTTAGTGGTATAAAAGAAACAAAAGATATGATTGATCTTGTCCATCCACTCTTCAAGTTCTTAAGGCCATCTATCAACTAGCAATGATGGAGGATTCTATTTAGTGGACCTATATGCATGATCCACTATTCAATATTTCCATACCTCACTTTCCTACCTAAGAGACCAAGTGGTTATAACTACTCACTAATTGAGATATGAGTGCATGGGAGGGTTGAACTTTGGTGTTTCTATACAATTTCATCCTTCTAATTCATAAGAGTATTTCTAGGAGGCATGAGATAAAGAAATATCAAGATGTATTTGATAGCATTTTTAAGTAACTAATTAGGTCAACTTTCCATGTCACCCGAAATATCTTACTATAAGTCCTGAATCATGTTCTCAATCATCCCAAGAAAGTAACAAGATCGAGTGAATTAAAATTATCCAAGTAGTAATGAGTTCACCCTCAATAAATAATAATCAAAACAATGAGTTACACTTTGAAACCCCACACATCCTTTCTTGATATTGGATATCTATGACAACTAGTAAAAAAATATCAGTAATGAAAATCAGAAAAAATGGAATAACATGACATAAATAGTAATCCATAACCATCCTCAAAATAAGAATAAAATGTTATATGTAACCATAATATATATATAAACTTGAGATTCAAACCATGTCCTTGTATGGTTTGTCCAATACATAATCAAAATCCAAGAACCCAAATGTTGTGGATCAAATTATACCTAGTTAATTTATCACTTTATGGCCTTTGCCACCTATAAAATCATACCATGAAATACTATTAGATATCAAAAGGATTCATTAAAATATAAAAATCCTTTATCATTATCTATATAAATAACTTTATATTCATAAAGTTATTCATAGAGTGTGATGTAATACCTATTAAGATACTACAAAGAGCATACATAACATTTTTCTCATTTTGAAAATTTTTTTCTAGTTTAAAAATATTATGAAATCCATTTCCATTTTGAAAACATTTTCAATAAATTTTCAATATCTATTTTGTTTTATAAATAATAAAACATTCATAATTACCAAGAAATATAAAACCATCATAAAATAAGTAAGTTCAAGGAGCTAACAATTATACAACCAAAATGAAAATAATAGAGTGGGAATGAAATAAGAGCTTAACCCCAAGAATAATATATATTAGAATCATGGGGATAGATATGACCAATAAGTTCCAAGGGTAACAAGGAATCACTCATAAAACCTTGTCCGACCTATGTGATAATAAACAAGTACATTAGATTGAGGCATAATAAATCTTCTTCATCAAATACCCCTATCTTGTTCATTTCTAAAGATTGGGTGGAACCTTTAAAGTCACCCACAAACATAAGATCTCTTATTTTCCAACCAAAATCACAATCCAGACATTAATTAACATTCAAAATAATGAAATGAACCATAATTAAGAAAATATAATTTAAAACCTTTACTTTACTTAAAAACAAATTAAAAATCCATTTGTAATTAATATTCCACCTTAAAATAACCACAAACATTTGGTAGTAATAATAAATTGTTTTCAATGAAAAATCATCAGAAATTAGCATTTACCCCACAATAATTAAAAAAAAAAACCATATACAAAAATCATAAATAATTATTTCTAATTAAAGTTTCATTAATAAACCAAGGTATGATTCTAGAACACTATGTTTTCTAATAGAAAATTCAAGTTATTTAATACAACTTACATATGATTCAATGTAAACTTATCACCTATAAAAAACCATGTATGAAGAGGGGGAAACTAAAAAACCTAAAATATAATGAATCTTATGAAAACCCCATCCTAAAATCAAGTTACATGCCTCCATGTTCGTTAATGTTAGAGGTATGTAAGAAAAATAAAAAAACAAGTAAGAAGAAGAATGAATAAGGGAATAAAAAAATATAATCAAGCATTACCCCAGAAGAAGCCACCAAAATTGAGGGTAAACCACAATGAACCATGAAATAAGGGTTAACCGTGACTGGTGAGGTAGGTGACACACGAATTGGAGAAAGAGGGGAGGAAAATTTATTAACTTTTAAAAGGGGAAATTTTATTTTCCACAATTTAAATCCCACTGAGTAGACAACATGGTATAGAATCACTTTTAGGAAAACTCTGTTCAAAGTATGTGGGTTACTCCCTATTTACAGAACATACCATATAACTACTTAAAAAATATTCTAGGTTTTGAAAGACCACACAGTTATTGTGAAAAAATACTACCTGAATACCTCACTCCCCTTGTTTATTACTTGGTGCATGGTTTACACTAACGACTTTCTAATTGTGCAGTGTGGCCTATTTTCCCAAAAAAATCTTATTTTTGATACCTAACTCTCAAAAAATATATAAAAATAAAATTAATATATAATAATTAAATATACCAGTAACCTATTAGGTTTTATAATATAAATATTTCATTAGTAGATTTTATATTTGGGGAACATTGGTTATATGAAAAGGTACTACTACAAAAAATAAAACAATGTTTCCAAGATGAAATACTATACTTTTATGAGAAGAAGAAAAAATTAGTAGAAGAATAAAAAAATACCAATAAATAATAGATTCATGATGCTAGATGATTTTGAACTGAAAAGGAAGATGAGTAATTCTCAAGTATCATTGATGGATTATTCAAAATAACCACCATGAAAAAAAGAGATGTATTTATAATGAAATTCAAGATAGTGGGCATCAAGAACCGAAGGTTATTTACTCACACCAAACTTTATAGAAATATAAGAATCAGAATATAAATCAAATAATACAGAAGATATTTTTCTCATCGTTATCAAAGAGGATGTGAAATAAATTCCATCTCTTTATAATATGATTCAGAATATTCCTATCATAAAAAATTGGATATATGTTCAAGTAAATGTTCATCAAGGGAAAATAAATCAAAAGTGGTTTTAATGAAAATGATTTATGAAAATCATAAAACATGTTTAAGTGTTTCCATCAATACCAATACAAACCAACAGTGGAAGACTGGTGGATTTATCCTTACATTAGAAGATAAGCATGAAGAAGAATGAACTGATGGTGTTTCAGAGAATGAAATGTATTCTAGTGAGATGAATATTATAGAGAAGATAATTATAAAATTATACAAGAATAATAATATAGGTCCAACCATTCATATATAAATTTTCAATAGTATTTTTATCTTGGGAATTTATTGGAAGTAGATAAAAAGTGAAGGGTTTGATCCTAGGGATCAACCATAATTCTCAAATTGAGGATATCGAATGTACCCCTCTCTCCACAAACTAAATTTTTATATATAATGATTAGAGTAATGAATGGTTGAGGGAGAGATTTGATCTATTGGGTGTATATAAATTGAAGAGTGATAAATTAATTATAGAAAAATTAATACATGAGGAAGAACAAATTTCCTTGAATATAGAAAAAATGAATTAAGTTATATTAGAAACAACTACTATAGATGTCAAACCAAAATAGAATACATCAAGTGGTTTGGGATGTATTTAATGGGGAACTTTTCCAAATATAACGAAAAATGTAGTGATGGGGAAATTTATGTTTAATTAATTAAAAAGTATCCAATAAGTGATATCAAGTAGACATCATGATAACCAGTGGTGAATCTTATTATATATATATATATGTTGAAGAAAATGTGGTAGAAATCATGATTTATATAGAAATTGGTGTTGAGACCATATATAGTTATTAAAAATGGTATCAATCGAATTTTGGAATTCAAAATGTGGTATGAGTTAATTATCTAGTGTTAGTAGTCTCTAAAGAATATGAAAGATATATTGACGGAATAAAATAAGCACCCGTGGGTGTATACATAATGTGTTTATTTATGAATTAGTAAAATTGTGTGAATTTTTTATATTTTGGTATATAAAAATCCATATAGATTCCACTGTGAGCAATAAGTATAGAATCCATATGAATAAAAAGAAAAATATGGCTATCAAATGTTGTCACCAGGTTATCACACAGAAGTGGTATTAATTGATTAAACATGCGATATAAATATCACACTTAGTGATTTATTGTTTAGATGTTAATATTCCTATGTAAGTATGATTTAGATCACATAATCTTTTTAAGGAACATAATTTCCAAAGTTTCAAGTGTTTATTGAAATTGGTGACCGATATAGAAAACATTAATGTTATTAACTAAGAATCTTGTTTCATATGCTGATGTATGACTCAATAGGCTTAGAATAAATTTTAATGACTCATTACCAAATAGTAAATTCAATCACTCATATTAATTATGAAAAATGAAGATAAAAGTGGAAGAGGGGTGAAATTATAGTTACTATGATGAATGGATGAAGTAAACTCTATGGTCCTAACTATATTAAACATGAAGAGGTAAGAACCTGATGTTTTTAAAGTAATCTAATGAGGATAAAATCTATGATGTAATGGGTTATAAAAGGTAGGATTTATAACTCTTAAAATCTATATTTTTTTATGTTATAATAGTAATACAATGTTTTTTGATGTGTAATATTGTAATGTTTTTAAGCAACATATAGGGGTAACATTGTCTCTCAAAATTTGGTTTTTTTGAAGTACAAAAAAAGACGAAAATTCATAATAATAAATTAAAGGAATATCATTAAAAATAGGGAGTAATGATAATAAATATTATGGACTAAAATATTTGGTAAATATAAACACTTTTCATTTTGTTGATAAAGGGGGTGGATAAGTATATAAAATCCATAGTTTTCAAAGTAATTGGTTTAAAATAGAAATTATGAGAGATTATATTTATCTCTTCATGGTTCCTTGGTTATAAAAAAGAAATTTAAAAAAAATACAATGGTCTACATTATTTTGACTTGAATGTTGTATGTTGTATTAGATGAAAATCACCAAATGATGACGAATGAAATTGACTTATAGCATTGATAATCACTGAAGGTTAACGAACTATAAGTCATGCGTTATTTTAGAAGTAATATAAAGGCTTTGTGTTACTTGAAAGTTTTGAGAAGGATTTATTATTTCAAAATTAATGAACATAATGTTTTAGATGTGGTGTTTTTCAAGATGATGAATAATTAGTTTTTTAGAAGATAACTAGAATTGGAATTTCCACAAGCTATTCCAAAATTTTGTTAAAAATGTATAATTACATAAATAATTTTGAAAAGGATACTATGATTCTCATAAAAATAAAAAGTTAATTTATTATGGTTTTAGATTTTCATGGAGAAACCTTGGTGTGGAAACAATTATTACCACTAATTTAGGTTCTCATAAAATTGACAAATTCCCCTAGGTTTCCCTAAATATGTAAGATTCTAATATTTTTAAAAAAATCGATAAGTGGTTAAAAAGTAAAAAAATTCTTTATTTATAATGAAAAATATAGAAAATGGAATAACCATCATGTTATATGTTAAACTATATCCTAAAAATGGTAGGTAAATGTTTCCAGGGAAAAACATGCCTTGTATACTTAAAAGTCAAATCATGAAGTGGCACTAAAAAGTAGATAAATGAGGGGATTAACTATAACTTATAAGGGTTTATTAGATCATATATAAAATAAACTACATAAAGAAACTATCATATGGATTTATCCTCTATCACTTTGAGGATAAGTGTCATCCATGACATGGATTGATGGCCACACTATAGAGATAAAACGTAATGGTTCATCAACTATAAACAATTAATGACATTTCATAAAATTGATTTTGAAAGAACTCAATATTTTGAAATGATATGAAATACATCTCACTAGACTTTAAAAAAGTCACGGTGGGTGTGAATGTGGAGATAATATAGACCAACTGGTAGGAGAAGCTATAAAGGGATTAAAAAATACCAACGTTAAAAAAGAGGCCTATAATGGGAATTTTGATATATTTTATAGAAGAAATGTGATATGTTTTGGAATGAGAAACTAGAGAATCCGCAAATCATATAGTAAGTAATATTGAATATTTTGTTTCCTTAAATTTAAGAAAAAATTGGAAATATATCTTGGAGTAAGCCATTTTGAATGACATTTGACTTGGAGAAGTTCAATACCAAGATAATTCATGTAAAATTCCATGGATGGTGTAATTAGGTAGCTAACAAGAAAGAGTCTAGAGAGGAATCACCATGTTATTTAAAAAACATAAATTTATAAGTAATTTAAATGATTTGGTCCTCTATTAACCATTTATTAGTTATGAATCAAAATTCAACCACTTTAACGGAGTTCAATGGGGGAAGATCTACATGAATATAAACCAGTGGATGAATTTATAGTAAAATAAGTAAGAAGTTAATTTATATTTAAATATTTAATTTGAAATTATAAATTACTATAATATATATTAGTGTATGCTATATATATTAAAAAGTATATAGAACATAAAATATAGAAAAATGAACTGAGTGTTATGAGATGGTAGAAGGAAGAAGAAGGGAGGGTGAGAAAGATGAGCATTATTAGATATCTGAAATAATGGTTAAGTGGTTACTCAAGAGTATTATATTAAAATTTTTGTTTATGAGAAAGAGTTATATCCAAAAATAAAGAGTAAGTAAAGAAAAATATTAGATTTTTCTATTCATTATATCTGAATTTGAGTAGATAAGAAGACATGAGCATCATTGAACCTAATGGATATATCTGTATTATTGGAAGAAAAAATATATTGAAGATAATTACTATGATGTAATTTTTCAATATAGAGAGTACTCTTTGCTACTGTGTGAAAATTATTTTATGAACAAATATTCATCTCTTCCAATAAGGACTTGATTATATCTGGTTGTGGAATTGAGAGTAACACATGGTTTACATTGAATAATCACATTTGGAATTATAATACATACAAGAACTTCTAAAAATTAAATGATATTAATGTCAATAAACTACTAGGGTACATAAAAGTTTATAAAAAAAATATATTTTAGAGTATTTTACAATAAAGGAGAAGGGATTTACCCTTTGGATCTTGTAATCTATTCCATAAATCATTCCATTGGAAGTGACTTCAACTAAACTTGTATAGGTATTGATCCAAATTAAAAAGTGACTTCACCTAAACTTGTATCCACTAAAAATAATGAGTTATAATGGATTATATGGTACACCAACACAATTTTAGGTGTATGATCATTAGATGTAGCATAGTTTGGGTGCACCAAGTGAAATCTATATGCCTCAACAAGTCTTACTTTACACAAAGGTATATTATAATTTAGGTAGATACATTTGAAAAAGAGATAAATAAAATTTTAAATATTGTCACTTTTTAATATAGAACATGATATAATTGGGACAATATAAATTAATACATTTTAAATATACTAACAAATTGATTTACTACCCCCTCAGGGTGTCTCAAGTAACAACATCCCTTGATATAATGTTTAAAATCTACTTTTCTTTTCCAAATCTGAATCCTCATTAAATAGTTTTCCAAATTTATATACCATTCTCTTGATTCATACTTCACCCTATATATGTCCATATTCAACTTGTAAACTTGTGACATATCATATTCAAGGAAATAACTTTTGGATGTTCAATGTGTACCACATACAAAAGTTCACTATTAAAAATCATCGACTTAACATCAATTTTGTGATCATAGTATTCCATTGAAAACAAATCATAATAAAAATTAGAATATTTAGAAGCCCTATGAATAGAGAAAATGTCTCATCAAAACCTATTCCCTTAATTTGAGAGTATCTATTACAATTAACAAGAGATTTCTTGGGATACTCAACTATTATAATCAAGCTTATTTATGAATACCAACTATTTCCCTATCACATTATTTCAATTAGTATGTGATACCAATTCCCATGTTTTAATGATCTCAATTTCATTAACTTCTTATGAAATTTTTTCTATATAATACCCTTGTTGAAAATCCTCTTCAAATTGTTTTGGTATACTTATGAAATAAATATGATGTGATTGGAATTACTCAATCTTATATAGGTTTTAACACCATTTTTATCATCTGAAATAATCTTATACTCTCCTATATACTTCACAATCATCATGAACATAGTTTTTTTATGTCTAGTGTTTTATTTATTAATGTATATTTTATAATAAACATGAGAGTTTTGAAAATATACTTGTGTTTCAAGAATAATATCATCTTATCCAACATTTTATCCTATATATTCATCAATGTTATCATCGATGGGAAAATATATTTGTGTAGTTTTTTTTTCCAACATAATTGCATCAGGGATATTCATAATAGTTATCGTACTATTGTTGTAACAATGATAAATCCTTCCACCATGGGTGTATCCAATAAATATACCATCATAAACAATGCCATAAAAATTTACCAAGTATTCACCTTTGATAATAATGTAACATGTATTTATAAAATAATTCAATATCATTAAGTTTTTCTTTAATTGAAATCATATCTCATATGATTTTGACAAATACTTGTTAGAGTAAACACTAATTTAGGGAGTAGGAACCTACTATTTTTTCCATCCTCAAAAATAATTTTTAGGTTCCATTATTCAATAAAACCTTTCTCCCTATTTCCATCAATCTCTAATTCCAACCTGTAGATACTATATTTGTAGGGGTGTGAATATAGAACTATATTTATTCCTTATACCATGATTGTCAAAATATTCCTCAAAGTATTCATTATTTTATGAAAATCCTTTTCTGGATCAAAAAATTTTAATAAAATATCCCATTTTGTTCTCATAACTCCTCAACAAGTGTATGAATATATCAAGAGATTATTTTTTACTAGACAAAAAAAATATATATAATTAGTTTGATTCAAATCATTACTAAATTTTATGAAGTACCTATATCTATTAGTTTACTTAAATTTTATTAGACTATATACATTTTAGTATATCAATTGAACTATTTTATTTTTCTTTATATCCACTATCTTTTAACTTGTTATCTCCATTTTCTTTAATGAAATGCCTCATACGGTTTTCTCCTTTCTTGCTTCATCTTTGAGGGATTTATCACAGCTTAATTTTTGATGATATTATCCATGTTATTTTTACTTATATTAAAATTTTTTATTATACAGATGATTTTACTTCTTCATTATCATGAAATATATATCTTTATCATTGTAAATTTGAAATATATTATTGATTTTTCTTTGTCCCTTTATTATATTTGTTTCATCTTTCATCCTCTTAATTAAATATCCATTCCTCCATAAGAACAGAATTTTATCGTTACCAAAATATTGATAAATGATGAAGAAATTGTAATTCATCCCATAAAATAGAAAAACATCGTTATATTGAAGACATTTATTACTTAACATGGTGAATTACACTCCTTTTAAATTTATTAACCCATTGTTATTTAATTTAACATCTCCCTATCATAACTTTGGATACATTTCAAGTGATCATTATTTTTAGTCATGTTTTATATGAAAAAATATTTTATTATCTAAGGATTTCCCCCTTTTCAATATTTGTATGATCCCTAAACCACTATTTCATAATCCTAATTATTCCTTCACTTGATAGATTTGGAATTATACCTTTTCATCAATTGTTCGAGTATCATAATAATATACCTCTTCGAGGTGATTTTTGTTTGGTAAAACCTCGAATAAGTTTAATTATGAGAATTGGAATTATTATTAAATTACAACTTCTCTTATAGATGATATCTCATTTGACCCATAAAAACATTGAGTTGAGTTCTCCTTGATACACTACCCATTTTTGATTTTTAATGTGATTAAATTTACAATAAAAATATCCTCCTTGACCATACACTCTAAAATACCAATATATTACATAAAACATTTCAAGGGAAATAAATATATTCATCAAAATATACTCATTGTAGTGTATTTTTATTTTTAATCATCTTCGTAGATTAATATATTTTATGCTTTATATTTTTTTTACATTGGTATTTACCTTTGGATTATCATTGGGTTTTTCTAATCCTATGACAAATTTCATTTATAATTTTCAGAACAACCACTATATTTAGCAATTCCAGTGCCCAAATTATGGGGTAACTCAACTAACCTTTTCCCTTTGTAGTCAATGATTCCACCACTTGTGTTTCATGCATGAGTGTCCAAAATTATATTTTAAGGAACCATAAGATAATATATCAGATTATTTGTAAACTTTGAAACTTCTTCCACCCCTTTTGAGCAATCACCAACCTCATTAATAGAATTTTGAAAAATTAGGTGAGTAATAATCAAGGAATTTTCAACATCAGAAAACTTTTTCTCAAGAATAATGATCATTATTAGAAATGATATTTTTTGTGGTAATTGAGAATTTTTGTGGTAATTTCAAGTATCTTATCCCAACCTTCCATGATTTCATTAAGATCAACCATCATTATAGTTAACTCTACTTACATCTAAACATTGTATTTTTATTTTTATTAGTCAAGAAATTTCCTCATTATATTATTCTTATATTTGAGTGATTTCATTCTCCCCAAAGGCTCCCTATTTTACTCTAAGCAAGTTGGGATCTCCATTATAATTTAAAACCCTTTTGGAATCTATTATTCATTAAAATCCTCACCACTAGTATCATTCTCATCCTTAGTTAAGGAATATTTAGGATAATATGACTTTCCATAAAGGCTATTAAAGTTTCATCATCCTATCATTCATTTTTTACAACACAAGATATTACATCCCTCATTGAGATAAATTTATTCCTTTTTATTTTTTTCATTATCATTCCTTTGAAATCCTTTCTTCCATTGTGACCACCTACTATCATGTTTCTCCTTGATAACAATTTATAATGCTTATCATCCTCAATATCTCATTCCTTCATAGGTAAATTAAGTAAAAAGTGTTTTATCTTCCCATAATTTAAGATGATAAATAAATGTGTTCTTTTTTACTTAACATTAACTTGATACATGACTTTAGATAACGATGATATAAATTAATCAAAATTTATAGAATCATATTTTTTATTAGCTTCTTTATACAATAAATTATTATGCTCAATGTGCATAATGCCTTTTATATCATTGATTGATGCCTCCTTCTATAATTATTTTTTTTCTTTTAATTATTTTCATCACCTCGTCTTGAAGAAAATTCGGGCAATGTTGTGTTTATATATGGTTTGTTAATATATCTATTGGTCCTAAAGGGAATAAATCATTATAAATTATTCAAAAGGAATCTCATCAATTTATTATATATGGATTTCCTATTTCATCTTATCACATCAAAATATCCTAAAATTGATACTAAAATATTTGTAACCAAGTATCATTTACCTTTATATCTCCCTCATGGATATCAAAGGGTTTATTCTATATTACATACATAATAATTAATCCCATGAACAGTATAAACTCCTTATTTGAGAGGGATGAAAGTGGTATATTGTGTGCTTTATCTTCAACTTTGAAATTATTATTATATAAAAAATTCATGTGTCCCAAATTCAATAAGATTTATATCATTCTTATTAAAGTTAATAACATCCAAGAAAATAGATAGAAGATGAAAATAATCAAAACCTTCCATAGATGTAATCCCTTTCTATAGAATCTCGTAACTATTTTTTTGACTTTATTCATAGTATACATTTCCATATTTGATGAAAATATGTAACTAATTAGAAATATTATTTAATATATGATAAAAATTAACCATGAACACTTCAACAACTCTTTAATATAAACTGATATGCCCAAAAGAGCATATTTCATGTTTTAGAGGGCATGAGAACTTCATGAAAAGTGGGCTATTTCAATGGACCTATTGTCACAGATTTTGAAAAATGTGGCTATAAGTATTTATGCTAAGGATATAGACATGGTTTTATATAAAACTATGGTTATGGTTTATATTTTTGAAGTCTATAGCCATGGTTCAGTGAAACCATAGTTGTAAAAAAAATTCATTAGCTATAAACCTGGTTTTGTTAACCCTGGATATAGAGTGTTTCTTAGTGCTATAGCCACAGTTTGTTTAAAATTGTGACTATAGAGTTTTTTTCAAATAGATATAGCCATAGTTTCTGTAAAACCGCGGCTATAGAGTTTTTTTTAAAGTTCTATACCCATGTTTTGTGTAAAACCAGGGATATAAATTCTTTTTCCAAAAGATATATTAATAGTTCTGAGTAAAATTGTGTCTATAGATTTTTTTTCAAGGTCTTTAACCATAGTTTTTCCAAACCATCACTTTAGAGTATTTTTTTAATTTCTATATACATGGTTTTACATAATAGTTTCTATAGGTCTCCCTGCCTTGTGTAGGAAAACATTAACTCGTGAAAAAATAACATGGAGGGTTATAGACATGATTTACAAGCTATAACCACAATTTTTAATAATATATATAACAATATATATATATACCCCACATCATCTGTGGTGTAGTAGCCTGGCAGCTGGTGTGTACAGAGGGGGTACAAAGATCCAGTTAGGAACATATTATTTTTGGGTATAGCCATGCTTTACTTGGGCTATAGACACACTAATCCATCATGGAAATAACACTATTTTCATGGTGGTGAATTGTGGCTATAGAACAACTAACACAGTGGAAAACTATGGGAGCTATTGCCTTGGGGAACAACTGTGGAAATATCCTAGAGAACCATGGATATAGATTTTAACTATATAAATGCCAATAGATTCCAGAGATAGCTAGAATCATGGTTATAGATTATAGACACATATTTTTTACACCTATAGCGAATGTTTTGGGCCATGGATATAACCAAAATTTATACTTGTGGGGGGGGGGGTGAATTGGTGGTTAAGGAAACCAAAACACTAAATCTATATTATTCCCATCACTTGTTAGTGAGATTGAATCTCAATATTTATGAGTGATTATGAGACATATTGAAATAAATAACACATATTGAGAAAGGGTTTTTATATGGTTTAACCACCATTATTATTAGGTGGGTAATCCTTAGTGTTCAAAAGTTTTAATATGACTGTACACATTCCTATTTTAATATCATTATGAAAAAGTAATGTAGTAGGGATATGTCCATAATATACAATTAAAAGAAATAATTTTGAGCACTGAAAAGTCATTTCATCATCACTTCCCATGATCTAGAATTTAGATAATGTTTTCAACATTATTTTTCTGCTTAGTCCTAGCCAAAATTCCATGGAATGGGTCACCTATTATGTAATAGATTTATCTATTTTTTCATCATTCACTCATTATGGGAAGAATCATCCTAATTTTACTGGCAGATTATCACAATGACATGGTGGCCTCCAAAACACTAATTTTAGAGGTGAAATCCTGCAAATATTAATGTATTGACTATATATCCTTCTTATATCCCCATTATCTCAATATATTTAAATTGATATATATTTATATATGTGTAACTAAAAAACTATCTAAAACACCCACGGTTTAATACATGGCCTAACTCAAAAACTCCTCTTAAATACCAAATTCACTATACTATGTTATCACATTCTATTTGGTTTGGCTACTTAAACATTATTTTGAAATGAATAGGAACTATTCATATTTTACCTATGGAGTTTCACATAGATATTTATTTATTAAATAATCAGATCTCTCACGATTGTTTTTAATTTTTCTCCCTATGGAGATTTCTCATATCATTCTTCATGTATTCAACGAAAAAACCTAAACACCACACCCACTCTCACTATGTCTATTTCTATTAATAGACATAGTGTATGTGAATGTCTCACGGTGCACGATGAGGTCATGGGGTAGAAACATGCACTACCCGACGGTTGATTAGAGAAGATTGGGTTCTTCTTAATCACTCATATCAGGTGCACCGTTTTCGTCTTGAAACGCCCAACGGTTCCATATCCAGAAATATGTGGACCTGCTTTCCAAAGTCAGGCGTTCTTTGGGTGGTTTGACCAGTGATACTTAAGAACTCACATTGGTCGAGAGGATGGGAATTCTGGCACATTGCACCCTTTTGGGGGGAATTATTTCATGTTCTGGGACTCTATTATATATTTAAGATGTATTCATATGATCACGAATCTTTGTTTTATACCCAGTCATAGTATCCATGGATTAATCCAAGTTGGGAATGGTTAGCTGGATGCAGGGGTTCAGAATCATTTATGCCTGAGGTTTACCATCCCTCGTTGGATTAATGGCCCTGAGGAGTCTGGACTCACTGATATGGAACTGATTTAAATCCTCGTAACCAGGCACTCTGAATTTTATTATCATCCAGGGGTGACAGATAATGACTTGAGCATTTGGATCGAACCCATGATATGGGCTTCCTACGTATCCTCATGAAAGGAATCAGAATCCACGTAGTTCGTTTTGGTATGGGGCTTACACTACAGGCTGCCTAGGGTTGGTGTGGTGAACTGATGTGAAGATAGTCGGATCGACCCGTTGTTGGGATTGAAGCTTAGGGAGTCTTCCTACGTACCTTGTCTATGAGACAGGGATCAAAGTCCATGTAGTTCGGATTCGAGTGTCAGAGAACCGACATGAAGGGGGGTCGGAACGAGAGATTGTTGGGCTTGAACCTGAGGGAGGCTTCCTACGTACCCTTCATAGGAGATAGGGATCAAAGTCCATGTAGTTCGTATGGAGTGGGGTTTACGCTCTGAGGCAGCCCTGGATAGGATTCCATGGTCTATGCTTACTCTAGGCCAACATGAGTAATGCTCAGTGTAAGAAACAAGAGGCAGTAGGGACCAGTCGATCAAGTTGCAAAAGGCGCGTCTGTGGGAAGTGGAGTGGGTCTTATGTATGGGGGCGGCCCAAAAAGTCGGGGATTACTCCAAGATGGATGCCCATGGCGACAAAGCATAGCGGGAGAGGGACTTGGCCCCAAAGAAGAACAGAGCAACACCCTTCCCCACTATGCCCTTACTTGGCCATAGTCGTCGAGAAGTACAGAGGTGCATGGGGGCTTCCTTCGGATGGGTAGTCCACCACACCCCGGGAAGGGGAGAAGTGCCCTAGTCCTAACAAGTGGAGGGGAAGAAAGGGGACTCCCAGGATCAGACACCGCATTAACATGGGAATTTGATCCCAGGAATGCCTCGGAAATCTGCTTAAGGGTCGAAGCAACCCCTTCGACCTCGCTTACCGTGGGTATGTGAACTCAAAACGGTGCGCTAATGCCCCTGAAGGATACATCACACGAGTCCAGTGGCTCTGGCGGAGGCCTAATCTCGGGGCCGATGAATAAGCCAACGAGGGGGTTGTGGAGAATCAGGCCAAATTGGAAGGATTTTATCTAGCTTGGGGAATGGCAACTCTGAAGGATCTGGCGGGCCACACAGGTGTATAAGTGGTGGCTCCCTTCGCATAGGGAGGTGCTACGCAGCTGGAGAGGCCGTTCGCAAACCAGTGTGGTTCGCAGACTGGTGGTAATCCCGTGAACCAGGGTGGTTCGCTGCTTCGGGTTCGACCCGCGTACCAGGTTGGTACGCGGAGGGGTCCATGCGAGCATCGGCGGCCAAGGGCGACACCGGTCGGGGGTTTGTCGGTCGGGGATTCACCTGCGTAGGAGGGTGCTATATGGTGAAACGAATCAAAAAAGGGGCATAAACTCCCTGGTCAGAAGGGAGTGCATCCGCGGAGGGTCCATGGTTCGCAGTCTTCTTTTATTTGTTATTTTATGTTCACGGTTCACCAAGTTGTTATGCGTTTTCAGTTCCTTCGTAACTCGCATCTAGCTTCATACCTATTCTAGTTCGAGATCTGGAACTTCGCTTTTTGCAAAATCCTAAGCTCCTTCTTTTGAAATCCTTCCACCAGAATCTGATCAATCCCCAATTTCCTCCCCTCCGCTCTTCCCCCTCGGTCTCCTTTTATAGATTAGGGAAAGAGATGTATCTGTGGTCATGCGACACCTTTTGTGGAGGTCCATGATTAGAAACCCGGTTTACGGATGACATGGTCAATCCAAACTCAAGGGCATTGAATGTACCTCATCCGTGAACCAAACCAGCTTGGGGAGTGCTTCACGGCCGCGCAGGGTTCCACCTCCATTTCGCGAATGACAACAGATGCAGCTTGGGCCGGTCAACGCGGTCCGCGATTGGGGCGGTTCGTGAGGGTGGACCGGCTTGGCGCCCGTCTAGCTTCACGCCTGTGGAGGATCCCCGCCTCTGTTCCTCGAATGACAGCAGTCCGCGGAGGGGGTGCTTCATGGAACCCCCCAAATACTGTTATCATTAGACCGGTCTCTGGACCAGTTCAGCTTGTGCCATCCTTTGAGTAATCTCCACACTTTTCTCCAATTCGTTGTGGGGGAAATTGGGTACAATCTCCCTTGGATTAAAGGGGATTCTCATTCTCCTTTGCGGATTTTTTTCAGGACCCTACAAATGCCCCCCATCGGAATGGGATCCGATCGGAACGATGTGGAGGCCATTCCGATGTAGAGTGGTCCTGAAGCATGGATGGTTTGTGGTAGGGGAGTGGACCCAGTAGGGGACCACACCTATAAATACGGGGGAACTTCCTTTGTCTTTTACCAGATTCTTCGTGAAACCAAAATCTCTTGCTTTTTGTCTTCGCATCCTCATTCCTTCATGAAACGCTTCGTCCGCGAACCAACTGCCACTTTCGCAAACCATTCCTCATTCGCGCCGTACTTCATTCACAGACCTACCACCCAGCCATTAACTAACACTTTTAATTAATTAAAAATTAAGTCACGACGGTCCATGTAGGAACTCGCTACGCGGTTTTGATGGCCGTGGTCTGAAACCTTCCAGAAATTGAAAATTTCTTAAGTCTTCCAAATCTAATTATTTAAATCCGGGATTAAGATTCCACGGAGTAACCTGGTTCGCAGTTTTCTGGACAATGCTCGACGGGCCAAAGTACCGCTGACCTCTTTCGCGTAGGGTTGGTTTTCGGGATGCAGTCATCACAAACCACATTTTGAGTCCTGCTTGTGGATCTCATCATGATGGCTCCTGGACTCCTTTTCCATATACTTGGGATTATTTTCCAGATTTTATTATTTCGAACTAACCATTTGCCTGGTTTTTTTTCTATAATGCAGGTAGAAAATATGGTTCCCCCTCACCCTGCACTCAGGCCTGCTTCCACGCCTCTCCCGATTGGTTCATGGAGACGTCTAGCTATGATTCGCAAAGTGGAAAGCATCGAAGAGGACCGTAGTCGGTCCATCATCCCCGACAATGGTATCTTGAAGGACTTGCTCTCTCCTGATATCCTGGGATATTCACTATCAAATCGACTCCCGCTTTATGGATTCGATCTTCAAGATGATCTCCCCATCCCCCTACCTTCTTAGGTCTTCCATCACCTTGATTGGAAGCATCGCTGAAGTGCATTCAGGCGAACCTCGCCCAATCGGGGGAGATAATCTCTGATCCTGATCTAAAAGACACTTTCATTTTGAGAGGCTCTATCTAGACCCAAAGCGATTAGTACAGACTAGAATTCTCTCAAGAAGCTGTCCTCAAGAGATATCCCTCCATAATCGACCTTGCTCGAGTGGATCTTGACGCGGGGTGGATTCCTAGGTGGGATCTTCGGTCTGGTGGGCTTTTCTCGAATGACTGGGCCTAGGCCATCTGGGTCCACCATCATTTTCGGGAATCCCCCAAGTCACTGGAAGTAATAAATATGTACTCCACAGTGTGGGCCTCCCAGTTCACTGTTTACCCACCATCTTTGATTCTGCCTAACCTGCTCAGTCGATGGTGTTCAAGCACTAATACTTTCCACCTTTCCCATGGTGAAGTTGGCATTAGTTTTTGGGACATCTACCAATTGTGAGGGCTTCCGATCATTGGTGAGATTTATGAAGAGTTTTTGCCCACTCATAATGCATGGGATGATGTCGAAAAAGTGCCTTCGTTGGTGAGGGATCCGCTGGTTATGGCGGAGCGATCATTGGGTCAGGCCTTGTGTGCCTGTTCTATTATTCCCTATAGCACCTAGATGGGGTTATTTCGGAACACCACTGGTCTTGTGTCGATGATCAAGAGTCCCATGACTCATCCTTATCAACAGTCATGAACCATCCCAGGTTCCTACTGGGTAGTTCTGGAGGCGGGTGACTACCTTTCATGGGGTTACGAGGTGCGCCTCGGTGTGCCGCCTATGCTCAGGTTGGCAGGACTTTTTGCTATGTTTTTGAGCAGGTGGCTATTCCCTTCTCGGGATATCAACCCAGTCATCAAGGTTTTCACCTTGATGATGGTTGTTGAGTTGGCAGAGGGCCGCCCGTTGAATTTGGGCATGCCCACTTTGGCTCGTATTTACGAACTACTGAGCAACATACAAGAAGACGGGCCACCCTACTGTTTGAGTGGGCCATTTCAATTATTACACAGCTGGATAAAGAATCATTGCCCCTGTTATGAGTATTGTCATAACACAGTCATCCCGCTTCCTACCTTTCGGCCTACCATGCTCGATATAGCTAGGGTTCACTTGAAGTTTCTCAGTTCTGATGAATTCATCAAGCTTCTGAGTGACTTCTACCAGTTTTCTTTGGCTCCCTACCCCACCCCTTCCAGCATCATGGTTGACAACCACAGGGGGAGCCTGGAGGAGTGTTCTTACGTGATTTCACTACGAGAAGGGTTTCTGTCCACATGGATTAATGGTGTTTCTCTGTGCGAGTTGTATGCCCCCCATCATTTTTCCCTCCAGTTTGGATGTATGCAACTAAAAATTTCCCTTCCCCCTCCTTAGGCTCGAGGACTACACCCAGCCACTCTCCATCAATGGTGGTTGATGCTGATGTGGGAGGGATCTGACACAAGAATTCCCTTGCCTGGTATAGGAGATACTTCCATTCTATCCTTGGAGTACGCAAGAATGTGGGTAAAACATGATCCTGATGGAATCCTGTGGAAGGCTATCTAGTAGGTTCCTAAATCAAGAGTCATTGAGGCTGTTGTGCCTACCGCACCTTCCTCATCAGCTCTGTGGGAGGACAGACTGATGTATTTTCAGTCAAAGAGACTCAGGGGATTTTCCTCTCCCATCCCCCCTGCAGCCGAAGTTCAGATGGACCCAACCCTCTTGGAAGTAGATGAGGATGACCCTTTGGCTTCGGGTCCCAGAGAGAAAATTCCTGAAGTTTTTTCAGTCGATATCGGACTTAGAAACGTGATTCCCAAGCCCGAACCGGGGTTAGAAGCTTCAGACCTTCCAACTTCGGAACCATCTTCTAGCGTGCACATGATTGCACTAATCACAATTCCAGACATTGCTCTCATAATATCTAGCGAGGATATCAAAGATCCTCATTTCATGGTGGACCACCGAGTAGTGCGCAGGTGGGAATGGCCCTGGATTTGCAAGATTGTCATCGAAACTCCTCTGGATAAGATGGAAACTAAAACTGAAGCTCTCCAACAACTCTTCCTGGGTTTGGGGTCAGGTGTCTTCGATTATCGGTAGTTTCATTTTCTCACTTTCCAGGATTTCACGGCCCATGAGGAAGTTTCTGCTAATGAATGAAAACTTTCTCACTTCACTGCCTCTCACTGTGGGACCCGAGCCTTGTAGAAAGCCATGATAAAGCTCTATCAGTTGATAGCACAGGACGTGAGATCTCTAGATCAGGCGGCTGCCCTATCTACCGAGTTACATGAATGTGAAGTAAGGGAAATGATGCTGATGGATCAGTTGTCAGCTCTGACTGGTAACATTGATTCCACCAAAAAAGGGATCAACAATCTCCAAACAATAGTGGGGCACACTCATTCGGTGGTGGAGGTTGAGGCCTGGGAGAGGGATGTGCTGGAGCAGACTTTCAAAAACCTCCTTCGCACGGTTGCCGATCTAATGGAGAGAGAGAGATCCAGGCTCCTCTGTGATGATCAGAGCCATTATTGTACTCTGTTTTTCTTACCCCTTTTTTTGTTGCTGTGAGAGAGAGGCCCCAGCTTGTGGAAGTCCTCCCTTTTTGTTCAAATAGAATACAATCTTTGACAATCTTTCCCTGTTGTAAAATCTAATTGTTACTGGAACAATTGTTGTGTAAATAACAACTTACTAAATCAATATTAACCATAATTCAGGAAAATAGAAACAAACTCTAACTTTTTATTGGACCACGGGATCCAGCGAGCGTAGTTTAACTATTTCTAGGGTTTTGTAGAAAAACCCCACAAACATTTTGTCTTTTCTTTTAATACCTTAATTTTTTCTGGGCCCATTTAGTGTGGACCCAGCGGGTATGACCCGACTTTTTCTTAGGTCACCCTTTTCGGGTTTTCGGCCTAACAGGCTTTGCGCCTCTTTTTGTGAGAAGTTTAATGTCCCACCGACAAGACTATCATTACTGATGTTTTAGGCCAAACAGATTTGACCGGGTATGGTGGGGTGAGGGCCCCAATGAGGTTTGGTTGATTAAAATATGTCTCAATATCCTCCAGACGCACGTGGGAGGAGCATGTGTAACGACATGCATGGAATGTCTCAAGGAATGAGAGTTGTATCGGCGTGTAGAGAAACGAAGAGAATCGCCTAAAAAATCTTGCCTTTTGGTAGACGGGCCAGGGGCTATGAATATGCAGAGCCGCTAAGGGCATGGTATGCATACTCATGAAAAGGTTTCCTTATGTCAATAAATCTCCATTTATGATGGACTAAGGACTTCATGGAAGTCCAACTTATGGAAACCACCATGGGTGGCTTGGAGGATTATGAAAACCACCCGGGGGTGGCTTGGAAAGGGTGTGCGACATCTGAAAGGGTTTGAGGGAATTCGTATTGATCAATAGTGTGGACTCAAGGTCCTTGTCTTACGCATTTATCTAGCATAAATTATGGTTGGAGCTTGGTGCAGTTTAAAGTCATGCAGCAGGGACATAATTTAAAATGGAAATACTTCTCCTGGTTCTTGGTAATCTCGTCAGAGACGTTCTGCCATACTCAGGGAGGGTCGTGAAAGAGGCTGGTAAACTGTATCTCAGAGGGTTTCTGAATCTCAGGATGGACATGGGGGCTCAGGGGAAAAGAGGCGTACGGAGAGAAGCATTGCCTAAGGAAATCATTCCTTTGGTAGACAAGCCAGGGGCGATCAATATACCGAGCCACTGAGGGCATGGTATGCATAGTCATGCAAATGTGTCCTTGGGTCAATCATTGAATTCTCCCAATAGTCGAGAAACATCGAGGAATTTTGTGATTCAGGACCACCAGGGATGGTTTATGAGATTTAGGCCTTTTCTAAGTACAGATTATGGTTTATGAGGAGAGGGTTCCTCGATACGGGAGAATCATCTAGGATAAATTTCCCAAGAATGGGTGAAGTCATTCGTTCTCACACTGGTGTGAGACAGTGGTTTGTGCAGGTCTGACCCATGCACTGGGGGACAGAGAAAATCTTCCATTCCTTAATGAACCCATGACAGGTTTGACCGTGCAGTTTAACGTCATGCGGCAAGGACGAATTCCATGTAGTTTAACGTCATGCAGAAAAGATGAGGAGCATTATTAAAGGATGTTGGGCAGTTTAATGTCATGCAGCGAGGATGAGGGAATTTTTGTCGATGTTGTGAAGTTTTAATGTCGTGCAGCGAGGAAAGGGGGCATTTTTAAACCAGTGAAAATTCTTGTAGTTGGAGGCATTTCCCTGTATGTTTAATTCTTGGTCTTTGCAGCTTTATCAAAAGTGGCCAAGATGTTCCGCATAGTTTAACGTCATGCAGTAAGGGCATAGTTGAAAAGGCCACTCTTGATCAGAATGTAACTGGGCTTGAACATCTCAGCATGACCAAGATGTAGAGAGGGGTTGATTGGTGTAAATCGTGGTTCTGGGGCTTCATGGATTAGGATAAATGATATGGGGGCTCTGAGGTCGGTAAGTGTACGGAGCTAGGAAGAGTATCGCCTGAGGAAATCTTGCCTTTGGTAGACGGGCCAGAGGCCATCAATATGCAGAGCTGTTGAGGGCATGATATGCATAGTCATGAAAAGGTGTCCATGGGTTGATAAATTTCCACTTCTAATGGCCTTGAATGGTTATGAGGATCCATGATTGTCCGGGCCACAAAGTCTATCATTTGGTAAGAAAATATCCGGACATGTTGGGAATATTCGGACCTGGTTGTTGTTAAATATTTAAGTTCTCCCTGCGCTGATTTATCCTGCTCTTGGGGGTGTAACTTCACTCCATACAGTTTAACATCGTGCGGTAAAGAATAATTAATCCTAGTTTAGTGGTCATAGAGCTCAGACCATTGGGTGACTATTGCTGCAGTCACTCGAAGGATAACTGAGTTACCATGCTTTGATATACTCTGAACAAGGTGGGGGATGAAGGTTGAAAACTGTAACTCTGAGGTTTCTCGGATCAGGAGATGTGGTGTGGGGGATCTTAGTCTAGTAAGAATATGGTGTTACGAAGAGTACTGCCCGAGGAAATCGTGCCTTTCATAGACGGGCCAGGGGCTATCAATATGTAGAGCCACTGGGGGCATGGTATGCATAGTGGTCGATGAATTTCCACTTCCGATGGCCATGAATGATTATGAAAATCCAAGATTGCTCATAGTATAGAGTTTTTCATGTGGGGATAACTGTGTCCGAGAATATAAGAAACATCTTCACTTCCATTGTCCATTGAGTCAATGTAGACTAGCCCTAGCTTGATGTTCATAGATGCAGGTCGTCATGTGAACCATGGCAGATACGTAGGCTAACCGGGTAGGGATACCCTGGAAACGTTTGGATGTGAAAAGGGGGACGAACTTGTAAACCAATGCACCATAAATTTATGGATCGAGAGATATGATATGGGGGCTCTGAGGCCGGTAAGCATATGGAACTAGGAAGAGTACCACCTGAGGAAATATTTCCTTTGGTAGACGGGCCACGGGCTATCAATATGCAGAGCTGCTGAGGGCATGGTATGAATAGTCATTAAAAGGTGTCCACAGGTTGATAACTTTCTACATCTTATGGTTGTGAATGGTTATGAGGATCCATAATTATCCGGGCCGTGGAGTCTGATGTATGGAGGGGATGCATCCAAATGCACAAGGAGTATTTTCATCTCGTTTCTCCATATATCTTGGGTGGGTCGTGACGAAGTCTGTGTAGTTTTAAGATCATGCGGTGAGGACGAAGTCTGTGCAGTTTTAACATCGTGCGGTGAGGACGAAGTCCGTTTAGTTTTAATGTCGTGCAGTGACGACGAAGAATACACCCCGTGCAGATCTGGTCCATACATGGGGGAAGAGGGAATTTTTTTAAATCCTCATTCGGGAATGGCTGGGCCAGGATGGGGAATGTAACACCCTGAGATTTTATGAAAAATATTTTTTTAATTTCATTAATGTCTTGTGTTTTATGTTACACCAAGATTACCTTGCTCTATACGCAACACCGTATTAGCTTACAGTATACGCAACACTATTCTTGGATCGTGTTACACACAATTTTGATAATAGTTATTCTACGAAACATTGAGTGTATATATATATATATATATATTCAATGTATAAATTAAATATGGTTGGATTCTGTTATAAGAAACAATGAAGGATTCTTTTACAACACGCAACCCTGACTTGGCTTGCATTACACGCAATCGTGACCTTCCTCGATAGCGTGTGTTGTACGCAATACCGGGTTTTACTAAACAATGATATATTATTATAATATTATTATGAACTAGCCGTTATGAATAGTATTAACTAAATTTTGAATTTTATAACATTATTATTCATCATACAAATTTTCTAGAACATGGTATAAGAACAAAATAAATTTTTCGGGTAAAATAAGTATTTTTCAAAAAATGCAGTTTTGCCTCCTTTTGATGGCACACCGACTTTAAATCTAGTTTTTGAGATGTTTATAAGTTTAATTTGAGAAAATAAAATTATTATTTGGAATCAAGAAATAAAAATTTACTTTGGATAAATTTTTCATATTATTCTGGTAACTTTCATATTTTGATGAATAGTAAAAACACGCTATATTTTAATTAAAAACAACTTTTTTCATCGCAATAATTTATATGGTTAAATTATAATATTAAATGATTTTAATGTATAAATAGAATATATTTTTACCATTTAATATAATTTATGTCATTAGCATTGATTTTACATTAAATTTGTAGGTTAAATCAATTCATTCTTTTGCAATGTTTTAAAGAAAAACCCATTTTCTTTTGACAACATGATTAATTTTAATTTAATTTCTGCAACTTTTTTGTATTGAATTTGGAAAAATAGATTCCATATTTGGAATCAGTGGGTCCAAATTATGTTAATAAGCTACTTTTTATTTTTGGGAATTATGAATCGTAACTACGGTAAATTTTATTTACCGTAGTTAAAGGTAAATCGGGTAATTAAAGGTAAATATAATATTATAAAATTACCCTAAAACATTCCAAAATTATATTGGATGGATAAAGGTAGACCCATATAATCTAAGGGTCGTATTAGATTAATTTTATGGACTTTTGACCATGAAAATAATTTAATTATTTTTAAAATCAAAGAAAGTGACAACATGTCACTCTCTTAAATCCTATAAGTATAATAATTTTAATTTAGTGATAAATATCATAAAACTTCGAACATGAATAGTTTACATAAATCTAATAAAATTATTTACATCATGATAATTTATTTAGAATTTTTAGAGATTATATAATTGTCATTAATGGTGATACATTAATGATACAGAAATTATTTATTAAGTGGAAAATAAGTAATATAGTTTTTATTGAAATAATAATACCCATTAAAAGGACCAAAAACCTAAACAAAACTTATTCTTAGTGTATATCGACACCTTAATCATCCAATGACCTAATATATAACCGTTTGGAGCCTTATAAAAGTGATTATGACACTTATATTATTTTATTTTAAATGATGCCAATGTTGTCACCTTCATAATTTAATAAATATAACAATTTAAATATTCTGATTTTAAGATGATAAATTCTAGTAAAAGTATTATTGTGAAAGTTAATAGAGTTATCTTTATCATAGGATTTTATTTTTAATTTTTATGCAACAAATAAGTATATTAAATAATTATACAAAAAATGATGTAGTAATTATTTTTATTAAGAGATAAACCAAATAAATGGTTTCAAAAATAATAAAATAAATATTATATGAAATATTTAATGTTTTCCACTAATTTTATAGATACATATGACCTTTTATGAATCTATTCAATCTTTTAGTTCGAACATATCTTCTGTATATATTTTATTTCAATTCAAATAAATGAACAGTGTCAAAATTGACACTATTGTTATTTTATAAAAATAGAATATTATAAAATTGTTTAAAAATCACAAAAATATTTAAAAATTATAAATTTAAATTTATATGATAGAAAATGTTATAAAGTATCCAATTATGGACAATTCACAAAAAATAAGTAATTACTTGTTATAATTTAAAATTTAGAATGTTATTACCACAAATAAAATTAAATTGATTAAATAAAGATAAATCAAGTTGATAATGTTTAAAATAAATTCCTAACAAGTCTAAATTTGATTGGTTGATGCGTTTACAACCCTATATAATCTAGTCTTTTGATATGAGTCATTTTTGGAGGTTTTTAAGTGGGGTTAGATTTATTATAAATTAATATTTTTAAGAATTCCAAAGGTGCCCCTCTCCTCCCTTAAAAGGGAACCCCCTCCCTCTCTTCAACACACCACTTTGAGCCTTCAAGCTCGGCCAAACCCTGCCCAATTCTCTTCTCCACTTCCCTAGAAACATCCTAGAGGTCCTGGTCTTCTTCAAAGACCAATTTTAGTGCCCTAAGAGGAGGTCTCAATGGGGCGCTTCAAAGAAGAGGTAATGTCTGTTACCGATTCTTTCAACTTTGTTTATTCTTCCATTTATTCTTCTTATGTTGTTTTCTAATGAAGTAATAACATCAGTATCACTCATATACTGATATGTTATTATATTTATGAAACAACCCTATTTCACCATCTATCCATCCTACGGAAAAAGAAATCATCGCGCGTGCGTACGTACGGAATACCGTCTCCACGCCGTGGTGTAATCTATTTTCCACCACCACCTTACTTGGATGGGTATAATGGTGTAAATGATAACTATATATGATTATTATAAAGTGATATTGATTCTGTAATAGTATACACACACTTCAATAAAATTTGCTGATCATGGGATCGATATCATCGCTCGTGCGTACGTACGGAATACCGTCTCCACGACGCGATGAGATTCATTAACAATGATTAACCATTCATAAATGATTATAAAGTATATATAATAAGTAATCCTGAAATATATGACATAATAATACTTGATTTATGTATATATATATATATGTATGTCATTTAATTAATTCCATTCAATTCAATGAGGAAACGAAAACAACGTTCATGCATACGTACGGCCTACCGTCTCCATGAACAGTGTATTTCTTTCCATTTATCGATCTATTATATATATGTATATTCTGAATATATATTATATATAAATCAGGTTTTACATTCTGGATGTAAGTAATCATGATCTAAGTAATCATATGAATAATTACAAGTCAAAACACGGATGACAAATGAAACGATTTTACCCAAAACGCTATTTAACATGGAATTTACAAAAGAACAGGTAATATAAAGTTATAAGTGAACCATATAAGATATAATCACAATTAATATGATTATGTAATAAGTCAATAACATTATTTAAATCATTATAAAGGAGGTTCGGATATGTACGAATCATATCGGACCTAAGGTAAGGGATAATTTTGCAAATCTCATTTTTATCCGAGATTTCTTA
Source organism: Viscum album (assembly GCA_963277665.1). NCBI lineage: Eukaryota > Viridiplantae > Streptophyta > Magnoliopsida > Santalales > Viscaceae > Viscum > Viscum album. Next base: position 390,489,746 of record OY728147.1, on the reverse strand, counting down.
TTCGTAAGTATTTACTGGGGTTATTTCTATCATCTATGTCCATGTTTTATAAAAGTGTTTTCATGTATGTTTAAAGTCCTTTTACCCATTTTTTACTTTTACTACATGATATGTAATGAATCTTTCTTTTGTTTACGTTACGAGGTACTTTTTTGACTTTTCCAGCAAAAGTACGAGAAGAATGTTTTTTAACTTATACGGCACGAACAGATCTTTACAGTTTTATAAAGCTTGATTTTCATGAAGCTTCCTCAAAAATATTTCATGACTGTTTTCAAAAAAATCTCCTTCTTTTAAAATAGCATGACGTTTTGTGAAAAGAAATTGATTTTGAAGAAGAAAGGATATTTTCCTCAAGAATTCATTTCAAGTGTTTTATGAAAAACTTTTTCCCTCTACGATGACATTATTTCATATGTGTATGTTTCAAGTATAATGTCTCTATGATTTACATGGTTTAACTTTTCTTATTATGAAATGATATCCATTTCTTTTATATGGATTATGTGATTATGGGATGATGTTTATGAAACCCATTTTATTTATTGGGTTACTATGAATGATGTATGTTTATTTTGTGGCACAAGTAAGAATGATTTCATTATGAGATGTGTGGGACCTATATCTACCTTCAATGCATTGGTAAAAGATTTATATCTCATGATATAGACATGGCTGGAACGGTATGTTAATCTGGTTCAGTATTACAGGACTGGAACGAGGAGTGAACACGATTCAGAAAGGGACTTTGTCCACTAAGATGGTCTTGGCAGCAATGCCTTGGCTACTATGGAAATCATTACATGTGCTTAATGGATGCCACAATTACATGTTTTATTCCCATGCTATTTTATCATGATTTATGTTCCATTATGATCTATGACTTATGTACTTCCATGTTTTATGTCATTGCTCAATATTTTTAATGTTCATGTTTTTTTAAGTTCAAATGCATATCGTATGTTTTATTTTATTCATGCTTACCCTTACTGAGCATTTGAGCTCTCCCTTTTAATGTTTTCTTTTCCCAGGATATAAAGAATGGTTTTAGGAAAGAAAAAAAAATGGGATGATCTTTATAGGAGATGTTGAAGATCTTTCACCATGATTAGAGGATTATGTTCCAAGTTTCCCAAGACCCTAAACTATTACTGTCCTTGTGTGTCTGTTTTTGTTATGTATTAAGTATTCCGCAAAAGTAATGTAATGTCCATGTACATCAAGTTTCAGGTCTTTACAGTTGGTATCAGAGGAAAGGTTTAGTCAACCTTTGGGAACTAGGATGCGAAAACGTTAGTGAGATCCCTAGAGATATTTCTAAGTTATGTCTAGGGATGTCCCTAAGGATAAGTATACATATAGGATATAGTCCTACAACTACGGTAATGATAATAGAATTTAACCTAAGATGTTAGATATTAAGTGTACTGCCCCTTTACTATGTTGTTTTCCCTAGCATGATTTTTCCTCTCACACTATTCTTTTTGGGTTTTAGAAAATGGCCGGAAACAGGAAGATTCACGATAATGGAGGATATGATAGACAATAGAATGATTTTCTTCATGAGAAACCAAATTAAATGGGATCTGGAAGTCCAAACATCGTTATTATGCCTAATCAGCAATCTCATAATATGATCAATAATTTCAACCTTGGAAAGTTTCTCGACTCAGATAATAAGAGAAAGATGGAGTTTCATGATGATCATAGAGGAATGAAAGTTCAATTTCCCTCATGTAAATCATGTGGGAAGAGGCATCAATGAGATTTTTTTAAAGGAACTGGAAGATGCTTTGGGTGTGGAAAAGAAGGACACAAAGCCAGTAAGTGCAAAGGAAAAGGTTCAGTTAACACCATGGACACGGATAATGGTATTGCTACGACATCAACAATGATTAGATGTTTTAAATGTGGAATGTACGGGCATTATGAAAACCAATGCCCTAATGGAAAATCTCATGAAGAGAATCAAAATGGTCATATGGGAAGTATTTATGTGGATGATGATGAGGAGACTGCAAATGATATATGAGCTGAAAGAAGTGTTGAAGCTTAGTCGGTTGTTTTAGAAGGTAGTGGAATGATTATATGTTTATCGAGAGTTATGTTGTATAGTTAATGGTACTATGGAATAAAGAATCATCTAAGGATTGTTACTGTAATTTTTTTCCTAGAAGTATTTGAAAGTACATGTTGAATGGTACCAGTAACCATGGAAGGTTATTCAGATATTTTTGTAAAGTAGATGATATGTGCATAATGAAGGAATAAGAAGATAATGATATGTTTGATTGTATTCATGAGCTCATGATTGATATAAGGACTAAGTGATATCATGGTTTGAGTATATAGAATTTTGAGGATTCTGGTATGTGGAAAGTGTTAACTTTTAATTGCATTCATGTTTTCACTAAGGTTCAATGGGTATTTATTTTTCAAGAGAATACAAGATTAAGGCCTTCGAATGTTTGGAATGTAACCAAAAAGACATATCTTATGATATATGGGGATCAATGATGGTATTAAATCTCTGGTAATAGATTTCACTATATTATGAGAGTGGACTGCAGTATTATGGATAAGCCAAAATATTGGAATGGATAATGTTGGACATAAGTTAGTATTGTTTAAGGATAGAAGTTTTTTCGATATTATTGATGGGATGTTATAGTAATATAGTTTTAGAAAAAGGACAACCTGCAGGACGGGCGACAACCCATCGTGTCGGACAAGGCTGTGGGAATCAAACCCACAACCGAAGTGCGACTGGCCTTTATCGCCTACCACTGGCCTACAGGAAGTCCCTGGTAAGTAGAAACTAGTTTTATTTTAATAAGCGGTATGATATATGAAGTATAAGTTCATTTTTGGAACCATATACGATTAATCTAACCATAATATGGACTTATAACTTTTGCTAACCTTTTGTTTAAAAGAGATGGAATGACCCATCATTCTATCACATGATCTGCTAACACATCATGAATAACAAATTCAACTTCATTTCTTTAAGGGATGAAGTGGAAATTGTTCAATTCACGAACAATAGTGATATTGTACCAAAATCATGCAAGTATTTCTTTTAATTCATCCACTTTAGGGAAATGATCTTGAAAACCAAAAAATTTTTCCTAGTTCCCTTATAACCGATGAATCAGATGGTACCTTAGATCATCACAAATCAATAGCTCTGTGATTGCTGTCTTTTTCATAGCCATGTTTTCGACCACTCTCCATCAGAACATGATGGTTATATTTTTCTTCCATATCAATATTTTCACCTATGTTCTCCTACGTGGAAACCCAGTGATGAGTTAATTTGGGTAACCATTACATTTCATACTTTAGTTTTTGAAGCCTTGTTTTGGTATTCCTTTTTATGATGTGGGTTTCTATTAAACAAATTTTCTAGTAGTAAACCATTTATAACCCCGACGAATTTTGAGGGTGAAATTTATTTTAAGGGGGGTAGAATGTAACACCCCGAGATTTTATGAAAAATATTCTTTTAATTTCATTAATGTCTTGTGTTTTATTCTACACCAAGATTACCTTGCACTATACGCAACACCGTATTAGCTTGCAGTATACGCAACACTATTCTTGGATCGTGTTACACACAATTTTGATAATAGTTATTCTAAACAACATTGAGTATATATATATATATTCAATGTATAAATGAAATATGGTTGGATTCTGTTATACGAAACAATGAAGGATTCTGGTACAACACGCAACCCTAACTTGGCTTGCATTACACGCAATCGCGACCTTCCTCGATAGCGTGTGTTGTACGTAATACCGGGTTTTACTAAACAACAATATATTATTATAATATTATTATGAACTAGCCGTTATGAATAGTATTAAATAAATTTTGAATTTTATAACATTATTATTCATCTTACACAATTTCTAGAACATGGTATAAGAACAAACTAAATTTTTCGGGTAAAATAAGTATTTTTCAAAAAATGCAGTTTTCCCGCCTTTTGATGGAACACCCATTTTAAATATAGTTTTTGACATGTTTATAAGTTCAATTTGACAAAATAAAATTCTTCTTTGGAATCAAGAAATAAAAATTTACTTTGGATAAATTTTTCATATTATTCTGGTAACTTTCATTTTTTGATAAATAGTAAAAACACGCTATATTTTAATTAAAAACAACTTTTTTCATTGCAATAATTTATATTGTTAAATTATAATATTGAATGATTTTAAAATATAAATAGAATATATTTTTACCATTTAATATAATGTATGTCATTAGCATTTATTTTACATTAAATTCGTAGGTTAATTCAATTCAATCTTTTGCAATGTTTTAAAGAAAAACCCATTTTCTTTCGACAACAGGATTAATTTTAATTTAATTTCTGAAACTTTTGTGTATTGAATTTGGAAAAATGGATTCCATATTTGGAATCAGTGGGTACAAATTATATTAATAAGCTACTTTTTATTTTGGAGAATTATGAATAGTAACTACGGTAAATTTTATTTACCATAGTTAAAGGTAAATCGGGTAATTAAAGGTAAATATAATATTATAAAATTACCCTAACACAATCCAAAATTATATTGGATGGCTAAAGGTAGACCCATATAACCTAAGGGTCGGATTAGATTCATTTTATGGGCTTTTGACCATGAAAATAATTTAATTATTATTAAAACCAAACAAAGTGACAACATGTCACTCTCTCAAATCTTATAAGTATAATAATTTTAATTTAGTGATAAACATAATAAAACTTCAAAAATGAATAGTCTACAGAAAGCTAATAAATTTATCTACATCATGATAATTTATTTAGAATTTTTAGGGATTATATAATTGTTATTAATGGTGATACATTAATGATACAGAAATTATTTACTAAGTGGAAAATAAGTAATATAGTTTTTATTGAAATAATAATACCCATTAAAAGGACCACAAACCTGACCAAAACTTATTGGTAGTGTATATATACACCTTAATCATCCAATTACATAATATATAACCGTTTGGAGCCTCATAAAAGTGATTATGACACATATATTATTTTATTTTAAATGATGCCAAAGTTGTCACCTTCATAATTTAATAAATATAACAATTTAAATATTGTGATTTCAAGATGATAAATTCTATTAAATGTATTATTTTGAAATTTAATAGATTTATCTTCATCATAGGATTTTATTTTTAATTTTTATGCAACAAATAAGTATATTAAATATTTATAGAAAAAATGATGTAGTAATTATTTTATTAAGAGATAAACCAAATAAATGGTTTTAAAAATAATAAAATAAATATTATATGAACTATTTAATGTTCTAAACTAATTTTCTATATACATATGACATTTTATGAATCTATTAAAGCTTTTATTTCGAACATATCTTCTATATATATTTTATTTCAATTCAAATAAATGAATAGTGTCAAAATTGACACTATTGTTATTTTATAAAAATAATATATTATAATATTGTTAAAAAATAACAAAAATATTTAAAATTATGAATTTAAATTTATATGATATAAAATGATATAAAGTATCCAATTATGGACAATTAACAACAAATAAGTAATTATTTGTTATAATTTATAATTTAGAATGTTATTACCACAAATAAAATTAAAATGATTAAATAAGGATAAATCAAGTTGATAATGTTTAAACTAAATTCCTAACATGTATAAATTTGATTGGTTGATGAGTTTACAACCCTATCTAATCCAATATTTTGATATTAGTCATTTTTGGAGGTTTTTAAATGGTGTTAGATTTATTATAAATTAATATTTTTATGAATTCCAAAGGTGCCCCTCTCCTCCCTTATAAAAGGGCACCTCCTCCCTCTCTTCAACACACAACTTTGAGCCTTCAAGCTCGACCAACCCCTGCCAAATTCTCTTCTCCACTACCCTAGAAACATCCTATAGGTCCTGGTATTCTTCAAAGATCAATTTTATTACCCTAAGAGGAGGTCTCAAAGAGGCGCTTCAAAGAAGAGGTAATGTCCGTTAACGATTCTTTCAAATTTATTTATTCTTCCATTTATTCTTCGTAGGTTGTTTCATTATGAAGTAATAACATCAGTATCACTAATATACTGATATTTTATTATATTTATGAAACAACCCTATTTCACCATCTATCCATCCTACGGAAAAAGAAATCACTGCGCGTGCGTACGTACGGAATACCGTCTCCACACCGTGGTGTAATCTATTTTCCACCACCACCTTACTTGGATGGGTATAATGGTATAAATAATAACTATATATGAGTATTATAAAGTTATATTGATTCTGTAATAGTATACATACACTCCAATAAAATTTGACGATCATGGGAACGATATCATCGCTCGTGCGTACGTACGGAATACCGTCTCCACGACGCGATGAGATTCATTCTCAATGATTAACCATTCATAAATGATTATAAAGTATATATAATAAGTAATCATGAAATATATGACATAATAATACTGGATTTATGTATATATATATATATTTCATCCAATTAATTCCATTCAATTCAATGAGGAAACGAAAACAACGTTCATGCATACGTACGACCTATCGTCTCCATGAACAGTGTATTTCATTCCATTTATCGATCTATTATATATATGTATATTCTGAATATATATTATATATAAATCTTGTTTTACATTATGTATGTAAGTAATCATGATATAAGTAATCATATGAATAATTACAAGTCAAAACACAGATGACAAATGAAACGATTTTACCCAAAACGCTTTTTAACATGGAATTTACAAAAGAACGGGTAATATAAAGTCATAATTGAACCATATATGATATAATAACAAATAATATGATTCTGTAATAAGTCAATAACATTATTTAAATCATTATACAGGAGGTTCAGATACATACGAAGCATATCGGACTTAAGGTAAGGGATAATTTTGCAAATCTCATTTTTATCCGAGATTTCTTATTCGTAAGTATTTACTGGGGTTATTTCTATCATCCATGTCCATGTTTTATAAAAGTGTTTTCATGTATTTTTAAAGTCCTTTTTACCCAATTTTGACTTTTACTACATGATATGTAAGGAATGTTTCTTTTGTTTACGTTACGAGGTACTTTTTTGACTTTTCTGACAAAAGTATGAGAAGAATGTTTTTTTAACTTATACGGCACAGATGGATTTTTACGATTTTATAAAGCTTTATTTTCATGAAGCTTACTCAAAAATATTTCATGACTATTTTCAACAAAATATATTTCTTTTAAAATAGCATGACGTTTTGTGAAAAGAAATTGATTTTGAAGAAGAAAGGATATTTTCTTCAAGAATTCATTTCAAGTGTTTTATCAAAACTGTTTTCCATCTAAGATGACATTATTTCATATGTGTATGTTTCAAGTATAAAGTCTCTATGATTTAAATGGTTTCAATTTTCTTATTATGAAATGATATCCATTTCTTTTATATGGATTATGTGATTATGGGATGATGTTTATGAAACCCTTTTTATTTATTGGGTTACTATGAATGATGTATGTTTATTTTGTGGCACAAGTTAGAATGATTTCATTATGAGATGGGTGGGACCTATATCTCCCTCCAATGAATTGGGTAAAGATTTATATCTCATGAGATAGACATGGCTGGAAGGGTAAGTTAATCCGGTTCAGTATTACAGGACTGTAACGAGGAGTGAACTCGATTCAGAAAGGGACTTTGTCCACTAAGATGGTCTTGGCAGCAATGCCTTGGCTACTATGGAAATCATTACATGTTCTTAATGGATGCCAAAATTACATGTTTTATTCCCATGCTATTTTATTATGATTTATATTCCATTATGATCTATGCCTTATGTACTTCCTCGTTTTATGTCGTTGCTCAAGATTTTTAATGTTCATGTTTTTTTAAGTTCAAATGCATATGGTATGTTTTATTTTATTCATGCTTACCCTTACTGAGCATTTGAGCTCACCCTTTTTATGTTTTCTTTTCCTAGGATATAAAGAAAGGTTTTAGGTAAGAAAAAAATGGGAATATCTTTATGGGAGATGTTGAAGATCTTTCACCACAATTAAAGGATTATGTTCCATGTTTCCAAAGACACTAAAATATTATGGTGCTTGTGTGTCTGTTTTTGTTATGTATTAAGTATTCCGAAGAAGTAATGTAATGTCCATTACGTCAAGTTTCGGGTCTTTACAGTTGGTATCAGAGGAAAGGTTTAGTCAACCTTTGGAAACGTGGATGCGAAAACGTTAGTGAGATCCCTAGAGATATTTCTAATGTATGTCTAGGGATGTCCCTAAGGATAAGTATACGTATAGGATATAGTCCTAGAACTGTAGTAACGATCATAGAATTTAACCTAAGATGTTAGATATTGAGTTTACTCCCCCTTTAATATGTTGTTTTCCTTAGCATTATTTTTTCCTCTCACACTATTCTTTTTGGGTTTTAGAAAATGGCTGAAAATAGGAAGATTCACGATAATGGAGGATATGATAGACAATGGAATGATTTTCTTCATGAGAAACCAAATGAAATGGGATCTGGAAGACCAAACAACGTTATTATGCCTAATCAACAATCTCATAATATGATCAATAATCTCAACTTTGGAAAGTTTCCCGACTCAGATAATAAGAGAAAGACGGAGTTTCATGATGATCATAGAGGAATGAAAGTTCAATTTCCCTCATGTAAATCATGTGGGAAGAGGCATCAAGGAGATTGTTTAAAAGGAACTGGAAGATGATTTGGGTGTGGAAAAGAAGGACACAAAGCTAGTAAGTGCAATGGAAAAGGTTCAGTTAACACCATGGACAAGGATAATGGTATTGCTACGACATCAACAATGATTAGATGTTTTAAATGTGGAATGTATGGGTATTATGCAAACCAATGACCTAATGGAAAATATCATGAAGAGAATCAGCATGGTCATATGGGTAGTATTTATGTGGACGATGATGATGAGACTACAAATGATATATGAGCTGAAAGAAGTGTTGAAGCTCAGTCGTTTATTTTAGAGGGTAGTGGAATGATTATATGTTTATCGAGAGTTATGTTGTATAGTTAATGGTACTATGGAATAAAGAATCATCTAAGGATTGTTACACTATTTTTTTCCTAAAAGTATTTGAAAGTATGTGTTGAATGGTACCAGTAACCATGGAAGGTTATTCAGATATTTTTTTAAAGTAGATGATATGCGCATAATGAAGGAATAAGAAGATAATGAAATGTTTGATTGTATTCATGAGCTCATGATTGATATAAGAACTAAGTGATATCATGGTTTGAGTACATAAAATTTTGAGGATTTTGGTATGTGGAAAGTGTTAACTTTTAATTGCATTCATGTTTTCACTAAGGTTCAATGGGTATTTATTTTTCAAGAGAATACATGATTAAGGCCTTCGAATGTTTGGAATGTGACCAACAAGACATATCTTATGATATATGGGGATCAACGATGGTATTAAATCTCTGGTAATTGTTTTCACTATATTATGAGAGTGGACTGCAGTATTATGGATAATCCTAAATATTAGAATGGATTATGTTGGACATAAGTTAGTATTGTTTAAGGATAGAATTTTTTTCGATATTATTGATGGGATGTTATAGGAATATAGTTTTAGAAAAAGGACAACCAGTAGGACGGGCGACAACCCATCGCGTCGGACAAGGCTGTGGGAATCAAACCCACAACCGAAGTGCGACTGACCTTTATCGCCTACCACTGGCCTACAGAAAGTCCCTGGTAAGTTGAAACTAGTTTTGTTTTATTAAGCGGTATGATATATGAAGTATAAGTTCATTTTTGGAACCATATATGATTAATCTAACCATAAGATGGACTTATAAGATTTTCTAACCTTTTGTCTGAAAGAGATGGAATGACCCATCATTCTATCACATGATCTGCTAACACATCACGAATAACAAATTCAACTTCATTTCTTTAAGGATGAAGTGGAAATTGTTCAATTCACGAACAACAGTGATATTGTACCAACATCATGCAAGTATTTCTTTCAATTCATCAACTTTAGAGAAATGGTCTTGAAAACCAAAAATGTTGTCCTAGTTCCCTTATATCCGATGAATCAGATGGTACCTTAGATCATCACAAATCAATAGCTCTGTGATTGTTGGCTTTTTCATAGCCATGTTTTCTACCACTCTCCATCAGAACTTGATGGTTAGATTTTTCTTCCATATCCATATTTTCACCTATGTTCTTCTACGTGGAAACCCAGTGATGAGTTAATATGGGTAACCATTACATTTCATACTTTAGTTTTTAAAGCCATTTTTGGTATTCCTTTTTACGATGTGGGTTTCTATTAAACAAACTTTCGAGTAGTGAACAATTTATAACCCCGACGAATTTCGAGGGAGAAATTCATTTTAAGTGGGGTAGAATGTAACACCCCGAGATTTTATGAAAAATATTCTTTTAATTTCATTAATGTCTTGTGTTTTATGCTACACCAAGATTACCTTACACTATACGCAACACCGTATTAGCTTGCAGTGTACGCAACACTATTCTTGGAATTTTGATAATAGTTATTCTACGCAACATTGAGTATATATATATATATATATATTCAATGTATAAATGAAATATGGTTGGATTCTATTATACGAAACAACGAAGGATTCTTGTACAACACGCAACATTGACTTGGCTTGCATTACACGCAATCGTGACCTTCCTCGATAGCGTGTGTTGTACGCAATAGCGGGTTTTACTAAACAATGATATATTATTATAATATTATTATGAACTAGCTGTTATGAATAGTATTAACTAAATTTTGAATTTTATAACATTATTATTCATCTTACACATTTTCTAGAACATTTTATAAGAACAAAATAAATTTTTTGGGTAAAATAAGTATTTTTCAAAAAATGCAGTTTTGTCGCCTTTTGATGGCACACCCACTTTAAATATAGTTTTGACATGTTTATAAGTTCAATTTGAAAAAATAAAATTCTTCTTTGGAATCAAGAAATAAAAATTTACTTTGGATAAATTTTTCATATTATTCTGGTAACTTTCATATTTTGATAAATAGTAAAAACACGCTATATTTTAATTAAAAACAACTTTTTTCATCGCAATAATTTATATGGTTAAATTATAATATTGAATTATTTTAAAGTATAAATAGAATATATTTTTACCATTTAATATAATTTATGTCATTAGCATTGATTTTACATTAAATTCATAGGTTAAATCAATTCAATCTTTTGCAATGTTTTAAAGAAAAACCCATTTACTTTCGACAACAGGATTAATTTTAGTTTAATTTCTACAACTTTTGTGTATTGAATTTGGAATAATGGATTCCATATTTGGAATCAGTGGGTCCAAATTATATTAATAAGATAATTTTTATTTTTGGGAATTTTGAATAGTAACTACGGTAAATTTTATTTACCATAGTTAAAGGTAAATCGGGTAATTAAGGCTAAATATAATATTATAAAATTACCCTAACACGTGCCAAAATTATATTGGATGGCTAAAGGTAGACCCATATAACCTAAGTGTTGGATTGGATTCATTTAATGGACTTTTGACCATGAAAATAATTTAATTATTATTAAAACCAAAGAAAGTGACAACATGTCACTCTCTTAAATCTTATAAGTATAATAATTTTAATTTAGTGATAAACATTATAAAACAACAAACATGAATAGTATCCATAAATCTAATAAAATTATCTACATCATGATAATTTATTTATAATTTTTAGGGATTATATAATTGTCATTAATGGTGATACATTAATGATACAGAAATTATTTATTAAGTAGAAAATAAGTAATATAGTTTTTATTGAAATAATAATACCCATTCAAAGGACCACAAACCTGACCAATACTTATTGGTAGTGTATATCTACACCTTAATCATCTAATGACCTAATATATAACATTTTGGAGCCTTATAAAAGTGATTATGACACTTATATTATTTTATTTTAAATGATGCCAAAGTTGTCACCTTCATAATTTAATAAATATAACAATTTAAATATTGTGATTTTAAGATGATAAATTCGAGTAAAAGTATTATTGTGAAAGTTAATAGATTTATATTCATAAAAGGATTTTATTTTTAATTTTTATGAAACAAATATGTATATTAAATAATTATACAAAAAATGATGTAGTAATTGTTTTATTAAGAGATAAACCAAATAAATGGTTTTAAAAATAATAAAATAAATATTATATGAACTATTTAATGTTCTCCACTAATTTTCTAGACACATATGATCTTTTATAAATCTATTAAATCTTTTATTTCGAACATATTTTTTGTATATATTTTATTTCAATTCAAATAAATGAATAGTGTCAAAATTGACACTATTGTTATTTTATAAAAATAATATATTATAAAATTGTTTTAAAATCAAAAAAATATTTAAAAATTATAAATTTAAATTTATATGATAGAAAATGTTATAAAGTATCCAATTATGGAAAATTCACAAAAAATAAGTAATTATTTGTTATAATTTAAAATTTAGAATGTTATTACCACAAATAAAATTAAAATGATTAAATAAGGATAAATCAAGTTGATAATGTTTAAAATAAATTCCTAACATGTCTAAATTTGATTGGTTTATGAGTTTAAAACCCTATCTAATCCAATATTCGGATATGAGTCATTTTTGGAGGTTTTTAAGTGGGGTTAGATTTATTATAAATTAATATTTTTAAGAATTCCAAAGGTTCCCCTCTCCTCCCTTATAAAAGGGCACCTCCTCCATCTCTTCAACACACGACATTGAGCCTTCAAGCTCGGACAAAACCTGCCCAATTCTCTTATCCACTTCCCTAGAAACATCATAGAGCTCCTGTTCTTCTTCAAAGACCAATTTTAGTGCCCTAATAGGAGGTCTCAAAGAGGTGCTTCAAAGAAGAGGTAATGTCCGTTACCGATTCTTTCAACTTTATTTATTCTTTAATTTTTTATTCTTAGGTTGTTTCATTATGAAGTAATAACATCAGTATCACTCATATACTGATATTTTATTATATTTATGAAACCACCCTATTTCACCATCTATCCATCCTATGGAAAAAGAAATCACCGCGCGTGCGTAAGTACGGAATACCATCTCCACGCCGTGGTGTAATCTATTTTCCACCACCACCTAACTTGGATGGGTATAATTGTGTAAATAATAACTATATATAATTATTATAAAGTGATATTGATTCTGTAATAGTATACATACACTCCAATAAAATTCGACGATCATGGGAACGATATCATCGCTCGTGCGTACGTACGGAATACCGTCTCCACGACGCGATGAGATTCATTCTCAATGATTAACCATTCATAAATGATTATAAAGTATATATAATAAGTAATCATGAAATACATGACATAATAATAATGGATTTATGTATATATATATATATGTATGTTATCCAATTAATTCCATTCAATTCAATGAGGAAACGAAAACAACGTTCATGCATACGTACGACCTACCGTCTCCATGAACAGTGTATTTCTTTTTCATTTATCGATATATTATATATATATGTATATTATAAATATATATTATATATAAATCATGTTTTACATTCTGTATGTACGTAATCATGATCTAAGTAATCATATGAATAATTACAAGTCAAAACACGGATGACAAATGAAACGATTTTACCCAAAACTCTCTTTAACATGGAATTTACAAAAGAACGGGTAATATAAAGTCATAAGTGAACCATATATGATAAAATAACAATTAATAAGATTCTTTAATAAGTCAATAAAATTATTTAAATCATTATACAAGAGGTTCGGATACATACGAACCATATCGGACCTAAGGTAAGGGATAATTTTGCAAATCTCTTTTTTATATGAGATTTCTTATTTGTAAGTATTTACTGGGGTTATTTCTATCATCCATGTCCATGTTTTATAAAAGTTTTTTCATGTATGTTTAAAGACCTTTTTACCCATTTCTGACTTTTACTACATGATATGTAAGGAATCATTCTTTTGTTTACGTTACGAGGTACTTTTTTGACTTTTCTGGAAAAAGTACGAGAAGAATGTTTTTTTAACTTATACGGCACGAACGGATTTTTACGGTTTTATAAAGCTTGATTTTCATGAATATTACTCAAAAGGATTTCATGGGTATTTTCAAAAAACTATCTTTCTTCTAAAATAGCATGACGTTTTGTGAAAAGAAATTGATTTTGAAGAAGAAAGGATATTTTCCTCAAGAATTCATTTCAAGTGTTTTATCAAAAACGTTTTCCATCTATGATGAAATTATTTCATATGTGTATGTTTCAAGTATAAAGTCTCTATGATTTAAATGGTTTCACTTTTATTATTATGAAATGATATCCATTTCTTTTATACGGATTATTTGATTATGGGATGATGTTTATAAAACCCATTTTATTTATTGGGTTACTATGAATGATGTATGTTTATTTTGTGGCACAAGTAAGAATGATTTAATTATGAGATGGGTGGGACCTATATATCCCTCCAATGCATTGGGTAAAGATTTATATCTCATGAGATAGACATGGCTGGAATGGTAAGTTAATCCAGTTCAGTATTACAGGACTGGAACGAGGAGTGAACTTGATTCAGAAAGGGACTTTGTCCACTAAGATGGTCTTGGCAGTAATGACTTGGCTACTATGGAAATCATTACATGTTCTTAATGGATGCCACAATTACAGGTTTTATTCCCATGCTATTTTATCATGATTTATGTTCCATTATGATCTGTGCCTTATGTACTTCCATGTTTTATGTCGTTGCTCAATATTTTTAATGTTCATGTTTTTTTAAGTTCAAATGCATATGGTATGTTTTATTTTATTCATGCTTACCCTTAATGAGCATTTGAGCTCACCCTTTTTATTTTTTCTTTTCCCATGATATAAAGTAAGGTTTTAGGTAAGAAAAAAAATGGGAAGATCTTTATGGGAGATGTTGAAGATCTTTCACCACGATTAGAGGATTTTGTTCCATGTTTCCAAAGACACTAAACTATTACGGTCCTTGTGTGTCTGTTTTTGTTATGTATTAAGTATTCCTCAAAAGTAATGTAATGTCCATGTACGTCAAGTTTCAGGTCTTTACAGTTGGTATCAGAGGAAAGGTTTAGTCAACCTTTGGAAAATTGGATGGAAAAACGTTAGTGAGATCCCTAGAGATATTTCTAAGGTATGTCTAGGGATGTCCCTAAGGATAATTATACGTATAGGATATAGTCCTAGAACTACAGTAACGATCATAGAATTTAACCTAAGATGTTAGATATTGAGTGTACTCCCCCTTTACTATGTTGTTTTCCCTAGCATGATTTTTTCCTCTCACACTATTCTTTTTGGGTTTTAGAAAATGGATGGAAATAGGAAGATTCACGATAATGGAGGATATGATAGACAATGGAATTATTTTCTTCATGAGAAACCAAATGAAAGGGGATCTGGAAGTCCAAACATCATTATTATGCCTAATCAACAATATCATAATATGATCAATAATCTCAACTTTGGAAAGTTTCCTGACTCAGATAATAAGAGAAAGATGGAGTTTCATGATGATCATAGAGGAATGAAAGTTCAATTTCTCTCATGTAAATCATGTGGGAAGAGGCATCAAGGAGATTGTTTTAAAGGAACTGGAAGATGCTTTGGGTGTGGAAAAAAAGGACACAAATCCAGTAAGTGCAAAGGAAAAGGTTCAGTTAACACCATGGACAAGGATAATGGTATTGCTATGACATCAACAATGATTAGATGTTTTAAATGTGGAATGTACGAGCATTATGCAAACCAATGCCCTAATGGAAAATCTCATTAAGAGAATCAACATGGTCATATGGGTAGTATTTATGTGGATGATGATGAGGAGACTACAAATGATATATGAGCTTAAAGAAGTGTTGAAGCTCAGTCGGTTATTTTAGAAGGTAGTGGAATGATTGTATGTTTATCAAGAGTTATGTTGTATAGTTAATGGTACTATGGAATAAAGAATCATCTAAGGATTGTTACACTATTTTTTCCCCTAAAAGTATTTGAAAGTATATGTTGAATGGTACCAGTAACCACGGAAGGTTATTCCGATATTTTTGTAAAGTAGATGATATGCACATAATGAAGGAATAAGAAGATAATGATATGTTTGATTGTATTCATGAGCTCATGATTGATATATGGACCAAGTGATATCATGGTTTGGGTATATAGAATTTTGAGGATTTTGGTATGTGGAAAGTGTTAACTTTTAATTGCATTCATGTTTTCACTAAGGTTCAATGAGTATTTATTTTTCAAGAGAATACATGATTAAGGCCTTCGAATGTTTGGAATGTGACCAACAAGCCATATCTTATGATATATGGGGATCAACGATGGTATTAAATCTCTGGTAATCGTTTTCACTATATTATGAGAGTGGAATGCAGTATTATGGATAAGCCTAAATATTATAATGGATTATGTTGGACATAATTTAGTATTGTTTAAGGATAGAAGTTTTTTCGATATTATTGATGGGATGTTATAGTAATATAGTTTTAGAAAAAGGACAACCTGCAGGATGGGTGACAACCCATCGCGTCGGACAAGGCTGTGGGAATCAAACCCACTGCTGAAGTGCGACTGGCCTTTATCGCCTACCACTGACCTACAAGAAGTCCCTAGTAAGTAGAAACTAGTTTTATTTTATTAAGCGGTATGATATATGAAGTATAAGTTCATTTTTGGAACCATATACGATTAATCGAACCATAAGATGGACTTATAACTTTTGCTAACCTTTTGTTTGAAAGATATGGAATGACCCATCATTCTATCACATGATCTGCTAACACATCATGAATAACAAATTCAACTTCATTTGTTTAAGGGATGAAGTGAAAATTGTTCAATTCACAAACAACAGTGATATTGTACCAAAATCATGCAAGTATTTCTTTTAATTCATCAACTTTAGGGAAATGGTCTTGAAAACCAAAAATGTTGTCCTAGTTCCCTTATATCCGATGAATCAGATGGTACCTTAGATCATCACAAATCAATAGCTCTGTGATTGTTGGCTTTTTCATAGACATGTTTTCTACCACACTCCATCAGAACTTGATGGTTAGATTTTTCTTCCATATCCATATTTTCACCTATGTTCTTCTATGTGGAAACCCAGTGATGCGTTAATTTGGGTAACCATTACATTTCATACTTTAGTTTTTAAATCCATGTTTTGGTATTCCTTTTTATGATGTGGGTTTCTATTAAACAAACTGTCGAGTAGTAAACCATTTATAACCCCGACGAATTTCGAGGGAGAAATTCATTTTAATGGGGGTAGAATTTAACACCCCGAGATTTTATGAAAAATATTCTTTTAATTTCATTAATTTCTTGTGTTTTATTCTACACCAATATTACCTTGCGCTATACACAACACCGTATTAGCTTGCAGTATACGCAACACTATTCTTGGATCGTGTTACACACAATTTTGACAATAGTTATTCTACGCAACATTGAGTATATATATATATTCAATGTATAAATGAAATATGGTTGGATTCTATTATACAAAACAACAAAGGATTCTTTTACAACACGCAACCCTGACTTGGCTTGCATTACACGCAATCACGACCTTCCTCGATAGCGTGTGTTGTACGCAATATCGGGTTTTACTAAACAATGATATATTATTATAATATTATTATGAACTATCCGTTTTGAATAGTATTAACTAAATTTTGAATTTTCTAAAATTATTATTCATCTTACACATTTTCTAGAACATGGTATAAGAACAAAATAAATTTTTCGGGTAAAATAAGTATTTTTCAAAAAATGCAGTTTTGTCGCCTTTTGATGGCGCACCCACTTTAAATCTAGTTTTGACATGTTTATAAGTTAAATTTGAAAAAATAAAATTCTTATTTGTAATCCAAAAATAAAAATTTACTTTTGATAAATTTTTCATATTATTCTGGTAACTTTCATATTTTGATAAATAGTAAAAACACGCTATATTTTAATTAAAAACAAATTTTTTCATCGCAATAATTTATATGGTTAAATTATAATATTGAATTATTTTAAAGTAGAAATAGAATATATTTTTACCATTTAATATAATGTATGTCATTATCATTGATTTTACATTAAATTCGTAGGTTAAATCAATTCAATCTTTTGCAATGTTTTAAAGAAAAACCCGTTTTCTTTCGACAACAGGAATAATTTTAATTTAATTTCTGCAACTTTTGTGTATTGAATTTGGAAAAATGGATTCCATATTTGGAAACAGTGGGTCCAAATTATATTAATAATCTATTTTTTATTTTTGGGAATTATGAATAGTAACTACGGTAAATTTTATTTACCATAGTTAAAGGTAAATCGGGTAATTAAGGGTAAATATAATATTATAAAATTACACTAACACATGACAAAATTATATTGGATGGATAAAGGTAGACCCATATAACCTAAGGGTCGGATTAGATTCATTTTATGGACTTTTGACCATGAAAATAATTTAATTATTATTAAAACCAAAGAAAGTGACAACATGTCACTCTCTTAAATCTTATAAGTATAAAAATTTTAATTTAGTGATAAACATCATACAACATGAAACCTGAATAGTCTCCAGAAATCTAATAAAATTATCTACATCATGATAATTTATTTAGAATTTTTAGGGATTATATAATTGTCATTAATGGTGATACATTAATGATACAGAAATTATTTATTATGTGGAAAATAAGTAATATAGTTTTTATTGAAATAATAATACCCATTAAAAGGACCACAAACCTGACCAAAACTTTTTGGTAGTGTATATCTACACCTTAATCATCCAATGACCTAATATATAACCGTTTGTAGCCTTATAAAATTGATTATGACACTTATATTATTTTATTTTAAATGATGCCAAAGTTGTCACCTTCATAATTTAATAAATATAACAATTTAAATATTGTGATTTTAAGATGATAAATTCGAGTAAAAGTATTATTGTGAAAGGTAATAGATTTATATTCATAAAAGGATTTTATTTTTAATTTTTATGATACAAATACGTATATTAAATAATTATACAAAAAATGAAGTAGTAATTATTTTATTAAAAGATAAACCAAATAAATTGTTTTAAAAATAATAAAATAAATATTATATGAACTATTTAATGTTCTCCACTAATTTTATAGATAAATATGACCTTTTTATGAATCTATTAAAACTTTTATTTCGAACATATCTTTTGTATATATTTTATTTCAATTCAAATAAATGAATAGTGTCAAAATTGACACTATTGTTATTTTATAAAAATAATATATTATAAAATTGTTTAAAAATCACAAAATTATTTAAAAATTATAAATTATAAATTTGTATGATATAAAATGTTATAAAGTATCCAATTATGGACAATTCACAACAAATAAGTAATTATTTGTTATAATTTAAAATATAGAATGTTATTACCACAAATAAAATTAAAATGATTGAATAAGGATAAATCAAGTTGAGGAAACGAAAATAACGTTCATGCATACATACGACCTACCGTCTCCATGAACAGTGTATTTCTTTCCATTTATCGATCTATTATATATATGTATATTCTGAATATATATTATATATAAATCATGTTTTACATTCTGTATGTAAGTAATCATGATCTAAGTAATCATATGAATAATTACAAGTAAAAACACGGATGACAAATGAAACGATTTCACCCAAAACGCTCTTTAACATGGAATTTAAAAAAAACGGGTAATAAAAAGTCATAAGTGAACCATATATGATATCATAACAATTAATATGATTCTGTAATAAGTCAATAAAATTATTTAAATCATTATACAGGAGGTTCAGATACGTACGAAGCATATCGAACCTAAGGTAAGGGATAATTTTGTAAATCTCATTTTTATCCGAGATTTCTTATTTGTATGTTTTTACTGGGGTTATTTCTATCATCCATGTCCATGTTTTATAAAAGTGTTTTCATGTATGTTTAAAGTCCTTTTTACCGATTTTTGAATTTTACTATATGATATGTAAGGAATCTTTCTTTTGTTTACGTTACGAGGTATTTTTTGACTTTTCTGGCAAAAGTAGGAGAAGAATGTTTTTTTAACTTATATGGAACGAACGGATTTTTATGGTTTTATAGAGCTTGATTTTCATGAAGCTTCCTCAAAAATATTTCATGACTATTTTCAACAAAATCTCTTTCTTTTAAAATAGCATGACGTTTTGTGAAAAGAAATTGATTTTGAAGAAGAAAGAATATTTTCCTCAAGAATTCATTTCAAGTGTTTTATCAAAACCTTTTTCCATATAAGATGACATTATTTCATATGTGTATGTTTCAAGTATAAAGTCTCTATGATTTAAATGGTTTCACTTTTCTTATTATGAAATGATATCCATTTCTTTTATATGGATTATGTGATTATGGGATGATGTTTATGAAACCCATTTTATTTATTGGGTTACTATGAATGATGTATGTTTATTTTGTGGCACAAGTAAGAATGGTTTCATTATGAGATGGGTGGGACCTATATCTCCCTCCAATGAATTGGGTAAAGATTTATATCTCATGAGATAGACATGGCTGGAACGGTAAGTTAATCCGGTTCAGTATTACAGGACTGGAACGAGGAGTGAACTCGATTCAGAAAGGGTCTTTGTCCACTAAGATGGTCTTGGTAGCAATGCCTTGGCTACTATGGAAATCATTACATGTTCTTAATGGATGCCACAATTATATGTTTTATTCCCATGCTATTTTATCATGATTTATGTTCCATTATGATCTATGCCTTATGTACTTCCATGTTTTATGTAGTTGCTCAAGATTTTTAATGTTCATGTTTTTTTAAGTTCAAATGCATATGGTATGTTATATATTATTCATGATTACCCTTACTGAGCATTTGAGCTCACCCTTTTTATGTTTTCTTTTCCCAGGATATAAATAAAGGTTTTAGGTAAGAAAAAAAATGGGAAGATCTTTATGGGAGATGTTGAAGATCTTTCACCGTGATTAGAGGATTATGTTCAATGTTTCCAAAGACACTAAACTATTACAGTCCTTGTGTGTCTGTTTTAGTTATGTATTAAGTATTCCAAAAAAGTAATGTAATGTCCATGTATGTCATGTTTCGGGTCTTTATAGGGAACCCTGATGTCACTATGCATCCTGCGAGGGCAGGAATCAAGCCACGCGTAGTTCCCAAAAGGAGGTACACCCCACGCAGGGTTAGTCCATACACGGGGGGAAAATGAATTTTTTCGACTTTCATTTGGGGAAGGTTGAGCCAGGGTGAGGTACTATGGCGTCACTACGTATCCTACAGGGGTAGGAATCAATCCTCACGTAGTTCTTTGAATTCTGTGAAGTTTAACATCGTGCGGTGAGGACAAAGAATACACCTCGTGCAGGTCTGGTCCATACACAGGGGGAGAGAGAATTTTTTTGAATGGTTGGGCCAGGATGGGGAACCCTGTCATCACTATGTATCCCGTGAGGGCATGAATAAAGCCTCACGTAGTTCTTTTAAGGGAATACACCCCGTGCGGGTTTGGTCCGTACGGGAAAAGGTTGCAGTTTTTGGATTCATTTGAGGTGCTTGGGCTAGGGTTTGGAATTCCGGCGTTACTACGTATCCTGCAAGGGTAGGAATCAAGACATATGTATTTCTATGAATGAAAATACACCCCGTGAAGGTTTAGTCCATTCACAGGGGGAGAAGGGGAATTTTTTTTCTTTTATCCTTATCTGTGCAGTTTAACATCGTGCGGTATGGACGAGGGACACACCCCGTGCAGGGATGGTCCGTACACGGGGGGAGAGGTCATTTTTAACTTTTATTTGGGGATGGATGGTCTAGGGAGAAGGAATTTGGTGTCTCTACGTATCCTGCGAGGGCAGGAATCAAGCCATACGTAGTTATCTGAAAGAAGCACACCCCATGCAGGGTTAGTCCATACACGGGGGAAGGTGACATATTTAACATTTATTTGGGAATGGATGGGCCTGTATGGGGAACCCTGGCATCTCTACGTATCCTTCGAAGGCAGGAATCAATCCGTACATAGTTATCTTTGGAGTAATCCCCATGCAGTTCTGGCTTATACACGGGGGAAAGGGCATTTTTAACTTTTACTTGGGGGTGGCTAGGCCAAGATGGGGAACCCTGGCATCGCTACATATCCTGCGGGGCCAGAATCAAGTGATACATAGTTCTCTGAAATCTGTGTAGTTTAATGTTGTGCGGTGAGGACGAACTACTCTTAGTTTAGGGTCATAGAGTTTGGACCATTTGGTGCTTGGCAGTTTAACGTCCTGCAGCTCGGACGACAACTTCTTTTGGTTATGCCGGTGAGGACGGAATACTCTTAGTTTAGGGTCATAGAGATTGGACTATTGGGTGCTTGGCAGTTTAACATCCTTCAGCTTGGACGATAACCGCTTTTGGTTACTATGTGAACTACTTCTTCAGGAATCACGCATTTGTAGGAGTGGTGGTGAACTTCCCATCCATGGAGATCAGGGCATATGCTCTTTTGGAGTAGAAATTGTGTATAACATATGGTCCATCTCACTTGGGCTCCATCTTTGGAGGTTTCTTTCTGGGTATCATTGGGGTCCAGAGGACCAACAACAATTATCTTTCCAAGAAAAACCGAAGTTGGACCTTTTTATTGAAGGCACATGCAATTCGGTTCTGGTATACTTCCAGATAGTGAAAAGTGTGCAACCGCTTCTCATCTAGAGACTCCAATTCACCTAGCAATTTTATTGATTGCTCATCGATGGGTAACTGATCAAAAATGGAAACACAGAGTGAGGGAAATTGGAGCTCAATGGGCAGGACTTCTTATGTTCCGTATACTAATGAGTACGGAGTAGCCCGAGTAGCGGTGCAGATTCTAGTTCAGTAAGCCAACAATGTATGGAGGAGTTTATCTGACCATGACTTCTTGTCTTTGTCCACTATTTTCTGGACAATGTTGGACATGGTCATATTGAAACTCTCCATCTATCTGTTGGCTGTTGCATGGTAGCGGGATGAGTGGTTAGCCTTGATACCATATTATTGGTATAGTTTCTCCAATTCAGCAGAGTAGAAGTTGGTGTCGTTATCCGTCAATATGGTATGAGTGACACCAAATCTGGTGATGATATTGGTTTTCACAAAGCTGACAATGCTTCTTTCCCCGACTTCCTTAAGGGGTACAACTTCTGCCAATTTGGAAAAGAAGTCGGTTGCTGTGAGGATATACTTCAGCTGTTTTGCTGTGGTGGGAGGATATGGTCCCACGATATCCATTCCCCAGACAGCAAATGGCCAGGAGTACTTGGCCTGATGAAGTAACTCTGGGGGTTGGTGTATGAAGTTGGCATGAATTTGGCATGAGTAGCATTTTGTGGTAAATTACTCGCAATCTTGTGCCACTGTGGGCCAATATTACCCAAGTCTTCAAACCTGATGGGAATTCTTGGACCCCGGCTGATGTGCCCCACATACTCTGGCATGTACCTCAATCATGACGATAGCAGTTTCTTCACCATCAATGCCTCTGAGGAGGATTACGTCGAGCCCTTGTTTATAGAGGACCTCTTGCTGACCCGCACTGCCATATAGGAAAAATTTGATTTCCCTTCTCTGTATTTGATCTCATTCATCCTTGTCTGATGGAAGTTCTCCCCGTTGAAGGTAGTTTGCAATGGGGGTCATCCAGCCGGTGGCGGGAGCCTATGGCTCAGGGACAAGACTGACTTCATGGATTTCTTCCATCTTAGTTTGACCAAATGAAAAGACAATTCAACGGTGAGCAATACAGATAACTATTTCATCCCGGTCTGGGTCTGCTAGGGCAGTGGCCGCATTAGCAAATGTGTCGG
This sequence comes from Viscum album, assembly GCA_963277665.1. Classification (NCBI taxonomy): domain Eukaryota; kingdom Viridiplantae; phylum Streptophyta; class Magnoliopsida; order Santalales; family Viscaceae; genus Viscum; species Viscum album. The sequence goes on along the minus strand of OY728147.1, from coordinate 390,465,719 downwards.
CCTAGGCATTCTGAGACCGGGGAATATAGGTCAATGTTTGTTTTGTGGATAATTCCTCCATTAACCCTTGGACATGGTCAAACAGGGGAATAAACTCCTCTTTTTTAATAGCATAATCACCACTGACTTGCTTGATGACTGGTTACGAGTTACCTTTTACCTTAAGGTGTTGTACTTGTGCTTGGAGTGCGAGCTCCAGGCCTGAAATGAGGGCTTGATACTCCGTTTCATTATTCCTACATCCTTCTAACAGGGGGAAGGAATATAAAAAGACTGAATTTTATGGGCAAATGAGTATTATCTCCAAACCCACCTTGTTAAATTTGTGATCTTCCATCATCTTCTCGGTTGGGCTTAGGGATGAACCATCGAAGTACATTTCCCATGCTAGGAACTCCTCTTGAACTGAGAAGATGTCTTTATCAGGTAGCTCGGTGTCCGGTGCAGTGGTACCTGCCGAAGGGTGATCCGCCAGAAAATCTACTAATGTCTGGCCTTTGATGGCCTTCTGAGGCAAAAATTGGATGTCAAACTATTATAGTACGACTGCCCATCGAGGTAGGCACTCGGTCCGCATCGGGCAGCTGAGAATGTACTTGAGCGGGTTACTACAAGAGACCAAATGGACTTCATGATGCTGCGGATAATGTCATAATTTTTGAACGGCGAAGACCTAAGCCAAACTACTCTTCTTGATGTTTGAGTATCGAGTATCGTCCTTAATCATTGTTCGGCTGAGGTAATAGAGACTATTTTCACTGTCAGCATCATTTTTATGTGCGAGGAAAGATCCCAGTGACTTCTCTAGTGCTGCCACATATAGGATGATATGTCTTCCTTCAACCAGGGGCATGAGCATCGTTGGGCTTAAGATAAACTTATTTAGGCTTTCGAACGCCTCTTGGCAGTCATCTGTCTATTGGTACATGACTCTCTTCTTCATTAACCTAGTAAAGGGCAAACATTTTCCTGCTAGGTTGTTTATGAATCGCCTAATGTAGGCCAGGTTCCCTTGGAATGCTCTTAATTCGGTGAGATTGTGGGGGTCGGTAGGTCGAGGATAGCCTTTTTCTTTTTAGGGTTGACTTCGATGCCACGATGGCATATGACAAAGCCAAGAAATTTCACTGAGGTAACCCCGAAGGAACATTTCAAGGGGTTCATCTTCAGGCTATGCTGTCGAAGTTTTTTGAAGATAGACTCAAGGTCTGAAAGGTGATATGAGCACTGTCTAGACTTAACCACCAAGTCATCCACGTAGCATTCGACCAATCTCACCAGAAATGGTTTAATGATACGATGCATGGCATGCTGATATGTGGCGCCAACATTCTTGAGACCAAAGTGCATAACCCTGTAACAAATTATTCCTTAAGGGGCCCAGAAGTTAGTGTCTAATTCATCTTCTCAGGCCATCCTGATTTGATTATACCTAGAATAGTCATCCCTGAAGGATAGAGCCTCATACTCAGCCTTTGCATCGATTAATAACTCAGTGATCGGGACTGGGAAATCATCTTTCCAAAAATGCTGATTGAAATATCTGAAATCAATGCAGACACAGTTTTGTATGTTATTTTTCTTGACAGGGATAATGTTGGCCAACCATGTGGGGTACTGGACCTCCCGAATGAAGCCTTATTTAATAATATTTTCGACTTCAGCCTCTATTCTAGCAGCATGTGAGGGGTGTGTCCTTCTGGAGGCCTGTTTATAGCCCCGGTGGTCTTCTGGTAGACGTAGGTGATGCATCACCACTTTGGGATCGAGTCCCAGAATTTACATGTAATTTCAAGAAAAGACATCCCGGTGTTTCCTTAGGAAGGAAGTATATACCTCATGCTCCATGGGGGACATGGCTGCACTAACAAGAGTGGGCCTCAGGTATTCCGCGGTACCCAGGTTTATTTCCTTGAGCCCGTCCACCATGGTGGAGATACCTTCCACAAATGTGGGAGGTGCATCCCTGAGATCTTCCTCATCTTCTTCCAAATCCTCATCTTCTTGATCCGGTGAGGGGAGATCTCTTGACTCGGGATCCTGGGAGTCTGGAGGCGAGGCACTGTGGGTGTCTGTGCTCAAGTATTCACCCCCAAATCAAGGGTTGGCGGACGTTCCCACAGTGTCACACTCAGCCGTTATGGCTAAAGTCATGAGGACAGTTGAGTGCGTGTCCGGACTTGAACCCCTACTCTCAATATGGTTGATGGGCAGTATGTGGTCTCCGCCCAGCTATCTAAGGGGGCCGTCAAGAACCATTTCAAGACCATTTGGAGCAGGGATATAGTCTACACCATCGACCGAAGGCTTCTTCTTCTTTTTCTCATAAAACCTGGTGTCAATTTAGTGTGACTCGGAGAGCTCTAATGGGGATTTGTCAGCGTGCAATGTCCCACTCTTCCCATTGATGCAGTACTTAATACACTGGTGGTATGATGAAGGAACAACCATGTTCTTATGGAGCCACGACCTTCCCAAAAGGGTATTGAATGCTATGTTCTGGCGGACCACCAAAAATTACGAGTAGGCCACAAGGTCACCAAAATTGGTCTTTAGCTTAATTTGTCCCATTGGCTCATGTTCCCCTTTGTCATAACTTAACAGAGTTGTGGCTGAGGGTACTAGTTCATTCTCATTGTAGCCCAGCTTACAGAGTGTTCGTAGGGGAAGGAGGTTAACTCCAGATCCGTTGACAATAAAGATTTTACGGATCTCAACATCACTTAGTGTGTTAGACACATATAGTGGTTTGATGTGTCCTTTCATGATGGAATCTTCATCCTGATCGGTGAAGGAAATCACTACACTGCATTCAGCTAAGACAGTCTCTGTTCGGTAATTCTCGGTGGCAGCTACCTCAGCTTGAAACTCCTGGGGGCTAAGCAAGGCTTCTATAAGTTCCTCTCTAAGGTCTGCTAACAAACTCTGGGAATCCCGGATCGACAGTTTGGCCGGCACTGACCCCAACTGCTTAAGGATGCTGTATTTCTGCTCCAATGGCCGACGCTTATCCATTGGTGGGGGGTCTTAGCGGGCAGCTTGGGAGTTGGAATTTGAGCTGATGAGGGATCGGCCACGGGGTCGGATGTCAACGGTGTCCCCACGTTTTGTAGATTCGGCCTGACTGGTTTGTTTGTGCACACTAGGCGGCTAGACACTTATTCCTCCTCTGATGGGTACCGCAGAATGACGGGGGCAGAGCAGCCACCTATTGAGGTGGTGGGATATTCTTTCTCCTATATATTCCGTTGAAGGGCTCTCCCACGGGTTTCTGCGATATTAACAGTTTGGTCCGGGGTCCAACCGTAGGGTTGATTTCGGCCTCGATTGTGCCTCCCCTAGTATCCCCTAAGTCTGCGATTCCCCCTCCCGACCCTTTGTGTTGGGAACTTGGGTTCATAACCATAAACTTCGTCAGGGAACGATTTCATAAGATGGATGACATTGATGGAACCAAAAATTGTCTCCTCATCCTCTAACAAGTCAACCCTATCGGTTTTCCTTGATGGTGTCGTTTGGTGGGTCAGTGCCCGTGGCGCCAAGTTTGGGGACATAAAATCTGACAGTGTCGGGGCTAACTTCGGCCACATTGCAGACTACTCATCTTTCTCTTATCTCCTCCCTTCTTGATTTCGCCTGGATGACCGGTTTGAGGAGGTTTGTGAGGCCTATATTGTCAGTTGTGTGGCATCAGGGGCTGTTGGAAGCAACACCGGCTGCTGTAGTTGAGCTCAGAGTATGCCCTGGGCTCGATTGATATTTTTCCAAGTCATACAGCTAACAAATTTTTGCACCATTTTTCTGGTGGCTTCCTGCCACCCATCCCTTTTGTCGGAGTTAGTGGTAGAAATATATGTCACAGGTGTTGGGGGTGGTCCCAGATCGACCTTCCCGGAGTCTAACATCCTTTGCAGGAGGTCTTTGAAGAAGAAGAATTCCCGAATATTGTGCCCCAACATTCGATGGTAGGAACAGTAATATGGTCTGTTATCACAGACAACTTCTTCAGGTTTTCTTGGCTCAGAGAAGCAGAGCAAGCTGCAATTCATGGCTGTGATGAAGTAGTCGTGGACTTGGTCTCCTAGAAATGAGTATACTTTGTGTATTTATTCCTCAAACTATTTCTGATTCGATCCCTTTTGATCATCCCGCTTAGGAAGAGGTGGTCGCTGATATACAGGGGGCCCTTGACGATTTGATGGAGTCCTGAGTGGTGGAGCAGACACAGGGGCTGGCTTGAGCGTGACAGATGATGCTTCAGCTCTAACTGCTCTCTTTTTGAGATCCTGTGAGGCTATTCCAGACTTCAAATTGGTCCGCTGTTAGGAGTCCTCAATTCTCTAGGCAATGGCTGAGAGATGGCAGAGGCCAGTGGTGCACTCCACTGGAATGAGCGGTGTTCTCAGCTGATCTCAAAGATTATAAATGCATATGGCAAGCAACCTGTCTTGAGACATTGGCCTATTCAGGGAGTAGGACATACCTTTCCATCTAGCGATTAAATCTGAGACCCTCTCATTCTCCCTCTGCTTGCAGTTCATGAGGTCGCTAACCATTTTTTTTGGCAGCATTGAGCTAAAGTGGAACAGGAACTACTGCTGAAGGTGTTCCCATATTTTTATTGACTGATCTGGCAGGCTCATGTACCAGACGAAGAAAAATCCTTGTAATGTTTGTATGAAGAATCTGAGTTTCACTACTTCTTGTTGTTCTGGATTTCCCATCATAGGGTCGCAATAAGACGCGTAGTGCATCAACTGCTGTTATGGATTTCCGGATCCATTGAAGATAGGGAATACATGGCTCCCAAAATTGGGTGGAGGAGGTGTGTTCCTCACCCAATCCGGGTAAGGTTTCCGGTTTGGCTATATCGGAGCACGTCGACCTTCCATTACTTCCAATCGAGCTGTAAGTGCCTCGATGGTGTTGGTGAGACCCGTGTTTACATCCTATTGGGCCCTGTCCTGGGTAGGTGTAGCCCAAGGCATTGCTTGAGGATCCAGCTCAGTTGGCACTAGGGGTTCATGTGCCATTTGTGACACCTTTGTAGGGTTTATACGTACTCGCTCCAGTTGATTCCTGAGTGGAGGGAATTATTGGTATTCATCCAGATCAACATTCAGGTAGTTGGTGAGGCTGGCCACCTTGTTGGGTGGGATCCCTGACCATGCTTTGTTTTCTGGGGAAAACCTTGGTGTTTGAGGTGAACTTACTGGGAGTGCATGATGTGGCTCCTCTTGGGATGCTCTTTCAATAAGACTGTTCCCCTGGAGTAGCTCAGCGTTAAGCCGCCTCAATTATTTCATTTCCTCTTCCTGTCGAGTGAACCTCTCATCGAGCATGAGTGGCTCGTTTTTATCGAGAGAGGGGGGAAGGTTAAGGGAAGCCGGTCCTTTGTTCTTATCCTTATTGGAAGCTCGCAGGGTTAGGGGAGGAAGGCTAGCTTAAGGGGCATCCATATTTAGAGTGGATCTCTGGTTCCTGGTGTGCACACCTGGCGGTTCATTGTGTGTCACAGCCTGACAGGAACCATCGTCTCCAGATCCATCCGGATTTGCATCATCTTTGGTATGGATGTATATTTTGGGGCCGAGAAGATGTCATATTTTAAATAGGAAGAGGATCTCCCATGTCTTTTACTGGTCTTCCCTCTTCTGTCCTAGGATTGCTTTCAGGATCCTTGACGAAGGGTGACACAGAGAGTTCTTTGATGCAACCTTACGGTATGCCTCCCTATTGAAGGGGATGGTGATTCAAAGGAAGGGATAGGGTTGGAACCTCCTCTTCTAACTGTCCGCCCTAGATGAGAGAAAACTGATTCTCGTTGGGGAGGTTGTTGTTGAGGAGGTAAAAATGCCCCCAACCCCGAGGGCTAGGGTTGGCTCCGTTCCTTGGACATTGAGTCTCTTCCTATTTTTATTTGTCTTAAAGGGGAATTTGTTGTTAAAAATTCCCCAATCCCTGCAGGATGGGGTTGACCCTGGATTTCGGTAGTGGATGATGCTATCGCTACTTGCCAGATCTTGCATGCCCCCATTCGGGGGTGAACCGGGTTTAGTGCCGAGTTATTCTGTGAATCAATCCTTTCTAGGGAGGAAAGAAATGATCACTGATTGGACTCTCATAGATTAGAGGCCTATTGTATGCTCTCGGTGGCCTGATTTAGGAGTTCTCGAATGGATTGTTCTCATCGGGCCTGACGCTTCTGGGACTTACTCAAGGCATGTCTCTGTTGGGTGTGTTGCCTTTCACGAACAGGGAGACCACTCGATTGTTGTCTTGACGTGATGACGTTGCAAGACACCATGTCGAACGGGTTCTTCAGTCGGGGAGCAGAGTGAAATGCAGAGCTCCATGTTCCCCCCATCCCCTGATATGGACTCCCGTCAGAGCGTCACCGAGGAGGCGGCGCAGCTGGTGCAGTTCATGGAGGCGGGCTATCTCCATGTTCACTTTGCACCTCTCGGGTCGTTGTTGTCATGACGAAGGAAGAGCTTCCATGTCGATGTAACGCAAGAGGTCTCTTATTGTATTAACATGGTCTACATACCCATCAGAGGGAAGGAAGATTGATTTCAGCTGACGAAGGGTTTCCCATATATTGGAGCAGATGTCGTTCACACATTCTTTTAACAACGTCCTGGGTATGTCGTATTGAGAGGTGGCAGTGGGACAAAACATAACTGGTATATCATCTCTGGCTAGTCATTTCCTCAGGTGTAACATGTTAGTATACTCCTACCCTAGTGATTCCTCTACCTGGTCGGCACAACTGATACGGTCTCCGATAGTGTGGTCAGAGGCAGTGGGGCCAGTAGGTGTCGAATCATCATGTGTGCGATTCTGAGGTGGTTTAGAAGATGAACGTGGCCCCGAAACGTCTCTTAATTTAAGAACAATGTCTTTGGTGACTAGTTGGGAATCTGACAAGCTTGATCCTATCCTTCTGAGTGCCTCAGTGTATGAGGGTTTTTCTGTGCTTGATTCAGCAGGGGCAGGACCTTCCTGTCGATGTGATATGTCATTTTGGGGAGAACCTTCACAATGGGAGCCGCAATGGCGAGGAGTACCATTACTGCTTGATGCCTCATTGCATAGAGGCCTTTTGTAGTGCATACCCTAAGGAGGACCTCCAAGGCGTGTCGTAGCAAGGGGAGGACCTTCTGGCTGCGTAGCGTTGTTACGGGGAGGGCCTTCACAACAACTCCCATCATGGTGAGGATGACCATCATGGTTTGACGTTTGATGTGCATCCTGGGGAGGACCTTCAAGACACACTGCGACAAGGAGAGGACCTTCTTATTTCTTGGGGCCACTACGGGGAGGACCTTTACAATGGAAGTCGCGGTGGAGAGGACTACCATCACAGCTGCTGGAATGGTGAGGAAGACCACTACACATTCCTCAGGGAGAATATCTGCGGGGTACACCAAAGGGAGGGCCTTCAGAATGTACCACAATAAGGGGAGGGCCTTCTCATTGCTTGACGTCTCGACGGGGATGAAATCTGTTATCAAGGTGGTGAGGACTACCACCGTGATCTGATGCCCGGCTGCGTGGAGTGTCATTGCAACAGAACCCCTGGGGAGGACCTTCAGGGCAGGCCACGACAAGGGGAGGTCCTTCTTGTCATGATGAGACGTCACTGTGGGGAGGGTCTCTGTAGTTGAAACTATGATAGCGAGGACTACTATCATAATCTGTGGTCCCACTGCATGGAGAGTGATTGCAGCATATACCCTGGGGAGTACCTTTAGGGTGGACCGCAACAAGTGGAGGGCCTTCTTTCTGCTCGATCTTTTGGTCACGTGGAGGGTTTCTGTGACTTGCATCAAAAGAGGAGCTCTCGTGATCGATCATTATATGCCCGTGGGGGAGGCCCCCGTGGGTGCTTTGGGGAGGACCTTCAGAGCTTCTGGTAGCGACATTGTGGGGAGGACCTTTTCAACTACTACTGCCACTCCTATAATATGGTAATGGGTGGGTAGGGTTCTGAGACATTGATATGCGCTTAACATCATCGAGAACCCTAGCTTCCAGCAGAGTGGAGTCATGAACCAGCTCCTTATTTTCCGGCTGCCTTTGGTGCGTTTGGGGTGCCTTCCTACGGGCAGTGGGGACTGTCTGCTATTGACAATGGCCTTCACCTTTGGGTCCCTATATAATTGGGTCATGTGATGTTGTCCGGATACACCGACAAACATCTTGACTTTTTGTAGGAATATATGCTTGCTCTGGAGCATCCACCATGATGTACGGGTGTCCCACAGTTGGAACGAGTGAAGATGCTCGATCTGGTTGCCCTTGCATCACGGAATATAGTCGGGGACCCTCTTGGGTAGAAGCAGGGATGGAGATCTGATCCGAGGTAGCTATCTCATCTTTTAGATGAGTCACCTCAATTGGGGATACAAGCTCACGGGCTCGAGTCCTTTCTATTTCTGCTGATTAAATCACATTCTGGAAAGTCTGCAAGATATGATCTGTGATTGATACCTGCTCCTCCATCATTACTAGGATATGCAGAGAGACATCTTTGGGTGGAATGGGTATAGAAAACCATTCTAGTATCAGAGTAGGAATATCCTGCTCCGGTCCTCTGGTAGTCAGTAGGTACTGACAATTATCCTGTGTCGGGGCAGGTGAACGAATCTGCCCCTGGTCCGGGATATATGGGTTTATCTCTCCGTTTTCCGCCACATTAGAATGGTGGGATTTACTTTCATTCGTAGGGAGCTAGCCCTACATATGTTGGTTTCCCACCGTATCGAGTCGGTGGCCTTTGTTGGCAGGGAGACGTGCCCAGCTACTAATTGCCGCCACATCTGGATGGCAGGATTTGTTGATCGCCACCATGCTGGGAATGTAGATGTCAAGATCATCTTCTAGGATCTAGTCCTGCAATAACTGGGTCACCACCACGTCGGGTTGGTGGGCTTCACGACCCTGGGCAGGGAGAGGTGCCTTCCGGGTAGGTTTCATCCTGCGTGAGCGACGGGCTTGATGGAGCCTGGCGGGGATGTGCGCCTGCAGGTATGATGCCGCCATGTCTGGATGGAGGGATTTGGATGAGAGAACAGGTGTATGTGCCTGTTTGTGATACATCTCCGTGAGTGGGCAACAGTGCTCCTCCTCATGGACAAGGGTGATGACCGGTCCCTGGTTGTACGTTTTCCGCCCTCGTCGGGCGGTCCGAGGGGCCGGTGCTCGGGGAGCGTGGTCCTGGATCCTCGGGGCGACATCCTCCTTATCGTGAGGATGTTGAGCCGTGGCGTGGCCAAGATGATGTCTTTCGGTGGGGGCCTTGGAGCAGAACCCTCGTTCAGTGGGGATGAAGTCCTCAGTGGAGACCTCATCAACCTCCATAAGATAATGAAGGTACTTGTTGTCTCGTTCTGGGGATAGACACCTGAAATGGTTTGAGATGGCAATAGGAGCCATCAGGATATGCTTTTGTGGCCACTTCTGGGCAGGCGAATGGCGAGTCCGGGCAGATTGGAGGGCATGCATGGCCACTTCCACTGTCGGGAGAGTACCGTTCACGTGGTACTCTCAGATCAACACATCTGAGACCCAGTGTTGAAGACGCTGAGTCAGTGATGGGGTCCTTCATTAGTGAGGAAGTCCAATCATTGCATTGTTGGAATAACATGCATGTGAGTTCCTTCGTGATGCCATTGGATCAAAGGGAGTTCTGAGAGGTACCTTTAAAAATATTTTAACAAATACGAACAACAAACCTATCAATGTAACATCTCATGACCCCATGCATAATTAATGACCTTTCTTGGCCCTCCTTATGAGTATAAAGGGGGAAACGGGTGGGATTAGGTTATACCTGTCATGATTGGTTAAAGATTCATGTCGGGTTATCCATTTTTTTGTCTCACGGCGCACGGCGGGGTCGTGGGGGAGAAAAGTGCACTACCCAAAGGTTGATTAGAAAATATTGGGTTCTTCTTAGTCACTCATATCGGGTGCACCATTTTCTCCTCGAAACGCCCAACGGTTCCATATCCAGCAATACATGGACCTACTTTCCAAAGGCAGGTGTTCTCTGGGTGGTTTGACTAGTGATACTTAAGAACTCACATTGGTCGAGAGGATGGGATGTCGGGCTCATCCTACCCTTTTGGGGGGAATTATTTCTTGTTCCATGACGCTCTTATAGATTTAAGACGTATTCATATGTTCGGGAATCTTTGGATTATACCCAAGCATATTATCCATGAAGTACTCCTGGTTTCCAATGTTCACCTGGACTTAGGGGTTCGAAATCATTTATCCCTGAGGTTTACCATCCCTTATTGGATTAATGACCCCGAGGAGTCTGGACTCACTGAGACGACACTGATTTAAAGCCTCATAACTAGGAACTATGGAGTTTATTGTCATCTAGGGGGGTAGATTATGACTTGAGCAATTGGATCGAACCCATGATACGGGCTTCCTACGTATCCTAATGAAAGGAATTAGAATCCACGTAGTTTGGTTTGGTATGTGGGTTACATTCCAAGCTGCCCGGGGTTGGTGCGGTGAACCGACGTGAAGATAGTTGGATCAAACAGTTGTTGGGCTTGAACCTCAGGGAGGCTTCCTATATACCATGCCTAGGAGACAAGGATCAATTTCCACATAGTTCGGATTAGAGTATCCAAGAACCGACATGAAGGGGGGTCAGAACGACAGATTGTTGGGCTTGAACCTCAGGTAGGCTTTCTACGTACCATGCTTAGGAGACAGGGATCAGTGTCCACGTAGTTCGGATGGAGTGGGGATTATGCTCTGAGGCATCCCAGGAGACGATTCCATGTTCGATGCTTACTCTAAGCCCACGTGAGTCATGCTCGGTGTGAGAAACAAGATGCAGTAGGGACCATATAATCACGTTGTGAAAGGTGCGTCTGTGGGAAGTGGAGTGGGGCTTACGTATGTGGGCGACTCAAAAACTCGGGGCTTACTCCGAGATGGATGCCCACGGTGACAAAGCGCAGCAGGAGAGGGACTTGGACCCAAAGAAGAACGGAGCAGCACCCTTCCCCACTACGCCCTTCCTTGGCCATGGTCATGGGGAAGTACAGAGGTACATGGGGGATTCCTTCTGATGGGTAGTCTGCCACGCCCCGGGGAGGAGAGAAGTGCCCCACTCCTAATAAGTGGAGGGGAAAAAAGAGGAATCCTGGGCTCGGACTCCACATTACAGTGGGAATGTGAACTTAGGAATGCCTCAGAGATCCACTAAAGGGAAGGAGAAACCCCTTATCCCTTACTTACCATGGGTATGCGAACTCAAAACGGCGCGCTAATGCCCCTGAAGGTTACATCACATGGGTCTGGTGGCTCTTGTGGAAGCCTTAGCTTAGGGCCGATGAATGGGCCAATGAGGGGTTTGCAAAGGATCTGACCGGATTGGAAGGATTTTATCTAGCTTGGGGAATGGGAACTCCGAAGGATACGGCAGGCCACACAGGTGTATAAGTAGTGGCTCCCTTCGCATAGAGAGGTGCTACGTGGATGGAGAGGTCATCCGCGAACCAGGGTGGTCCGTGGACAGGTGGGAATCCAATGAAATAGGGTGGTTTCTGGCTTCGGGTTAAACCCATGTAACTGGTTGGTACGCGGAGGGGTCCATGTGAGCAGCGGCGACCAAGGGAGATGCCGGCCAGGGGTTCATCGTTCAGGGCTTCACCCGCGTAGGAGGGTGCTATGCGGTGCGACAGATCGGAAAAGGGGCATAAACTCTCTGGTCCATGGAGAGTGCATCCGCGGAGGGTCCATGGTTCATGGTCTTCTTTTCTCTGTTATTTTAAGTTCGTGGTTAACCAAGTTTTTATGAGTTTTCATTTCCTTATTAATTCTCTTCCACCTTCATACCTATTTTGGTTCATGAACTGGAACTTCACAGTTTTATTAATCCTATGCTCCTTCCTTCTAAATCCTTCCACCCGAATCTGATCGATCTCTAATTGCCTCCCCTCCACTCTTCCCCCTTGATCTCTTTTTATAGAGTGGGGAAAGAGATGTATTTGTGGTCATGTGGCACCTTTTGCGGAGGCCCATGATCAGAAACCCGGTTTATGGATGGCATGGTTAATCCGCAACTCTCGGGGGGCATTGAAAGTACCTCCTCAGTGAACCAAACCATCTCAGGGAGTGCTTCGCGGCCGTGTAGGGTTCCGCCTCCATTCTGTGAACGACAACGGATGAAGCCTAGGCTGGTCGACACGGTCCACGGCTGGGGTGGTTCATGACAGTGGACCGGCTTGGCGCCCGTCCTGCTTCATGCCCACAGAGGATCCCCGCCTCTGTTCCACGAATGACAACGGTTCGCGGAGGGGGTGCTTCACAGAACCGGCCGCGTACCATTATCATTGGACCGATCTCTGGACCAGTTTGGATTGTGACATCCTTTGAGTATTCTCCACACTTTTCCCCAATTCATTGTGGTGGAAATTGGGTAAAATCTCCCTTGGATTAAAAGGGATTCTCATTCTCCTTTGCGGATTTTTTTCAGGACCCTACAGTGAATTACAAAGAAACCATTATGGGACTCCTCATATTTTACTAATATATATCCTTCAAAAAAATCTATCTCATTTGTGTGATTGACCATGTTATATTAATGGTGGAAAGCAAACATAATTTAAAATGACCATTGAAATATATCATTCACATTTAAACTTTCACAATACATTTTTGATCACAATGAACCCCTATTTTGAAAATCTCCATGGCATAGATAATTCTTCATAAAATTTTATTTATTCCTTTTTTCAATATATCTACAATAATCCTCTCAATCATTAATGAACATGTTTTTAACAAATAAATCATGAAAAATAAAATGATAGTGAATTTCCTTAAGAAACAATTCATATCATACCTTTGAAATAAAGGTTATCTAATACCCACATGATATGGTAAAATGGTGTTTTTTGGGGGTTCTCTAACCACTTAGTGTAAATAAAATTACTATTTTGATCATGTATCAACTCATAACTACTAATAATTCTCCATTTTCAATTGAATTCATGAGGGGATTCTCAAATATATAAGACTCATTAACTCTCCCAATCATCAGTGGAATATAAACTATACCACATGATATCCAATGTCATTAACAATTTAATGGAAATAGAACAAATAATACTTATCCATGTAAAAAATATTTAAATATTCCAACTACATATTATGTTATACATTTTATTCATTAAAAAATTATGAAAACAAGTTGATTCAATGATGAATGTGGGTATGATTCTATTTATGGGGTTTTTAGAGCATTATGTGCTCATAAATAATAGAAGAAACCCATTAATAAGGATATATAATTGATGATTTTTTTTTAAAAATGAACATAAATATAAAATTATGTATGTTAAGTTCAGTGTGCTTTGTCCAGATGCAATATACTTGAGGAAGAACACTATGTATGAGTACTTAGGCACTTGCATCCACTTTTAGTATAGTGGTTAATAGAATAAATTTATGTTTTATAAGGAAAAAGTTTTCTTATCAATGTGTTATAGAACCATCTATTTAGATACAACTAGAGAAAAGGGATGGAGAGAGATTTTAACAGTCTTGATTATACACCACCCACATGAAAAGGGAAGGATACTATACTTTATATAACTATATTTAAATCAATAAAAAAGATCCAAAATCAAATCCCAATTTTTGGTAGCTACTAAAAATTTGATTAAAATTATTCCTTTTTGATATTTATTATCTTTTCACATTTCAAAAATTATAAAATATTTATTAGTGTCATAAATGAATCATCCTAATGATTTACAACCAAAGTAAAACCCTTTGAGAGATATAATAGCATCCCAGACACCTGATATAATATTTCACTACTCAATCATATGATAAGATAATGAAATATCAATACTATAAAATTATATGTGCCATTACATACCACCACCTTGGATATGAATCACATATATATCACAGGTTATGATATTTTGATAAATCACTCTATAGGATTCATTAATTTTAGTGTATATCAGTCACCTTTTAGTGAAATTTATCTCCATTAGTAAATTACATATCATAGAATACCAAGATCTTGGATCTTATTTAAACCTTCAAAAATAATTCTTTATCATAAAAAATTTTATAACATCACCATTAATAATGATAACTTCTAGATATTAATATAGACCTCTTCTTCAAACTATCTATTCAATAATGTTAATTTTACATTAATTTAATATATTTTTAGTGTATTTAAGATAATACAACATTACAAATTTGAATATACCAAGTCTTGTAAGAAGATAAAATTTCTCCTCAATGCATATTCATTATACTTTAGAATGCCTTTTATATAAAAATTTGGAATTATTTATCCTAGCATAAAATTTATCATTAAGTTTATTTTTCTACACCCACTTGGATATAATGAAATTATTTCCTATTGGTTTAGAAACTATAACCCTAGTAGTATTAATTTCAATTTGATTAAAATATTTCTTCATGAATCTAAAAAAAATTATGTTTAGTCAATTTATCAACTTGGTGTGGATCAACGTATGATAAAAATATAATGTGACCAGAAATATCCAATCACCTTCTAGTCTGTACTAGAATTCATTGTTATTTAATGGCATTTTATTATTATTACACAATTGTTTATTGATTATTATTGATCCAAAAAATAAAAATCTTATTAATGGACTTATTTTTAATCTGTTTCACAATTATCTATACCACCCTAACCTGAACCACCAAGTCATTGCAGGAGAATCACATGTCCTCATACATGCCTCCATATATACAAGAAGATTCTAACTAGAACCAATGGTATAAGTCCATTAGTAGTGATATTATACCATTAATACCATTTACTTGAAAATAATAGTAAAATAATAGAATAAAAATATATAATAATATGACTAAACATACAAAAAATAAATAATCATAATGGAAGATACATAATAAAAGTAATAAATGGTCTCCCAAAGTGGAAATCCAAGAAAAACTAAATTTTTAGGTACATAAATAAATAAAACTATGGTTTCCACTATATTATATCCTGAAACCTCTCCAAACACCATTCTCTATAGCTTAACCATCTCCCACTGCCCCCTTTCCCTTGCTCGCATCCATACACATGAACTCTTCACAAAAATCATAATTATCGTACATGGTTTTAGTAATAAAAACCAGTGGGGAACCTTTAATGAATATTCACATGTATAATAGGTGCATTACATTATATAAATAAATTCAAAGAAATAATAAAAAAGATATCAAACATAAAATCACATATTCAGTGGCCAAGTGCTAACCAAGCTACGACAAACCCTCAGTTGTACCTGCTTCAACTCTATGATGAAAAGATGACCGTCGGTCATAAGAAAATGATCATGAACTTTCCAAAAAGTTTGGTGAAATTTCTATTGATATCCTTAATATATAAATATGATCATCCTACTCATCATCCTTATGGTATCAATTTCTAACACATTCTTCAGTATTTTTATTGCATCAAGTTCCATCTAGTCCACATGGCTATAATAATCCACCACCATCATCATCACACATCTTTAAAAACACACATATAAGGGTAAAATTTTATAAACCCCTCATATTTTATGAAAAATATTTTTATAATAAATAAAATTTATTTTACATTTTTTATTTCATGCAACAATGAATATTAACGAATCATGAATAACTAGTAATATTATTATTTAAATAACACCATTATTACTTAGCATTAAAACATAGAGTAATGATTAAGAATAACCAAATTTTAAATATTAATTATACTTTATTAATATAAATAATATATACTGATAAAAAAAACTTATTTTACATAAAATTCATTATATGTTTTGGAAATACTATTTTCTCGAAACAAATGGTTTTTATTTCATTTTGTGAATAATAATCAAATAATTTTTTGATAATTTTATAAAATTAATTTTTTTTAAATAAAATTAATTTTTAAAGTAGTCATATCAAAGTTTTCTTGGGGTTAATTTTTTTAATGTTTCTAAAAAAAATAATTTTTCAACGAATAGTGAAAATACAGGTTTTTCTTAAAAACATCATTTCCATTTAAAGAATTTATATTGTATTTTTTTATTTTAAAATTAATTGGAAGTAAAATTAGGTCAATTATATATAATTTAAACTAATTTGGTCACCAGAATCATTTTTATATTGAATTTTTATATAAAAACTTTTTAATATTTAGAACAATTCTCTTTGGAAAACTGCTTTTTCTGTGCATCTGCAGGTTTAATTTTAAATTAAAATGTTCCTTTTTTTGAATGGAATATTGTAAAATAGATTCAATATTTAGAATAAAAATAATTTATATTATATAATAAGTTCAAATAAACGTTTTATCATAATTAATAGTAAAAAAATTAATGTTTATTTTTTACAGTTAAGTTAATAATGGGTTTACTAAGGGGTTAAACAAAATATATTTTGATAAAAAATGACCTAAAACATATCAAAGACCCGTTTCATGGCCACATTTACACATTATCATGTCCATGTATAAATAATTGTCTATTTAATATCCATTTAAAATGTGAAAAATGTGGGTACACATTATTTATTTCAAATAATACAAGTGTGTTGCTCAACTCATTTATAAAAGGCCTCCCCTTATCCAATAATATTAAAACTTCTAATAAATTTTTTTTCTACCAATTAATTCCCAAATAAATTCTTTAATTCCCACATATCATCCTAGAATACCGTTTTTTTCATAAATCCAACCTAGGGAGGGTTTTTTGAAAACCTAAGGGGTTTTTAGATAAAGAGGTAACATTCTTCAACATGCATTTTTATTTTATTTCATCCTCCACATGTTTAAATTATAATAATTTTTTTGATATAAAAAATTAAATATATTTAATATAATTAGATGTTTTAGTTTTTGAATAATAATCTAAAACCATGTGCACTTTCATCTAAGGGGATATGGAATCATTATTTGTGTGTTCAATGAATAATCTCCTAGAGAACTGATGTTATTAGTTTTCGTTACCACCTATTAAGGATGGATATAATGATATATTAAATTTTATATGTTTTATATTTGATATTTAATTATATTTATCATATTATTATATCACATATACCTTTTTACTTTCCATTATGTGGGAATATTATAACATTACTCTAGTGTACAGCGGACTACCACCCCACGAAGTGATGTGATTCCTTCATGATTTACATGAAAGGTAATAAGGATTTTTAATAAAAATATGTGATATATATGATGTAAAAAATTATTATTTAATGGTAATATATTTCTTACCTTTATTTTTTATTCCTTCGAGAAAATAGAATAAATATTTATGCATAAGTACGACTTATCGTCTCTATGAACAGTGTATTTAATTTTCCACATCTAACTTTTATAGATTAATGTAAATATATATATAATGAATAAATACTTTATTAATATCATTTTTAAATCTATAGTGATTAAGGAACAATGGTAAAAGTAATAGGGCCAAAAGAATAAGAAATCAAAACATACACAGAAAACTATGTAGTTATTCCCCAAAACATGACAGTAACATGAAATTGTTAATAAAAAGAAAATAAAAGTTAATAATAAAATAATATATGGTAATATATATATAATAATGGTTATTTAATACAATTTTGGAAAACTAATATTTATTACACACAATCTTTGAACATGTATGAAGGAAGTCATATCTTAAGGTAATGGATTTTCATCTCTGAGATACATTCTGTACGCACCAATTGTTCATTTTGTGTGGTGTATATAGTGTCCATAAATATATATTATTATTATTATTATGAAAATTATTTGGATTTACATATCCATTTTAGTATCTATATTTTTTGGGGTTTATGGTTAAAAATATGCCAAAGTAGAATGAATTTTTTTTCTTTATTTTCATTCTTTGTGACATATGTTTTGTTATATACTTATCTTCTTTCATGAGGGGGATGCAAATACCATTTTACATTTAATATCATGAACTTATTTATTTTCATGAAATTAAAATTTTCATTTAATGTTATTCTTTTATGGGGCTTATTATTCAAACTTACCAAAATGGTAAGGGGTTTATGTTAAAATCTCATCATTTATCAGGATTGTTGACTATTATACTTACAATGATGAAATAATATTATCTATCTCTAAATAAACTAATTTATTTTTTTATCCATTGATAATTTCTGTATAATAATTTTTTCACTTCATTTTCCTCTCTTTATGTACTCAATATTTCAAAATAATTTTTTTAAGAAAATTTATCTTTTTTCTCTCTGCGGTCGAAAAAAAATTATATTCCAAAACAATATTTTATAATAATGATTTCAAATTTTTTTTAACATTATAATTATAATTTATTGAAGATATTTTACCCAAAATTTGGATTTTTTAAATTTTTTTAAAATTAATCTTCATGTCATTTTCCAAATAAAATGAGATTGGATTTTACTAAAAATGTGAAAGGAATAATTGTTTTAATATGTATGACAAGAGTAAAAATGTACCAATGACATGAAAATTATTTTCTTCAAATATTCATTTATAATTTTTATAAGGATATTTTCCAAGAAAATAATTTCTATAATATTTTTTTAATTTAAGAAAATGAATTTCAAAGAAAGGATATTGTTTTAAGAAATATTCCAAGAAAATTTTAATTCAAAACCATTTTCCATATAAGATAGAAACCACTGATGATACACATGATTTAATGGGGAGATGATTTAAAGATACCATTTTTATTCATTCTTTGAATAGTTTATCATTATGATGAAAATATTTTAATGAAACCTATTTCTCTTTACTGGGCTATTCCATGAAAAAATGGTTATGAAACCCTCTTATTTTTCCATGGGTTATGATTTGATGAAATTATTAAATCATTATGAAGCCTATTTCATTTCCACAGATTATGCCATAATTAGATTTTTGTGAAAACCATTTAAGTTAATGGGTTCTGATATAATGAATGCTTTATGATCTTGTGGAATACATTTGTAAGATTTTAATTATGTGATGGGTGGACCTATATCTCAATATAATAAATTTGGTTAAGATGGATTTATCTTGTTATATAACAAACTATAATAGGGAGTGAACATAGTTCAGTAAGGGACTCTATCCACTATGATTGTCTAGGGATTGAGCCTTCACTACTACAATATTTTGGGGAGTGAACCTAATCCACAATGGCAGTCATGAAAATAAGGATTGAACTACTAAGGAAATTATTTTCTATGATTATGTGTATTCTATAAATACATTTCTTATGAAAAGTTTATGCTCACATGCTTCATTTTAATTGATTCTATTAGGATTAGTGTCTTATAAACTAAAATATTTATTCCATGACTCATGATTATGATATATATTATTCATGGTTTGTTTTCAAAATGTTATTCAAATTTTTTCATACAATTATGCTCATGATGTGTTTATATATTCCTTTTTTTCCCTTAATAAGAATATAAGATCACTATTTCTTAGGTTTCCTTCCCAATTTTATGACGAAAGTTATTATTAGGTTGTGCCTCTAAAGGGTTATAATTTTTATGAATATAGCGGTAGATGATGTATCTCGCTTATGGACTATTTTTTATGTTTCTAAGTATCCAATGGCAATATACCTTTTTGATAATTAGTCATGTGTTTGTGTAATTTAATAAATATCCATATGGAAATATTTAATATCTATATTTGAGAATTTTAGGTCACTAGTGTTGGTATTAGGGGATAAAATTTGTTAACCTTTGGAAATTAGGATATAAAAATTTTACTGATAAATTTAAGGATATGTCTAATGATATTTCTGATGATATGTATAAGGATGATTCAATGTATAGGAAAATGTACTAAAACTTTGATAAAGGATAGAGTGAGTGGTTTCCAAGTTATTACATACTAATATAGATACTATAATTGGATGGGGATCTTGAATATAGTACCTAGGGGTAATAAATCTGAAAATTGTGCATTACCCTATACTTGATCATCACCTAGTGCACAACAACGAGCCTTACTATAGAATTGATTTGACACTCCCAAGGGATATTCTTTGAAAATTTAAAACCTCATTATAAACCATCATGATGGATTTAAAAAGTTGATGACTATAAATGATCTAGTATAAAAATATGGTTCCATTGATTGAAAATAAGGTTAAATGATTTATATATAATATAAGTGATTCTATTGATTGTGTGGTTCCCCACTAGGATTATTGTTTCTTACACTTTGCTTTTTTTGTTTTAGTAAATGGATGGATCCTGAAAGAACTATGATAATGATAAGTGTGACTGAAAATAAAATGATTTTCCTTCTAGGAATCCAAATGTTGTGGTAAATGGAGTGAAAAATCCAATTTCTATGCTCACAAAAAGTTCTCATTTTATGAATCATGTTTTTATTCTAAGAAAGAAAAAGAGGGAACACTATTTTTTTGAGTCCTTAATGATGCATCTCCCAACTTATTTCAATAGTTCCAATAATCTTCTAGTTACTGATTTATTGACCAGTACCAATAAAAATATATTTTCTATTATCTAGTGTTTGAAACAATAAAAATTCATTTTCGATTTCTATAATCAGAATGTTGAATCATATCAATGGTGGGATCTCATCAATAATACAAATCAACATGATGAAATTGACTCCATGGAGTGGTAAGAGTGTAGGAGCTTATTTTTCAATAGGTTCTTCCATCATATACTTTGTATAAAAATGGAGAAGTTATTATTTGAGAAAAATTAGAAGTACAGTGAATCTATTGGTTCGTATAAGGAATATTTTAAAAGACTTGGGATGTATAATTTGGGAATTATCATCCAAATATAAAGTAACATTGATTGATTATTCTATGGATTAAAACAAATTCCTTGAAGAGAATTAACCCTAAGGTACATTATTATGAATGAATGAATTGTTTTATGTTCTCTCAATTTAGAAATTTAGATTGGTGTAACCCTTCAATATCATGGTTTTGACAAAAAAATGAAGATGGAGTAGAAAGGAAACTCTGAAAACCATATAAAGAAGAATATGATATTTCCTGCATGATTTTAGTGTGGAAATAAATATGGTGGAAAGAGTATTAAGGGTGTTAGTTTGTTTTTTAATTGTGGGAAGTAAGGTCATCAAGAAATTTGTTTCTAAATTGATGGGAATAAGTTATCTAATTATGTGAATAAGGAGAAAGATATAATAAATAGACCACCAAAACTCTAGTGTTTCACATGCAAGGAGTATTGGAACTATGCTATCCAGTGCCCATATCTAAAGGTTAATGATAATGACTAATGTTAGAAACCTCTTAATAATAGGGACATATTGAAATCTCATGTGATCACTTTTTATGAAAAGTGGAGTGATAATTATATGGTGAAAGTTATACATACCATCCACTCTATAAATTCTAATGTCTTATTTGACTATGGATCTACCCATTCATTCATATTTAAAAAATTTTATAATGGTATCAAAATTCCAACTAAACAATTAGATGTGTAATTAGAAATGAAAACCTCTAATAATACATTGATCACATATCAAGTATATGATCCTACCTAGTTGATTTTTGTGGGAATGTGTTTCCTAGAAGTCTATTCATTATTCCTCTTGTTAAATTAGATGTCATCCTAGGAATATTTTGGCCTTCTATATATAAATTCAACTTCTATTTTTTACTAAGGGAAGTCACTTATGATATTCCAAACCACAATATGATCATCTATCAGTTCTATGATAGTTATGAACTTTTGATGGAGATCAAATCCAATGTATGGTCTTGATTACCATTCAAAAGGGGTGTTTATTGAATATGGTTTTAGAGAAACAATACATCAATGATATTCATATTGTGTTGTAATTTATTGATGTATTTCCAAAATAGATTCCTATAAATCTAGCGAATCATAATGTCTATTTTTTAATATAAATCTTACTAATGGAACACCAATTTCAGTTACTTCATATAGAATAGCCCTAAATGAGTTACAAGAATTGAAGAATGAACTCCCGGAGAACCACGAAAATGGATTTATTCATCCAAGTGGAAAAACTTAGGTATGAACATATTCTTTTTGTTAAAAATAAATATGTTTTTTATGTGATTATACAATAATTATTAAGATCTAAACAAGATACTAATCATGAAAAAGTTTCCTCTAACCCGTATTGATGTCCTATTTGATCAACTACATGGAGACAAATACTTTTCTAATATTGAACTTTATCATAGATATAATCTATTAAGGGTCAAGAAATATGATATACCCAATAATTTTTTAAAGGTATGAAAACTATGAATATATTGTGATTCCATTAGGTAATACTAATTCCCATGATATCTACATGGATTTAATGAACATTGTCTTTAGAGATTACCTTGATCAGTTTTTTTTAGTCTTTATAGATGATATTTTTATCCATTCAAATAGAAATTAAGAGTGTGAAGATCACCTTATAATTTTACAATAGGGCCAAACTAAGGATAAAATATATGAAAAGTTTAAAATAATATGAATTCTTGTTTAAAAAGGTCTCATTTTTGGGTTATATAATCTCAAGATAGGGTATATCGGTTGATCCATCAAAATAGAGGCCACTAAATGTTTTACCATAAAAAACATGGTGAGTAAGTTCTAAAGTCTTATTTGTTTACATTGATATTATAAACGTTTTATGTATAATTTATTAGGACTATATAATTAACTAACCAAGTTAATGCGAAAGGGATACATGGTCGTCTAGATAGATGATTGTGAGGAAAATTTCAAGAAAATAAAGAGAATATTAGTCAGCATACTTGTTCATACATTACCCTATTGTGTATAAGGGTTTTTAATCTATAGTTATTCATACAAGAAGGTATTGGGTTGTGTTATCATGTATAATGAGATGTTAATAGCATATGCCTCATGAAAATTGAAGGTTCATTAGAAAAATAACCCAACTCATGTTTTGGAGTTAGATGTGGTAATTTTTACATTGAAGATATGGAGAATAATCTTTATTGGGAAAAGTATGATATATATACTGATAAGAAATGTTTAAAGTGTATATTCACATAGATGGTTTTGAATATTCTTCAGAGAAGATGGTATGATTGGATTTAAGATTATGAAGTTTCAATAAACTTCTACAATGGGAATGTGAAAATGGTGGATGATGCTTTGAGTTGAAAGGATTATTCTATCTTATCCAAGATGGGGGTAAAAATGTCTATTTTTTTTGGATTTTCAATCGATGGATCCAAAAATATTAAATGAAGGGTTTTGTCTTTCTTAATTGGTTTTTCAACAATCCATCCTAATGAATATTAAATTGGTGCATAATAAAGATTTAGATATGAAAAAAAAGATAGAAATATTCTTAAGTTTAAACTGAATCATGATTGAGTGATAACGTTCTAGAACCATGTATGTGTTTCACATATACTAGATTTTGTTAGAAGAAGCTAATAGTTATTCATTATCCACTCATCCTTGAAGTGAGAAGATATATAGAGATTTCAAAGAGTACTTTTGGTGGGATGACATGTTTGGAGATATCCCAAATTTTTTATTCAGATTCATGGTATTTCAGAATGTTAAGGCTAAGAGATAAAATTATTAGGGGATTTTACATCTATTACCCATAATTGAATGGAAATGGGAAACAATCACCATGGATTTTATCATTGGACTCACCAAAACATCTAAAGTGGATAATGAAATATGGGTTATATTTTATCACCTTACAAATTCAAATCCCTTAATTTAAATAAGAGAATATTTACCTAGGGATTAAATTTATAGGATATACATTAAGGATGAAGAAAAGTTACATGGAGTACCACATTAAATTTTTTCTGATCGGGATTTTAGTTTTTCCTTAAAGTTCTGGAGAAGTCTTTATGAACCTCTTGATATGGAGTTGAGTTTCAGCACTGCATATTATCCTAAAAATTATGGGTAGTATAAGAGATAAATTCAAACCCTATAGGATATGTTGATATCTTTTTCACTGCAATTTAAAGGATGTTGGGATCAACAAATTTCTTTAATTTAATTTTCTTATAATAATAAATTTCCATAATGAATTAAGATGGTTCCTTATGAATCCATGTATTGAAATAATTGTAGATCTCAAACGTTCTTAAATGAAGTTAGAGAATGAAACATATTGGGACTTAAATAGTTTTGGAAATGGAAAATGAGGTTATATCTATTCAACAAAATTAAAAGTGATTCAAATTCAACAAAATTGTATTCCTGATAATCTTCGATTTAACCTAAAATTTAATATCAACTCTTAAGTGTTTCAAAGAATTTTTTATCTAAGAAGGTAATACTATTTGTAATGATGGTAAAACTAATACCTAGATATATTTATCCCTTTTTAATCCATAATTTTATAGGTATGGTAACCAATCAATTGGTGATTCTACCAAACCTCTCTCATGTTCAAGATGAGTTCCATGTATCTCTCTTAAGGTTTTATATATCTGATACATGATATTTTCTAAACTCAGAGGCCATACCAATGGAGAAATACATTTCCTATGAGGAATAATTTATAGGGGTTATATATCATATAAATAAAGTTCTACAAAACAAGATCTATCACCCGGTTAATGTTTTGTAGCAAAAACACAAATTTGAGGAAGATACATTCGAAAAAGAGGATATAATGAGGAATAAGTATCATCCTATTATTGTATTTGAGTTATGTAATTTCAAGAGAAAAATCATTTTAGGGGGGATATAATGTAACACCATGAGATATTATGATTTTTTTTGAATACATAAAATTTATTTGATAGCTTGCATTACACGCAAAACCAAGTTTTTACAAACAATGAAAACTTATTAATATTATTATTCAAAAAATTCTATTATTAAATAACCATTAAACTTAGAAGAATGAATAGTATTAACCCAATTTTAAATATTAAGTATAATGGTTCTAAATATACAAATCTTATTGATAAATAAATACTTCATTTTTTGTAAAGTCTTTATATGTTTCAAATATACCATTTTCTAAAAAAATGATTTTCATTTGGTTTTGTGAACAATAAAAAATTTATTTAGTTGAAACTTTTAGAAAAATAATTTTATAAAATATAATTAATTTTTTAAATTATCATTTCAAAATTAGAATAGGGTTAATTTTTTGGGATTTTTCTACAAAGATAAACTTTTCGGTAAATAATAAAAAGTAATGATTTAAAAAAAATACATTTTCATTTTAAGAATTTATAATCTTCTTTTATTATATTAAAATGTGTTTAAATGTAAAACTAGATCAATTATATATCAATTAATAAAATTTATAACATTGGAATCATTTTCATGATGAATATTTACATAAAAATATTTTAAACATTTGAACATTTTATCTTTGGAAAACCGGTTTCTTGTCGCATCTGTTGGATTAATTTTAAATTATATTTTCTACTTACGTTTAATTAATTTGAATAAATGGATTCTATATTTATAATCTTCATAATTTTTATTATCTAATAAGTTCATCTTTTTTTTGCCATAATGAATAGTAAAATAATTAAAAATTATTTACCTCGGTTAATGTAAAATTGGGTTTATCAGTGTATTAAACTAAAAATACAAGGGTTCAAAATTACCCAGAAATTGTAAAAAAACCCATTCGATGGACATATTTCTAATTTATAATTTCTAAGTCTTGATAATTTTCCATTTTAGAGTCGTGATGCATGTGAAAAATGTTGGTACATATTTTTCTTTCAAAAATTAATAGTATTCCATTCACCATACTTATAAATGGCCACCCATTCTTCTTTCATATTAACAATTCCAAAAAAATGGATTATAAAATCCCTACCAAAATCTCTTAATTAATTCCCCAAATAATCTTTGAATCATTTTTTTTGATTACAAATCTATCCTATGAATTATTTTGGTGAAAACCTTAGGAGGTTACCTAAAGAAGAGGTAACATATTTCAATGAGTCTTTTTATTTTATTTATTCTACCACTCATTAAATTATTATTAAAACATACCTATATAATAAAAATAGTATATTATATATATATAGAAATTTTTATGTAAATATAATGGCATGAAACTATCTCAACTTCCGTCAAATGGGGTACAAAATCATCATTTCTGTGTATATGAGACTACCACCTCACGAATCGATGTTATTCATTTTCCATCACTGCCCCGAATGACTAGATATTATGATGGACTAAATTTTTTATATAATATATTTATGATATTATTATACTTATATAAATTATATATCATATTAAACTTCTTAATTTCCAATATATGGGAATACAATAACATCGCTCGTGTGTACGGTGTGCTTCTACGTCACAAAGGGATGTGATTTTTCCACGCATTAAAAAGAAGGTAATAAGTAAGAGATAAAATAAAAGTTTATTATATCTGAATTTATATTTACTCTTGAATGGTAAAATATTATTTAACTTTATTTTATTTAATCCTTCAAAAAATGGAAACAATGTTCATACATACATATGTCATATCATCTCCATGAATAATATATTTCATTTTATATCTATAAATTTAATAGGCTACACTAAATACATTTATACTGTATATATATGATATATATATCATGGGTAACATTATGGATATGATTTAACAATTTTAAAATTAAAATGAACAAAGAAATATCAAATCAAAACATACACGAAAAACAAAGTAGTGGTTACCCAAAATGTGACTTTAACATGGAATTTATAATAAATGGGTAATAAAAGGTCATAAGTAAATTATATATGATATTATATATATAATTATGGTCATTTAATAAAATTATAGTAAACTTATATTTATTATTCTTGAGTTTTTAATGTGTAGGAAGTAATTCAAGACTTAAGGTAGGGCATTTTAATCTCACTTTTTATATATGTGAGATACATGACATATACGCCACATTTTCCTTTTTTGTGGTTTCTATAATAACCATGAATTTATTTTAATATTATTATCATGAAAATATTTTTAATTTACTTATTCATTTTAGGACCTCACTTTCTAGTTTTTTACAATTCAAAAGATACCAAAGCGTTAAGGTATTTTTGTCTTAATTTTTCTTCTTTGAGGCATATGTTATGTTATGAACCTATCATATTTTATGAGGTGTATATACAGAAAATTTGACATGTAATATCATGAATTTATTTATTATAATTATATTCTATTCTTCACTTTACGTTACACTTTCATTGGTCTTATGATTCAAAGTTACCAATGTGGTAATAGTTTCATGTTATAGTCTCATATTTTATCAGGATTGTATATAATTATGTTTTCAATGATGAAATAATATTATATTTATCTCAATAAACTCATTTTTATTATTCCATTATATTTAATTGTGGATAATATATTTATTCCCTTCACTTTCCACTCTTCATGTACTCAAGAGTTCAAGATAATTGTTTAAAGAAAAATCTTCATTATTTATCTCTTCGGTCAAAAAAACCTTTATCTTAAAAAACCATGATTTCTAAAAATGTATTCAATTTTTTTAACATTATAAAAATTATATATTAATAAAAAATTTCCCATGTTTTAATTTTAATTTTTTTTGAAAATAATATTGTTGTCATTTTCCAAACTAGTTCCATTTGGATTTTACTGGAAATGTGAAAGGATTATTTATTTTAACATGTACAGAATGAATGTAAATTTCTAAGATCCATCACCATTATTTTTATGAAATGTTAATTTAATTTTTTTATATTTTATTTTCATAGAAATTTATTTCCAAAATATTTAATGAATTTTTAATTTTCTAAAAAATTATTTTCAAAGAAAGGATGTTTTCATCAATAAATGTTCCATGTATTTTTTAGATCAATATCATTTAACATCTAAGATGAAATCATTTGATGGTCCTTATACTTTAATATTGAGGTGATACAAGGATTACATTATTATTCTTTATCTGAATAGTTTATTTTTATAATTCAAAGATCTTTATGAAAACCGTTTCTCTTCCATGAGCTATACGAGGATAAAAAGCATTATGGAACCTGCATCCTTTTCCACAGTTTATACCACGATAAAATGATGAACTGGTTATGAATATTATTTATTTTCCATAGTTTATGTTAGTATAAAATGTTTATGAAACCCATTTCATTTCATGGATTCTGATACGATGAATGTTTTATGATCTTCTAGAATATGTATGTATGATTTTCATTATGTGATGGGTGGAAACTATATCTCCATCTTAGAAATTGGGTAATGATTGATATCTCATGATATAAATATGAATATAATGGGGAGTGAACCTAGTTTAATATGGGACTCTATATACTATGATATACTTATTAGTGAACCGTGACTAATACAATGGTCTATGAAGTGAACCTAATCCACTATTATTCTCTTGGAAATGGTCCTTGAACTACTAAGGAAATAATTTTTTATGTTTATGTGTAGGACACAAATCTATGTCCTATTCCAATTTTATGTTCTCATGGTTCATTATATTTTATTATATTATGATTCATGTCATACAAAATGATAAATTTATTCTATTACTCAAGTTTATGATCTATTATATGTAAGGCATAGTATTCAAATGTTATTCTCATTTTCTCATACCCTACTCTCATTATATGTTGATATATCCATTGTTTACCTTTATTGAGTATATGATATCACCATTTATTATGATTCCTTTACCAAATTTATTAATAATTGTTTTATGTATTATGTTTCTATGAAGGGTTGTTGTTATGAATAACATTGTGGGAGATGACGTAGCTCACTTATGGACCTATTTTTATGTTTCCAAGTTTCTAAAGGAACTATACCTTTAAGATCCTCAAGCATGTGTTTTTGTAATGTAATGAATATTTATTTAATAATATGAAATATATATGTTTGATAGTATTGGGTCACTACAATATATAATGATATTCACCTATCATTTGTACCAAGAACCAAACCTACATAGGAAAAATAATACACAAAACAGTAGATAATGATAAATAAACATAGCATTACATCATGTTAAATATAGTAGAATCATATATCTATATATGAATCAACATAAAACATGGGAACAAGATACTATACCAATTCTCAGGGAAACAAGGATCACTTATATGGGTATCAGGAAAATAAAGACTCCAATAAGAAATCAACATCAATAAATAACAGAAACTAATCCAAAACCTGAATCATAATAATAAAATTGCATACAAGTTCCCAAAATAGGAGGAAACTTTCTTCTTAAAGGTTATTGATAAGTAACTCCATAGTTCATCAATCATTGAGTAAAAACCACATCACACACCAAAGATAAGAAGCTCACACATTAATGTTGTGTAATTAATCTTATGCTTCGTCAATAAGATATTATGAATGGATACTTAAGGGAAATCCATGTCATAAACAAAATTCTAGATTCACATTCCATAATGTTTTCTTCAATGGGATCAATTTAGAGTTATGTTAAGAAAGTTATACATAGATCACTGAATCTATCATTAATCAAAGAATTAATTTTGAATTAATTATTTATTTTAAAAGGGGAATTGGATATATAAAATGATCGTTGATCTATCATTAATCCATCAACCAAAAGTAATTAAATATTAGAAAAAGGTCACACAATGACCATTCAATTAATTCTTTCTTATATACATCATGTTCTTCAGAATTATAACTTCATCAAGAGAGTTTTTAATTAACATGTCCATTTTACAACTAATTTACCTCATGTTCATCACTGGTTTAAGTATCTATCATTCATCCTCCATCGAGAAGAGTTTTTGGATGATGATTTAACAAAATATACCCATTGAACAATTTTTTTGAATGTAGATCTTGGTTAGGCTAATAAATTACATCAAGACCCCAGATCCTCTATTGATCTACAAGTAAAGGGGGAATTAATAACCTGATAATCATCGAAAAAATATCTCTGACATAGATCCATGTACATATATTGATGAGGAAGAAGGACTTGGAATGGATATAGTGATAATATCCATTATTATTTCTTCCCAGTTTGGTCCACAGTTGGATAAAAAATGGGATAGGTATTTATGTGTTTAAGGATGTAGGGGGAGGTCTCAAAATTGAGTCAAAGGCATTGGGGTTAGAATTGGTTGTTATAGGAGGTATAAATTTTATTTCCATTAAATCCCACAAGGTTTATTAATTTCACACCTGGACTAGTTGCATTAATATGTTGGTGTGTCTGGTAGAATTCCATGAAATCTTCCTTAGCCATCTATTGACTGATGGGGTATACTATAACATGAATACCTATAATAAGACCACCATCCAACCAATGGTAATATTCTAGCCACTTCATGGTGAAACCCTAACTCAACATTTACACCTTCAGAACCTGAACCCTTATTCTGCAAAAACTATTACCTAAACAATCCATAAAATATATGAAAATTAGGTGAAAAATATAAATTCATTTACTTTAACATCTCATACAAAAAAGTGAGGATATTGCAATTGTCACCCTCTAATTACTGGTAATACTTGAGAAGTACCTTCAAATGTTTTTCTCAAACAACTAGGGCTACTAAGCCTAAACATTAGCCTCTTTCTCCCATGTCCTCTCGAGGATCTATCCATGATTCTATAGAATCTGGAATAGTGGTTCCGTCTTCCCTAAAATGAATTTCTCACTCTGATATGCTATCTTCATAGAGTGCTCCTCGTATGATACATCTTTTTCAATAAAGACATCCTTGTAGTCAATAACATGCATATGATTGGTAATGTACCTATTTATCTATTAAACATAAAAAAATCATGCATACATCCTTATTTAGAATGAATATCCTGATGGTGTTCCACTCTCGCAACCCACTCAGTGATCATAAAGGGTCCAACGTAGCATGATGTAGGTTTCCCTTACTCCTCATACATCGATGGTCCAACCATGGAGTCACCCTCGAAAATTCTCAATTTCCCACAAAAAAATACAAATGTATCCTCCAATAGTTAGTATACAAATTCTGTTAGCTCCAAGTGGTTATAAAACTCTTTTTAATCAATGAAACTCTCTCGGGTGTCTCATATACCAATATCAGCCCCAAAACTGTTGCCTAACTAGACACATGCCAACAGTGTTGTGAACGACATGGGTACCCATATAGATCTTTATATGGTTCAATATGAATTGGATAATAGTAAATGTGGTTTTATGTTAACGAAATCAGGTTTTGTGATCATCCAAAGCTCTTCTGAATTCAAGGGAAGAATCCTGAAGCATATCCTCTATTAGGTGAATTGTCTACTCGGTCTATGAGTCTATTTTGGGATGATATGTTGTGCTTAATATCAGTAGAGTCACAAAATAATTCTGTTAGGCCTATCAAATTTTTTATGTTAAAAAAATGAATCTATGTTTCATAAAATTGTGATGCTAACTCCGTGTAAGTGCACTATATCACAAACAAATATCTTTCCAAGATTGTTTATGGAGTGAGTTTCACGAATAAGTATGAAATAAGTTAGTTTCATTATCCAATTGATGATCAAACAGATAGTGTGAAAACTCATCAGTGTCTTTTTAAACCTCATAATTATGTCCATCAGTAGATCTTACCACTTTCATAAGCTAAAAATAAGTGGCCAGATTAATCCACCCGGACGCGGGTGCTCGACCATTACCCTCTAGTAGGTAATGTATCAGTAAAAAAACCCAACAATACCCCTTTTATTCCAAGAAACGAAAATGGTCACCTTGAGTTATGGTATACCTTTTCCAAACCAGGATGTACCACCCACGTATAGTTATGAAAATATATTATAAACTCTTCCATAATGGATGTTTGGAGTCTAGTTTTTCCATGTACAAGTATCACATCATCATCATCTAAAGACCACCCAGGTATCAGTTCACCTCTTTCTAGATGTACCCACACATCAACACATTATAGTTCATCCTCCTATCCATCCATTACCCAGTCTACCAAAGAATTTGTGACCACCATTAGAGAACATTTTCATAAAACCCTAATCCTTAGAAGCATCCATCCACCAATCATCCCACAAGCGTATTAGAAACCATTACTGCACAGAACAATTCACACCAAGATCCTAAGCTACCCATGTCTTATGGATAATAACATATATAAAAAATTTAACCTTACTAGGTACATAAGAAATATTGATGTTAAACATCTATAGATACTATACCATACAAATCTACCTTAAATTTATGTCTTGCTATGTTAATATTTAATGAAGGATTGTGTGGTTATATAGAGAAAAAATATCTAAAAAGGGTGATAATGTCACCAAAACATTAATTCCTGAACGAAAATTTACAGATCCATGCCATGTGAATGGTAGTTTTTCTTATGGGGCCAAAAATGACATGGCCCATAAGCTATTACCTCCTCCCTTTTCATCAGTATAACTCCCCAAAAAACACCTGATGCATTTTAGTATACAACGTAATTGATCACTGGCTCAGGAAGTATGAATATTGATGATGTATTCAACCACTTATTCATCTCATTAAATGATTTTTATCATTTTTGTGACCACTAGTAATTTACTCAATTAATTATTAGTGTATTTATTGGTGTTGATAGTCCAGGTATGTCCTATATAAAACATCAGTAGTATCCAACTATAACTTAATATCTCATAATATCGAACATATTATGAGAACATGTCTAGGAAATCACTAACACTGCTTTTTATGAGTCCATGGACATACCAGCTTCAAATTACACATGCTCCAAGAACATTATTTCATGAATCTAAAAGTTACACTTATATAGCCTACTAAAAATAAGATGTGTTCAAATTGTACATAAGAATATATCCTGGTGTCTTGTATGAATGAAAACTACAATGAATGAATCTAGGTTTGGTTGGAAGATATTTTTCATGAGTTCCATGAATGATATCGACACAATCATAAATTTAAATAGCTTTACCATGTAATTTTATATCCCATACTTAATATAAAACTCCATCTTTCAGATGTCATCTTATCTAGCCCATAGCTAGTGATAACCCTATTGAAGATCAATCTTGGAGGACCACTAATTAATCTATAATTGAGTGAATATTTTTAATCATAGTAAAAGGATATCTATTTGACACTAGCATCTGGTTTAGATGTTCGTAATCAGAAAATATTCAAAGTCTAGTGTCCTCCTTCTTGGTGAAAAAGATAGTTTCACCCCATGGTGAAGTACACACCCTGATAAATCCCTCCTTCTCAAAGTCCTTATGATCTATCTTGAGCTCATTAAACTTAATTAGTTCTATATGATAAGCGGGTATAGAAATGGACTACGCACTCAACTTGATATATATCACCAAGAAAAATAATCTATTAGGAGGAATTCATATGATGACATTTAGAAATAAATGTAAAAAGAAATACATGGATGTAGGAAAATATAAAGGGGATCTCATTGATCCTATTGAAAGAGACAAGTCGTCCATCAATGTTGTAATTATCCTAATATGGATCATGTTTGGAAAAATTATAGCAGCCTCTAATTCCAATTCTCTAGTCATCATAGTCTTATCTCCGTTAAGAAGAGTAAATAACACCCTTCTCTTATAGAAATCAGGGTGATCTCTGAATATTTTGGCCAGTTCATGATAATAATCACCTCAAGGATCATCATCTTCATAATCATGAAGTTCCAAATATTTCCATTACCAGTAAAAAAAATATTGGACACTATATGAATCACTAATAATGATTCAATTTTGTTCCCATCACTTTGTCAACTCAAAGTAAATTCAAGGGATAAATTGACTGGTAAGTCATGTCCATCAACTAATTGTGCAGATATGAAGGAATGTTAATAATTAGTATCATATATGGTTATAGATAAAGTAGAGCTGATAAAAACCATACCTTGAATTGTAGATGGTATCTCACCACTATAATATATATTCTAGTCTATTCAATAAACATAGAAAGCCTCAACTCCATAACCCTCTCCCAAAGATGCATAACAAACCTGTATCTATATCTAAGTCTATTATTGAGGACCCTGAGCAATTCCATCGGTCATAGATCATGTATGTCCTCAAGCCCTGTGAAGCCTCTTCCTCAAATACCTAAAGTAAAACATCTTGATATTTCCTATCATTTTCACATTGATTACATGTGGTCTGAGGTGATTTATAGAACATCTGATAATAAATAATATTACCAAAGTTGAATCACTATAGATATCTTTTTGATGGTGCTGAAGAAGCTGTACATTGCTCCACCTATATACCACTCTTCTTCTACACATCAACAACATGACTCTTCCTACTACCATAGGAGAAGACTTCTATAGCTATAAGAGGTCCACCCACCTACATGCTAAATGGTTGAAGAAAAAAAACTTTTTGATCCTACTCTATAACCTTCTTGATAGTCAAGGCCTTATGTAGATCTTATGAGTATGTAGCTAGGTTGAAACTCTGAACCTAATTCCTAATATCATGAATAATTCCAATATTCAACTTCCTAGAATTGTATTCTTCATCTCTATCTATGTGAGGATAAATTTGTAGAATTTTGCTGAAATGAGTAGAGCATACTGATACTATTATAGACCCCTTTTGGGTGACCTTGATCTCTAGTTATTTATCTAGATTCATTGTGTTAGGACATCCAATAATAATTGGTCCTTGAAGTCCTCTTAGGCGAGGACATTGTGTTGACTAGGCTATCCCATGATTTCCCACCACTTCATGTTGGGTCCCTAGAGTATGAACATTTCACACTTTACATTCTTGAGTTTCAATTCCATGATAATGTCAAATATACCCTCGATGATATCCATCCAACCCTCCAAATCCAATGGTCCAAGAATGCCCTGAAAGGATTGGGGATGATGGATTTGGATGTCTAAAGAGTATTAGACCATAGTTCTATTCACCCCTCTACCCAGGGAATAAACTAGAGGAAGTAATATAGGATGTGGTGGGACGAAAACTTATATAACTAGATTAGGCATGAAAGCATTCTCCATAGAACCCTCTTATATAGAAGGCGGTGGAATATTCTCATCAGAAGCACCCCAACCCACATCATCTGGTGGTCCCATCCCCATTCTACATGGTAGGTTCTTATATAGTAATAATGGAAACATGTACAACATTTAAGAAAAATCTCATTCTATCTATGGGACCACACAAAGGTTACCCAAGGAGTCTACCTATAACCCATGGTACAACCCTCTTAGAATTAACTAAGTTCTCCATTTATACACATTTTTCATATTAATACGTATACAAACATAATAACATGTTTAGGTTATTATAATTAATTCTAGAATATATATATATATATATATCAAAAAAAATAAGATAATAGGTATATCACACAATATATAATATATCCTAAAAAATATCCTAAATAAAGGCATTAAACTATTCAATATCTCTCCCCTTGTCACTCCAACCATTGATTGATCTGAAGACAAATAAAGGTCAGTTTTCTCTTTATATCCATTTATATATCTTAAGGAGGAGAAATTATTTATCAAGGATCTAATGATAAACATCACCATTATTTCTATCCATATTATTCAACAGTTGGAGAGGTAAGGGGAGAGGTATAGAAGAGTTTAAGGAACAAGGGGAGGTCTGGAATTTGAGTCATAGGAATTGGGGTTTGAATAATGCCTTAAAAAAGGTGGAAAATGTGTGCAATTAAATACCAAAGTCTGGTCAGTGTTCCTAGTAGAATTAAATTTGTTCTTCTTTGACAACTAATATACTGGTAGGGTATTCTAAATACATCATACCTATATGAAAACCATCAGCTAGCTAGTGGTTTCAATTAGTGAGATGGCAGCTATTTTCTATCCACCTCAAGGCCAATCCATACCTCAACACGTCCACCTTCAAAACCCACGACCCTATCCCTATAAAACCATCCTACTAATAATTCATATCATATATAGTCATCATAGAAAAAAGAAAAATACATTTACTTTAAAACCTCATACAATAAAAAATTTTATGGATGTTACAATTCTCCCACTCTAATGAATTCCCATCCTTGAGAAGTACCCTCCAAGGTTATGAACAAATGACCTGATCTATTGAACCTAAATAACATCCATTGACTTCTATGTCCTCTCCCTAATCCATCCATAATTCCAAATAATATAGAATAGTGGTATCATCTGATCTTAATGAACTTTCTCACTTCTTCTCAAAATCCTCACAACCAATGGCATTCTTCATATCGGTAATGGTTCTATAGAGACATGAAATGTCAAACCCATTGTTCATACCTCGATATAAATAATGAATATCTTGACAGTATGACACTGTCTTGACTCAATTAGTGATCTAGAATGGTCTAACATAGTGCAGTGAAAGTCTTCCTTTTCTTTCTCAAATATTGATGGACCAACCAATTAGTCACTATCAAAATGACCCTATTACCTACAAAAAACTACAATGTTATCTTTATGTGGTTATAATATGACCTATTCCAACTATGTGTAGTGATAATTATCTTTTTAATAATCCACTCTCTTGGAGCCCCCCCCCCCCCCCGTACCAATTTGGGACCCACATCCATTGCCTCACCATCCTCATACCAATCAAGTGGTAAATGATATGGAATCCCAGATGGATTCTCATAAGGTATTACTTGAATCTAATCTAGATAACTGTTGTTTTATGAGAACTCAACCATGGTTAAGTTATCATCCTAATCTCCACTGAACTCATGGGAATAAGATAGAAGCATATCCTCTATTATGAAAATCATCATCACAGACTGTCTGTCTGTTTGGATATGATATATTGTTCACAATCACATTTGAGTTCCTAAGTAATTATCCTAGTCCTTATAAAATCATGACATAAAGCATTAATCTCTATTATATATAATACTCAAGGTATCTCTATAAGTGTTTGGTCCATGGTGTTATCATGCTTCACCAGCACAATCACCATCACACATCATGGACACTCAACCTATAAGGGTAAACATATAAAGATGGTGACCTTTCATGCATACCCAGAACATAACCTCAAAAGTAAATACAATACACAAAAATTTAGAGCATGATGTAAAAACATTTCATGGAATCATGAGAAACATAAAATCATCATATAATAATATGTGAATTAAAATGAAACATGGGAACAATATACTCCATCAATTTTCATGAAAACAAGGATCACATATATGGTTATCAAAGAAATACACACACCCCTAAGAAATTACCATTAATCAAGAACAATAACCATTAAAAATTATGAATCATACAATGGAAATAGGTATATATAGGATAAATAAATGATAAGGAAAATTATACCTCACATTTTTTTATGATGAACTCCAATGATAATCAAGGGTCAAAGAACAAACCATGTCACACACCAAGGATAAGAAGATGACACATAAAGTGTGCCTAAATCAATTTTTGGTTCATCAAGAATATGTATAGAATATAGACTCAATATAAATACATTTCATGAAAAATTTTCTAGAATGTAATAATTTATGGTGTTTATCAATAAGATCAATTCCATGATATATCATGGAAAGATTGTAAAAATAATCAAATCTTTATCAATTGAATAAAATATTTTCAATTCATTGTTTAATGTCAAGTAGGGACTTGGGTATATCCAATTATTATTGATTCATCATGAGTCCTTCAATGTAAAAGTAATTCAAGATGATGAAGAGGTCACAAGGTGGAAATTTAATTAATACTTTACTAGAAATGCCATTTTTTTGATAATTATAACTATAATAAGAGATTATGTTAGTGAAACTTAAATTTTACCACCAATATACCAGAAATTCACTAATGGATTAAGTTTGAATCATTGATACTCCATTGAGAATTGTTCTAAGAAGATAATTTTGCAACACTTACACATTGATCGCTTGTTGTCAAAGATATATCTCAGTCCGATAAAGAAGTGATATCATCATGCTAGATCTACCATCATTCTATGAATAATGACGGAATTATTTATTACATAATAAAGGAAAATATAGTTTTTACATATATCTATTAACATATCTTAAGGTCAAAGAGGTATTTGGGATATATATAAAGAGAAAACATAAGGTTCATGCTCATTTGATTAGTTAATGGTTTGGTAAAAATGTTGATATGTAGTGAAGAGTCTAAGGATGAAAGGGGATGTATAAAATATAATTTAGAGGAATTAGGTATGGAATTAGGTATTAAAGGAGGTGAAAAAAATGCATTCTACTAAATCTCATAGGGTGAGTTAATTACACCACTGGACTGAGCACACTGGTGGGCTAGTGGAACCAATATCCAGTCAGTGACAGGACATGAGATGGGTATTATTCTATGCATTCTTCCTTGGGAACCAGATAACCGATGGGGTCCCATATATTTAGAAAACCTATAATAACAACACTAACAAGTTGATGTATTTTTTCCATCCACCTCAAGTCCAATACTTTATTTAACACTCTGGAACCTTAACAATAAATAAATGTCTTTTAAACTAT
The DNA here is from genome assembly GCA_963277665.1 of Viscum album. Lineage (NCBI taxonomy): Eukaryota > Viridiplantae > Streptophyta > Magnoliopsida > Santalales > Viscaceae > Viscum > Viscum album. The sequence goes on along the minus strand of OY728147.1, from coordinate 390,427,224 downwards.
CCATAATAGAGATGAAAATTCGTGAAAAAATCAAGATTCATTTAATTTAACAAATCATACCAAAAAATAAAATGATGTTACAATAATTTTTTCATCATTGTAATCTTCCTTGTGATCATTTTTAAAAATTTAAATATCATTTTCTAATGAATCTACAATACTTTCATCAAGACTAATTATCTTAATTTTTTTGTTTTTAAAAATTATTATATCATAGTAGGTAACCAACCATTGTCATATTTTTTATAACATTATTAATATCTAATATTTTATATTTAAACCTTAACATTTTATTCCTTTAATTTCTCTTATAATTTCCTTGGATTTTTATTCCTGGTTTTAGAAAATTAATTACTGCTAAATGTTTTAAAAAATTTAACCAATGTTTTTTCTTATATCACATATAATAATCACCCATGTTTTAATATTTTCAAAAAAAATAATCTATATTGAATATAAAAAATAGTTGATATATATTTTCTCTAGGAGAAACTTCAAAAATTTATGGTCAGTTAACATGGTTCCCCCTATCTCAACAAAAATTCTATTTTCCCTTTAATAATACCTATTAATTATTGAAGTGTATAGTGTAATATTATAATGTTATATTTCTTGATTTATTAGATATGTCTCAAAGAAATAAATATATTACTTATTTTCCATTATTTTTATATAAATTCATTATAAACATACGCAATTCCTATAGAATATATTGAATTTATAGACATCATCTGACTTGTTCTTTATAAACATAAAATATATAATTCATATAATATAATTAATGATTGTGATGAAATAAAAAATCCTTTTTTATTTATAAATCCACAAAAATATAAATATTTTAAATTTAATGGATATTTTTATTATATATTCACTCTTTTATAGAAAAGTTAAATCATATTTAGTTTCTAACATGATTCATAGATAACATATCTATATATTTTTAGTTTATGAAGATATCTCAAAGATATATTTTATAGTATTGTTGAAACATATTTTGCCAAAATTACTAATTATTTGGTTCCATGATTTATTATCTAATTATTACTAAAATAATATGAAATTTTTTTGCTATAGATTTGGAATAGATTATCACTAGTTCTTTCTTATTTAGTGAAAAATTTCCATCCTTCCATTCTTTCATAAAAATTAATTTAATCCCATTATAAAAAAATGTATCATTCATAGAAAATGGGGTTTGAGTCCATCAAAATATAATAATTCATAGGAATTTATTTTTTTGAATTAATATTATTAATTTGGACTCCTTTTATTATTAAAGAAGATAAATTTTCAGAATTAGTAGAGCCAACATTATGTCTTCCATGTTTATTAAAATAATTGTCACTATAGTCATATGGAAATAATAACTATAACCATAACTAATTAAATTTTAGTTATTTTTTAAATAGAAGTTGTAAAATTATTTTGATAATGATAATGAGTAATAAAAGATTCTTTTATCATTTATAACTATTACTTTAGTGATATGTGGTTGATCCTTTGAATTTTTATTAAATATGGGTAGGAAATTAAGGTTTGGGAACATTTATAATAAAAGCATAATTAGGGTGTATGTTATGTTGGTCATGTAATCTAACTATATAGTGGTGATTTATAGAAAAAGTGTATGTATAGTTATAAAAAGGATTTATATATCATATAAGTTAATCATGAATTTTTTATTTTTAGTTTTTGTTACATAGATGAGTATATACATAGTTAAGAGATTGTATAAGTTAACTATGCTCTCTCGGAAAAGTTACATAATTACGATGCGTAGTTTGGGGAATATTTAACCTAATTTTATATGCATTGTAAATTTACACAACATGACTTTTAATCTTCATGAAACCAATATTTAACCCTAAAAATTCATCATGGATAATGTTTATTGACTCTAATGTAATATTGGGTCTTATTTATATGAATGTTATTCATTTAAATTATTTTACTACATGTATTGAGTTGATATAACCCAAGATCAAAGGAAAATTAATCCTTAAAACTATTTCCTTATTATATCTTGAATGAATATTTGGTTACTAAAGATGAATTGATGAATGTAAAATGAAATTTATTAATCATGAATAATAACTTTAAAAATAAAATTAAAGGTTTTATAAACGTTTTTTATGAGGTATTTTGTGATCCAAATGAGGTAGAAGATTATAAAATTTCTATTTTTTTTATGTGAATCAATATTGTTTTTTTGACGCAGTGATGGGTAATTATATAACCATATTGATATAATAATGATGATAAAAAATATGTAAGATGAAAAATATGTACCAATTTATGTTGATAAAAAATAACATGAAATGAATGAATATATTTTTTGTGTTCATATGTTTAAATTGGATGGCATAGAATGATTAAACAATTAAAGTGTTTGCAAAACATATTTTACTAAAATAATAATAAATAACTTTAGTTTATTTTAATTGATAACAATTCTATTTATGAATCGATGAATATGAATTATAGTTTTATTATATTTTTCTTATAATGAATTAAATTATTAAAATTAAAGACTAATAATTTGATGAATTCCATGAAATAAAAAATTTAAATTTGACTTGTAAAAATGAGAGGATAAATATGGAAATTATATATATATTATTGATATTGATTTCCTATGGATATGTGGGTGTTAATGAAATATAATTCATTTATATTAATGATGTTCACAATTTTTTGGATCGATATAATTTTTCTAAATATATTATTGATATAAAATTTATGATTTATGAGAAGTAATGCTTATCTGAATTTTTTTACGATGTGTTGATTGATATAGTGATTTAATAAATGTTTTTACATATGGTATTATTATTTGCTCAGTTATATAATTTAAATTTTATATTTTTTATAATATTGGTGAGATGATGTTGATAGAATATGGGAATGTAAAGTTACAATTGTTGTTGTCGTAGTTCTAAATATCTACAACTATTATGGTAAAATCTAAATAATTCTTGTATATGGTTGTTTTGATTTATTCCATAGCCAAAATTAGTTACTATGGTTGTATCTAATTTTTCATAGAGATGCTGATTATGTAATGAAAATGATGAAATATAGATTACCTGAGATAGTTGGTTTTACATGGTTAATGGTTGATGTTTTAAAAGGATGGGCTAGTGTAGATAATGTATATAATGAATAACACATAGCATATGTTGAAAATAATTTAATAATTTCCATTTGACTTAAATTTCATGAACATTTTAATAATGGATATATATATATATATTTGTAACAAAGAGGTTTTTGATGGAATTATTGATAATTAATGCTGGAAAATCAAGAGGTTTAATGTGATGGGATGAAATTAATATATGTATTTACATATTAAGAAGAATAGGTTTCATGATGGAAGATCAAGGAAAGAGGATGTTTTTATAATCATAGAAATTCTGATATGTTGAGGCATAATGATTAAAGAATGTAAATATTGATTATAATTATTAGATATCATCAATATGGATTATAGTGATTATAGAATATGTAGATGGATTATTATGATTATAGAGCTGAGAAGAAGATCGACAGAGAAATTACTAGAGTCATAAAATTGACTATATTTAATTTTTTAAGAAAAACAAATAATATCAGTAAAGGATGAAGAGAGAATGAAGTTATGGAGATATGTTGAATATTAAAGGATAAATATGGTTTTGATGGTTTTTTTGATAAGGTATGAGTATCCATTATGTATTATTAAAGCCTTGGAAGATGTAAATGTTTTTGTTAAATAAATTTAGAGAAGGGTGTAAGATTTTTTTATGAAAAAAGTAACCATGCCATTATAGGGGTTAGACCATTGCAAGATGTAATGAAACATAAGGAGTACATCAAAGTGGAATCAATTTTAGTAATCATTATATGAATCATAATTTGGTGAAATCCCCAAATTCTCTAATGATGGAAAAAGATTATAGTTTTGGTCATGGTAAAAGGTAAAATCAGTTGTTTCTATTATTTTGGTGAATTTTTTATTATGTTTAATTCAAAAGAAGAAAAATGTGATATCCAGGTATACAACATCATAATAAATTTCATGATTAGTCATGGTGAAATGATGAGATGATTATGGTTCCTGAAGTCTTTCTACATGGTGTTCACATACAAAATGTAAAATTGATCTTGGGTTTTCAATTTCATAAAAGTCATTATGGTGGAATATATATAGTTATGGATTCACTATTAAAATAATTTATAACGTATAAAATTGAGATTTTGAAGACCATTTTACATGAAAACAATCCATAGTGATCATTAGGGTGATTAGTGTTTATTTACATTTCATCCAATGTTGATAGTACACAAACCATGTTTATTTTAGAGTTCTTAACATTGTGGTGAATTATGATATATAAATATGACTTTAAAAAGTAAAATTATTTTTAGAGATCAGGACATAGAATTTGGTTTCTCAAATTTAAGGTGTTAACTAGAAAACCGTGGAATTATGAGGAAAAATCACACGATGGTCAAGGAGAAATATATATGTCATCGGGGTTCATTTTTTTATATGGAAGAGATTACAAGAAATATTTATAATGATTACTTCACTTAATAAGATAAGTTTTATTAATCTAAAACATATGTGAAACATTTCATGATCTCATATAATTATTTGAACAAGAATTGATCTAAACCATTTATCAAATGGTCAGAGATTTAGAAGAATGTATAAATTTTACTTTTTCAAAACTATTAACATAGAAAGTACAATATTTATAAATTTAGTTTTAGAATAATAAAATAAGTGATATCTCAAAAAATCATTCTTAATAGATTTTATTAATATCAAAAGAAGATAACTTATTGATTATATCCAATTAGTTATTTCAATAAGACAAATCATAACAATGATAGCTAATTTCGTGGAATTCTCTTAATATAAGGAAATAGTTATTGCTAATATAGAGGTTGTTTAGAGATTAATTATTCCACTCTATAAACAAATAGTTGGTCATTCATAGATCTAAACCAAGAATAAAATAATGTTGATATCAACAATTCATTAATTCTACTGTTCAATAATCTTGTGGAAATCAACTTGCATGTGTTTATCAAATTGATATTCAATTCTATAAACTAGGGATGAATCCCCTAAACCAATACACATGGGATAAGGGAAGGAGTAAATCTTGGCAATGTATTGAGTTTTCCCTAAAACGTTTTTAAGGGTAGTGTACCTTGGAATAGAGTAACCATAGATTAAATATTACGATAATCGAAAAAGTTCATAAATATTGTATTTTAGTACACCAAAAAATCCTAAAATTTATTATCCTTATAAGTATCTCAATTCACATGAACTAAGTAAAATATTAATGCTCTTATGTGATTTAATTTAAATATATATGGTATATATTCAATGCATGTATAACTGATAGAGTGATAGATTGATTAATTTTCCTTGTAATATGGGAGTAAGAAATGATGATTGGCGAGGGATAAAAATTTTAGTGGAATATAATTTAAAGTATTCTACACCCTAATAATAGGAGAGAATCAATCATATAGAGTGAAAAAAGTAATTAGATTATAACATAATTTACCTTTTTTATGTTCCCTTTTGACTTATATATTAACCCCATAGTAAAAAATAGTTGTATAATGTCATGAAACGACCTAACTGGGTAGGATCTACAACTACCCCATGCCCGCCTCCATAGTCCAGAGGTTGGAGACAAGAAACTAAAAGAATAGCTAATATGAGAGGACACTTCTTGACGTATCTGCACTCACAAACCCAACCATATCCATAAAAAAGTTCAGAAGAATAATAATAAAAGATGAAACATCTAGGGAATAATCCATTCATTTAAAAAAATTGGGAATAAAAGAGTATGGATGTGTAATCTGAGAAGATATTGGAAAAATACACACCCAAATAGAAAGAGGTCACAACCTAAAAAAACTAGGGAAGTAAAGTGTTGAGAGAGACCAAATTTAGATACCTAAGCCTCAACCATCATACGAGGTCTAGTGTACCAGGGTATCCCAATTATCATCTATAATCACCATCAAACTATCTATCATTTTCATAAGACATGGCACATGCAAGAGAACCCATGAAGGGTAGAGTATATACATACCTAGTAGGATTATCCAAAAGAAAAAGGGGGGGGGAATTAAGAGAAATTATAAAAGTAGACAGCTTAAAACATAATAAGATAGAAACTAAAAACAATAAATAAGTATATATACTAAAAAGTAGAAATTAGATAGAAAGGTTATATCCATCTTATAGCCCATCCTAGGAAAAGAGATGCCATCAGTTCCTTGAGGTCCATCAACGATGCCCAATATCTCATGAGTCTATCCAAAGAAACATCCCTATCTAGCCACACCTCATCATTTTTTCACATAGTCTAGGTGAAAAAATATCTGGGTATAGGACCCATGCCTTTTCTTAGTAGGAGGGTACCAGTCTAGTGGGTGAGGACACATTCCCTGACACCACCGAAGGGTTCCACTCTAATAGTTGATAGAGAACCCATGCCCTATCCCGATAAGAGGATGAGACTCTAATGGTCGATGACCCATGACCTGGCTTAGTAGAAGGGTTCCACTTAATAGATAGAGAAAACATACCAAGCTATTGAAGGTGGGTACCAATCTAACAGTCAGTAGAGGGTATATTCCCATTTCTAGAAGGAGAAATGTAAATTGTGTGGGTACTGTAGTAGGTATTGTAGTAGTTACTGTAGCAGGTCACCCCATGAAGGTGAACAATCTACTGCATATACAGCTTCCCCAAACTCTCCACCAAAATCTACTCCATGAGAGTAATAAACTGTGATGAATTCATAATTATTTCAACTATAACCTAGATGGTTTCATGAAATTGTTTTGTCCACTAAAGTCCTATTAAAAATTCCATGGATATGTTATCCCATTTCCACTATGGGATTTCACGAGGCTTGAACAAACCTACCAGAACCTGGTGCTCATCCTCCATCCACTAACATGTGAGGCACTGAGAGAAGAAAACAGCCATGATCTACCTCATGTAACCCCCCCAAAACTACCACTGAATGTCTCAATACATCCACAACGAGACATAACACTAAAGAAGATGTGTGAAACACCTGCATCACCTCAACTCACATCATGATCAGGACCACCATCCGTCCTTGGAAAAGGATGACATGAGTTCCTCCTTCATAAAATACATATAGTGAATCTCTTGAGGGAATGTAGTCATGAAATACCTCACAAATGATGTCTCCTAATTTGGGGTCCCTCACACACTATAGGAGAGGAGGATGAATCATGATCGACTAAATAAAAGTTGCAGCCCACTCCTCAACTAGGGTCAGATGCAATGAGTCAACCGAATCTATTGACTCCTACACCAAACAGGCCTAAGGATTCCTACCAAGGGTTTATTCCTCTATGATTAACTTTCTAAAATTATAGACTATCATGAATTAATAGTATGTTAGGAACTCCAAACAATTCCTCTATTTCAGGTTCATGTCTCTCTACATGAAGACATACCCGAGACTCTGGTGGCCAGAGTAAACAAAATTTCTCTCCCAGAAGATAGTGCCTCTAAATACTTAGAGAAAGGATTACTACTAGCAACTCTAGGACATGGGTCACATATTTATGCATTTAAGGTCTCAACTACCTTAACCCATATGAAATCCTAACCTACCTCTAAATAAACACGCAACCGAGTCTCTCTCTAGAAGAATAACAATATACTATAAACTCCATGACCTACTCTTGTAGTTTCAAAATTAGTGAACTCATCAGCCTCAGCCTCAACACATCGAATCATATTTGGAAGTAATCATTCTAGGTAAATTACTTCCCTTTCTACACCATAGGGATAAAATGGACAGAAATCCTAGAGAAGACTTCCACAAACCTCTTATAGTACCCTTACAAGCCAAGATAAATATGTGTCTATGACGTGATATTGGGTATCTATAATGAAATTACAGCATCAATATTCACCAGATCCATATCTAATACATGCTTACAAACGACAATCATTGGGAAGTAAGCCTCATAGATCCAGAACTCTCACTTTGTGATCATACCATAAATCTAGTGCCCCTGATGTAAATATAGGACCATCCTCAAGTGATCTATGTGATCCTAATCTTATAAAGAGTATATGAGTATGTTTTCAATGAATAAAACAAAAAACTGGTCCAATGGTGGATTTATATCCATAAAAATGGTGGGATAATTCATCTCACTACAGGGAATTACTTGTAACTCATAGTGTTCATAGTGACATTAGAATTATAGCTTCGGAATATTATCCTCATGAACTCTCAAATGGTGGTATCAAGACCTGAGATCAATCTTATAGAACTATATTTCACATTATTAATGATCAAAGAGGTCATTAATCCTCAAAAGGGGTAATTTTGCATTATCATAACCTGGTTTAGGTGATGATAATTCCCAAAAAAAACTCATATAATCTCATCCCCCTATTTAACGAACAACACCAGATCTTCTTAGGGGGATACCCAATTTCAGATGAAACACTTCTTTCAATGTTCCTCTAATAGAAACATAAAATCCTAAATCTTGGTAGGATAAATCCAATATACCAAAAAGTATCAGAGAGGTCCTTGGATGCAAGTTGATACAAAATTCAATCTTCCACAATGGAGGTTTCCCCAGAACAACCTCAGTGAATACTTCTATATAATCCTCCATAAATGAAGGAATATAGATGCCTGAATAGCTGTCTAAACCAAGGGTTATGCCCACTAAATGATGGGATATGGTTTTTTTCAACCTCATCACAAAACTTACGCTCTCTATTATGAGAACTCTCTCACTCACAAAGAATAAAATCATCCCTTCAGTGTGAAGAAATCTGAATCATCTGCGGTGATAGTAAATCAGGGTCATACCATGCACAACTAGTCCATACCCAAGATGAAATCAAAATATATCATCATAATGACCAGAATGTACCTTTAGAAATTATCTCTTCCAAGTATATCTTACATGGCTGACAAATAAAAGATATCTAAGAATCATTCCTCATATGAAAGCCAAGGATATGATGTTGGGATAACGTCACAACTGAGATCTCTAGATCTTGAACAAATAGTAAATAGAATAATGAATAACTCATGCCCATGATAAAAAGTATTGATGAAAGAGTAGAATAATCACAGATTGTACCTATAACCATTTTTTGATCCACCAGGTCATACACCTCCATAGCTTGTAGTTTCCCACAACCCTAACTGCCAGCTCTTAGAACCTGGCATGGGATACATGGTGGTGGTGGAGTAAGGAGATCATTATGTCATTAACCACCTATAACTCATCATTATGGATACCCAATAGATTTTTTTCTATCTCTACATCCCAAGGGTCCACCCTTCTCTAGAATGGAAAATTAACAATCATGATGCTATCTATGCCATGGTAGTACATATAATTTCAATATACCATCCAAAGCACGTTGGGTAAGTAAATAACATGTCATGTGACCTCACCCATCAAATGAATAACACTTACCCTCTCCAATCTATCCATTCCCAATGTGTGGTTGTTGGGACACATGAACACATTCCTGAGTCAGATCATGATAAGATATCCTATATCGCGATTCTTCCCATTAGAGCCTTCTACATACAACATATGACTTAAACCTATAATTACCATGTCCATATACAACTACCTGATGTCTCTCTAACATGAAGCACTCCATCACCAACACCCACTCTAATACTCTGACATAAGTTGGAATGCATAGTGTTACCAGTCGATCATGGTTGTCTCTGTAGGGAACCTTCTCAAAATTCCATGCCTAGAAGTAGCCATGTGGAATCATGTTGAGTTTATATCTTGTAAGGTTAGTAAACCTTTGAACATAATCAAAAACTATCATCCCTCCCTAATACATCTCTAGAATCTATTAAATATAAAATAAGAGTAATCATGGTTTTGGGATGGGGCAATGCTCCAAAAAAAATAGTATATGTCTATCAGTTCATTATAGTGTCGACTAATAACGCATCGGCATGAGTAAGCTCCCCCATCATCCAGTTAATCCTTGGAAAATAAAAAATAACAACACAAAAACTTGATCAGTTGGTATCTGTATAAGCATGAACAACTCAAATCACCAACTCCATCTAATCCTTTGCAATATGGTGATCTGGTTCATCATGGATCCTCAGCAACCACTGATATTAGAACTCACAGAGCACGCTATGACTGCATGCATCATCGATATTCAAAGTTGGTACTATCTACTACTCAATAGGTTGGGGTTTTGTAACCTTTATACATTGAGTAATTATATCTCACAATTTTTTCTAAACTGAGGCCTCATCACTCATAGAATCAACATCATGATCTAGAATTGGTAACATGGATAGATGTATTCCTGGAGGAATCCTGAAAATTTAATCAAAACATACCATGGTAATATGATCATATATATATATATATATCTGACTCAAGAATAAAATTAAAAAACTTAGTCCTATATGATGCATGTATCATTAATCTCTACAACCAATGTCTTAGTATATTATGTCACAATGAAAGTAGTCATGGTCCTGGTGAATGGATACGTTAATCTACACACCCAGACTAGGTTTTTTATCCCGAAATCCACACTCAAAACACTTTCATAATGTTTCCCTAAGTCCAAAAAGATACTCATTTGGGGAAAACACTAAAATATATCCCAAGGAATTAACTCCTCTAATACTAAACTATCATTACCCGACCTAATGAGGTTCATTCCATAACTACCTCAAGCCTACCTTCATATTCTAGGGGATGCCATTAAGTGAAAAAGGCATAAATTATATTGGAGGCCTTTTGTAATGTACCTGTTTGTAAACACCCAGATATCTACATGTAAATATATTGAGGAATAATAATAAAAGATGCCACAACTAGAGAATAACCCATGCATGAAAACCCTATAGGTAATATAAGATTATTATAGGGTAATATGACAAAGAAATGGAAAAAATACATGCCCACAAGAAATATATCCCAACCTGAAATAATTGGAAAATTAAAGTGTTGAGAGTTACCAAATAAAGTTCTCCAATCCCCAAACACCATATATGGTCTAATGCACCCAATTATACGTTTTATCCTCTATATTATTCATTCAACTTCCCACCTTCTTCATAAGAAACTACATGTGCAAGAAAATACCATTATGGGGTGAGTGTATAGATTCTCAGTAGGATTCCTCAAAATATAAAGTGGGAGTAGTAAGAGACACAATAAAATTAGAGATGTCTACCCATAGTAATAGAGAAATGAAAACCAATAAATAGGTATATATGATCATAAATTAAACCAAGAAAATAGGGAAATGGAATATCTTTCTTAGCCCATCCTAGGTAAAAAGTATTCCATCTATTAGAAGAGGTAAATTAATGATTCCCAGTGTCTCACGAGTCTATCCAAAGAAATGTCCAAATAAATCCAAACCTCTCCACTATAACACATAGTTGTGGGGAAAAAAATCTAGGTAGAGGACCCATGACCTGTCTTATTAGAAGGGTGCCACTCTAGTGGTCAGGAAACCATGCCCTAACACTGTAGGAGGGTTCCACTCTAATAGTAGATAGAGGACACATGAATTGTCCTGATAGGATGGTGCCACAATGATGGTCAAGGACCCTTGACCTAACTTCGGAAGGGGGAGCCACTCAATAGATAAAGGATGCATTCCCTAAAAATGTAGGAGGGTGGCACTCTAGTAGTCAGTAGAGGACCCATACCATGTCCCTCCAGGAGGGTTCCACTATAATATCTCTGATGATATTTCTTGATCACTACCATCATCAAACATTATCTAATGGAACACCATGATTAGAACTTCTTAAATCATATCTTAAAATACAATACAAAATTCACCATTGTGTTCTATATAGAAAAACACTTAAGAAATTCTATTCATGGTCCAAAATGAAACTTAAAATTAAAGATATATAAGAGGTAAATTTTTCCTAGAAAAGAAGGTACACAGTGTGTAGGGGACCCATGATATGTATAGTCCCACTCTGCTAAGTCGATGTGTCTTCACTAGTAAATGTATCACTATAAATATAGTCTAATAGGGTATATAATTTGACGAAGCAACATTTCTTAGCCACCCAAGGTCGAGTCATGTTATCTTGGTCATTCTTGTCTCTTTTGGGATGTGTCCGTGTACAATGGTTGTGTCTATGTACCATGGACATGTTTGTGTACCCTATTGAGGCCCACGTAACCAAGCCATGGGACAATACATGACTTGTGTCTATTTGTGATCATGTCTGTGCACTACCATATTACCTGCTGGGTCACTAGCACTGGGTCACACAGTATTTGGTGGTCCCACATCGCATATGGAATTTAATTGACCTATAAGGAAATCCAAAATAGCTAGGGGACAAAATTTCATATTCTCTTCAGAATATATGGCACGTAGTTGATCCTTTTTGTATAATATTAGATCTATTTTTTGAATTCCATATTTGGACCCTCCTTCACAAATATCACCTCTTAGTGACTATGGATGAGTGGAAACCTCCTTTTACCATCATTTTCGGCCCTCTAAAGGCTAGAAATCAGATCTAAAGTCCATCACTCCAAGATAAAATGTATTTTTTTCATCCTCAATGCCTCTGAATATCTCTACATTTCTTCAAATCCATAGTAGAATCAACCACAATCTAGAAATCAACATAACCTTTTCTCTATTAACCTATCCATTCTCCACCTATGAATTTTTCATGTATATGAGGGTTTGATCATACTCTATTCCACTCGACATTGTTGAAATGTGTTCTCCATAGGAAAACGATGAAGATCGCAAAGAAAAATAATATAAAAGTAGAAGAAAAAATGTGAAGAAACCATTGTCCAAGAATTGATGGAAAAAAATAAAAAATTTGATTGATTGGGTTATAAACATGGAATATCGAGGATAAACAACTAAATAACCAATTTAATTTAACAAGGGCTCATGCGATGGTTCCAGTTTGACATAGATCAATAAAATATAAATTATCATGATCAATATATTTAATAATATGGGGAAAATAAAAAATTAATATGTTATACCTCAATTCATATCGTTTGATCATGAAGTACACGAATACAAATAAAGAAGGATTATCCATTTAATTCAGTGTTCCTTGATTCACCTTGATTTTGTTATTAGTCATCACCAAATATCGATGAAAAAATAATGAAAGGTAGACAATCCTTTCAAGAGTCTTTGGGTTATGCTGTTGACTCTTGTGATTCACTATAACATCATATTTATAGAAGTAATTAGCTTTTAGATCATTTAATGAGTTAAATAATTAAATAAACAATTAATTCACTGAATTCACCCTCCAATTGCCTCTTTAACAAAACACTTAGTACCGACCAAACTTTTGGTTTCACCTATGGTAAACCTCATGTTCTAGATTCAACCATGATATTTAGTTTTCAATATGAGAATCCTCTTAAGATATCTCTTTTTTTCCACAAAAAACTGGGTATGCTTGATATAAAAATATATAAAATATTTTTAAAAAATTAATTCTACGAACACTAGGTCTAGAAATCACGTTCCTTGTCAGTTCGTGGATTTGAAAATTTTTCTAGATATATTTCAAGGTCTTACATGGAAAAAATAGGGTCTCTACATATAAGAACCTAATGGTTCTATATTTTTTTTAATTCCTTAAATATTTTATTATAGTTTTATTCACATATGGACTCATTTATGAATTCTCTTATTTTTAATGGTTATATCTTTTATTCTTGTAAAAAGATTATTTTTTTTCTATCTAATGTAATTTAGTGATTACGTTATTGATTATGTACATGATAATACTAATTTTAGAAGGCATAGTGAAAGAGTGTATGTTAGAATGCAATAATGGATTCTAGTTAGTGTTATAACCTATTAGGTATTTAAGAAACCCATATGTCATTATAGATATTGAACTATGGGAAACATTAGAGGAGATCAATGGAATATTAATGAAATAAAATAATGTTATGACCCTATCTACAAGATATGATTTCAAATATAGTGGTGAAGTGTTGATGTTAATAAAATATAGAGAAAATTTACCATTGTTAAAAGTGAAGAAGATGAGGAGTAGGAATAATAATACCTCTAAAATTTTTGACATACACTTTGAGGTATAATTGACTGGTATTTTTATATAACTCATTAAAATAATATTATAGAAGTTTCTTGTCAATTTAGAAATTTTTATTCCACCACTGATATAGAAATTTGTGTTGATTATAGTAGAGTGGTGTAAAAACATCAAGTTTCCAGTATAAATTATAATACCATGATACTCTAAAGTAATAATATGTTCTATAGAGTATAAAACAAGAAACAATGAGCTTAAATAAACAATAAAATATTGATATTTAAATATGACCATTATAACTTATCTGTGGAACCGTAGGGTATCAATAGTGTAAACCAAATTATAAAAATATGTATAAAAGGTTTATAAAATGTATTATTAATAATAAATAAGGACAAAGTTTTCAATAAATTCATTTTATACTTAAATAATATATTTTATTCAAAAAACAATTTATTTTTTATTTTGTGTGTGGGAAATATAAATAACTTACCCCAATTTTAGAAATTATATTTTACAAATTAAAAATTAGTTTTGAAATTAGGATATAAAACTTAAATTAGGGTTAAATTTTGGGATTTTTTTGAAAAGATTGATTTTTAGTGAATAGTGAAAAATACCTAATTTATCAATTACTATTAAATCTATTCATTAGGTCATGTAATTTAAAAGACCCATTATATGTTTAATTTGTTTTAATATTATATATGATCCTATTTATTTATAATAATTTGATTTTATTCATAATATTTCATGATTTTGATATAAATTATTTTTTATGCATAAAAGGATTTTTTTCTAAAAAAAATAGTTTATATTAAATTTTTCATATGAATAATAATTTAGTTTCTTCCAATTTATATAATTTGAATATTTAACATTTTATTCCATATTCTGAATTAGGAGGTCAGAATTTCTAAAATAGTTCTGATTTTTAGCCCTTACGAATAGTAGCCATATTAAATATTTGTGACCATAATAATGGTAAATCGAGTAATTAATGTTAACAATAAAATTATAAGAACTAAAAAATGACCATAACACTTCCATTTATCATATTGGATGATTGGCGTATATCCATTTACACCATGTTTCTAAAATATGTAATCTTAGGGCCATATTTCTTTGATTTCATGCTTTATAATATTTAAGTTAAAGTTAATGTAAGAAATGTCACTTTATTAATTTTTATTATGTATAATATTTTTTCATAGTGATAATAAAAGATTATATTCAATTATTAATAGTTATTTTAAATATAAATTATTTTTTATCATGGTTTTTATTTCTACTTTTTAGTGTTGAAATAATTACCTTAACTTCTTACGAACGCGGATAGAATATTTAATCCATTAATAGAAAAATAAAATGAATGATTCTAAAAATATGAAAGGAAATATAATTTAATGAATTATTATGATCCATTAATTTTAAAGATAAATATAACATATTAGTGATATTTTTGAGTATTTTATTTGAATTCCATATTTTTCTTGATGTTCATAAATTCAAATTAATTGAATAGTGTCAAATATGACATAATGATATTTTATGAAAACAATACATTATTAAATAATTTAAAAAAACAACATTTTTTCAACTAATAAAATAAGGATAATATATGGTTGAAAATTTTATACGATACCCATTTACGGGCCAATAGTCCTTTTATGGTAACATTCTTGACCATTAAATCGTATATGACTATTTTATTGTGGTAATTGTTAACAATGTTAACATGGATATAAAACTAAAAGATAAGGGTGTAATCATAAAAAAAATTATAACAATTTAATTATATAAAATTATTTATACTCTTCCTTATCTTATATTACAATTACATCAATTTGGATCGATTATATCATGCAAATTAATTTATATGATTTTAATACTATAGAATGTTTCGAAAATTACCCTCCCTTCATTATAAAAGGACACCCTATACTATTTTCTTAATACACCAAGAACAATTCGGTTTGGAAAATAACTTCCCAAATCAATTTATATAATCCTTTATCACATTATATATATCCATGTTTTTGAATAATATCAACCTTAGAGGAAATACCGTGTAAAAAAGGAGGTTTCCAAATAAGAGGTATAAATTTTAACCAATTTTTTTAGTTTTATTTCTTCTTCTACCAATTTAAAAAATTATTCAAACAATATTAAGTAATAAAAATTGTTTCATACATATACATATATAGTTTTATCTTAATTTAATACCATATTTACATATCATCTTCTATGAAATGTGAAATGAAACCATCATTCGTGTGCACGACATACTACCACCTTACAAAGAAATGTTATTTGTTTTCCATCACAACTTCTCATGCCTAGTTATAGTGATATTTTTAATGTTTATATTTCATATTAATGAAATATTATTAGTATTAAAAGACAATATATCATCTAATTTCTTACCTTTCTATCCATAAGATAATCATTTTGTCGTTTGTGCATACCTGTGGACTAAATCCTCCCCAAAGCGATGTGATTGATTTTAAACCACCACATAAAATGGATGATATTTATATGGTTAATTAATTAAATAATATGGTATTTATAATATAATTATAATCCTATAAAGTGAAAATGTTACTTAATGTATTTCCATCATGATCATTTAAAAATGGAAACGGTGCTCATGTGTATGTACAAATTATAGTCTCCATGATTATAACGTAGTACATTTTTTAAAACAATCGTTCATGGTTGTTTTAAAAGTATAATTTTTGCATTAAAATGATAATTATTTAATTAGTATTATTTTTGGGATGATGTAACAGTTATCGCTTTTCCTATAGTCAACCTAGCAAAGTCATCTTCGACATATGAACCGAATAACGTCAAAACATCTAATGTGAAATTAATTTATTATATAAATAAATATAACAATTTAATAAATGATATAAATCTAATGATATATTTAAAAAATTTCTTAATCACATAAATATTTATCATAATATTATTATTAAGGAAGATAAATAATTTATGTGACGTGTTGGACCTGAGGTAATGGGTTTCTTAACTCAATTTCCTTTTAGTGGGTTATAATTCAAATTCATTGACTATTTTATGTGATGATTTTGTGTGAAATGACCTCTAATTATATTATTTTGTATTTAAAAATTTTTATGTATTGAAATTTTTTACTCATAATAACTTCATTTATTAATTCTTACTTTAATGATACGATCTCTGTAAGGGGTTGCATTATAATTTCCTTTAATTTTTGCATATTTTTGTGTTATACACCAGTTTATTTTTTGTTGTGTATATAATGACCCTATGATACATTATACCAATAATATATTTATATTCATGGTATTTAAATATTAATTAAAATTTATCTATTTCTTGGTGGTTATGATTCAATATTACCACGATGGAAAGGGTTTATTTCACAATCTTATCATTATCTAGTATTCATTATGTTAAGGTCTCCACTAAGGTAATTATTTTATATTTCTATCCTAAACCTAATATATTTTATTCTACTCTATTTATTTATATAAATTAAAAAATTTACTTTCCTTTTCCACCTGTCATGTACTCATGATTTCAAAATCATGTTTTTAAGGAAAACATACTTTTTTTATTACTTAGCATGAATATTATTATTTCATATCCAAATTATACTAAAAAAAATATTAAATAATAGTTTTAATATTCTAAAATTATTAATTAAAAAAGTTTTTACTCTTTTTTTTAATTTTTGAAAATGTTATAAATAGATTATTTTTAGCTTTTTACAAATGAGGTACTTTTGAATTTTCTTACAAAATGGTGAAAGGAATGTTTTTTTATACCTTATACAACATGAACAAAATTTTCTACTATCATGAAAAATAATTTTTTTAGAGATTAAATTACTTATTTATAGGGTTATTTTCAAATAAAAGTTTTCCCTTAATATTTGGGAAATGTTTACATTTTAAATAAGTGACTTAAAAAAGAAAAATGGTGTTGTCCTGGAGAAATTTCCTAATGATCTGTTAATGTATTTTCACCTATATCAAGACACTTTACTGAATATTTTGATTTATAAAAGATTTAATACAAATATAAAATCCACTATATTTTTATATTTGATTTATGTTCAGTTTTACTTTGGAAATTATTGAAATTAAGTATGTTAGTTCATCCAATATGGAAAATTATTGTTTTTTATGGAATATTGAAAAGGTTGTATTGTTTATTCATATGAAGAATGAATTGGAATTATTAAATGATGGATTAGGGATGGAATTACATAGAACCTCAATTAATAGGATGATCTCATGAGAAAAATGGTATGATAGACTTATTAAATGGGTATGTAGTGTGTACCTACCTATAGTTTAAACTATTATAAAATAAATCCTCAACGAAAAGTTTTAGATTCCTGGAATTATGAATTATACCATTATAAAATCACTTATTGATTTAAATGTGACTATTTTGAAATATATCCATGGAAAATTTTCAATCTCATATGATTATGACATTATTTGATCTTCGTTTAGTCATACTATATTAATCATCGTTATCAAGTTATTGATTTAATGACATTTTTTTTCAATAGATTATCTTACCATATTGATTATACCATATTTAGTCATGATAGATTCCATTATATATAATCCTTACTGAGAATATTATATTTGATATTATTTTTTTTCAATTTTATATGATGTTAGGAATTATAATAGGATTGAAATTCAAGGATATATAAGAGATATAAAAATTGTTCTAAATGAAAATAATTTATTGAATTTTATGTTTTGAAATGTATGTGGGATTCAAGTATTTATCTAGTTTATCAAGACTAAAAAACAATGAATCCATTTGGGATGTGTTTACCTATATCTAGTGAAAATATAGTAAAGTAACTACATGATCTGGGCTACTAGGGACATGAAATTTACAATTGGTATCAGAGTAAGGTTAGTAATAACCTTGGGAACTAGATTTAGGAATACATATATTTGGGAACATAACCCTATAAATAAATTTAATGATTAGTCTATTTATAAGATAACATCATAATGTTTTTAAGGTATAGATTATGTGGGTTTCTTTTAAATACATCCATGTATTAATACTATAATTGTAAGTGGTTTGGGTATAGATTCATTTAGGGGTAATAACCCTAAAATGAGTTTGTTGGATATATGTCATCCATCATTCTGATAAACATTGAGTGTACCCTTACTGTACACATATTTAAATTTTTTTTGGGATATTCATGGTCTAATTCACTTATCATTATGAACAATTATAAATTATTTTAAAAGATAACTACCATGTATGGAATAAATTAAACCTAAGGTGTCTTAGACTAAATATATGGTGTCAATATTTAGACATCCTGTAAATGATTTTAAGGATTATGTGGTTTCCCACTAACAATATTTTTTCTCATATTATGATTTTTTGTTTAATCCAATGGATAAAACCATAAGAAAACATGTTAAAATCAAATGTGATGTACAATGTGAAGATTATGAGAAAACCAATTATAACATGAATAGAGTGAAATATTTTTTCATTACAGCTAATCAGTTAACATGATATATGATTAAAAACTTGAATCCTAAATAAATATTAAAAACCCAAAATGAGATTATTATAGATTTTTCTGAGAGACCCTATAGTAGAGACTATAGAGGAAATAAGGAAATGTTTCCTTTATGTTAGAAATTTTGAAAGATACACCCTCGGGAATGTCTTAAAGGAAGGGGAAGATTTTTCTATGTGGAAATAAATGTCATAAAGCAATGAATTTATAAAGTGTTCAATATATTATATGTTAGGACATGAAAATTATCGAAATAAATGTTATAATATAAGTGTTACCTCATAAACTAAACAAGGACATACGCTATGTCAATCGTTGAAGTGGAAGGACTAAAGTTTTCATGAATTGAGATTTGATAATTATGTTTTAGTAGTGTTATATCAATGAATTTTATTTGTAAGAATCATGAAACATATAAGGATTTTTTCTCAATAGTTTTTTATGTATTAGAAAGAATATTTTGGATTGTATTGATTACATTGAAAATAGATCTAATTGTATGGTTATATTTTAAGGAAAAATACATGATTAAGGGAATTGTAAACCTTATAATGTTCTTGATGATGTGATAAAAACGTTTCATTTAGATAAAGATATTATTGACATTGATAAATTAAATAGGATAATATTGGAAGCGTTGGAACTAATTAGTTACTTTTTGGTACATTTTTAAATTATATTGCCTTATTGGATTTATGAAATATATTTTATAATTTCATATGACATTTAAGGAATAAGTTGACAGTTAATTTTTTAAAGAATTCATGTTTTCATCAATGTTTTATAGGATTCAAGTTATTACCATGTTTAACAAGATTATATGATCCTAGAATTCACATTAAATGATAAATTATATTGTTTTTTGAACTTATGATAAATTGATTTTGGAAATTTTGTGATCTTACTAATGTTTTTGAAGTTCCCAGATCAGTGTGAATCACTGAGTGGGGGAGGGGGTGAATCAATGATCCCTTTAAAACTTTTTACTAATTGATTATTTTCAATAAATCCTATATGGATGGTTTAATCCTTGATCCACTCTTCTTGTGTCTCTCAGGCATACCTCTAATGATTCTATAAATATAAAGGCACTGAACACATAGATTTACATGGTTATCTTTAAATACCTACAACTTTTTGGGTTTGTTATTCACCCCAACACAGATTCTATACTATAATGTAGTAAGTAATTACAATGGTTGATATAGAGTCCCACTATATCTCTCATGATTCCCATTAGAGGTTCTTCATACTGCTTCCCACAGTGTTACCAGAGTCCCACTAGACTCCTTCAAAGTACCACTGAAGACTTCTTCTCCTCTTGAATCTCACAGGGTTCTAGCTCTCGAGTCAAATGAGTAGCTTCCTTCTTTAAGTTTTTATTTGATTCAATGTAGATGATTTCTGATATCTTTACACAGGATTTATAAATCACAGTTGAATGTGAATATCTTCAAGGATTTTAAAAAACCTCTGGTAAGGTCTCTTGGACTTTCTCAATATTTCTGATCACTTCTTTGATCAGTTCTTAGTCTCAATAATGCTCAGGCAATTTGTTCTTCTTATAATGAAGACCTTGCCTCACTAATATGTGTGAATGTGGTGCAATCAACATCTTCAAGTATTCATGAGTGATCGTGCACAATATCAACACTGTCTCTCTTCTTGGATTATCAAATACTATAGAATCAAATAAAAGATCTTCTTTAACTCTATATAGATTCAATTTTAATTCTCATTCACCTCATGCTTGGATTGCTTGGGATCTAATCCCTCTTGAATTTGGATATCTCAATTTCTTCTTCTTTAGTGAAATAACTAAATGCACTAAGTATTATCCTTATTTTCTTTGAAATAATCACATACCCTTATGTGATTATTCAACCACTATAGATCAGTTTTCTTGGGATTATCAGAATTTATTATGATTCTGGCATGAGTTGCATGGAATTGCCTCTACAATTTTACACATGTGGACTAACAATATTGATTTTTCTTTTATGTATATTCATGTGGGCGTGGTCATGCATGCACTAATATACAATACTTCTCTTCTTTGTGTGAAAATATAGAAGTATAAAACACTTTGAGCACACACAAACAATCTATTCTCTTTCCATTTTTCTATTTCTCTTCTTTTGGGTCTCAACACACACGCACTTTTTCTTTTTAATTTGGGTACAAAGGATGTGTTTTCTTCTTATTCCTTCCTCCTTCTTCACATGTGAAAAAACACTTTTTTCTTATATTTTAATGCAAATGAACTCCACCATGCATGCACTCTTATTTTTATTCTTCTTTCACACACAAATCGTATAAGTATGTGGATAGTATATGTGTGATTATTTATTCCCAAAAAGTTATCAAATACTCAGCCTCATTCATGTGTTCCTTTTTTTTTGAAAATACAAGGCCTTGGGTTCATCTTCATTGTGAAAAACAGGAGGCACGAGTTCTCCCTCTTCCACACTTAGGGTGCACAAGAGTCTCCTTCACAGAACCTGAGAGGTTTTTGGTTCTATCTTCACAATAAAAAAACAAGGCTACAAGTGCACTAGTTGTTTTACTCACATGCTACTCCTCACAAAGACACAATGAGGGTTCAAAGAACCAATCACATGATTTTAGGATATTCTTAGAGGGGGTGCGAGTTCTTTAGCGAGGAAGGGGGTTCTCGGTTCTTCTCTTTGCGCAAGGGATGTGCAGATACTTTCGAGAACCAATGGGTTTTCTCTTCTCCTCCACACATAGGATGTATAGGACTCCTTCTTGCAATAGTTCTGTGGAAACCTATTATTCTCATAAAAAGTCTGTACTGAAACATTTTGCCTTTTGTGAACCTAAGGAGTTCGTGGTTTCTCTATTTCTTTGTAGAAACATGAGAACCTTTATTCAAGAATGGAGGTAGCCTCTTCACATCTTGGGCACTTACTTTTATAGGAAAGGAGCACATTAAAAATTGAGAGGTTCAAATATTTGAACATCTGAGATATATGAAATTTTCAAATCTTCAAACGTAGATCAAGATATGTCTATAAGTATTAGTTTCTTTCTGTTGAATGTAAACTCATTATTTCTTGGTGCAATTCTCATGCTCATGCATTTTCGAACACATGAAAATCTTGCCTTTGTACATCGAATGACCAGTGAACCTTCGGAAACCTAATTTTCCTCGGTCTTCTTTGAATATCATTATTTAGATGCATGCATGCAACATTTAATGAATTCATGTGTTTGGTTCATCTATATGATCACCATGCATGAAACTTGATCTTCAATGGTGGTCGGGAACTCGATCATGGTGGGTTGATAGTGGCGACGACAAGTAGTGGCGTCGGGTGACTCTCCATGCAGTCAGAGGTTGAAGACGATTCCACAACCATTGGATCAACTCAGATTGATCACAAATGGCCATGATAATAACACATAATACTGGATGGAGCATGCGGCTCATATCACATGCGAGATTAGATGGATGGCGCAGATTGAATCTGTGTTTTTAAAATTTCATCCCACATCGAAACATGACATGGTTTTCTCATGGTTTAAGTATCAAGCCACAAAGGAAATACTTTAGATTTATCCTCCCTCCCTCCAAGGGACTACTTCGTACCATGTTCACACTGCAGGCACACTCTTAGCGCCCACTCTACTCATCGGGAATTCACCTAGTGCTTATTATGCATGCTTACATGCTTGGTTTGATCACCGTGCATGCTCATGCAGGCTTATACATAGCCAGCGTGTGTGTCTCTTATGGGATGGAATTGAGGCCTTCCCCTTGGGCGCAGTAGACCCTCGGGTCCTGCATATGCCTTGGGTGAGGGATTCAGCTGGCCTTGGAGGATGGCGCTACTTTTTTTGGTAAGGGAATATACTATGTAGTTAGTATAAAAACCAAGTATGAATTCCTCTTTAAAATTACAAACCATTCTTTTTCATTTAAAGCTCATGCATGATTTATTTCTCATTATTCATCTTCATGCATCATCCATTCCTTTCTTTTTAGATCATATATTCCAAATGATCTTTAATATGCTGTTTTGATTTAATCATGGATGATGCATGGATCATTTATTAATTACTCATGAATTAAGGCATAATGCATGGATTCTCCTTGTTATGAAGGATGTGTTCTCCCCTAACACATATCTTCATTATTAAGGATCAACACAAAAAATCATATTATATTATTCAAAATCTTAATCCAATTAGGATTCATTGGATTTATCTTCTTTCTCCTCATGAAATTCTGTATTGTATGGTCTTCTCCACGATTTGTAACAATGTATCACCTTTCTACAATTATTGGAACTTAAGAACAGTTCTACAATCATTAGAATTGTATTTTCTTGGAGAATTGATAAATTTTAGTATTAGTTTATTTGAATCAACAATGATTCTCCAAGGCTTTCCCAACTTCTTCATCAATACCTTTCATTCACATATTGACTTCTCTTTGAAAAAAATGCAAATCTTATGCACTTTAATCCATGTTAACAACAAATGAAAATCTTTTTCACTTCAATCTCCCCCTTTGTATTTTGTTGTCAATATCACCTAAGCACACTTTGAATGGGTCAATATGTGTTCCAAAATTTTCTCCACTTATCGGAATCCAAATGCAAAGGTGTTAGTGGGGTCTCTTCAAATACATGTCCTCATCCCTTTGAATAATATCTTTTGGAATGTTTCTGAGAGAGGGATAACATCACATAGTTCACTTAACAAAGAATCCTTAGTTAATCAACCCTAAGTCTTCTTGGGCTAACCCAGTGTATAAAAAAAGAGAGATATGACCAAGGTTTTTTATGTTGTCTATAAAAAACCATACATGTGATATCATGCTCAGAATGGTTTAATTTTTGACCAAGGGATTAGAGATAATCTGATTTATCAATGAAATTCTAAATCCTGCACATACTTCACCAAACATATTAAAAATTTCTAGTGAAAAGATAAATCACCCATTTCATCCCATCTTTTCATTAATCAAGCACTCCCCTTTAATTGACTTGATAGATACAATTAAGAACAAGGGTTACAAGTGTGATTGAAATACCTTGTGTTTAAACTTCTTCAGATAATATGAATTTCAAGGTTTGTCATGACATAATCCTTGATATCATATCCGTAATATTTTCTCCCCCTCAAGGGGTGCACTCCCTTTGATTTTCCTTGGTGGAAAATAATCATCATATGACCTTCAAGATATTCATATTGATAATCTTCCATTGTGGATCACTTAAAGTAATTATCAAATCATGAATAATGATTTCAAGTTGTAATTCTCCACTTTTCTCATTCCACTGTCATTTAAGAATGAACTTCATCTTCAATTCTATATATTTAAAGAACACATGTACAAAAAAATATAAGGGAATAAGTTGTATTCTTGTGATCTTTTTAATAGAACCACTAAGGTTGAGTATTTTCTCTAAACCCAAAAACTCCTTTCCTTGCAGCTTTAAAGTGTTTGGTCATCTTTATACAGATGTGTCTTATCCATTTGGAATTTTGATCTTTATTTGTAATCATGGACACTTTACTTTCATTCACCTTCATCGGGTGTGGATTATTTGCCTTTAATTTTTCCAGTAGTGAAGTAGTTTCCACTAGTGAATGTTCTTCAATTTTCAGCATCTCCATTTGACCTGGTAAAATAGTTATACATTTGTTTTCATGTTGTCTAGCCTTCTTGAACCTTCTACACATTAGTAGTGAGACACTTGGATTATCTTTTTCTAGCAACCTCTCATGAAATTAGAATTTTACTTCATGTGGAATATTCTGTTTTCCCTTTTCCCTGGCATTATCATTTATTTCATCTTCTACTCTTTGCAGTTCTCTAGAAATTTTAAATTGATTATACTAGATGAATAAACAATATTTCTTGTAATTTTCCGGCATGGAGCTTCCACATGGATTATTTAATGTTTTCAAGTTACCTTTTTTTAAAAACTTATAAAAATTATCTTCAGGAATGTATTTAATCAATCTCATCTTCTTCTAGATTGATTATACTTTTAGTTTTATCTTTCTTTCATTCATTTCCATGACTTGTTTGCAGTGATCCATGGTGTGGACTTTTTTCCATAGTAGAAGTATATTTTATTGGTTTAGATGCCATTCTTGGAATCCGACTTTAATTTCATCTTGGGAATAATTACTTTTACTGGTTTCTTGAATTCATTATATTTCATATTCCCAATAGAATACATTTCAACTCCTTTTGATTTCTTCTGCCTTTGTTGTGGTCTATGCTTATTATCAAAAAATTTTGACGTGTGGTAGGACTAAACTGGTAATCATAAATACTGTGACCACTTCTATTGCAATTATCACATAATTCTTCAAGATATTCAAATATGTTCTTAGTAGAAAAATTATTTTTCATATGTGCGTTATTCCTTAGAATTGAAAGATGCTTTATTTCTTCACATCTACTTTCCTTGAATGTAGGCATTCCACAATTTTCATACGCTTAAATATTATGCCAGAAATCATTGGTCTGATGCCCAAACATCCTACAACACCAACAATAGCCAACAAATAGCTTTCTTTTAGCTATAGTATTAGTCTAGCTAGATTTACTGCATTTTTGTTTCTAGAATTGTATTTATTTCTTTGGAGGATTCTTTTGGGAGTTTCTCATCTTAATTATTTCAGTATCCACCATTTATGTTTTGATGGATATATTGATATTTTTATCAATCCACATCTTCCCAGATTTTGGTTTTGAATCTGTACTTGCAGATGAAACTACATTAGTAGAAACAGAAATAACTGGGTTATGGTATATCTTCTTCTTGGAGGATGCTGCCATTGAATAAGAGGACGATTTGATATTCCTATTGGAATCATATTCCTCAAGTAAATATTGAGGAGAAACATCTCTTATTTCATCTAATTGGGTTGTTTTATCTTGGGTTGATTGCTGATTTTTCAATATCACCTCCAATTATAAACACTTCATGTTGACGGAGTTCATCTTATCCTCTACTGATCTTATATAACTTTCTCAATTCTCCTTCTTCTCTTACATTTTTTCTTCATGCACATTTTTTAATTGTTGAAATGATATTTCATGCTCCTTTAGATTCTTGGATTTGTCTTATAGTCGAGAATCTTTTACAACCATAGAAACTTTTTTCAAATGAATCCTATTAGTTAATTAGTTATAATTATTGAAAACTCGGATTTAATGTATATAAATTGTTTTCTAATTCTCTAGAACCAATACTGGTAAAATATCTTATTTTTTTTAAAAATGTGGTGTATTTATTCAGTTTCATTTTATAAAAAAAAATTAGAAAATTTAAAAGGGATTAGTTTGTTTTCTTGGTCTTAGTTCTTTATAGTTGGTATTAGAGGAACGGTCTAAAAAACATTGGATATTAGATGTTGTTATTGTAAAAGAATAATTAAAAATATTATTTAATTTTTAACTTATAGTTAATTAAGTACACAGAAGAAAATATTTTTTCTTCATCTCCAATATGTGAATTTAGAATTATAAGTAAAATGAACGAATTATGAGGGCACAATTCTTCTAGGGAGGGATTGTAACATCCTTAGTTTTTAAAATGAAACACTATATGCTTAAACTGACTACTGTGTACTATATGGAATTTATAATCTATCAATTAAATATATTTTTTCTGCTTCTGTGTTTGGAATTTTGAAAATATGACATACACGGTTGAGATCAGTAAGTTATTTGTTTTCTAATGGGAAAAATTTAATTTTTGATAAATAGTAACCTACCCTTATGAATATTAACTTGAAACTTATGAATTTTAATATGACCAACAGAATAGTAAACTAATCAATGAATTTAAATATGATAATTTTACGAGACCTTGATTAATTCTTCAAGGTGTTATAAAATTGGTTATAGTTTTAAAATTATTATTTAGAAAATAAATTATTATTTTATTTAAAATTTAATTTTATCATATTTTAAAAATTATTTTGATAAAATGGAGTTCAGTTTTTAATTCTACAGGTTGAAAATTTTTGGGTTGATGTTTTTGGATTTTTATGAAATACTTGAATTTTTTTTGAATAGTAAAATATGATAATTTACGAAATAAGCTAAATATATGATTTATTGAGTCATTAATGATGTTGCACTGAGGTAGGAACCCATTTTTCGAAATCAAATGCCCTAATTTCTATTTTTTCACAATAATTATGACTATTCATAGTCTTGAGAAAAAATAATAAACTAATGATTATAAAATGAAGAAAACCTCCTCTCGTCCACTATAAATACCACCCACCCCATCTTCCTATCACACCACTCAAGCCTTGATCCTTGTATAAGTTCTTCCAAATAATCTTCCCAAGAACCTCCCCCTTTCCCCAGACCTGATTGTCTCACAAAAAGTCCAAAACCAAAGTCCTTTAGAAGGATCTCAAGAAATCCTCTTTCTTCCCTTTTGTTATCATTTCAATTAATTTCCTATTCTTATACTCTCTTTACATCATTTTATCCAAGATGGATGAAATCTCTAGTATCTTATATATTATGTGTGTTATCATTTTTATAGAATAATTCCTCAACATACTTCATCTTATCCACCTCTTATAAAAACATCGTTCATGATGTGTCATTTTACCAAAATAGACAGTGATGTTTTCGCAATTTTCATTATTTCCTTATAAAAAATTTCTAAAACCATTTGAATTGTTGAAATAGATTATGAGTTTATGAAATATCCTCTTTCATTTTCTAGAGTTAACTTATATAAATAATATTATGTTATATAATGAAACTAGTTCGTGATTATCAAAGAACCACCAAAATGATCTTAATAGATATCACTAAAGATTTATCTAATGATTCATCCTCATAACATATAAAAAAATTATTTATAGGATAATTCAATATTATGGAAATATATGAATTCCATTTCATTGATATTCTATTATTTCATTTCCATAGGACAAGAAAATGAAATACAAATCATTCATGGAAATTATGTAAAGAACGCACCCGAAACAATGGAAGTAACAAAATATTAATAATTGAAGGGGGAAATGATGTTATGAAATGATCATATAATGTGTTATAAACATGAATATGTTTTTTTATGATATTAATAACACTCTTTTAACCATTATATAATATTTTTAAACATGTTTCAAGTAAGATGAACATGAGGTAAGAGAATTCCTAACTGAGTTTTAATTCTTTGGGTTAACCATCTACTTCATTAATTATGTGGTTTTAAAATTGTTTGTGTGATTAATTTTGTTTATATTATGTTTAATTATGTGTATTTATAATTTATATACATATTCCATTGACTCAATTAACTATCACTTCAATTAATTTTTTTTTTCAAAAGCATTTTCTTTTAAAATCCTCTTTTAAAATTCTTTTTAAAAAAATTCAAAAGAAATTTTATTATGAAGATGTTAATTTTTTATGATTATATTCATCTTATTGGGAATTATTTATGATAAATAATGGGACCTTTTTCTTTATAAAATTAATTGGTCATGTTTAAGTTTTAGATCAGCCATTTGGTTAATCTAATTGTAACTACAACAGAAACAGAATAAGTTAGCCATGAGGGTTACATTGTACGGTATTTGTGAGGGTTAAAAATCAAAAGGTAGCTAGGAAGGTTACAATAATATGTAATTAATTTACAAATATAACTTTATGGTTCTATTTATTTTCTTTATGTATTTTGAAAATCTTGTGGAGGTCTCAAGTTTCACAAAGTAATTATATATGGGTGACAAGTATGCCCTTTTAAAAATGATTTCATATGTTTACAAGTATTCATGGAATAATTTTTTCATTCCTTATTTTTATATCTATTATTGAGATTTTGTGCTCATCCTATGTTTTTAAAATGTTTTTCATAGGATTTCTTATAAGTTAAAAGGATATTTAAGGTACTAATATAGATGAAACCAATTTTTTAATTAGTTGTTATTTTTGTAAACTCTGATTCAATGTATGTAAGTTGTTGACTAATTCTCCAGAATTGAGACAGGTAAACGGTCCTCTTATGTAATAAATTATTTGTATTTATTAAGTTTCATTTTATAAAAAATACATGAAATTTAAAAGGGATGCTTATAGTTTCTCGGGCTCGAGTCTTTACAATTATAATATAGTTTTATAAAACTAGAGATCAACACACAGTATTTATAAAGTTTTGTAAAAATTAATAGTCCTTTACTTGTTGGTTATCAATATTAACAAGGAATATTTTAGTCATAATTTTCAGATTAGAAAGTCACATGCATCAAATTTTTCTACACCACAATATTTACTCCTTCATCTAGTCTGGGTTCAATACCCTAGAAATTAACATTACTTCCTCAATTGGTTATACAACCCAAAATTCCATCATCTATCCAATTTCATCCTAGATGGTTATAAGCCCTAGTCCTAAGCCTCTTTAGAAACTATTTTTACACCACATCTCCAAGATCACACTTATTTATTTATAATCCATTGAATAATGTTATTTTTATAAATTTTCTCCTCAACAATAATGTAAGATCACCTTCACCTACATATAACCTTTAAGATATTCAAAAATATCTTAATATATTTTTTAATCTTGAAACTTCAAACAAATATTATAATGAAATAGATAAGAAAAAACTCACATTTACAAGATTTTTTATTGAAATATTCCTCAATAATTTTTTCCAATATAAATCTATCTGGTATGCCCTCAATCTAGTTTATAACTATTTAATGAACCTAAAATTAAGGCAATTTAGTCCGGTGAAACTCGGTGTAATGGAACTTTTTCTAATGCCCATTTTTTCAAATTTACTCCCTA
This sequence comes from Viscum album, assembly GCA_963277665.1. Classification (NCBI taxonomy): domain Eukaryota; kingdom Viridiplantae; phylum Streptophyta; class Magnoliopsida; order Santalales; family Viscaceae; genus Viscum; species Viscum album. The sequence goes on along the minus strand of OY728147.1, from coordinate 390,396,706 downwards.
CAACTATGTAAAAACCTAGTCATGAAATCAAGAACTATTGTTTATTTATCTGATGAAATTTAAATTTATTAATCTTTATCAACTGAGTAGGATCTATTCAGAAATCCTAACTATTCTCCTTATTTGATAGATGAAACTCGACCTGATAATCCTTATTTTATAACCCTTTATATGATTCTCATCTTAAAAAAATTAGAAACTTTTTTGGATAGTGATGACACAAATTACTTAGCAATATCAATCCTTTTTATGGGAATACTAATCACATAACAGGACAAAACATACTCCCCTTTATATAGTTTTACATCTTCGGTGATAATTTGGGAACTCAAAAGTATTTTTATTCTCCTCTAAAAATCAAAATTCAAGAATACTTCTCACTTTAATTTCATTGGATTCTTCTCAACTATTATATAATCTTTTTGAGACTTATTAGAACATTATAGGTGTTAAAGATACATTAAAAATACTTAACACATCAAGAAAAATGATGATGAATGAATAACTTAACATCTTTAGTGTTAAGGACTTTGAAAAGCTTATAAGAATAACTTTATAACTTCATTTAGAAAATGTCATCCTCATGTTATTTCTAATAGTTTTTCTATATGATGGTACATCTTCTGTATTCACTATCTGATGGACTTAGAAGAAAAATCTATGTCTAACATGTCCTCTCTTTGTTCTAATTTGTTAGGAACCCTCTAGCAGTTGTGATCAACATTTCTCTATCATATACAGCTCACCTTCATGTACACCTTGGAAGCCCCTCTCTACCTAGATAATCACCATCTACTTCCATCATAATTATCTATACAATTTCATCATAATACTCCATACACTGGATCTTTCTATTCTATGTTTTATTATCCTTCATTCAATACAACCACATATATTTATTTTTCCGATGATTGGAAGTGTTTATATCCATTTGATAACATATAAATGTTATCCTCCATTAGATAAATCAATAATCTTTTCCCCTTATAAATTTTATAGACTTAACACATTATAATTTATAACACAACTTCGGATTGCTTGAACCGATCATTGTAACACTAGATATTTTTATGAGAAAAATTTTGTTTTTATGTTATATACATCATCAAAGGAATCTTTCACTGTACACAACACTAGCTTGGCTTGCTTTACACGCAATCGTGACCTTCCTTGATAGCTTTCATTGTACGCAATACGGAGTTTCACTAAACAATGATATGCTATTAAAATATTATTAAAACTAGTCGTTATGAATAGTAATACCCACTTATTGAAATTTAATAAATTTTATATTTCAAAATATACTCCATTTTTGGATTCAGAATATCGAAATTAGCCTAGGGTGAAATTTTGGTATTTTTCTGAAAACATTCAATTTGTTATGAATTGTGAAAGCACTGGGTTACTATTTAAAAACCAACTTTTTATTTAAATAATTATTTATTTTATTTAAATTTCTTTTAGGTCAAAATTGATACATAATACCTATATAAGTTCAAATTAATTCATTGGATTCATTTTATACTAATTTTAGATATATAAAAAATTTATTGAACTTTTCATTGTCTTTTACCCACCTCCTAGGAGAGTTTGAAAATTTACATAAAACATAATTTTACCGCTTCTGTGAGTGGAATTTCAAAAATCCAAGAGACACAGTTGATATTATTAAGTAAAATGTTGTTCAATGAGATGAAAATAATTTTTGGTGAATAGTAACTTTTTACTTTTATTTACCACGGTTAAAAGTAAATAGGGTAATTAAGGGTAAAAATGGAATTATTATTACCCAAACACATGTCCTAATTTTAGTGGATAAGTTTAATTTGAACAAAAACAACCATAGGAATAAAATATGACCATTTAGGTCCACTTGGATTAGATTAGGTCATTTTATATTATTTTATTTAAAGAAGAGTTAAAATAGTTAAAATCAAAGATTAATAACTAAAAGAGTTTTAATATAGGGTTATAAATAAGATAAATTCGACTATAAATATTCATTATAAAGATAAAAATATTTCCTAAAAAATCAAATTTTATCAATAATTTTTATAAATTAAATAATTTAATTTATTTATGACACAATGATGATGCAGTAATTACCTTATTAATAAAATATTAACATAATTGATGTTATAAATACCCAAATAAATGTAATTTGAGACTTTTTATGAATTAAAATAATTTTATAGGTTAATATGACATGTTAGTATTGATTTAATTAATTTTTTTGAACTAATAATGCTGTTATAATTTTCACAAAAATCAACTACCAAATCGTGTCAAAATTTACATAAAAACGTTTTTAAAAATAATATTATATTATTAATTGTTATTTTATTCCTAAAAATCTAAGGTTCAGCAAAATGACTTAGATAAGGTTATATATATTAATAATGAACAACTTGGGGTTCGTTTGTCTTTTTATAGTATGTCTATTAACCTTATAGTGTAAGAAAACAGGAAGACACGGTAAAAGTAAAATTATTTAACTTGAAGTTAAATCTAAATTATAAGGTTAAAATAGAAACCTAAACTTTTCTAAATTCTGTTGGATGAGAGGATTTCGACCCATACCCACCTTAGCTTCAAAATAAATCAATTTGGAGATATTAAAAACCGAATATGACTTTATAATAAAATAATATTTTTAGTTTTTTCCAAAGGTGCCCCTCTCCTCCCTTATAAAAGGACACCTCCTCCCTCTCCTCCTCACACCACATTGAGCCTTCACGCTTGGTCAAACCCTGCCAATTTATCTTATACACTTCCCTAGTAATATTCTAGAGGTCCTGTTCTTCTTCAAAGACCAATTTTAGTGCCCTAAGAGGAGGTTTCAAAGATATGTGTCGAAGAAGAGGTAATACCCCTTACCGATTCTTTCAAATTTATTTCTTCTTCTACTTATTCTTATTTAGTTATTTCATTATGAAGTAATAACATAAGTATCACTTATATACTGATATGTTAATATAAATATGAAACAACACTATTTCACCTTCGATCCATCCTACGGAAAATGAAATCACCACGCGTGCGTATGTATGGAATACCGTCTCCACACCTTGGTGTAATCTGTTTTCCACCACCACCTTACCTGGATGGGTATAATGGTGTAAAGAATAACTATATATGATTATTGTAAAGTGATATTGATTTTGAAATAGTATACATACACTCCAATACAATTCCACGATCATGGTAACGATATCATCGCTCGTGCGTACGTACGGAATACCGTCTCCACGATGTGATGCGACTCGTTCTACATGATCTTCATTACATAATGATTATATAAATGAATTTAATGAATAAATATGATATATATTACACTAATTCAATTTTGTAAATGAGGTATCTATAACCTAAAAAGAATAATAAAAATTTCTTCTACAAAACACGTATAAGAACAAAAAGCAATAAACACCCGAATAACAAGTAGCAATGAAATATTACTAATAAGAAGCTAATAATCTAAGAATATGAACATATATGATATCATAAAAATGGTTATGATTATGGAATAATTCAATGACATTATTTAAATCATTATACAGGAGGTTCAAACATGTACAAAGAAAATCGGACCAAAGGTAAGGGAAAATCTAACAATCTCATTTTTATCCGAGATTGTTTATACTTTGGTATTTACTGGGGTGTATTTATCATCCAAATCCATGCTTCCTCAATATGTAATATTATTTCTCTCCTCCTAAATTTTTTAAAATCCAATTTTACCCATTGGTGAGTTTTTAGTAAAATAAATGAAAGGAATCTTTTGTCGTTTTTATTACGAGGTACTTTTTGACTTTTCTGGCCAAAGTACAAGAAGAATGTTTTTTAACTTATATGGCCTGAATGGATTTTTAGAACATTATTTCCATAAATCTTCCTTTAAAAGTTTTAAAGTTCATTCTTAATCAACTTCTTTTAGTTTAAAATTTTATGACATGTTAAGAAAGGAAAAAAAATTTAGAAGTCGAAATGATATTTTCCTCAAGAATGAAGTTCAAGTGTTTTATCAAAATTATTTTCCATCTAAGATAATATAGGGTTATATTTATATCCCTATTTTTACATTGATTTGATTATGATATAATGGAATTATTTTTTGAATTTCCCTTTATCTTATATGGATTATGTAATGATGACATGATGTTTATGAATCCCATTCTTATTACATGGGTTATGCTATGATTTATGATTTATGATTTTGTCGCACACATAAGAATGGTTTCATTATGAGATGGGTGGGACCTATATCTCCCTCCAATTAATTGGGTAAAGATTTATATCTCATGACATAGGCATGTCTAGAATGGCAGGTTAATCCGGTTCAGTGAAACAGGACTAAAATGAGGAGTGAACTCGGTTCAGAAATGGAATTTTTCTGCTAAGATAATCTTGGAAATGAGTCTGGCTAATAAGAAATGATTCTCTATGATTATGTGTGTATGCCATAAAGTTTCATGTTTTAAGTTATGATTATTTGGATTTCATTTCACTATTATGATTGATCCCATGACATGATATTATGATCTCTTTTGCATGATAATATTTTCAAAATGTTATGTGCTTAAGAATATGATATGATTGAAATTTCTTTTTTTTACCCTTACTGAGAAATTTAGCTCACCCTTTTGTATGTTTTCTTTTCCCTAGGTCTGGAAGAAGGTTATTAAGTGGAATATTTTAAAAGGGACTCTAGATATGATGAAATAAATGGGAGACAACGTAGATGATTTATGAACTAGTTTTTTATGTTTCCCAGTTTCTAAAGACACTATACGTATACGATCCTTTCATTGTTTTGTTATATGTTGTAATAAGTGTGCTTCAATTTTGAAGTAATAACAATGTATGTAAAGTATGGGTCGTTATAGTTGGTATCAAAGGAAAGGTATAGTCAGCCTTTGGAAACTAGGATGTGAAAACCCTAGTAAGAACCCTACAGATATATCTAAGCATAAAACCCAATATTAGTGTTTTCAAAATGGCCATGAATAACCTAAGATAATACCTTAAGAGCAAAATTTTATTCTTGATTATGTGTTTTTCCTATTATAATTATTATTTCTCACACTATTCTTCTTGGTTTTAGTCAATGGTTGGAATCCGAAGGAACCGTGTTAATACGGAATGCGACAGGAAATGCAATGATTTTCCCCCTGAGTAACCAAACATTATGGGAGATGGAATGAAAAATCTTGTAGCCATGATCAAACAACTTTATGAAGCTATGAATCATGCAGGACTTCAAAATGAGAAAAGGAAGGAGAAACATTCTGTTGAATCCTTCATGAGGCAACTTCCACCCTCATTCAGCGGGTCTACTGATCCATTAGTTGCTGAATAATGGATCAGTACTACTAAAAAGATATTTTCAGTTCTTCAATGTTCTGAACATGACAAAGTAATCTTAGCAGTGTATCGTTTGGAAGGTGATGCTGATCAATGGTGGAATCTTATCAAGAATACAAGGCAAAGAGATGAAATTGAGTCCATGGAATGGGAAGAGTTCAAGAACTTATTTTTCAATAATTACTTCCCTCGTATTCTTCGAACAAAGATGGAGAAGGAGTTTCTTGAACTGAAGAAAAAGGATTATGAATCTTTTGGTACGTACGAAGAAAATTTTACAAGACTTGCAAGGTATGCTTCTGGGATTATTATCCAACCTGAGAGTAAGATTGATCATTTCTTTAGTGTCATAAAAACAAGTCTTCAAAGGGCTTTATCTATAAGGTACTTCAATAGCTATGAGGAAATTGTTCGATGTGCTCTCAAGGTTGATATGGAGATTGGAGTAACCCATCAATAATATGGGTTTGATAAGAAGATGAAAATTGAATTCAATGGAAAATATAAATACCACACTGAAAAGAAGATTAGTTTTCCATTATGCTCAAAGTGTGGAAAGAAACAATGAGGGAGTTGTCTTAAAGGGACAATTAAATGTTTCAAATGTGTAAAAGAAGGTCATCAGGCATTTGAATGCTGCAATGATGGGAAGAAGATTTCTAGTGATGCGAACAAAGAAAAGGCTACACAGAGTGCACCTCCTATGCTTCAATGTTACAAGTGCATAGAAATGGGGCATTATGCTAATCAATGCCCTAATCCAAGGGTTGTTGATGATGATCGACGTAAAAAAACTCTTAAGGCAAAAACAAAGGAAAGTCACATGCAATTTCTATCAGCGGTGTGGAGTATGATAACGAAGTGGTGAAAGGTACACTTACCATCCACTCTAAAGTAGCAAATATTTTATTTGATTTTGGATCCACCCACTCTTTTATTTCTGAAGAATTTTCTAAGTGTATCTCTGTATTACCTCAACAATTAGATGTTGAGTTAGCTATGACAACCCCTAATGGAACAACAGTCGCATCAAAAGTTTTTAATTCTTCTCTGATTGATGTTTGTGGGAAAGTGCTTCCTGTAAATCTTGTGATCCTTACTATTGTGGAATTTTATGTGATTCATGGAATGGATTGGATTTCTTTATATGGAGATCATATCAATTTCCAAAGAAGGGAAGTCACATTTCATATTCCAGATCAATCTATGATCGTATATCGATGCAAGGATGAACATAACCTTCCAGTGGAAATTTCTTCCACCTTATGTGTCTTGATTCCACTAAATGAAGGTTATTTATCTTAAATGGTTGGTGAGAAACTCATGATTAAGAATATTCCCATTGTACGGGAGTTTGATGATGTCTTTCTCGAATAATTTCCAGGTCTTCCACCAAATCGTGAAGTTGAGTTTTCAATAGAACTCATACCGGGTGCTATGCCCATTTCAAAGACACATTATAGAATGTCCCCAATTGAGCTGCAGGAATTGAAGAAGCAACTCCGAGAGAATCTTGACAAGGGATTCATACGCCCTAGTGCGTCACCTTGGCGAGCACCTTTTCTATTTGTTAAGAAGAAAGATGGATCAATGAGACTCTGTATTGATTATCAAGAACTTAACAAGATTACTATCAAGAAAAAATATACTCTCCCATGCATTGATGACTTATTTGACCAACTACGCAGAGCTCAATACTTTTCCAAGATTGATCATCATTTAGGGTATCATCAATTAAGGTTCAAAAGGGAGGATATACCAAAGACGGCTTTCCGTACAAGGTATGGACTCTATGAATTTATAGTGATGCCATTTGGTCTTACTAATTCCCCTTCTATCTTCATTGGATATAATGAATAGAGCCTTTAGAGACTATCTTGATCAGTTTGTGGTAGTATTTATAGACGATATTCTTGTCTATTCAAAGTGCAAGGGAGAACATGAATATCACTTGAGAATTTTATTGAAGACCCTGAGAAAGGAGAATCTTTATGTCAAATTTACCAAGTGTCAAAAGAGGGGATATCTGTTGATCCATCAAAAACAGAGGTTATCGAAAGATGGGAGAGACCAACAACAGTAACTGAGATCCAACGTTTTCTTGGTTTGGATGGATATTATAGACGTTTTGTGAATGATTTTTCACAATTATCTAACCCACTCACCAAATTGACTCAGAAAGGAGTTAAGTTTGTTTGGACAGAGGAATGTGAAGATAATTTCAAGGAGTTAAAAATAATTTTATCCAATGCACCTGTGCTCACACTGCCTTGTAGTGGAGAATGGTTTGTGATCTACAGTGATGCATCCAAGAAGGGATTGGGGTGTGTTCTCATGAAAAACTATATGGTGATAGCTTATGCCTCACGAAAGTTGAAAATCCATGAGCAAAATTACCCAACTCATGATTTGGAGTTAGCTGCGGTAATCTTTGCATTAAATATTTGGAGGCATTATCTTTATAGTGAAAGGTGTGATATTCATACTGATCGTAAAAGTTTAAAGTATATTTTCACACAAAAGGAGCTGAATATGCATCAAAGAAGATGGTTGGAGCTGATTAAGGATTACGACTGTTCAATTCATTACCACCCTGGGAAAGCAATCAAGGTGGGAGATGCACTAAGTCGACAAGACCATGCTAGCTTATCCATGATGAGGTTCACAAAAGATCCAATATTTATGGATTTACAAAGGATGGATCTTGGAATTATAATGGAAGGGGAAAAATCTTATCTTTCTTAAATGAATGTTCAACCATATATACATGTGAAGATTAAAGAGGCACATAAAGAAGATGTAGAGTTTCAAAATAAGGTGAGAAATGTTCCTGAATTCAACCTTGATTATGATGGGATAATAAAGTTCAGATATTGGGTTTGTGTTCCTCCCATCCCAGAATTAAAGAAGGAGCTGCTAGATGAGGCTCATAGTTCTTCATTATCTATTCATCCTAGAATCACGAAGATATATAGGGACCTGAAAGAGTACTTCTGGTGGGATGGCATTAAAAGAGATGTTTCTGAATATGTCTCTTGATGCTTGGTTTGTCAGTAAGTTAAAGCTGAGAGAAAGAAGTCTAAGGGGATGTTACAACCATTACCCATACCCAAATGGAAATGGGAGAACATCACTATGGACTTTGTCACCATACTTCCTAAAACATCCAAAGGAAATAATGCTATCTAGGTCATAGTTGATTGTCTTATAAAGTCAGCACACTTCATTGCTATTAGGGAAGATTTATCTCTGGATCATCTTACCAGGATATATGTAAAGGAAGTGGTAAGATTGCATGGAGTGACACTTTACATTATATCTGATCAGGATCCGAGGCTTACCTCAAGGTTTTGGCGAAGTCTTCAACATACTCTAGATACATAGTTGAGTTTCAGCACTGCTTATCATCCTCAGACAGAAAGTTATTATGAGAGGAAAATTCAAACTCTAGAAGATATGTTGAGAGCTTCATCTATGGATTTCAAAGGAGGTTGGGATCAATACCTACCTTTGGTGGAATTTTCTTATAATAATAGCTTTCACTACAGTATTCAGATGGATCCTTATGACGCTCTCTATGGAAAGAAATGCATGAATCCAACTTACTGGGATGAAATTGGGGAATGAAAGCTATTAGGACCTGATCTTGTTGATGAGATGATAGAAAAGGTCTAATCTATTCAACAACACATAAGATCAGCTCAGAGTCGACAAAAAAGTTATGTCGATAACTGAATAAAATACCTAGAGTTTGAAGTGGGTGATAAAGTGTTCTTACGAATATCTCCTTGGAAGAGATTAATGAGATTTGGAAAGATGGGAAAGCTGATCCCTAGGTATATCGGTCCTTTAGAAATACTGGAACATGTTGGGAAGGTAGATTACTGATTGGTGCTTCCACCGAATCTCTCTCAAGTTCATTATGTGTTCCATGTATCTCTCCTGAGAAAGTACATACCCGATCCTTCACATGTACTCAGCTCAGAAGTTGTACTGCTGGAGAAAGATCTTTCTTATGAAGAATAGGCAATAGAGAATCTAGATCATAGCAAAAAAGTTTTACAGAACAAGACCACTCACTTAATGAATGTTTTATGGAGGAACCACCAATTAGAAGAAGCTACATGGGAGCTTGAGTTTTTTATGAAGGAGATATATCCTCATCTATTTGTTACAAATTGACAAATTTCGAGGGAGAAATTCATTTTAAGGGGGGTAGAATGTAACAACCAAGATTTTTATGATAAATATTTTGTTTTTATGTTATATAAATCATCAAAGGAATCTTTCAATACAGACAACACTAGATTGGTTTGCTTTACACAGAATCGCAACCTTCCTCGATAGCTTGCGTTGTACGCAATACCGAGTTTCACTAAACAATGATATGCTATTAAAATATTATTAAAACTAGCCGTTATGAAGAGTAACACCCACTTTTTGATATTTTATAACATTTATCATTCAAAATGGACTTCATTTTGGGATTCGGAATATCGAAATTAGCCTAGGGTGAAATTTTGGTATTTTTCTGAAAACATTCAATTTTTGATGAATAGTGAAAACACTGGGTTACTATTTAAAAACCAAATTTTTATTTAAATAATTATTTATTTTATTGAAATTTATTTTAGATCAAAATTGATACATAATTCCAATATGAGTTCAAAGTAATTCATTGGAGTCATTTTATAATAATTTTAGGTATAAAAAAATTTTATTATACTTTTCACCATCTTTTACCCACCTGCTAGGAGAGTTTGAAAATTTATATAAAACTTAATTTTTCCACTTCTGTGAGTGGAATTTCAAAAATCTGAGAGAAACAGTTGATATCAGTAAGTAAAATGTAGTTCAATGCGATGAAAATAATTTTTTTGAATAGTAACTTTTTTACTTTTATTTACCACGGTTAAAAGTAAATAGGGTAATTAAGGGTAAAAATGGAATTATTATTACCCTAACACATGTCCTAATTTTAGTGAATAAGTTGAATTCGACCAAAAATAACCTTAGGAATAAAATATGACCATTTAGGTCTACTTGGATTAGATTAGGACATTTAATATTATTGTATTTAAAGTAGAGTTAAAATAGTTAAAATCAATGTTTAATAACTAAAACATTTTTAATATAGGGTTATAAATAATATAAATTAGACTATAAATATTAATTAGAAAGATAAAAATATTTCCTACATAATGGTATTTTATTTATAATTTATAGACATTAAATAATTTAATTTATTTACGACACAATGATGATGCAGTAATTACCTTATTAATGAAATACTAACGTAATTGATGTTATAAATACCCAAATAAATGTAATATGAGACTTTTTGTCAATTAAACTAATTTAATAGGTTAATATGATATGTTATTATTGATTTAATTAACTTCTTTCGAGCTGATAATGCTGTTATGATTTTCACAAAAATCAATTACCAATTAGTGTCAAAATTGACATAATTTTTTTTAAAAACAAATATCATATTATTAATTTTTATTTTATTCCTAAAAATATAATCTTCTTCCAAATGACTTATATAAGGTTTTATATTTTAAAAATGAACAACTTGGGGTTTTTTGGCTTATTATAGTATGTTTATTAACCTTATAGTGTAAGAAAACAAGAAGACACGGTAAAAGTAAAATTATTTAACTTAAAGTTAAATCTAAATGATATAGATAAAAGAGAAACATAAACTTTTATAAATTCTATTTTATGAGAGGATTTCGACCCATACCCACCTTATCTTCGAAATAAATCAATTTTGAGCTATTAAAAACCTAATATGACTTTATAATAAAATAATATTTTAGTATTTTTCAAAGGTGCCCCTCTCCTCCCTTATAAAAGGGCACCTCCTCCCTCTTCTCCTCACACCACTTTGAGCCTTCAATCTCAGAAAACCCCTGAAAATTTCTCTTTTACACTTTCCTAGTAATATTCTAGAGGTCTTGGTCTTATTTAATGCCAATTTTAGTGCCCTAAGAGGAGGTTTCAAAGAGGCGTGTCGAAGAAGAGGTAATATCCGTTACCGATTCTTTCAAATTTATTTCTTCTTCTAATTATTCTTTTTTAGTTGTTGCATTATGAAGTAATAGCATCAGTATCACTCATATACTTATATGTTATTATAAATATGTAACAACTCTATTTCACCTTTAATCCATCCTATGGAAAATGAAATCACCGTGCGTGTGTACGTACGGAATACCGTCTCCACGCCGTGGTGTAATGTGTTTTCCACCACCACCGTACTTGGATGGGTATAATGGTGTAAAGAATAAATATATATGATTATTTTAAAGTTATATTGATTCTTAAATATTATACATACACTCCAATACAATTCCATGATCATCGTAACGATATCATCGCTCGTGCGTACGTACGGAATACCGTGTCCATGATGTGTTGTGACTCGTTCTACATGATCTTCATTGCATAATGATTATATAAATGAATTGAATGAATAAATATGATATATATTAAAATAATACCATTCTATAAATGAGGAATATATAACCTAAAAAGAATAATAATAATTTATTCTACAAAACACACATAAGAACAAAAAGCAATAAACACCCCGAATAACAAGTAGTAATGAAATATTACTAATAAGAAGTTAATAATCTAAGAATATGACCATTATGATATCATAACAATGGGTATGATTATGGAATAAGTCAGTGACATTATTTAAATCATTATACCGGAGGTTCGGATACGTACGAAGCAAATCAGACCTAAGGTAATGGAAAATCTCACAATCTCATTTTTATCCGAGATTATTTATAATTTGGTATTTACTGGGGTGTATTTATTATCCACATACATGTTTTCTAAATATGTCATATTATTTATATCCTCCTACAATTTTTTAAATCCAATTTTACCCATTGGTGAGTTTTTAGTAAAAGAAATGAAAGGAATCTTTTTCTTGTTTTTATTACGAGGTACTTTTTGACTTTTCCGGCCAAAGTACAAGAAGAATGTTTTTTTAACTTATATAGCCTAAATTTAATTTTAGAAAATTACTTCCATGAAGTTTCCTTTACAATTTTTTCAAGTTTATTTTTAATCAACTTATTTTAGTTTAAAATTGTATGACATGTTAAGAAAGGAAAAATGTTATTGAAGTAGAAAGGATATTTTCCTCAAAAATGAAGCTCAAGTGTTTTATCAAAATTATTTTCCATATAAGATAATATAGGGTTCTGTTTCTATCCGTATTTTTACATTGATTTTATTATTTTATTATAGAATTATTTTTATGATGTCCTTTTATCTTATATGGATTATATAATGATGGCATGATGTTTATGAATCCCATTATTATTACATTGGTTATGCTATGATGTATGATTTATTATTTTGTGACACACATAATAATGGTTTCATTATGAGATGGGTGGTACCTATATCTCCCTCCAATTCATTGGGTAAAGATTTTTATCTTATGAGATACACATGGCTGGAACGGCAGGTTAATCCGGTTCAGTGAAACAGGACTGAAATAAGGAGTGAACTCGGTTCAGAAATGGACTTTGTCCGCTAAGATAGTCTTGGAAATGAGTCTTGAATAATAAGAAATGATTCTCTGTGATTATGTGTGTATGACACAAGGCTTCATGTTTTAAGTTATGATTATTTTGATTACATTTCACAATTATTATTGATCCCATGTCATGATATTATGATCTCTTTTGCAGGATAAGATATTCAAAATGTTATGTTCTTAAGAATATGATATGATTGATATTTCTTTTGTTTACCCTTACTGAGCATTTGAGCTCACCCTTTTGTATGTTTTCTTTTCCCCAGGTCTGGAAGAAGGGTATTAAGTAGAATATTCTAAAAGGGACTCTAGATATGATGAAATAAATGTGAGACAATGTAGATGATTTATGAACTAGTTATTTATGTTTCCCAGTTTCTAAATACACTATACCAATACAGTCCTTTCATGGTTTTGGTATATGTTGTAATAAGTGTGATTCAATTTTGACGTAATAACAATGTATGTAAAGTATGGGTCGTTATAATCATCCTACATCTGGAATTTATTACTCAACCATCATTCAAAAATGCATGAATGCAGGTACTCCCCTGATTCATAAAATTATTTTTTTCATTTTCATTCAATTTAATATTACATAGATTATTTCCATTTGGTATGATTCATAGATATCTTAGACTGAGGAAATTTGTAGGTTTCCTCCACATGATCCCCAACATCAGAACAATAAAAATTAGAAATAAATCATTAGACATCCACAATTTTTATGTTAATATTCAAACAACCTGAAACTAAAAATTTCTATAGAAAAAAACATATCACCCTTTGTAGAGACTTGTAAAATATTAATAATTCAAACTTCTCATAATTCTCCATTATATAACATTTTTCAGCTTCAAAACTTATACACTTTGTATACACTGATATTGGTTTGTAAGATTGTTCATAATAATAAAAATATTAAGATCAATATAGAATCATCAATCATTTCAAATAAACTTTCTCACTTTTCATAATAAGAGCTTCTTTTACAAATCCATTAATATAAATTATGTCAAACTTCTTAAAGATTCCTAAGATATTTTTTCTACAAACACATATTGATATTTTGAACAAAAATAAACCAAACTCACATTGGAACAAAGATATCCCCCTTGATCTTGTCATCAATATCCCCTAAATAATTAAAAAATATTCAAATTCAATAAGTGTGATCAATACTATCTTCCCATATTATTTCAATATTTCATTAAACCCCTACATTACTTATCCCCCTAAATGATAATAAAATCCAAAGTTTAACATAAGGATCAGCTCATAAACTTGAAAATGTTCCTGTACATAAAAAACTATCATCAAATGATTTTATTAATGATGATCCTCTAATTAAGAAAATCAAAATATATTTGGGTTAATTTGGTGTAAAAAACATTATTTTATAATCATGTTTATCATTGGAACCCATAACATTTATTTTATATACTATTTTTCTCAAACATCTTCCAAAACCAATATATTAGTGGAAATATGAGAAATTTTGTTAAGTAAAAACCTACACCCATCTTAATAAACCTACTATATTAGTTTAAGTGCTTAAACACAATTCCTAATGAATTATAGATTTCCTAACAACTAAATGTTTTGAAAAAAGACATATTTTTGTAATTTATATTTCTCTTTTATTCCACCTAAGGGTATCACCCCAAACCACTCCATGTTTATAAAAGGTACCCTGATAGATGCCTCTTCTTACAGTAATACTAATACAACACCTAACCAACAATTCTTTAACCTATCCTTTAATTCCCTACATGTTAGTACAAATAAGAATGTGTATCCAGAATAAAAAAGAACCACAATGTTCCTTAGAAGTAACTATTAAACAATAAGTCTTTCCAAATTCTAGACTTCTTATTCTTATTCTTATTCTTATTCTTATTCTTCTTAGATTTATAATGTTATTTAATTTATTCATTATGATCAGACTTCACATATTTTGTAATGGATTCCATTTTATTTACAGAATTATTAGAGAAATATTTCATTTTATCTTCATCTTTTGTAACTTCTTTATTACCTTATGTTTGTAAAATATTAATAATTCTTTTATATTGGGATTGTAAGATAGTTATGCAACATTTAGTAACATGTTTATCTTTCTTACATCTCTTATATTTTTTTAGAATCACCTAACTAATTTCTATTGAAAACTTATTCTCAACATTATTATCATTTTCTTAAAACCAATTTCTATTTTTTTTATTTCAAATGTTATTGTGATTCCACAATCATTCAATCCCCATATAATTGTTCTTCCCAAATAACAAATGCCTATTTTTTTCTACTTAATATCCTTAACTCTGATACTTTCTCGACTTTCTTACCATGTTCAACATTATTGAGTTCTTTTTCTTTCTTACCATTATGAAACTTCTCATTTAACTTTCATTAAGGTTTTAAATTCTTCACATTCTGATCTTTCTATTCTTCTCCATCATACATTATTGGATATTTTGTTCGTTTATACTCATTATATCCCCCTTGATTCATACATATTTACTAGAAGAGACATATTATGAAAACATGAATATAACTTATTATGGAATACTCCACAACACCAGTAACAACCTCTGAATTTTGATCTTCCATGTAGATAGTAGTACCACTCATGATTTTGTTGTTGTTGTTTCATTACAATATTTTGGAGTTTTTGTAGAAGAATATACTTCCTTGATGAATTAAATCGTTTCATTGTGGAGGATGATTTATCAAAAGTTTTAACATTTTATCCTAAATTATCAATAGAATAATATGTAAATTTATATTGTTTGGGAATAAAGATAACCTTCTTATGTGAATCACTATTTTCACTATCTTGAGTAGATTCACCTTTTACCTCAACTACTTTAGTAAAATCTTCAATGAAATTTCATAACCCTATTTGTGATGTAAGAAACATTGATTACCTTTTTGGTAAATCTTATTCATTATTAGTTAAGAATTATTTAAGAATATCAACCATATTCTACAATTAATATAACTTAATATTATTCTACATACAATCTTTATAAATTTCTATTTCTACCATGTTGTGATCATCAAGTCTTGCTGATTTTATTCACAAACTTTATGTTTCCTTTCTAGCTTAGCCAATTTCATTTTTATGATATTTTCACTATCATGCCCCATCCACTAGGGCACATTCCATGACTACCCCAAGCCCACCCACCAAAGGAAAGTGGTTGGAGACTAGATCTGAAGGCATTATTCTGCAAGTGGGAGGCATTGGCCGAGTACCTGTACACACACACACACACTCACAACCCCATCCGGCAATACTGAAAATGAAGACATGCATGCTTCTAAGACAACCAATAAGAGTAAACATTACAAGATGAAAGTAAAGGGGCCAAAAAAATCCCAACAAGAGACAAGCCTTAAACAATAGGGTACAAAATTCTATGGAAACCCATCCACAGAAAACCCCATCTGAAGGGTAGGTGAAGAGTAGCTTCCTGAAGCCGTAGGAGTACGCCTCGCATGTCCGATCTCACTAGGACCTGCCTGGTCCTGGACCACAAAGGTCTCTTTGAAATTTTAGTCTTATGCATAATACATGACATATGTGGGTGAATCCCATGTAGGGGTGAGTAAAAAAATACTCAACATGGCACCAAAACCACAAAGAAAATTCAAAAAAGAAAAGTACAAATGATGTAGTGTATAACTCACACATCTATAACCTAAAATATAGAAAGCAATATTATCACTTGTAATGAAGATCATTTTGTACTGCTAAAAGTTATGAATCATTTACTAAAAAGGGGTTGGTCTGATCTAAGCCCAGTCCCTCTCGGTCGGGTTTGGGCTGACCCGGTCCTGCATAGCCTAGCTGCTTAGTCCCCTTCCTCTAGCCTGACCCACATAGGAGGATCGATTTATACCTAACCAGGCCGCCGAGAAGCATGGTTCCCTTTCTGGCCAGCCCTACACTAGTGGGTCGGTTCGGTCCATCCTGGACGTGACAGGCACCATGTCCTCTCTGTTTCACGTGTCTGGTAGCTAGTTGGCCGCCTCCCCCGCATGCGGTCCTGCGGACCCCATGCCACCACAAACCTATGGCCCAACTATGGGTCAGACGGCCTGATGCAGCACCCCACTGGTGCCACTATTCTGCACCGTCATGGTGCACCGCCTATCGTACGTAGCTTCCACTAGCATCTTCATGCCTGTATGTTCTTCTGTGGTCCACCAGACTCGCTCTGGGGGTCCATTTTCTGAACCGTGAGCACCTTCAGGATCCTTGGGTCGTTTTTATCACTATTGCATTCTCCAAAGTGTATTATCATCACTCAGGGATTCCTTTCTCATTTGGAACATCCTATTAAATTTTTACATAACCACGAGGTTCTTGTCGGGGAAGAACACAAGAGAGAGAGAGGAGATCATAATTAATTCCCAAGTAAAAAATCATCGGCCTTGTTTGTTTGTCCTTCATTTTTTGTGTTAGAATAAAAAGTGGTGACGTTAGAAATATCACAAATATAATAATATTCTCTTTAATACCTATATGATTATTCCTATTCCATCATGGCAGATAGATCCATGGGTCATTATGTTAGTGGGTTGACCTGTGTACTCCTTTTAGAAAGAATAATTGGGGAAGGTAATCACTTAAAAATAATTAACCCCTACCTAGAGGTTGGATCGTTTGATGGAGAAGATCAGAGTTGCACCATCATCATCCATTGTTCCAAAATACTTAATCTATAATTGGTGGTGATTCATCATTCATCACTTCCCAATGAAAATCCTCCAAAGGTTTAGACCTATTCCAGGATCAGGCCAACGATCTTGTATCTTTGGTAAAAAACTTAATAGAGGAAACACATTAGAAAATTTCTGTTACGCTGAGTCACCTGTCGCTATGCTGTTTCATTTATGAAATGAAATATCATTTTTATGATTGATTTTTAGTGTCATTATGATATTTAATTTATGAAATGAAACAGCTGTCTCAACATTTCAATGCAGTGAAATATTTTTTTTATGAAATAAACATTCTAAAGTTTATTTTATTTTTCTTTAAAATAATCAAAATTTATCTTTTACCCTCAACCTATGCCAGCCGAGGTTAGGCCCTACCTAAGGAAATCACACCTTCATGTGTTCAATGTTACTCTCAGATTTCCAATACGAGTTACTGTTTATGAGTTATAGTATTTTAAAATAAAATAATTTAATTATTTTATTTACGGTCATGTCCCCAAAAATAATTTCCATAGTTGGCCCACGCTAGAAAATGTTAGGGTCCACATAAGGAAAGCACACCCTCCCGAGCTCAACAATGGTATTGAATTTTCAATTTGATACACCGTTCATAAGTTATATGGATTTTAAAAATAAAATAATTTTATTCAATTATTTTATTTACGGTAATTTCAGTTTGGGGTTTTCTCACTCGAGGCATGTGCCGACTAAAGTTAAGTCGCACGTAGGGTAAATCCACTATCCTAAACCTAATTGTGCCCTCAAATTTTTGATCCAACCACCCATTTGATATTTATTTTACTTATTCAGAAAAACCCCTCACACATGCTATTTAAAAACATAACATTTTTTGACAAACCATTCTGAGCAAACTGGGCCTCATAATCACACGCCTTGTTAGTGTCTGGTCTTAAACTTTTCCTAGAAAATTTATAAAAATAAAACCATGAAAATATGAGTCATTAGGGTCACATTATGGGGTTTTACCTCATTTTTTTTCACTAACTATTTCAAAATTTTATCTCTTTATTTCATTGTCTTCATCTTCTTCTTTTACTTATTTATTTTGGTAATATTTTTAATTGTATCATACAATTTTTCTCTTATAATTAAATTAGTTTTAGTTTTATCTTATCCTTCATCATCACTTTTGGATGAAACACTTCATTTTTTAATAAATGTAAAGAATTTGACATGATAATAAGATTCATTACTGGATGAAGTATCATCCTTCTCTTTTGATATCAATAAAATTTTCTTCTTCTTTCTAAAAATGTTTTTCTTATTTTTATTACAATTCTATTTCAGAGACTTCATATCTTCTTTTTCTGACTAAAAAATATTAAACATAATCTGTGGGAATTTTTATAAAAAATAAAAAATATAATTTCAATTCTAATATTTATTTAAATAAATTCATTTTTATTTTCATTTTCAATTTTGGTACCTCTTAGGATGAATAGAAATAATAATGTTCAAGTCTTCATCTTCTTCTTTTTCCTAGGAATCACTTGATTCTTCTTTAACTTAGTTATCTCTAAAATTGACTTTTAAAAAAGATTTCAAATATATTTCCTTCTAATTTTAATATTAAAAGATGTTTTCTCTCTTTATCTCATATTTCATAATGATGTTAGGAACGTCATCGAGAGATATGTATTCTTAGTCTTATAAATCTTAAAAAATTCATCAAACCTATCTAGAAATGTTCTCATCAGTTTCATATAAATGGTATAATATTCAAAAAATTTACCAAAACCTCTGATATTTATGAAAATTTCATTAACTCTTTTAAAGTATCCATCTGTAATTTCTTTATCATCCATATTAATACCTTAAAATTTTATCCTCCAGATTTATATCTTTTCCTTATTAACTTTATCATTTCCCTTATAACTGATTCTCAACATATCCCAAATTTTTTTGCCATTGGAATCCCCGTAATCATTATATAAACATTATATTTGGGATCTATCAAAAGATAATTTTGATCTATTCTATTAGCATCCAAATTTCATATTAGTAATTTTTATATAAAAATCAATAATTAGAGGAAATTCTACTATTCAAATATATTTAACTTAAAGGTCAAGAGATAAAAGATAGGGTAACATCATATTCGTACAGCTGGGATAGTTTCCACCATTGAATAGAAGAACAATCCTATATTTTAATAAATTTATTTTCACTATCCTGAGTAGATAGTTTGATCTTTTAGTGTTCACATATTCTATGATACTAATTGGAGTTCCCAAATCAGTGTAAAACCATTGAGAGGGGGAGGGGTGAATCAGTGATCACTTTCCTTTACAAATTTTTCTTAAAAAATCATCGTTTATAACTTGTTATAGTTATGATGCAATAAAATATAAAACTAAAACTCACTTATTATTTATTAATAAAACTTGAGAGATCATAACATGACATTTACATGGTATTGTAAAACGATATACTCCAAATCATGTGGGTTATTTTTCCCTACTTGTTTTATTTTACTCATCATTCAATGATTAAAAAGGCACGTTTAACAAATGGTTCGACACCATAGTAATAATTCCTACAAGTAATACTATTTCTACACCACATCAATCAACTCTTCTTCCATTATTGGTTATACCCTAATTCCATCGTTATTATTTCAACATTCTTTCCAGCTGCTTATATACTGCAAAAACAATATTTTTCAGCACTGGTTCTACACCCCAATTTTAAGAACTTACTTCTATATTTTCGATCCCATACATAAGTTTATTTTTATAAATGTATTCCTTTATTGTACTTTTATACCACATTAACTTGTGTATTATCTTTAAGATTTTAAAAGTCTCTCTTGAGTGTTTTTTTGGTCTTGATACCTCATCCAAATCATAGAAATATATGAATAATATCAAAATCACATATCTTGAAAATTTCTGGAATTATGAATTAGAAAAATGTATCCAATTAACATCCCTATAGTAAACCCTCCATTTGATGGGTCACAATATCCATCCAGTGTGACTTAATTTGATTATTCTTATATCAATTCACTTAAGTTATGTGAAACATAGTCTAATTAAACTCAGTCTGGTTACCCTTTCTGTTAAATTCAAATCCTTTTAATTAGTATAAACTTGGTGAAAAATTCACATACTATTTTTTATTTATATGATGAAATTCATCTTGATGAATATTCATAAAATGAGTAGTAAATTGTTTAGAAATTCTCCTAGAACTTTTTATTTAAATGATAAAAATCATTTTGATGAACCTTCCTCAAATCCCCTCCATCTGATGCTCCCCCATCAACCAACTAGAACTGTGGTTGGATAAACATGAAATAAATCCTTCACCAGTTCAGTTCTTCCTATTGTAAATAGTAATCAAATTCTGATACAAAAATTCATCCCCTTATATTGTCACACTTCTCAGTCGATATGGGGTTTATTATCAAAAATTTTTTCCAATTCTTCTCAAATTAGAAATTTAAACTTCCCTCTCAGTTTTTTTCTGGATGCTTCTCAAATATTCTATAATATTCTTGAAATAAACTATAACATTAAGGGAGTTGAAAATATACCTAAAACTTATTTAACTAAAAAATATAGAAAATATTTACTGCACATCATAGCGTCATAGTTGTTAGGCCCATTACAAAGGTCATGTAAACATCCTTAGAACTCTATTCAACAAATGCTTATCTAATGATATTTTCTAGAAATACTGTAACACCCGAGACTTTTATGTTATATAAATCATCAAAGGAATCTTTTTCTACACAACACTTGCTTGGCTTGCTTTACACGCAATCGCAACCTTCCTCGATAGCTTGCGTCGTACGCAATACCGAGTTTCACTAAACAACAATATGCTATTAAAACTAGTCGTTATGAATAGTAATAACCACTTTTTGAAATTTTATAAATTTTATTTTTCAAAATGGACTTCATTTTCGGACTCAGAATATCGAAATTAGCCTAGGGTGAAATTTTGGTATTTTTCTGAAAACTTTCAATTTTTGATGAATAGTGAAACCACTAAGTGGTAGGTTAAAAACTGAATTTTGCATAAAACTTAATTTTACCGATTCTGTGAATGGAATTTCAAAAATCCGAGAGACACGTTTAATATCAAGGACTAAAATGTGGTTCAATGAGATGAAAATAATTTTTTGGTGAATAGTAACTTTTTACTATTTTACCGCGGTTAATAGTAAATAGGGTAACTAAGGGTAAATATGATATTAATATTACCCTAACACATGTCCTAATTCTATTGGACAAGTGTAATTCGACCAAAAACAAACTTAGGAATAAAATATGACCATTTAGGCCCACTTGGATTAGATTAGGACATTTATTATTAATTTATTTAAAGAAGGGTTAAAATAGTTAAAATCAAAGTTTAATAAGTAAATCATTTTCAATATGGAGTTATACATAAGATAAATTCAATTTTAAATATTCATTAGAAAGATAAAAAGATTTCCTACATGATGATATTTTATTTGTAATTTTTAGACATTAAATAATTTAATTTATTTATGACATAATGATGATGCAGTAATTATCTTATTAATGAAATATTGACATAATTGATGTTATAAACACCAAAATAAATATAATTTGAGACTTTTTATGAATTCCACTAATTTTCTAGGTTACTATGATATATTAGTATTGATGTAATCAACTTGGTTCGAACATATAATTCTGTTATGACTTTCAAACAAATCATATATCAAATAGTGTCAAAATTGACACAAAATAGTTTTTAAATCAAATATTATATTATTAATTGTTATTTTATTCCTAAAAATATAAGGTTCGGCCAAATGACTTAGATAAGGATATATATATTAATAATAAACAATTTGGGGTTCGTTTGGCATGTTATAGTAAGTGTATTAACCATATAGTGAAAGAAAACAAAAAGACATGGTAAAAGTTAAATTATTTAACTTAGAGTTAAATTTAATTGATAAGGTTAAAATAATATCCTAAACTTGTCTAAATTCTATTGGTTGATAGGATTTCGACCCATCCCCACTTTAGCTTCGAAATAAGACCCTTTGGAACCATTATAAACCGATTTTGACTTTAATATAAAATAATATTTTGAGATATTCCTAAGGTGCCCCTCTCCTCCCTTATAAAAGGGAACCTCCTCCCCCTCCTCCTCACACCAATTTGAGCACTCAAGCTCGGCCAACCCCTGCCATTTTCCATTCTCCACTTCCCTAGAATAATCCTAGAGGTCCTGGTCTTCTCCAAAGACCAATCTTAGTTCCTTAAGTGGAGGATTCAAAAAGGCGTTCCAAAGAAGAGGTAATATCCATTACCGATCTTTTCAATTTCTTTCTTCTTCAACTTCTTCTTCTTTAGTTGTTTCATGATAAAGTAATAACATCAGTATTACTTACATACTGATATGTTATTATAAATATGAAACAACCCTAATTCACCTTCTATCCATCCTACGGAAAAAATGAAATCACCGCGCGTGCGTACGTACGGAATACCGTCTCCACGCCGTGGTGTAATCTATTTTCCACCATCACCTTACAAGGATGGGTATAATGGTGTAATGAGTAACTATATATGATTATTATTAAGTAATATTGATACTGAAATAATATATATATAAACTCCAATACAATTCCACGATCATAGGAACGATATCATCACTCGTGCGTACGTACGGAATACCGTCTCCACGATGTGATGCGACTCGTTCTACATGATCTTCATTTCATAATGATTGTATAAATGAATTGAATGAATGAATATGGTATATACTACACTAATACCATTCTGGAAATGAATTATCTATAACCTAAATATAAGAATAAGAATTTATTCGACAAAACACGCATAAGAACAAAAAGTTATAAAGACCCGAGTAACAAGTAACAATGAAATATTACTAACAAGAAGCTAATAATATGACCATATATGATCTCATATCAATATGTATGATTCTGGAATAAGTCAATAACATTATTTAAACCATTATACAGGAGCTTCGGACACATACAAAGCTAATCGGACCTAAGGTAAGGGAAATATCACAATCTCATTTTTATCCGAGATTGTTTATTCGTAAGTATTTACTGGGGTGTATTTTATCATCCACATCCATGTTCCCTCAATATGTAATATTGTTTCCATCCACTTGAAATAGTTTAAATCGAATTTTACCCTTAGGTGAGTTTTTAGTAAAGAATATGAAAGGAATCTTTTGTCGTTTTTCCGTACGAGGTACTTTTTGACTTTTCCGACAAAAGTACGAAGAATGTTTTTTTAACTTATACGGCATGAATGGATTTTTAAAACATTACTTCAAAGAAGCTTCCTTTACAAGTTTTCAAGTTTATTTTTAATCAACTTCTTTTATTTTAAAGTTGTATGACATGTTATGAAAGGAAAAATGTTTTTGAAGAAGAAAGGATATTTTCCTCAAGAATTCAATTCAAGTGTTTTATCAAAATTATTTTCCATCTAAGATAATAAAGGGTTCTGTTTCTATCCATATTTTTACATTGGTTTGACTATGTTGTGATGGAATTATGTTTATGAATTCCTTTATCATATATGAATTGATTTATGATGTCATGATGTTTCAAGAATCCCATTTTTGTTACATGTGTTATGCGATGATGTATGATTATGTGGCACACATAAGAAAGGATTCATTATAAGATGGGTGGGACCTATATCTCCCTCCAATGCATTGGGTAAAGATTTTATATCTCATGAGATAGACATGGCTGGAACGGAAGGTTATTTCGGTTCAGTGATACAGGACTGAAACGAGGAGTGAACTCGGTTCAGAAAGGGACTTTGTCCACTAAGATAGTCTTGGCAATGAGTCATGACTAACAAGAAATGATTTCCATGGTTATGTGTGCATGCCACAAAGTTTCAAGTTTTATGTTATGATTTTGGGGATCTCATTTTCACTTCTATGATTTATTCCATGTTAAGATATTATGATCTCCTTTGCAGGTTTTGATTTTCATAAAGATATGATATGATTTTTATTTCCTTTATTTGCCCTTGCTGAGCATTTGAGCTCACCCTTTTATGTTTTCTTTTCCCCAGGTCAGGAAGATGGATATTAAGTAGAATATGCTAAAAGGGACCCTAGATATGATGAAATAAATGGGAGACACTGTAGAAGATTTATGAACCAGTTGTTTATGTTTCCCAGTTTCTAAAGACACTATACCTATACGGTCCTTTGTGGTTTTGTCATATATTGTAATAAGTGTGCTTCAATTTTGAAGTATTAACAATGTATGTAAAGTGTGGGTCGTTATAGTTGGTATCAGAGGAAAGGTATAGTCAACCTTTGGAAACTAGGATGTGAAAGCCTTAGTAAGAACCCTAAGAATAAGTCTAAGCATAGAACACAATCTTAGAAATGGCCATGAATAACCTAGGATAAGACCATAAGCATGAAAATTTTATTCTTGAATTATGTGGTTTCCTATTATAAGTAGTGTTGCTCACACTATTCTTCTTGGTTTTAGTCAATGGCTGGAACCCGAAGGAACCGTGTTAATGTGGAATGCGATGGGCAATGCAATGATTGTCCCCCTGAGCAACCAAATGATATGGGAGCTGGAATGAAAAATCTTGTAGCCATGCTCACGCAACTTTCTCAAGCTATGAATCATGCAGGATTTCCAAACGAACAAAGGAGGGAGCAACATTCTGTTGAATCCTTCATGAGGCAGCGTCCACCATCTTTCAGCGGGTCTACTGATCCATTAGTTGCTGAACAATGGATTAGTACTACTGAAAAGATATTTTCAGTTCTTCAATGTTCTGAGCATGATAAAGTCATCCTAGCAGTGTATCGTTTGGAAGGAGATGCGGATCAATGGTGGAATCTTGTTAAGAATACGAGGCAAAGGGATGAAATTGAGTCTATGGAATGGGACGAGTTCAAGAACTTATTTTTCAATAAGTACTTCCCTCGTATTCTCCGAACAAAGATGGAGAAAGAGTTCCTTGAACTGAAGCAAAGGGATGATGAATCTGTTAGTACCTATGAAGCAAATTTTACAAGACTTGCAAGGTACGCTTCTGGTATTATTATCCAACCTGAGAGTAAGATCGATCGATTCTTTAGTGGCTTAAAACCAAGTCTTCGAAGGGCGTTAGCCATAAGGGACTTCAATAGCTACGAGGAAATCGTTCGATGTGCTCTCAAAGTCGAGATGGAGATTGGAGTAACCCATCAGTCACATGGGTTTGATAAGAAGAGGAAGATGGAATTCAAAGAAAAATCTAAAGAGCACACGGAAAAGAAGATGAACTTTCCCTTATGCTCAAAGTGTGGAAAGAAACATGGAGGGAGTTGTCTTAAAGGGACAAGTAAATGTTTTAAATGTGGAAAGGAAGGTCATCGGGCATTTGAATGCCGTGATAATGGGAAGAAGATGTCTAATGATGCAAACAAAGGAAGGGATACATAGAATGAACCTACTACACTTCAATGTTTCAAGTGCAAGGAGATGGGGCATTATGCCAATCAATGCCCAAATCCAAGGGTTGATGATGATGGTCAACGTCAACAAAATCTTAAGGCTAAAGACAAAGGAAAGTCACATGCAATTTCTATCAGCGATGTGGAGTACGATAACGATGTGGTGAAAGGTACACTTACCATCCATTCTAAAGTAGCAAATGTTTTATTTGATTCTGGATCCACCCACTCTTTTATTTCTGAAGACTTTTCTAAGGGTATCACCGTATTACCTCAACAATTAGATGTTGAGTTAGCCGTGACAACACCTAATGGCACATCAATCGCATCAAAAGTTTATAATTCTTCTCCGATCGATGTTTGTGGGAAAGTGCTTCCTGCAAATCTTGTGATCCTTCCATTAGTGGAATTTGATGTGATTCTTGGCATGGATTGGCTTTCTCTACATGGAGCTCATATCAATTGCCAAAGAAGGGAAGTCGCATTTCATATTCCAGATCAATCTACGATCGTCTATCAATGCAAGGATGAACATAACCTTCCAGTGGAAATTTCTTCCATCTTATGGGTATTGATTCCACTAAATGAAGGTTATTTATCTCAAATGGTTGGTGAGAAACTCACGATTAAGAATATGCCCATTGTACGGGAGTTTGATGATGTCTTTCCGGAGGAATTGCCGGGTCTTCCACCAAATCGTGAAGTTGAGTTTTCAATAGAACTCGTACCGGGTGCTTTGCCTATTTCAAAGACACCTTATAGAATGGCCCCAATTGAGTTGCAGGAATTGAAGAAGCAACTCCAAGAGAATCTTGATAAGGGATTCATACACCCTAGTGCGTCACCTTGGGGAGCACCTGTTCTATTTGTTAAGAAGAAAGATGGATCAATGAGACTCTTCATTGATTATCGAGAACTTAACAAGATCACTATCAAGAACAAATATCCTCTCCCACGCATTGATGACTTATTTGACCAACTACGCGGAGCTCAATACTTTTCCAAGATTGATCTTCGTTCAGGGTATCATCAATTAAGGGTCAAAAGGGAGGATATACCAAAGACGGCTTTCCGTACAAGGTATGGACACTATGAATTTATAGTGATGCCATTTGGTCTTACTAATGCCCCTGCTATCTTCATGGATCTAATGAATAGAGTCTTTAGAGACTATCTTGATCAATTTGTGGTAGTCTTTATAGACGATATTCTTGTCTATTCAAAGAGCAAGGAAGAGCATGAAGATCACTTGAGAATTATATTGAAGACCCTGAGAAAAGAGAAGCTTTATGCCAAATTTACCAAGTGTGAATTTTGGCTTCAAAAAGTTGCATTTTTGGGTCATATAATCTCAAAAGAGGGGATATCTGTGGATCCAGCAAAAACAGAGGTTATCGAAAGATGGTCGAGACCAACCACAGTAACTGAGATCCGAAGTTTTCTTGGTTTGGCTGGATATTATCGACGTTTTGTAAAAGATTTTTCACGATTATCTAATCCACTCACCAAGTTGACTCAGAAAGGAGTTAAGTTTGTCTGGACAGAGGAATGTGAAGAGAATTTCAAGGAGTTGAAAAGAAGGTTATCCAGTGCACCTGTGCTCACACTGCCTTGTAGTGGAGAAAGGTTTGTGATCTACAGTGATGCATCCAAGAAGGGATTGGGGTGTGTTCTTATGCAAAATGATATGGTGATAGCTTATGCCTCACGACAGTTGAAAATCCATGAGCAAAATTACCCAACACATGATTTGGAGTTGGCTGCGGTAATCTTTGCATTAAAGATTTGGAGGCATTACCTTTATGGTGAAAGGTGTGATATTTATACTGATCATAAAAGTTTAAAGTATATTTTCACACAAAAGGAGTTGAATATGCGTCAAAGAAGATGGTTGGAGCTGATTAAGGATTATGACTGCTCAATCCATTACCACCCTGGGAAAGCAAACAAGGTGGCAGATGCATTAAGTCGACAAGACCATGCTAGTTTATCCATGATGAGGATCAAAAAAGATCCAATATTTATGGATTTACAAAGGATGGATCTTGGAATTATAATGGAAGGGGAAAAATCTTATCTTTCTCAAATGAATGTTCAACCATCTATACATGTGAAGATTAAAGAGGCACAGAAAGAAGATGTCGAGTTACAAAAGAAGGTGAGAAATGTTCCTGAATTCAACCTTGATTGTGATGGGATAATAAAGTTCAGGAATCGGGTTTGTGTTCCTCCCATCCCCGAATTAAAGAAAGAGCTGCTGGATGAGGCTCATAGTTCTTCATTCTCTATTCATCCTGGAAGCACGAAGATGTATAGGGACCTGAAAGAGTACTTCTGGTGGGATGGCATGAAAAGAGATGTTGCTGAATATGTCTCTCGATGCTTGGTTTGTCAACAAGTTAAAGCTGAGAGACAGAAGTCTAAGGGGATGTTACAACCATTACCCATACCCGAATGGAAATGGGAAAACATCACTATGGACTTTGTCACAGGACTTCCTAAAACATCCAAAGGCAATAATGCTATCTGGGTCATAGTTGATCGTCTTACAAAGTCTGCACACTTCATTGCTATTAGAGAGGATTTCTCTCTAGATCAGCTTGCCAGGATATATGTAAAGGAAGTGGTAAGATTGCATGGAGTACCACTTTCTATTATATCTGATCGGGATCCGAGATTTACCTCGAAGTTCTGGCGAAGTCTTCAGCATACTCTGGATACAGAGTTGAGTTTCAGCACTGCTTATCATCCCCAGACAGACGGTCAGTCTGAGAGAACAATTCAAACCCTAGAAGATATGTTGAGAGCTTGCTCTATGGATTTCAAAGGAGGTTGGGATCAACACCTACCTTTGGTGGAATTTTCTTATAATAATAGCTTTCACTCCAGTATTCAAATGGCTCCTTATGAAGCTCTTTATGGAAAGAAATGCAGGACTCCAACTTGCTGGGATGAAGTTGGGGAAAGAAATCTATTAGGACCTGATCTCGTTGATGAAATGGCAGAAAAGGTCAGATCTATTCAACAACACATAAGAGCAGCTCAGAGTCGACAGAAAAGTTATGCCGACAATCGAAGAAGAGACCTAGAGTTTGAAGTGGGTGATAAAGTGTTCTTACGAATATCTCCCTGGAAGAGGGTTATGAGATTTGGAAAGAAGGGGAAGTTGAGCCCTAGATATATCGGTCCTTTTGAAATACTGGATCGTGTTGGGAAGGTAGCTTACCGATTGGCGCTTCCACCGAATCTCTCTCAAGTTCACGATGTGTTCCATGTATCTCTCCTGAGAAAGTACATACCAGATCCTTCACATGTACTCAGCTCAGAAGTTGTACCGCTGGAGCAAGATCTTTCTTATGAAGAACAGCCGATAGAGATTCTGGATCGTAGCGAAAAAGTCCTACGAAACAAGACCACTCGCTTGGTGAAAGTTTTATGGAGAAACCACCAACTTGAAGAAGCTACATGGGAGCTTGAGGATATGATGAGGGAGAAGTATCCGCATTTGTTTGTTGCAAAGTGACGAATTTCGAGGGCGAAATTCTTTTTAAGGGGGGTAGAATGTAACACCCGAGACTTTTATGTTATATAAATCATCAAAGGAATCTTTTTCTACACAACACTTGCTTGGCTTGCTTTACACGCAATCGCAACCTTCCTCGATAGCTTGCGTCGTACGCAATACCGAGTTTCACTAAACAACAATATGCTATTAAAACTAGTCGTTATGAATAGTAATAACCACTTTTTGAAATTTTATAAATTTTATTTTTCAAAATGGACTTCATTTTCGGACTCAGAATATCGAAATTAGCCTAGGGTGAAATTTTGGTATTTTTCTGAAAACTTTCAATTTTTGATGAATAGTGAAACCACTAAGTGGTAGGTTAAAAACTGAATTTTGCATAAAACTTAATTTTACCGCTTCTGTGAATGGAATTTCAAAAATCCGAGAGACACGTTTAATATCAAGGACTAAAATGTGGTTCAATGAGATGAAAATAATTTTTTGGTGAATAGTAACTTTTTACTATTTTACCGCGGTTAATAGTAAATAGGGTAACTAAGGGTAAATATGATATTAATATTACCCTAACACATGTCCTAATTCTATTGGACAAGTGTAATTCGACCAAAAACAAACTTAGGAATAAAATATGACCATTTAGGCCCACTTGGATTAGATTAGGACATTTATTATTAATTTATTTAAAGAAGGGTTAAAATAGTTAAAATCAAAGTTTAATAAGTAAATCATTTTTAATATGGAGTTATACATAAGATAAATTCAATTGTAAATATTCATTAGAAAGCTAAAAAGATTTCCTACATGATGATATTTTATTTGTAATTTTTAGACATTAAATAATTTAATTTATTTATGACATAATGATGATGCAATAATTATCTTATTAATGAAATATTGACATAATTGATGTTATAAACACCAAAATAAATATAATTTGAGAATTTTTATGAATTACACTAATTTTCTAGGTTACTATGATATATTAGTATTGATTTAATCAACTTGGTTCGAACATATAATTCTGTTATGACTTTCAAACAAATCATATATCAAATAGTGTCAAAATTGACACAAAATAGTTTTTAAATCAAATATTATATTATTAATTGTTATTTTATTCCTAAAAATCTAAGGTTCGGCCAAATGACTTAGATAAGGATATATATATTAATAATAAACAATTTGGGGTTCGTTTGGCATGTTATAGTAAGTGTATTAACCATATAGTGAAAGAAAACAAAAAGACATGGTAAAAGTTAAATTATTTAACTTAGAGTTAAATTTAATTGATAAGGTTAAAATAATATCCTAAACTTGTCTAAATTCTATTGGTTGATAGGATTTCGACCCATCCCCACTTTAGCTTCGAAATAAGACCCTTTGGAACCATTATAAACCGATTTTGACTTTAATATAAAATAATATTTTGAGATATTCCTAAGGTGCCCCTCTCCTCCCTTATAAAAGGGCACCTCCTCCCCCTCCTCCTCACACCAATTTGAGCACTCAAGCTCGGCCAACCCCTGCCATTTTCCATTCTCCACTTCCCTAGAATAATCCTAGAGGTCCTGGTCTTCTCCAAAGACCAATCTTAGTTCCTTAAGTGGAGGATTCAAAAAGGCGTTCCAAAGAAGAGGTAATATCCATTACCGATCTTTTCAATTTCTTTCTTCTTCAACTTCTTCTTCTTTAGTTGTTTCATGATAAAGTAATAACATCAGTATTACTTACATACTGATATGTTATTATAAATATGAAACAACCCTAATTCACCTTCTATCCATCCTACGGGAAAAATGAAATCACCGCGCGTGCGTACGTACGGAATACCGTCTCCACGCCGTGGTGTAATCTATTTTCCACCATCACCTTACAAGGATGGGTATAATGGTGTAATGAGTAACTATATATGATTATTATTAAGTAATATTGATACTGAAATAATATATATATAAACTCCAATACAATTCCACGATCATATGAACGATATCATCACTCGTGCGTACGTACGGAATACCGTCTCCACGATGTGATGCGACTCGTTCTACATGATCTTCATTTCATAATGATTGTATAAATGAATTGAATGAATGAATATGGTATATACTACACTAATACCATTCTGGAAATGAATTATCTATAACCTAAATATAAGAATAAGAATTTATTCGACAAAACACGCATAAGAACAAAAAGTTATAAAGACCCGAGTAACAAGTAACAATGAAATATTACTAACAAGAAGCTAATAATATGACCATATATGATCTCATATCAATATGTATGATTCTGGAATAAGTCAATAACATTATTTAAACCATTATACAGGAGCTTCGGACACGTACAAAGCTAATCGGACCTAAGGTAAGGGAAATATCACAATCTCATTTTTATCCGAGATTGTTTATTCGTAAGTATTTACTGGGGTGTATTTTATCATCCACATCCATGTTCCCTCAATATGTAATATTGTTTCCATCCACTTGAAATAGTTTAAATCGAATTTTACCCTTAGGTGAGTTTTTAGTAAAGAATATGAAATGAATCTTTTGTCGTTTTTCCGTACGAGGTACTTTTTGACTTTTCCGACAAAAGTACGAAGAATGTTTTTTTAACTTATACGGCATGAATGGATTTTTAAAACATTACTTCAAAGAATCTTCCTTTACAAGTTTTCAAGTTTATTTTTAATCAACTTCTTTTATTTTAAAGTTGTATGACATGTTATGAAAGGAAAAATGTTTTTGAAGAAGAAAGGATATTTTCCTCAAGAATTCAATTCAAGTGTTTTATCAAAATTATTTTCCATCTAAGATAATAAAGGGTTCTGTTTCTATCCATATTTTTACATTGGTTTGACTATGTTGTGATGGAATTATGTTTATGAATTCCTTTATCATATATGAATTGATTTATGATGTCATGATGTTTCAAGAATCCCATTTTTGTTACATGTGTTATGCGATGATGTATGATTATGTGGCACACATAAGAAAGGATTCATTATAAGATGGGTGGGACCTATATCTCCCTCCAATGCATTGGGTAAAGATTTTATATCTCATGAGATAGACATGGCTGGAACGGAAGGTTATTTCGGTTCAGTGATACAGGACTGAAACGAGGAGTGAACTCGGTTCAGAAAGGGACTTTGTCCACTAAGATAGTCTTGGCAATGAGTCATGACTAACAAGAAATGATTTCCATGATTATGTGTGCATGCCACAAAGTTTCAAGTTTTATGTTATGATTTTGGGGATCTCATTTTCACTTCTATGATTTATTCCATGTTAAGATATTATGATCTCTTTTGCAGGTTTTGATTTTCATATAGATATGATATGATTTTTATTTCCTTTATTTGCCCTTGCTGAGCATTTGAGCTCACCCTTTTATGTTTTCTTTTCCCCAGGTCAGGAAGATGGATATTAAGTAGAATATGCTAAAAGGGACCCTAGATATGATGAAATAAATGGGAGACACTGTAGAAGATTTATGAACCAGTTGTTTATGTTTCCCAGTTTCTAAAGACACTATACCTATACGGTCCTTTGTGGTTTTGTCATATGTTGTAATAAGTGTGCTTCAATTTTGAAGTATTAACAATGTATGTAAAGTGTGGGTCATTATAAATACTCTATTCAATGATACCTATTTATCCTTAATTTTATTACGAAATCATTGGAAAAATCTCTATCAGATATGAATTCTCCTGGTTCCACAATTCTAGGTACCCTGTAAACTTTGGCCTCAACATATCTCTCTCTGATATAACCCAACATAATCTCAATATTTAAATTCCCTTCTGTGCATAGATCATCTCTATTTGATGGAAACATCATTCTATTTCTAATGTCATTATAATAATCCATTTATTGGATCTTTTTAGTCACTTCTTGATGAAGCTTCATCTAATGAAACCTCATATATTTCTTCATTAAGTGTTACACAATAGTTATATCTATTTGATAACATTAACATGAAATCCTCCACCTGATACATAACTATACTATATATCATAGATTTTTTTACAAACATCAAAACATTCAATTTTTGACCCAATATAACAATTCTATGACCAATCATATTGAATTTGGACTTTGTAGAAAAATATTTCTATAAAACTATCTAACAGTTGCAACTCCGTTGAACCATCATTTCAATTTTTCTAGTTTTCTTCTATCCAACATTACTTTGTTTTTTTCCATCTGCTAAACATCATATAGATCCATGACTAATTCACTACACAGGTTACCTCTATATTATCATTCTAGGTTCAATCAAGATAACTCTAGTAAGAAAAAATTGGATAACTAAAAATTCATGGATCATTCATCATACAAAATTCAACTAAAACTTCTTTAAGAAACCAACTTCTCACACTTTGTACAAACTCATACAAACTTCTTAATACCAACTTTTTTAAATTCTCCATGTAATAAAATTGTTTATATTAAACTTTCTTACATCTCATATAAAATCATCACAGATCATGATTTTCTTCTTGATGTTAGGAACTTGAAGATCAACATAGAAACATGTGACTTTGTAAGGAATATTTTTTACACACTATAAGGAGATTTTCTTACAATAACATATAAACATTTATTTTCCTTAAAAATATCCATGTTTATTATGTAAATTTATCTATAAACACATATTGACATACATATTGAAAAAATATAAAACTAGACAAACTTAAGAATAATATATCACAAATAAAAGAAATTAATTTCCTAAAATTATTATAATATAATGAAAGAGTTGTCTAGTTGAGTTTGTTTGGAGAGAAAATATAAAAAACTATTAATAGGGATATTATCACACTAAGATATGGATAAAGAAAGAAGTAAGGTAGACATAAATTATTCATAAAGTATATATTTTTATGAAGTATTAGAGTTCAATTTTCAGATACTGATTGAAAATACATTTTTGTCTATAAACTGAGGAATATTCCCTCAAATTAGTGTAGAGATAGAGAATAACAAAGTGAACCATGTGTGAGTAGTGATATTTACCTAAATAATTTATAATTCTAGTGCTCCATAGTATGAAGTGACCATAAAATAAACATTGAATCCACTAAAATATCACCTTAATAATGGATTTTTGCATATCTACAAACCATATATTGTATTATCCTTACTGAAATCCAAATGTAGGGGAACCATGTAAAGTACTTGTTCTCTACTAAGCTTCATTTTGTACATATGTGGATGATATTTAGAGTAAGTTTGATCGATTGGATAATTGATTTAATGTTTTTCAAATAACACAAAATAATGATCTTAAAATGGGATAGGAAAATTCATTTAAAAGCTAAAACACTACTATAAATTTCACCAACATCTACTTTATTAGAGCATGGATATAGTTCCCCTGTCCATGGTAAATTTTATTACCATGATAATAACATGTAAAAATTTCATGGATATGGTTGTAAAAAATGGCGCACAGAGTTTTTTCACAAAAATTCATTGGTATAACTTGGATCATTTACCTCTATCATATTGGGTTTTTATATATTAATAGATTCATATGTACATTTATATAGAAAATTAAATTAAAATAATATTATTAAATACTATATTTATGACTATCCATGGATATTGGTTGGGGTAAGGCCCATATCCACAATCACCTAAAACTATGGATATATAGTTACTTTTCAGAGGTTGATAGCTACAATCACCTAAAACCGTATCTATAGGGACATGTTGAAAAGACATATATCCATAGTCACTTAAAACCTTGGTTATAAGTCCAAATTATGAAGACTAAGTCCATGTTAATACCAGTACTATGGCTATAGGGGAACCTATATCCAAAATCAACTAGTGACAATGGTTAGAGGGTTAATCTTGGATGTCTATGGCCATAGTCAGCCCATGACCATGGAGATTAGGGAACCTATATCCACATTCATCCCATGACTATGGCTATAGGTCTTTACTACTCTAGGTATGATAAGGTATATTTCCATAGTCATAGGTTGAATATTGAAATAAGTTCCTCCAATTTCCATTGACTTAGGCTGATCATGGTTATAGGGGCATTAAGGCCGGTTAAATTTAAACTAGTGAAAAGATTTTAAAGAGGTATATACCCTAATTAACCCGCTCTCAAGGGTTAATTTCATCTCAAATATTAATATTTTTGTTCCAAACACACATAAACACACACACACACCCAATATTCTCTAAGACTTTATTAAGCTTGTTCACTTGTCACAAGAGTGGTTGGAGGAGGAACTAGATCTGTATACTTGTATATACATCCTTTTATTAAATATATTATTTATACTTATAGGATCATGTCTATGGATGTTCTATGTAATGTTTTATCATAAAAATGGAAAATTATATTGGGTAATAAGAGTCATTCATGTACATATTACATATTTAGAATTGTATATCATAATTTTTAGATTATGTTTTGTTGAATTATATTATATTTTATAGAAAATTATATATATATATATATATATATTACCATATTTTTTGTGTTATTTTATGGATATTATATTTGATTTATTATTTTATGTGGATGTTGTTGTTGTTGGTTTGTGATTTAATTAATTGAAAGGGTAATGACTTCTATAAAATAGACATTAGACCAAAACTTCTAGTAGCCATCCCCTGGACTATTTGAGTTAGTCTTCAAGTGTAAAACATGATACCATTTCTAGTAAAGGAGTTTTCTTCTAAATACTAGGGTGTCACTAAACTATTTTAGATAAAGTTTTAAAATTTATTTTGGAGTAGGAAATTGTGAGGGTTTCATGGGTTGGAAAGACAACAATATTAGATGAACTTTATCTATCTATTTTTCTAGGGAAATTGATTATATATAGAGAGAGCCCCTATGATTATATGAAAGTACTATGATATCCTATAGACTATTACTAGGGGAAGGGTGTATTGTCTAAAAGGATTTTATATAGGTGTGGGTTTATATATCATATAATGTTATGGAATGATGATTAGGGGTCTCATCAATTGAATTGGATGTTTATGATTAATCATTTTGTAGTACTAGTTGAAGCATACAAAAATTATTTAGGCTAAAAAACAACTCTTATTTATAGTTACACTATTTATATGTCAAAATATTTGGGATGAAGAGAAGAGGATACAAGAAGCACAAAATTTTATTTTTTAGAGGGTAAACTTTTAAACTACTAAGGTGTGAATAGTGACATTGTGATACTCATGCCTTGAGAAAATTAATTATTAAATTATATTATATTGTTATTACTATTGACAATGGATTTCAATCCTTTTCCTTTTAATTTCTTTTGAAGAAAATAAGTTTTTTTCCATCGCAAGGCTTAAAACTTGAGTAGTGGAAACCATACGATGACCATTGTAGAGCACCTGAAAAATAGCCTTAGTCAAGTTGGTGAGGACTCAGAATGTTCATCCAAGAGACCCGAGATCAATTCCAGGTAAAGACATATTTTTGGGTTACTATTGTAGTACTATAGCATCCATTTTAGCCAGTACTATTTGGTAGAGTAGCAGTCAGAAATATTCATCTATTTTGGTTTCGGGCCACGATTTGGTCCTCGGGACCCCAAGGCCTTCTTGCCACCCCAGGAATTCGGGAAAGTAAGGCTTAAGGGCCACCTCAAAAAAATTTGTGCCACCTCAAAGCCCTAGGGCCACCTCAAGGCCTTTGATCTACAAGAATCATTGTTTTTAATGGATCAAGAAGACTGTATAAGGAACATGCTCGGGATGAGGATTCAAAGAAGGTGTATTAACCAGAGCCGAGCTAACTGATTTGGAATAATGACAGGGTAAGGAAAATTCTTATTGGGACTCGAGTTTTCATGCATGAGAAGCCTAGACTGAAAACCATGTGAAGGAGGAGATATTAAATCATGATATAGACACTAGGGAGGGGCAGTTTAAAGTAGTTATAGTCTGGGTGAACTTCTCTAAGACCTTTGGGTCATGTAATGTCACAATGTCTATGGGAAATATAAGGGTTCCCCTTTAACCATATAAATGTGGATTATCAAAAATTAATAAAATGAATCCCATTGGACCTTTGGGGCCTGAGGACCTTATAATAGCACCTATAACTTTTAATAGACAAATTTTTATTTTTAGTATAAGGTTCACATAACCATGTAGAAAATATATGTAGTGTTCCCAATTATGGAAAGTGTTATCTAAAAATTTGGTACATGAATTTAAAAACCATGTGTCCAAACCATGTGTTCTATGAGGATTTATTAAAAAACTATTATATACCTTTACAACACTTTGGGGTTATACCACTTTGGCCACCCTCTTACTCACAATTCAAGCCCTATAACTAATAAACCTATCCCCCTTCTATTTACATTCTACTATGGTGGATATGATGTTATTTATTTGTTTTTCATTCATGATTATTCAATATTAGACCTTCATACCACTTATCCTCAACATTTAAATTATTTTTTCCTCTTCTATTTCTAACTCAACAGGATTTTCGTCACCTAGAGATTCATTGGTTTTAAATTTAACATAGATTTAGGTATCTCTATTTTGAACCTTTAAATTTATATCCATTAATTTCTTGAATATCCTAACCCATCTCCTTGAGCTGTTTTAATTATTATATAGCATTCTAATGATTTTATATTTTAGAAAGTGGGGTTTCCTTTATCTTTGAAGTTGTAATGAGTTTAATTCGTCTTGTTTTTTTCTCAATCATATTTACATATAATGTAAGAAGAACTAGGGGTTACATAAATGACTCTATAGCTTCTTTAAAAAAAATAGAGGGTTCAAATTTCGAATGGGAATTACCATTATCTTTAAAATGAATGGTTTATAAATGGAGGGAACTTTTCCTTTTTTTTAATTTTTTAAGACTTATTTATTTTAATAAAAATAATGTTATTTTTAATGATAATTTCAATGTATGTATCAATGGTTGGTATTCAAATGGAAGTTTGATGGAATATGATTACAGGTCATTTTTTTATAGGTCTAATTGGATAATCAAATGGTAAAATTTTTATTGTGTGTGAGGGCCTCACTTATTCCCCATACTTATGAATTAGTTTGAAAGTTTTTCATTATAGTATATTGTATATTTTTTTATCATTTTATGATATGAAAGGGGACATTTTGAATGAGGGTGTTGAAGTTGAGGTGAGATTTATTATTTTTATTTGATGATTCTTGTGATGCTTAATGATTATTATTACTAACCTCTATTGAGATATGTTATTGAAACTCTATGTAATAAGTGAAGAATATGTGTGAGTTCTCCAGTAGTATAGATTATAAATTTGATATTTCTCTACTTGTGAATTAATTATTTTAGGGGTTACCTCTCAATGATACTATCAAGGGTAATCCGGTGTTGGCTAAAGTTTAGTTCAGATAGGGCTGGTCGATTCCATATTTTCTCATAAGGTTAGTTGAGTACCGTTTATCATTAGAGATAGTGTGTTATCATTGTTTCTTATTAATTTATAGTGATTCTATTATAGGATTACCACTATATACTTTGTTTGTATCATCTTATACTTATTTTTTTCTTGTGGAACCAATTTCATTCTTTTTCATAAATTATGTCACTTGATATGTGGGTACCTACTTTGTACATATTATTTCTTATTGTTTGGTTTACATTTTTATATTGGTTTGAAAAAAAAGTTTTTTTAAAATATTGAAATAAATGGAAAATGTCCTAGTTTCATTTTAAAAACTCATAAATCCCCCGTACATAATTTTTTATATGTTTTGGCTTCTTTAAATAGAATATTCCACCCCTTACTGGAAATAGACTTCAGAAATGGTTATTCCATTTGTTTTATATGTAAGAGTTTTTCAAAATAATTAATATTAGGGGTTTAATAAATAAGAATGATTATAATTATATATGTATTTTAAAATCACATGAAATTTGATTATTTCATAAATGTTGTGCATGAGGTGTGGGAAGGATTCCTACATGGAATTTGTGCTAATGTCAATCATATTGCTGGATTAGTGTAGGTTATGGTTGGATGCTGCATTGCCTTTTTGGTTTTAGTTTATACATGATGGTGGTAATAAGTGGGTTTGATTCACATGATGCATGAATATGGGTTTTAGTTTCTTTTATTTAAGTATCTTTTTTGTACCTATTGTGTCATTCCATATCGGCATTTTTGATATTTCCTTATTTTTGGTTTTAATTATAATTTTATTTTTTTACTCAATTTTTGTTTGTTATTGGATGGTTTTGGATTCACACTATATCAAATTTATTATCGATGTCTTAAGTTATTTATTTTTTTGACCATATGGTTATGCTTAATATGGATTCCTCTTATTTCATGGGTGTAGTATTCTGACTTATAAATCTATCATGTGGAACTTATGGGTATAAATTTAAATGCCTTATTACTTATTTATTAGGAAATTTCATTCCCAAAGAAGTCTATTTGACTCCTATAAACTAATTTCAAGCTTATGAGGATCAAGAATTCCTTTTGGGCCTAGTGGTGGGTTGATTTTTATACCAATCCAATGATATCCTAGGCAGGTTATTTAAAAATGGTACCACGACTTGGGTTCTTAATG
Organism: Viscum album; assembly: GCA_963277665.1. Classification (NCBI taxonomy): domain Eukaryota; kingdom Viridiplantae; phylum Streptophyta; class Magnoliopsida; order Santalales; family Viscaceae; genus Viscum; species Viscum album. Next base: position 390,356,460 of record OY728147.1, on the reverse strand, counting down.
ATGGCCTAGGTTCTTGATAATGAACTCTTATTTTATGGGGGCGTGTCTTAGTAGAATGGAGGATAGTATATTTATAACTCAGATGATAAATAATTATTAGTTTCTTTATCTCTATCATTTTTGGGATTCTTGGGTTTCTACTGGTAGTCAACATTTTTATTTGAATTCAATTATTTTTTTTTTATTTTTTTTATTTTGAGTTATCCTATATTAGATTGAAGGTATTATAAACCTTGAGGTATTTGGTATGTTATTTTGGGGATTCTTTGATTTATGGGGTGAAAGAGGATGCTAAATCAAGGCTTTAATATTATCTTTCATGGTCTAGTAAACTATATAAATCATAGTGGAATGGATTCATGGGATTAAAAATCTTACTGCATAGTTACCACACAGTCCACCAAATCATGCATCCAAACCATACACATCTTTGTACCACCCTTAATTTTTTTTGAGTTCTCTTTAATTTATATTTCTTCAAAAGTGATTTATTTTCATCATGATTTAATTAATGAGGGTTATTTTGATGTTTCTATTTTTAAATAAATTATTTTCATTTTAATTTTTTATGCTATGTTTTTCCTTCTATTTGGCATTGAAGGTCTTTTTTCTAACAGAGAAGAAAATGTTATGAAATTCTTGATTTGAAATCAATTTTTAAGGAGGGTTTTTTATTTTTGGATGTGTCTTAAGTGGATATTTATTTTTTAAGAAGTTTATGAAAATTGGTGTAGGTTTTAGGAAATAAAATTTTTATCAAGAAACCAAAGAAGTTTTTTAATTTTATGATTTATTGACTAACTTTTTTTATGGAATTTATATCCTCTTTAAGTGTTTATTTCAAGATATTTTTGGTTCCTAAATAAAAATAATGTGGGTTTGAATCTATAAATGGTTTTAGATTTTGAAAAAAAATTTTCTAATCGAGGGATTGTAGAATATTTTTGAAACTTTTTTGAGTGGTTTTGAAGAAAAAATCTTTTGAAAAAGTGATTTTATTGAACCATTCAAATTTATTTAAAAAGGTATTTAACATTGGAAGATTTATAAAATTAATATGATTCAGTTTTCTAACTGATGGGAGACATTTCCTAGTGTTATGTTTAGGTTTCCATGTTTTTATGAGTTGTTTGAAAATAATTGTTTTTCCATTTTATGGGTTTTAATGAGGTGGATGATTTCAATATGGAATATAAAAATTGTTTTGAAAATAAATTTGGGTTTGATTTGAATATATTAAACCTCTTATTTGGAGGTTTTTTATAATGATTTTTCAATTGGGGAATGCATCGTTGTAGTGATGCTTGTTTCTTTCATGCTTCCAAAGGTGGGTAGCCTCCAACACCATGCATAGTGATGTCATATACCTGATCATAATGGGATAATGGGACAATGGTTCCCCCGTCCATGTATTTCTATTTGGAATTGATAACTAGAACATGTATGCCTCATATATTTAAGTCATGTTTTTTAAACACATTCCCATTTCTATATCTATGTGGATGATAGTTAATTACATTTCTTATATATGGAAGAGTACCTACCTTTCATCAAAGTAGGTGGTAACGTTGGGCATGTCTAGACATGTATTGACACTAGTCACATTGGTCACTAGTATTTTTCTCCTTATGAGGGTATCTCATAAAAGTATTATTGAGGTGTGGAACCCATGGAATCCCATGTTGATCACAAGGTAATTAATTCTATGAGTGTAGGTCTTCCATGTATTTTTACTTCATGCATCACATACTTATAGGTTGGGTATATGATACCATGAGCATATATCTCTTAAATATTTTATATTAGGAATTCTATGTTTTACATAAGGTGTGTATTTTGTGATCAGGATATGATTTTAACATCTTGTGGTGATGGGAAAATGGTTAATGTCTAGTTAGGACATGATGGATGGATCAGAACACCCCATGGAAGAGGATTCAGGAGTTTTGGACCATAATTCCCTATAGAGGTGGATCTAGGTGGTGTGTCCCTATAAGGAAAGATGTCACACCTTGAAGGTTTACCGATTGATTAGAACACCCCTTGATATGGATATGATAGGTTGATCAGAACTCCACTTGAGGTGGACTAGGGAGGTATGTCCCTAATAGGGAGAAACTAAGTTTACCATTTTCGGGATGCCCCTTAGGGAGGACCTGAAGAGTTCACCAGGATGACCCTTGAGGTGGATTTTGGAGGTATGTCCCTATGAGAGAGTACCTATGTTTACAATTTTTGGAATACCCCTTGTGGAGGACCTTAGAAGTCAATAAGAACACCACTTGAGGTGGATTAGAAAGGTTCATCCCCATGATGAAGCACCTAAGTTTACCGTTGTTGGGATACCCATTGTGGTAGTCCAAAGGAGTTGACTAGAATCCCTCATGAGGTGGATCAAGGAGTTTATTCCCTAGAAGGGAGAACCTAAGTTTACCATCAGTTGGGATGCCCCTTGAGGTGGACCAGAGGACTTAATCAAAATTTCCCTTGAGGCAGATCATGGTGGTATGTCCATAGTAGGGTTCACCGAAGTTTACCATTAGTTAGGATTTAACCACAAGGTAGCATCCTACATACCCTATTTAGAAGATAGGGACCAAAACCCATGTAGTTCGATGCCGTAGTTTAAGGTCTTGTGATAGGATTAATCCAAGAGTTTTAACGTTATTCAATAAGGATTCTCTTGTCATGAAAGGAGAATCGATGAGGGATGGAGTTGGGATTATGCGTTGAAGCCTCCCTTTGCAAGAGGATTTCTCTAGGTTGGAATGGTGTGGGGCACACACATTGATATTATTGAGAGATACTAGGTGAATAGGGGATGTGGTTGGTTCTTACAAGTGTGAGATGGTCGAAGTGTAGTTATAAGTAGTGATGATATGGATGGGGCTTATAAATGGAATATTACTATTCATTTTTCCAAATGACTAGTCAATAGTTCATTACAATTTCATTTCATGGAGTAAAACTATTGTTTAATATCATGTTAATAGACATGGTGTGTGGGGATTATGTATTAAGATTCCCATTCAGGATTCCTTGTGTAAGATCATGAGTGAATCACATCTCACTGGTGGGTCAAGGTACATGATTGGGGAATACACCTAATGAGGTGGCCCATGGTTTATGTTTAGTGTTGTTCACATGATTTTTACATGAGGTATCTTATGCTTGATTCCTAAGGAATATCATAATTTTCATAAGAGGTATCTTATTATTATCATAGAGGGTAAACTACATTTTAAGGTCATGTAGTGAGGATTATTGGGTATCTTATGCTTGACGCATAAGACATGTATTTTTTTTCATAAGAGGCATCGTAGGTTTTTTGTAACACCTGAGATTTCTATGAGAAATATTTTGTTTTTATGTTATATACATCATCAAAGGAATCTTTCACTACACACAACACTATCTTGGCTTTCTTTACACACAATCGCGGCCTTCCTCGATAGCTTGCGTTGTACGCAATACCGAGTTTCACTAAATAACGATATGCTATTAAAATATTATTAAAACTTGCCGTTATGAATAGTAATACCCACCTTTTGAAATTTTGTAAATTTATCTTTCAAAATGGACTTCATTTTTAGATTCAGAGTATCGAAATTATCCTAGTGTGAAATTTTGGTATTTTTCTGAAAACTTTCAATTTTTGATGAATAGTGAAAACACTGGGTTACTATTTAAAAATCGACTTTTTTATTTAATTATTTATTTATTTTATTTAAATTTATTTTAGGTAAAAATTGATACATAATACCTATATAAGTTCAAAGTAATTCATTGGAGTCATTTTATAATAATTTTAGATATATAAAAATTTTATTGAAATTTTCAACGTCTTTTACCCACCTCCTAGGAGAATTTGAAAATTCACATAAAACATAATTTTATGACTTTTGTGAGTGGAATTTTGAAAATCCGAGAGACACGGTTAATATAAACTACTAAAATGTGGTTCAATGGGATGAAAATAATTTTTGGTGAATAGTAACTTTTTTACTTTTATTTACCACGGTTAAAAGTAAATAGGGTAATTAAGGGTAAAATAATAATATTATTACCCTAAAAAATGTCCTAATTCTATTGGATAAGTGTAATTCAACCACAAACAACTTTAGGGATAAAACATTACCCTTTAGGTCCACTTGGATTAGATTAGGACATTTAATATTATTTTATTTAAAGAAGAGTTAAAATAGTTAAAATTAAAGTTTAACAACCAACACATTTTTAATATTGGGTTATACATAAGATAACTTCAACTATAAATATTCATTAGAAAGATGAAACTATTTCCTACATAATCATATTTTATTTATAATTTTTAGACATTAAATAAGTTAATTTATTTATGACACAATGATGATGCAGTAATTATCTTATTAAAGAAATATTAACATAATTGATGTTATAAATACCCAAATAAATGTAATTTGAGACTTTTTATGAATTAAAATAATTTTATTGGTTAATATGACATGTTAGTATTGATTTAATTAACTTTTTTTGCACTAATAATGATTTTTTGATTTTCACAAAAATCAATTACCAAATAGTGTCAAAATTGACATAAAATAGTTTTTTAAAAAACTATTATATTATTAATAGTTATTTTATTCCTAAAAATATAATTTTCGGCCAAATGACTTATATAAAGTTATATATATTAATAATAAACAATTTTTGGTTCTTTTTTCTTTTTATAGTATGTTTATTAACCTTATAGTGTAAGAAAACAAGAAGACATGGTAAAAGTTAAATTATTGAACTTGATGTTAAATCTAAACGATAAGGTTAAAATAGTGACCTAAACTTGTCCAAATTCTATTGGATGAGAGTATTGAGACCCATCCCCACCTTATATTCGAAATAAATCAATTTAGAGCTATTAAAAACCGAATATGACTTTATAATAAAATAATATTTTTTGTTTTTCCAAAGGGGCCTCTCTCCTCCCTTATAAAAGGGCACCTCCTCCCTCTCCTCCTCACACCTATTTGATCCATAAAGCTCCGCCAAACCCTGAAAAAGTCTCTTCTCAATTTCCCTAGAAACATCGTAGAGTTCCTGGTCTTTATAAAAGACCATCCATAGTGCCCTAAGAGGAGGTTAAGAAGAGGCGCGTCAAAAAAGAGGTAATATCCATTACAAATCCTTTCCAATTTATTTCTTCTTCAAATTATTCTTCTTTAGTTGTTTCATTATGAAGTAATAACATCAGTATCACTCATATACTAATATATTATTATATGTATGAAACAACCCTATTTCACCATCTATCCATCCTACGGAAAACGAAATCACCGCGCGTGCGTACGTACGAAATACCATCTCCACGTCGTGGTGTAATATATTTTCCACCACCACCGTACTTGGATGGGTATAATGGTGTAAATAATAACTATATATGATTATTGTAAAGTGATATTGATTCTTAAATAGTATACATAGACTCCAATACAATTCCATGATCATGGGAACGATATTATCGCTCGTGCGTACGTACAGAATACTGTCTCCACGATGTAATGCGAATCGTTCTATACGATATTCATTACATAATGATTATATAAATGAATTGAATGAATGAATATGATATATATTACACTAATAACATTCTGGAAATTAGGTATCTATAACCTAAAAAGAAGAATAAGAATTTATTCAAAAAAACACACATAAGAACAAAAATTAATAAACACCCGAATAACAAGTAGAAATGAAATATTACTAATAAGAAGCTAATAATATGACCATATATGGTATCATAAAAATAAGTATGATTCTGGAATAAGTCAATGAAATTATTTAAATAATTATATAAGATTTTTGGACACTTACGAAGCAAATCGGACCTAAGGTAAGGGAAAATCTCGCAATCTCAATTTTTATCCGAGATTATTTATACTTCAGAATTTACTAGGGAATATTTATCATCCACATACATGTTTCATCAATATGTAATATTATTTATATCCTCATACAATTTTTTAAATCCAATTTTACCCTTCGGTGAGTATTTAGTAAAAGATATAAAAAGAATCTTTTGTCGTTTTTCATACGAGGTACTTTTTGACTTTTTCAGCCAAAGCACGAGAAGAATGTTTTTTAACTTATATGGCACGAATGGATTTTTAGAAAATTATTTCCATGAAGCTTCCTTTAAAATTTTACAAGTTTATTTTTAATCAAAATCTTTTAGTTTAAAATTATATGAAATGTTAAGAAAGGAAAAAAATTTTGAAGTAGAAAGAATATTTTCCTCAAGAATGGAGTTCAAGTGTTTTATCAAAATTATTTTACATCTAAGATAATATAGGGTTATATTTCTATCCCTATTTTTACATTTTTTTTGATTATGTTATGATGTAATTATTTTTATGATGTCCTTTTATCTTATATGGATTGTGTTATGATGGCATGATGATTAAGAATCCCATTTTTATTACATGGGTTATGCTATGATGTATGATTTATGATTTTGTGGCACACATAAGAATGGTTTCATTATGAGATGGGTGGGACCTATATCTCCTTCCAATGCATTGGGTAGAGATTTATATCTCATTAGATTGACATGGCTGGAAGGGCAGGTTAATCCGGTTCAGTGAAACAGGACTGAAACGAGGAGTGAACTCGGTTCAGAAATGTACTTTTTCCATTAAGATAGTCTTGTAAATGAGTCTTGACTACTAAGAAATGATTCTATATGATTATGTGTGTATGCCACAAAGTTTCATGTTTTATGTTATGATTATTGGGATTACATTTCACTACTATGATTTATCCCATGTTATGAAATTATTATTTCTTTTACAAGTTAAGATTTCCAAAATGTTATGTTCTTATGAATATGATGTGATTGATATTTCTTTTGATTACCCTTACTGAGCATTTGAGCTCACCCTTTTGTATGTTTTCTTTCCCCAGGTCAGGTAGAAGGTTATTAAGTAGGATATGCCAAAAGGGACTCTAGAAATTATAAAATAAATGGGAGACAATGTAGATGCTTTATGAACCAGTTGTTTATGTTTTCCAGTTTCTAAAGACACTATACCTATACGGTAATTTCATGGTTTTGTTATATGTTGTAGTAAGTGTGCTTCAATTTTGATGTAATAACAATGTTTGTAAAGTATGGGTCATTATAGTTGGTATCAGAGGAAAGGTATAGTCAACCTTTGGAAACTAGGATGTGAAAGCCTTAGTAAGAACCATAAGGATATGTCTAAGCATAGAACACAATATTAGTGTTTTAGAAATGGCCATGAGTAACCTATGATAAAACCTTAAGTGTGAAAATTTATTTTTTATTATGTGGTTTTCCTATTATGATTAGTGTTGCTCACACTATGCAACTTGGTTTTAGTCAATGGCTGGAACCCGAAGGAACCGTGTTAATGTTGAATGAGATGGGAAATGCAATGATTGTCCCCCTGAGAAACCAAATGTTATGGGAGCTGGAATGAAAAATCTTGTAGCCATGCTCACACAAAATTTTCAAGATATGAACCATGCAGGACTTCCAAACGAGAAAAGGAAGGAGCAAAATTCTATTGAATCATTCATGAGGCAGCGTCCACCTTCATTCAGCCGGTCTTCTGATCCATTAGTAGCAGAACAATGGATTAGTACCACTGAAAAGATATTTTTAGTTCTAAAATGTTCTTAACATTAAAAAGTCATCTTAGTAGTGTATCATTTGGAAGGTGATGTTGATAAATGGTGGAATCTTATCAAGAATACGAGGCAAAGAGATGAAATTGAGTCCGTGGAATGGGACGAGTTCAAGAATTTATTTTTCAATAAGTACATCCCTAGTATTCTTCGAACAAAGATGGAGAAGGAGTTTCTTGAACTGATGAAAAAGGATGATGAATCGGTTGGTACCTAAGAATCTAATTTTACAAGACTTTCAAGGTACACTTCCAGAATTATTATCCAACCTCAGAGTAAAATCGATCGATTATTTAGTAGCTTAAAACTAATTCTTCGAAGTGTGTTAGCCATAAAGGACTTAAATAGCTATGAGGAAATTTTTTGATGTGATCTCAATGTTGAGATGGAGATTGGAGTAACCCATCAGTCATATGGGTTTGATAAGAAGAGGAAAATGGAATTCAAAGGAAAATCTAAAGGCCACACTGAAAATAAGATGAGTTTTCCTTTATGCTCAAATTGTGGAAGGAAACATGGAGGGAATTGTCTTAAAGGGACAAGAAAATGTTTTATGTGTGGAAAAAAGGTCATCGGGCAATTGAATGTCAAAATAATTGGAATAAGATTTCTAATGATGCAAACAAAGAAAGGGATGCACAGAATGCACCTCCTACACTTCAATGTTTCAAGTGGAAGGAGATGGGGCATTATTCCAATCAATGCCTTAATCCAGGGGTTTTTTATGATGATCGACGTCAACAAACTCTTAAGGCCAAAGACAAAGGAAAGTCACATGCAATTTTTATTAGTGATGTGGAGTATGATAATGAAGTGGTGAAATGTACACTTACCATCCACTCTAAAGTAGAAACTGTTTTATTTGATTCTGGATCCACCCACTCTTTTATTTCTGAATAATTTTCTAAGGGTATCGCCATATTACCTCAACAATTAGATGTTGAGTTAGCTGTGACAACCCATAATGGCACAACAGTTGCATCAAAAGTTTATAATTATTCTCCAATTGATGTTTTTGGAAAAGTGCTTCCTAAAAATCTTGTGATCCTTACTATAGTGGAATTTGATGTGATTCTTGGCATGGATTGTATTTCTTTATATGGAGATCATATCAATTTCCAAATAAGGGAAGTCACATTTCATATTCCAAATCAATATATGATCGTCTATCGATGCAATGATGAACATAACCTTCTAGTGGAAATTTCTTTCATCTTATGGGTCTTGATTCCACTAAATGAAGGTTATTTATCTAAAATGGTTGGAGAGAATCCCACGATTAAGAATATTACCATTGTACGAGAGTTTGATGATGCCTTTCTAGAGGAATTGCCGGGTCTTCCACCAAATCGTGAAGTTGAGTTTTCAATAGAACTCGTACCGAGTGCTTTGCCTATTTCAAAGACACCTTATATAATTGCCCTAATTGAGTTGCAGTAATTGACGAAGCAACTCCAAGAGAATCTTGATAAGGGATTCATATGCCCTAGTGTGTCACCTTGGGGAGCACCTGCTCTGTTTGTTAAGAAGAAAGATGGATCAATGAGACTATGCATTGATTATCGAGAACTTAACAAGATCACTATCAAAAACAAATATCCTCTCCCACACATTGATGACTTATTTGACCAACTACATAGATCTCAATACTTTTCCAAGATTGATATGCCTTCAGGGTATCATCAATTATGGTTCAAAGGGAGTATGTACCAAAGACAGCTTTCCGTACAAGGTATGGACACTATAAATTTATAGAGACTCCATTTGGTCTTACTAATGCCCCTTCTATCTTCATGGATCTAATGAATAGAGTTTTTAGAGACTATATTGATCAGTTTGTGGTAGTCTTTATAGACGATATTCTTGTCTATTCAAAGAGCAAGGAAGAACATGAAGATCACTTGAGAATTGTATTGAAGACCCTAAGAAAGGAGAAGCTTTATGCCAAATTTACCAAGTGTGAATTTTGGATTCAAAAAGTTGCAATTTTGGGTCACATAATCTCAAAAGAGTGTATATCTGTGGATCCAACAAAAACAGAGGTTATCGAAAGATGGTCAAGACCAACAACACTAACTGAGATCCGAAGTTTTCTTGGTTTGGCTGGATATTATCGATGTTTTGTGAATGATTTTTCATGATTATCTAATACACTCACCAGGTTGACTTGAAAAGGAGTTAAGTTCATGTGGACGGAGGAGTGTGAAGAAAGTTTCAAGGAATTGAAAAGAAGGTTATCCAGTACACCTATGCCCACACTGCCTTGTAGTGGAGAATGGTTTGTGATCTACAGTGATGCATCCAAGAAGGGATTGGGGTGTGTTCTCATTAAAAACGATATGGTGATAGCTTATGCCTCATGACAGTTGAAAATCCATGTGAAAAATTACCCAACTCATGATTTGGAGTTAGCTGCAGTAATCTTTGCATTAAAGATTTGTTGGCATTATCTTTATTGTGAAAGGTGTGATATTTACACTGATCACAAAAGTTTAAAGTATATTTTCACACAAAAGGAGCTGAATATATGCCAAAGAAGATGGTTGGAGCTGATTAAGGATTACGACTACTCAATTCATTTTGACCCTGGGAAAGAAAACAAGGTGGCAGACGCATTAAGTCGACAAGACCATGATAGTTAATCCATGATGAGGATCACAAAAGAACCAATATTTATGGATTTGCAAAGGATGGATGCTGGAATTATAATGGAAGGGAAAAAATATTATCTTTCTCAAATGAATGTTCAACCATCTATACATGTGAAGATTAAGGAGGCACAAAAAGAAGATGTAGAGTTACAAAAGAAGGTGAAAAATGTTCCTGAATTCAACTTTGATTGTGATGGGATAATAAGGTTCAGGAATCGGGTTTGTGTTCCTTAAATACTCGAATTAAAGAAGGAGTTGTTGGATGAAGCTCATAGTTATTCATTCTCTATTCATCCTGGAAGCACAAATATTTATAGGGACTTGAAAGAGTACTTCTGGTGGGATGGCCTAAAAAGAGATGTGGCTGAATATGTCTCTCGATGCTTGGTTTGTCAGCAAGTTAAAGCTGAGAGATAGAAGTCTAAAGGGATGTTACAACCATTACCAATACCAGAATGGAAATGGGAAAACATCATTATGGACTTTGTCATTGGACTTCCTAAAACATCCAAAGGCAATAATGCTATCTGGGTCATAGTTGATCATCTTACAAAGTCGGCACACTTCATTGCTATTAGAGGGGATTTCTCTCTTGATCAGATTTCCAGGATATATGTAAAGCAAGTGGTAAGATTGCATGAAGTACAACTTTCCATTATATCTGATCGGGATCTGAGGTTTACCTCAACCTTTTGGTGAAGTCTTCAGCATACTCTGTATACAGAGTTGAGTTTCAGCACTGCTTATCATCCTCAGACAGACTGTCAGTTTAAGAGAACAATTCAAAATCTAGAAGATATGTTAAGAGCTTGCTCTATGGATTTCAAAGGGGGTTGGGATCAACACCTAACCTTGGTGGAATTTTCTTATAATAATAGATTTCACTCTAGTATTCAGATGGCTCCTTATGAAGCTCTCTATGGAAATAAATTCCGAAATCCAACTTGCTGGGATGAAGTTGGGGAAAGAAAGCTATTAGGACCTGATCTTGTTGATAAGATGGCAGAAAAGGTCCGATCCATTCAACAACACATAAGAGCAGCTCAGAGTCGACAAAAAAGTTATGCCGACAACCGAAGAAAAGAACTAGAGTTTGAAGTGGGTGATAAAGTGTTCTTACAAATATCTCCTTGGAAGAGAGTAGTGAGATTTGGAAAGAAGGGAAAGCTGAGCCCTAGGTATATCGGTCCTTTCGAAATATTGTATCGTGTTGGAAAGGTAGCTAACTGATTGGTGCTTCCACCGAATCTCTCTCAAGTTCATGATATCTTCCATTTATCTCTCCTGAGAAAGTCCATACTCGATCCTTCACATGTACTCAGCTCAGAAGTTGTACCGCTGGAGCAAGATCTTTCTTAGGAAGAAAAGCCGATAGAGATTCTGGATCGTAGAGAAAAAGTCGTACGGAACAAGACCACTCGCTTGGTGAAAGTTTTATGGAGGAACCACTAACTAGAAGAAGCTAAATGGGAGCTTGAGGATATGATGAAGGAGAGGTATCGCCATCTGTTTGTAACAAAGTGACGAATTTCGAGGGAGAAATTCATTTTAATGGGGGTAGAATGTAACACCCAAGATTTCTATGAGAAATATTTTATTTTTATGTTATATACATCATCAAATGAATCTTTCAATACACACAACACTAGCTTGGCTTTCTTTACACGCAATCACGGCCTTCCCCGATAGCTTGTGTTGTACGGAATACCGAGTTTCTCTAAACAACGATATGCTATTAAAATATTATTAAAACTAGCCATTATGAATAGTAATACCCACTTTTTAAAATTTTGTAAATTTATATTTCAAAATGGGATTCATATTTAGATTCAGAGTATCAAAGTTAGCCTAGGGTGAAATTTTGGCATTTTTCTAAAAACTTTCAATTTTTGATGAATAGTGAAAACAGTGGGTTACTATTCAAAAACCGACATTTTTATTTAATTAAATATTTAGTTTAATTAAATTTATTTTATGTCAAAATTGATACATAATACCTATATAAGTTCAAAGTAATTCATTGGAGTCATTTTATTATAATTTTATATATATAAAACTTTTATTGAACTTTTCAACGTCTTTTACCCACCTCCTAGGAGAATTTTGAAATTCACATTAAACATATTTTAACCGCTTCTGTGAGTGGAATTTTGAAAATCTTAGAGACATGGTTAATATCAAGGACAAAAATGTGGTTCAATGAGATGAAAATAATTTTTGGTGAATAGTAAATTTTTACTTTTATTTACCACGGTTGAAAGTAAATAGGGTAATTAAGGGTAAAAATGATATTATTATTACCCTAACACATGTCCGAATTCTATTGGATAAGTGTAATTTGACCAAAAACAACATTAGGGATAAAATATTACCCTTTAGTTCCACTTGGATTAGATTAGGACAATTAATATTATTTTATTTAAAGAAGAGGTAAAATTGTTAAAATCAAAGTTTAATAACTAAAACATTTTTAATATAGGGTTATACATAAGCTAAATTCGACTATAAATATTCATTAGAAACCTAAAACGATTTCCTACATAATGGTATTTTATTTATAATTTTTACACATTAAATAAGTTAATTTATTTATAACACAATGATGATGCAGTAATTATCTTATTAATGAAATATTAACATAATTGATGTTATAAATACCCAAATAAATGTAATTTGAGACTTTTTATGAATTACACGAATTTGATAGGTTAATATGACATGTTATTATTGATGTAATTAACGTTTTTAGAACTAATAATGCTGTTTTGATTTTCAAAAAAATCAATTACCAAATAGTTTCAAAATTGACATAAAATAGTTTTTTAAAACAATATTATATTATTAATTGTTATTTTATTCCTAAAAATCTATGGTTTAGCCAAATGACTTATATAATGTTATATATATTAATAATAAACAACTTGGGGTTCTTTTGTCTTGTTATTGTAAGTTTATTAACCTTGTACTGTAAGAAAACAAGAAGACACGGTAAAAGTTAAATTGTTGAACTTAAAGTTAAATCTAAATGATAAGGTTAAAATAGTGACCTAAACTTATCCAAATTCTATTGGATGAGATTATTTTGACCCACCCCCACCTTAGATTTGAAATAAATCAATTTTCAGTTATTGAAAACCGAATATGACTTTATAATAGAATAATATTTTTAGTTTTTTTAAAGGTGCCCCTCTCCTCCTTTATAAAAGGGCACCTCCTCCCTCTCCTCCTCACACCACTTTGAGCCATCAAGCTCTGAAAAACCCTGCCAAATTCTCTTATTCACTTCCCTATAAACATCCTAGAGGTCCTGGTCTTCTTAAAAGACCATCCTTAGTGCCCTAAGAGGAGGTTAAGAAGAGGCGCGTCAAATAAGAGGTAATATCCATTACCGATCCTTTCCAATTTCTTTCTTCTTCAACTTCTTCTTCTTTAGTTGTTTCATTATGAAATAATAACATCAGTATCACTCATATACGGATATGTTATTATAAGTATGAATCATCCCTATTTCACTATCTATCCATCCTACGGAAAATGAAATCACCGCGCGTGCGTACGTATGGAATACCTTCTCCACGCCGTGGTTTAATCTATTTTCCACCACCACCATACTTGGATGGGTATAATGGTGTAAATAATAACTATATATGATTATTGTAAAGTTATATTGATTCTAAAATATTATACATACAGTCCAATACAATACCACGATCATGGGAACGATATCATCGCTCGTGCGTACGTACGGAATACCATCTCCACGATGTGATGTGACTCGTTCTACATGATCTTTATTGAATAATGATTATATAAATGAATTGAATGAATTAATATGATATATATTACACTAATACCATTCTGTAAATGAGGTATCTATAACATAAAAAGAAGAATAAGAACTTATTCGACAAAACACACATAAGAACAAAAATTAAAAAACACCCGAATAGCAAGTAATAATGAAATATTACTAATAAGAATCTAAGAATATGACCGTATATGATATCATAAAAATAATTATGATTCTATAATAAGTCAATGACATTATTTAAATCATTATACAGGAGTTTCGGACACTTACAAAGCAAATCGGACCTAAGTTAAGGAAAAATCTTGCAATCTCAATTTTTATCCGAGATTATTTATACTTCAGAATTTACTGGGGAATATTTATCATCCACATATATGTTTCCTCAATATGTAATATTGTTTATATCCTCCTAAAATTTTTTAAATCCAATTTTACCCTTTGTTTAGTTTTTAGTAAAATATATGAAAGGAATCTTTTGTCGTTTTTCGTACGAGGTACTTTTTGACCTTTTCAGCCAAAGTACGAGAAGAATGTTTTTTAACTTATACGACACGAATGGATTTTTAGAACATTATTTCCATGAATATTCCTTTACATGTTTTCAGGTTAATTTTTAGTCAACTTATTTTAGTTTAAAATTATATGACATGTTAAGAAAGGAAATTTTTTTTGAATTAGAAAGGATATTTTCCTCAAGAATGGAGTTCAAGGGTTTTATCAAAATTATTTTTCATCTAAGATAATATAGGCTTATTATTCTATCCCTATTTTTACATTTTTTTAATTATGTTATGATGGAATTATTTTTATGATATCCTTTTATCTTATATTGATTTTGTTATGATGGCATGATGATTAAGAATCCCATTTTTATTACACGGGTTATGCCATGATGTATGATTTATGATTTTGTGGCACACATAAGAATTGTTTCATTATGCGATGGGTGTGACCTATATCTCCCTCCTATGCATTGGGTAAATATTTATATCTCATGAGATAGACATGGTTGGAATGGTAGTTTAATCCGGTTCAGTGAAACATGACTGAAACGAGGAGTGAACTCGGTTCCGAAATGGACTTTGCCTGCTAAGATAGTCTTGGAAATGAGTCTTGACTACTAATAAATGATTCTCTATGATTATGTGTGTATGCCAAAAAGTTTCTTTTTTTAATTTATGATTATTGGGATTACATTTCAATACTATGATTTATCCCATGTTATGAAATTATGATTTCTTTTGCAGGTTATGATTTTCAAAATGTTATGTTCTTATGAATATGATGTGATTGATATTTTTTTTACCCTTACTGATCATTTGAGCTCACCCTTTTGTATGTTTTCTTTCCCCAGGTCAGGAAGAAGGTTATTAAGTAGGATATGCCAAAAGGAACTCTAGATATGATGAAATAAATGGGAGACAATGTAGATGATTTATGAACCAGTTGTTTATGTTTCCCAGTTTCTAAAGACATTATACCTATACGTTCCTTTCATGATTTTATTATATGTTGTAATAAGTGTGCTTCAATTCTGAAGTAATAACAATGTATGTAAAGTATTGGTTGTTATATTTTTCATATAGGGTGTGGAACATTTTAAATTTATGTAGTGAGGACTATGGAATGTATTATTATGATCATGGAATGATACATCTTATAAATAACGCATAAAGAATCCTATTAACTAATGATAGGGAATACTATAGTTTAAATTCATATAGTGAGGAATACTAGGAAAAAGATACCTAGAAATATATTGTGTGGGACTAATACAATAGAAACCCTATCTAGTTCAACCTGGCATGAGAGTCAAGTGATGGGGTTTTAGGTGTTTCTTGAGGAATGGTTCAGCTCAAGGTACTAGGGGAATCCATGATGAGAATCTCAACTCATGATATAGGAAAGGGACTAAGAGGAGTAGTAAAACTCAATGTTTTTCATGGAGTGTAGAGAAGTGTGTTGAATCATCGTATTCTAGGAGTGGATGTTAGTGTGGTATAAGGGTTCAATAGAAAATGTTGTTGACCCAGCCTGAGAAGTTTGTGGCATGACTCTCCATGTTTCATGGCGGTCAGTGATGAAACTAAAGTGACTAGGCTAGAAGCCCAGGACCATATCCCAACACTAATCCAATGTTGGGGTGTGGGGGAACAAGCCTATAGGTATAGACCAACAGGTTTAAAGTAGGACCTCCATGAAGGATAAGGCTCTCACAAAGTATCAGGTTTCATGAATATAAAGGTCTCATGAAGGATTGGGAAATGTGGAGCTTACATTATCATGATATATGAGGGTCCACAGATCATAGGTTCTCACGAAGGATGGGGTTCATGGAAGGAGTGCTCAAAATTGTTTTGGAAACCACTGTTTTGTGATTCTTTGAGCATATTAAATAATGGATCTTTACGTGGCGCACCCATTCATGATGGATCACCAATATTAAAATAAGGTCTGCAATTTTATGATGCTCTTTGAAGCATTATCAATTGAAAAATCTATATTGTATATTAGCATATATTTATTCTCTTAAAGAGCATGTGAGGGAGGTATTTAGAGTGTCTGGGTTTCATGAAGATTGAAAACATTCAAAAAGCATGATGAGTTTTGTGAATGGGAATGAATCCATGATTATGAATATCATACTTGTGAAGAAAACAAAAAACCTTCACACATTTGTGAAGAGAGATACTTGAATCTATCTCAAATAATGGACCTCTAAGAATAAACATCCATGAACAAAGCTTCATAAACAGACCTCTACAAACCATTTTTGGTACCCTAACATTAAACTCCTATAACTTCTTATATGTAACTCTATTCTGGATCTAAAACTAGTCAATAGAAGCCTCTGAAATGAGCTACACATCTAGATTAGGATCTTCAGTGCTTGGTTCATTCCAGAATGAATTTCTTCAGTTCCAATAGAGGTAATATATCTTCACAGTATATGATTTTTCAAAACAAGTTTTTTTATTATCCTTAACATATCAGTGGTTATAAAGAATTATTTTTTACCATAATCCTTTGGTAAAATAATTTGATGAGATTTTTTTGTCATAGAATGTGTTGGGATCACATGAATTAAATTACTAGAACATATATTTGTTTAGATTCATGTTCTATGTTATTTAATGTATTATCTTGAAATGATTCAATTAAATTTATAAACTCTATATTTATGTATGAACCATATGTTTCCCATTTCGTAATTTAGGTATGATTTTTTAGAGGTTCTATAATTTGGAATCAGAAATATTTTTTCACTATATTTTTGGATGAGAATATAAATGTTTGAATATTTAGGTGCTTAAACTTATTGGGTTTTGAAAATTTAAAGCTTTTGAGAATATTATTTTTTAATGTATCTTGCTTTAGGAATTATCATAATTATATCCTAAAAAAATGGTTTGTTTTTAGTGATTTTCATTCCTAATTTTTTGTTTGGTCTTTACTGGATTTGAGGTGACGTTATCCAAATTATGTGGTTTTTTAGAGGGGTTGTACATAAGAAGTCTTGGGTGTTTCTAAGGGTAAATGTGATGAGTGTTGCCTTATGTTTAGTCTATACATTAGAAGAATTTTCATATGTTTGGTGGGGTACACAAGGAGTTGGTGTTCCAGAAGAGAGTTATGAGGCTACCCTCTCTTGAACAAAGACTAGATCCTTGTTTTAAGGCATGTTTCTATTTTATATACCTTTGATAGTATTATGAAATATTCATGATGAGTTAATTTTTCTTATAATGATGTATTTTTAATTGATTTTGAATTTTAGAGATTTTTAGGGCCTATTATCATTGGTTCCCTATTTGGATGTTTTTGGATTATTGTAAAATATATTTATTTATATTTTTTCTTTGATGAGTATATTAATACCTTTATTTTAACCCTCTAATATTTTTTGGAGTGATTGGTTGTTTTTTAGAATTGATAATTAGATAAAATTATTAAATATTTGGGAGACCACCACAAATATTTCATTTTATTGAGTTTGTGTATGTTGTCTTATAGAGGTAGTAATGTGTGACTACATTATAAGGTTTATATTTTTCATTAAATGAACCTTTTTTTGTCTATAGGTTTTTCTTCCTTTGTATATAATCCCCTTTTTAGTGATGTGACATAGAGACATTATGGGTGATTATATGTGCGGGGGTTGAGTTCGGGGGATGTTGAACTTTTTTTATGATAGAATCTGAAATTTTGTCATCATCTTTAATTATATTTATAAAATGTGTCTACCTTCATTTTATAATTTATATAGTCTCTAGGTTTTTGAAATATAATTTTTAGATACAGTTAAATATCATCCTTTCTTTGGATCGCCTATTTTATGAGAATATTTATCGGGGAAGAAAGAATTATGGTTAGGATAATTGTGACCCTAAACCATGAATTTATTAATAAATTAATTTGTTTGTTTGTTATCATAATTCACATTGAGATTTTTGTGTTTTTTTTAACATTAATAATTTTCCCAATGCATGATTCAGACCACAATTTTTGAAAACTATGAGACAATTGTGTGAGAGAACCAGCAACTCCCAATAGATCTATTTTCACGATTGAATCATGGTTTATTTATCTATGTGGACAAGTCATGCAGTGTAATCATATATGAATTGTTCCATCAAAAAGGTTAGAAGATAATTTGGGAAAACATTCAAACAAACAATGAGATCTACCCAATTCCCTAAAAATTGTATTTTATATTTATATCCCTTGGAGTTTTACACCATTATCCATCATCTTCCCTCCCATTTAGGCCTTATAACCTATGTTCTTATCCCCCTTTGTTTTATATTCTCTCATATTGATTCATTTGGTATTTATTCATGTTTTATGAATGATTACTGAAGTTAATGCCTCCAAACTTCCTCTTATCCCCATTGAGAATATTTTTCCCCTTTTCACTCCTAACCTAGAAGTGTTCTGATGACTTGGTGTTGTCTTGCAAGAAATTTAACTTGGGGTTTTTTAGGATATTTATGGTCTTATAAAGACCACTCAATTTATTTTTGGTATATTTTTTGTAAAAATAGTGAAATATACATGTAGGAGGTTGGTTTCTCTATGCTCGAGCCATTAAATTTAAATTATTTTATGGATTTTATATTCTGAGCGTCTCTTTGAATAGTTTAAATTAGTAAATTGAATTATAATGATTTTTGTTTGCAAAAGTGGGTTTGTATTTGTCTTTGAAATTGGTATGAGGGAAAATCCAAATACATTAATGGTCAAACCCTTTTTCATATAAAATTAGAACCTCTATTTATTTTTTAATTTCTTAAGTGACTTTTATAAAAAAACAAATTGTTTGATTTTATAAAGTAGGAGATCTATGTTTGAAAAATGAATCATTTATAATGGGTTTCCACTTGTAATTAGCTATAACTGTTTTAAGAATAATAAGTTTTCTTAAATGGGAAGTTTTGTTTTCTAATTTTATTTCAAACAATGTCTCAAAGGTCATGTATTAAATATTAGTGTGATGGATTGGAATTATAGGTCATTTTTACGTAGTCTTCATTAGGATATTAAAAGGCATGATATCTGGTGTGTGTGAGGTCCTCTATTATTTCCTTTATTTATGAATTACTTATTATATTTCCCATTATGGAATATTCAATATTATTTGATAAATGTTCAATATTAACGTGGTTGATTTGTATGAGGATATTAGAGATGAGGTGAGATATATTATTTTGATTTGTTTATGCATGTGATTCTTATTGGATATTTTTTCACCAAAATTGACATATGTCTTGGGAAACCTAGAAATAAGTGAAATACCTAGGTGAGTGATTCTATTTTAGAGAATGAACACTAGGTGGTTCCATAAGTATGTGTTTGTTTTACTTAGGGTAACCTATAAACAATAATATGAGGGAAATATGAGGTTGAGTTCACTTATTTTTAACTAGGGTTGGATGATTCCATATTAGGTGTTTTGTTAGCAAGGTCCAGTTTATTTTCTATTAGATCCTAGTGTGATACCCATGATTATTATTCATTGTTGATGGTTTTATTAGAGTATTCCTATTCTATACTATGATTGTGTCATATTATTCTCATTTGGATTAGTTAAAACATTTTTATTCATGATTTTACCTTTTTTCTAATAATGTATGGTTGTATACTATTTAGGTTCTATTTCTTATGGTTTGTTTTACATTTTTATGTTGGTTTTAAAAGGTTTTTTTTGAAAATTTTTAAATAAAGGGATTTTTTTGTTTCATTGACATGAATTTCCCCCATACATAATGATTTAAAATGATTTCCCTCTTTTAAACGGTGGATGAAACCAATTTTTGATAGGTAATTTTTAATGGTTTTCTGCATTGATTTAAATTTAAGTGTTTTTGAAAATACTGTATATTAGGTTGTGAATAAAGAGAAAATATTATACTTAAATACGTATTTCAAATAATAATGGAAATGGATTTATATTTATAGGGTGTGTACTGGGTGTGTTGGGATAACTATTGGGTATTTTTTATGATTACATTATTATTATAGGATCAATACAGACTCTAGTTGAATTCTGAGTTGTCTTGTAGGTTTTGGTTTGGTCAAATTGGTGCTAACAATTGATGGAAATTCACATGGATCATAGTGATAGGTTATAGTGGATAGTGTTTTTGTTTCATTAATTTATCAAATGTATTGATTCTCGCTCAAATTTACCCTAGTGAAGAAGGTAGGACGGTCCTTGTAGTTTATCTTGGGTTGTCGAATCCACAGAGACCTAAGAAGTAACCTATAGACATGCACATTCTAAGGAACATTTTTGGCTATTAAGTGGCCAACTTTGGGTTGATTTTAGATGGGTTTAAGGGAACTCTAAGATACTTAAGTGAATTAAATTTAAAAGAATGAGTTGATCCTATGTTATCGCTCAGGGTGGATTGGACGTATTTCCTTTTTAATGATTTCAATTTCTTATATTTGAGATGGGTTAATTTAAGGAGATAAAAAAACATCATCACTTACTGGTTTAATTCCTACACCCTTTAATACTAATCACCCATACACTTGAAGGATCAATGTTTTGAGCACTTCAAGGTAAAGGTTCGTATTAGCACTTGAAGTGTGTGGCCTTAAATTCAACAAGGACGATGGAGTTTAAAAATCATCAAATACAAATCTCAATTAAAGAAGTGATTATATGTTAATGAGGTGATAAATAACATCCAATCTAGACCCCTGATACTCCCTTGGATCAACCCATAAGTGGGTTATCCCTCCATTGATCCCATGGTTTCAATGGAAGCGGAAAGTAGACTCATGAGGGTGGAAATGGAGAAGTAATGAAAACAACAAAAATAAAATGATCACTCCACCGTTGTGTGAATAATTTCACAAGGTTTGGTGTGAATAAATTCACACCTTCATCCAACGATATCAAAGTGATATGGAGACCAACATAATAAGAGTAGAAGAATAACTTTTATTAAGAAACTAAAGTTAATTGAACAACTTACAAGTGAAAGACAAATTTGAGACAACATAATCGCAACATAACATTACAATTGAACCAAGCAACCAAGATCATCAACTCCTCCACCAAAACTACCTTGAATAGGCATTTTTGAGCCCTTGGGTAGAGCCTCCAACAGTACAAGTCATCCCATTTGATTATGGTAGGTCTAGGGTGGTGGAAAGTTTGTGGAAAGAAGACTTTCCACCCTTGACCCGAAAAGGAATCCAACTTTCATGCACCAAAAAGACATGCTGACACACCTTCTAGATGGAAGAATTAGTGTTTTCCATAGAATAATTAAATTAATCTCCGGATGTCTCCTAACATCCTGTAGAATATCAGCCCAAAAGGAGTTATGGTTTGCGAGATATGGTTTAATTGGTGGGCTGTTTTTCTGGTCCACAGAATCTGGCTTAGAATTTTATCTCTAAATTGGGCCGCTTAAATGGACACCATGGAGGCAGAATTAGCATTGGATCCTGAAGCGTTATTTCTTCCTAGACATGTCTTCTAGAATCCCCATAAAGGTGGGGTTAATTGGGCCTATATGTTGGGCCCCAAAGCCTAATCAGTGGGCTGGTGTCCAATATGCCTTCTCCAAAATTGCTTCCTTTCATTGCCAAATATCTCCATCATCCTCCATGAATTCTCCATTGATCCATGAATGAAACATGTTCATATTGGAGTGTAGATAAATTTACAAAAATATAAATATAAAATATGTATAATTAGATGAATCATTGGGTACTTAAAATGATGTTAAAAAATGTACCACATAATAGTGCATTTTAAGAAGGTATTCCAATCATAATGTGAAATGATGTTCAAAGTGTAAAATGCACTAAAATTGTGTTTATGAATAATAAAGAACATGAATATTATATATATTAACAATTAATATTATCCTCATTTAGTGGCTAATCATGTATCATACCATGCCATAATTTTTTATCTAACATTATTTTTATTAAATTTTGTTATTGTACTTTTGAATTATTATTAATTTTATATTGGAATTCATTATATGAACACTCTAGGTTATTTATTGTTTGTGACATATGGATATATTGTATTTTATTATTTGGTTATGATTATTATGAGTTTTAACTTATTTCAGGGGTTTGGATTTCAGAATTATGGATTCGTCCTTCCAAACTTATGGGTGGAATTTTTAATCCTTTACTTTTGCTTAATCAGTAAAAATTATTCCCAAGGAATCTAATTTGATGTTTGAATACTAGTTTTCAGTCTGTGAGGATTGAGAAAACAAATTGATCAAAGGGGAAGATCAACTCGGGTACCAGTTCAGTGGATCCATAATTGATTCATCACACACATTGAAAAAGATTCAATAATTTTTTTTCCAAAGTATGTGGAATATTTTACAATACATAGACCGATAAACGAATTGACATGGTAGAAATATTTTTTTAGATTATTCAAGTAGCAAAAAACCACCAAATTCCTTTAGTAGTGATATTTTAATGAGGACCAGATCAAAAGTTGTAGATTTTATTATATGATCATGAGGTTACTATAATCAAGTGGAGTTAGTTCTAGGGTCAGTTTCAAGATGAATTATTGTTTTTCAAAATTTATTTTTGAGAATTAGTAAAAGTTATGAACAGTCCATCAGAGGAATTATTTTTATGAGTATGGAGTGATGATTATGAGTTTGATGTGTTTTTCAATGAACATTCTATCTAATGAGGAAAAATAATCCCTCTATTTTTTCATAAGATTATGACCATATATTAATTAAGATATCAAAACCATCACTTTATGAAATTACACTGAGCTACCAAGGAAAAATAGTGCTACTGAGAGGACTTTGGTGGTGGCTAGTAATATTTGAGAATGAGGAATTTTATAGATTCACAAGGTATTTTTTATAATAGATATTTTAAACAAATATTACTTAGTCATTTTTATTTGTTATTTTAAAAATATAATACTCTTAGTTAGTTTTTAATATTAAATTAGTTTGTTTTTATTGGTGTAATTAGTTTGTTTTCATCAATTTTATTAAATTATTTATTTATTTATTTAGATTGTTAATTAATTTTTCTATAATAATAAAATATAAAATTATTATTAAAGAATAATAAATATAAAACTAAATAAAAATTAGAAATAACTATATAAATTAGTAAAATAATTATTTATGGAAAATCCTTTAAATAATTATTATTTTAAAATTTATTAAAAAATTACTATGATTTTAATAAAAAAAATAAAAAAATATTTAAATATATTATTAAAAAATAATAAAAAATTTAAAAAATTAATAAAAAAATTAAATATATATATATATATATATAAATTATTAAAATAGTTTACTGTCATAAAAATTTATAGAATATAATTCTTAAAAAGTTATAAAATAATAAATTTATATTATAGAAATCATTTATTTGAAACCAATTTATAATAGTTATTTAAGAGTGATTATATACTAAAAGGTATAATAATCTAAAAAATAATTAAAATATTTATAAAAATTAAAATTATTATTATAAAAATTAAAATTATTGTTATTTTCAATATTATGGGTATACATTAACAATTGTTAATATTTTAATATTATTTACATGTTTTAGATATCCTGATATGATTTCAATTATTTAATACATAATGTTAGATTGTTCATGAAACTAATTTGTTTTTAAAAAATTATCCAACCAGATTAAATTCCTTTTGAGTTTTTTAATGTTATTTTACCTCTATTCATCATTGAAGTACTTTCTACATCTACTTTCATTATGATTACTATTGAATTTTCTTTTATAAAATATTTATTATATATATAAGATTGAAATTTCAATTAATTATTTATTATTGACTACACTTATAATTTCCCAGATTTTCCCACTCTAAACTGTAACTAGATTGATTCACCACATAACCTCATACTAACCTCCTCGTAGACTAGAGGATTCTGACTAGCAGTGGGTACTTATGTTAGTTTTTTGAGGAGAATGTACTCCCTAAATTAGAGTTCACAACAATAATATAAATAACTGGTCATCATAGACATCAAAGTACAAAGAAAGAATAAATCAACTGAACATTAAACAACAAAATGAAAAACATTTAAGGCCCAAATAACCATAACATACATCAAACACTGATTTCCCGCTATGCTGATCACATATATAGAAAAATTGAAAAATAATACACTAAGATCTAAGGTTAACTATGAGATGTGCCTCATATATAGTCTCTAATATCCTGTCAAGATGTTCTAGGCTAATCATAAGACTCCATACGAGTTAATATTATTGATCATGCCTTCCTAGGCCTCCACCCCATCATTTTTTCATCATTTCTAAGCATGAAAGTAAACATAAGGACTAGACACACATCGAGGTGGATACACTAGGGGTGAGAAATGAATCCAAGCAGGCCACCCCTAATAGTGAACCTATAATATGGCATCATAAGTGTATGATGATGTTATATTCCTAGCCTAAATGAGAAATAATGGGAATAAAATATAAATAAAATGAACATAAATCTTTATGTTTGTAGCCCAAATCTACCATACCTACTTCAGCTAGTGTTGGGGTGTCTCTGAGCACGTTATATCAAATGTTCCAACTCGGTAATATGTTCTCTCTAATTCTATGGTATCCCAACCAATACTCATGACTCTAGAGACCTATCTCATGATAGTCCAAAAATATGAGCTCCAAATACATGACATCCCAAAACAATTTCTTCACGACTCCGGGGACGTAAACCATGACAGTCATAGCTTCTGAGATCTAAATCAATTGTAGATCTAAAGTGTATTCTCAAAACTATAAGGACCAAACACATTACAGTCCTAAAATTCATGATCTAAATCCATGGAGGCTCTAAATAGTACCCTCATGACTCCGGGGACATAACCATCATATATCCTAACATTCAAGCTCCAAATCCACTATGGATTCAAATTGTATCACTACAGTAGTCCTAATAGCGGATTCCAAATCTATGGAAGATCCAACAATGTAATCTAGTCTACAAATCCATGAAATCCCCAACCATATACTAATTTTCTAATCCATGGTATCTCTAATCACTGAGCTCAATGTTCGTGGTAGTTCCATTTCGTGGATCCAGCTCAAAAACATGGTAGTCCAACTAAATCATAGTAATCATAGGTTTTCAAACCATGCTTTATAATAAATAAAATAAAAGAAACATAGAAAGATTTATCTTAACTCACATTCCTATAATCACTATCTCTTCCTCATCAGGCTTACAAATTGGTTTAGGTTCTATGGTCACACCCACAAAAATATCTTCACAAAACCATAGGTCCCTGATTAGGGTCTTTCAATCAATCAAAAACTCCCTTGTCCATCTGATTCAATACATAATCATTGGAATAATTCTTAGGATCCTCATAAAAGGGAATACATGAACTAAGATACCCCTTGGGATCATCTGGGTGGGAGAAAAACTATAGAAATACTTATTTTTATCCTTGTTCATAATAAGTATCTCAAGAAATCTCCCAAATCATAGGTGTAACACATCCCACAAACCAGTCACTAATATCTCACAATCACATAGGCTAAAAAAGGAAAGCCTAATAAGGGTTATGGCCTCATTACCATACTCTTTCAAATCCACTATATGTTGGCCTAAACACCCAACATTTCAATCTCCTGGAGTCTCATCCCAATACTAATAACCATGGACTATACCATAGTAACACCCAATGAAGAAATTGGAAATATTTTTATAATTCTAATAAACATTCTAAGGACCTTCCTAAAAGTATCACCCCACTTCCCTCTAATGAGATGTCTGGATTCAATTACCTGTGGCATAACCTCTCTTTAATAAAATTATCTCCATGAATTTCCTCGTGGAAGTCCTCATATCACCCCTAGGTTTTAACCATCACATTATACATAAGAAGACACTCAATATAGACTCCTTATTTATATCCAATTCCTATTTTAGGGGTTTAAAATCCTTAAAATCGCTCAAATGGTTAACAAGGATGTATTATGCAGTTTTTACCATGATTACATGGAATTTAATCTAAATCCTCTACCCTATTCATGTAATTATACATAGTAGGGTACACCTAGGGTCTGGATGTGTATTAATACATGGATGTTCCAAAAATGGGGTTTAATCATGTACTTTTACATGACTAAGGAACACTAGGGTCATAACTGTATACTACTATATGACAAATTTCCCCTTAAAAATATTGTATGCCTAAGTACTCATCCAAATACCCATGTACCAAAAAAGGATGTACACTCTGATTACATGGAAGGTAATCAGAAAAAAAATCATCTTCACCAAAAAATAATAACACATGGTATGTTTTCTTGAAACCACATACCACGTGATTAAGTTTTTTGAATGAGAAAACCCTTTTGATCATCCTAAAACCCTAGTTCATGCAATAATAACTCTAAATTGGCCCTTTGGGGTCCCCAAAAAACATAACATAAGTTTATAAAAAAAATATTCTATAGGGAAATATGGATTAATCCTTCAATGTGTCTACCACTTTGATAGAACAATAAAGATTCAAGTCTAAATTTGGGATCGAATGCCTTTATAGTTAGATCTAGTATCGATCTTAATCATGGATGCTTAATAAAACATCCTATCCCCTTAACTTTCTATTTAGATATCAATCACAAGGGAGGAACCTATCCCCATCTATCATGCGTAAGATGGAAATGGTTTGAGGGGGAGGAATAATAAAAATTAAAATAATATTAATTAATTCATTCGTATATTAACAGTCATTATAATCCTCATCCCTAGTCGAAGAACATGAAGCCGATTTATAGATAAAATAAGGGAAAAAACTATTTTAGACACAACCATGTAGCTAGAATATGAACTTTATACTCAATTGAATAGATATCACCATTTGAACATCCAAAAATAATTTAATATTTAATTAAATAAATATTAACATTCGATGAAAATTCAAACTACTCAAGATTACATAAAACTCTAATATTTGGGTAAAAACTCTATTCAGAGAACTAAAGTGTACTCTGAAAAATTATCATAGGTCATCTTCCTAGGTAAATGACCATTTCCCCTCACAAACATATAAAAGATAAATATTCATATTTTTACTCATTTTTTCAAGAGAGAAATACATGGGGTCAATATAACATCTTAAATATAACCCTTATCATCCCCAAAATTCCAAAGTGTTCAACTAGAAGTCACGATTCTACCTAAGAATCTATACTTATAGTGCTATATCAACCATCCATGACTAACCTCATAGTGACCAAAACCATCTCCTAACACAAAACACTTCTTAACTTGGTCAAAAAAATAATACCCACCATTAGAGAATCCTTATATCATATTTATATCCAAATATAATCTCGTTAGACCATGATCCATCTATCAATGAATAAAGTGATTGAATGTGGATATATTTCCTACACTAGAGTTCCAATATGGAAACATCATCCACCCATCCATTGATCACCAGGTGTGTAAAAATCAATCCCCAAAACAAATTTAAAATAATTATTACATCCTCAAATGAACTATGACATACTAACCCATATGGATTTCCTCACATCAACCCTTGTGATTCAACCTCACCAGATCCACCATGGCTACACCACTCATATTTCTTCAAGATCTAACCAAAAACAGAAAACCCAAAATTTTTCCAACTATTACTACACATACCCACGTGTGTAATAATTCAAACAATAAGGTTTTCTCAAAAAGATATTTCAAAAACCACCCTACTCCTTGAGGTAGAGTGATTCCATAAGAACCTATTATAGGTGGTTATGATCACATGATCTATGAACAAAAAACTTGGACTAACACACCATAAACCACTAAACATTCTCCTCACACAAGAAAATTCTAACAAGACAGAGAACCCTCATACCTCCTTTTAAAAATCAGGATTATATCCTATGACAAAAATAAACACATGATTGTCCACCATTTGATTCCATTCCAATTCATGGATAGATACCAAAACTCTATACCATATACTAAAATGAATCCCAATAATTGATTTAGGCCATCAACCAATCCAGTCCTCTAATGGTCATCAAGATATTAAGGAACACCCAGAGCCACACATTCCAAGGTGGTAATAGCCATGGTGATCCTCATATAAAAGAGAGCTAAGTAATCACCAGGACCACACAATAATGTTAATTTCACCTCCTATGCCATGATATCAAAATATATCATGTAACCATGCTTACCACATCAAATTTACCAACAAATTTGTGCTAACTCCTCTCTCGGATTTCCCTAGATCATAAAAAAATCTCCAACTTAGTAAAAAGTAATTTAAAGATAAATTTTTCTAGGTATCCCACATTTCCCAATTTTTAATTCTCAAACTATTTCATAATTCATGTGCAACATCCTGATACTATCTCAAAATATCAAAGCAACACACATGCCAAGACACACACTCTTGGGTCTCATATCCATAATAAAATAACATTATGACTCAAAGGATATCAATGGACTGATTCTCATCAAGAATCTATATAAAATATAGCTCTATTGAGAATCGAAATTATTTATTCAACACCACCATATACCACATCTTCATTCAAGAAAATTTGTACAAAAAAAACCACAACCACTAGCCTGATTAATTATAATTCAATTCCAATATATATTAGAAAACACTATATTAGATGTTACTGTAGCATTAAATAACCAAAATTACATGGTACACTTAGCTATCATCACATTATTATAATACATATCTTGAGAACCCCCATCAATCATTTGTATTAACTAACATTTCATTTTAATCTATATAGGAAAACAATATATTGGTTTTTATTGTAATATCAAGTAATCAAACCTGAGAAATAGTTACCCACTTGGAGTTTTCCACTATGGAACCATCTGAAACCCCTAGTTTAAGGTATTTAACCATTTATTTAGGAATTTTATGTATATAAATTAATTGGAATAATTTTTATGATGTTTATAGCATTTTTGATTGTTTTTTGGGGGATTTTACAGTGCTTACCAGCTTGATCATGGTAAGTAGGAACCACGAAGAATGTTCCAGGAAATCATGAAAATAAAACAGTCTGCAATGGCTAGGCATTTTATTTGGAAAAACGATATAACCATCCTAGAGAAACCATGTGATGTGGGATAGAAGGGTTTATCATATTGGGCAGGAATTTTGTCTAACCATGTTGTCCAACCATGCGAGGGGTGTTTGGAGGTAGTGTCTAGTGCATAGTTAGCACACATTTTTCTTAACTATGCAGCATTAAAAACAAGTTCCAAATTTTGTGGATGTAATTTTATTTATCCACTAAACCACTCTATTTAACACTAAACATACCATAATTCCTCATAATGTATTGTATACCCTTCCTCTTAATTATGAAGTGTTATGTTGGAGGCTTTAAGTGTGTTGGAGGCCCACATTCCTTAGTAAGTGTTCGTTTATGGTTGTTTTCCTCATCTTCCATCTTCTTCCCACCC
Source organism: Viscum album (assembly GCA_963277665.1). NCBI lineage: Eukaryota > Viridiplantae > Streptophyta > Magnoliopsida > Santalales > Viscaceae > Viscum > Viscum album. The sequence continues at coordinate 390,326,339 of OY728147.1, read as the reverse complement.
ATAGATTTACAGATCTAATCCTTTGAAGATAGATCCATTTTGTGTGGTTCTAATCATGATGAGATATTCTGGTGTTGATTGTAGGCTACAATATCTATGTAATTTTTCTAGTGTTCCTATCATGATTTTTGAATAATTTGTTCCATTATTTGTTATCACCTTTGTTTTCTAGGTAGGTAGCTTGAATATCAACAATTATTATTTGAACATTATGGATAGATTTAAAAATGATTGAATTTTTATAAATTAATTTTGAAATTGATGTGAAAGTATTGTTGGAACCCCTCTTTAGTGTTGGTTTGTGGAATCATTTAAATTGGTTGTTTTATGTAAAGTGATTTGTTCATGATTCTAAAATGGTGATATTAAAATATGGTTATGTTTTGGTGAATTTTAAAATTATTGTGGAAATATTTTCAATAAAATAATTGTTTTATTAAAATGGTTTGGTGCAATTGGTTTGGCATGGTATTTTTCATAAATGGTTGGAATGTGTTCATTTTCATTGATGTGGCCCTAAATAAGGGGTGTTTACTATTGGGGTACAATGACAAGACCATGTATAAGAGGCTTGTTTCATTTGGTAACTTGGGATGTGGTTGCCTTGTGATGACTTGGTAGATTGAATAGAGACTGCTAATGAGTATGGAACTTTCATCTGATCATGCATGTGTTTCTATGCATGGATCATGTATTGGGTTGCTGAATGAAAACATGAAGTGGTTTAAAGACTTGGTTGTTTGATTTATATGGGAAACTATTTTTCTAAGAAATGTTTTTTGTTTTCATATAAACTGTTTTAAATTATTTTAATCTATTATATTTAAATTTTCCGAATTTTTCTATCCTAGTAGCATGAGTAGGGATGTCATTTTAGGAAAACCTACTATGTTTTATACTCATCCCTACTTGGGCAATTGGTTTCATTTTCTGATGATGTATATTGAGATATAGGTGAAGTAAATGTATCTCATTTCTTTAGTCATGTGTCTTGACACCATGGAGTGGATTTTGGAGTTGGATCATGGAGTAGTATAGGAGTTGATGTATTGGTGTATTTGGAGTCTTTGAGTGTTTTTGGTTTTGTTTTCACATTGTAATATTTTTTTTGGTAACTTTTGATTTGTAATAAATTTTACTCATCCATCAGATAGTTTTAATTTTGTTATGATTATTTGGATTGGTTGTTTTATATTAAAAGGTAAAAATAATCACCAGCTATTTATGAATCCCATGGAATTTCTTTCTTTCTTTTGGTGTGATGGGGATGTCACCTTAGGCATAGTAGAACTCTCCGCCATTTCCCAAGAAAATGGGTGAGGGCTGGGATGTCTAAAATGGTGATAGTTTTTTTATCGTAGATATGATAAATCATTCTTGTTTTGTGCTTTAGTTGGATTGGATAATAATGAGTATGATCATTACATCATGAAATGTAATTCAGGAAAATTTGTAGCTAAACTATTTATGATGAACTTGATTTACTACAAAGTTGGGAACATGGTTATTTTGAGACAATTCTAGCAGTTTTAACCTTATAATCATGGGTTTATCTTATGAGAAGAGCATGACATGAATTAATACTAATGACTTCTCACTAAAAGTGAAAATTTTATTTTGTGTAATGACTTATGATTTGGTTAAAAAGTGTTGATTTTTTAGAATGATTGAAAATGGTTTGATTTTCAAACAACAAGGTTTAATTTTCAAAAATGGTTTGAAAGTAGAAAAAAATGTCGAATTTCATAAATCCACATTGTGATATATGTGGTGTGGAAAATTTAAAATTTCTAAGACATAAGTTTCTAGAGAGTGATACTAAATAGAGTTTTCTTTGGTTATAGAAAATGGAACCGGTTAGGTGAAGAAAAAACCAACCAGAAGAGGATACTAAGAATGTAGTAGTAACTAGGCCATAGGTGAACCAACAACTGGTTCAAAGTATTATCTTGGATTTTAAATACATGGATATATGGGACTAAAGGGATAATCCAAGGAAAGTGGATCATTTTGGTCAGTTAAAAAAGAAGCATCCACTAATCTTTTGTAGTGACTCAGAACTAGAAAAAACGAAGGTGTGGCTGAATAGGATGAGTAAAATATTAGATTTTCTAGGAACACCAAGTAAGTTTAAATTCATGTTAGAAACATACATACTAGAGGGTATTTCATTCTAGTGGTGGGATTTATCAGTTCATGCTAAATTGGACCAAGTAATTGCAGTGGAGGATTTTGAATAATTTTTCATTAAACAATTACAACCTTAAATATTCAGAATTTCTAGAATGATATAATTTTTTATCTTGGAAAAATAGAATCACTTGTTAATAGAGTATGTGGAAATATTCATGAATTTATTCTACTTTTTACTTAAGGTCACTAAATGTTCATCCATCAAGAAAAACATTTTTTAATTAGTTTTCAAGCCATGGAGATACTCAATGATTTCTAGGATTTATATAAAACATTATAGAGAGATGGTCAATAGTGTAATGATGGAAAAATGACAGGCTAGTTAATATGGTGGGAAGAAGCATATTGATACCTATGGGAAATGGTGGTAAATTTAATGCCGGGAATAAGAAGAATAGGGACGCCTATTTTCAAGGTAGTGGTATGACTCAAAATCAGAGGGTTGGATTAATTAATTTCTGTCCTAAAACAAAGAGTAAGTTAGGATGATTTGAATGTTTTTCATTCAATCACATGAATCAAGATTATATGGGAACTCTTATAGTGTGACTTAATTGCGACCATATGGGACATATTCAGTGCTATTGTTGAAATTATCCATGGCCGGGTTCTAGGTACACATATCATATTTTGTAGATGTTGTACGATTCATCCTAATGGGGGAAATGGAACAATTCACATCAAAAGAACTAAGTAAACCATGGAGTCTCTAGGAATGCCATGACTCTTTAACTAATAGAATCTTAATAGGGTTATAAAGAAAAAAATGAATTAAGTTATCAATTATATGGAGTTATAAAAGTGATTATGGGTTATCAATATAAACCATCATTGGGGAGAAGTATGATTCTTTTTAATTATAACCTTATTCAATCATTCTTTGATATGGTTTGATACCATTTTTTTACTATTTATTATTTTGTTTATATTTTGGATTTTCATGTTGTGGTATTACCTTTTGTTCCTAAACATCAAACTTTTATTAGACAAATAGAATTCTGAAACATTATGTTTAATTATTATTATATAATTATTGATAAAGCTAGATTGATTCAGGACTTATCTATGATTTATATTAATTTCTATGTAATAATATGGAGTATGGATTGGTTGGAAATGTTCAAATCTCACATCAACATTTATATGACAAGGTTTAGTTTTATAATAGATTATGAAATTGAAAATATATTTAGAGGATACCCAAATGTAATCATTGGTGCAAAAATATTTCTAGATGCAACAGTTAGGAATATCTCATACCGGTTAGAAGTTTAGACCTTGGAATCTATGGATGAAATCAAGAATAGTAGTTTTCCTACTATTTTTTATCAATTTCTAGATGTTTTTCCTGAAAATTTCTCTGGGTTTCTACCCAAAAGATAAGTGTTGTTTATTATTTCTTTCTTACTAGGGAAAAATTGTATCTCAATTAAAACTTATATGATGACACCGATATAATTAATATAATTTAATGTATAATTAGAATATCTAAAAAGAAAAGGGTTCAATCGACCAGGCATATCTCTATGGGTAGCATCATTTTTACTTGTGAAAAAGGTGGATGAAACTCTTTTATTATGCGTGTATTATCATAATCCAAATCAAGTTATGATAAATAATAAATATATCCTTCCACATATTTATGATTTGTTCAATTGATTGAGGGGAGCCTAATGATTCTCCAAAATTGATTAGTATTTGGGATATATCCCATTACAAGTATAGAATGATGATATTACAAAGACATATTTTAGGAGTAGATATGGCTATTATGAGTATGTGGTTCTACCTTTCGATCTTATAAATGAACAAACTATTTCTAGGTCATGGATGAATTAGATATTTTAATGGTATTTGGAATATTTTGTAGTGGTGTTTTTGGATGACATACAAGTGTATTTTAGGACATTGTTTGAGCATGAGAAACACATGGTAACAATGTGGGGTAATTTGAGGGGCCATCTTATGTATTCCAAACTATAAAACTTTTATTTTTGTGAAAAGAGGAATATTTTCTTAGACATGTTATCTTAAAAATGGTGTCTATGTGGATCCAAAAAAGATATAGGCTGTGATATCTTGGAAACCCCCAAAGAATGTCTTTGAGATACATAGTTTCTTTAACATAGATGGTTATTATTTATGCACTATTCATGAATTTTTATGAATAGCTTCAACAATGACATCATAGAAAAGGAAAAATGTTCCATTACAATTGGAGAATGAATTTTATAAGTTTCTTCCAGAGTTTAAACATCACCTCAGGGTTTCATGATAACAACTACCCAACACACGATTCAGAATTAGCAGTTGTAGTCCATGATTTGAAGACTTACCATCATTACCTATTTTGTGGGAAATTTATGGTGTTTTTAAATAAAAATAAATTGAAACACATTCTCTCACCATGATATTTGAATCTAATACAATTATGATGGATGTAGTATCTCTAAATGTCTGACTTTGAATTAATGTATGTACTGTTTAACGTCAATTCAAGGGTGGATGCATTAAGAAAGAAATTATATATTCAATTGTATAAATAAGATTCATATTAGGGGTAGATGGTGTTGGAAATAGCCTACATGCACATGGATTATAATGATCTAGGTAATTTGATGGTTTTATTTATGGTTACTTTTGGTTCTGATTTGGTTGGAAATGTTAAAGAGGTACAAACATCCGGTTATGAATGTGTTGTGGTGAGGTCAAAACTCAATACTAGGGAGAGAATTTATGGATTCAAAATGGATGGGAGTTTAGTTTTGTGATTTCATTATTTGATGGTCATACCTTTGTATTTTCATGAAAAACTCTTTCATGCTTACCACCATTTGATATGGGTTGTTCATCCTAGAATACAAAAGAGGTATAAGGAACTAAAAGAACGATATTGGTTTTTTGGAATGAAAGAAAAAGTGACTAAGTTTTCTATGATATTTATCATATATTTGAAGTTTATGTTAGAGCACCAATGACCAGTATGTATAATGTAGTCTTTACTGATTTCTATTTGGAAATTAGAGTAGATCGCTATGGATTTTGTGATAGGTCTACCAAGGATATCACAGAAACATGATTCCATATGGGTGATAGTGTATTGTCACAAAAAGTCATCCCATTTCATCTGTATTCATGAATCTTAGATGGTTGAGGGATTGTTTAAAATATATTTCTAAGATGTTGTAAAGTGGCATGGTGTTCCGGTTTTGATAGAATCAGAACAAGATATGAGGTTTACATCGGATTCTTGGAAATCCTAATAGTGATCCCTTTGGGATCTATTGACTTTGAGCATGGTGCATCATCCTCATATGGATGAAAAATCTGAAAGGATGATACAATAATTGTATGATATGATTATAGATTGTGTAATGGGTTTTGTGGCTCATTGGAGGAGGACATACTATTAGTAAAATTCTTGTATAAGAACACTTATCAAGACTTGATATGAATGGATAATTTTGAAGCATTATATTGGTATTCTTATAGATATCCCCCTTGTTCGGTGGAAACATGTGAGAAATTAGCAGTTAGACTAAGCCTTGATCAAGAAATATTGGGGAAGATTAAATTGACTACGAAGAGGATGGATATGGATCATATTCATCAGAAATCATATGTATATTATCATCGATATCCATTTTTATTCAAGGTGAGTGATCATGTGTTCATGGGAATCTCTCCATGGATTTGGAATCATCCTTCTAGGAAGTAGGGAAATTTATCTTCGTGATACATATGACTTTTAAGAAACTTTAACGGGTTGGTGAGGTTCCATATTAGTTGTATTTTCCACCAAGGTTCAGTAATTTGAATACTATGTTTCATGTATCTTTGTTGAAGAAGTGTCAAATTGATCCTGAACATGTGATTTGATGGGATCATGTTCACCTAGAGACATATGATTCATTAGTTTATGTGGTTTTTTATATAGTGAATTGGAAATAAAAAGACTTTCATGGGAAAATAATCTGTCTAGTGTAGGTTTTATGGAAACATAGTTCAATTTAGGAAGACACAAGGGAGTTTGGGAGGGAAATGGGAAATCTATGACCCAAAATATATTTCCAAAATGGCGATTTTCTACATTCTAGTGACAAAAATGCCCATAGAGTGGAGAATGTAGCACCGCTAAGTCTTTTGTATTTAGCCATTTATTGATGTATTTTAAGTATATAGAGAAATTGTCTTATTTTTTTGGATTTTTGGAATATTTTTGGAATGTATTTGTAGCTTTTCTAGTGGTGGACATTTTGAGTAGGGTTAGCAAAAACTATGCAACAACTCCCAAGAAACCATCTAACTAAAACAATGGAAACTCAGTAGGGGCACAGTATAACCAAACCATGTGGCCACCTAGGAGAAACCATTTGTTTTTGGATAGAGAGTTTTAGTATGGATGGTGCATATTTTTATTAATTTTTTGAGCCAACCCTGTGACGGGTGTCTGGAGGTAGTGGCTAGGACATGGTAGGCATAACTTTTTCTTAATCGTCCACCCTAACCATATAGAATTAAAACAATATCTAGATCTTGTTTACAAATTTTTTTTCTCTCAAAACCTCTCATTTATCCTCACCATAGACTATAAATGAATATAAGTTCCCTTACATGGTTGTGTATACCCACACTCTTGATTTTGGAGTGGCCTGTTTGCGATTTTAAGTGTGTTAGAGGCCCAGATTTTATTATATGTTTTAGTTCTTGGTTGTTTTCCTTTGTTTTCATCTTATTCCTTCTGTTGGATTAAGAGAACTTATCCTTTGGGGTATATACATATTGTGTGATGACAATCATGAGGATATATCATTATGTTGATAGTAGGGAACAATGTATAAGGACATTTTAATGGGTTTCAATCAAGTTTGTTGGACAATTTTTTCTGTTATTTGTTTTACCCTTAGTTTTCTAGGTAATAGTATTCACTATAGACATCTATTGTTTGAACATGAAGTCTTGATTTCAAACTAATTGAATTTTCTTGAATTTAAATATGAAATTTATGTCAAAATATTGATGGAATCCGTCTTTAGTGTTGTTTTTTGAAATTTTGGAAAATGGTTGTTTTATGGATAGAGCTTTGTTCATGGTTCTAAAATGGTTATTTTAAAATATTTTTTGACTCGATTAATATAAAAAGGTTTGTGAAAATGTTTTAAATAAAATAAATGTTCAATTGAAGTGGTCTGGAATAATTTGTATGGAATGGTATTTTTCATAAATAGTTATTGTGTATTCATTTTCATTGACATGACCCTGGATAAGGGGAATTTACCATAGGAGTATAATGATGTGAGCTTGTAGAAGGGGAGTGTGTAATTGGGGCAATTGATAAATGGTTTCCATATGATGATTTGGTTGATCGATGGGAGACCTCTCATTATTAAGAAACTATAACCTTAGAATGTATGTGTAGGTGTGTGTGGATTATTTATTGGGTTTTCCAAATGAAAATGTGAAATGGTTTAAATAAATGTTTAGTTTCTTTCCATGTAATTTTTTTCTTCTTAGAAATGGTTTTTGTTTTTATATAAAATTGTTTACATTTTTTAATTTTTTTTATCATAATGTTCTCACTTGTTCTATCCTAGTGGTGTGGGTCAGGAATTTATTTGTGGAAATCCTATTGAGTTTTATACTCACACCCTTGTTGGGAAATTTTGTGAGTTTATTGATGTTTTATAACAAGACATAGTTAAAGGAAATTTATCTCATTTCTTTAATAATGTGTCTTGATACCATGACATGGTATGGGGAGTTGGATCTTAGAGCTGGTTAAGAGTTGTTAAGTTGGTGTGTTTAGAGTCTTTGAGTGTTGTTGGTTTATTTCCTCTGTGTACTCTGATATTGATGTTGGTTTGGTTACATTTGAGTTATAATGCACTGAACTCAACCAACATATGGTGGTTATTTGGTTATAGTTATTTATTATGGTTGTTTTATATTCAAATGGGAAAATAATCATGTAACTTTTTATTAATCCATTGGAGTTTATTTCCATCATTTAGTATACTGTTGAAGTCACTTAAGGACTAGTATAACCACCCACCACTTCTTAAGTGAAAGGGTGAGGTGGAAGGATGTTACCAACCATGTTACTTGTTCACCTACTAAGGTTACCTCATTTACTCTACACTGAAGGACGACATTGTTTTCATCGACAAGAATCTCACCTTAGATTCACATGGCCTACCATAAAAAGTATATACATACATAGAATTCAAGTTGAGTAGAATTACAGTAAGTAATTTTATGAGAAAAATCATATTGGATGTTTTTGGAAATTTAAATAGTTGACAATATTTATAGTGAAAAAAATCACCCTTTATGTCCCTTTCATGTCATGTGAAATCTATATACCATATCAGAATTCATAGGATGAATCTTGCCTATAAAATCCAAGATCCAAATCCAAAATTTAGATAACTGAATGTGATAAGAGAAAAAAATATAATAACTCATAAATCTAAATATCTTTTTGTCACCTGAGGTAAAAATCATATCAAACAAGATAGTGAAAATATAGAACATCAATCTCATCCCTCATGACCAAGACTTTGTATCAGAATAAGTGTTCATGATGAACCTACCCTATAACTATTATAGGATATGACACATTTCTATATGTCATGGATACCAAACATAAAATAGTAATAAAAATAAAAATAATGGTTTGTTACCACTTTCTAACATCACGACCAAGCTCACTATAAATAATTACAAGACTAGTTCACTATGTGGTTTAATGTGCACCTACTCATATTCTTGTGTCTACCCACTAGTAGTAGAGGTCAAAGTTGGTATAGTGAGGATAATATTCCCCCAGTATTAGAGTTCAAAATGAATATATAAATAATCAAGTACTATACCCATAAAATTACAAATAAATAATAAATAAACATAATATGTTGTAATAAAATGAAATGTATTAAATGCCTAGACAACCATTACATATATACAACACTGATCACCCACTGGGCTAATCAGATATACAAAAAACATCTAAAAAATAAATACACCACACTCTACTACCATCTTCGAAAGATGTCCCATGCCCTGTCTCCAAAATCCTGTTGAGCTACTCCATCTCAATCATAAGACTCTACTTGAGAGGCTCTACTTGATCATGAAATCGAGGGTCTCGTTGCCATCCATCATGCAGCAGTGTTTAACCTGAAAGTATACATGTGGTCTACAAGAACACCAAGGTGTGTGTACATGGGTGATAAATGAATCTCAATAGTCCGCTGACAACACTAAACCTATAACCTATTGTTATAAGTTCATATAATTAGAAATGCCTATCCTATAAAATAAATAACTAGAACAAAAAAATATAACTTCAATTGATCATTTTGTCTGTGACCCCAATTAAACAAACCTTATTTAGCTAGTTTCATGGTGTCCTTGAGAACCCCACATCAACCATTACAATTGAGTAACAAGTAGGATATAAATCAATGTTATTATTGACAAATATTCATGAATATAGTGACCCATCCCATGGAAATAAAAACATATAACCTTAAAATCAATAGTATCCCCAAACAATATCCACACAATTCCAAGGATGTAATTGATGTAAATCCCAAAATCCAAGCTTCAAATCCATGGATGTTCCGAATAGTATCCATATGATTCTGGGGACATAATCAATGGACGTTCTAATATCTTAGATCCAAATCCATGTTAGCACTAAATAGTATAATCAATACTCAAGGGATGTAACTCACAAGAGAACTAATATCAGATAAACATAATCTATGAAATCAAAAAATAGTATCCTCATGACTCTAGGGATCTAACCCACAATAGTTCTAACATATGTGCGCCAAATCCTTGTAAGATCCAAGAGTGTAATTCGGGCTCTAAATCTTTTGTATCCCCCACCATATATTGAGATCCTAATCTAATGGATCACCAATCACTGAGATCCATGTCGATGGTATCCTTAATCTATGAATATGAATCTAAAACATGAGAGCACAACCATATCACAACATCCTGGAGGGCGTAAACCACGTTTCAGTACAAATAGAGTAAAATTAACATAACAAGGGTAGAATGAACACCCATTGACATAATATCTATATCATACCAATTGGTATTACTTATCTTTTTAGTTTATAGAGTGAAAAATTCAACCATATATACTGAAAACCATACATACAGTTTTAGGTTTGGTATATTAATTGGGAACATTCTTGGACCTTTGGGTTAACACATAATCAAAGGAATCCTTATTTGGATCTATATTCAAAACTACTCTATTAGTAAATCAATCATCTCATGGGGGTAACACATCCTATGAACTTGTATCTAACATCACAAAAACTCACAGGTTGTAAAGGGGTAACCTCATAATGTATGCATCTTAAATCCCACCCCCTTCTAATCCCCACAAGGTTGGCCTGAAGCCCCAACCTATCTATCTACTCAAGTCGTAACCTAGTCCCTATAAATATGTATTATCACATTATAATACAAAATAATGATATTGGTGATACCATTAAAATTTTTCCAACCATAATAATGACTATTCTCTTGGTCTCATCCCACATCCCACTCAAGAGACTACTAGATTCAATTACTACTGAAATAATCTCTCTATCTTAAATTGATTGCCTTGAATTGCCTCTTATAATCCCTCGTGTGTCCCTAAGGGTTAAACCATATTGTTTTATATGGGAAAACTCATTTAATGGACTCCCCCACTGTCCAATGCTATCTCTAGGGTGAAAAATCACCAAAAACCCTCAAATGGGTAACAAAGGAGTAGTACACAATGTGTACCTCGAGTATATGATGTATACTCCAATGGATCCACCCTAGTTATTTAGTCCTAAAAAACCAAGATAACAATATGTTCTATACATGTACTACTACATGGACCAACAACACATGGGGTCTTAAATGAGTCTAAATATCTATCTTATGATCCACAAAATATATATCACCATTCAAACATGCAGGAATAAATTAATATTTAAATATTTAAATATTAAATATTACATTAAAATTTGAATGATTCACAATTCCACAAAACTCTTATCCTAGGTTAAAAAACATATTATAGTACTAATAGAGGGGTTAGGAAAATAATATGAGATCACATTATAGGAAAAATCAACCAGTATACCCATCATGAGTATCCAAAAGACAAAATTTCAATTTTTTTCACATTTTCACAACCCAATAAAAATTTATTACAACGCTTGAACATAATTTCATATAATATAATATTTATTTATTATTGTTTTGTCTATATTTTTCATTAATGTACCAAATGAATCTACATTTTTTATCTTCTAATGTTTTTTTTGGAATATTTGTTAGATGTTTTTTGTTTCATTACATCTGAAGCTTGTTTAATGAATTTTTAACTACTGTAGTCATTTTTATACTCTGTATATCATCATTTTTTGTGATTAATTTTATATTTTATTTTTTAAAAGATTTGTAATATTTTCATGATATAAATAACTTATCTATATCTAATCATTGTCTGTGATAATTATATTTTATATGATGTTTTTTTATCTTTTAACACTATTTATCATAGATATACCCTCTGCATCAATATTTTATTGTGGTAAATTTTAATTTTCTATCTCTAGAATAGTTATAATATTTTTTGATATATAAATTGAATTCATTTATATATTATTATAATAAAATTTAAATATATTTTTTTATTTTTTATTTATTTATCATATTAGTGTTTATATTGATTAACAGTTTCAAATTTTTTATTATGAAAGAATTGAAAAGAGAAAGGAAATTAAAACATATGTGGGGTGGAGTGTCATGTTTAAAAAATGTGATAGAGGCTGAGGGAATCCCCTCAAACTATATTGATATAATCATATGAAGGAGATCCAATTCCTAAATATATGATATTCACTCCCTCCAAATCACTTTTTGAAGAAAGAAAGTCCATTTATTTGTTCCCCTTATGTTTTTTATAAAGGATGAAAACAATTTTATTCAGCAATTCTCTATAAGATATAATGGTGTAAAATAATGCTCTAGTGGCTGTATGGAGAGCCAAAAAAAGTGTGGAAAAAATGTATTATCCCAATTAAATATTACCAATATTAATTTTATATTAATTTCACAAAAATATACTAGATTCCATTATAAGATCCTCCACATGGAGTGAACTCCCCTCTCCATAATAGGATGAGAAATCTAGAATGGAAGATCCTTGAAAGTAACTAATGATTCCACCACCACAAATGATAGAGTATATAAAAGACCCATTCTTGTTCATCTTGATTCACAAATAGAGGTGGTTCAACTAGGACCATGGACCTATGAATCTTATTCTAATAAAATTCCCAATTATAGAATTTGGAGTTTTGATGATGAGGGACTGTGGGGGGATAACCTATTTGGATAAAGAGTTAAGGATGATGATTAGTGTGTGGAACCTTCATTTGATGTACCCAATAATGGGATTCTTGTACTAATGATGTACTACATTTCAAACCTTCCATAAGACCCAAAATCTTATTTCAGTGCACACAATATGAACATGAGAGTCCAACACAAAACTATAAATGTTTATATATTATAATGGTCATTTTTATTAAATTTTTATGAATAAATAGTTTTTTACTTATATCTGAATTAATGGTTAGTCTATTTATTATATTTTATTTACATATTTTATTTATTAAAACTAATTTTGTATAAATATGTTTTTTATTAAATGTTTATGAGTAAATGGTTAATTGATTGACTATTTTGATTATAAGTTTTATATATTTGTATTTATAATTTCATTATATAAATTTTAAATTTTAGCATTTTATATATTTTTATATATATTTGAATGTTTAAATGTTTTAATATATTCTTATTTTATATTTTAATTTAATATAATTGACTATAATTGGAAAGTTCCATGAATAACTAGTGATGAATATTAGATAGGTGTTGATTATTTAATGCTTATTTCTTTTAAAAAATGAAAATAGAGATATTATTTTATATTAATGCTTCAAGGGTTTGAATTTGGGAAAATTATATATATAAAAATCAATATCCATCTTATTCGAAATGGTTTTATTAATAATTATAAATTAAGGATTTTTAATGGTGAAACAATAATGAAGTTAAGATATAATGTTGATGAAAATGATCAGAATGAGGTATAATATCATCTTGAAGAAATAATTCATGTTATTGGTGTTGAAAACATAAAAAATGGTATTTTTTGACAAAATGTATGAAGAAACCAAGAAACCAATGTTCCTAGGTTGCACTAATTTTTAAGTGTTGTCAACATTGATGTGATTAGTTTACTTTAATGTAAAAAATAGTTGGAGTCATAAAATTTTCACTAAAGTTTTGATATTTTAAGAGAGTTACTTCTACAAGGAAACTAGCTTCCAAAACTCTTTAATAATGAAAAAATATTATGTCCAATGGGATCTGGGTATAAGAAAATACATGCATTCTCAAAATATTGTGTACTATATATAAGCTATTTTTAATGTTTATTAAAATTTCATTGATGTGAAACATAACAATATAGAATGGAATAAGAAAATATATTTAATTCATTATCAAGAACAAGAACTAAACCTCGTACTAAGTAAATATGTAATACTCAAATAATTCTCATTTTAAGTGACTTTTTTTAAACAAAAATGATGCTAATAGTCTAATATGACATGTAGATGATCAAATCATTGATGGAAACCTATACCACCATATCGATTCACCACAATAAATGTTATTTAATAAGAAATTTCCTAATTTTTTAAATGAAGTTACAAATATCAAAATGGGACTATGCATAGATGGAATGAATCCACATCAGGGCTTCCATAGGAAACATAGTTCATAACCTATTATATTGGTAGTGTATAACGTTTCCTCATAATTATTTTTGATAAAAACCATTATTATGATGAGCTTTACTTTTTTTAGATAAAAATATCACCGAAATGATATTAATTCTTATTTATAACCATTGGTTGATTTTAAATTTCTATAGGAAGTATGTGTTACTTTTTTTAGGAATAAAATAAAGAGTATTTTATTTTATGTTCTATTATAATGTTAACTATTAATGAATTTCTGATATATAGAAACTTATAAGAATACTATGTTAAATGTCATAATTCTTATCCAAATTTTGAATAGGGAGATTATATAACAAATTATATATTTGAAGGAAGGAAATGTATATGGGATATTAAATATTTTTAAAAATTCATAATCTTGAATAAATAATTAAAAAGTAATTCACTGATTTATAAGAGTATTATTTTCCCCACAACCTTTTTCAGTTGAATAATATTATAAGGAGTTGAAAAATAATGATTTCACATTTAGGAAGAAAAGAAGTTTCGGTCATAAAAAACATGAAGATTAAATGTCATGTCTTATTTAAACAACCTTATTGTAATTTTTTTGTTGTAAAATTTAACATTGAAGTTATTCTTATAGAGAAAAAAAGTGAAATCATTATTGGACATTTTTAGAAATAAAAGGAATGAAAAAATAAGAATTAACTGAAATATTTTATTTAATATCCATGGGAATAAAATTAGAGTTAGTTCTCATTATGAAAGGAAACATAAATTTATTTACCTCTATATTGTCAAACATTAAGTTAATTTGTTAATTTTTTTCAATTTTTTCATGGCATAAAATCACCTAGTGGGTTTTCTTCAAATTTAGAGAATTTAGTGTTATTGAATGATTTAATGTTAATAGGTATTAAATATCATGACTATAATGTATTGATGTAAATATTCCTATAAGTTACACTATATGTAATATTTTTGATATCTATCAGAAAGTATACCATTTGGTTGTGTTACTTTTTTCAATTCTATTTGTATAAATTCCATTGATACAAATTTATTATAAGTGTAAGAGGATGATGTTATTCTCATAATTTTTCAACTAGAAATGTATCTTACACCATATATTTTTTTGATACTATAGTTTATATGATGATTCATTTGGTTTAGATAATAAGAATATGTGGCGTAGTTTATTTATGTTGGTATTTTGAATAATATATGAAAATTTCAATTGGATATGTTAATATTAAAAATGAACTTAAGCCTTTATTATTTAAAAATATATATTTGAAGAGGTAATTTGGTTATGTACTTATTATTTATATGAAGTGAATCATGTTGGTATCCATATGTAGTAAAATTTGATAATAAATAGAGAATATTGAGGGATCTGTGGAATGAAATAATCCTTAATTACACATCCTGAAGTGATGCAAGTACATTTGTACATTCTGAATAACACAACTGAGATTCAACTATATATATAATCACAAATTACTATATTAAATATATGATATATAAATATATATTCAAAGTGGTCAATGAATAAACATAAAATACATTTGTTTTATAGATTAAGGATAAATCCAACACTGATTTATCCTCATCAGAAACCATGAACTGTTTAACAGGGGAAATGTGTTAATAAGGCCGCACTATTTTTTTAAATTAACAATGACAAATTTTACACAAAAAATCAAGAAAAAAAGAGTAACACTAAAAATAATGTAGTAATGGTAATAAATGAAGCAATTCACTTTTCAAGTTCCAAAGATAAAAAACCCACTTTCTGAATCAACAACATATTTTATAGTAGTTGAGGATATATGATAGAATGATTATATAACATTATGGTACTGTTATTTAAGTGAAATTTGGCTGACAGTAATAGTGGTGTGAATCATGATTAGTATGGATTTTTTCGTGTTGATTTGAAAATATTTTTCTATAAAGATAAATCATTTTTCATGGAGATGAATGAAAATTAGATATTTTATGTTTTTGACTCATCTAATTATTAATGGTTCTTCATGATATAATGGAAGAAAATTTTGTGGTGATTAAATTGATGATAAGTTCGATGATTTATATGATATTTTATCATTTATTGCATGATTACATAAGGATAATAATTAATATTATGTAGATATTATCTATGTAATATGAAATTACAATATAAAATATATATTCAAAAAAGAACATTTCTCTTTCAATTATTCAAATAAATAGCTATTTTTCATTTTTGGGAACTTATGGATGTATAAAAGATATATTGGATATTAAAATTTATATATTTTAATACTTTATATCAATAATTTGATTAATTTTATATTCATTATATTTTTATAAGAATTTAATTTAATCAAAAAAACCCAAAACAATTATTGTACATACACAACTAAAATCATTTTTATTTATATATGGAGATAATTTTTGGAACATGTTATGGGAAACTCCCCCTTATACTATATAGATAAATAATTTTTTAAATAGTATTTAAAAGTAACCATTACATGAAATAAAGGTCTGGTGGATCAAAGGCTCATTAAAATTTGATGGCTTGAAAACCTGCTGACTTGAAGTCCCAAGTTCAGGGTCTTTACATCACATCATTATCCCATTCTTATCACTAAAACACAACCTTAAAATTATCCATTACATTTCATTGACCTAGTATAATGAAATTAAATAGAACCCCTCTTTAAACCTTGTATCTGGATAGGGATAGATGATAGGTTTCATTGCATGCATCACTCTTTCATGCTGCCCATCTAGAAATACATGCATGCCCTTATGCAACATTTCTTTCCAAGATGTGTTTCTTATCTTGTATGGTCATCACCAGTCACATGATGTTTCTCCCCCTATACCAGGAACCATGAAATTTTTATACCCTTTTCAATTTGGTGGAAGAGAAACCCATTATCTAATTAGTTATAGGGCTAGTTGTTAAGTGCCAAGACACCTATCGGTCTTTTGAGCTATGCACTCGACCATTATGCATGAAGCAAAGATGATATACCTAGTTGATGTGTTGAATAAATTTGTTGGTCAACCTAAATCACCTAATTTTCCTTTATTTCCCAAATAAATTATGGGTTGATGTACAATAGTTTCCTAAATTCCTAAATTCATACCCTAGAGGCCCAAATCGGTTGAATAGTTCTACTGCTACTGTAACTGCTATAATATCATAGAAACCCACCCTTTTATCAGTTTTGAAACAATGTCATTTTGATTCCATGAATAATCATGTACCACTCAGATATAGGATCATTGGAATTATTAATATCAATATATGTTGGTATTTTCTTATATTTTTGAATTCGTTTTTATATTAATAAATTTTAATAACACATTTTATTATTAATTAATCCTGATGTCATTATTTTGTGATGAATATATCTTTGTATTTTCCTTTTCAAATGTCCACATTTATTAATATTAACTAATAACCATAATATATATAAATTTATTTCTATTTTTAAAAATTAAATTCTTTTAAACCGACATTCATCTAAATGTCATAAAATATAGGCACATATAATTTCATTACACTAGTTGATCTATTTAAATTATGGATGTAGAGTGAAAGGGAGATTTACTGAGGTACACCTAATTTTTTTTCATATTAATATATCAAAATTTTAACACCTTCATATTTTTTGATATATTTCTCTTTAAATAAATTTTATTTCATTGATAGATTTCACAATATGAGGAACAAATTCAAAATAAACTGTTATACATAATTGAATTATTATGATGTGGCTGTTATCGCATAGCTGGTGGATTAGTGAGTATAAATTTGACCAACTAAATTATAAAATATTATTATTCACACATTTTGAATATATGTTAATTGTTCATCAATTGGTTTGAAATTAAAATGACAAAATTCATATGTAAAATGAGTCATTTATTTGGAAAAATGTTTTTATGTGTGCATAATGTGTTTTATATAAGTAAATAAAATAAATCACTATTGATTAATAGTTTTAATGAAATATATAGATTATATATTCAGTTAAATATTTTATCATTCATCCAAAAAAAAATTAGCAGACATATAATGAAGGTAAACATGATTATATTATTAAAAATGCATTTTTATAATATAATGTGAATCATTTTGTTTTTTATACTTATTTTAACTTGAATGTATGTCACATATAGAAATTTAATATTTTAAAATGTATTATATATTTTGAATTAGAATAATTTATATAATTTAATAGGTTCCACTAATTTTTTTCATTATAATGAATAATAAAAAAATAAAATTGTTTTAACACGGTTCATGTTAAATTGGGTTTATCAGTGGGTGGGGGGCTTGGCGTGGTGTTAAAATAAGGGATAAAGGTAAAAATAGTACTTAAACATGTAAAATTTTTATTGTTTAAATATTTTCAATACTTATATTATCCTAAATTTTATTATTGGCCATTTGAATCCACTTTAAACTAAAAGTGAATTTATATTATTTAAATATCTCAAACAATTCCTTATGTGTCCCGCCCCTCACTTAAAAAAGGAAATGTATTCACATTAATTTCAAAAAAATGATAAATATAGATCAATAAATCCCTATTAAAACACCTTAAAATATTAATTCCTTCTATTATTTATCTGTTTTTTCTTACCCTAAGACCATACTAAGAAGTCTTATGGTGCATTCCAAAAGAGATCTCTCAAAGAAGAGGTAATCCTCTTACCTAATTCCTTGAATGTTTATCTGTTCATAGAATTCCTAAAAATATATTTTTTCTATCCTAACAAGATGAAACAAGTATCATCAATAAAATTATATTTTATTATTATTATGAGTTAACTATTTTTATCCTACTTGAAATCCGATGGGAAATTAAAGCATTACCCATGTGTACGAGTGGACTACCACCACCATATAGTGATATGATTTATTTACCATAACCATATTTTAGGATTGATTATTTTTATAGATTTAATGATAATTGATGATATTTATGAAATAATTATACTTCTATAATTACTATATATGATCTATGTTTTTACCTTTTAATCTGTTGGAAAATGATAATATCACTTGTGTGTGCTTGTAGGATACCACCTCTACAATGTGATCTGATTGTTTTTTCATATACATTTTAAATTGATTATAATATAAATTTAATGTGTATATATCATATTTTGTATATAATTATTAGTATACAAAGGTTAATTATTAATTATCGTTATTTTATTTTATCTATTGAAAAGTGGAAACATCACTCGTTTATATGTGTAGACTACCATCCCCATGATGTGTTGTAATTCATTTTTCATCACTAATTTATATTAATGGTTATAAAAGTGTATATAATGGATATATATAATAATTATTTCATTATTATTATTTTTTATACAATGTAAACAAGACCAAGGTGCATGTTATAAAACCATCAAACTGAAACATGCATAGAAATTAAACTAGTTTTCACCATAACATTAATTTTAATGAAGAAATTGATAATAAAATGATATTTGGAAATTACAAAAAAAAAAAGAATATTGTATGTTATTCTTGAATATGGTCCTATAATATAATTATAATAAATCTATATTTATTATCCATAATACATGGATGTATATAATGTAATATGGTACTTGATGCCTGGGTTTACGTTACAATCTCGTTTCTTTTTAAGATTATTTATGCTAATTTTTAATTCAGCGAAATTATAAAGATCCTATCATTTAAATCCCATATATTTTGTTCTAACTTATTTATTAATGTCATTTCAATGTAATATTACTATAATCATTTCTTTGATACTTAAAATTAGTGAGAAAATGTCTTTAGGAAAATATAACCTTATTTCCTCTTTGCTCGATGGAATTTTTGTTCAATTTCCATGTTTTTTTGAAATGTTTCCAAAAATATTCTTTTCAATGATCTAGGGAATATTAAAATTTATTTTATACTATATATAAATTTCATCATAAATTATTAAAAATTAAAACTTATATCATTTTTTGTACATGTTATTTATGAATTTTTACCAATGGTGTAAATGAAATATTTTGTTAACATTTACTATACGAATTTTTTTCAACCATTATGAATATTATTTACAATGAAGTTCCCTATAAAAAAATTCATAGTTTTTTTCAAATAAATTTTTATTTTAATGTTTATTGTAATTTCATTGTTTTGGACATATCAAAAAAATATTTTTTTTGTTTATGAAGAAATATTCAAATGTTTTTTAAAAGTATTATTCATATATTTAAATATAATTCTAGGATTAATATGTTTCATATGGGATATTTCCTTATGATTTCATTAAATTTTGGGGATAACTTATTATGATGATCATGAGGCTCATGTGATGATTGATTGAAACCCATTTCATTATTGTGGGTTAATTAAGCCATTATGAGATAATTGATTATCATATGATACCATCCAATTTCTTTTATTTTATGTAAAATTATAATTTTGTGATAAGATGTTTATAAAATCCATTTATTTTCCTTTATTTAAGCTATAATTATATGGGATGTTTTTTATGATCATGTGGAACACATATGTATGGATTTCATTATGTGATGGGTAAGACCAAAATTATATATCCATCTAATAAATTTGGTAAATAATGTTATATCATGGGATAATAATGACAAGAATTGGAAGTGAACATAGTTCTAAAATAGAATCTATATACTGTGATAGTCTTGGGAGTGAACCTTTACTTAGTCAATGATAGAAAGGGGAGGGGACCCAATCCACTATGACAGTCTTTGTTTTAATCCATTACTAATAAAATTATTTTATGTGATTATATGTATATACTAAACGTATGTCTTATAGTTATGGCTTATTCTCATGGATCTTGATTGATTATTAATGATTCAAAAATATAATGTTTTCTGTATTTTGATTGAAAAATAATTATTCCATGATTCATGATTAATTATCATTAATTGATTGGGTATAAATTTATTATGCTATGATCATATCCTCATACCACCTATACTTATGATCACTTATGATCATTAAATTATATATCATATACATACCTTTAATCAGAAATTGAGCCCACCCTTTCTTATGTTCCATTCTTTCACATGTTATGAAAAAAATTATTAAGTATAAAATTTCCATGAAGGGTAATATGGTAGAATAACATTATAGAAGATGTTGAAGATCTATTATGAAGTTAGATTATTATGTGTCTAGTTTCTAGAGACACTACACCTTTATAGTGCATGGTCGTGTATTACTATAAATTATGCTAAATATTCTTTTAAAATAATATAATATTTTAGATTATTTTCTTAGATAAACATGGTTAATATAAAATTAGGGTTTTTTTATATTTACTTGAGAGAACTTTTTTGATACCCCTAGGGTTATGTTTAAGTATTTTCTAACATCCTGATTCATTAGGAAAGTAGAATTGTTCTAGTTTTCCTAGAAAATACATTCTGGTCTACAAACTTGTATGTGGATGTGGCCATGGAATAGATGTAACTTGGGGAAATATCTATAAAATGGGAAGATTGGGAATTAATTTGATAGTCACTGATTCATAATGAGTGAGATTAATACTACACACCTAGACAGACACTCTTGATAGATATTCTTAGGTTAATTCACATTTTCATTATAAACCCTTATGAAGTATTTTGAATAGATGAAGACTATGAATAACCTACATAAAACCAATGTTTTCATTGATTAAAATTAAGGTGTCATTTTTTATATATCCTATGTATGTCACTAATAATCCATAAATGTTTTACAAAACTTTATTATCCTGAGAATTGCTTGATCTATTTTCAATTGTCATATTCCTATATATTTTTATATATAAACTTATATATAAAAATAATTATTCATTACCATATTATCAAATGTAAAAATCTATAATAAAAAAATAAAAAAGTGGCCAAGGCCAAAAAATTCTATAAAAAATTAAGCACTTGGAATTTGTTAACATGACGTAGATTTGGGGAGTGAACCCAACCCTCCAAGATGGGTAGGCCCCAAATATACTTCAGTGTTATAAAGTGTCCATAAGGTTTTGTTTCCTGAACATGTGGAGTATTTTTCTAAAATATCATTATATGATTTTTTTAAGAAAAAAAATTTTGGAGTACATTTTTTAAAACATGTAATATTGTGGAATGAAATAGGTCTTAAAAGAAATATGTATGTTTAAAAGTTATTGTATTTTTAAATTATAGTGGTTACCAATGTTATTTTTATTTTCAAAGGTATTTGAAATTTATTTTCCAAGGAAATTTATTTTTGAATCCCCAATTTTATATTTTTGAAAATAAAATGTATTATATCAAATGTTTTGATATAAAGGGAAAATATTTTGAAATAATTTTTTCAAAGAAAATTTATTTTAAAAGGTTTTAGAAAAATATTTTCTATGGTTACATATATTTAAAACACTAGAATTATATTTTTGAAAAGTATTATATAATTTTTTTATATTTGATAAAGAATAAAACGTTTTCAACTTTTTTAACTCTATTTATAAAAGAATTTTCACTAGTTTTTAAAAAACCTTACTGAATAATTTTATTCTCACCCTATGTTTTATAATGTTTCTCATTCGATCATCAGAGGCTTAAATGATGTTTAAATCTTTTAAGGATCAATCATGAGTGAAGTTAAATATTTTTTTGGTAATTAATATTAAAATCTCATATATTGTAATGGTTTTTCATTTTAATCTAAAACCTAGATTAAAAAAATCAACATTTTTGTAATGTTTTTGTATTTTCTAGATATTTTTTTAAAACAAATTATAGTATTTGTAGCATCGAATCAGGGAGTATGGGCCTCAAGTTATCATAATTGGTATCAGCATAATGGTTTAGATAAATTTAAAGACTTATAAGTTTTAATTTAGGGATAATATAATAGATATAAATTTTTATTTTAGGTTCTCGGTAATTAAATTTTAGGTGAATAATTAGAATATAAAATTTTAATGATTCTAGTTCTCTTAATTCAGAAAAAATGAAATATTTCTTCAAGTATAATGGAATAATTTTGAAGGATTAATTAATTCTTAAGTGAAGTATAATGTAAAATCCCAAAAATTGTAAGCATAGTCTAACTTTTTAAAAATTTCTTATTAATTTAAAAAAAACCAAAAATTATACTATTTCAGAACAAAAAATTGAATCTTCTCTATATTAATTTATGTTTTTATTATAAATTAAATTAAATTATTAAAATTAGAGAAATATTATTTTTAATGGATTATTTCTTTTAATAAATGTTATAAATAAGACCTTTAATAATATTTGAAAATAACATTTTGTAAATAATAAAAATACATTGACATTTAGTAAAATAACCCATCCATATACTAAAGAGAAAGGAATGATAAATATAAAACCATTAGTAATAAAAGATGACAAATTAAAATAAGCATGGCAGCAACATGGTTGTATCCTTCTTCGTTATATTCAATCGTGAGTTGGATCCATCCATAAATAATGATTGAATGAATATAGACAAATGGAAAAAATACGAATCATTCACATTGGTAAATAAAACTCAAGTACATGGAGTTTGGTTTATTAAAAATACTCCTCTTAAGAAGGTCATTTATAGAATAATGAATATAAATATATATAATCATTAGATAATATCCATTATCAACCAATTTTTATTAAAAATAATAAGGTAAAATATATTTCAAATAGAAAATGTTATATACATTTTTTAAAAATATAAATTGAATAATTTTTTTTTAAAAAAAATATGAATTTTCAATTATAATTTTGATATTATAGTAAATAATATCAATTTAACTTGATAAATATCATAATAATATAACTTGAAGTAAGATAGGTATAATGTCAAGTGTATTTGAAATTAAAATGAAATTTTTTATTGTATTAAAAAAATAAATTAGCACTCTTTTAAGTAATAAATGTTATTATTAACAAAATTTTATCACTAAAATAAATTATTTTAGAAATAAAACCATAGTTTGTGAAATATATATAATATTGAGATAAAAATAAATAAAGAAATATGTATTTACATCAATATAATATCATTTTTACATAAATCAAATAACCTTTAAGATATTTAAAAATTGGTTATATTTAAAATATTGGCCTCTCACAATGCTATCCAAGGGATCCCTCAAGAAAAAATATGGGACTCCTGGGGGGTCGACCACATGTGGGAGAGATCAACCCTTCCTAGCGGATCGATGGTATCGAGAGAACCGGGAACCTTATAAGGAGGAAGTAATGGGCATAACTCACAAAAATCATACATGAGGTGTACATAGGGTGACCTATGTGGGTCACACTTGAGTGGAATGACTAATGAGGTTCGTGGGTGCAACATATCAAAGTTTCAACCCCTGTGCTATCCTGAGAAGTTTGTGACAATGGTTCTATTGTTAAGCATTACTTCACTGATGGAATGTTCGATGTGGGATGTGAAATAAAAGATTCTAATCACTCATATTAAAAAATTTATCTAAATCACGTCCATTATGTCAGATAAATTCAATTCATCCAACTATCCTCGTGGTTTCGTATTCCTCATATACAAGACCTACTCTTCACCCTTGTTCCTCTGCATGCCAGAGAAAAGCCCCTCCATCTCCATCTTCATTGTCTCCATCTCCATATCCTTCCAACATAAGATATTTCCTGTGTAGATGACCTACACCTAGTGCACCTATAATGTCAATTTTATTTAGGGAAAAATTCATATCCCTATATCTACCCTTTGTATTCCTCATCCTGTAGTGACGATCTAACACCAAGGGTGAGTTTTATCTATAAGGTAGCTAGAACAATTCGAAAATAAACCTAAATAAATATATAAATGATCATATTTTAATCTTGGGTTGTATAAACCATGGTAAATATATATATATATATATACATTGGTGTCAAATTGAAAAATGGAATTCACATTATAAATTTCATCTTAATCTACAAGCTAGGAGCTCAACACCATAATGCTTCAAGTCATGGGAGTAGGCCTATGTTCATCAATGATTTTTGGGTATACCCTACTTATTTTCAAAGGGTACCCCAATTCCAAACATTTATATATATATATATATATATAATTCACTCGTTGTAATACCTTCCCAATTCCATTATTCATCCATTATTCCAAATTCTTTAATTTTAACACTGCCGTTAGAGAACACCATTTCTCAAGCCGCTTTTAGTTGAGTTTTCAGGTAATTGATATAGACAGACACACACACACATATATACTTTCAACTATTATTTTATGAATTTTATTTTAAAAAAGTGTACAATTTTATATTTTTAAATTTAATATTTTTAAAATCCTAATTTCAATTTACAATTTTATGTAAAATTCAAGGTTGATTTCATATTTTGTGAAGTGATATGTTATTTTAAAATAATAAGATTATTTATTTTTTTTTAAATAATTTTTTGGGGTTATTTTTATTTCCATAAAATATTAACCATGTTAATTTTTGAAAACATTTTTATGTAAGGGAATATTTCTTTATTAAAGGCTGTTATTTTAAATAAAATATCCTTATTTCAAAATTATAGTTTTACATATAATATAAATTTTCTTTGAAATTATATTTATGTAGATTAATTATATTTAAAAAAAAATTATATATGATTATTCTATGTAACGAATAATATATATTTTTAAATTTATATTTTTTTAATGAATATTAATTTAAAAAAATTTATTGTTTTATTTGAAGAACATATATTTTCAAGCTATTATATTTTCCATGGAAATCATATTGATAAAGAATATATTTTTATTCCAAAAGAATTATTTAAAAGTTAAATTTGATTTTATGGTTATTATTTTAAGCATAAATTTCCACTTAAAAATTATGGATGTTTCACATAAGTATAGGTATGGTCATGCACTATGTATGTCACTAACAATATATGCATGTTTTACAAAATTTTAGTGTCTTGAAAATAAGTTACTATATTTTTAGGGGCTGGTTTCCTTTGGATTTTTATATTTAAACTCATATACATACATACATACATACATACATACATACATACATACATACATACATACATATATATATATATATATATATTTAAATACATAAGTATTGATTTAAATATCTTAAAAAGTTAGAAACTAAAGTAAAAAAAATAAAAAGAGGTCAACTCAAAATGTTTTCTAAACAATTCAGCACTTGGACTTAGTAAACATGATAAATATCTAGGGATTAAATTGAAACCTCCAAGATGGGTAGGCCATAGACAACCATTAGAGTTCTAAAGTGGCCACAATGTTCAGTTTTATGAGCTTAAGATATAGTTTTTTGAAAAAAGTACATTTTGGAAAAGTTATAATATATTTAATTAAAAGTTGTTTTCTATTACAAAACTCCCTAGAGGGGACATTCTGTAACTCCGCAAGCCTACCTCCAAAATTCTAGAAGGATACTAGAAATGATAAATAACATCAATGACTTGGGATACCTTAGCTTATGTACTTGTATAGACACACACATCTCCAAGCATATACAATGCTAAAATGTAAATACAACTGAACTACCATGCATGAATATATTTAAATCTTGCAACCAAAGTATGTGTGGATGTAAAGGAAAGTAAACAGGGCTAAAAAAATCCCACCACAAAGAGTCTGAAACAAAATTCCAATAAAGGGGACTACTATCAAGAATCCATAAGAACACACGTTGGTCTGTCCAGTAACACTAACCACTGTCTGGTCCTAGTTAATGCAGGACTCCATCAAAATGTTGATCGTTTTCATAAGACAGAACACATATAGCAGAAACCCATGTTGGGGTGAGTATAACAATACTTAGTAAGAAACCAAAAAACCACAATGCTTACAATAAAGAAAATACAATCAGATCCACATAAATATATTTCTATAATATATGTTTTCATCATTTGCAAATATACTCCACAAAGACACATAGTCTAAAGGTAAGTCACCACTGTAGGATTCCATCCAAATATTCCATCCAAATATTCCATCCAAAAGATTCAATGTAGCACTTGTTTATGAGAACACACTCTTGAGTCTGATAACATTGATGACGTTTACCCAAGAGGTAGAACTCAAATAATCTCACCATTATAAGTACACATTGAAGGTCAAAAGAGATACGACACATATATGTGGATCACACCCAAGGCCATGGGATGATACCAAAAACTCAATAGAGATTATGATTTTAAGTACAGGATTAGATCCCTTGTATTGTTGGTCATTATTATATCATGAACCCCACCTAGGGCATGAAGATGAATTTAGGATCACACTTCGGGCCTCACAATGGTATGCTCATAACTCTATCTAAGAATTTCTTCTGAAGGGATCATAGTCCAAGGAGTAGGAGACAATTTCATACTAACCCTTAGGTAATAGATAAGGGGAACACAACCTAATGAAACCTTTCCTTGATATTAAGGACAAGTGATCCAAGCCAGGTATAATAAAGTAAAAGACATGTGGAAGGGTTACAAGCCATATCCCTTAACCCGAGTTCTGCTCGTGTAAATGACCCTACTCTCATCTAGAGGAAGATATTGAGTCTTATTCGGAATTAGAACCAAACCCATTTGGAATTTTAATGTGGATGTGTCCTGTAGGTGGGGATTAATAAAAGAAGGAGGGTTGCTTCAGGACCAGAGGGATTCAGTTCTATTCAGGTTCAGTGCGTTCTATGGCATGGGGTATTAATTGGGGGCAGAGGTGCAGGCCCTTGTTACTGGCATGGAGATCTGTCGGGAGTATGATATCCAGGTGGAGGAGATTGATTCTGATTCATAAATTCTAGTGTCTTCTATTTAGAAATGGTGGGAAGCTCCTTGGTACTTGATTTATCTACTTTGTAGGTGCATCAAAGAGTTCAAAATTGGACAGAACCTTCATCATATTTAGAGGTAAGGTGATTTTTCAGCTGACTCTCTTTCTCATTTAGGGAATCCTACTAATACTCTTATAATTTATAATAGCTTAGGTTCCCTTCATATGGAGTGTAGGACAGTTATCCAAGGGGATTACCTAGGCATACACCACTTTTGTCCTCCTTGTGGCTATTTTTTGATGTACTATGCTATAGTTTTAATAAAAATTTAAAGTTAAGTAAGTATGTGTCTACGTTGAAGTGCATGGAGCATATTCTTCCCATGTTGTCTACCTTTGTTCCAATACACATCTTTATCCTGTGTAAATTTTCATGTGTACTGGTACATGACCTATCCCAAGTTCTATGGTCTAGTCTATGTCTGTATAGGGGAGTAAATGGTGTGCCCCAACCCATGTACTCCAAGAAATGTTTGTGTACCCTCTAAGGAACATGATGAGTCTCTAGGGAGGGGATAAATGTTGTGTGATAGGGGGCACGCAATGTTTTTACTTAAGTTCCTCTAAAACCCTAGCTGCGACATACAGGATCCCACAAAGCATGTAGATCCAATTTACATTCCATGTAACATGGGATTTTTTGAAAATCCATGTTTGGCTCCAAGCATATTTCCCATCACACCAACCTTCGATCAAGTGATCCATTTTCCCTATAAGTGTATATTAATCCTAGCCAATTCATTCCATCACTAATTAACAAATTTTAGGACATTGATCCTCTTGTAAGTGGGATCATTCGTCATTATTCGTTGCATGCTAAAAAATTTGAAAAGAGGGTATCTCCGTTATCTTATCTACTATCACTTCCACCAAATCTAGGTTATCATATCATTCCGCCAAGAAACATGTGAATAGTGATTTATTTCATTGATAAAAATCAAGCCACATTTCAAACAAATAACACATTTAATGAAAAGAGAATCCGAGAAGAAAAGCACAAAAAAATAAAGAGGAACAGACATCGATCAATGTTCATGTCGATCTCAGTAAGTTTACATTATAATAATAATAGATGTGTCAATAATCATAAATAATTTTCCAGATAAAATACCAATAGTAAAACGTATCCTTCAATACGCACTACCCAAGAATAAATCCATTAGTTAATTGGTTTTAATTCATCATATAAATAAATAATGGGGATAAATTCAACTAAATGACACCCTACATAGATTCAGATCAGCCGTTGATGAAGAATGGGGTTGCACCATGATTTTTGGAGAGATCCTTTGAATCCATTATGCGTCGATCATTGATCTATGATTGAGTCGTTGTTCTTATGAGATAAATCCTCTAACACCCTTTCCAATGACTCTCCAAAAATTTCAGGTTTTTGTGGATAACCGTGGAATTCCAACATAATAGTCTATTTAAAGACTATCCAATCATTGAATCAATGAAATTAATTAAAAGAATTAATTTAATTATTTTATTCATTTTATTCATTTTCAATCGTGAGATGAATTTTCCCCAAAAACACCATGTCTTCCAAGGCCATGTCCCAACTAGGGTAAAACCAAAATTCTAAATTCAATGGTTCTCACATATTTATGTCATGGGAAATATTTTACAAGTTATTCAACTTTTTCAATAAAATGGAACGCACATGATATTTAATATATTTAATATATTTAAAACATTTATTCTAGGAACATCGCGTCTCAGAATAGCATGTTTTCTCAGTACCTAATCTAGTAAATTTTCCATATAATATTCAAAAATAATACATGAAAAATATGAGTCATTAAATTCTCCCCAACTTGGGGATTTATGGCTCTGAGAAACCAAAACATGGGCTATAAAAAGAGATGTCAGTACTGAGCATAAATCTAAGCTTCCCACTACCTTGGTCTCTCCAGAATATTCTTGTGAAACAACCAAACATTAACTAAAGGAATCAATCAATTATATAGGATCATCTCCCACTGATTCTTGATATCTACTCGGTATTCAAAATAGGTTTCTCCATCCTCGATGTCCATCTCACACCATTCGATAATGTCTGATGGGTCATGGACGTACCACCTCATTTGTGAATAGTAGAAGACATCATGTACCCATTATAAACATAGAGGTAGAGTTAAGTGAAATAACACCTCTCCAAATCTACACAGTATCTGAAAAGGTTTAATGAATCTCAGATATATCTTTCCACGTTGTCCAAAACTCCATAATACACACTGAGGTGAAACCAACAAAAACACATAGTCTCCTTACCCAAACTCTAAGGGCCTCCATTATCAATATGTATAATACAATTGATAGATTTGTGTAGTATTCATTCTCTCCTGTATGATCTAAACCTTCTCAGTAGTTTCTCACACCAACTCTAGCACCATGAGTACCGACTCTCCTTATTCAATTCAGTAAAGTGTTTAACTATAAGGTCGCTCGTACCAAGCCTTTAATGGTGCCATATCGATGGTGGAATGGTATCTATTTTTGTGCACAAACTCCAGAATTGGTATGTCGTTCTTCAAACTAAAGGTCCCCTGTTATATTATTTTATCACTGAGAGGGGTAGGAGGTGAATCAGTGATACCCTTTTTATTTTATGTTTCTTTCAAATTGAAATAACCTTCACCTCCTATTACAAATTTCAATTCCCTACTGAGAAACAAATCAACAAACATCCAAAGGAACACAAATATTTACATAGTTCACTATTCAATAAGAATATATATGTCTTTTTTATGGTTTGGAAATGATCCAATACCATACAATCCAATATAAATCCATCATTGGATTACAATGAGTAGGATGTACCCTTTCACTCATGTAGCACTATGAAACAATACGACTAGTGCATGTGCTTCCTCTTAGAATTATAAGGAAATAGAATTGTTTTTTAACAACTCATGTTACATACGATTCTTTTCAATTAAAAAAAATTATTCAATTGAAATACAATTCATTAATTCCTTACCCAGAAGAAAGGTAAGAACCACATTGACTTTGTTATGAAACACATCATTCGATCTTCTTTTAATCCAATTTCTCCGAGTCTGATTCTTACAAAACAATACTCTTAGTCTGATTTTCTGATATAATACATTAGAGTGGAGTCGATACCATTTAAATTCCCAAATACAATTGTCAAGACGAATAGGATATGAATGAATTGGCCCCACCCAAAACAATTGTCAAGCCAAATAGAATTAATATCTTCTTCTCTATAGAAATCCATAGCTTCTCTCTCTTTTGTAGTAAGCAGTGCAAGCATAAGAAAGCACAAAGTAATTTCACCTTTTATATTTGACCAAAAATAGGTATAGATAAGAATCCTAAAACATTTTCCCGCTCACGTAAATTCACCCAAAATTCCATTTCCCACGAAATATCAGAATGTATTTTGACTTCTTCAATGCTTCTCAATTCTTCTCAAAACTTATACCATATTTACCTCTTATTTTTAATACTCCAATTTCAATTACTAAGACTGATTTCAATTGTTAGGAATACATGGGTATCATCAATTGATTCTGATTTCTCATGTTGATTTCTGAATACTATTATTAGAACCGATTTGAATCAAAATCATGTATATGAAATTTCATCTTCCCCTCGACAAATCATTCAGAAATATTCTTCTCTTTACTTTTCTCTTAAACACTTGAGAAACAATACTTCATTCAAAAACTTGTGCTTAAATAATGACTACCTTCATGACATTGAATTAAATGAGGATCATCTTTAGAATCGTCTGACTTCAATTAGATGTTTTTGTAACTTTAATTTCATTCATGATTCTTCATTTTCATTTCATCCCAAGAATAATATTTTTTGAATACAAATAGTCTAGATACGATCAACTTAAAAATGATCATTTTTTGTTATGATCATTATAGTGACCCGACATTTTCTTACATTACTATTACATCATTTCAAAGACAAACAACATAATAGTATTACACATGGAGGATCCAGAGGTTTAGTGTCTTGGGAAAACTAGGAATACACATAACAAGTACAACATCAAGCATAAAAATTCATTTAATCTCATCTTCTATAGCTTCTTAGTAGCACTTGTCCTATCCTTAGTACATGTGGCCACCTAAGGATATACATCAAAAGGGGTGAGCTAAATTCCCAGCAAGAGGATAGATAAGAACAATATAGCATGGGGTGAGCATAATCATGACATAAGAAGAAGATCTTGAACATGAGAGGAGCATAAACAGTAAACTTGAAATGTGGTAAAGGATAAAAAGGAAACATCATGTCTTAGTGGTTAACTACCACACATACTTGTGAACAAAGATAACATCATATTCATGCATCATTTCAAATTTACTCATGAGATTCATCACTTTACCCAATGCATTGGAGCGCTATATAATTCCGGGCGCACCCATCACATTTAAACATTCATATTGCGCTAAATAATTCAGGGTGCACCCGTCACATCATAACATTATCATTATCATGCATGCCACATAGAACACATATCAAACATGTACATAAATAACCCATGGAAAGGAATGGGTTCCATCTCATAATAACACATTCATAATCTTTGGGTTCCCAAAAGAAAGAGGGAACAACATACTTGATATAAGAACCATCAACCTTGAATGAGAGGTAAAAGATGAGATCTTGAAAGAAGAGTTCTTTTGAAAAACATTTTGATGGACATAAAAACCAGTGAAAAACATGTATATCCCAGAAAATTAAAGGAAATGATAACAAAAGACCTTTGAGGAGTAACCATATCAAAAATGGAGTGAAAGAGGGAGAACCCGAAGGAAGAAAATTGGGTTCGAGATTTCCCCATACCTTGTACTCGAAAGCCTCCTTCTCTTTAATGTCCTATATAATGACATTATATTCATTAATTAGAAATTCCAGAACCTTTTATAAATTAATATGGTTCATTCTGGTTTCATTATTTCATATTATGTTCCTTTGGATGACTTATAGATTTTAAAAACATTGACGGGGGATGTTTGTTTTCATGGTTTTCTTGAGCGGTCCACTTGTATTCTTAATTTGATGTTTGGGTAGATCATGGGTAAACATCCAGAACTTATATTACATGCTATTAATGATATTACAGAAGAATGAATGATTTTATAATGAGTTATATTAGATCCATGTGGCCGAATCATTAGATAAGAATTAAATGATGTTTATTTGGGCTAATTTGAGCGGTTTTTGGATCACAGCCAACTCATTTTAACTTTTCACTTAGTAGTATGGACATAGGTTATTTCCAGAACTTAAAATAGAACATAATACATATACAAAATTTTGGTTCAACCATAAAAATGGTTTCATGACCAGATTGAAGGTATAAATGGAAGAAGAGAGCATGTTGTTTTTGAAGGTGATAAATTATCACCACATGAACAACGTTCTCTTTAATAAAATAAAAGGAAGAGGGAAAGGGTGTGGGGTGATATAATATACCATTAGAATCATAAAATTACATTATATGTAAAATAATGGAGTTACAAAACAATTTGGATGAAGATAGGTAGGGAGAGATCAAGAAAGGAACTTGAACTTGAAAGGAAATTAATGGAGAAGAGGGAGAGAAATTACCTTTAGAATCCTCCTCTTAAGAATCTCCTTAAAGGCCTAAGCATGGTCTTTTGATGAGACCAGAAGCTCTTGGACGTGGGGTAGGGGATAGGGAAGGTGTTTGGGCAGAGTTTAGAGAATGCTTGGAGCTTGAGAGGTGTGAGGAGAAGAGGGAGTGAAGGGTGACTTTTATAGTGGAGGGGAGAGGGGTTTCCTTAATATAAAATTGATTAGTTTATTAATTTCACCTAAGACAAGGAATAGTGTGTCTTGGATGAATAAGAATAGTAAATAAGACTTTTGAATTCGGTATTTGGGTGCTTAAATCACTTGTGATGTTAGGAATAGTGGGTTTTAATTAAAATGTATTTATATGATAAATTAATGTATTCTACTATTCATCAAAAATTCAAGTATCTCAGAAAAATACCAAAATTTTACCCCAACCATTTTTTGACGTGTAGAATCCAAAAATGAAGTCCATTTTTAAAAAATTATTTTCTAAATATTATTAATTTAATATTTAATTAAAATCATAATTTACTTAAAAAAACAGTTTTTAAAATTAAAACTGATTTTGCAGTTCTTTCAAAATTTACTTAGGGTCTTATAAAATTATCTAAAAAATATTAGACATTGATTAAATAATTTATGAATATATTTCAGGAAAATAAATATTCTTTTAAATTACTTAACAAATTATAATTAATTATTTATGACTTATAAAATACCAAAAATGTTTACTAAGGTCAAGATGTCTAAATTTTATTTTATTATTCATAGGTAATGTTACTCTTATTTACTATTCATAAGGGTCATATTACTATTCATAAGGGTAGGTTACTATTCATAAGGGTAGGTTACTATTCACCAAAAATTATTTTTGTTTCATTGGACTCCAAAAACTATCTTTAACATAATCGTGAATGTTGGATTTTTAAAATTCCAAACATAGGGGTGACAAAATTATCTTTAAAGGTCACTTATCACTTATTAGTTCATTATTTTCTGTTTTTATGACATATATATAAGAAGGGAATTTTCCATTGAAAAACTTTGGGTCGTTACATTCTTCCCCCCTTAAGAAATTTCGCCCCCAAAATTTCACTTTACACAAATAGGTGAGGGTACTTCTCCTTCATTGCCTCTTCCGGTTCCCAAGTTGCTTCCTCAAAATTTTGGTTCCTCCACAACACTTTGACAAGGCGGGTTGTCTTGTTGCGTAGAAACTTATCACTTCGGTCCAGAATTTTTACTGACTGCTCATCATAGGAGAGATCATCTTCCAGCTATACCACCTCTGATTTTAGTACATGTGAGGGGTCTGAAATGTACTTCCTCAGTAGTGATAAGTGAAACACATCATGAACTTGATCCATATTCGGTGGAAGTGCCAGACGATAGGCCACAACTCCTATATGATCAAGGATCTCAAAGGGGCCAATGTACCTTGGGCTTAGCTTCCCTTTCTTCCCGAATCACATGACTCTCTTCCATGGAGATATTCGAAGGAAGACTTTATCTCCAACGTCGAACTCCAAGTCCCCTCGACGATTGTCAGCATAGCTATTTTGCCGACTTTGAGCAGCTATTATGTGTTTCTGGATGACTTGAACCTTCTCTGTCATCTCTTGAACAAGATCGGGTCCCAGTAGATTTCGTTCTCCAACTTCATCACAACAGGTTGGAGTTCTACATCACTTCCCATAAAGAGCTTCATACGGAGCCATCTGAATAATCGAGTGGAAGCTATTGTTGTATGAGAACTCAACCAATGGGAGATGTGGATCCCAACCACCTTTGAATTCAAGAGAGCAGGATCATAGCATATCTTCAAGTGTTTGAATAGTCCTTTCAGACTGGCCATCAGTTTGGGGGTGATAGGCCATGCAGAAATTTAATTCAGTACTGAAAGCATGTTGAAGGCTCCTCCAGAATTTAGAAGTGAACCTTGGATCACGGTCAGAGACAATCGAGAGTGGACATCGTGCAATCTCACTACTTCCTTCACATATATCCTTGAAAGTTGTTCAAGTGAGAGGTCTTCCCGAATAGCAATAAAATGGGCAGTCTTGGTGAGTCGGTCAACCACAACCCATATCACATTATTTCCTCTTGACGTTTTCGGGAGACCCATGACAAAGTCCATAGTAAAATTTTCTCATTTCCACATGGGTATAGGCAGTGGCTGCATCATACCATTGGACTTTTTCTTCTCAGCTTTAACTTGCTGACATACCAAGCACCTTGATATATATTCTGCAATATCCTTCTTCATGTTATCCCACGAGAAGTGTTCTCAGAGATCACGATACCTCTTGGTACTTCCAGGATGAATAGAGAAAGTTTAGCTATGTGCATTATCCAATAGCTCCTTCTTTATTCCAGGTGATGAAGGCACACAAAGCCGCATTCCAAACCGAATCATACCATCATTGTCGATATGGAACTCTTGCAGCTTCCCTTCCTTTACTGCATTCACCCTCTTTTGTATCTCCACATCATCCCTTTGTGCTTTCTTAATCTTCTGTTGGATGGATGGTTGCGCAATCATTTGGGCAAGGTAGAATGTATCCCATGCCCTTAGGATTCCCAAATCCATCCTTTGCATATCCAAGAAGATAGGGTCTTTCTCAATCCTCAACATGGATAGAGTAGCAGGTTATTTCCTGCTTAGAGCATCAGCTACCTTGTTCGCCTATCCAGGATGATAGTGAATAAAGCAATCGTAATCCTTGATTAGCTCTAACCATCTACTTTGACGCATGTTGAGCTCCTTTTCTGTGAATATATACTTTAGGCTCTTGTGGTCGGTGTATATGTCACACTTCTCACCATAAAGGTAATGCTGCCAGATTTTCAAGGAAAAAATCACGGCTGCCAGCTCTAGATCATG
The DNA here is from genome assembly GCA_963277665.1 of Viscum album. Lineage (NCBI taxonomy): Eukaryota > Viridiplantae > Streptophyta > Magnoliopsida > Santalales > Viscaceae > Viscum > Viscum album. Next base: position 390,290,002 of record OY728147.1, on the reverse strand, counting down.
CATCGGGTAGTTCTGCTCATGGATCTTTAATTTTCGTGAGGCGTAGGCTATCACATTATCATTTTGCATGAGTACACAACCCAAGCCTTTCTTTGAAGCATCACTGTATATCACAAAACTTTCTCCACTTTTTGGTAGTGTGAGTACAGGTGCAGTGATCAGCCTTCTATTTAGCTCCATGAAGCTTCCCTCACATTATTCTGTCCATACATACTTTACCCCTTTCCTTGTTAACTTAGATAGAGGGCTTGACAATCATGAGAAGTTTCTCACAAAACATTGGTAGTAACCAGCTAATCCATGAAAACTACGGATTTCTGTGACACTAGAGGGCCTGGGCCATTCTTCAATCGCCTTTGTCTTTGAAGGGTCCACAGAAATTACCTCTCTTATGATCACATATCCCATGAACGTGACTTGATTCATACAAAAGTCACACTTTCTGAACTTGGCGTACAACTTATCTTTTCTCAATGTCGCCAACACAAGTCTTAGATTTTCTTCATGTTCCTCCTTGCTCTTGGAGTAGATGAGAATATCATTGATAAACACTAGCACAAATTTGTCGAGGTAATGTCTAAAGACTCTATTCATCAAATCCATGAAGATTGTAGGGGTATTAGTAAGTCCGAAGGGCATCACCAAAAACTCATAGTGCCCATACCTTGTACGAAAGGAAGTCTTCTGAATATCTTCCTTCTTCACCTTTACTTGATGATATCCAGAACGAAGATCCACCTTTGAGAAGTATTGAGATCCTCTTAACTGGTCGAACAAGTCATCAATACTTGGGAGAGGATACTTGTTCTTTATGGTGATCTTGTTGAGTTCCCGATAATCGATACACAGCCGCATGGTACCATCCATCTTCTTTATAAAGAGTACTGGCACACCCCAAGGTGATGCACTAGGGCGTATGAACCCTTTGTCCAAATGCTCTTGAAGCTGCTTCTTTAACTCCTCCAGTTAGATAGGATCCATCCTATAGGGGCACTTCGAGATAGGAGTAGCTCCGGGTATGAGTTCAATTGAGAACTCTACCTCACGATCCGGGGGAATTCCGGGTAACTCTTCGGGAAATACATCGCCATATTCCCTTACGATGGGAAATTCCTCAAGGTTGGAACTTTCCTTTGACTCAAACATTTGGGCGAGGTATGCTTCTTCATAGGGAATCATCACCCACACCATTGAAGGATTTTTCAAAGGATATTCATGATCTTCCTTGCATTTGTAGAGGAGCATGGGATGGTTCGGAATATGAAAATATATTTCCTTTTCTCGACAGTTGATATGTGCTCTATATAACGAGATCCAATCCATTCCCATTATAGCGTCGAATTCCACCAAGGTAAGTATTACGAGATTTGCCGGAAGAATCTTCCCACATACGTCAATAGGAGAAGAATCAAACACTTGGGTTGCAATGATTTCACCACTTGGTGTTTTTACAGATATCTCTACTTCAAGGTTTCGGGGCTTCGATTCTATAGTTCTAGCAAACTTGCAAGATATAAAGGAATGCGTAGAACCAGAATCAAATAAGACTTTTTCCATTCTTGAGTGAATAGGAAGTGTACCTTGTATGACTTAATTATCAAGTTCCATCTCCGTAGTAGTGATGGCATAAGCCTTCCCTTGTTCCGTTGGCTTTGGTGGTTGTTGGTGCTGATTACCCTTGAAAGATCGAGGTTTAGTGCACTGGTTTGAACAGTGCCCTAGCTCCCTACAGTTGTAGCATTGAACCATGAGTGGTTCTCTCCTTTCATCGGCTACATTATTCTTCCTTTTCATGTCTTTTCAACACTCGTGAGCATGGTGTCCTTCCTTCCCACACTTAAAGCATTTCTCCGTACCTTTGAGGCAGTTCCCATGGTGCAACTTCCCACATTTTTGGCAAGTGGGTCATTGTGTTTTCTTCCCATCTTTATCACTAAATCCACCAGCTTGAAACTCCATCTTTATTTTCTTATCACCATAGCCATGGGACCATTCTCCAAACTCCATCTCCACTTTGAGAGCACACCAAACAACTTCTTCATAACTCTCAAAGTCTCGAATTGCAAGAGCCTTTCGAAGATGTGGTTTTAATCAACTAAAGAATCTATCAATTTTGCTATCATTGTTGATAACAAACCCCAAAGCATACCTTGCGAGCCTTGTGAAATTTTCTTCATTGGTTGTGACAGATTATCCCTCTTTTTTCTTGAGCTCTATGAATTCTCTCTCCATCTTCATCTGAAGAGTTCGTGGGAAGTACTTATTAAGAAACATTATCTTAATGTCTTACCATTCCATCTCTTCAATTTCCTCCCTTGGCATGGTGTTCTTAATCAAATCCCACCATTGATCAGCTTCTCCATCTAGACGATAAACGGCTAGAGTCACCTTCTCTGTCTCGGAACAGTGAAGAACAGAAAATATCTTCTCCATGGAGTTGACCCACTGTTCCGCAACTAGTGGATCGGAAGATCCACAAAACGTCAGTGGTCGTTGCCGCATAAAACATTCGATAGCTAGCTGCTCCCTCTTTGGTGAAGGAGGATTTTCCCCCATTATTATGGTTATTATTCATAACCTGAGATAATTGGGTAAGCATCGCCATGAAGTTTTGAACTCCACCTCCAAAATCATTGGGGATGTGGTTCGGATAATCGCTGCATTGGCCTTCACAAGAGTTGTTGGCCTGATTCCTCCTGGTTCCCACCATTTTCTATAATAGAAAAGGTTAGAACAAAACATAAGTAAACAAGTCATGAATAACTTATTCATTTAAACAATTATACCAAAAACATAACATATGGGATCCCTATGTAAATATCCTTGTGTGCATATTTGTACTTAGTCTCGTGATAGAGGTTTTCTTTAGGGTCCACTAATCCTAATTCCCAAATTAACTAAACCTTTCCTTTGATACCAACTATAGCGACCCCGACATTTTCTTACATTAATATTACATCATTTCAAAGACAAACAACATAATAGTATTACACATGGAGGATCCAGAGGTTTAGTGTCTTGGGCAAACTAGGACTACACATAACAAGTACAACATCAAGCATAAAAAATCATTTAATCTCTTCTTCTATAGATTCTTAGTAGCACTTGTCCTCTCCTTAGTACATGTGGAAACCTGAGGATATACATCAAAAGGGGTGAGCTAAATGCCCAGTAAGAGGATAGATAAGAACAATATAGCATGGGGTGAGCATAATCATGACATAGGAAGAAGATATTGAACATGAGAGGAGCATAAACAATTAACTTGAAATGTGGCAAAGCATAAAAATGAAACATCATGTATTAGTGGTTAAATACAACACATACTTGTGAACAAATCTAGCATCATGTTCACGCATAATTTCACATTTACTCATGAGATTAATCACTTTACCCAATGCATTGGAGCGCAATATAATTCCGGGCACACCCGTCACATTTGAACATTCATATTGCGCTATATAATTCCAGGCGCACCCATCACATCATAACATTATTATTATCATGATTGCCACATAGAACACATATCAAACATGTACATAAATAACCCATGTAAAGGAATGGGTTCCATCTCATAATAACACATTCATAAGCTTTGGGTTCCCAAAAGAAAGAGGGAACAACATACTTGATATAAGAACCATCAACCTTGAATGAGAGGTAAAAGGTGAGATCTTGAAAGAAGAGTTCTTTTGGAAAACATTTTGATGGACATAAAAACCTATGAAAACCATGTATATCCCAGAAAATTAAATTAAATGATGAAAAAAAGACCTTTGAGGAGTAACCATATCAAAAATGGAGTGAAAAAGGGAGAACCCGAAGGAAGAAAATTGGGTTCGAGATTTCTCCTTACCATGTACTCGAATGCCTCCTTCTCTTTAATGTATTGTATAATGACATTATATTCATTAATTAGAAATTATATAACCTTTTATACATTAATATGGTTCATTATGGTTTTATTATTTCATATTATGTTCCTTTGGATGACTTATAGAGTTTAAAAACATTGATCGGGGATGTTCGTTTTCAAGGTTTTCTTGAGCGGTCCACTTATATTCATAATTTGATGTTTGGGTAGATCATGGGTAAACATCCAGAACTGATATTACCTGTAATTAATGATATTACAGAAGCTTGAATGATTTTATAATGAGTTATATTAGATCCATGTGGCCGAATCATTAGATAAGAATTAAATGAAGATTATTTGGGCTAATTTGAGCGGTTTTTGGATCACAACCAACTCATTTTAACTTTTCACATAGTAGTATGGCCATAGGTTATTTCCAGAACTTAAAATAGAACATAATACATATGAAACATTCTGGTTCAACCATAAAAATGGTTTCATGACTAGATTGAAGGTTTAAATGGAAGAAGAGAGCATGTTGTTTTTGAAGGTGATAAATTATCACCACATGAACAACGTTCTCTTTAATAAAATAAAAGGAAGAGGGAAAGGGTGTGGGGTGATATAATATACCATTAGAATCATAAAATTACATTATATGTAAAATAATGGAGTTAAAAATCAATTTGGATGAAGATAGGTAGGGAGAGATCAAGAAAGGAACGTGAACTTGAAAGGAAATTAAAGGAGAAGAGGGAGAGAAATTACCTTTAGAATCATCCTCTTAAGAATCTCCTTAAAGGCCTAAGCATGGTCTTTTGATGATACCAGAAGCTCTTGGACGTGGGGGAGGGGCTAGGGAAGGTGTTTGGGCAGAGTTTAGAGAAGTCTTGGAGCTTGAGAGGTGTGAGGAGAAGAGGGAGTGAAGGGTGACTTTTATAGTGGAGGGGAGAGGGGTTTCCTTAATATAAAATTGATTAGTTTATTAATTTCACCTAAGACAAGGAATAGTGAGTCTTGGATGAATAAGAATAGTAAATAAGACTTTTGAATTCGGGATTTGGGTGCTTACATCACTTGTGATGTCAGGAATAGTTGGTTTTAATTAAAATTTATTTATCTGATAAATTAATGTATTCTACTATTCATCAAAAATTCAAGTATCTCAGAAAAATCCCAAATTTTTACCCCAAACATTTTTCGATGTGTAGAATCAAAAAATGAATTCCATTTTTCAAAAATGATTTTCTAAATATTATTAATTTAATAATAATTAAATTCATAATTTACTTAAAAAAACAGTTTTTAAAATTAAAACTGATTTTGCAGTTCTTTCAAAAATTACTTAGGTCTTATAAAATTATCTAAAAACTATTATACATTGATTCAATAATTTATGAATATATTTCATGAAAATAAATATTCTTTTAAATTAATTAACTAATTAAAATTAATTATTTATGACTTATAAAATACCAAAAATGTTTACTAAGGTCAAGATGTCTAAATTTTATTTTATTATTCATAGGTAATGTTAATCTTATTTACTATTAATAAGGGTCATATTACTATTCATAAGGGTAGGTTACTAATCATAAGGGTAGGTTACTATTCACCAAAAATTATTTTTGTTTTATTGGACTCCAAAAACTATCTTGAACACAACCGTGAATGTTGGATTTTTAAAATTCCAAACATAGGGGTGACAAAATTATGTTTAAAGGTCACTTATCACTTAGTAGTTCATTATTTTGTGTTTTTATGACATAGATATAAGAAGGGAATTTTCCATTGAAAAACTTTGGGTCGTTACAATCATTTTGTTTACAATAAATCTGGTTACGATCATTCTGTATATGATGTTTCTAGATATGATCATTTCTGGTTACAATAATTCTAAGTACAATCAAATATAATCTGAAAATAATGATCTGCCCTGATATGATACAAAACAATATGAAAATTATGATCGTCCAAGATATAATGCAATAAAATCTGAAAACAATGATCTTTGATCGGTACCACGTCAATTTATTCACTTTCACCCACATACCATCATTTTTAAAAACAATCAGCACCATCTCTTGAATATGGATATGATTGTTTTGAAAAACAATCAGCACCACCTCTTCAATATGGATATGATTGTTTTGAAAAACAATCCACGTTGCCCCTTAAATCTGGATACGATTGTTTTGAAAAACAATCAGCACCACCTCTTTAATCTGGATATGATTGTTTTGAAAAAAAATCAACACCACCTCTTCAATCTAGATACGAATGTTTTAAAAAACAATCAGTACCACTTCCTTCTCTCTACCATCCGGATATGATAAATCTAAACAGGATTCTTTTCTAATTGTTTTTTAAAAAAATTGATACCACTACTTTCTCTCTACCATCTAGATATGATAAATCTGGATACAATTATTTTTCAATTTTTTTGAAAACAAAATCGATACCACTTCATCGTCTCTACCATCTAGATACGATAAATCTGAATATGATTCTTTTATAATTGGAAGAATATCTTTTACCCCCTCTTCCTTCTATAAATCTTTTTCACATGTTCTCAATTGAACTCATGATTTATATGAAATTAGAATCAGAAAAGAATCATCACAATTACATTAGAAAGTATCCTAACTTTACATTCACCCATGTTTCTTTCTTTCCTTCTCATTATCATCCTGAGAACAAACATTCTGAAAACATGAGTCCAATTTTAAGAAAACAAGGGTATGATTCCTTTCAAAAAAAATCCCAAAACATTTATTTCTACAAAACAAGGTGAAGTGATTTCCTTTATAGAAAACAAACCTTCAAAACAAAAGACAACACTTGAATACAAAACAACTTCATCATCATCTTGATCCTAACAATGTCCCATTTTGATTTTGTTATCAACCAAGTTTCATAAATCACTAAACTTTTTAACCTCATTCAATGGATTAAATATCAATAATTCTAATCCAAAGTGATCTAACTCATTATAGGAAACAAGAATCATTAATATAAAAACCATTCTATCCAAAAAAAGTGATCATGACAACCTATTTCCTTTCTCTTTATTTTCTTCATTCTCCCTAGAAAATAATTCAATTTCTTTTCCTACAACCACTCCAACATATAGTTATAATAGTTCACACGCGAAAAAATTCTGAATTTGTAGCTTATATAAAACTCTCTATTCTGTGCAGTATATATGAAACAAAACAATTATCCCCCTTGAAAAAGCAATCCAAAGGGAATATGAGAGAGGGGAAAAAACAAAAACCTAAACCATGAAGAGAAAGAGGTTGAACTCCCATGGTCAACCTTATTTTTTAGAATTATTCCTTTGATAAAGGTTTTTTGAAAATATCATAAACTTGTTCTGATGTTGGAACATAGTCCAGTTTCAACTCATTATTCACCACATTCTCTTAGAAGAAATTATATTTGATATCAATATGTTTTGAATGGGTATGTTTAACAGGATTCTTGATGAGATTGATTGTACTTGGATTGTCACAACCCAACAGAAAGGGTAACTTCACTTCAACATGTAAATATTCCAATTGTGTTTTCATCCACATAAGTTGAGTAGTGTCTTGAGTAGCAGCAACACACTCAGCTTCATCCATACTAAGAGTTACTAAATTTTGTTTCTTCGAATACCAACTAACACAATTATTTTTGAGAATGAATACACCACCAGAGGTGGATATTCTATCATCCACATTTCCTACACAATCTTCATCTGAATACCTAAACAATTCATTACAATTTGAGCTATCATATTTGATTCCAAAGTTTATTGTGTAGTTGATGTATCTGAGAATTATTTTTCAAGAAACTAAATATTATCCTTTTGGATCACTATTAAATATATCACATATAGTAACGACATACACAATTTAGGGTCTTGAGGTAGTCAAATACAATAGACTTTTAATCATCTTTTGATACTATTTTTGATCAACTTATTTTCCTTCTCCATCTTTACTCAACTTTTTTCCCACTGAAATGGGTGTGGAAATAGGTTTTGAAATTTCCATGGAAAACCTCTTAAGATTTTTTTTGCATAATTTTATTGGGAGAGGAAAATGTATTCTTTCTTTTCTAGATTTTTAACCCAAGAAATGATTTCATTTCTCCAAGAATGAAAATTTCAAATACATTCTTCACTTCATCAGAAGAAATTTCATATCCTTATTCATCAATCCCAACAAGGATAATATCATCATCATAAACAATTACAATGAGGGAATACTCTTGACTTTCTCTGATGTAAATATTTTTATCCGCACTTCCTTTTGTTAGAATTTATCTTTTTTAATCATGTATCCAATTTGGAATACCATTCCCTCAAAGCTTGTTTTATGCCATACAATGCCTTTTTCAATCTCCACACATAACCTTCATCTTTTTCAATAAAAAATCCATCTGTTTGTTCAATATAAACCTCTTCTTCAAGATCACCATTTAGGAATGCAGATTAAACATCCATTTGAAAGATCTTGTAGCCTTGTTGTGTGGTAATATCAAGACTGATTCTGATTGTTTCAAGTATTTTCACTTGTAAAAAGGTTTTGTCAAAATAAATACCATCAATATGTGAATACCCTTTTCAAACCAATCTTGATTTTTCCCATAACTTCACCTTTTTCGTTCAGTTTGTTCTGGAAAACCCATGTTGTTCCAATGATGTTTTTGTTTTCTGGCTTGGGTACGAGTTCCAAAGTATTATTATTTTCAATCTGATCCAATTCTTCATTAATGGATTGATCCCATTCTGAATGCTCAAAAAAAAATTTCACATCAATTGGTTCCACTTTTGAATGTAAAGAAGTACGTGCAATGTAATTGGTAGTTCTTCTTATCTGAACCTTCTAATGATGATCATCAATTATATTCTATGCTTCCACGTGTTTCCTCTGCCATGGATATAATTTTCAATTGACTTCCTCATCATAAGAAATAGATGATTCTGATTGTTCACCATTATTAGGATTACAATCGTTTGTATACTTTTCAGAATTATCTTCTTCAACTTGCTTAACTTCATTGTCCTCCTGAACATGTTTCTCTTTCTCAGATACATAAATCACTTTCACATCAACTGAATAAAAAAAAGTATTTTCATTGTTGAAGCATTTGTACCCTATTCTGTCTGGAGATTAACCATGAAAGATTTCATCCTCACATTTCTACTCAAACTTACTGTAGTTTCCTTCTTTCTTCTTTATAATAAAAGGACCCCTAAAAACTCTAAAGTGCCTAAAACTTGGAGTTTTTTCATAAAACAATTCATAGTGAGTCATACCTGATTGAGGCCTGTATAAACAATGGTTCTAAATTTAAACAATAATATTCATGGCTTGCCTCCAAAAGTAATGAGAAAGGCCAAGCTTGGTTAACATGGTTATTCCCATTTCCACCATGCTTCGATTCTTTCATTCAGCAACCCCATTTTGCTGGGGAGTGTATAGAGAGATATACTTAGGCTTAAGTCCATTCTTCTCTAGATAGAAGTCAACCATTTCATTTCTATATTCACCACTATTATTATGTATGAACTTCTTCACTGAATACTCATATTATTTTTCATCTTTTCTTCTGAAACTTTTAACCATTTTCAATGTGTCTGATTTTTGTTTCATGTACACAACACAAGTAATGCGAGTAAAATCATCAATTAAAGTAATGAAGTAATTATCTCCATCTGTTGATTGTTTTCTCATTAGCCCACATATATGAGAATGGATCAGTTCTAGGGGTTTTTTTGAACAAATATCAACTTTCTTATGAACAACATTTGTATTTTTTCCTTTCTGGAAGATAGTGAAACACCAATATCTTCTTCTTGGAAAATTAGGAATGTCTTGAACACTATCTCTTTTAGATAAGTTTCTCAATTTTCACTGAGACATATGTCCAAGACTTTTATTCCATAACTGATTCACTTCCACCATACTCCTGTAACATGAGTTTTTTGAATCACCAACCTGAAACAAATATACTTTTTTACATTGGAATCTTGCAACAATATTTCCATCTTTTACACTCATTACAACAAATCCATCTATCTTGAAGATAACCTTGTTACCCTCATCACACAATTGTGAGACACTTAAAAGGTTGTGTTTCAGCCCATCAACATACAATGTTTTCTTAGATTCCATCTTTTATTTTCCAACAATGGATGACCTAATAACTTTGATATTCAATGATTCATCATTGAAAATTTTCACTATGCCATATTTATAATCTTTCACATCCTTCAACAATTTCATGTCTCCTGTCATGTGGGAAGAACACCCACTATCTTGTATCTAGGGTTATTCTCCTTTCCTGGATTTTAATGCAGTTTCAACAATAAGAGAATTTTCTCCATTTTTTCATTCTTCACCTTCGTCTTTGGAGAATTGAGAATATTTTTCTAAGACAGTAATTGAAAAAGACATCCTTTTGAAAGGTTTTAATACTGTTCACATCATTCACATATAGTTTCCAAGGCTTTGAACCTATTTTCAATATTCACTTCATTCTTTTCTGATTTCTTCAAGAAAATATTCTCATATTTATTTATTTGAGAAGATTGACTCCCCCTAAATCTCTTAATTTCATAACTTTTGGGATAATATTATTGTTGTTGATTGACCCAAACATACTTTTTGTGTGACTAAATCCACCACAATTCCAGCAATACCCATAGAATGAGTATTTTTCTCTAAAACCCCCATACTGATTAAAATTTAGAAGTAATTTCTCAACCATCTTATTTTCTCTTTCAATTGAATTCAACTTCTTATTTTCAACCTCGATATGTTTATAAGTATTTTAAAATTTTCCTGGATCCATATAAAACCTTCTTGGGATCAAGATATTGTGTAACTTTTGAATTATTCACTTTGACCACATACATAACTTTACCGAATTCTTCTTTTCATACACAGTTCCATTATTCTTCTCACCCATTTAAGGTATCTTTTGTTGAACATTCTCGAGTTTCTCATTACTAGAACATTCATCAACTTCTGTTATAGAGTTTTGGAATCTTAGACTTTTCTTTTCAGCTTCAGAGACTTTTTTTGGACAAGTTCCAAATCTTCTTCTTTTTCCTTCAACTTCACTTCCAAATGCACATTACGATTCTTTTCATCTTCAAAAGACATACTCAAATAATCAATATCTTTAACCATATTTAATTTCTCATAAGCAAATAATTCTTGGTTTCTTGAGAATTCATCTTCCATCTTTTTGTTTCTCTTTTCAGGCCTTCTGATCTTTCTCAGACATTCTTTCAACTATTATTTCAAATACATTTCTAGATGATTTTATTCTTCTTCAGAACTACTACTTCTGAACTATTCATCATTCACTATTACAATGAATTTATTTTCATAACCATAGTCAGTGGAGTTTTCAGATTCAAATTTACTCTCTACTTATTCTTCATCATTGGACCATAAACTTATTATTTTTTATTTTAATAATTTCTTTTATTTTTTTGTCTCCCGTTTTCTTAAACGACCTTATTTTCTTTCTTTCTTCAATATCACTATCCTCTTATTTCTTTCTTCGATGAAAAGTATCCACAAAGTGAACAACACCTCCACATTCAAAACATTTAAAGGGATGTTTCTCTATGGATTTCCTTTTACCTCTTTTCACATTGTTAGAAAACAAGGATAGTATTTCATTGAGATTTTTACATACCTCATTTTCAGAGTCAGAATCACAAAGTTCATCTTCAATAACAATATTATTTGACATTTCTTTCTTCATAGCCTTGAAATAAATTTCTCAATCAACCTTTTTTTTGATATTCATAGCATTCAATATTCTCATTTTATAGGTGATAAGAGTGTTATGTAAATCATCAAGAGATAATGTTTCCGGATCTATGTCTTCTAATGAAGAAACTTTTTCATTGAATTTGTCTGGTAGGATTATCAAGATCTTTTAAAAAATGTAGAGTCTTTCAGATTTTCACCAAGACATCAAATAATACTCAAAATTTCATTCTCCCTGTTAAATAACTCTCTAACAGATTGATGCTCACCCATCTTCAAATATTCATACTTCAATCTTTCTATTTATAACTTTTCCTTCTTCAATTTTGTATTTCCTTCATATATATTTTTTAATTCATCCCAAATACCTTTATCTATGGAAAAACATTTCACTGTCAAGAATTAAATTTCATAAAGTGATGATAATATATAATTCTTGGCCCTTAAATCATTCTCAAGAAACATCTTGTCAATAGGTGTAAGTGGAGCACTATCATAAATGGGAGGAAACCCAACCGTGGCAGCTTCAAGAAGATCATAACTGATAGAAATAAGATATGGAAACATTATATCATTTCATATATGAAAATTATTTCCATAAAATACTAAAATAACTTTACTGTTCACATAGTTCACATTTTTCATCAGCAAGGAATAATGAAGGGAATCTAATCTGATACTAATTGAAAATTCCTAGTCGGAGTACTGTATCACAAAGAGGGGGACAGGGTGAATCAGTGATACCCTTTTTCTTTTATGTATCTTTTAAATTGAAACAACCTTTACCTATTGTAAAATATTTCAATTCCCTATTGAGAAACAAATCAACACACATACAAAGGAACACAAATATTTACAAGGTTCACTATTCAATAAGAATAGCTACATCCTTGGTATGGTTTGGAAATGATCCAGTACCATATAATCCACTAGAAATTAATCCTTAGAATAAAATGAATAGGATGTACCATTTCAGTCGTGTAGCAGTATGAAATAATACAACCAGTGCATGCGCATCCTCTTAACACAATAAGGCAATGTAATTGTTTTGTAATAACTCATGTTACCTATTCTTATTTTAGTTTCAAAAAATGTATTCAATTGAAATAAAATTTATCAATTCCTTACCTAGAAGAAAGGTAAGAACCACCTAGACTTTATTATGAAACACTGAGTCTAATTTCTCCAAGTCTGATTCTTACAAAACAATAATCCCTGTCCGATTTTCTGATAGAATATGTTAGAGTGGAATCAACACCACTCCAATTACCAAATATAACTTTCAAGATGAATAGTATATGAATGAATAAACACCACCCAAAACAATTTTAATGTTGAATAGAATTCATCTCTTCTTCTCTCTAGAAACCCTAAGCTTCCCTATCTTTTGCAGTGAACAATGTAAACATAAGAAATCACAAAGTACTTTCACCTTTTATAGTTTACCCAAAACATGTTTAGGTAGGAATCCCAAAACATTTTCCCACTCACGTAAATTCACCCAAAATTCCATTTCCCTTGATATCTCGGAATTCATTTTGAATTCTTCGACGCTTCTCGATTCTTCTCGAAACTTATAACATCTTCACCTTTTCTCCTTTAGAATCCCATTTCAATTGATAAAACTAATTTAAATTGTCAATAATACATTGGTCCGATCAAATGAGTCTGTTTTCTAATTTCGATTGCTGAATACAATTCTCAGAATTGATTTGAATGAAAATATTTTATACAAAAGTTTAGCTCCCCCTTGACAAATCATTTAGAAATATTCTTATTTTCTCTTTTCTTTTCTCTTGAACCACTTGAGAAACAATAGTACATTTAAAAACTAGTTCTTGAATCATGACTACCTTCATTTCTTTGAATTTATTGAGGATCAGATTTAGCATCGTCTGAATTCAATTGGGAAGTATTGTAACTTTCCATTCATTACTGCTTATTTATTTTCATCTCAACCCAAGCATGACCTTTTCTGAATAAAAATTGTCTAGATACGATCATCCTGAATATGATCATTTTTTGTTGCAGTCATTTTGGTTATAATTATTCTGGGTATAATCATTCTAGATATGATCATTTTATATATGATCTTTTCTGGTTACGATCATTCTATATATGATAAAATACAATTTGAAAACAATGATCTATATGAATATGATACAAAATAATATAAAAATGAAAATCTTACAGTTTATATTGCAATAAAATATTAAAACAATGATCTTTGATTGGTACCATGTCAATTATTTCACTTTCTCCCAGATACGATGATTTTGAAAGACAATCAACAAAACCTCTTCAATCTGGATACAATATTCATGAAAAACAATCAGCACTACCTCATCAATATGGATACGATTATTTGGAAAAAAAATCAACATTACCCCTTCAATTGTGATATGATTGTTTTAAAAAATATTCAGCACCACCTCTTCAATATAGATAAGATTGTTTTGAAAAAAAAACCAGCACCACCTCTTAAAACTGGATACAATTATTTTGAAAAAACAACCGGTACCACTTCTTGCTCTCTGCCATCCAGATACGATAAATCTGAATACAATTATTTTCTGATTTTTTTGAAAAACAATTGATACCACTTATTTCTATCTCCGATCCATATATGATAAATCTGAATATGATTCTTCTCCGATTGTTTTGAAAAACAACTGATACCACTTTTTCTCACTTCTATCGAGATACAATAAATCTAAATACAATTCTTTTTTGATTGGAAACATCCCTTTCACTCTCCCTTACTTCTATCAATCTTGCATTAGAAGTTATCAATATAAATCATTATTGATATGAAATAAAAATTAGAAAATCATCATCACAATTACTTAGTAAAGTATCATAACATTCCGTTCACCCAAGTTTCGTTTTTTCTTTCTCATTCTCATCCCAAGGATAAACTTTCTGAATACATGACTCCAGTTTTTAGAAAACAAAGGTCCAATTCTTTTCAAAACAATCCCAAAACAATTGTTTCCAAAAAATAAGGTAAAGTGATTTACTTTCTACAATATATACCTTGACAATAAAATACAACACTTGAATACAAAACACCTTCATCATCATCTTGGTCTAACCAAAAACTATAGACCAAGTCTAAAATGAAATCTTATAATATTCCCCCTAGAACAAGAATGGTCTTTTCATTCTAGTTATCAGTTTGGGTGTGAAATGTTGTGCTCATGTGTAACTAAGTTCCAAAAGCATCTTTTAATACCTTTCACAACCAGGACATAAAGAGGGAACTATAGTAAAAAATGATCATTAATGTAACTCGATGGAGTCTGAATATATCTTGCCTGTAGAGGAATCCCATTCCTTTTGCTGAACTCTTCTCCTCAATTTATATGAAGAAGGCCGACTTGGTGAATCGATATACGATCACCCAGATGGAATCGAATCACATAGACGATTGTGGTAATCCCATCACGAATTCAATGTATATCTTATCCCACTTCCAACATATCACTTCAAATTATTGAGATAAACCCACCAGAACATGGTTATTAGACCTAAATTTCTAATAATAAGGCATTGAGAGACAAATTTTTCAACTCTTTTTTTCATCCCTAGACACAAAAACTAACATCGAAGGTCCTGGTACATATTTTCCGTACCTAGATGTACCGCTACTGGAGATGTATAAAACACTCTTAGAACCTCCTCCTACAACATCACAGGTACCTTCATGCTTCCTCTGAAAGGAAATACATGATTCAAACCGTTATAAAACTCATCCTGAGCATGTACAATGGATATATATGTATGCAAGGTCTCACAATCAGTGTCACCTAATTGTACCTCCCTGACTCGCTACAAGAGCAGGGGGTAACAACCATTGACAAGAATTAAGATTCTCCATATCCATCCAAGAAGTATAAGTTCAATGAGGCCAATAACTCTAATTTATCTTTCAAGAAGTAAAAATGAGATCTCTATGTAAGAGCATTTTCTACAACATTCCCCTTCAAAGGATTATATAAAATAACAAAGTTATAATTCGAGAGGAACTCTATCCATCACCATTTCCTCAAGTTATGATCCTTTTGTGGGAAGATATATTTGAGGCTCTTGTGATTATAATAAATGATAAATTTCTCACACACCATGTAGTGTCTCCACATATTTAGTGTGAAGAATAGCACTACTAAATCAAGATCATGGGTCTTGTAGTTCCTCTCATGTGGTCTCAACTAATGTGAACCATAGGAAATCAACACCTATATCTACATCAAAAAACAACCAAGCCTATTTCCCAATGCATCATAGAACACAATATACTTGACACCCTCCTCTATAATTCTCACGATGGATGCACTCATGAAACTTTTCCTCAACTGCTGAAAACCATTTTATCACCTCTCTATCAACATGAAAGGCATCCCATTTATGGTAAAAGTTGTTATAGGGGACGATATATCGAATAAATTATGGTTGAATCATTGATATAAAATTCCAACCAAAGGAATCTCTACTCCTCTATTATGCTCTTGGGTGGCACCCAAGACAATATCACCTTATCCTTTCCCCATTCCACTGCCACTTAATCTGCTAAAATAATGTGTCCCGGAAGTTGGACCCCCTGAATATATAAATATAACTTTGTGATATTTTTGTAAATTTGGTTCTCTCAGAATACATCCATGAAATATCATCAAGTGTCTTGCGTGCTCCTCCTCGAATGCCGATTACACTAGAATATCAGTGATGAATAATACCACTAACCAGTCTCGGAAAGGCCGAAAGATTAATTTCATGATTCTCATAAATACTGGTAGGGTTTTAATAATGCCAAAGGGAATCACCCAGTATGTCGTGGAGGCATCCTAAAAGTAAGCAAGATGTACCACCATTAATTAGTATATTATGAAATCTAAATCAAGAAGGACATGGAAACCAAAAACCATTACTATTTGATGCATATACTAATGCTTTCCCTAAAACTAATGTTCTCATGCACCGAGTCAAAAGGCAGGTGATTAGAGTCATGGTGTATGGATACGTCATTTATTGCCCTAATACTAGAGTCACTAGCCTGAAAACCGATCTAAAAACTCTTAACTCTGTCACCCCAAACCAAACTCATAGACTCTGATCCTAATGTAGAACCAACTCCTTTGATAAAACTCTTTCATTACCCATCCAAGTGGGGCCCATTCTGTGACTAACCAATCCCACCTCCAATAAACCATGGGATAGTGATTATCACAGAATAGACATATCATTAAAATATGAGACCTTAACCTACGTACCTATACACACATACATCACGAAATCTATTTAATGTGGAAATATAAACACAACTGAAAAACCATGCATGAATACATCTAAATACCATGACCAGGGTTTGAAAAGAAGTGAAGGAATGAAAATAAGGCCAAATAAAATCCCAAAAAAAGTGTATGAAACACATGTAAAACCAAAAAACAAGTACTAGGGAATACTTTAAAAAAAGATATAGGTACACACCTCGGTCTTTTTAGTCTCCCTAAGCACCGTCTGGTCCTGGTCAATCAATGACTCTATCAAAAGGTTAGTCATCTTAATAATCCACAACACGTGTAGGAACATCCCATTATGGGGTGAGTATAACAATACTTATGTTGGACTTGTGTTTCAGAATCTTTGTGGTGGGATTGTATTTGGACCTCTTTAAATTCCTTTACTTTATGTCTTACTCTAGTTATGGGATTTGCATGTATGAATGTATGATTGTTCAATTTTTTTTACATTTCATAATTTTAGAGGCTTGGATATGTGTTCATGTGTATAAGTCCTTAGGCTAAGGCCTCTCATATCCATGATATGCCTACTTGGCTCTAGTCTCTAGTCCCTATACTATTTGAGGCGGCCATTGGGAGTCACTCTACGGGCACCGTTGGGATGGGTTGTAAACTTTTCAATGAAAAATGTATTTTCAAAAGTTATTTTTTTTAAATGAAATAGTTTTTGATATTGATATATATTTTTAATTTTTTTTGAAATTTATTTTATATTTTTATGTATTTTGAAAACCCAAGATGAATATTTTTGGAAAAAAATATATTATATGAAATGTTTTGAAATAAAGGTAAAATGTTTTGAAAATAATTTTTTCAAAGAAAATGTATTTTCAAATGTTTTTGAAAAATATTTTATATGGTTTTATATATTAAAAACCTAGAATTATATTTTTGAAAATTATTTTAACAAATTTTTTATATTTAATATAAAAGAAAAAAATTTCAAGTGTTTTTAAATGTTATTTTTTAAAATATTTTCATTAATTTTTAAAACCCTTTGTAGAAAAATTTAAAATGACTTTATGTTTTAAAATGTATTTCACATTCTCATTAGAATTTCCAAAGTAGTTTGACTTCATTAAGGATCTATCATGAGTGAAATCAAATAAGCGTTTGTGAATAATTCATATTAAACTATAATATATTGTAATGGTTTTTCCTTTTCCTCAAAATCTAACACCAGAAAATATTCTCATTTTGTAATGGTTTTTATATTTTATAGGTAATTTTTATAAAAAAAATATACAGTATGCTTAGCTTTGTATCAGAAGAGTGCGAGTAATGGGTTGTCACATGAAACTCATTTTGAAATTAACTCACTCACATTGAAACATCTAAGGGTCAAAACCACCACTCTTTAATTTATTCGATGACCTAAACAAGTTCAAATAAATTTTAAACCAAAAAACAAATTAAAAAAACTCTACAAAAATATTAGTAATACATAAAATTTCAAACATCACATGGAATGAAATGTAAAAAATTTAAACAAAAAAATTTAAATTTAAAAAATATATTTTAAAATTTCAATATATTTTTTGAAGTAATATTTAGAATATTCTTCAAAAAAATGCTTTTCATGGTTTAATAAAATAGTTTTCTACATGTTATTAAATTTATAAACCTTATTCATTGAAAATTAAATATCAAATATAAAATTATTTTCATTTCAAATAATTATTTCAAATATTTAACACCATCATTATAAAATTTCCACGTAAATTAAATACATAAACAATCAATGTTTCAAAATTTAAAGGATTATACCAAGTGAAACCCTACCTAAAATCGATAACAGATGGATTGTAACATCAAGGACATGATTAAAAAGACCCAAAGAAGGTATCACATACCCTATATAAACAAATAACTAATAAACCCATCATGATTTATGCACATAGGCTCTAAAAGAATCAGTAGACAATGATAGAGGGGAATAAATCATGAGAAAAAGGAAAGGATATGGAAGAGGTGACTATAATTTGATCATTTGAACAAGAAAATAAAATAATCCATGAATACATAACCAAAAAGAAGGGTACTAAAATAGATAGGTGTGTGATCAAGTTGTATTTCCTAGAGGGTTGGGGTATGTTGCATAACCAATAGGGGAGAGAATGGAAATATGAATTTAAAAATCATTATGTTCAAATATATAATTTTTCATAAATAAAATTTTTGGGTATGGTGCATGATTTAATAAATCATGTGCCAACTATAAAGAGGATACTAGATCCTTAAAGACGCACAAAATTATTTCACATAGGCCCCCAAATAGTTTATTATCCCTGTACTGACCATGAAACTGACATGATGAAAAGAAAAATCCAAATTCATAATTTCCACATGTTTACTAACCATGCCAGCTAACTATGTGACCATTAAAATCTTCTAAAATTTACAGTTTCAAGAACAACACCCTTTAAAACTCATGATGACTAAAAACAAATAAAATTAGATTGTGAATAATCTTATACAGTAATATAGGTTGTCACATTTCAACTACTACCCCATTGGGCCTCTTTATATTTCCTATTCAGAACCGAAGAAGAGATCTGGCTACCTCCTACTATAATTGAGCCACCACTCATAAAAGTTATATAAGATCTATATACCTTGTCTATATCCACATCATCCACCACGAGCTAATATCCAAGAATTCCATACCTCACTTCCCACCCTAAGATATTAAATGGTTCTGATTACTAACTCAATGATATATGAATCCATGGGAGGATTGACCTATGGTGTGTTCTATATAGCTTCGACCCTCTGATTACAAGATTACTTTTTGGGAGGCATGAGCTAAATAAAAATTTTCATAAGACACATTCAATAGAAAATATAAATTACAAATACTTCAATTAAATGAGAAACCAATTCAATTACCATTAATTAAGTAATAATAAAAAAATACAGAAATTTCAGACAAAAAAGGGTGAAAAAAATGAAAATATAGTACTTTTATCACATTTCATTGTTTGGTTAAAAAATTAGGAAATTTTTTCACTAATTGCGAATGTTTCATTGAAAGGAGTTGTTGACCTTGTCACATGAGTGTCACACAGTTTCCTACAATCATTCATCTAAACCATGTGCCTCTAGTTTTCTTCCACATTTTAACTTGAAACATAAAATTTCTCTAAATGACCCCTATATTATTCCCAAATCCAATAAAAATGGAAAAAAATAAAAAATATCATTAAATATTATAATTGAGCTTAAATTAAATACAATACTCTTGATCTCCCATGGGAACTAAATAGTTTACATGAAGAAGAGCTGGACAAGAACTCCCTCGCATGCACCTATAAATTTCTGATGGCCCTATATCCATACTAAATTTACCATTTCAATATTAAAAGGTATATGATACCATGTTTTAATGAACTAGTCTGGGAAAATTTCCATTTCACATATACCAGGTTACTAGAAGACACAAACCATGATCCCAATCACCATGATCTGGTTACAAGAATCAGGGTGTCTACACTAACCAAGTGGAATTGATTTCACCCTTAAACCGTAATAATCGAAAAAAGGGATTCCACCCTGGGAACCAATATTTTCTTTCTATATTTTGGATATCTATGCTAACCAGTAAATATATATAAATAATGAATAACTATAAAATATGGTAGAATATAACATAAAACTTAATCCATAACCATCCTTAAAATATGAATATAATGTAATATGTAACCATAATATATACATAATCTTTTGTATCAAAAAATTTCTATAGATGGTGTGGTTGAAAAATAATCAAAATCCAAGAACCCAACTTATGAGTATTCAAAAATACATAGTCAAGATATCTCTATATGGTATTGGCCACAACTAAACTCAAACCATTAATGATAATGAAATATGAAAAAGATCCTATGAAAAATAAAAATCCTTTAACCATACCTATATCATGAAAACCAAATTATCATATTCCTAAAGTCATATATAGTGTGGGAGGTAAATTATATTAAGATAATATGATGATCTTACATAAAATACTTTATTTGCAACAATTTTTTCTAGCTGAAAAGCCTTTTGACAACCATTTCTATTTTTCAAATACTTTCACTACCCCTTTGGTTTTTGAAGTAATGAAACATCCATTATTAACAAGAAGGAGAACACCATTCTAAAATAAATAATTCCAATGACCTAACAATCATAAGATCAATATAAAATAATGAAGTGGTCATAAAATATGATATTTTTATCATGTATAATATTTATAAGAAAAATGGGGATATGTCTCACCTATATGTTTCAAGGGAAACCAAGACTCAATCATAGAAAACTACCCCACCTATGTGTTCATAAATTATTATGATATTTTGAGGCATGATGAATCCTCAATGGAAACTACCCCTATATTTCTCATGCATAATGCATGGGTGACACTAATCCAGTCACCCACCTAGCTAAGATCTTCTAGGATCCAACCAAAATAATAATCCACACGTTGGCCAACATCCACAATAATGAAAAAGACCAAAATTATTAAAATATAATTTAAAATCATAAACTCATTTAAAAAACATTGAAAATAAATTTGGTATCAAAATTAACATTGAAAACATTTTCAACAACGCTTGGTTGGAATAAAATATATATTTCAAGGAAAAAACATGAGAAATTCGCATTTATACCACCAAAAAAAATAACCATGTATAAAAAACATCAATAATTATTTCAAATTTAAGTTTAATTAAATAAAAATGATATTTTCTAGAACACTATGTATGGTAATGGTAGATTTATCTTATACAGTGACACATACCTATGATTCAATGCAATTTTATCACTTTTCTATAAAAAAATCCTGATGAAGATAAGGAACCCTAAAAAAAATTCCAAAAAATCTCATTAAAACCCCTTATTAAGCCCTAGGATTAGATCTCCATGGTTGTTAATGTTATATGAATGGATGAAAATAAAAAGACATGGAATAAGATGAATTATTGAGAGAAAAATATAATATACCCAAAGCTTACCTCCAGAGAAACTTCCAAAATTTAAGATAAATCAATATTAACCATGTTAGAATGATGACCCATGACTGGAAAAGGATGGGGAAAATTAATAAGATAAATAAGGGAAAAATTTGTTGACTTTGAAAAATAAAAATTTTATTGTCCTCACTTTTAACCCCACAATATAGAAAACATAGTGTTGATGCATAGTTAGGAAAACCACATGCCAACTATTTGGGACACTCCCTCTTAAAACAATAGACTACATATCTACTTAGAAAATCATGCATGGTTTCAAAGACCATTTAGTGACCATATAAAATAATTTCATAACCCATCAATCCATTTCTATGTGGCTTGGTGAATAGTTTTCACTAAGTACTTTCTAACTATGTACCCCATCATGGTTTCCCAAAATTATTATTTTTCATCCCTCACTCAAAATCTATATAAATAAAAAACTAAAAATAAAATTTACCAATGAGTGGGTAAGTGTCAAAGTATAAATATTTCATAAGGATATGATATAGTTATTCCAAAACTGGTTATAATTCAAGGAACTACTCTAATAAAAAAGTAACGATGTTTCAAAGATAAAAATATTTAATTTTTTGAAAATAATGATAAATTAATTAAATAATAGAAAATATATACTATTATATAATATGTTCATGATGATGCATGATTTTTAAGTGATAAGAAAAAAAGGTGTAGTTCTCAAGAATCATTGATGGGTTTTTCACAACAACCATTACAGAAAGAAAAGAATATATTCATTTATTATGAAATTAAAGAGAGGTTTCATTATGAAACAAATTTTGTTTACTCAAACCAACATTTTTTAGTAAATGAGAATCAAGCATAGAAAAAAATAATGAAAGAATAAATTAAAATCATGTTTATTAAAGATAATTTGAAATATATTCCAAATATTTTTAATATAAAAGAGATTGTTCCCAAAAACATTTGTTGGTTGTTCAAGGAAAATTTCATCTAGGGTAAATAAATATGAAGTGGGTCAAATGAAAATAATATAGGAAAAAAATATATAATGTTTTAAGTTGTTTCATCCCTACCAATACATATCATTATTGGAAGACTAGTAGTGTTATCCTTATATGAGAAAATAAGCATGGAAAATAATGTGCAGATGGTGTATTAGAGAAACAAGCATATGCTAGGGAGATGAGTCACACAAAAAAGATAATTATAATGTTTTTAAAGAGGTATAAGTTAGGTCCAAAAAATCATATATAATTCTTAAATAGTATCTTTATCTAGAGAATGGATTGAAAGTAGATCATATATGAACGGTATGTTCATAATGACCATCAATACTGATCAAATTGGGGATGTAAATTGTAACCCTCTCACCATGAAATAAATTTTATATATAATCATTCGAGTAATAAAAGTTTCATGTAGAGACATGATCCATAGAGTTTATATTAATTGAAATGTGATATATTTATAGCAAGAGAATAAATGCATACAGAGGAACTGATTGAATTAAAAGATGAAATAAGGAAATAACTGTTATTAGAAACAACTATTATAGATGTAAAATAAAAATATAATACATTAAGTGGGTTGTGAGAGATTGAAAAGAGAAATTTTCTAAATATGAAGATAAATACAGTGATGGGGAAATTTATGTTTTATCAATTTAGAAAAATCCAATAAGTGATATTCAGTAGACATCATGATAAAAAATGACTAATCTTCATGTATATATAGATATGATGAATATTGGGTGGTAAAAATTATGTTTTAGAGAGAAGTAGTTTTCAAACCCATGTCTGGGTTTTAAAAATTATTTCAAGGAAATTTTTCAATTCAAAATGTTGTATCAATCCATTATCCTATGTTTATAGACTCTAAATAATAAGTTATATAGATTGATATAATAAAAGAAACATCTATAATGAAATACATAATCTCACTTTTTATGAATTAGTGAAATTTTATCGACTTGTTGTATTCAAGGATACTAAATTCATTATAGATTATAGTATGGAAAATAAGTAGAGAATCCCAAAGAAGAAAAATTATCATGGACATAAAATGTTTTCACTATTTTTATATAAATAATTGGTTCAAAATGTGATATAAATCCTACAATTTGTGATTTATTTTTTATATGATAATAGTACTATGTAAGTGTAATTGATATCATATATAGTTTTTTAAGTAAATTAATTTCAAAACATTGATGTTTTTATGGAAATTAGTTACTCACATCTAAAATATTAAAGTTATGAACTTATAATTTTATTTCATTCATTGATGTTCAACTATGTATTCTTAAAAAATTTGGTAATGTATCATTACTAAGTGGTGAATTAAATCATTAAAATTTATTGGGGATAATGTTGTTAAAAGTGAATTTGGGATAAATTATAGGCATAATGAATTCTAGATGAAGTAATATCAATAGTTCTAATGATATTCAAGATCAGGAGGGAAGATTATAGTTTTTGGAAGGTAAAATCAAGTGGATAAAAGATATTATGTCATGGGTAATAAAATTATAGATTTATAACACTTAAAACATGTATTTTCTATTCAATTGTTAAAAGAAACATGGTGCTTATTTAAGTGGAATCATATAGTGTTTTTAAGATAAAATATAGTGCAATCATATTATCTCTACATTTGAAAGTTCTTTAAGTAAAAAAAATAAGATTATGTTCCATGAAAATATAGTACAAGAAGATTATTGACATGGGGGAGTAAATATAATGAATATAAAGAACTAATTTATTTGGTGAATATGAACCCTTTTAATTTTTTTATTATTGGGGGTGGAAATATGCCTATAAAATCCTATTTATTGGAAGTAATCATTTTAAAAGAAAAGGAATGATATATTATGTTTATATATTTATGGTTCATGGGTTATTTTAATTTGAAGTTTATATTTTATATTTGATGACAATCACTAAATGATGATGATTCAAATTCACTGACAGAGTTGAAAATCAATCAGGGTTAAAGAAATGGATTTTATGAATAATTGAATAATTTATATGAATAATTTATGTTTCTCAAAATCCAAGAAAATTATGTATTTTTTAAAGTAAATAACCTGATGTTTTCAAACTAGTTTTGTTCTATATGAACAATAATTATTTGTGTTGAAGATAAATAGAATCGGAATTTACAAAAGATATTCTAGATATTGGTGAATGTTATAAAGACTATAAGTTATTTTGAAACGAATCTTAAGATGTTTAGAAATTTATATAGGTAATTTATTATGGTTTAGAGTTTTAGAGGTTAACCATGGTGTGAACACAAGTATCACCCAATGATTGAATTTCTCATATAATTTAAAAATTCCTAGATGTTTGCCTGTATATTTAAGATTCTTTGATTTAGTGATAAATGGATAAGTGTTTGACAAATAAGTGTATTCTTTATCTAAAATTTCAAATATAGAAAAAAATAACCTTTCTTATATACATAAGAGTAAATACATAAAGATAAAGTGAAATTTTCCAAATTGAAATGTATTCCTATATCCATAAAAGTAAAATCTAGAAGAGGAATTAAGAAGTAACTAAGGGAGAACATTCCCTAGGATGTGTAAGGGTTTATAAGTTCATACATAAAATCAACTAAATAAAAAAAATGTACGGATTTTTCCTTTATAACTTTATGGAGAAGAGTCAGCCATAACATGGATTGATGGATGCACCATGAAGAGAAAAAGTAAAGATTCATAAATTGTAAAATATAGTTGATATTCCATATAATAGATTGTGGAAGAACTCAAGATCATGGAATGATATAAATTCCATTTCTCTAGACATAATAAAAGTCATGGTGGATGTGAAATGTGGATATGATGTAGACCAAGCTCTAGAAAAATCCATCTAACGATTAGAAAATCCCTATGCTAAATAGAGAGGATCATAATGTGAATTTTGAAGGCCTTTATGAACTAAATGTCATATTATTTGAATTGAGAATCTGAATAGTACCAATATCATGTCTAATTTTTTTTGAATATTTGGTTCTGTGGAATTGAAGAAAAAATTGGAAAGAAATCATGAGTAATACATTTTGAATAAAATTTTACACAGAGAAGTTATATACTATGGTAATTAGAGTAATATTTCATGACCGGTTTGATTAATTACAAGACATGTGTATTTTTATAGAGTAAACACCATTTTATTTTTTAAAAAAAAGTTTCAACTAATTTTATTGATTTGTTACTTCTTTACCATTTATTGGTTATGACTCAAAATTAAACACCATTAATGGAGTTAAATAGAGTAAATATACTTGAAGATAAATCAGTGGATGAATTTGAAGTAAAATGTGTTATGAAGTTAATTGAGACTTAAATATTGTATTTCCAATTCTAAATTAATATAATATATATTGGAATAATCAATTGGTATTAGAAAGTGTGTAGAATACAAAATATTTAAAAATTAATTTAGTTTTCTAAGAAGGAATAAGGAAGAGGAATGAAGGGTCAGCAAGAGGATAATTATTAGATATATTAAATAGAGAGGTTAAGTTGTTAGAAAATAATATTATATTGGATTTATATTTTTTGGATAAAGTGTGATTTAAAAAAATGAAGAGTAAGTTAATAGAATATTATATTTTCTATTTATCCTATCCAAATTTTATTAGATAACAAGGCTTATGGATCATGGAACCTTATATACATACATATATTTTTAAAATAAGGATGCCAAAATACATTGAAGATAATTGTTGTGATGTTATTTTTCAGTCTCTAGAGTATTGTTTGTTAATGTGTGAATAATATTTGAAGATAAAATATTTGTCCCTTCTTATAAGGACTTCATTATATCTTTTCATTGTATTGAGTGAAGAAGATGGTTTACATTAAAGCTCCATGTTTGCAATTTTGATGCAAATAAAAACATCTAAAATTAGAGTGACCCTAATGTCAATAAGATGAGAAGAGACATACAAGTTTAGAAATAGATATCTTTTATTGAAGATTATATTTAGGGATAAGGGAGTGACCTTTTAATGGTAGTGAGGTATTTCATAAATCATTGAACAGGTAATGTGACTTAGTGAGAAGTATATTAAACTAATAATGTATAGGTAGTTATCTTTGGTGAGGGGTGACTTCACCTAAACTTGTTTCCACTAAAATTAATGAGTTATAATGTATTATATGGTACACCAATAGTATTTTGGGTGTATATTCATTGGATTAATCCTAGTTTGGGTATGCCAAGTGAAATTTATAGGTCCTTGCATGTTTTGATTTCTTCAAATGTCCATGATAATTGATATAGATACATTTGATAAATATGAAGAAACAAAAGGTTTATTATTGTCACTTTTAATAAAGGAAGAATATTTTAAGGGAAAAAACAATAGTGATAGAGTATAAATATTCTAAAAACATGATTTCGTCACCCCCTCAGGGTGTATTGGGTAATGAAATCCATTTATATATAATTTACAATCAACTTTTGATTTTCTTTATTTAATTATACTTAAATAGCTATCCAAATTTATAAACCATTCTCTTGGTGCATAATTTAGCCTATATTGGGGATTCTCCAACTTCTAAACCAGAAAAATAACATCTTTAATGAAAAAATAGTTTAAATTTTCAATGCATACCTCTTCCACATGTTCATTATAAAAGAGAAATGAATTAATGTCCATTTTGAGAAATTTTTTATCTCTTGATTACAAATTACAAGAAAAAAAATAATTTTTAAAATCCTTATTATTGAAGAAAATGTATGATTAAAACTTATACCCTTAAAATGAGAGTATCCCTTACAGCTAAGTAGAGTTTTTTTGGATACATAACCACTATAATTTCTATTATTTAAGAATGGATACTATTTCCCAATCAATTTATTAAAATTATTGTGTGACACCAATTCTAATGTATCATTTTCTCAATTGGAATCACATATTATCACATACCTTCTTTCAATACTCATTTTAAAAATCCCATTTAACACTTTTTGTTATTCTTGTGTAAAAATTTTGGTGTGATTGGAATTCCTCAAAGTCATATGGATTTGAAAACCCTTATTGTTGTCTCCAAAATCATTATCCTTCTCTATATGCTTCATAAGTCTCATGAATTATGTTTAATTATGTCAATGGTTTTATTAATTACTGTATATTTTAGAATCACCATGGGAGATTTGAAAACATAATTTTAAATAAAAAATAATCTAATGTTATTCGTCATTTTACCTAATTGTTTCATAAATGTTATCATGAAGAGGAACAAATTTTTATGATATATTTCTTTCAAACATAATTACATCAAGGAAATCAAAATTAGTTCCCATATTATAGTTATAACACTGATAAATCCTTCCACCATTAGTGTATTAATAAATATACCATTATCTACTCTCTCAACAAACATTCCCAAGTTTTTACCTTTGATATTAATGTAACATGTGTTTCTAAAAGACTTCAAAATCAATAAGTATGTCTTCATTGAAAATCACATATAATATGTTTTCTTTGACTAAACAGGGATAGATTAAAGAAAAATTCAAGATATAGAACCCTGTTATTATATCATTCTTCTTAATGAATTTTTAAGTTCCATGTTTTAATAACATTGTTCTTCCTATTTAAAAAAACTCTAACTACTACCCTTAGATACATTATTTTTTGGGGTGTGTATAGGGAACTACATTCATGCCTTATCCAATTATTATCTAGATATTAATCTAAGTATTCATTCATATATTCAAATCCATTTTTGGATTAAATTATTTTAATAAAATATCCCATTTAATTCTCCACACTCCTCTAAAAGTGTCAAAATGTCTCAGTATATTTTAATTTTCTTGACATTAAATAGATATAATTTACTAGAATAATATAACTAATAAATTGTATTATGAACATGTATATAATTGTTAAATTAAATATCATCATACTACATAAATTATAGTGTATCAACTCATGATGTTCAATTTTTCATTATCACCACTAAGTTAAAATACGTTTTCACTATTTTTCTTCTATGACATGTTTCTTAAGAATTTATCCTTTTATAATTACAATTTGATAAATTTATCACAAAATCTTGATTGATGATATTATCAATCATCCTTTTACCTAAATTGAAAAGTTTTTACTACATAGATGATTTTAATTCTTTATTCTCAGGCAATATGTATCCTGATCATTGTAAATTTGAAACAGATTATTTATTTTCCTCTATCCATTTCCAAGATGTATTTTATCCTCCATACTCTTAATGAAAAATCAATTACTTCATAATATCACCTTGTTACCATTTCAATAAAACTATGATACACTAAAGATATTTATATTCATCCCACACATCGATATAACTTTTTTATATTTATGCTTCTTTTAATAAATCATGGTGAACTATCCTCATTTTACATTTTTGATACATCATTATAGAATTTAAAATCTACTCCATCATAAATTTGGATATTTTTTTAAGTGATTATTATTTTTAGTCATATATGATGATAAACCACTATTAATTATCTAAATATTACCTTCTTTTCAAGATTTGTAGGAACCCTCATCCACCATTGGTTACACCTAATTATTTATCTTCTTGACTGATATGGAATAATAGTTTTTTCTTGAATTTATACACAAATATAATTAGATACTTTTTGGTGGTGTTTTTGTGTTATAAAGTCCACTAATAAGTTTCCACAGGATAATTTAATGTATTATGCAATTAAACCTTCTCTTTATGATGTTGTATCATTTGGCCTTAAACTTCTTTAGGTTGACTCTCCCTTGATACATAAAGTAATTTTCATTTGTAAGTGAAAAAATATACTATAAAAAATACCATCTATTAAAATTAACTCTAAAATAACAAAATATTTCTTCAAAAAATACTTGGGTAATAAATATATTACATAAAAAAATATACATTGTAGTTTATTTGGATTTTAAATACTAGGCATATACTCATAAATTTCATGCTTATTACTTTTTTATTTTTCCATGTTATTTAACTTAGGATTATCATTAGGTTTTTCTTCTCCCACACCCCATTTCTTTTATAATTTTCAGAACCAACATTAAGTTTAATAATGGGTGTGTTCACTTTATTGGGTAATTGAAATAGATTCTTCCCTTTGTAGTCGTTGTTTCCACCACTAGTGTTTCATTATTTAGTGTCTAAAATGATATTTCATGGAACTATAGTACAATATATATATTTATTGGAATAATTAAAATCTTTTTACACTACTTTTAATCTTTCACCAACCACATTAACAAAATTTTGATACACAAATTGAGAATTGATCAGGGAATTTTCACTATCAACCAACTTATCCTAAATAGTAGTATTAAATATTAGAAATGATATTTAATATGGTAATATCATGTATAATATCCCCATATTCTTGGATTCCATTAATAATTTCCATAATTCTATTTAAATATAATTCTATGGTGAAAATGTATTTTTCTTTTAAGTCATCATGAAATTTACTCTTTTAATTATGCTTAGATTTCAATGGTTTCTTTTCCCCAGAAACTTCCTATTTCACTCTATGAATCACATGTGATCCATTATAATTTGAAATTCTTTCTTGTGTCTCTTCATAATTACTCTCCTCGTCACTTCTATCATTTTATTATTCCCTAAAAGAATATTTATGTTAATTTCATTTATCCATAAAGGATATTTAAATCTCGTCTTATGAGTTCTTTTCCACTTTTACACTTTCCTCATCATAAGATGTTACACCCTTTTTGAAATAAATTTTTCTTATTTATTTTTTTCTTTAACATGAATTTGAATGAGATTTATCAATTGTGAAAACTAGCTATCCTGTTCATCCTTTATGACTTTTGAGATTTATTATCTCCATTACCATGTCATTTATTCTCATGTAAATTTTCTAAAAACTGTTTGATCTTTCTATAGGTTAGACACTTAAATAGATGTTTACCCTGGTACATACATTTACCTTTCTACATGACTTTATATAATAATGATATTAATTCATCAAAATCCATATAAAAACATTTTTATAAGTTTCTTCCTATTATGTTCAGTGGAAATATATCCCTTTTAATCATTGATTGAGGTCTACTTCAATAATTTTACTTTTCTCAGTAAGGAAATTATTATCCACATATTATTCAAAATTTATACATTGTTTAGTTTACATATAGTTTTTTAATCTATGTCTTGATCATTAATGTAATAAATCATCACATCAAAATTTTCCTAGAGGATTCTCATAAATTTCCTCACTATGGTGTAATATTCAAAAATTTCTCCATTGCTTTGAACCAAGATTATGATTTTGTTAAGAAAAAAAAGAACTCCACCTCTATTTCATCTTAAATCATCAAAATTTAATCAAATTAGGCCCAATATATTTTTAACCAAGAATCATTTTCCATTTTCTCAAACTCATATATATCCTAGTGTTTCTTTCATATTATATAAATTATCTTTAATCCCATGACATGTTTCAACTCTTTCTTTGAGAAGGATGAAAGTAACACACAATTTCAATTCTCTTAAACTTTGATATTTTTATTATACAGAAAAAATGCATTTCCCCTTAATTATGGATGATTAATACCATATTTAGTAAATTTAATAACAACAATACAATAGATAGAATATAATAATTTCCTAATCCTTCCAGATATAAAATCCATTTTCATCAAACTAAGTAACTCATTGGGTTTTAAATTTATTCATATTTTCAAAAGATAAAATTCATTAAAAATTAAAATTAATAGAAAATATTTATATGTATGTGAAAAATTAACCACGATAACTTTAATAACTCTATGATATCAATAGAGTTTCCTAAGAGAGAGTATTCCATGTTTCGGGGTGTGAATTAGTGGTTAGAAAAAACAAAAAAGATAATCTATATTATTTCCAACACTTGTTAGTGTAATTTGATCTAAATAGTGATGTGTGATTATGAGAGATATAGAGACAAGGAACACACATGACACAAGATTTTTTTCAAGGATTTATCACTATTATTACTTGATGTCAATCCATGTTGTGAAGTGGTTATAATCCCACTACCAAAATTATTACTTTAATATCATTAATAGAAAGGAATGGGGTATGGAGATGGGAATTATCTCCAATTAAAATAAATAATTATGTGAATCAACAAGTCAATCAATATTTTATTCCCATAATGAAAAACATAGATCACGTTTTTAGAATTCTTCTTTTCATCAATCCCTACCAAGATTCCCTAGAATGGGTCTCCCATTTTCTGAGATATTTATCTCTTTTTTCATCATTCACACCTAATGTGAAGAATCATATATATATATATATAGGAAAATCATCTCCAGGATATAGGGCCCTAAAAAACTCATTTAAGAGGTTCCCTCCTCTAAATATTAACATCTTGACCATATATCCTTCATATATCCCTGTTATGTTAGGATATTTTAGTTGATATATGTGTATATTTGTATCTCAAAACTCTATTTGAATTAATCTGGGTGCACCATGTGGTATATCTCAAAAATGCTACAAAATCCCACTTTCACTACACCATGTTCATGATTTCTCTTCAGTGTTTCTACATTGACTTTATTTTCAAAATAATAGTCATTATGTCTATTTTTCTATATGTTGTATCGCATAGATATTTATTTGTTACATAATGGGATCCATCATGACTGTTTTTATGTGTTCTCTCTATGGTGATTTTTTATATCCTTATTCAAGTCTTCAAGGTGAAAACCAAAACACCCATCCATTCTCACAACATCAATTTCCAAGAGTGAACAAATTGTAAGTGAATGAAAAAGAAATAATTTTTGGACTCCTAATTGAAAACTTATAGAGAAATAAGTGATAAATCTATTTCATATGGTTGATTCAAATTTTTCAAGTCATGGTGAAAAAAAACCAAATTTAAAAAATCCATAAAGGAGTTCTTTCCAATTAAAAAATCACAATCCAATATATATGTCAAAAACACCTATTTTCACATTCCCCATAGCATAGATAAATCCTCCTCAAGTTTTCTTTGTTACTTTGTATTCATCTTAGCTCTAACGATCCTTTCAATCATTAATGAACATGATATTATTAAATAAAACATGAAAATAAAAAACATGAATTAATTTCTTTAAGAAACAATTTATAGCATACCCTCAATTAAAATTTTATACAATAACCACACTATAAGATAATTTTTTTTAAGGGATCTTCATCCACTTAGTGAAAATATCATTAATATTTTTATCATGTATCAACTTAGATAACTCACAACTCCCCCTTTTTCAATTGTCTTCATGAGGGGATTATCAAATCTCCATGATTCATTTACTCCCCCAATAATAAAGGGATATTGAATTTTAGCATAGGGTATCTTATATCATAGCCAATAAAATGGATATTTAATAAATAATACTTATCCATGTCAAAAAAAACATACAACATTATAACTACACAATATGATATACATTTTCATCATAAAAACATAATGAAAAAACATGTTGATTCAATGATGAAGGTGTCTTTAATACCACTGATGGGTTTTTTAACATTTTATGACAAAAAATAATTGATTAAACTCATTAAAAATGATATTTAATTATTTAATCAACATGTAAACAATGTAAATGAATTTAAATTTATAAAACTGAAGTTTAGTTTTCTCCATCCAGATGTAATATTCTTGAGGAATATCACTAAGTAAGAGTATTTAGGCTCTTTCCCGCAAATGTATTATACTGTTCAGTACAATCAATATAAGATATATAAGGAATTTAATGACCCAGACCCCTCTGGTCCATTCATTTGTTGAAATTGATGTGGTCAACACGACGCGCGTTATAATGATAATTTTTAATACTGATGATAACGTAAAAATATGTTAAATAATAATGATGATGACATAAATTGTGTGATTAATTAAACTAAAAAGAGAATAATCATTATAAAATGATTTAATGGGTGTTATTATTATTAATTATGTGAAGTTGGAAGGTGTGTGACCCATTAGACGTTGATAAATGAAACATGCGGTTTATTATTAATTGAGTAATTATTGAAATTAAATTTGAATAATAATAATGGGTATTGTGTTATTAATATTATTCATAATATTAATAATAATGAGAAATTAATTATATGAGTCATGGTATTTATTTCAAACAAATAAATGAAGATTCATAGTGGAAGCATGGTGGTGCATTAATAAAATAAAAGGTGAGTCCGTTATTATTATTATGTTAAATAATAATAATAATGGTGGCATAAAAATATGTTGGGTTTAATAAATTGAATGGTTTAAATTTAATAAAAGTGGTTTCAATTTAATAAGTGTGAAATAAAAATAAATAGAATTAAATAATTAAATT
This sequence comes from Viscum album, assembly GCA_963277665.1. NCBI lineage: Eukaryota > Viridiplantae > Streptophyta > Magnoliopsida > Santalales > Viscaceae > Viscum > Viscum album. The sequence continues at coordinate 390,255,723 of OY728147.1, read as the reverse complement.
GATAGATGTTATGTGACATTGATGTGGAATAGTCAGATTCAGATATCCAACGGGGTGGTTTAACGTGGTCAATGCGATGAGTGTAAATATTATCATTATTAAAAATAATAATGGTGATGAGTTAGTAACATAAGTTGATGAATTTTTATTATTATTTAAAAACAATAAATAACAATGATGGCGTAAAACTATGTGCGAGAGGTTAATGAAATTAAATGTATTAAAAAGGGGCTGAATATGTAAGTTATATTAATTTTGTTTGGTAATTTAATTCAATTAAATGAAATGGATTTGAGGAATATGGATAATACTTGCTTTTTATATACTATATAACTTATATAATATAATATTAAAAAAATCAATGGATGTAAGAATTAAATCAACCCATAAAGGGGGGGGGCGTGTTGTTGGTGTACAGGAGGCGCGCAAGGGGTTTTATTTTTCCCTTAAATAAATAATATTCATACAATGATATTATTATTATAATAAATGAAATAAGGGGGAGGCGCATGGTGGGGAGGGAGTTCATGCATGTTTCCTTCCCCCCTTGAAATGATTAAATTGATATAATTAATTATATTATAAAATATCTTTATTATGGTTTTGGTCGAATAATCTTAATTTGACCGTAACTTCTTCATATGGTGTCAGAATGATGAACTGTCTACGATACTGTGACCCTGAAATTAAGACAGTAATTTTAAGACCAATGAAGAATATCTTTTTATTAATTTTTCCTCGGGTCAAAGAAATGCCTAATATTAATTTTTTTATTATCATTATTATTAAAACGCGTGGAAATCGCGTGAAGTGTCGTGTGTTGACCAGTCAAGTAGTGTAACTGTTGTACGGTTACAGAGCATATTCATTAATTCATGCTGAATATGGTTTTTATTTCCTTTGCCTATTTATGAGAGGGTAACATATTATTTGTGGACCCTTCTTCTCCACACGATGACACTCCTGGACGACTGAGAAGTCATCCTCCTAACTTCTTCATCTAGACTCCGATCGTCGATCTGTCAGTGACTGCAGGATCGTGTCAGTGAGGAGAACATCATACACCATGTTCGGTTCCATCTTCTTCGAATTCCCCTCCACAGTTTCTAACTGAGGATACTACTAATAATTGACGGGAATGACGGTCTTTGACGAACGACTCTAAAAAGGTATGTTAAACCCCTGTTCTTGTATTCTCTTTTAGATCATACTTCTCTCATTTTTTTTCCATGCTATGGCATGTGATATCCATGTTGAGGGATTTTCTTATGTTTTTTATTCGGTGGTTCTGCGACGTCCTTGGTGGGTTCAGTCATTCTAGGAGAATCCTTGTGATTGTGGTGGTCGTGTTCGTAGAAGGACATCAGAACCCGTTGAGGTAGGGATCTTACCTTTGTCTCTCTAAATTGTGCATCATGTGGGGTGTGTTTCCAATTGTTTATGTGAAACAAATTTGAACTGGTTTAATAAAGATAATAAATAGATTATATAACAGGGATAGGAAGTTTGTGAATGCAGTTACATTATTTATATCCTGTGATATTATGTTGTGAATTGAATAAGCTTCTGCCTACTAAAAATCATGGTCGTTGGGGGCCTTTTCTTATGAAGTTAAATGTTTCCCTCTCCTTCACGATTTTATTATGTATGAAAAAATTATTGAATGTGGAAATTGGTTAATCACATAAAGTTGGCTGATTAAATACCTGGAACCCTTGTGTGATCACCCCGGTTGAACAAACTGAAATAATAAACATGTGGGAGCTGGTTAGGGTGTATTTATGTGAAGGGGGTGTTTTGTGGTTTGTTGTGGATCGGGTGAGCAGTGGGGCTGCGGTTGGCTTGGTTTTGGGTTGTTGTGGATTCTATATTGGTGATGGGCAGTGGGGATATGATAAATGGAATCAAAGGGATGATGATGTATGGGTTTCGATGTGATTGTGGTTATCGTGGTTGGCAGCGGGGCTGTAGGGATGGGTTTAATGTGAACAAACTATGGGTTGTGAATAATAAATAAAAGTGTAAGAGTCAATGAATGGTGGGGCATGGTAATGGAATGGGAATAATAATCAATGGTGTGGGTTGGTTAATAATAAGGGACTTGTTTGTGTTGCTTGTGTTTTCCTAACATGATTTGTGGATGGCAGGGATATGTTTTATGAACGCTTGATCCAGTTTGGTTGTTTATAGTTTCCCGATAGTTAAGAAACTGATAACTAAAGCTGCTGAAACATGAAAACATTAAAATGGGTTTTGGTATTGATTGTTGTGTGATTACTCTCAAAGTAGCAGTGCCAAGGCACGTGCTCGGATCTTTGTGTTGAAGCCTTAGGATGGGCTGAGTGGTTGTTATACTTATGTAAATATGTACATTTTATGTTTCTTTATGCACCCCACCAATGTTGAGCACTACGTGTCGAACACCCGTGGGAAGAGGGGTGAGATTCTCACACATCCAAAGTATGGATGGTTAATGTTCTTCCCTATCCTCCCTCTTCCAGGTTCTATATCCCAAGTTCCTTCGGGAAGGTTACGACAGATGTTTCCCAAGAATCTTTTGGATGAGGTGTGATATGTTCCCAGGTGTCTTTTGGATGAGGTGTGGTTATGGCTGAGGATTGTGTGTCAGCGGGTTACTATGAGCTTTGTATGGCCAGGTTGCGGCACTAGCCTGAGCTTTATATGGCCAAGTTGTGGCACTAGCTCAGAAAGAGGGGGAAGCATCAGAGCGTTAGGCGTGAGGGCTTGAGCAGTATCCAGTGGGAAGATGGTGCGGGGTACCCATACATTGATAACATTACCACTATACTCTATTGACTTGTGTTACCTTGTGAGTGTGATTGGTGAGGCTGGGTGGATAGATTCCTTGATAGGTTTTGGTTCTCCTGTTTTCTCACGGGGCATTAGGATATCTCCCCACTTGTGCATGATAGCTTTAGGTGTCCCTACAGAGTATACTTGTATGCTCACCCTACGTCTGATTTCAGGTTTTCAAGAGGACTACAGGGACTGTGCGAGACCATACTAGTCAAGCAGGGGGAGTTGATGATGTTGCTGTTGTTGTTTTACTTTACTTTTTTGTATAGTACTTTGGAGCTTTTCTATACGTGTACTTTTGTTTCACTATTGTATAAAGCATGCATATGGGATTGGATTTGGGCTATTTATATACTTTTTCCTTTTCATCTTCTTGGTGTTCGACTCATACTATTTCCTGATCGTAAATTAATAAAAAGGCTAATTCCTACCATATATGTGAAAAACTCATACCCTTGGTGCTACTCGCCACTCTGGGGCCTACTGGAGGCGGGACTCAGGGGTCATTATCTCCTTTCCACCATTGACAGCTCAGGGGGGCATCTCTGGTGGGAAGGGGTCCTGACATGGAACCATTTTTCTTATAAATGTGTTATAGAACAATATCTTAAAAGAGAAATAATAAATAGGAAAAAATATATATTTGGAAAGTCTTGAGGATAAATGATCAATACAATATGAGAAGGAAAAAATACTTTATATAACCACACTACAATCAATACAAGAGGTCAAGAATCAATTCCCAATGTTTGGTGTCAACTATACATTTAATGTTACATATGATTGTTTTAATTTTATTATCTTTGAATATTTAAAAAATTATAAATTTCTTTTCATTTCATAAATGAATCATCTTAATGATTAATAACCAAAGGTAAAACATTTGAGATATATAGTAGCATCCCATACACCGGATATCATACCTCACTACTTGATTGTATTCTATGATAATGAAATCACATGAAAAATTTAGTTCAAAACCCATTCTATACCACTACATTCAAAATGAATAACATATATATCATAGGTTATGATATGTTGATAGATCACACAATATAATTCATTAATTTAATTATATATCCATCAAATTTTAATGAAATTTAGTTCATTTAGGAAATTATATGTAACAAAGTTCTATGATCTTGGATCTTATTTCAACCCAAAAAAATACTAATTTATCTTTACCCACTTTTATAACATCGTCATTAACAATAAATCCTTCTAGTTGTTAATGAAGGCCTCTATTTACAATTATCTATTCAATACTATTAATTTTACAATAATTTAATATAATTTTATAGTTTCTTTAAGAACAAAAAAGAAAATTTTGAAAATACTTTTGTCTTGTAAGAACATAAAATTTATCCTCATATTATATTAATTATTCTTGTGAATACCCTATATATAAAAATATGTAATTATTATTCTTAAGCTAAATTTTATCATTGAGTTTATTTTTGAATAATGGCCTGGTTCTAAAGATTTTTTTCCATTTGGTTTAGAAACTAGATCCCTAGTATTATTATTTTCATTTTGGTTAAACTCTTTATTCATGAATTATAATAATAAATAATGTTTAACAACTTCATCAGCTTGATGTGGATCAACATATGTAACAATGAAATGTGATAAGAAAAATTCCATCACCATCTAGTTTTTAATAGAAAACATTGATATTGAATGATATTTTTAATTATGATTATATAACTATGTATAGAATATTTTATTACCTAAACATAAAACATCTTCAAAATAGACTTATTTTGAATTTTCATCACTAGTAGCTTTAACACCCCAACCCAAACCACCAGGTTAGAGCTAGAGAATCACATGGCCGCATGCATTCCTCCCTATATACAATAGGACACCGAATACCAATGAGGGTATAATTCCATCAGTTGGGATACTATACCCTTAATATCAAGTCCTTCAAAAAATAATAATATCATATAATATAATATAATATATCAACAGGATTGAATATATTTAATCTAAATAATCATAATGGTACACATGTTATACAGGTAATAAATAGTCTCCCAAAGTGGTAAGACAAACTAAGGTAAATTTGTAGGCTGGTAAATAACAAAAACCATGGTATCCAGTAGAATACATCCTAAAACAGCTTTAATCTTCATGTTTCATAGCTCAATCATCTCCCGCATGCCACTTTCCCATGCTCGGATCCCAATACCTGAAGTCTTCATGTACATCATAATTCTTATACATATTGTGAGTAATAGAACCTTATAGGTCACAAAAAATGAATCCTTAAAAAATGTACACATGTGTAATAGGTGAATTATTTGATAATAATAAATTAAAATAATTAATAAAATAGATATCATATATAAGATCACATAATGAAAAGCTAGGGACTAACTAAGCTGCCATAAACCCTTGGATGTACCAGCACCAGCAATATGCCAGAGAGATGATCATGGGTCATAGAAAATGATCAAGAACTACCCACTAGGATACATAAATTTATCTAAATATCCTTAATGTATCTTGATGATCATGATACACAGTATCTTTAGGGAATCAAGTTTTGAAAAATTCCTTAATATCCTAAAGGCATCAAGTTCTATCTGAGACACAAGGATAATATTCTCCACTATACTCATCATAACACATAATTAAAACTAACCTAATAAGGGTAAAAATATATAAAAACCTTATATTTCATGATATATTTATTTTTTAGTAAAAAAATTTATTTTAATGTTTTTGTTACAAATGTAACTGAGTATTAACGAACCACAACAAACTATTAATACTATTATTTAGACAAGACCATTATTACCTATCTATTAAACATGGAATAATGAATAAGAATATTTTTTAAAATATTATTTATAACAGTTTTATATAAAGAAAACATACTTATAAAGATACTTAATTTCTAGTAAAGTATTTATATGTTTCAAAAATACCATTTTTATCAAAACTATGTTTTATTTCTATTTTTGTGGAATAATAAAATTATTTTTTGAAAATTTTATAAGATAAAAATGATAAAATAATTTTTTTTCTTGAATATGATTTTCATAATTAAGATAAGCTGAGCATGATGGATTTTTCTAAAAAGATTAATTTTTTTATGAATAATAAAAAATAATGTTTTTATTGAAAACTTATTTTTCGTTTAAAGAACTTATATGGTATATTTGTGTTTTAAAATTGGTTTAAACGTAAAATTATTTCATTTATATTTAAATTAATCCAATTTTGTTCATTTTAATCATTTTAGTGTTATATTTTGATATAATAACTCTGTAATCTTTTAAATATTTTCTCTTAGGAAAACCACTTTCTCATCACATATATGGGTATAATTTTAAATAACATTTTCCAGTTTTTTGAATGGAATTTTGATAATTGAATTAAATATTTGGGTTAAAATTAATTAATATTATATAATAATGTAAAATAATTTTTCTACCATAATGATTGTAAAAATACTAAACATTATTTGTCAGGGTTAAATTATAAATTGTTTAACCAGTGGATTAAACATAAAACATATGGGTTAAAAATGAACCAAAGAAATCAAAATAGATTTTCGTGCCATATTTTGACATTATAATGTGGATTTATCATGAAGTTTCTATTTTGGGTCCTTTTTAAATGTAAAAAATGTAGTTACACGTTTTTCATTCCAAAAATCACAAGTTTGCCACTCACCTCACATATAAAAGGCCACCCCTTCTCTTATCCTGTAGAAACATTCAAAACCATTCAGTTAAAATAATCCTAGATACAAAATTTTTCTTTATTAAAAAATATCATCCTATAAGCCTTATTTTTGTCATAAATCCATCCAATTAAGCCTTTTTTTGAAAATCTATAGAGGTTACCTGAAGAAGAGGGATCATTCTTCAATAAAAAAATTTTATTTTATTTATTACTCCACATCCTTCAATTATTATTAAAACATGATGACATAAATACCTATGTGTATTTTATATACTTATATTATTTTATGTTAAGATAATTACATAGAAATATATCCACTTACATAAAGTTATATACAAAATCATCATTTGTGTGTACGAAGAACTACTACCTCACAAACGGATGAAATTCGTTTCCCATCACCACCTCTTACGAGTGGACATAATGATGTCTTAAATGTTTAAATATGAAATTTATGATATTTTTATACTCTTTAACATATACCTTCTTACATTCACTTTTGTGGAAATACGATAAAATCTCTCATGTGTCGGGAGGACTACAGCCCCATAAAGAGATGTGACTGGTTCATGCATTACATGGAAGGTAATAAGGATGGGTTTAATTATAATATTTAGTTTATATGAAATTTAAATTACACTTTAATGGTAATATATAATTTACCTATTTTTTATTAAATTCCTTGAGAAAATAGAAATATATTTCATATGTGTGTGCGACATATTGTCTCCATGAACAAAGAACATCTTTTTCAATCTTTTGAATTTATAAATTACTCCAGTTACATATATACTAAATATATATAATATCAATATCATAGTTAATTTTTTTGAAATTATGTAACCATGATAAAATTAAGAGGACCAAAAAATTTACAAATCAAAACAAACATGAAAAACAAAGTGGTTATTGTCTAAAACATGAATTTAACATGCAATTGTTAACAAAAATGTAATAAAATATTATAAGTAAATAATATAAGGTATTATATATAATTATAGTTATTTAATATATTCATAATAAAATTATATTTATTGTAATATAGGTCTGAACATTTAAAAAGTAATTTGATACTTAAGGTTAGTGATTTTAATATCACTTTCTATATCTATAAGATACATGCAATATAAACCACTTAATCATTTTGTTTTGTGTATATACTTCCCATGAATGAATTTTATGATTATTATCATGAAAAAAATTGGTATTTACATATCCATTTCATTATTTCTATTTCATGGGGTTTAATATTCAAAAGATACCAAATTGGTAAGGGATTTTTGTCTCACTTTTTCTTCTTTGAGACATATGTTATGTTATGAAAATATATTTTTCAATGAGGTGTATATAAATCCATTTTAACTTTTAATATAATTAATTTATTTATTTTGTGATATTTTATATTTAACTTTTCATTATTCTTCATGGTTCTTATAATTCGAAGTTAGAAAAGTGGTAAGAGTTTCATATTATAATCACATCGTTTATAGAGATTAATCATGATTAATATTCTAATGAGGAAATCATAAGATCAATATCTAAAGAAACTTATTTATTATATTAAAATATATTTATTTATAGAGTATAAATTTTTCCTTAATTTTCCACTCTTTCTTCACTCATAAGTTCAAAATAATGTTTTTAAGAAAATTCATCTTTTTTTCTCTTTGATCAAAAAACACTTTTTCTTCCAAAACCAGGTTTTCTAAAAATGTTTTCAAAAAATGAATTTAAATTTATCTAAAGGATTTATTTAAGGTTTTTACCTATGTTTTAATTTTAATTTTTTTTCAAAAATAAATATTTATGTCATTTTTTCAATTAAGGCATGTTTTTATTTTAATGAAAATATCAATAAAATATTTGTTTTAATATGTATGGCATGAACAGAAAATTCCCAAAATCATAAAAATTACTTTTTTTAAAGCATATATTATAATTTTTTATATTATTTTCAAATAAAATCATATTCAAAATATTTTTTGAATTATTCAATTTTGAAAATAAAATTAAAAGAATGGATATTTTCTTCAAGAAACATTGTAGGTGATTTTCATTAAACAATCATTCTCTATCTTATATGAAATGAATTGATGTTACTTTTTCCTTAGTAAAGAGATAATATAAGTATACTAATACTTTTATTTCATCGAATGGTTTAATTTCATGATGAAAATATTTTTTATGAAACCCATTTCTCTTATATGGGTTATATAATGATAAAATGGTTATGAAACCCCTTTCATTTTACAATAGTTTTTATATGATAGAATGGTGAAATGATTATGAAACATGTTTGTTTTCCATAAATTATGTTATGATGGAATTCTCCTGAACCCCATTTCATTTCATCAGTTCTAATATGATAATTTTTTTATGATCTTGTGGAACACATAAGTATGATTTTCATTATTTGACAGGGAGGACCTATATCTCTCTCCAATGCATTAGGTAAATTTTGATATATCATGAGATAAATAAGGCTAGAATAGAGATTGAACCCAGTTCAGTAAGGGACTATATCAACTATGATAATATTGATAGTTAAATTGACTACTATAATGGTTTGGGCAGTGAACTCAATCCACTATGATCGTATTTGAAATGAGCATTGAACTACTAAGGACATGATTTTATATGCTTATGTGTATGCCATAAATATTTACCTCATTACAATGTTATGATCTCACAGTTCATTTTAATTGATTATATTATGATTCATGTATAATGAACTACCAAGATTTATTCCATGACTCATGTTTATGATCAGTGATATGTAGGGTATGGCCTTGAAATGTTATTATCATTTTCTCATACCCCAATGTTCATGATATTTTGATATCTCCATTTCTTATACTTATTGATCATATGACATAAACCTTTACTATGCTTCCTTTCCACACGTTAGGATGAAAGGGATTATGTATGATGTGTCTAATATGGTTTATAGTTATGAAGAACATAATGTTAAGTTTTTTAGCTCACTTATTAACCAGTTTTTTATGTGTCCAAATTTCCAAATGCACTAAAACATTACAATTCTCAGGTGTGTGTTTATGTAATGTAATGAATATTCATATAAAAATATTTAATATCTATGTATGAGTAGTTTTATTCACTATAGTTGGTATCAAATTATAGGTTTATTTAACCATTATAAACTATGATATAAAAACATTGGTGAGAAATATAACAATTAATCTAAGGATATGTATTACGATGCATCAAAGTATAAGAAAATATACTTGAATTTTTGGTACATGATAGAGTGAGTGGTTTCCAATAAATTATATTCCCTTATGGATACTATAAGTGGATGTTTCTATTTTATAGAGGTACCCAGGTGTAATAAATAAAAAAAGGGTGAATTTAGTTGGTTTCGATCATAACTTGGTTCAGGAAAAAGAGTCTTGTTGTACACCTAGTTTGACACTCTCAGGGGATAAGTATTGAAAATTCAAAAACTATTTATAAAACATCATGAAATATTTAAATATATAATGATTATAAATTACTTAGTAAAAACATAAGGTTTCATATATTATAAATAATATTCCATAATCTATATATATTAAAAGTGATTTGTTTTGGATTATGTGGTTACCCACTAGGATTATTGTTTCTTATAATATTGTTTTTGATTTTGGTCAATAGATTAATCAGGAAGAAAACATGTTAATGCTGAGTGTGATGAATAATGCAGCTATTTTACTCCGGACTAGCCAAAAGTTATGGGATCTAGAATTGAAAATCTCATTTCTATTCTCACACAACCATCTCAAGATATGAATCATACAAAACTTCTAAATGAGTAAATGAGGGAAAATAATCTATTATGTCTTTCATGAGGAAACATCCACATTATTTCAGTGGTTCCACTGATCCATTAGTCATTAAAAAATGGTTTCGTAACACTAAAATGTTATTTTCTATTACAGAATTTTTGGATTATGAAAATATCATTTTGGATGTATTTAATTTGTAATTCAAAGTAGATCAATAGTGAAGTCTCATCAAGAATACTAGGGAATGTGATAAAATTTACTCTATAGAGTGGTATAAGTTTAAGCTATTATTTTTAAATAAGTATTTCCTTTGTATAATTCATTCAAAAATGAATAAGGATTTCCTTGAGCTAAATAAAAATGATGATAAATCTATTGGTTTCTATGAGGTAATTTTTAAAATAGGTGCATGGTACGCTTATGGATTAACTTTAAACTTAAATGTAAAGTAGATAAATTATACAGTGTATTAAAAACAAATATCTAAAGTGTGTTATCTATAAGGGAATTTAGTATTAAAGAATAAATAATTTGAGGTTATCTCAAGGTGAAAATGGAGATCATAGATACCCATCAATCTCATGGCTTTTACTAGAAAAGGGAGATGAATTTATAAATACATGCCAAAAACCATCAAGAGAAGAATATGAGATCTCCTTTATAATTTAAGGGTAGAAGGAAACATGGAGGAATTTTTTTTAAGTGGACTAGTTAATGAATTGTGAACAGGAAGCATGGTCATTGAGAAATTGACTTCCAATGTGATGGGAAGAAGTTACCTAACATTATGAATAGAGATAATTCTACGTAGAATTAACCCACCCATACTTCAGTTGTAACACTCGAGATTTCTATGAGAAATATTATATTCTTATGTTATAAACATCATCAAAGGAATATTTCACTACACACAACACTATCTTGGCTTTATTTACACGCAATCGCGGCCTTCCTCGATAGCTTGTGTTGTACGCAATTCCGAGTTTCACTAAACAACGATATGCTATTAAAATATTATTAAAACTAGTCGTTATGAATAGTAATACCCACTTTTTGAAATTTTGTAAATTTATCTTTAAAAATGGACTTCATTTTTGGATTTGGAGTATCAAAATTAGCCTAGGGTGAAATTTTGGTATTTTTCTGAAAACTTTCAATTTTTGATGATTAGTGAAAACACTGGGTTACTATTTAAAAACCGGATTTTTATTTATTTAATTATTTATTTTATTTAAATTTATTTTAGGTCAAAATTGATACATAATACCTATATAAGTTCAAAGTAATTCATTGGAGTCATTTTATAATAATTTTAGATATATAAAAATTTAATTAAACTTTTCAACGTCTTTTACCCACCTCCTAGGAGAATTTGAAAATTCACATAAAACTTAATTTTACCACTTCTGTGAGTGGAATTTGGAAAATACGAGAGACACGGTTAAAATCAAGGACTAAAATGTGGTTCAATGAGATGAAAATAATTTTTGGTGAATAGTAACTTTTTTACTTTTATTTACCACGGTTAAAAGTAAATAGGGTAATTAAGGGTAAAAATGATATTATTATTACCCTAACACATGTCCAAATTCTATTGGATAAGTGTAATTCGACCAGAAACAACCTTAGGGATAAAATATTACCCTTTAGGTCCACATGGATTAGATTAGGACATTTAATATTATTTTATTTAAAGAAGAGTTAAAATAGTTAAAATAAAAATTTAATAAATAAAACTTTTTTAATATAGGGTTATACATAATATAAATTAGACTATAAATATTCATTAGAAATATAAAAATATTTCCTACATAATGGAATTTTATGTATAATTTTTAGACGTTAAATAATTTAATTTATTTATTACACAATGATGATGCAGAAATTACCTTATTAATGAAATATTAACATAATTGCTGTTATAAATACCCAAATAAATGTAATTTGAGACTTTTTATGAATTAAAATAATTTTATAGATTAATATTACAAGTTAGTATTGATTTAATTAACTTTTTTCGAACTAATAATGCTGTTTTTAGTTTCACAAAAATCAATTTCCAAATAATGTCAAAATTGACATAAAATAGTTTTTTTTAATATTATATTATTAATTGTTATTTTATTTCTAAAAATCTAAGGTTTGGCCAAATTACTTAGATAAGGTTATATATATTAATAATAAACAACATGGGGTTATTTTGTCTTGTTATAGAATGTTTATTAACCTTATATTGTAAGAAAACAAGAACACACGGTAAAAGTAAAATTTTTGAACTTAAAGTTAAATTTAAATGATAAGGTTAAAATAATAACCTAAACTTGTGAAAATTCTATTGTATGAGAGTATTTCGACCCATACCCACATTATCTTCGAAATAAATCAATTTGGAGCTATTAAAAACCGAATATGACTTTATAATAAAATAATATTTTTATTTTTTTCAATGGTGCCCCTCTACTCCTTTATAAAAGGGCACCTCCTCCCTCTCCTCCTCACACCAATTTGAGCCATCAAGCTCAGAAAAACCCTGCCAAATTCTCTTATCCACTTCCCTAGAAACATCCTAGAGGTTCTGGTCTTCTTAAATGACCATCCTTAGTTCCCTAAGAGGAGGTCAAGAAGAGGCGCGTCAAAGAAGAGGTAATATCCATTACCGATCCTTTCCAATTTATTTCTTCTTCAACTTCTTATTCCTTAGTTGTTTCATTATGAAGTAATAAAATAAGTATCACTCATATAATGATATGTTATTATAAGTATGAAACAACCCTATTTCAACATCTATCCATCCTACGGAAAAAGAAATCACCGCGCGTGCGTACATATGGAATACCGTCTCCACACCGTGGTGTAATCTATTTTCCACCACCACCATACTTGGATGGGTATAATGGTGTAAATAATAACTATATATAATTATTGTAAAGTTATATTTATGTTGAAATAGTATACATACACTCCAATACAATTCCACAATCATGGGAATGATATCATCGCTCGTGCGTACGTACGGAATACCGTCTCCACGATGTGATGCGACTCGTTATATATGATATTCATTGCATAATGATTATATAAATGAATTGAATGAATTAATATGATATATATTACACTAATAACACTCTGGAAATGAGTTATCTATAACCTAAAAAGAAGAATAAGAATTTGTTCGACAATACACGCATAAGAACAAAAAGTAATAAACACCCGAATAACAAGTAGCAATGAAATATTACTAATAAGAAGATAAGAATATGACCATATATGATATAATAAAAGTATGTATGATTCTGGAATAATTCAATGACATTATTTAAATCATTATATAGGAGGTTTGGACACTTACGAAGTAAATCGGACCTAAGGTAAGGTAAAATCTCGCAATCCCAATTTTTATCTGAGATTGTTTATACTTCAGAATTTACTGGGGAATATTTATCATCCACATCCATGTTTCCTCAGTATTTAATATTATTTATATCCTCATAAAATTTCTTAAATCCAATTTTACCCTTCAGTGAGTTTTTCGTAAAAGATATGAAAGGAATCTTTTGTTGTTTTTTGTACGAGGTAATTTTTGACTTTTTCAGCCAAATTACGAGAAGAATGTTTTTTTAACTTATACAGCACGAATGGATTTTTAGAAAATTATTTCCATGAAGCTCCCTTTAAAAGTTTTTAAGTTTATTTTTAATCAACTTCTTTTAGTTTAAAATTATATGACATGTTAAGAAAGGAAAATGTTTTTGAAGTAGAAAGTATATTTTCCTCAAGAATGGAGTTCAAGTGTTTTATCAAAATTATTTTCTACCTAAGATAATATAGGGTTCTGTTTATATCCCTATTTTTTACATTTTTTTGATTATGTTATGATGGAATTATTTTTATGATTTCCTTTTATCTTATATGGATTGTGTTATGATGTCATGATGATTAAGAATCCCATTTTGATTATATGGGTAATGCTATGATGTATGATTTATGATTTTGTGGCACACATAATAATGGTTTCATTATGATATGGGTGGGACCTATATCTCCCTCCAATGAATTGGTTAAAGATTTATATCTCATGAGATAGACATGGCTGGAATGGCAAGTTAATTCGGTTCAGTGAAACAGGACTGAAACAAAGAGTGAACTCGGTTCAGAAATGGACTTTGTCCGCTAAGATAGTCTTGGAAATGAGTCTTGACTACTAAGAAATGATTCTCTAAGATTATGTGTGTATGAAACAAAGTTTCATGTTTTAAGTTATGATTATTGGGATTACATTTCACTACTATGATTTATCCCATGTTATGAAATTATGATTTCTTTTGCAGGTTAATATTTCCAAAATGTTATGTTCTTATGAATATGATGTGATTGATATTTCTTTTGTTTACCCTTACTAAGCATTTGAGCTCACCCTTTTGTATGTTTTCTTTCCCCAGTTCAGGAAGAAGGTTATTTAGTAGGATATTCCAAAAGGGACTCTAGATATGATGAAATAAATGGGAGACAATGTAGATGCTTTATGAACCAGTTGTTTATGTTTCCTAGTTTCTAGATACACTATACCTATACGGTCCTTTCATGGTTTTTTTATATGTTGTAATAAGTGTGATTCAATTTTGAAGTAATAACAATGTATGTAAAGTATGGGTCGTTATAGTTGGTATCAGAGGAAGGGTGTAGTCAACCTTTGGAATCTAGGATGTGAAAGCCTTTGTAAGAACCCTAAGGATAAGTCTGAGCATAGAACACAATCTTAGTGTTTTAGAATTGGCCATGAATAACTTATGATAATACCTAAAACGTGAAATGTTATTCTTGATTATGTGGTTTTCGTATTATAATTAGTGTTTCTCACACTATTCTTCTTGGTTTTAGTCAATGGCCAGAACCCAAAGGACCCGTGTTAATTCTGAATGCGATGGGAAATGAAATGATTGTCTCCCTGAGCAACCAAATGTTATGGGAGATAGAATGAAAAATCTTGTAGCCATGCTCACACAACTTTCTCAAGCTATGAATCATGAAAGACTTCCAAACGAGCAAAGGATGTAGCAAAATTCTGTTGAATCCTTCATGAGGCAGCGTCCACCCTCATTCAGCGGATCTACTGATCCATTAGTTACTGAGCAATGGATCAGTACTACTAAAAAGATATTTTCAGTTCTACAATATTCTGAACATGACAAAGTCATCTTAGCAGTGTATCATTTTGAAGGTGATGTTGATCAATGGTGGAATATTATCAAGAATACGAGGCAAAGTGATGAAATTGAGTCCATGGAATGGGACGAGTTAAAGAACTTATTTTTCAATAAGTACTTCCCTCATATTCTTCGAACAAAGATGGAGAAGAAGTTTCTTGAACTGAAGCAAAAGGATGATGAATCAGTTCGTACCTACGAAGATAATTTTACAAGACTTGCAAGGTACACTTCCAGAATTATTATCCTACATGAGAGTAAAATCGATCGATTCTTTAGTGGCTTAAAACCAAGTCTTCTAAGGGCATTAGCCCTAAGGGACTTCAATAGCTACAAGGAAATTGTTCGATGTGCTCTCAAGGTTGAGATAGATATTGGATCAACCCATCAATCATATGGGTTTGATAAGAAGAGGAAAATGGAATTCAAAGGAAAATCTGAAGACCACACTGAAAAGAAGATGAGTTTTTCTTTAATACTCAAGTTGTGGAAATAAACATGGAGGGAATTGTCTTAAAGGTGCAATAAAATGTTTTAAGTGTGGAAAAGAAGGTCATCGGGTAGTTGAATGTCGAAATAATGGGACGAATATGTCTAATGATGCGAACAAAGAAAGGGATACATAGAATGAATTTCTTACACTTCAATGTTTCAATTGAAAGGATATGGGGAATTACGCCAATCAATGCCCAAATCCAAGGGTTGTTGATGATGATCGACGTCAACAAACTCTTAAGGCCAAAGACAAAGGAAAGTCACATGCAATTACTATCGGCGATGTGGAGTACGAAAATGAAGTGGTGAGAGGTACACTTACCATCCACTCTAAAGTTTCAAATGTTTTATTTGATTTCGGATCCACCCACTCTTTTA
Organism: Viscum album; assembly: GCA_963277665.1. NCBI lineage: Eukaryota > Viridiplantae > Streptophyta > Magnoliopsida > Santalales > Viscaceae > Viscum > Viscum album. The sequence continues at coordinate 390,239,345 of OY728147.1, read as the reverse complement.
TTTATGAAGAATTTTCTAAGGGTGTCGACATATTACCTCAATAATTAGATGTTGAGTTAGCTGTGACAACCCCTAATGGCACAACAGTCGCATCAAAAGTTTATAATTCTTCTCCGATTGAAGTTTATGGGAAATTTCATCCTGAAAATCTTATGATCCTTCCTATAGTAGAATTTTATGTGATTATTGGCATGGATTAGCTTTCTTTATATGGAGCTCATATCAATTTCCAAAGAAGGGAAGTCACATTACATATTCTAGATCAATCTATGATCGTCTATCGATGCAAGGATGAACATAACCTCCCAGTGGAAATTTCTTCCATCTTATGGGTCTTGATTCCACTAAATGAAGGTTATTAATCTCAAATGGTTGGTGAGAGACTCAGGATTAAGAATATTCCCATTTTACAGAAGTTTGATGATGTTTTTCTGGAGGAATTTTAGGGTCTTTCACCAAATCGTGAAGTTGAGTTTTCAATAGATCTTGTACCGGGTGCTTTACCTATTTCAAAAACACATTATGGAATGGACCCAATTAAGTTGTAGGAATTGAAGAAGAAACTCCAAGAGAATATTGATAAGGGATTCATACACCCTAGTGTGTCACCTTGGGGAGCACCTATTCTGTTTGTTAAGAAGAAATATGGTTCAATGAGACTCTACATTGATTGTCGAGAACTTAACAATATCACTATAAAGAACAAATATCCTCTCCCACGCATTGATGACTTATTTTACCAACTACGTGGAGCTCAATACTTTTCCTAGATTTATCTTTGTTCAGGGTATCATCAGTTAAGAGTCAAACGGGAGGATATACCAAAGACGACTTTCCGTACAGGGTATGGACACTATGAATTTATAGTGATGCCATTTGGTCTTACTAATTCCCCTATTATCTTCATGGATCTAATGAATAGAGTCTTTAGAGACTATCTTGATCAGTTTGTGGTAGTCTTTATAGACGATATTCTTGCCTATTCAAAGAGAAAGGGATTACATGAATATCACTGGAGAATTGTATTGAAGACCCTGAGAAAGGAGAAGCTTTATTCCAAATTTACCAAGTGTGAATTTTGTCTTCACAAAAATTTTCATTTTTGGGTCACATAATCTCAAAAGAGGGGATATCTGTGGATCCATCAAAAACAGAGGTTATCGAAAGATGGTCTAGACCAACAACAATAACTGAGATCTGAAGTGTTCTTGGTTTGGCTGGATATTATCGACTTTTTGTGAAAGATTTTTCACGATTATCTAATCCACTCACCAAGTTGACTCGAAAAGGGTTTAAGTTCGTGTGGACGGAGGAGTGTGAAGAAAATTTCAAGGAATTGAAAAGAAGGTTATCCAGTGCACCTGTTCTCACACTGCCTTGTAGTGGAGAATGGTTTGTGATATATAGTGATGCATCTAAGAAGGGATTGGGGTGTGTTCTCATGAAAAACGATATGTTGATAGCTTATGCCTCACAACAGCTGAAAATCCATGAGAAAAATTACCCAACTCATGATTTGGAGTTAGCTCCAATAATCATTGCATTAAATATTAAGAGGCATTATCTATATGTTGAGAGGTGTAATATTTATATTGATCACATAAGTTTATAGTATATTTTCACACAAAAGGAGCTGAATATGCACCAAAAAAGATGGTTGGAGCTGATTAAGGATTATGATTGCTCAATTCATTATCACCCTGGGAAAGCAAACAAGGTGGCAGATGCATTAAGTCGACAAGACCATGTTAGCTTATCCATGATGAGGATCACAAAAGATCCAATATTTACGGATTTGCAAAGGATGGATCTTGGAATTATACTAGAAGGGGAAAAATCTTATCTTTCTCAAATGAATGTTCAACCATCTATACATGTGATGATTAAAGAGGCACAAAAAGAAGATGTAGAGTTACGAAAGAAGGTGAGAAATGTTCCTGAATTCAACCTTGATTGTGATGAGATAATAAGGTTCAAGAATTGGGTTTGTGTTCCTTCATTCCCCGAATTAAAGAAGGAGTTGCTTGATGAAGCTCATAGTTCTTAATTATCCATTCATCCTGGAAGCACGAAGATTTATAGGGACTTGAAAGAGTACTTATGGTGAATTGGCCTGAAAATAGATGTGGCTGAATATGTCTCTCGATGCTTGGTTTGTCAGCAAGTTAATTCTAAGAGACAGAAGTCTAAAGGGATGTTACAACCATTACCCATACCAGAATGGAAATGGGAAAACATCACTATAGACATTTTCATTGGAATTCCTAAAACATCCAAAGGAAATAATGCTATCTGGGTCATAGTTGATGGTCTTCCAAAGTTGGCACACTTTATTGCTATTAGAGAGGATTACTCTATTGATCATCTTGCAAGGATATATGTAATGGAAGTGGTAAGATTGTATGGAGTACCACTTTCCATTATATCTGATCGGGATCCGAGGTTTACCTCAAAGTTTTGGCAAAGTCTTCTGCATACTTTGGATATAGAGTTGAGTTTTAGCACTACTTATCATCCTTAGATAGACGCTCAGTCTGAGAGAACAATTCAAACTCTAGAAGATATGCTAAGAGCTTGATCTATGGATTTCAATGGTGGTTGGGATCAACACCTACCTTTGGTGGAATTTTCTTATAATAATATCTTTCACTCTAGTATTCAAATGGCTCCTTATGAAGCTCTCTATGGAAAGAAATGCTGAAATCCAACTTTCTTGGATGAAGTTGGGGAAAGAACGCTATTAGGACCTGATCTTGTTGATGAGATGGAAGAAAAGGTCTGATCTATTCAACAACACATAAGAGCAGCTCAGAGTCGAGAAAAAAGTTATGCCGACAACCGAAGAAAAGACCTAGAGTTTGAAGTGGGTGATAAAGTGTTCTTTCGAATATCTCCCTAGAAGAGAGTAAAGAGATCTGGAAAGAAGGGATAGCTGAGCCCGAGGTATATCGGTCCTTTCGAAATACTGGATCATGTTGGGAAGGTAGCTTACTAATTGGCGCTTCCACCGAATCTCTCTCAAGTTCATGATGTGTTCCATGTATCTCTCCTGATAGAGTACATACCCGATCATTCACATGTACTCAGCTCAGAAGTTGTACCGATGGAGCAAGATCTTTATTATGAAGAATAACCGATAGATATTCTGGATCTTAGCGAAAAAGTCCTACGAAACAAGACCACTCACTTGGTGAAAGTTTTATAGAGAAACCACCAATTAGAAGAATCTACATGGGAGCTTGAGGATATGACGAGGGAGAGGTATCCTCATCTGTTTGTTACTAAGTGAAAAATTTCGAGGGCGAAATTCATTTTAAGGGAGGTATAATGTAACACCCGAGATTTCTATGAGAAATATTGTTTTTATGTTATATACATCATAAAATGAATCTTTCACTACACCCAACACTAGCTTGGATTTCTTTACACGCAATCACGACCTTTCTCAAAATTCTGTGTTGTACGTAATACCGAGTTTCACTAAACAACGATACGCTATTAAAATATTATTAAAACTAGCCGTTATGAATAGTAATACCCACTTTTTGAAATTTTGTAAATTTATCTTTCAAAATGGACTTCATTTTTGGATTTGGAGTATCGATATTAGGCTAGCGTGAAATTTTGGTATTTTTCTGAAAACTTTCAATTTTTGATGAATAGTGAAAACCCCGGGTTACTATTTAAAAACGCGCCTTTTTATTTATTTATTTATTTATTTAATTTAAATTTATTTTAGGTCAAAATTGATACATAATACCAATATATGTTTAAAGTAATTCATTGAAGTCATTTTATAATAATTTTAGATATATAAAAATTTTATTGAACTTTTCAACGTCTTTTACCCACCTCCAAGGAGAATTTCAAAATACACATAAAACGTAATCTTACCGATTCTGTGAGAGGAATTTCGAAATCTGAGAGACACGGTTAATATCAAGGACTAAAATGTGGTTAAATGAGATGAAAATAATTGTTAGTGAATAGTAACTTTTTACTTTTATTTACCACGGTTAAAAGTAAATAGGGTAATTAAGGGTAAAAATGATATTTTTATTACCCAAACACATGTCATAATTCTATTGGATAAGTGTAATTCGACCAAAAACAACATTAGGGATAAAATATTACCCTTTAGGTCCACTTGGATTAGATTATGATATTTAATATTATTTTATTTAAAGAATAGTTAAAATAGTTAAAATCAAAGTTTAATAACTAAAACATTTTTAATATAGGGTTATACATAAGATAAATTCATCTATAAATATTAATTAGAAATATAAAAATATTTCCTACATAATAGAATTTTATTTATAATTTTTAGACATTAAATAATTTATTTTATTTATGACACAATGATGATGCATAAATTACCATATTAATGAAATATTAACATAATTGATGTTATAAATACCAAAATAAATGTAATTTGAGACTTTTTATGAATTACACTAATTTTATAGGTTAATATGACATGTTATTATTGATTTAATTAACTGTTGTTCGAACTAATAATGTTTGTTTTGATTTTCACAAAAATCAATTACCAAATAGTGTCAAAATTGACATAAAATAGTTTTTTTAAAAAAATTATTATATTATTAATTGTTATTTTATTCAAAAAAATCTAAGGTTCGGCCAAATGACTTAGATAAGGTTCTATATATTAATAATAAACAACTTGTGTTTTTTTTGTCTTGTTATAGTATGTTCATTAACCATATAGTGTAAGAAAACAAGAAGACACGGTAAAAGTAAAATTATTGAACCTAAAGTTAAATCTAAATGATAAGGTTAAAATAGAAACCTAAACTTGTCCAAATTCTATTGTATGAGATTATATCGACCCATCCTCACCTTGTCTTTGATATAAATCAATTTGGAGCTATTAAGAACCGATTATGACTTTATAATAAAATAATATTTTTAGTTTTCCCAAAGGTGCCCCTCTCCTCCCTTATAAAAGGGCACCTCCTCCCTCTCCTCCTCACACCACTTTGAGCCATAAATCTCAGCCAAAACCAGACAAATTATCTTCTCCACTTCCCTAGAAACATCCTAAAGGTCCTGGTCTTCTTAAAATACCATCCTTAGTGCCGTAATAGGTGGTTAAGAAGAGGCGTGTCAAAGAAGAGGTAATATCCATTACCGATCCTTTCCAATTTCATTCTTCTTCAAATTATTCTTCTTTAGTTGTTTAATTATTAAGTAATAACATTAGTATCACTAATATAATGATATGTTATTAGATGTATGAAACAACCCTATTTCACCATCTATCCATCCTACAGAAAACGAAATCACCGCGCGTGCGTACGTACGGAATACCGTCTCCACGCCGTGGTGTAATCTATTTTCCACCACCACCTTAATTGGATGGGTATAATGGTTTAAATAATAACTATACATGATTATTGTAAAGTGATATTGATTCTGAAATAGTATACATACACTCCAATACAATTCCACGATCATGGGAATGATATCATCACTCGTGCGTACGTACGAAATACCGTCTCCACGATGTGATGCGACTCGTTCTACATGATCTTCATTGCATAATGATTATATAAATGAATTGAATGAATTAATATGATATATATTACACTAATACCATTCTATAAATGATGTATCTATAAAATAAAAAGAAGAATAAGATTTTATTCGATAAAACATGCATAAGAACAAAAAATAATAAACACCCGAATAACAAGTAGCAATGAAATATTACTAATAAGAAGCTAAGAATATGACCATATATGATATCATAAAAATAATTATGATTCTGGAATAAGTCAATGACATTATTTAAATCATTATACAGGAGGTTTGGACACTTACGAAGCAAATCAAACCTAAGGTAAGGTAATATATCGCGATCTCAATTTTTATCCGAGATTGTTTATACTTCAGAATTTACTGGGGAATATTTATCATCCATATCTATGTTTCCTCAATACGTAATATTATTTATATCCTCCTAAAATTTCTTAAATCCAATTTTACCCTTTTAGTGAGTTTTTAGTAAAAGATATAAATGGAATATTTTGTCATTTTTCGTACGAGGTACTTTTTGACTGTTTCGGCCAAAGTTCAAGAAGAATGTTCTTTAACTTATATGACACGAATGGATTTTTAGAACACTATTTCCATGAAGCTTCCTTTACAAGTTTTCAAGTTTATTTTTAATTAAATTCTTTTAGTTTAAAATTATATTACATGTTAAGAAAGGAAAATGTTTTTAAAGTAGAAAGGATATTTTCCTCAAGAATGGAGTTCAAGTGTTTTATCAAAATTATTTTCCATCTAAGATAATATAGGGTTCTGTTTCTATCCCCATTTTTACATTGTTTTGATTATGTTAGGATGGAATTATTTTTATGATGTCCTTTTATCTTATATGGATTTTGTTATGATGTCATGATGATTAAGAATCCCATTTTTATTACATGGGTTATGCTATGATATATGATTTATGATTTTTTGGCACACATAAGAATGGTTTCATTATGAGATGGTTGTGACCTATATCTCCCTACAATTCATTGGTTAAAGATTTCTATCTCATGAGATAGACTTGGCTGGAACGGCAGGTTAATCTGGTTTAGTGAAACATGACTGAAACGAGGAGTGAACTCGGTTCGGAAATAGGCTTTGTCCGCTAAGATAGTCTTAGAAATGAGTCTTGACTACTAATGAATGATTCTATATGATTATGTGTGTATGACACAAAGTTTCATGTTTTAAGTTATGATTATTGGGATTAAATTTCACTATTATGATTTATCCCATGTTATGAAATTATGATTTCTTTTGCAGGTTAAGATTTTCAAAATGTTATGTTCTTATAAATATGATGTGTAACGCCCCGACCCCAGCTACCCAGAGCCGGTGCATTACTTCGTAACATTGGCATGATCCCAAGAAAGATCAAATCTCGAAAGACCGATTGGTTTAGTAGCCTTGGAAACAGTAGATATATTCATAAGTTTTACATTAGATCATAAAATGAAAAACTACTACAACAACATAATGTCTCTATAATCCACACTCATATCCCCACATAATATCCCTGCAGGTCATTCATAACTTACTTCTTCACTTCCTGGGAAAAATAAAACATAGAAAAGGGGTGAGCTCAAATGCCCAGTAAGGATAACAATATAGCAGAAACTTTCATAAATAAGAATAAACATTTAAGGCAATGTATAACTAAAACAAAAGCCTTTCAAACATGAAATTTCAACATGGTATGGCATAAATAAAATGAAATAATACCATTTAATTATTCACATGGATATTCTACTAATCGAATAATCACATGCAAAAATCAATAACCACTTTCATAATGTTGGAATGCATAATGCCAGACTATCATAACCACATAGTCAAGGCCTCGTGCCAAGACTACAAATAAGATTTTGTCAAGGCCTTGTGCCAAGACACTAGTTTGTCTCATGAGACCTACCGATGCATCGAGGAGCTGTATCGGACTCCACCCGTCACTTACTAAGTCCAATGCATTCCCATATGAAAAGGTTTAAACATAACATAAACATTCGTATTAAAACTAGCATACGAAATGTCAAAAATTTCACCATAAACTATGAATGGTATAAAAATAGAACATCCAGAGTCAAACATATCACAAAACCTTCAATACAATACATAAGTTTTGTATCATAATAAATCAACTTCAAATAATCTTAAAATCCATCAAAGGATGCTGACATAGATGAAATCAAAATTCTTTTTAAAGAAATATCTCCTTTTATTTTGAAATCATTTAAGATCCATATAAAATAAAACATTTTCTTTGAAAATATCCTTATATGCTTTTAACGGAAGCTTTGAAGATTTTATAACAGCGGAAAATAGCCGCACCCACCGTATAAGTTAAAAAAACATTCTTACCTTAATTCTGTCGAAAAGGTTAAAAAGGACCTTGTTTTGAAAACGACAGAAAGATTACTTTATAAACCTCTTATAACAAGTCAAACAAGGGTATAAATGACTTTAACCCATATTCTTGTAAATAATAAATAAAATGTTTTGAAATACATTTTTAAGAAAACATGGATGTGGATGATAAAGAGATCCCAGTAGATTATTACATATAAACAACCTCGGATAATGAAGAGATTGTGAAATAACCCTTACCTTGTACTTTTCCTTGGTTGGGGTAGGTTAACCTCCTGTATAATGGTGAAATAATTGTTATTAAATTATACAAGAATCATATATATTAATATGATATCATATATGTTCTTTTAATATTGATTTGATAATAATATCTTAGTATTATCGTTGTTTCGGGTGTGAACTTACTTGTTTTATTTTGTATGTTTTGTTACGTAAGACATGTTTGTAAAGGATAGGTTGTATATTATTCATATACAGAATGATATCAAGTCCTTAAACATCATTTTTAAATCATCAAATGATAAATATACGTGAATGGATACGATGGAGAATGAATCTCATCGCGTTCGTGGAGACGGTAGTCCGTACGTACGCACGAGCGACAATATCATTCTTTTGATATTAAAATAATATATAAATGGATGGTATATCATATATATAGAATCATTAATATGTTATATTTATTATTTACATGAGTTACACATCATTATTATACCCATCCAAATAATATTATATTGAATAACAATTACACCACGACGTGGAGACGGTAAGCCGTACGTACGCACATATGGTGACATGTTATTAAAAGGGTGGATAGAATACTGAATATGGTTGTACCATATTTATAATAACATCACAGTATATATATGATACTGGAGTTATTATTTTAGAATGGTTACAACAAAGGAAGAAGAAGTGGAAGAAGAAATGAACTTGGAAAAGGGTGGTGAAATCATTACCTCTTCTTCGGGTTCTTCCTTTTGATTTGATCAAAAGGGCTCCTTAGGTTGGCTTTTTGATCAAACTAAGGCCCCTAGATTGTATTGAGGGAAGTTGGGAGAGTATTTGGGCAGAGTTTGGCCGAACCAAAAGGCTTTGAAGGTGTGAAGAAATGAGAAGGAGGAGTTCCCTTTTATAAGAGGGGTGAGGGGCACCTTTTGAAAAGATAGAAATATTAATTTATAATAAATTCATATTCAGTTTCTAATGGCTCCAAAGTTAATTATTTAAATTTTAAGGTGTGTATGGGTCGAAAAAAACTCAACCAATAGAATTTAGACAGGTTTGGGTACTTATATTAACCTTATCTTTAAGTATTATCTCTAAGTTACTTAGTTTCACTTTTACAATGTCTCTTTGTATTTTTATATAATATAGTTAATAAACATACTATATACATCCAAGATACCCCCAATTGGTCCATTAATGATTAAAAAATCATGATATAAGTCTCTTGGCCGAACCTTAGATTTTTAGTAATTTAATATCAATTAATAATATAATATTTGTTTTAAGAACTCTTTTATGTCAATTTTGACACTATTCAATAGTTGATTTTTGTGAAACTCATAAAAGATTTATTACTTCGAACAAAGTCAATTAAATCAATACTAATATATCATATTATCCTAGAAAATTAGTTTAATTCATTAAAAGTTACATATTATATTTATTTGGGTATTTATAATATCAATTATTTTAATTTTTCACTATTATAGTAATTACCGCATCATCATTTTGTCATAAATAAAATAAATTATTTAATGTCTAAAAATTATAAATAAAATATAATTATGTAGGAAATATTTTTATCTTTCTAATGAATATTTATAATCAAAAATACAACATATATATCCCCATGTAACAATTTTTGTGCTAAAAGATATATGTTTGGGTCATTTTTGTATTCATTTTAATTTAATTAAAATAATGTGTCATTATCATTTACAAGTGGATCCATGGGGTCCCAAAATCGACCGAAAGATGCCCATGGTCGACCCTGTATCAACCAATAGGGTTAAGACACGTTTTAGGGTAATTTAGTATTATTATAATATTATTTATTAGCCCTTATTTACCGGATTTACCCTTAACCATGGTAAATAAAATATTTACCGCAGTAATTATTCAAAATGTCTAAAAATAAAAGTTACCTATTTACACAATTTTAACATCCTGATTACAAATATGGAATCTATTTTCCTAAATTCAAAACACAGAAGTGGCAGAAATTAATTTAAAATTAATTCCCGCAGTCAAAACAAAAAGCGTGTTTTTAAGAGATAATAACTATCAAAAGATTGACACTTGTTTATGTTCGGTTTAATTGTAAAAGTATGTCCAATGACCAACATTGTTTTAAATGGTAAAAATATATTCTAAATATACTTTAAAACTACTAAAATTCATAATTTATCACTATTAATTATTTTGATTAAAAAAGTTTTTTTTAATTAAAATTTAGTAATTTTCACTATTCATCAAAATATGAAAGATATCCGAAATCTACCAAAATTTCACCTTAGGCTAAATTCGATATTCCGAATCCAAAAATAAAGTCCATTTTGAAATATAAAATATATATAATTTCAAAAAGCAGGTATTATGATTCATAACGGCTAGTTTAATTGGTTATGGTGTGTTAGAACTCGGTGTTGCATACAACACGTGCTATCGCATTATTCGAAGGGAAACGTACCGTGGAAGCTTGGGGTGTCACATTCTACCCTCCTTCAAATAATTGCGTCCTCGCAATTTCTAGGGTATTACTGCATAAAAAGTCTTGGGTGGTTCTTCATCATAAGTTCCTCAGGTTCCCACGTTGCCTCTTGCATCTTATGGTTTCTCCACAAAACTGTTACCAGACGCGTCGTCCGGTTTCTCAGCACTTGTTCTCTCATATCAAGAATCTTGACGGTCTCTTCGCAATAAGACAGATCGGGTTCCAGTTCTAATTCTTCATAGGTGAGTACATGCGTTGGGTCAGGCATGTATTTCCTCAACAGAGATACATGTAACACATCGTGAACTTTGGAGAGACTTGGCGGCATTGCCAATTGGTAAGCTACAACCCCAATTCGTTCTAGAATTTCGAAAGGTCCGATGTACCTGGGACTCAATTTACCTTTCTTACCAAAACGTATGACTCCCTTCCATGGAGATACCTTCAGGAAAACATGATCACTGACTTGAAATTCCAAATCCTTCCTTCGATTATCGGCATAGCTCTTCTGCCTACTTTGAGCTGCTCTGATGTGATTTTGGATTACCTTCACCTTTTCCATCGTTTCCTCCACCAGTTCTGGACCTACAAGTTTTCTTTCACCGACGTCATCCCAACAGGTTGGTGTACGACATCTCTTTCCGTATAACGCTTTATATGGAGCCATCTGAATACTTGAATGGAAGCTATTGTTATAGGAAAATTCTACCAGAGGTAAATATTGATCCCACATACCCTGAAAGTCAAGTGAGCAAGATCTCAACATGTCTTCTAAGGTTTGAATAGTCTGTTCTGATTGTTCGTCTGTCTGAGGGTGGTAAGCAGTGCTCAAATGAAGTTCAGTATCTAGGGATTTCTAAAGACTTTTCCAGAATCTTGAAGTAAAACGGGGATCACGATCAGAAACAATCGATAGGGGTACTCCATGAAGTCTCACAACTTCATTAATATATAGTCTTGCTAGACGTTCCAGGGGTAGATCTTCTCTTATAGCAAGAAAATGTGCTGACTTGGTAAGATGATCAACAATAACCCATATTGCATCATTCCTTCTAGGAGTCTTTGGTAGCCCCATGACAAAGTCCATCGTAATATTGTCCCATTTCCACTCCGGTATGGGAAGAGGTTGCATGACTCCTCCAGGCTGTTGCCTTCCAGCATTCACTTGTTGACAAACCATACATCTTGACACAAAATCAGCAATCTCCCTCTTCATGTTGTCCCACCAAAAATTTTCCTTCAAATCTCTATACATTTTGGTGCTCCTAGGGTGTATAGAGAAATTGGAACTATGAGCATCATCCAGCAATTCCCTTTTCAGATCAGGTAAACCGGGAACACAAAGTCTCTTCCCGAATTTCAAAATTCCATCTTCATACACAAAGTCTCTCAATCTCCCATCATTGACAGCTTTAATCTTCTTCTGAAATTCTTCATCATCGGTCTGAGAACTCTTAATCCTTTCTAGTAAAGATTGTTTGGCAACCATTTGAAAAAGAATTGATGTTTCACCTTCCCTGGTTATTCCCATGTCCATCATCACTAGATCTATGAAAATTGGATCCCTTTCAATTCTCATCATGTTCAAAACTCCATGGTCTTTTCTGCTCAAAGCATCTGCCACCTTGTTTGCTTTCCCCGGGTGGTAGTGTATCGTGCAATCATAATCCTTGAGTAATTCAAGCCATCTCCTTTGCCTCATGTTGAGTTCTTTTTGTGAGAAAATATACTTCAAACTCTTGTGATCAGTATAAATCTCATATTTTTCACCATAGAGGTAGTGTCTCCATATCTTCAAAGCAAAGATCACAGCTGCTAACTCAAGATCATGAGTAGGATAGTTTTGTTCATGAATTTTCAACTGTCGTGATGCATAGGCAATAACTCTATCATTCTGCATAAGGACACAACCAAGTCCTTTCTTTGATGCATCACTATAAATAACGAACCCATCATTCCCCGATGGTAGAGTCAATATAGGAGCATTGACTAATCTTCTCTTCAGTTCTTCGAAACATTCTTCACACTCTTTTTTCCAAACAAATTTAACCCCTTTACGTGTGAGCTTCGTTAATGGGTTAGCCAATCGGGCAAAATTTTGGACGAAACGTCGATAATAACCTGCCAAACCAATAAAACTACGTACCTTAGTTATACTCGTAGGTGCTGGACATTCTTGGATTGCCTTGGTCTTAGAAGGATCAACAGATATTCCATCTTTAGAGACAATATGGCCAAGAAAATAAATATCCTGAAGCCAGAATTCACACTTACTAAACTTCCCATATAATTCATGCCTCCTCAGAGTCTTCAAGATAATGCGCAAGTGATTTTCATGATCTTCGTAGGTTTTGGAGTATACCAAGATATCATCAATAAATACCACCACAAATTCATCGAGATACTCCTTGAAAACTCTATTCATCAGATCCATGAATACAGAGGCTGCATTAGTCAATCCAAACGGCATTAAGGTAAACTCGTAATGCCCGTACCTTGTTCGAAATGCTGTCTTCAGAATTTCTTCCTTCTTTACACACAACTGATGGTATCCAGATCGAAGGTCAATCTTTGAAAAGTATTTAGCTCCATGTAGTTGGTCAAATAAATCATCAATACGAGGTAGGGAATACTTGTTCTTTATCATTATAGCATTGATCTCCCTGTAGTCAATACATAACCACATAGATCCATCTTTCTTTTTAACAAAAAGAACAGGGGCTCCCCATGGAGAAACACTAGGGCGAATAAATCCCTTATTACTCAATTCCTCTAGTTGTTTCTTTAGTTCGACTAATTCTACAGTGGCCATTCTATAAGGGGTCTTCGATATAGGCCTTGATCCAGGAATCAAATCAATGGAAAACTAAACTTCTCGTTCTGGAGGATGTCCATGTAAATCTTCCGGAAATACATCTACAAATTCTTTCACAACAGGTACATCCTCTATTTGAACATTCCTTTCCTCACCCGTAGTTATTTCTTTCTCTTCCTCCCCAATAATTGAATTAAGTTGAGCTACTGGGGGTGGATCTAAATAAGAATTAGGTGGTGATGATTCTGCTCTAAAGATAAGGTGTTCCTTATCATTATCATCAAGAATCGTAACCTCTTTCTTCTTACAATAAATCTTCGCATCATAGTCCAAAAGCCAGTCCATACCGAGGATTATATCAAACTCAATCATAGTTATGATGATGAGATCAGCAGATAAAGAAAATTTATGTGCTCTAATGGGGACTGATTCACAAAACTTTGTTGCAATGATACTTCCCTTAGGAGTTTTAACTGACAACTCCCTTATTAAATCAAATTGGAAATATCTAATTTTCTTAGCAAACTGGGAAGATATGAAACAATGCGATGATCCAGAGTCAAATAATGCATTTTCTAAACTTGAGGAAACCATTAAATTACCTGCCACCACGTCTTTCGGAGCTTATACCTCAGCAGTAGTGATAGCATAAGCTTGGCCTTGATCCCTTGACCTTTTCAGAGGTAATTTCTCCTGACGCTTAGGACATTCATTCGCATAATGCCCCATCTCCCTGCAATTTTAGCACTAAACGTTGGTAGCTTCCTTCTTCCCCTTGCAATCACGAGCTTGGTGGCCTTTTTCACCACACTTGTAACAGACTCCCATTCCCTTCAAGCAAGTACCAGGGTGATTCTTCCCGCATTTACCACAAGATGGATATTCAACCTTTCCCTTCTTCCCCTTATTTCCATTCCCAGATTGATCAGCATTTCTCTTCTTCTCTTGCTTTGCTTTAAAGTCATAAGACTTAGAGAATTCCTTTTCGGTCTTGATAGCACATGAGACAATGTCTTCGTACGATGAAAAGGATTGTGAGACTAATGCTCGACGGAGAAATGGTTTTAACCCATCAAAGAAACGATCAATCTTACTTCTTTGGTTACGTATATAATCACCAGCGTACGTTGCTAACCTTGTAATGTTAGCCTCATACTTTGTGACATTCTCATCCTCCTTTTGTCTCAGACTCAGAAATTGCCTTTCCATATCTGCTCGATGGTCGCGAGGAAAGTATTTTTCTAAAAACAGATCTTTGAACTCCCTCCATTCCATATTTGATACTTCATCATCTTCCTTCATGTTTTGAATTAATGACCACCATTGATCAGCATCTCCAGTGAGGCGGTAAACTGCCATGATAACTTTTTCCCTTTCACTGCTCCCCAAAGCCTGAAATATTTTCTCTGGAGAATTTATCCACTGCTCGGATACTAAGGGATTTGTACTCCCATTGAACGTTGGTGGTTGTTGCCTCATGAATCGATCTGACATTGATCCTCCACGCTGCGGATCAGGGTGCTCCATACGGGTAAGGTTATTATTCATAACCTGAGTAAGTTGTCCCAGTATGGTGATTAGTTGATCGACACCAGTTGCATCACCAGCCCCACTATAATTATCTTGAGCAGGAGGGCAATCCCTACATGGAGTGCGTGCATTGATACGGTTTCCATTTCTTCCACTAGGCGCCATTTCTAAACAATGGCATAAACTAGATCAGTTTATGAATCAAAATACATAATCCTATACTTATAAAACACTCAACATAAATTAAACTATTTATGGATATAATCCATAATCATAAAAATGTTTTCTTTGAGGAATTATATACTCATAAACCCTTCATAATGATTTGTAAAGAAAATGAGAGTTATCCTAAGCATATCCCCCGGGAGTGTCGTAACCAGGAGTGCAGCAAGGCCCGTTGTCGTGCACCAGTTCCCGTTCGAGTCTAGCTCAAGCGGTGTTTTCGGGTTTTACCCCTAGGTACATCTGTGCCAGAGCCGCCTCTACCTGCTCGTATCCAGACATGGATTTATTTCTCGGAAAACTCACAAAATCTCTACAATACCAAAATTCTAGGAAGTTCTTCAATACTAATCCTCAAAGTTCATCTTAGGTCTACGTGCTCTAATCAGAGTTTATCTAAATCTAGCTTCCAAGGTTTGTACTAAACTTCCTCTGATACCAACTGTAACGACCCGACCCCAACTACCCAGAGCCGGTGCATTACTTCGTAACATTGGCATGATCACAAGAAAGATCAAATCTCGAAAGACCGATTGGTTTAGTAGCCTTGGAAACACTAGATATATTAATAAGTTTTACATTACATCATAAAATGAAAAACTACTGCAACAACATAATGTCTCCATAATCCACACTCATATCCCTACATAATATCCCTGCAGGTCATTCATAACTTACTTCTTCACTTCCTGGGAAAAATAAAACATAGAAAAGGGGTGAGCTCAAATGCCCAGTAAGGATAACAATATAGCAGAAACTTTCATAAATAATAATAAATATTTAAGGCAATGTATAACTAAAACAAAAGCCTTTCAAACATGAAATTTCAACATGGTATGGCATAAATAAAATTAAATAATGCCATTTACTTATTCACATGGATATTCTACTAATCGAATAATCACATGCAAAAATCAATAACCACTTTCATAATGGTGGAATGCATAATTCCAGACTATCATAACCACATAGTCAAGGCCTCGTGCCAAGACTACAAATAAGATTTTGTCAAGGCCTTGTGCCAAGACACTAGTTTGTCTCATGAGACCTACCGATGCATCGAGGAGCTATAGCGGACTCCACCCGTCACTTACTAAGTCCAATGCATTCCCATACGAAAAGGTTTAAACATAACATAAACATTCGTATTAAAACTAGCATACGAAATGTCAATAATTTCACCATAAACTATGAATGGTATAAAAATAGCACATCCGCAGTCAAACATATCACAAAACCTTCAATACAATACATAAGTTTTTTATCATAATAAATCAACTTCAAATAATCTTAAAATCCATCAAAGGATGTTGACATAGATGAAATCAAAATTATTTTTAAAGAAATATCTCCTTTTATTTTGAAATCATTTAAGATCCATATAAAATAAAACATTTTCTTTGAAAATATCCTTATAAGCTTGTAAGGGAAGCTTTGAAGATTTTATAACGGCGGAAAATAGCTGCACCCGCCGTATAAGTTAAAAAAACATTCTTACCTTAATTCTGTCGAAAAGGTTAAAAAGGACCTTGTTTTGAAAATGACAGAAAGATTCCTTTATAAACCTCTTATAACAAGCCAACCAAGTGTATAAATGACATTAACCCATATTCTTGTAAATAATAAAAAAAATGTTTTGAAATACATTTTTAAGAAAACATGGATGTGGATGATAAAGAGATCCCAGTAGATTATTACATATAAACAACCTCGGATAATGAAGAGATTGTGAAATAACTCTTACCTTGTACTTTTCCATGGTTGGGGTAGGTTAACCTCCTGTATAATGGTGAAATAATTGTTATTAAATTATACAAGAATCATATACATTAATATGATATCATATATGATCTTTTAATATTGAATTGATAATAATATCTTAGTATTATCGTTGTTTCGGGTGTGAACTTACTTGTTTTCTTTTGTATGTTTTGTTACGTAAGACATGTTTGTAAAGGATAGGTTGTATATTATTCATATCCAGAATGATATCAAGTCCTTAAACATCATTTTTAAATCATCAAATGATAATTATACGTGAATGGATACGATGGAGAATGAATCTCATCGCGTTCGTGGAGACGGTAGTCCGTACGTACGCACGAGCGACAATATCATTCTTTTGATATTAAAATAATATATAAATGGATGGTATATCATATATACAGAATCATTAATATGTTATATTTATTATTTACATGAGTTACACATAATTATTATACCCATCCAAATAATATTATATTGAATAACAATTACACCACGACGTGGAGACGGTAAGCCGTATGTACGCACGTATGGTGACATGTTATTAAAAGGGTGGATAGAATACTGAATATGGTTGTACCATATTTATAATAAAATCACAGTATATATATGACACTGGAGTTATTATTTTATAATGGTAACAACAAAGGAAGAAGAAGTGGAAGAAGAAATGAACTTGGAAAAGGGTGGTGAAATCATTACCTCTTCTTCGGGTTCTTCCTTTTGATTTGATCAAAAGGGCTCTTTAGGTTGGCTTTCTGATCAAACTAAGGCCCCTAGGTTGTATTGAGGGAAGTTGGGAGAGTATTTGGGCAGAGTTTGGCCGAACCAAAAGGCTTTGAAGGTGTGAAGAAATGAGAAGGTGGAGTGCCCTTTTATAAGAGGGGTGAGGGGCACCTTTGGAAAAGATAGAAATATTAATTTATAATAAATTCATATTCGGTTTCTAATGGCTCCAAAGTTTATTATTTAAATTTTAAGGTGGGGATGGGTCAAAAAAAACTCAACCAATAGAATTTAGACAGGTTTGGGTACTTATATTAACCTTATCTTTAAGTATTAACTCTAAGTTAATTAGTTTCACTTTTACAATGTCTCTTTGTATTTTTATATAATATGGTTAATAAACATACTATATACATCCAAGAGACCCCCAAGTGGTCCATTAATGATTAAACTATCATGATATAAGTCTCTTGGCCGAACCTTAGATTTTTAGGAATTTAATATCAATTAATAATATAATATTTTTTTTAAGAACTCTTTTATGTCAATTTTGACACTATTCAATAGTTGATTTTTGTGAAACTCATAACAGATTTATTACTTCGAAAAAAGTCAATTAAATCAATCCTAATATATCATATTATTCTAGAAAAGTAGTTTAATTCATTAAAAGTTTCATATTATATTTATTTGGGTATTTATAATATCAATTATTTTAATTTTTCACTATTATAGTAATTATTGCATCATCATTTTGTCATAAATAAAATAAATTATTTAATGTCTAAAAATTATAAATAAAATACAATTATGTAGGAAATATTTTTATCTTTCTAATGAATATTTATAATCAAAAATCCAACATATATAACCCTATGTACCAATTGTTTTGCTAAAAGATATATGCTTGGGTCATTTTTGTATTCATTTTAACTTAATTAAAATAAAGTGTCATTATCACTTACAAGTGGATCCATGGGGTCCCAAAATCGACCCAAAGATGCCCATAGTCGACCATGTATCAACCAATAGGTTTAAGACACGTTTTAGGGTAATTTAGTATTATTATAATATTATTTATTAACCCTTATTTACCGGATTTATCCTTAACCATGGTAAATAAAATATTTACCGCAGTAATTATTCAAAATGTCTAAAAATAAAAGTTACCTATTTACACAATTTGAAAATCCTGATTCCAAATATGGAATCCATTTTCCTAAATTCAAAACACAGAAGTGGCAGAAATTAATTTAAAATTAAGTCCCGCTGTCAAAACAAAAAGCGTGTTTTTAAGAGATAATAACTATCAAAAGATTGACACTTGTTTATGTTCGGTTTAATTGTAAAATTATGTCCAATGACCAACATTATTTTAAATAGTAAAAATATATTCTAAATATACTTTAAAACTACTAAAATTCATAATTTATCACTATTAATTATTTTGAATAAAAAAGTTGTTTTTAATTAAAATTTAGTAATTTTCACTATTCATCAAAATATGAAAGTTATCCGAAATGTACCAAAATTTCACATTAGGCTAAATTAGATATTCCGAATCCAAAAATTAAGTCCATTTTGAAATATAAAATATATATAATTTCATAAAGCAGGTATTACTATTCATAACGGCTAGTTTAATTGGTTATGGTGTGTTAGAACTCGGTGTTGCGTACAACACGTGCTATCGCATTATTCGAAGGGAAACGTACCGTAAAATCTTGGGGTGTTACATGATGTGATTGATATTTCTTTTGTTTACCATTACTAAGGATTTGAGCTCACCCTTTTGTATGTTTTCTTTCCCCAGGTCAGGAAGAAGGTTAGTAAGTAGGATATTCCAAAAGGGACTCTAGATATGTTGAAATAAATGGGAGATAATGTAGATTCTTTATGAACCAGTTGTTTATGTTTCCCAGTTTCTAAAGACACTATACCTATACGGTCCTTTCATGGTTTTGTTATATGTTGTAATAAGTGTGAATCAGTTTTTAAGTAATAAAAATGTATGTAAAGTAATAACAATGTAATAAAAAAATTTAAGGTTATTAATATTTTTATATTATTTTATTACCATTTAAATTTAATAACTTAATAAGTGTGATTCAGTTTTGAATTAATAAATGGGAGACATTTACTATACTCAAAAAACATTCCAATGTAGAAATATCATTCTTATGAGGAATAACTGATGAAGATTACAGATCATTTAAATAATGTTCTATGAAATACAACCACTCATCTGGTAAATGTTTTGTGGTGAACCCATAAATTTGAAGAAGATACATGGGAAGATGAGAGGATATGATAATATATAAGTATCCTCATCTGTTTGTATTAGAGTGAAGGAATTTCTATGAAAAAATAATTTTAATGGGGTTATATTGTGACACCCCATATTTGATGAAATATATTTTCCAAATAAATTAAATGTCTTTCATGTCATGTGTTACGTGGAACATTGAGATTTAACAAACCACAAAAAACTTTTAATATTAATATTTACACTAGATCATTATTACCTAGCAGTTAAACTTGGTGGAATTAATATGAATACACATATTTTAAATATTAAGTATAAATTTTTTATATAAGGAAAAATGTTGACAAAAAATAATTAATTTTTGGTACTGTATTTATATGTTTTGAAAATACAACTTTTGAAATAAAATGTTTTTTACTTATTTCATGTGAGAAATAAAAAAATTGAAACTTTTATAAAATTAATTTGATAAAATAAACTTCATTTTTTATTAATCATGTTAAAATTTCCTTAGGATGAACTATTTCGATTTCTCTGGAATGATTAATTTTTCGATAAATAGTGAAAGTATCAATTTTTATTTGAAACTTCATTTTTGGTTTAAAGAATTTATAAGATAGTTTGTTTGTAAATGGGTTTTCAAGTAATATTAGATAAAATATATTTCAAATGTTTTAATTCATTTCATTGGAATCATTTTCATATTGATTTTTGATATGAAAACGTTTTAAACATTTGGAATTATTCTCTTTGGAAAAATAATTTCTCATTGTCTCTGTGGGTTTAATTTTAAATTAAAATTTTCATCTTCTGAGAATGAAATTTGGAAAAATAGATCACAGATTTTAAATCATCAAAATTTATACTAACTAATAATATCAATAAAATTTTTTACCATGAATAATAGTATTAATAGAAAAAAAATTACATTGATTAAGGTAAAAACAGGTTTACTAGGGGGTAAACTAATAATATATTGGATAAATAATATTAAAAAACTATAAACCACCCATTTTATGGATATATTTTTATAATATAACATCTATGTCTAAAAAATGGTCCATTTTTGATCCATATGGGATTTTCAAAACAAGGGTACACCTTATTTTCCAAAATTTATAAGTGTGCCACTCACCTCACTTATAAAAGGCCATTCATTCTCCTGTCCTCTTCACACATCCAAAACCATTTGTTTTAGCCAATTCTAACCCAAATATATTTATTAATTACCCAATCTCATCATAGAAGACTTATTTTTTTCATAATTCCTTCCTAGGAATAATTTTGGTGCAAAAATATGGTTGTTACCTGAAGAAGAGGTAACGTTCTTTAAAAAGAATTTTTATTTTATCTGTTCCTCAACCTTTTTCAATTTATATTAAACCATGGTTTTATAATAACATAAATTTATTTCATATACTTATATATTTTCATATTAAGGTAATAGCCTATAAAAATTTCCATTTCTATCAAATGGTATATGAAATCATCATTCATGTGTATGGTGGATTACCATCTTATGAACTGATGTTATTCATTTTCCATCTTCAAACCTCATAGATGGATATGATGATAAATTAAATTTTTATATATTATATTTAAGATATTATTATATTTATATATTTATTATATAAAATATTAATTCTTAATGAATATTCTATGAGAATATGACAACATCGCTCGTGTGTATGTAGAATTACCACTTCATGAAGTAATGTGAATCATTCACAGTTTGCAAGGAAGGTGAAAATGTTGGATCTTTCTTTAAAAAATCTAGATCATTTTTAGAAAAACTCTCAATTATGGGTGGTTGATGTTCGTTTCACAATAATTTTCATTAGGTTAACTATATTTTTCTCTAATGTAATCTCTGACTGGTCCCTACATCCATAACTGAGTACAAACCTTCATTCCAAAGGTAGGCAGTCCTTTGGGGTTTCAGACCCAATAGTGCTTAGTAACTCACATTAGTTGAGATGATGGGAGGTCTATCACATAATTCCATTTTAGGATAATTTTTTATATTCATTGACTCTATAATATATTTATTTTATGTTCATGATATCCCTCCCAGGCCCTAATACAAGACTAGTTACCCATATTTTAATTACTTGATTAATACCGTGTGCGGAGGGAACAATTGTGTGTCATAGATTCTTTATCATTCTCTTTTTAATTTATGATTTGTTATTTTATATCCATGTGTAGTCTCTCTATAGTTCATATTTATTTGTAAGGTGATTGGTGTCTTGGAGATGGGATTGAACCTCTAAAATGTGTCCTACATATCCCACGAAAATAGGAATCAAATCCACATAGTTAGTTTGATATAGTTTAATGTCATATGAAAGGACTAAACTATAATGTTTAAAATCATGATTTAAGGTCACAAAAATTGGGATTGGACTTGATTAGGAATCCTACATATCCTGTTAAAAAATTAATTAGATTCCACATTGTTCGATCATGCCTTCAGGACTTACCCCGATGTGGATATACATGTACAGTGGAAGTCATGTTATTCCACTTAATGATATTAGACACTAAGGTTTCCTAAGATAGAAAAAATTCCAGATGAGATTGATATGATTATTACCAATACCTAATCCTAAATAATTCATGATCAGTATGAGAAATAAGGGATAGAAAGTGACCAGTCTCATCTCTTATGGACTTGGGACTTATGTACTATGGCAGCCCGGATAAGATGTTTGATATGGGCCTCCAGACTTAATAAGGAATATACTGTATACTATTTATCTAATGAATTAGAGACTTTATAGTTCATTTGAGTTCTCAATTATATGATGAATGATGAATAATGATAGAATCATATGAAGAATTCTATCTCATGAGTTGAGAATATTTGGGATATGGAGGAACTTCCCCTATGGTAGATGCCCATTGGATCTTGGGCCATATGAAGGCATACTATGTATCCTTTTGGGAATTGATTTAGAGTTACCATAGTTTGATTACCCCTAACCCACTTATGGGTTTGGTTTAGTGATCACACACTGATACAATATGGTTGTTGCTGAGGTTTAGAGATGCTAGGGGATTATACTGGGATGGATTCCCATGTTCCGTATTCATTATTTTTCATCTAATTGTTAAAGAGTGGTAATTTCCATGAAAGGTATGTTGGATATGATCATTATGACACATAAGGACCTTCTATGAGAATGAAAAAAATAGGGCTTCATGAGTGAAAAACTATTACCAATTTAGGACACTTCCCTTATAATGTGGGTATTCAGACGATGTTTCCTAGTCAGGGGTTCACTTTGTATAAGTCCAACTGTGTCAGTCATAAGAGGTTGAAATATTTTCTGAATATGTCTTCATTGATTGATCGACATTTTTAGAGTGTTAGTTTGACATATAAGACATGCCCAAGAGTGTCTATCTAGAAAGTCTTAATTTTCTGTCTGATATATTTAGGTTGTCATTTTAACATGGTAGACACATCCAAGGGTGTTTTACTAACATGTATATGATGATTCTCATAATAAAAGATGATATTTCCATTTCATATCACATATAAGACTATGTTTTTTGTTATTTCTTAACATCATTAAATCATACATGTTTAGTTAAATTTCATTAATAAAAAGACCTATCTGTGAAGTCTTTTTATGATCAAAGTGGAAACACCGTTCACATAGTCAACTGACTTTTCTAAGACGTCTTTGCATTATCAAAGCGTACATTTCCATGATAAATCACTTGAAAACCATGTCAATGGACCGTCACATGAATATTAAGGCATGTTTGGGGATTCCACATGATTATCCTAGATTTTTTGAGATGCATATGAATGAAAATATAGATTTTTCATAGAATGTCTCATTATTAAATAGGATTTTCCATAGGCTATCACATCATCAACTTGGATTGTCCATACTATCACAAGATCAATATGGATTTTCCAAGTCCAAATAAAGGAATCAAAAATCTTGTGAGGAGTATTTTAGTTGTGAGATATTAAGAAATTTATATATAGGGGTATCGTGAACATATACATAATCACAAAAATTACTAAGAGTTGATGTCACATGTCTAAATGGATTATGACTCAAGGATTCATATATAGTGATTCATATAATGGGGGTGAATATTTGATTTATCATTTCTGAGTCAGACCTCTTAGATATTGTATAAAAATGAGGTATTTTCCAAGAGTTCATATAAATCCAAAGGACTTGTATATATGGAGGGGTTCCTGCATGATGGAATCACATGATGGTTAATTTCTCATGTTATTGTCTGTTGAGTCATATAAAGGGTTCTTCCAATATGTATAAAGGGTTCATATTGATTCCATGTTTGTGGAAATGGGTGTATATCACATGGGTCTCTTGTATATAGGTATTTATATCATGAACATGTATACAAAGTTTTTCAAGGAATAGTGCATGTACATAGGGTAATGTTCACATACATCATTAAGAGAATTCTTCATGTCTAGAGCCTTCATCATGTGTCTGAACAGGGGAATCATGTGACTGATGGTTCATCCTCTTATCTCTATATGGGGAAGGGATGAATTTATGATCTTTAAAAATACATCACATAATATAGGTCACATGATCTCTAAGGGATCATGTGAGGGGCTCTGTGGAATTTTGATGGGGCTGCACATTGGTTCCATGTACATGGATAAGTTATTGTATTGTAGATTTGAAAAACTAATGAGGTTTCACATCATCACATGAATACCTCACATGATCATGAGTTCACCTAAGGGAATCCAATGATATGTAATTTATCATGAAATCAAGTGATCTTCAAGGGATCACACAATGTAGCTCATCGTTACTTATTGAATCTCTTCTGATTGTTGAAACATGCTTCTTACTCACCCTATTTATCTTCTTATTCTCTACTATTATAATTCTCCACTCGGATGTGTATTTTTTTAATGGGACATGGGTTAATATAAGAGATTATTTCATATTATTTCACCAATTTTCAAGGTGAAGGTAATGTGTGAACTAACCTGAGGTGATGTAGATATTCTCATGAAAAGTATAAGGCGATCGTGAGATGGCATTAAGGGCTGACATGAATGATAACCACTAGGGCTTCAGATGAATGGATCCAAAGGATTTACTTAATCAGAATCATATGGTAATTCCTTTTCATGCATTGTGTTATGGTGATAGAGTTTCCCATGATCCACATATGATATATTTTCATGATAGGGGGTTATCTTCTTCTTCATGCAATGATTTTTATGTCCACATAGATTTGTCTGATCATCACCATTTTAACGCATGCCTCATGGTGCTTCTTGAAATGGAATCACAATGGGCTTCTCATGATTGTGTGATCCACCAATGGATAATTGATTTTCCCCAGGTTGAGTAAGATATATAAACATTGGATTTTTTTCCCATGTCTTGAAGAATTAACTCATCGGTAGGGATAATCATGTGGTTGCATGTTAATTTCACATTATTAATTGGTTTTCTTAATATCTATAAAGTGGCAACACTAATTAAAATGAACTACCACACTGTGACCACATGATATTGAAAAATAATGTAGCATATTCATATTGTTCACATGAACTCTTTCATGCAACTCAAATGGCTTACCTGAATAAGGAAATACACACAAAATGAAGTCGCATACAGGGAATCAAGATGTTTAGAATATTTACTTTATCTTTTTTTATCATCGGAGAAGGTCAACATGGATGTCATCAAGTGGGGGAGTCATGTGGGAATCGAGTGGCACACTTCATTGAACTGGTGGTGTCTGGTGTGTCTCTAGAGACTGGGAGGTTTAAGATGATGTGAGAGATAGATCAGACAACTGATAGCAGCTTTATCTATTAGCTACCATTTTTTCTTTATATTTTTTTTTGTAGAGGAATAGTTCCATGAAAGGAAGTCATACCACATTAGTTTTTTTGTTTGTCTGGCTCCTCTTAATAATTATGTGCCTGCCATCCGCCACTTGATCTGGTAGCGGGGTTGGCACTAATAACGCATGCACCCACACCACCATTGGTTATGTCTCTAGTGTATGGCCTAAAAAGGTGAATATTCATGGAAATATTCATAGAACCATTTATGAACCACATGATCTATTCTCTCCTACATCATCACCACTTATCTAGTGAGATGGATGGATCCCAACATGCTGTTGAGGCTACTCCCAAATGTTCTCTAGTTGACCTGGTCGACTAGTTGGCTTGGCTAGCCTATTTTGTTCATAAAGAGAACCCATAAAACATAGAAAAAATATTTTAAATAAATTGAATATATTAATGAAAAAAATTATATTCCCTTAAATTGAAACCCCATATAAACCATTATTCATCAAGAATTTCACATCTAATTACTTTATAAAAAAAATGAACTATATTTTCACATGCCTAACAATTAAAAAATATTTAATGATAATGTGAATGGTTAAAAAATATGGCTCCTAAAAATGTAACACATTATAATTACATTATTTTGGGTTGAAAATAATATTATTCTAAGGAAAATTTAGATAACATTGTCTTATGTTTGAACATCTGGCGTGCTTTGATATTGAGCACTATGAGAGGATTTATCCAGAGTGTACATATTGAGGGATATCAGATGCTATCAAGAAAATACTCCTAGCCATGAGTGATTATTTGAATTCAATATAGGAATAATCCTTGGATTGTGGCTTCGATACCCTAAAACTAGTGTGTGTATAAATTCCTCGATAGAAATGAGATTTGGTGGGAAGGAACTTGCAGCTAGATCCAAGATAAAATTCTCAGATGTTGATATGTATCTTAGAGAAATATGAGTCATGTTTTTCATAGTCATTATATGATATCCTCTAAAGATCAAGCTCATGCATAGGAAACATAGGTCAAAATGAATAAATCTATAATGAAATTCCTTATATATATCTACCACATATGTAATAAGAGTAATGTCAGCACATTGTGATGTAATCATGGGTAAGGACATATGTTATTTTGAATATTTTTCACGGATCTGGCTCTCATGACCCATTTCATTCCATACAAATTAGTCCACGCTGAGAAGTGTAAGGTCCTGTAGTGTTGAAAATCCATATGTAATTGGATAGAATGAGAAAAAAAAGGTATCATCAGGTGGGTCCTATGGGATAAAGATGTGATTAGATTTTTTTCTAGATTAGTGGACCTAGAAAGCATAGCTTTACATTCTCTATGGAAAGATAGTGGTCCCTAAAATATTTGCATCTTCTCTATTTCACTACCCTAATATTTTTCAAATACTCATATGGGGATATATTAGTGAACACGGTCTTGGATTTTTCTCATACCACCCTCTTATAGGTTTTTATCCAAACAACTTTGTTCCTGTTTCATTCAGTAAATTCTCAATATTATTTGGATAAACTAAGTGCATGTCCAGTGGGCAGAGACTCATCTTTTCCTAGGGTTCAATTTTTTCTTTTTGAATGTGGAGAACATTAGGCCTCTTTCAATTGGTTTTTTTAAGATCTTGTAATCAAGAACATTTTTCTATTAATGTTTAATGTCTTCTAGCTTAGTCTTTATGATGCTAGTGGTTTAGAGTCTTCTAGATCGGACATTCCACTACTGATAGTTTAGATACTTCTTGATAGAAGTTTATACTATTGTTAATTTATAGTCTTATAACTTACACCATCTACTATCAGTAGTTAGATTACTCTATCTTGTAATCTATTCTATTTTTAGTTTAGAGTATTCTAGCTCAGACTTTCTACGGTTGGTAGTTTCTTATTCATCAAGCTTGTAAGTTACTTATCAATTTAGAAATTCAAATTAATCCATTGATATAGAAATAACTAATAATTATGCTAAATAAGTTTAACAACATCAATTTTTCAATCCAATTGGTAACACCCTGATATTTTAAAAGAATATTGTGTTCTATAGTTCATATAACACACAATATTTAACCTAAAGGAAATGAAATATTATTATATAAAAATAACCATTATAACCTTGAAGTGGAATTGGTTGGTATGAATATTGTTAACCAAATTATGAAAATAATTATTTAGATTTTGTATAATGCATTATTAATAATAAATAAGTAATTAGTTTTTAATGCGTTCATTTTATACTTCAACAACACATTTTCATCAAAAATAATTTTATTTTTCATTTTTTATGTAGAAATTAAAATTAATTTCTACCACTATTATAAATTTTATTTTAAAAAAATATTAAAAAAAATTAAAATATGGATATCAAAATAAAATTAGGATGAAATTTTGGGTTTTTTGAATAATAAATAATTTTTTAGTGAATGGTGAAAATAACGATTTTTCAAATACTGTTATTTATTTTCATTAAATCATGTAATTTAAAGGTTCATATATATTTTTTCATTTGGTATTAATTTAAAATATGGTCCAATTTATTTATAATAATCAAATTTAATTCAATTTTTTCAATTTTATATATGTTAAGTTTTATGCATAAAATACATTTTTTTTAAAAAACTATTTTTTTGTTGTGATTTTCATTTTAATATTAAATTAATTTATGAAATATAAAGAATTTGAGTATTGAAAAATGGATTCAATAGTTTTAATTTGGTGGTAAATTTTTTTTAAATATCCCACTTTTCTTTTTTCACATTATGAATAATTTCTATAGTAAATAATTACCACCACTTTAATGGTTAATGAGGTAATTAAGGTTAAGAATAATATGAAAATGACTAGAAATAATTTCTATAGTATTTTGTGACACTGATGAAGAAAAATTATGTTTATTTATAAATGGTTATTTCAATGATAAATTATTTTTTCATGAAAATTTATTTCTATTTTTTAGTGATGAAATAATTACATTAAATTTTTACTCAATACCAAAACAATATTTACTCAATTAATAGATAAATAAAATGAATGATTCTAAAAAATTATAGTAATATGACATATATAAGTTATTATTTTCTAGAAATTTTATATTCAAATATAAAATAATAGTTATTTATTAATGTATAGTATTGGAAATTTATATATATTTTTTGATGATCATAAAGTCAAATTAAGAGAATAGTGTCAAATATATCATTATGATATTTCATGAAAATAATACATTATTAAATAATTTTACATAAAATAATTATTGAACTAGGACAATAAGTATAATATATGGCTGAAAATGTCATACCTTATTCATCTATGGTCAAATTATCCTTTCAGGGTAATAGTCTTGACCATTAATGGGTATAAAACGTGTATGTTGCTGTAATTGAAAATAGGGTTAATGAGGGGGATAAAAATTGGTTATAAGTGTGAAATCATTAGCAAAAATTATTGAACTTTTATTGGATAAGAGTACATAGAATAATTCTTATAATATATTATAATTACATAAATTTGAGTCCATTATAACATGAATATTAATTTCTATTAATTTAATACCATAATAAATTACATGAATTACCCTCCCCTCATTATAAAAGGACAACCCCTCTTCTCTTTTATTCATACACCAAGAACCATTGTTTTTTCTATGTCCTACCCAAATATTTTTCTAACATTCATTCCCACATTACAGAGGTCTTTTTTTTAATAACATCTACCATTTAGGGATTAAGGTCTAAATAAAATATGATTTTTTTCAGAACATGAATAACTTTTAACTAAAGTTCTTAGTTTTAATTCTTCATTTTAAAATTTAAAATATTCTTCAAACATTGTAAAATAATAAAAACTATATCTTATATATAATTATATAGTTTTATGTTATTGTAACAGAATATATCAATATTCTCATCTATAAAATTTAAAATGAAACTATCATTTGTGTTTATGTAGGCCTACCACCAGAAGAAATGATGTAATTATTTTACAATACCACTTCTCAATCCCAGTTATAATGATTGATTAAATGTATATATATTATGTAAATGAAATATTTATCATTCTTTGAAGATAATATATAATTTAATTTCTTACCTTTCCATCTATTAAAAAATGATAACGTCATTCACGCATACGCGTGGACTACCACCACCACAAAGCGATGTGATTACTTTTCCATCACCAAATAAAATATATGATACATATAATTTTTTAAAGAAATAATATGGAATTTATGATATAATTATAATTATAGAAACAAAAAATAATACTTACTATATTTCCATCAAGGCATTTAAAAAATTTAAATGTTACTCATGCGTACATACAACTTACTATCTCCAAGACTCTAGCATTGTATATTTTTCATAATAATCTCTAACGGATGGTTTGAAATTATAATTGATGGATGAAAATGAAAATTTTAAAAATTGTATTATTTTGGGTATTATGTAACAATGACCTCTCTACAATTGTTGAACAACCAAAGTCATTTTTGTAATATGAAAGGAATATCATCAAAACATCTAACATGAAATTAATTGATTAAGTTATTAAATTTAAATGGTAATAAAATAATATAAAAATATTAATAACCATAAAAAAATTTCATAGGAAATTAAATTATTAACTTAAGTTTATTATTATGTAAGATAAATAATGAATGTAATGAGTTGGACCTGAGGTAAGGGGTGCATAACTCTATTTCCTTTCAATCAGTTAAAATTCTATTTAATTGAATAAATTATGAAATGATTATGTAAAAAATTAAATTTTATTTAACTATGTTCTATTTAATCTTTTTTATTGATTTACATTTGTTACATATAATAACTTCATTAATTAATTCTAACTTTAATTGTTTTATCTCTATAAGGAAATCCATACCAATTTCATTTCATTATGACATATTTTAATAATATGCAAGTGTATACAATGACTCTTTGATATGTTATAACATGAATATATTTATATTCATGGTATATATATTTTCATTAAAAGTTTTTTATTTCATAGGGGTTATGATTAAAATGTTACCACAACTGTAAGCATATATTTCACCATCACATCATTTTCTGGGATTGTTTATGTTAGAGTCACCATTGTGGGAATTAATTGATATTTATATATTAAATCTAATATATTTTTTATGCTCTACTATTTCCTACAAATTACATGTTTTCCATTAATTTCCACTCTTTATGTACTCAAGACATCGAAGTCCTGTTTTCATGGAAAATAAACTTGTTTTTTCTACTCATCTATGAATCTTCCTCTTTTATATCCATATTATCATTAAAATGTTCTAAATTATTTTTTCACTATTAAAAAATGATTTATTAAATACAGTTTCACTCATTTTTAACTTTTTGAAATGTTTTAAAAGAAATCAACTTCACATTTTTGGAATGAGGTATTTTTGAATTTTATAAAAAATGTGGGAAGGAATGTTATTTATAACTTTAATTATATGATTTTTTTACTAATATAATAAAAAATAATTTTTTTAATCGTTACATTAAATTTTTAAATGTTTCTTTTCAATTAATTTTTTTTTCCATGATCCTTGGGAAATTTATAAATTTTAATTATGCGATTTTAAAAAGAAAAGGGGATTTTTACTCAAGAAAGTTTCTAGTCATATTTTAATGTATTTCACCTATATCAACATAAATTATTTAATATTATTATTTATATAGGATTTAATCCAAATATACCATCCATAATATTTTTATAGTTGGATTATGTTCAGTTTGTCTAAGGAATGTATTGAAATTATGTATGTTATTTCTTCTAATATCAACAATTGTTGATTTTTTAGGCATATGGATTATGTTGTATTGTTTATTCATATTATGAATGCATTAAACTTATTATGTGATGGATGGGTCATCTAATTAAATCGCCCCTCGATGAATAGGTTGGTCTCATTAGAAAAACCATTTTCCAAGATTTATTAAATGGGTATTTGGTGCATACCTACACATAGTTTAAAATATAATTGAATAAGGCCTCTAAAATATATTTTAGATGTCCACAATTATAGCACCTCAACCCCAGAAGTCCATAGTTAGTGCATTATTTTATTACACTGACATTATTATAAGGAATAAAATCATGAAGGGGAGATCAATTTATAAATCTTGGATGTATTTATTACATAAATGATTCCCATAATACAATGGGAAAACAATATAAAACATGATAAAAAATAAAATAAAGTAAACTAAATCATTGGAAGCTTATTTAATTTTCTCTTGTTCATAACCTTTGGAAAGAAACAAAACAAAGGTGATCTCAAATTCTAAGTAGGGGTAAATACAATGGAATACATAATGAATCAATATATATGGAATGGTAAATAACTAAGAACACTTTCCATTTATGCAACTATATAAGGCATAATTAATATGTAAAGATATGAATCTAAAACACATACTATAAATAAATAAACTAGGAATGAATTACATCCATAGATATGTCAATGAAAAATCTCTTGGAAAAATAATAACTAAAAATAAATGAGAGAAATGATTTATTAATGGATTTCATGTCCAAGGAAATTTAAAACCAATACAGTCAATACCTTTCATAAGATGGTTTAAAACCCCAGATAAAAACTTCTTTAATTTGGCTGACTTGTTCGTCTCATGAGAACCTGTTGATCCATCTAGGAGCTATATAATATACGGGCTCCATCCATAATTGACAATAAAAATAATTACACATAATTGATAATCAAAATAAATAATATTCCTTATCAAATAACCATATTGGAGGATAAATACAAATATATAAATAATTTCTGATTTAAACAAATAACTTTCAATGTAAACACTGTTTGTAAATTGGTATATGATTTAGGAAATACTAATATCCAATGTATGAGAATATGGATATTCAAGTAAATTTCTATTGAAAAAAAATTACAATAAAGTAATTATTTCGGGGGAAATTTAAAAATCTCAAAAGGAAGTGAATATTTCAAAGATAATCATTAAGAACATTCTTGAGGAGAATAATCTTTAAACATTCCAAAGTGTCTGATAACACATTGATGAATTTGAATCAAAATATATGGAAAGGTATAGAATTAATTGAAACGTATAATATTATAATAATAATAATAATAATGTTATTAAGTATTTAATAATAAAAATTTATTATATACATTTAATAAATGTGAATTGGCACATAATAACAAATAAGTCTCAATGAAATGTAAATTGAGATGAAATTCTATTACGTTAACCTTAATTGTGTTTTATGGACTTTATCCTAATGTATAATGGTTTAAAATATGTTACTAACTTATACCATAAATTTAATCTTATTAATAATATCATATATTAACTTATTATAATAATTTATTACCTGTTTGTTAACAATCTTTTAGTATTTAAACTATTTCGAGTGTTAATTTCATAGTTTTCTCAAGTTTGTTTTGATTTGTGATTTTCTGTTTCTATTAATTAGATCACTATTTAATCATCTAAATAATGTAAACCATGAATTAATTATTATATATATTAAGTATATATATAATTATAATATTCATTTATATTTGAAGATTATAAATGCAGTACATGGTTCAAAGAGACAGTAGGACGTACATACGGATGAACGCTACATTCATTTATATTTTGTATTAAAAGAATGAATGATAAATGATAAATTTTTATATTATAATTCCATAATCACATATATGTTATATATTTTTCATATTTTTATCAAAACCATCCATTATACGTTCCATGTATGGCATGAATGAGTCATGTTGTTTTGATGGGGTGGTAGTCCACATTTCCTCAAACTAATTTATCGTATTTACACAAGATGGAAATAATAAAGGTATGTTATAAATAAAAAATTATAGAAGAATACATATATTATAAATATCATATAAAAAAATAAATAAATAAATTTTCCAACATAATGGCCACCATGATAGGTGGTAAAGGAAAGTTGAACCGTCATCGTTTAGTAAGGCGATAGTCCGCCATACATGTAAACAATATGTTCATTACTGATTATATGGAAGTGTGTATAAGTGTAGCTATAAACATTTAAATTAAAAATAGTATATTTATGATACTTGTTATTTTATATAATAATTTAATAAATATATTTTAGCAGGTGGAGAATGGAAGTTAGACTAGAGAGCTTGAAAAAAGTTGTTACCTCTTAATCGGGACTATTCTTTTGGTTTATACCAAACGGATTTATAAGATGTATTTATGCACAAAGGGAGGCCTCAAGAATAAATTTATATATGTTATAGATTGAATTGTGTAGATGTTTTCCAAACCTAAGTGACACGATAAGTGTGAGGATGCTGGAGGAAATGAAAACTTTTATAAGGGAGGAGGGGTGACACTCTTGTAAAATTTTAAAAGAAAGGAACCCCACCAATATTTTTTTATTTAATGTGGATAAATAGTGGTCTAAAGTTGATAAAATGGAGGATATGGTCTAAATGTTTCCATAAAAGGTCATTTTTCACGTTTATAGGTCTATTTGGGCCTTGAGGTTATGGTTTAGTCTCATATTATGCTTATTTTAACCTTAATCATTGCAATTAATTTCAATTAATTTCTATAATATTTTGGGTAAAATACTAATTTTGCACTATAATAAAACATAAATTATTATTATTAAAAATATGCAATCCATTTTTTCAAATTAGTATCATATAAGTTACAGAACATAAATTAAAATTAATCTCGTAGATGATACGTCAAAGTGAGATTTTAAAGTAAAATGTATTAATGAGTGCTATGTTTTTATAGTCAATTTCAAAGTTAAAGTGATTATAATGACCAAAAATGGATTAATTGATAAAAATATTCTTTAATTAAACTTTAAAACTAATTAAATGTTTAACTTATCCTTATAAATAAATTAGATGAAAAAGTAGTTTGAATTAAATTTCGGTATTTTTTATTTTTCATTAAAAAATAAAACTTCACAGAAAACACCAAAACTTCACCCTAAGCTAATTTTTATGTTCTAATTCAAAATATTAAGTTTATTTTTACATAAACAATTATAAAAGGGTCAAAATTTGGATTTATAATGGGTTCTCTATCAAAAGACGACAAAATTATCTTAAAAAATTATTTTATGTGTTTTATCAGGTCTGTTCTTATCTTATGTTTGTAGAATATATTGTACGATTATAAAAAATATTTGAATTAATGTGTAACATATATATTTATTTAATATCATTCACTAAATTTAATTACCTTAACTTATTATGATAAATTCCTTTTTGATTATAAAAATAATAATATTTCTTTTATATTTAATTGGTTTATATTTTCATTTTTTATAAATTGGTTGCCTACTAATTCATTATTTATTTCTATAAACTGTATATTTTTATAAGTTTGTTAATAATTTTTATAACTACTAATTTAACATCTTTTTTATGTCTTATTATATATAATATTTTAATAATACGTTATTGTATGGTAAAACTCTTTCTTGTAAGTAATGTAATATTCAGAATAAAGTCGCTCTTTCAAGTAATGTAAGATAACTCAGTGATACATGAATTTACAAAGATAGAATATATCAAACATATTTAAAATAGTAAATATATCTTAATGTATTAGGTTATTATATCCCCTTATGTTCCTGGTGTCATGTGTCAAGCACACTATCAAATATATGTTTCTTACTTTATTGGTGTCGGGTGTTACATTATCCTCACCTTAAATAAATTGTGTCCTCCCAATTTAAACCTTATATTGGTGATAGAGTGATTGAAAATAAACTATTGTTGAAATAACCACATTATAAATAGGGTTAATATCATACCTTCTTAATAAGAGTGAAAAGAAAGTAGAATTGTCATGTAACTAGGCTTCCTAATAGGGTAATATTGGATGGAAATGGAAACATGGATACAAAAGAAAAATCCAACAATCATGTTATGATAGAGATTGATAGAGAAACTATTTAGTTGAATGTTTTAGATCATAAAACCATAATCCAAAGGTGTGAATAAAGGTCTTTGGTATCATCCAAAATAATGATAATATAGAAACATTTTTGTTTCAAAACCATTTTCTATGAGTTATTGAATTTATTCACTCTAAAGAAATATAAGTAAATATATATTTCTATAAACATAATATTTTCATTTGATTAATAATTGAAATATTACTATGTCATCTCTTGGAACATGATGCATTATATACAGAAGTAACACATTAACCACTACAATCTCATCCGATGATAATCTTAAACCATTTTATAAATGGTTAAATATTATAAAAGATTATGATACAATACTTTAGAAATAAGGTCACAAAATTTCCATGCTATACTTATCAATAGGCTTTAATTAATATGAATTATCTCAAAACTTTTATATTCCAAACATATGAATAACTTCATCATGTATCCTATTAAAATACAATAAGAAATCAAATAACTATAAATCCTTATTGTAGACATGCCTTTTACTTATTTCTTATGTAAGGAACATGATTTTGTATATATTACATAAATCCAAAAGATTTTTAAACTTCATTAGTGATATAATGGAACACTTGTCGACAATTCATTAATTGGTTCCATGGTAGTCAGCACTTATCCAAATCATTCATTTCATTATCATTATCTCAAGAGCACGAATATATTAAGATTATTATTTACCTTAATCATTTGTTTTATAAAAAATTTTAATTTTTAATGAATACATTTTATTGGTTCTATTCAGCATATAATTTAAAATCCCTAAAGAAAACGTTTTGTAGTATTATCCTCATATATTCTATAATTATTATAACTAATAAATGGATTATAAAATATTTAAATGAAATAATTATGAAATAGGTATAATAATCATTCCTCTTCATCTATGGTAGTATAAGAACTTGATAATTATCCAATATAATCATTTGGGGTATATTCCTTTGGCTCTTGGGACATTTATTCACATAGTGTCCCATTTACTTGTAGTTGAATAATTTTACATTAGAATCCATTTTCTTAACCTTGAAATCATGAACTTGGTGTATTTTTTCATTAAACATATAATAAAATCCCAATACCTTCAAGAATTTACTGGTATTTTTTTTCATAGCTATCACATGTCCGAAAATCCTTCAGTACCTTTATCTTCTTCAACTTATTTCCTTTTTCTTGGTGCTCAGATTTCTATTTATTGTCTCTGTTTCCTTCAAAGAAATAGGACTTGGGAAATTATTTACCCATATTATTGACACTTGATACTATTTCCTCGTATGATGAGACTTTTTGGGAGACTATTTCCCTTTGAAATATTGTCTTAATACCATGAAAGATTTGATCCTTCTTACTCTTTGAATCTCATGTATCGGTGAGATTCACATTCCTTATACTAGACAGCAAATCTAAACAATGGAATATAGTTGATAAAATCATAACATAATGTATAATTCCAAATATGATATAACACATGAATTTATGCATCGTGAATCCTAGAATCATAAAATTTGGATACTTTTGGGAAATCATTACTTTAAAATCCTTCATAGTGGTAGGTAAATAAAACATAAATTATCTTAAGTATATCCTCTTGGAGTGTCAAATCAGGTGCGTAACAAGGCTTGTTTTCATGGAACTGGTTACCCTGAGTTAGGCCAGGAACACCTTGTTAGATTTGTTACTCCTACATACATTAATGCCAGAAC
This sequence comes from Viscum album, assembly GCA_963277665.1. Taxonomy (NCBI): domain Eukaryota; kingdom Viridiplantae; phylum Streptophyta; class Magnoliopsida; order Santalales; family Viscaceae; genus Viscum; species Viscum album. The sequence continues at coordinate 390,201,831 of OY728147.1, read as the reverse complement.
CATGTCAACTTGTAGTATCCAGACATGGATGTATTTATAAGAATAACCAAATAGTCTATACCTTACCAAAATTGATGTATGTTCTTATGTATTTATCCTCAATTTCAATCTTAGGGTTGTGATCCCTAATCCATGTTTTCAAAAATCTATTTTACACGGTTGTTTCTAAACTTCCTTGGATACTAACTATAACACCCCATCCATAGAAGCATGGAGCTAGTGTATTATTTTATTAAATTGGAATTATTACCAGGAATAAAATATCGAAGGACTAATTAGTTTAGAAGTCATGGAAATATATACTACATACATGATTTATATAATATAATATTAAATCAAAATAAAACATTCTACACAATAAACTAAAATAAACTACATCCTTGAAAGCTTATTAATAGTTATCTTCTTCATATCTTGGGTAAAGAAACATAATAACGGTGGGCTCAAATGCTCAGTACAGAAAAATAAAACATAACCAACAATGAATCAATATATATTAAAATGTAAATAATTTATAACACTTTCCATTTACATAACTAGATAAGGTAAAATTAATATGGAAAGGTAAGAAATTGAAAAGCATGTTGTAAATCGATAAACTGGGAACCAATTTCATCCAAATATATGTCGACGCAAAATATTCTAGATATATAATAAATAAAACTAAATGGGGGAAATTATTTATTAAGGGGATTCATTTATATGGCACATGAAAACCTATACCTTCAAGGCATTTCAAAAGGCGATTTAAAACTATAGATTATAACCTGTTTAATTTGGACAACTTATTCGTCTCAGGAGAACCTGTCGATGCATTGAAGATCTATATAAATCCTGGTATCTACTCATCATTTATAGTCCAATTTATTACTCATATTTAATTATAAAAATATATAATATGCCTTGTCGAACAACTTTATTGAATGATAAATACAGATTTATCGATAATTCCTCATTTAAACAAATAACAGTCAATGTGAACACCATATGTAAGATGGAATATAGTTTCAGAAACACTAATATCAATTGTATGGGAAAATTAATATTCAAGAAAATTAAAAATGAGAAATGATTATAATAATGTAATTTTAATCATGATAAATTAAACAATCACAAAATAAAGAGAATATTTCAAATATATTCATTAAGAACATTCTTGTGGAGAATAATCTTTAAATATTCTGAAGTGTCCCATACCACTTTGAAACATTTGAATCATAATCTCCAGAAAGGTATAAAAATAAATGAAACTTATAATATCATGAAAATAAGTTTATTAATGATATAATAAGAAAAAGATATTTTATACAACCAATAAATTTTAATTGACGCATAATAACAAATAAGTCTCAATGAAATGTAAATTGAGACGAAATTCCCTTACCTTAAACTTTATTTTGTTGTGTGGTATTTTTAATCCTATGTAGTTTTTTTAAAATAAGTTACTAACCTATACATGAATTGTACTCATGTAAATAATATAATATATTAACTTCTTAAAATATTTTATTACCTATTTGTTAAAACTCATTCATTATTTTAACTATTTCTTGTGTTAATTTCCAAGTTTTCTCAAGTATGTTATGATTTGTGATTTGTTTTTCTGATTAACAAAATTGTGATTTAATCATCTATAGAATTTAAAACATAACTTAATTTTTCTATATTTTCATTATATATGTATTTATAGTAGTTATTTTTATTTTTATGTTTTAAATGAAGTGCACCATTCATGAAGATGATAGGTCATACATTTGCATGAATGATAATATTATTTCTTTATCGTATTAAAAGAATAAAAGATAAAAGATAAATATACATATTATAATTCTTGTAATTTATATATATTATATATGTTACATATTATTATTAAAACCATCCTTTATACATTCTATGTATGGCGTGAATGAGTCATATCACTTTGAGGGCGCGGTTGTCCACACTTCCTCGGATGAAATTATCATATTTACACAAGATAGAAAACATAAAGGTATGTTTTAAATAAAAATTATAAAAACATAAAGATATTATAAATATAATATATAATTTATATAAATATATTTTCAATCATAATGGCCATCATGATATGAAGTAAAGGAAAATTGAACAATAGTTGTTTATTGAGGTGGTAGTCCACTATTCACATAAACAGTATGTTTGTTACCCATTAAATTAAAGTGTGTGTAACTGTAGGTTAAACAATTTACATAAAAACAAACTAGTATATTTATAATAATATTATAGTTATATAATCATGGAGTAAATATATTTTAATGGGTGGAGTATGGAAATGAAAATAGAGATCTTGAGAGAAGACATTACCTCTTAATCAGGTAAGTTCTTTTCGTTTGTACCAAAAGGCTTCCTTGGAAGGATCTCTACCAAAACGAAGGATTAAATGAGTAATATTGGGATTTTGGGAAGTTAATTGGGTATATATTTTCTGAATCTATGTGAAATTATTTGAGTGAGGAAGTGGGAGGAAATGAGGTCGTTTATAAGGGAAGAGGGGTTTCACTCAAGTAATATTTTAAAAGAAAGGAACCCCACCCATGTTGCTCATTATTTAAATTAAAAAAATAAAGGTCCAAAGTAGATAAAATATAATATAGGGTTTAACTATTTCCAAAAAATGTATTTTTTACAAGCGTATAGGTTTATTTGGTCCATAAGGTTTTGGTTTAGTCTCTTATTATGCTTATTTTAGCATTCATCATTGTAATTAATTGAAATTAATTTCACTTATATTTTTGGTCAAAAACTAAGTTGAAAATATTAGAAAATATAAATTATGATTATTAAAAATATTGAATACATTTTTTTAAATTAAAATCATATAAGTGGTTGAAATTAAATTAAAATTAATCTCGTAGAAACAATGACAATGCATGTTTTTAAAATGAAAACGACCTAAAGTTTTCTATGTTTTTATAGACAATTTCAAAAAATAAAATTGATTCTAATAAAATAAATTAGATAAATTAATAAAAAAATTATCTAATTTTACTTTAAAATAAATTAAATGTATAATTTTTCATTATAAATAAGTTCGATTAAAATAATTGAATTAAATTTCAGTATTTTTCATTTTTTATTAAAAAATGAAACTTCATGAAAAACACCAAAACACCACCCAAAGATTTTTTTATATCAATATTAAAAATATTAAGTTTATTTTTAAATATTAAATTTATAAAAGGGTCATAATTTGGATTTGAAATGGGTTATCCATCAAAATGGGGCAAAACGACCATTAAAAAATAGTATTCTTTTGTATTTTATTGAGTTTGTTCTTATCATAGGTCTATCAAATCTATTAGATGATTATCAAACATATTTTATTAAACATATATCATATTTATTTAAATAATATCATTCACTAATTTTAATTAATTTAATTTATTAAGATAAAATTCCTTTATCAGTATAAAAATACTAATATTTCCTTTACATTCAATTTGTTTATGTTCTCATTTCAAATTAATTTCTAACCTATTAATTCATTTTATATTTGTGTAAATCATAGATTTTTATAATTTAATTAATAATATTTATAAAAAATAACTTATGGTATAGTTTATATATTATTATATTAAATAATAAAATTCTAATAATATATTATTTTACGGTAAAACTCTACATTGTGTGTAATGTATGATTTCTAATAAAGTCGTTCTTGCGTGTAACACAAGCTAAATAAGTATTTAATTAATTTAGTAATATAGAATATATAAACTATATTTAAAATAGTAAATATATTTTAAAGTATTAGTGTATTATATCTTCTTATGTGCTTGGTGTCACGTGTCATGCACACTATCGAATATAATGTTCTTACTTTATAATTTTGTGGTGTTACAAAATTTATGCATTCTATCATTATAAAATCTGTTATTAATTTCAATTGGATTATTTTAAAATATATCCATGTATAAGTTTCAATCTCATATAATTATGGAATCATTTGATATTTATTTAATCATTCATTATTATTCTTCATGCTCATGTTATTAGTAAAATTACATGAGTTTTCAGTTCTTTACATTACCATATTGAATATAAATTAGTTAAACATTACATCATCCATTGTAACCCTTACTCAAATTATAAGATCACCATTTATTTTTTTTTCATTTCCAAGGATTCTAGGAATAGTGTACTATTATTGATATGTAAGGATATACAATATATAATAATGGAGTTCTCAAAGAAAATAATTTATTATATTTTATGTTTTAAAATATATGTGAGATACATGTATGTATCAAGTTTTCCATGACTATTAAGTTATTTGGTCCTTCTGGATTTGTTTCCTTATATCTGTTTCTAATGTAATAAATTAATCACAAGACCTAGGATACTAGGTACATGCTCTTTATATTTAGTATCAGTGAAATATTAATATAAAACCTGAAAATTAGATTTAGGAAAACATAGATTAGGGAACGTAAGCCTATGAATAAATTTAAATATAAGTATAACTATTGGATGAAATATTGAGGTTTTTTATGGTAGAGATTATGTGGGTTTCCAATAAATACATCTCTTTCTAGATACTAAAAATCTATGTGGTTTTGTAATGGATGTATTTATAGGTAATAACCCTAAAAATAGTTTTTTTTGGAAAAATGTCATCCATCATTCTGGTTCACGTTGTGTATTCCCTTATTGTACACCAGTTTTCACACTCCTAGTGGATATGTTTGGGTTAATATGAATTTTCTTTATAAACCATTATAAATTGTTTTAATATATTATGGCCATGAATGACCTAAGTTAAACCGAAGGTTTCTTATATTGAAAATAAGGTTTCAATAATTATAAATTGTGTAAATGATTATCATGATTATGTTGTTTCCCACTATGATTATTATTTTCCATTATATTATTTATGATTTCCATAATGTATATAATCGTAATTAATTGTGTTAACATTAAATTTGATAGAAAATGTGGTGATTAAGAGAAACCAAATAGTAAGATGACTGGAGTGAATTATATTGGGATTATTCATACTCAGTTAACAAGGTATATAATTAACAACATTCATATTAAAAAATATCTTAATCACCAAATAAGAGAAATATATATTTTTATAATAGATTAGTTAGTGTAAACCATGGAGAAAAGAGGGATCAATTTCCATCATTATAGAAATACGAAAAGATGCACTGAAGGGAATATCTTGAAGGAAGGGAATGCAATTTTCTTTGTAGAAATGACTATATTAGGTAAACTTATTGTCAATGAGATAAACTTATTGTGTGTGGGGACTTGAGAATTAACCAAATCAATTCCCAAATCCAAGTTTTTACTCATAGAAAAAGGATGGACCTATGAAATGTCAATTTTTGAAGTGGAAGTGTTAAAGTGTTTATTTAATGAGTATTGAGAATTATATTTTAATAGTGTTATATCAAGGATGTTTTGGTTATACTAATCCTAGAAAGTCTACATAATATTTCATAATAAATTTTTAATAAGGATTTAAAATCATATTTAGAGTGGTACTCATGATCTAGAAAAGTGATCTATTGGAAAAGTGGTATTTTATCTAAAACACGTTATTAAGGGAAATATAAACCTTAATATGTTCTCAAGGATGAGATAATAATGTTTAATTAAGATAAAAGATTATTGATATGGATAATATAAATATGATAATATTGGTGACCTAAAAACTGATTAGGGGTTTGATGGTATATTTTATAAAATTTATTCCATTATTGGATTTAAAGAATATATTAGATACTTTTAGTTTTTATTTAGTGAATAAGGGGACAGTAAATATTTGTAAGAATGCATGTTTTGTTTAAGGATTTATGGTGATTCAGGTTATTACAATGTTTTTAGAGAATATATGATCATATAATTCCCATTAATAGCTAATTCATATTGTTTGGGGAATCACTGTTAAATTTATTTTGAAAATTTAGTGATATTACCTCTATTTTTTATTTTTTATTTTTTTATACATACTTTGGAAGGGCCTAAAGGTTAAATATTTATGTAATTTCTTTAGTTTAACATTAGTTGTTACTGTTGATGTTATTTGGAATAAATTATTATATTTGATAAATGTTTCTATGGATTTTGGTTTTTTTTAATATTTAGTTGAAGAAAAAAATATTTGACATTATTTTATGGATCTTAAGATCAATTAAATGTTAATTTTAGTTCTTCATAAATGAAAAATTATTCTTGAATATTCATTTATTGGAGTTAGATTTGAAGTTGAAATTTATCAAATCATAACCAAAGGATGAAAATGTCCTTATGAAATATAAGGATATAAAGTAATTATAATTTCTAGTGTTCTATATCATGATAGTAAAAGAATCCATAAAATTTAGGAAAATGATTTTGAAATAAAAAAAATTATACTATCACCTTAATTAATGATGGGTCAATTCCATTTTCACTCAATATATATTTATGGGTTTTTGGTATTTAATTTTCTCTTAACCATGTTCGGTAACACTATCTATTATCCCTCGGTTGTTATTTTTCTCTTCCATTTCCAGATTTTCGCATCCCACTAATGTTATCCTATTTGGAAACCAAGTTTTGTGTTACTCAAGATGACCTTCGTATTTCCATTTAATTCATTTTATGAATGTATATTAACCCTTTTTAAGATTCCAGTTTTAAATATAGGTATTTAAAATTTTCAAACCCTATATTACCAAGAACATGTTCAAATTTGTAGGAAATAATTTTTTAAAGTGGAGGAGAATGTAACAGCTCGTTATTTCAAAATAACCCAATGTTCGATAGCATTTACAACACACACCACCAAGTATAATCAAACCAACAAATATTATTATTTAAATATATTTTCTAAAGCTTATATTTTTAATTGGATGGTATGAACAGGGTTAACAATATTATGATAATATTAATAAAGGTTTTATATAATTTATTTGTTAATAATAAATAAGTACTTAAGGTTTAGTAAAATTATTTTATACATTGAAAATATTTCTCGAAAAATGGTTTCAGTTGTCATCTTGTGCGTGAGAATTATAATAAATATCTACCCAATTTTAAAATTTATTTCAATAAAATTAACTTAATATTTTAAATAATCATTTGAAAACTAACTTATGGTGAGTTTTTTTAATTTTTAGGAAGTGATTGATCTTTCATCGAATAGGGAAAAATATTTCCCATTCAAATACTGCCACTACATTTCATTAAATCATATAATTTTAATGTCCCACATTATTTTTTATTTCTTATTAGTAATAAATATGACCAATTTTAATTATAATTATCTAATTTCAACCAAAAGTTGTCATGATTTTGGTATAAGTTAATTTTTATTCTTAAAATATATTTAAAAAAACAAGTTTCCATAATGTTTTAAGTTTTAATAGTAAGTTAATTTATTCCATTTATATAAATTGAATATAAAAAAATGGTTTACAAATATTTGATCTATAGTTTCTACTTTTGTAAATAGATCACTTTTTTGTCAATATGAATAGTAACCATTGTAAATAATTATCACCACGGTAAGGGTAAATTCTTTAATTAAGGTTTTAAATATTATGATAGGGAGTAATAAAAGACCCTAAAATTTTCTATTATCTGATTGCAGGATTTTATTTCATATATTTTGATCAATGTTTATAAAATGTGGTATTTTTGTTCAATATTTCATTTATTTTGACATTTATAATATTTACATCAAAGATAAAGTCAAAATTGTGACTTTAGTTATTTTTAATATCTATAATATTTCGTGATATTGATTAAGACAACTTATATTTGGTAATGAATGTATATTTGAGAAATAAATGATTTTCCTAATCATGGTAATATATTTCTTATTTTGTTTTGATGAAATAACTACCGTAAATGCTTACAAAACTTCGATACAATATTTATTCAATCAATAGAAAAATAAAATAAATGATTCTTAAAATATTTAATGTAATATAATTTATCTAATTATATTGTTCTAGAAAATAAAAAGATACATATACCATATTAGTTATATGTTAAAGGATTAGGTTCAAATTTAATCTTTATATTGATTTTTTTAAATCCAAATTAAATAAACAGAGTAAAAATGACATTAATGATAATTTTTTAAAATAATATAATATTAAATTATTAAAAATCATAAAAATATTTAACTAAGAAAAGGAATAAAATATATGATCTAAAATTTCAATTCATTCCATTTATTGCGGAATTCCCATTTGACGGTAACATTATTGACCCTTAAAGTGTGAAAACTATTATATTATGGTAATTGTAAAAAGGGTTAATTGGGGGGGGGGGGTAAACTAAGTGATTTGGGTGAAAGAATAACCATAACATGTCCAAATTTTATTTTATGAGATTATTTCAACTCACAGTTATATTATATAATAATTATAATAGTTTTTATCCATTGGAATATGAATATTATTTTATATTAATTTCAAACATTATTAAATTCCCAGAATGCACAACCCCTCATTAAAAAAAGGACACCCACTCTACTATTTTCTTCACACCTCAATGACATTTTTTTCATCCAATCCCTATACAAATACCATATTGACATCCCTTAACATAATATATAAATCTTATTTTGGGCATAATATCAACCTTATAGGGCTTATGGAGTAAAAACAGATGTTGTTTGAAGAAGATGTATAATTTTTAACTGAATGTTTTGGTTTTTTTTCTACTACTACCAACATCAAATATTCTTAGAAAATGGTGATATAATATCACCAATATCATTCATATAATTATTATTTTTTTAATTACATACCCTATATCCATATCATCTTACATCAAATCGGAAATGAAATCATAGTTCGTATCTATGACATACTAGCACCTTGTAAAGAGAAGTAATTCTTTTTCCATCACCACATATCCTGACTAGTTATAATGATGTATTTAAGGTTAATATTTTATATCAATTAAATATTTATAATTCTTAAAATCTAATATGTCATATACTTTATTATCTTTACATCTATTGAAAAAAGATAACATCATTCATTTGCACATGTGAACTACCACCACCATGAAGTGACATGATTCATTTTCCATCACCACATTGCATGGATGATATATATATCATTTCAGAATAAATAATATGGTATTTATAATATAATTTTCATTATATAGTGATAATATAATAATTACCATCTTTCAATATTGATCATTGTAAAATCGAAATGTTACGCGTATATATTTACAAATTACCGTCTCAATGATTGTAATGTATTTTTTTCATAACCATATTTCATAGTATGGTTTAAAAATATAATTTATGTATAGAAATTATAGTTATTTAATTATTATTATCATATAGAGACAAAATGGGGACATATTTTTTCATATTAAACCCACTAATGGCTTTTTGGACATATAAAAAAATATCATGAAAACATCTGATGTGAACTTAATTGATTAAGTAAATAAATATAAAATTGTAATAATGAATAGAAAAAGAATAATAAACATGAAAATTTTCATAATAAATTTATTAATTAAAATATTTGTATTATTAAGGATGATAAATAACATACATGATTATTCAAACCTATGTTAAGGGGTTTCTTAACTCAATTTCCATCCAATGGGTTATACTTATACTTTATTGAATATATTATGGATTGATTATGGGTGAAATGGAGGATGATTGTATTATTTTTATTTCATCCATGTATTTTTGGATTCAAATTTGTTACACATAATTCCATAATTTATTAATTCTCACTTCAATGATATGATCATCTTAAGGGATTATGTCTCAATTTCCATTCATTGGAAGTTTTTTTAATATTATAAACCAATTTTTTGTGGGGTGTATATACTAAACCATTTCTATTTTATATCATGAATCTATATGTGTTCATGGAATTTAAATATTAATTCATTTTAATTTATTTCATGGGTGTTATTATTCAATAGTTAACACAATAGTAAGGGTTTATTTTACAATCTCATCATTATTTAGTATTTTTTATGTCAAAGTCAGAACTTAGTGGAATTATATAATATTTATATATTATACATAATTTATTTTTTTCTCCTATGGTTATTTATTGAAAATACATGTTTCCTTTCATTTTCCACTCTTTAAGTACGCATGATATAGAAATCATGTTTTTAAGTTAAACAAACTTTGTTGTTTTACTCAGTTGTAAATATCATTCTTTCATATCAATATTATCATTAAAATATAATAAATAATATTTTTAAAATTCTAAAATTTATTATTAATTATTTTTTACACATTATTTACTTTAAAAATGCTTTAAAAGGTATATTCCTATTTTTTCCCCTAATGACATACGTTTTGGTTATTTTTTCCAAAGTGTGGAGGGAATGTTTTTGTAAATTATAAGTCATCAATAAAAATTCTCTCCTGTATAAAAGATAAATTTTTGAAGATTCCATTACTAGTTATATGGTTATTTTCAAGTAAAATGTCTTCCGTAAATTTTTTGAAAATATTAAATTTTATATAATTGATTTCATAATTTAAAGGGGGTATTTTTCTAAACAAAATTTTTAGTGGTCATTTAATGTATTTTCACCAATCTTAATATAATTTTTTAAATATTATGATTTACTGGGGATTTACTCTAGAGACACAATCAAAAATATTTTTATGGATGGTTTATGTTTATTTTTTCTTTGGATAATATTAAAATTATATATGTTAGTTATTCTAATATAGATTGTTATTGATTTTTAATGAATATTGATTAAGTAGTATTATTTATTTATATGATGAATGCAATGGGATTATTAAGCGATGGGTGGGGATATAAATGTTATATCCCCTCTATACATTAGTATGTATCAAGAGAAAAACTAGTGGGATAGCCTTATTAAATTGGTATCTGGTGTATACAAACCCATAGTTTGAACTATATTGTCACAAGGGCTCAATAGTGAGTTTCAAATTTAATTAATTATGACTTACATCATTATGAAAATAGTTAATAATTACCAATTTATTATTCCAAATAATTTCCATCGACAAATTTCAGTATAATGTGATTATAGAATCAGTTTATCTTCATTTAAAATTATAATATTATTCTTCAAGCTCATGTTATTGATTAAATATCATTTATTTAACTTATTTACCTAGCCATATTAATTAATCCTGATTTACTCATGATAGATACCACTATAAATAACCATTTTTAAGAATCTAATATCTCCCATTATTTGTATTATTTTTCCTGGGATGCAAGGAAGTGTAATATGATTAATATGAAAGGATATTTTAGAGAGAATAATGATTTTCAAAAATAAAATAATTTATTATATTTTATGTTTTCATGTATATTTGACATTCAAGTACGTATCTAGTTTACCAAGAATTATGAACTGTTCAGTCCTTCAGGATGCATCTCTATATATCTAGTATCAATTTAATAATGAAACCACCACATCTTATCTATTATGGTTAGGGTATTTATTATTGTTACAAGAGGAAGTTTAGTAGAAAACATGGGAATTAGATTTAGTAAAATAGATATTAGAGAATATAACCCTAATAGTGAATGTGAGGAAAATTATAATTATATGATAACATCATAATGTTTTGTTGTAGTAGTGATTATATGGTTTTCTGAGAAATACATCCCAATTTAGATACTACAAGTGGTCATAGTTTTTAAATAGATTCATTTATAGATAATAACCCTAAAAATGATATGTAAAATATATTTCAACCATCACGCTGGTGCATGGTGAGTATTACCTGACTATGCACCTGGTTTGACACTCCCTGAAAAAATTCTTGGGTGAATTAAAATTATATTTATAAATTATTATGAATTATTTGAATCAGTTATTATAATAAACGATCATGGTTAAACCAAAGTTTCTTTTATTGAAAATAAGGTTTCATGATTGTGTGGTTTCCCACTATTTTTACTAATTCTCATACTATGATTTTTAGGTTTATTAAATCACTTGAACTACAATAAAACATGTTAATAATGAATGTGATATAAAATATAGTCATTTTGAGAATCCAAATGGGGTGATGACTAGATTTAAAGATATTGTGATTATTCATAATTATTTATCATGATATATGTATAAGTACCTATCTATAGATGTTACATATTATAGTGAATTTAAAGTAGAATTAACATTCTTACATTCCTAGAGATCATTTAGGTTTATAGGATTATAGAGTTAGGTCATAATTATTACATAAAAAACTTATATATATATATTTGACACTTCTATTAAGTATTAAATTTCCCCATAACATAAATATTTTAAAATAAAACATGATTTCTTTTCATGATAAAACTTCATGACATTAAACATGACTTCTTCATTCCCTCATCCATATTTAAGCCATGAGAAAAGAAACTAAGTCATATGATCCATAAAAAATATTTATAAGGGACATAATAATAAGGAATTTGTTATTATATTGAAAACATGAAATCACATGAAACTGTCTTTTATAAAAACATTTATTTCTATCCGAAAAGAGAATTATTTTTCCTTTAAAAATATCATTATCTTACCTTTTGAAATAGATTGATTTATTTGAAGACACATATGTAAACATAGAAAATGTATATAGGTTACTTTGGATATCATCATCTTAAATCCCTTACCAAACCCTTAAATAAACCCAAATAATAGGAATAACCATACAAGTAACTTACAATATATTTCTCCGAATAACATAATCTTCACCCAATACAATAGAGTTCTATCTTGGAAAACCAATAATATAAATTATATCCAGATCACCCATGATCAATAATGGGGTTTCACCACTTAGAAACAATATCCATGGGATATATAATGAATAAAACCCTTTATAAACTCTTTTAATACGATGTTCAAAACATTTCAAATACCAAAATAACCTATCTTCATAAAGACCCCATTTTAATACCAAAATACTAGAATAAGTTAAAGAGGGGTGTTATGTGAAGAAACCATAAAATGTTATAGATAAATAAAAACTTCAAGTAAAATTTGTTATGGTAGGAAAATTCATTGTTTCTATATACGTTATAATAGAACAGTCTTTTTTTGTGTTTTATAGAGAAATTAAAATATTCCCTAATAAGAATGCTTTTGAAAACATTTGAAGTCAATTCAAAAGATACATAAAAATTAATTTATAAATATTTTACATATATATAAATGCATCCATAAAATAACTTTATAAATATTATTATTATGAAGAAGTGTGTTGTAAAGGAAACATTTGAAGAGTGTTTTTAAAATAAAGTCTCTTACCTTGAGTATGAATCATCACGTACATTACTAATTTTCCTAAATAATTAAACATTGTTAATTTTATACTTTCTTAATATCTTTTTTCAAGTTCATTTTTTCTTTATTTTATTTAACACCATGTTATATAAAATTACATAGTCAATTAAATTCATATCAAGTGGTTTGACAATATTTAGCTCATATATCAGAAATAAAATTGGTAGTTTGGATATGTTCAAAGAGGTCATCATTGCATCATCTTAATAAACATAATAATGAAATAATTATAATTTTTATACATCAATTATAATTATAAATCCAAAAATTAAGCGTGGTTATGAAAAATTAACTATGTTACCATTATGGAGATGATAACATATATATATATGCATTAGTAACCATTCCATATTTCATTGATCATTATAGAAATTAGGTAAGTATTATTTTATATTTATAGAATGGTCATAAAATCATAAATATAATAATAAATATTTAAATATCATTATATATATATTATCCATGTTATATAGTGATGAAAAATGAATCACATCACATCATGGAGGTGGTCGTCCACACGTACGCATGAATGGTGTTATAATTTTTCAGTGAATGGAATTATAAGAAGGTAAATGTTATGTTTTATTTTAAAAATGATAAATATTTCATGAATATATTATATTATCATTAATTATAACCCATACATGAGATATGGTGATGGAAAATGAATTTCCTCTCTTCGTGAGGTGGTAGTATACCGTACACACAGACGATGCTTTCATTTCCCTTTTGATGAAAGAGGTGATGAATATTTGATTTTACACTAAAAAATAATACTTAGATATATGAAATGTAACTTTTAAATTATAAAATATTTGTGAATTAATATTTTAAAAATGTGTAAGAATAAAATAAAACTAAAACATGCAGTTAAAATCTATACCTCTTCACTGGAAAGTCTCATTTGATGAACACCATAATTCATCTATGGTTCATATTATCACTAAAAAATATCTCTAAAATTAAGGGAGGGATTATATGATGGTATTTTTTTATTTTTGGGATTATCCAAGTGGGGTTTGAAGTGTAAAGTAAAGGGAAGAATCTATGACATTTTTATAAGAGATGGGAGGGGAACTATTTGAATTCTTCATAATATTAAATTAATACAAAATAATTATCAATTACAAAAGGATCTAAAGTGATTTATTTTTTATATAAGATGAGTATAGATTTAAATAATCTAATAAAATAAAAATTATATAGGTGTTTTTCCTCGTTTTTACCCTTATTCTTTTGTTTGAACACCTCATTAACCCCATTCGCACTTACTGTGACCACATGGATATTTACCCTTTGAGGGTTAGTATATTTAAAATATATGAAAAAATATAATAAATGGACCATGGATGATATTATAACCCATATAATAATATCATGGATAAATATACAATTTTCAGTAAAATTATATCATTTAATAAAATATTATTTATTAGAATATATCATTAGATTTAATTTTTATAATTATTCATTACATTGATTTTAGTAGCATCAATAAAATAAGTAAATTAAAATAAAATATTTAAATAAACATATAAAATTTTATTTTAATATATTTAATTAATTTTGCACAATAATCTTCTCAAATTATACTACTTTTAACATTTGTAATATCATTAATTTTATTTTTTCTTTTAATTGAGTATTTAGTCCATTAGTGTTGTGTCAATACTTAAGGTAATTATTTGGTTAATTAATATTTAAAATAAATTATCATGATTAATATAAATAATTTATTCTAAAAAATACTATTTAAAACCATACATAGACTCTCGTTAGTCCTACATTAAAAATATTATTATTGTTAAAAATGGGAGTGTGACATTTTTTACTTTTCTTTAAATGAAATATTATAATGGTTACAATCACATCCATTTGAAAAAGGGCCATATAACTGAATATTAGATGTGTATGGATGACATTTCATAATAAAATAAAATTCAGAAAATTTTTAGGGTCATTTTATAATCCTTATCATTTTATTTTCAACTTTAATTACTTAACTTACCCTTTACAATGGCAAAGAATGTTACTATAGTCACTATTCATATTTAATAAAATGAAAAGGGACCTATTTAATAAATTCATACACAATAATTTTAAATATGGAATCCAATTTTCATGATTCAAAACAAATAGAAGAGTGTATTTAATTTAAAATTAAATTGGAAACAAAATGGTGAAAAAAAGTTTTTCAACAAAATTTTATTTTTTATTGCAAAAAATTATTTATTATAAATTCAATTATAAAATTCATTTTCAAAAAATGTAATTGGATTATTTTACATTGAAATGATATTTTAAAATTTTATAAATCATAAAAATAGTCTTTTTATTCTGTAAATACTTGAAGGTAAATACAAATTTTATTAACAAAATCCAAATGTTTCACTATTCATTTAAAAATCATTATTTTCAAAAACCTCTAAAAAATTTATATTAAGATAATATTGAAATGTTGTATTAAAAAATGAAAATAATTTTTTCATATTCCAATTTTATAACATTAAAATTATATTTTTAATTAAAACTTTATAAGAAAAGAGTTTAATACAACCATATCCTATTTTATTTAAAAAATATGTAACACTTATTAATGAATATTTATATGACATAAAAATAATTTATTTTAACATTAATTAGGTCATTACATTATTACCCCCTTTTTAAATTATTTCCTAACAACCTATGTCTCTTATTAAACAAGTGGGTATACATTTCTCTCATAGCATTTTGAAACTCCCATGTTACTTCTTCAACAATACAATTTTTCCAAAAAAACATAACTTGGTAAATTATATTATTCCAAAATACATTATCAATATGTCCAATTATCTTATTAGTTTGTCCCACATAATAAAGTTTCTCTTTCATCTAACCAAATTCAGGTTTGAAAACATGAGATGAATCAGGAACACATTTTCTTAAAATCGGAACATGAGAAACATTACATACTTTGTGTAAACTCATAGGAAAGGATACTTGGAAAGTAAATGATCAAAGTTTCTCTAGGATTTAATATTTTATAATGAAATATGGACATAAAATACCATTTTTAACAAAAATAATAACACTTTTCCAAGGATATAATACGATAAAAACACGATCACCAACCTTCAAAGAAAGATCTTTCCTTTAGTTATCCGCATGAAATTTATTCCTGATTTAAGTAGCCCTTGTTGTGAACTTGACCAATGTTTCCTAGAGATAGTGTCTTATTTATTAAATTATTATAAGATATATGAAATCACATCCCAACGAAATAAATAGTTTAGTAATATTGGTAAACTATATACATACTTGATCCCCATATTACATTTGAGAACACAAATTACAACATATTTATTTTCAATAATAATAATATTATTCCCTCTAGAATATACTTACACATAAATCACAATATAATTATTAGAATCTTTGGTAATGGAATAAAATGATCCAAATATCACATTATCATTAAGGGATAAATATATTGGAAGCAATCATTAATTAATAAATAATATTAAATATGGCTAGGTAAATAACTAAACACACATAACATTTAATAAGTACATTTTCAATAATAATTATATAAGGAATAATAAATTTGGAAAGTTAAATAACTGGAAACACATTCCATTTAATCAAAAAATTTAGAATCAAATTTATCCAGATATAATATGATTACAAAACTCTCATGGATAATAATACAAGGCATAATCAATATGGAAATGTAAATAATTGAAAACCCATAGAATATTATAAATAAATTTAGAATGTAATAAATAAATGGATATTATCATTGTGAAAATATCCTATATAACTATTAATTTATTATTAATTAAGGAAATTATTAATTATTTGATGTCATTATCTCAAACATCATGACCCCACTACCGTCAAAAACTTTTACAAGACAGTTTAAGACTATAGGTACCAACCCATTTAATTATATATTACAAATTCTCCATATGTGAAAACTAATGAATCGAGGAGCTATATAATTCAGGGAATCACCCATCACTGTAGGTCCAATAAATTCTTCTTACATTGAATAATTGATTTAATACATGAACAATGTTTTTTTATCAAATATTCCTATTGAGTAAAAAATTAAAGTTTATCAACATTTTCCCAAACAAAAATATAATATACAATTTTAAAAAAAAATTATAGAAATTATATATGATTTAAGAAATAAATATATCCATTATAAATAACATGGATTTTTAAGGGAACATTGATGTCCACATGAAAGTGAATAATTCAGGTGAAATTTAATGAATACAAAAATTAATCAAGAATGTGAATGTCAATAATTTCATTGGTAAAATTGCACATAAATAATCCATAGAATAAATAATGTTAGTATAAATATGTTATATTCCCATTTTAGTGTAAGAAATATAAAGGGATCTTTTCATTAATCAATCAGAATACCATAAAAAGTTCATTAAAAACATTCTTGATGAAGTTATCTATTTCATTTCAAAAACAATATTTTTAAATAAAAAGTTCACAAATTATTTTTGAAATAATTATATTTTAAATATAACCTTTGAAACATATCATAGATTTTTTAAAACATTTAGTGGTCATGATGAAAGTAAATTCAATAGTTTTCAAATATGTTAAAACAATGATTCCTTTCACATTTTCTGTAAAAACCACATTGTCCTTATATTAAAATTGATATAAATGTTTCATTAAAAAAATTAAATAAAAATTGATAAAATAATTTCTAATAAATAATTTATAAAATGCTAAAATAAAATTTTATTACTTTTTTTAAAACATGGTTTTGTAAAAAAATCGATTTCCGACCAAAGAGATAAATGAAGTAAGGATTTTTTTAAAATAATTCTCAATTATATTAATTTACAAAGAGTGGAAAAATTTAAATATTAATTGAAAATATTATGAATAAAAATAGGAAAAAAATTAAATTTGATCATTTCAAAATGATCAAATAACTACCTTTAACTAAAATACAATAATAATCAATCTTGATTAGAATGATATTGTGAAATAAACCACTACAATGAATATAACATTGAAGTGAGAATCAATCAATGAATAAATTATATGTATTTATTATAAATACAAGTAAAAAAAGTGGAAATAAAACATATGTTAATAATAATTCCTTACATATGTAGTCTTATAATAACAAATACTATGAAGAATTAATATATCCCCATGAAAATAAATTGAGTTATAAAATTCTTAACCACTTGGAGGCTTTTTAGTCGAATCCCCTAGGATGAAATAACTAAAATTGAATCTTAAAATACATTTAATTATTAATTAATCATGATATAAAATGTCAAAGGGGTATTATATAAACCATATAGAAGAAATTAGATTTTAGCACTACAACATTACTCAATGAAGAGAAATTAAGATGAAGTCCCTTACCTTATGCTTCCTTTTGGTTGAACATGATTTAACCTCCAATATAGTGGTTATAAACATGTTATTAACTTATTATTGAACCATAATACTATTTATAATCTCATATATCATCCTTTTATTACATATTATTACCCATTTATTAATAATATTCCATTATTTTCACTCTTTCATGTGTTAATTTCCTTGTTTTCTCATTCATGATTTATCAGGATAGTTCTAGTCCTAGTGTATATCTTATAGATACATCATATAGAGAATCATAGTAATCAAAATTTTATTATATTTTCAAAAAAATTATACTTTTATGACCATAAATTACATATGGTTTCGAGGAATGAAAAACATTATGATCATAGAGATGCTAGGTCATGTCTACGCATTTGTAATATTTTCATTTTTCAATGATCATTATGGAAATGTGGTAAGTAATATTTTATCTTTATGATAAAAATATCATAAATAGTATATTATTTCCTTAAATATATTTATATATATCATCCATGTTTTCAGGTGATGAAAATAGGATCACATCGCTTCTTGAGGGTGGTATTCCACACATACACTAATGATGTTATCATCTTTCAGTGACTGAAAAGGTAAGATATAAAATGATATATAATATTTTAAGAATTATATATATGACATTAATATAATAATTAACCTATTTATATAAAATATATTCATTAAATTTATCCTTATTTACTCTCTTGGAAAGTACTAGTGAAAAATGAATCACATCGCTTCGAGAGGAGGTGGTCTGTTTTACACACGAGCGTCGTTATTGTATCCCCTTTGGAATGGAATGTAAAAAATTTATATTTTATATATTGACTCCATAGGTATAATTTTGTTATAAATATAATATATATATATTATATACATTATCACACCAAACAGTGATTTGTGGTAATAGAAAAATGACTGACATCAGTTTGCGTGGTGGTTGTCCACCATACACGCAAATGATTATTTCATAAAAACTTTTATGGATGTGGGGATGGTTTTAGGTAAATAAATTAACATAAAAAATATTATTATATTTAATATACTTATTTTATAATATTATAGTGGTTTAATATTAATATAATAGGGATTGAGGAAGAAATAAAAGATAAAATCATAGTTATGAATTCTATTTCTTCTTCATAAACCTCTTAAGGAATATACCTAATGTATACCTAGAATATATTTTTGAGAAAAAAAGGATTATTGGATGTGGGTATTAAATATATTAAGTTATTTGATTTTTAATTTTCATACCAAAAGGGTTTAATGGTGTTTAGATGAGGGTAAAGGGGGCGACCCTCTATAATCAAGGTGACTGGCACACTTTTAATTTTGGAAAAGGAAAAAAGGAATACCCTCCTTTTTCTCATGAAATAGTGTCAAAAATGAAAAACTAAAAATTATTAGGCATCATAAGTTCAAAATATATCCATAATTTATATTTTAGACAATTTTTATGTCATTTTAACCATATTTATTTTATCCCTAGGTGAACCCATTTTTCCCCTAAAAACAGTTAATAATTTTTGGTGTTTTCAATATTAATTTTGGTAAAAAATTAATATGAACTTTTAGATAATATAAGTTTTCTAATTCTAAAAATGGAATTTATTTATCCAAATTCCATTCACATAATGGGAAAATTTTAATTTAATGTTATTCCTGCTAATGTGATGAGAATGCAATGTATCAAAGTTAAAATATTCAAAATCTTGAATAGTTTTTATATCAAAATTAAATATTAAATTGATTCTAAATACCAAAATTTGATTAAAATATACATAATTTAACTAATTATACTTTAAAACCAATTAAAAAATAATTTAAATTGATAAATTATTTAAACAAAAAATCATATTTCAATTAAAATTTTCTATTTTCACTATTCATGAAAAAATGTAATATTTTTAAAAAATACCAAATAATTAACCTAAGATAAGTTTTATAAATTGATTTGTTATTTTTTTTATTTTTTAAAATATAGTTTCTAAATGTTTTTTTTAAATTATGTGGTGAAAAGAAAAAAAAACCATTTTTTTAAAAAAAAATACAATATTTAAGAAAAAATTTATTTTAATTTTAATTGATTATTATTTTTTCTAATAAATAGATACTGATAATTTTAATAATTTATTTATTAACATTCATACCTTAGAATTTGATGGTTTGGTTATAATGGTATACTACATTATGGTTCATTTTGACTTGGGTTTCATGTTTGGAAAGCTATCGAAGAGATTAAATTTAAAATAAATAAATTTCATGGGTTATTTAAGCTCAGTGTTTTATTCCACATAAAATATCAAAAACAATTTTTTTATTTTATAATATCATTGTGTTACATTGTAAACACCTTAAACAAATTTTACCCCCACAATTTAAACTTGATCTAGCTAATCATTGCTTTCATATTTAAAAATACGAATTTTGAAAACCCCACACCATAAAAGGGTTAATAAAATATTATCTTAATAATATATAAATGGAATAAAAATGGTCATATGGAAAAATTAACTAGTTTTTTATGTAGTAGAAAATTACTTCAAATTGAGGATATGAACAATGATGGAAAGTGTACATTACAATAGATAATAGAAAAGTTCATTTATCACAAGAAAGTGGATGATAAATGGAAGGCTAAAGACCTCAAACCCATAAATATATGATGATTTAAAATACTATATGATTAATTATATATGAATTTAATAGGATAACATTTTTTGAAGATATTTTTCCTAAGTTTTAGGAATTCCTTTACAATCTAAGAATATAAGGAAATATACATACTTGATACAATTCTATTTAATAAGAAAATTTTCATACATCAGTTATGGTCAAATAAATTTATAATTAATTCATTAGTCTAATAAATAAATACCCAAATTTGTTTATTAAGAACAAAAATTTACTTTTAACGGATTATAGGATACATGAAAGATAGACATGTCTTTCCATACATCTCTATCAATTTTCCAAAACAAATATTATTAGAACATTTTATCCAATATAATACATTAATCTATAAACCTAAATAGAAACCCCACTGGTTCATCCTTGATATATATTTTTCAAATCATTTAACTAATAACATGTTAACTAGGATAAATCGTATTCTGGTGGTAGGGGTTAAAATCTTAGAGTCCTTCGATTGTGGGTTCAGGGAACACAATCGTACTGGACGTGATGGGTTGTCACATGACATGTGGGTTTTCATTTTTTTTCTAAAACTATATTAATATAATTCCTATAACATTTCCACAAAGATTTTATGAACATATTTCAAATAATATTTAATAATTAAACAAACTTTTTACTATAGTTTTAAATATAACTTATTTTTTCACAAATTTTGATAATCTTATTTGATTATTATTAAAATTTCATTAATGATCATATTGACCCAAAATTTTATCAATACCATGAAACTTATATCTATTAAATGTAATAGAATTATTCCTCATGTTATTTTTTAATAAAAACATATACTAAACCAAGGGGTGTTACTCAAATAAATATCTCCCAAAATACCTTTGATCTTTATAGACTCTCATCACATAAAACCTAAAAAGGCATGTTTAAGACTTTGATCTTAAGATCAATCATAAAATAAAAAACACATAATTGTATCCATAACTCTTAAGTTAATTAATAGAAATACGTTTATAATATTCCACACAATCCTTAAATGTTTCATGATTATTATAAACAAATACCCTTGTTAATATAGAAAACCATGATTTTCATAAGTTAACAATACATAAATGTTTCAGAAAACATAAAACATTATATAAACATACACCCAAATACTGTATTAGTCTAGTGCCTTTGGAAACAGGGAAACATAAACACCAATACATAAGGGAGCTACATTATCTCCCACTAGGTTCTTCTTGAATAAAACCCTTCTTAGATATATCAAACATATTACATATATTCATAACCTGGGGGAGAAAACATAAAATCGGTGGGCTCAAATGCTCAGTAAGGTTAAAAAAGGGATACAAGTAAGCATAAACATGAGAAATGGGGATTGAGAATGTGATCATAACATTAGAAGATCATACGTTTCATATTATAAGGTCTAAAACATGAATCATGGAATAATACATAGCAGTTCATTATACATGAATCATATGGAAATAAAGAACATAATCTATGAAAACATATAATCGGAATAAGACATGGAATTATAGTATACATAAACATGTGACATCTTTCCCTATAAGTCAAGACACAATTATAGAACATATAAAGTCACTTCATGGGAAGTGAAATTAATAGGTGGGAAACACCATTATCCCTAGTTTCATCCCTTTCCTAATAAGGGATTGGGTTTCTCCATCTTACAATGGTGGATCTAGTTTCCCTATCTTCTAACTTCATGGTGACTACACCTACTGGGTGGGACACACCACATTCCCTAGTTATAGTCATTTCCTTGTAAGGGATTTGGTTTCCTCAACTTCCTATAATAGATCAATCTTGTCTACTAGATTAACATCATTATCTAAGGAGATATTAATATTTACCCAATACATTAAAGGGAGATATATGTCCCACCCATTTGATAATAAAATCATTCATACAGATGCCACGAGATAACAAAATGTTCATCATATCATGTCCCATAAAAATAGATTGGTTTTATAAACATCTTATCATAAACCCACTAAATTAAATGGGTAAAAATATCCTTTCAACACAACATAACCTCTATAAAAGATATAGGTTTCATAATTATTTCATCAAATCATAACCTGTAAAAAAAGCAGGTTTCAAAAGCATATAAACCATGGAAAATAAATAGGTGTTATAAAAATAATTCCATAAAAACATAAACCATTCAATAAATAATATGAATGTATCCATTGGAAAATTTACTATAAGGTAATGAATAACATAAATTGATTTCATATTATTTGTAAAATAACTTGGAATAATATTTTAAAAACATTTCCTGAGAAAAATATCTTTTCTTCTTTGAAAAAAGACTATAAAACCTTCTCAAAACCATTTTCATGAAAATAAACTTGAAAACTTATAAATAAATATTTGAAAATATTTTAGAAAACCTTTTCTTTGAAAACATATTTATAGATCATGAAAACATTTGGAAAGCTGTTTTATTTATGAACTTATAAAAGAAGATTGAAAATGTTTTGAAAACCATTTCTTGGAAAATACATTGAAAATTTTTAAAGGATTATTTAAAACCATAAAACATGTTTAAATCCATTTTACTTGAAAATGGGATTAAAATATTATATTTGAAAACATTTTTGGAAACATTGTTCTTGATGTTCATGACATGTTCCTCAAAGAAGGCAGATTATAACATAACTACTTTTTCTATTTGGTAACTCTTGAAACATAAACCCCATAAAAGAGAGGTTATCAAATGGATCTGTAAATGCAGATAAAATTATGTACAAAAATAAAATAATATATTAATGGAAATTATAATCACCACACAAAAAAGATAAGTGGTGAATAAGGTATAAATCTCACAGAAATAAAAGTGAGACTAGAAATCCCCTTACATTATGTATCGACTCTCATCGTACTCATTCAAAATTTAGGTATAATAAATATAAATTTATTATAAACAAACATATTAGTATATATAATATAGTATATGGTTTTATTATGACTTTATATTACTCTCTTGAAAACAATTATATGGTAAGGTTTCATTTCAGGTAATATCCTCTTTATTCATTACATGTGTCTTAATTTTTGTATATATTTGTTATGTATACTTATATCATGATTTAAAAAATGTAAACCAACATATAACTATCATTTATATTCAGTGTATCTGTATAATAATAATCAATTGAATATAGATGTATGAAATAGAGTATATCATTCATGGAGGCGGTAGGTCGTACGTACTCATGAACATTGTTTCTTTTTAATTGTCGTTTTGAAAGGAAGAACATAAATGAAATATATTTATATATAAACATATATATATATATATGATTATTCCAATATAATTATTATATAATATATATTATATAAATTCACTACTCCCATCTTTAATCCATTCTATGTAGTGTGTAAATCAATCACATCGCTTTGAGGGAGCGATAGTCCACACTTCCTCAAACAAAACTATCATATTAATAAAAAATTAAAAGTATAAATATATGTATTGTAAAAGAGTTAAAGAAGATTAACGAAAAAATAAATATCATATATAAACTTATTTTCCATCATAATTATCAACATGATATTTCATAAAGGGAATCAAATAATCAACATTTCATGAGGCGGTAGTTCACTGTACACAAAAACCATATGTTTTTACCCATTAGATTGATGTGTGTGTAAGTGTCGGTTAAAACCATAGTATAAAATCATCCTAGTATATTGAGTATATATATTTTTAAATAATCATGTAATAATGATTATTTAAGGAGTAGATAAATAAAATTAAAGAATGGAGCTTGAGGGAGGGTTTTACCACTTAATCTGGTAACTCCTTTTGGTTTTCAACAAAGGGATTCCTTGGATGGTTTTATGACCAAAGGGAATCTTCAATGATGAATTAATGGATGTTCTAATTTTTATTGATAAAATACTATCTGAACATATGAGGTTTTAATGTTGTGAAGAATGGGTTGAGTTGGTGTCCATTTATAGGGAAGGGGGAAATACTTAGAATTTTTTAAAATAAATTAGGTGTACCCATATTTTTACCTAAATAAAGGTAAAAAACAATCCAAACTAAATAATTTATGGTTCATGGAAGAATAATTTTCATAAGATTAGTGTTAAAAAGGTTTCTAGATCATTTGGTTCCTTAAGATTAAGGTTTATTCCATTGTTAATCTTAATTATACAATAATCATTGTAATTAATTTCAATTACTTTCCCTAATAATTTTGGTGAAAAACAGAGTAAAACATATTTTAAATTATAAATTATTATAATTCCAACTATGGAATCCATTTTTATATATTAAAATAACATTATTTTAAGAAATTAATTTAAATTTAATCTCGTTGATGGGACAACATTATAGGGTTTTAATGTAAAAAATGACTAAATGTTTCCTATGTTTGTATATCAAATTTCAATGTGAAATTGGATCCAATGACCTATATTGAATTATATTGAAAAAATTAAATCTAATTAAATATTAAAAAAATAAAATTTAATCTATCTTTATAAATAAATCATATGAAAAAACAGTTTTGAATTAAAATTCCATATTATTCACTATTCATCCAAAAATGAAGTTTCTTAGAAAAATACCAAAAATTCACCCTAAGATAATTTTTACATTATATATTTAAAAATAAATTTTATTTTTTCTTATTCAATTTGTAAATGTGTATGAAATTAATTTTATTGTTTTTCACAAAATGACATGAAAATTTTTTCATTTGAGAAAATAATATTTTTAAACATATAAGGACTTTACCAAAAACATATCATTCATTATAAATATGTTTTTTTAGAAAATAATATTATAAAATAGTTATTAAAAATAGTTATTACTATTAATATTACTATTTTTTATGGATAGGTTATAATTATCTCATTTCAATAATTATAACAAAAAAATGTCTCGTAGAAACTCAATGTTGTGTGTAACATACACGAAGTCGATGTAGCATGTAAGGTATGAGGATTAGTTGTTGTTTTAAAGGAATGTTTTTGATTTGTGGAATAAAACATATCAATTAAAATTTAATTTATTCAAGAAAAAAAGGTCCATAAAAACTTGAGGTGTTGTATTCTACCCCTAGAAATGAATTTCACCCTCAAAATTCATCATTCTGGTATAAAAAAATATGGATACTTATGCTTAATCATATCCTCAATTTCACACATAGGTTCCTCTAACTAGTGATTTTACCATAAAATATTGATCGTGTGAGTGGTCTTGTTTCATAGAATGTTCTCTTTATAATCTATAATTTCAATTAGTTGTTCCCTGTAAGAAACATTGTGCTCCAGTCTTGTGACCTCTGAGTTCAGTACATGTGAAGGGTCAAGTATGTACATCCTTAAGAGGGATACATGGAAAACAGCAGGGACTTGGAAGAGATTTGGAGGAATTACCAAGCGATAGGCTACAACCCCGATATGATCTAGAATCTCTAAGGGACCGATATACATAGGGCTTACTTTCTCATTCTTCATGACTCTCATAAATTTATTCCAAGAGATATTTGTAAAAAAATATTATCACCAAATTCAAATTCTATATCACACCATTAGTTATCAATTATAACTTTTATTCTAACTTTAAGCTGACTTGATATGCTGTCAAATGTCTCTAAACTTCTCTTCCATTTCTTTAGTGGTCTCATGTTCCAATATATTTCTTTTTCCAACCTCATATTATCATTTTGGAGTATGGAATTTGTTTCCCTAGAGGTATTCATAAGGATCCACATGAATGCTTTATTGAAATCTATTGTTATATGAAAACATAATTAGAGAAAGGTTTTGATCCCAAATACCTTTGAAATCTAGATAATGTGATCTAAACATATCATATAGGGTTTGAATTGTTCTTTTAGACTAACCACCTATCTGAGGATGATTAGCAGTGATGAAACCCAATTCCATATAAAGTTCTTGCTAAAACATTTTCCAGGACATAAAGGTAAACCTTGGAACCTAATCCAATACAATGGAATATGGTACTCCATGAAACCTCACCACTTTAATAATGTATATCTTGGAAGGTCTATCCATAGAAAATTATTCTCTAATAGGGATGAAGTGTGCTGACATTTTAAGGTGATCAACTACCACCCATATATAATTGAACCCTTTTAAGTTTTTTGGGAGTCCAATGAAAAAATCCATAGTGATTTTATCCTATTTCCATTATAGTATGGGTAATGGATGAAACAACCCCTTTAAATTTTGTCTTTCAGCCTTAACTTGTTGTCATACTAGGCACAGAGTTGCAAACTTTGAAATATATCTCTTCATTCAACCCCCCAAAAGTATTCATTCAAGTCCCTATACATCTTCATACATCCAAGATTAATATTGAATGAATAACAATGATATTACTTTAATATATCCTTCTGCAAATATGGTATGGAATTAACACTAACACGGTTCCTAAACTATATCATTCCATCATGATCAAGGATAAACTCAGGAACATTTCTAACTTTCCTTTTTAGATATATGTCTTCCTTCTATACCTCAATAATCATCACTTGGATAGAGGGTTGAAAAATAATTTGATAAGGATAATATTTCCCTACTTCGGTATAGATTTATAGCTCCATCCTTGTCAAATACATAAATAATAGATCTTTTTTGATCCTCAACATAGATAAGCTAGCATGATCTTTTTGACTTAGAGCATTATAAACCTGGTTTACTTTCCCTGGGTGGTAATGTATTGAGCAGTCATAATCCTTTATCAACTTTAATTATCTTCATTGATTTATTTTCAACTCCTTCTGTGTGAATATATATTTCATACTTTTATGATCAGTATATATATCACAATTTTCTCCACAAATATAGTGCCTATATATCTTTAATGCCAAAATTTCCCCTAGTAACTCCAAATCATGATTTGGATATTTTTTTCATGAATATTCAACTACCACAATGAATAAGTGATAATCATGTTATTATACATAATAACACATCCCAATCCATTCTTGGATGAATTAATAATGATTAAAAACCCTTCTACACTATAGGGTAATGAAAGAAAATGTTCATTGACCATCCTTCTATTCAGTTCCCTAAAAGTTTCCCCATATTCATCTATCCAGAGAAACATGACACCCTTTTGTGTTAACTTTTTCAAGGGATTAGATAGTCAGGAAAAATTCTCCACAACCCATAAATAGTATTTAGGTATACCAATAAAGATATGAATCTTATTCACCATGTTAGGTAAAGTACAATATTCAATAGCCTTCTTATTTTATAGATCTACTACTATACTATCTATTGAGATCATGTGACCGAAAAATTAAACCTTTTATAACCAAAATTCAAAATTTGTAAATTTTTCATATATTTTCTCCTTCTTTAGAGTCTTTATTACAATTATCAAGTGATCTTCATGCTCTAACTTTCTCTTTGAATTGATAAAAATATCATCTATAAAAACTACCACAAACTAATCAAGGTAATCCCTAAAGACTGTATTCATTAAACTTATGAAGATAAAAGGGAATTAGTAAGACCAAAAGGCATTACAATATATTCATGTTGTTTATACCTTGTATGAAATTAATTCTTGTGTATATCCACCTTCTTGAACCTCAATTGATGATATCCATAACGAAGGTCATTCTTGGAAAATCATTGAGATATATATAGTTGATCAAAAAAGTAATAAATATGGGTAATATCATACTTTTCCTTCATTGTGATATTGTTAATCTCCAAATAATCAATGAAAAGTCATACTGACCCATTTACTTTTTCACTAAAAGAACAAGTACACCCCAATGAGACACACTTGGATGAATGAATCCCTTATCAAGGTTTTATTGGAGTTTCTTCTTCAATTCCCGCAACACAATTGGGGCCATTCTATAGGGCATCATTGAAATTGGTGTGGAACAAGGTATGCTTCATATTGAGAAATCAACTTCAAGATTTTGTGGAAGGATATGTAACTCTTATAGAAATACATCCATAGATTTCTGGATGACATGAATATCATTTATATTAATTTTATCCCCAACCATTTGAGATAAACAACCCTTCTGAATGTTAACTAAGACCCATACACTAGATATAATATCCACGGGAAATTCATACTTATCATCACATTGATGGATGATCGTAGGAGGGTTTGAAATGTCAAAAAGGATTCCCTTACTAGACAATTTATAAGGGATTTATGCAAATAAATCCAATCCATGTCTATGTTAACATGAAATTAAACCAAAAGAAGAATGAAAATATTTTCAATAACAACTTTACGACAAACATCGACCGAACAGGAATCAGAGACTCAAGATGGAATCATCGTACTATTAGGGGTTTCACTACTAATTCCACGTCTAATAGTTTTGGTGGAATATTAATACCCTTAGAAAACTCTTACGATATGATAGAGTGGGTAGATCTAGAATCAAATAAGACATTTGTAGTTCTATAGTAGATTGTATGTGTACCTTTCACTATGTTGTTATAACACCGCTCATCGGAAAGAGCGATCACATGTTATTTCACCTTGAACCCTGGCCTGATATATTAATAACACTAATCATCATCAATAACCCTTTCATTTGGGGGATAGCTAAAATAATTATCATTCTCCTTACACTTTAAGCATTGTAGTGTGGTAGGTGAATTCTGTGCATTTTTTCCTCTATTTTCACCATTTCCGAACTTCTTTCCATCAGTGTGGAAATAAATTTCCTAATTTCCTTCACTTCCACATAGAAAACACATATTAAAACCCATAATTCAATTACATCCACGCTTATTTACACACTTAAAATATAAGGGAAGGATCATCTTCTTCGCTTTATGGTTTTTAGAATTTACTTTGAACTGCATATTCCTTTTCTTATTAAACCATGAGATTCATATATAACACCGACATCCATTTAAACTTTTAATTAAAAATGCACAATATCTTCATATATACTAAAGGACCTTATTGATAATGAATTTATGAGACTTTTCATTAAATGAATGAAGGACCTATCAACATTTCTTTTAGGTGGGATGATAATTATATAATAATACCATGAAAGTCTTGTGAAATTATCCTCCTAGGTACCAATAGATTCATAATCATTTTGAATCAACTCAAGGAACTCCTTTTCCATATTTAGATGAAGAACATGAGGAAAGTACTTATTTAATAATGAATTCTTGAAGTCATTCCAATCCATGGATTCAATATCATCTTGATTCTTTATATTTTTAATTAGAGTTCATCATTGGTCTACTTCACTTTCTAACTAATAAAGAGCTTGAATGGATTTCTCATGATCGAAACAATGGATAAAAGAGAATATATTTTTAGTGGTACTGATCGAGTGTTCTGAAAAAAGTGGATTAGATGAACCACTGAAGAAAGGTGGGTTCTGACTCAGGAAGTACTAAATATAATGTTTCTCCCTCTTTTGTTCATTTGTAAGTCAACCATGATTTGTATCTTGAGATATTCAAGTGAGTATAACAGTTATTTTTTTCATTCTTACACCCATATAATTTAATTTATTAGTAGTAAAATCATGATATTGTCCATCACAATCAGAATTAAGGTGGTTCCTCTAGGTTCTATTCAATGACTAAAACCAAAATCATAGGGTATGAAACAATTATCATAATGAGGAACCACAAAATAATTAAAATTCTCTTATATGATGTCTAAATTAGGAAACATACCTTAACCAAGGACGCCTTAGGTTTATCCTAGGTTATTCATAGAAAACATTTTTTAAAATATTTCATGATGTTTCATGAAGATTTTTGGAATTCCCAAATCATATCCCCTGAGTGTGTCAAACTAGGTGTTCAATAAGGCACATTTTCATGTACTAGGTTACACAGAGTTAGGCATAACACACCTTGTTAGAGTCATTACACCTAGGTACATCTTTGCTAGAGTCACAGCCCCTTGTAGTATCTGGACATGAATGTATTTCTAGGAAACCACTTACTCTATTCTTTAACAATATTCCAGGACATTTTCCCATAAATTTCCTTATCCTTATACTTATCCTTAGACATGTACTTGGGTTTATCACTAAGGTTTTCTCATCCTAGCTTCCTAATTCTAACTAAAACTTTTCTTTGATACCAACTATATTGACCCTCACTTTTTATACATTAAAATTACATAACATTTTCAGAATACATAAAAACTTATACATACAAATCCCCAAAGACTCTATTAGTCTAGTTCCTTTGGAAACATGGGAACATAATCACTGGTACATAAGGGAGATACATTATCTCTAAATAGGATCTTCATTACTAGTACCCATATTAGACACATAAAACATAATAAATATCTTCATAAAAATTAGTATAAAACATAAAAATGGGAGAAATAATATTCTTAGTAAGGGTAAACATGAAAGACAGTTATGCATAAACATGATCATAGGGGAATACCAACGTGATCAAAAAAATTTAATATCATAACCTATATATCATAAGGTTAGAAACATGAATCATGGAATAAATATTGGTTGTTCATAAGATATGAATAACAATGAAATAAAGAACATAATCCATGAAATTATATCATAGGAATAAGAAAAAGAATTTTGGCATATATAAACATTATATATCCTTCACTATAATTCCTGGTTCATTGATAAAACTTATCTGGGAACTTCATGGGAACCACACATACGAGGTTGGACATAACACCATTCCCAGTTTTATTCCTTCCCTTTTAAGGTATCCATATTTCTCATCTTCTCATAGTGGATTAGGTTTCCCCATATTCCATCTTCATGGTGACTACATCTAATAGGCGAGACACACCATCATCCCTAGTCAGAGTCCTTTCCTTTTATGAGATCGGGTTTCCCCATCATCCCATAGTGGACCATGCATGTCATGTTTATACACATAATTATCTATAGAGATATAAATCTTTACTCAATTAATGGGAGGGAAATATCAGTCCAACCATTGTTATATAAAAAATATTCACACATATGGAACAAGATAATAAAAAATTCATCATATCATGAACCATAAAAAAATATGGATTTTATAAAAATCCTATCATAAAACCATCAAATTAAATGGCTAATAATAAATTTTAATCACATCATAAACAATTAAAAGTATATATGTTTAATAACAATTTCATCAAAGAAT
This sequence comes from Viscum album, assembly GCA_963277665.1. Taxonomy (NCBI): domain Eukaryota; kingdom Viridiplantae; phylum Streptophyta; class Magnoliopsida; order Santalales; family Viscaceae; genus Viscum; species Viscum album. The sequence continues at coordinate 390,169,329 of OY728147.1, read as the reverse complement.
AACCCATGAAAAGAAGCGTGTTTCAAAAGCCAAAAACCCATGGAAGAGAAATAGGTGTCACAAGTATCATTTCATCAAAACATAAACCATTATTGAAAGAATATAAATGAAGAATTTGGATCATTTCCTATAAGGGAATTATTAATATCAATAGATGACATTTTAAGTGGAAAATAATTTGGAATGATATTTTAAAAATATTTATTAAGTAAAATGACCTTTCTCCATTGAAAAAAAGATCTATAAAACCTATTGAACCCATTTTTCATGAAAATAAACATGAAAAATTATAAATAAATCTTTGAAAACTTTTTCAAAAACTTTTTCTTTGAGAAAATATTAAGATATCTTGACAATGTTTTGAAAACCATTTTCCTTAAAAACATGTAAAATAAGCTTAAAAAATTGAAAATCATTTCATTGAAAAAAAATTGCAAATTTTTAAATGAATATTGAAAAAAACATTTTTTAAATCTTTTTTCCTTGAAAATGATCTTAAAATATTATATTTGAATTTTTTGTAAACATGTTTCTTGATGTATATTGCATGTGTCTCAAAGAAATAAAATTAAGATCAAACTACTTTTTTGATTTGGTAATACTTGAAACATAAACCCCGAGAAATAAAAAACATAAAATATATATTAAAATACCAATAAAATTAAGGTTAAAAGTCATGTAATATATTCATGGGAAATATAATCACCACAAAAAAGAGTTTAGTTTTGAATGAGGAAAAAATATCACAATAATAAAAGTGATACTAGAAATCCCCTTACCTTGTGTCTTGACTCTCATCGTGATCATTCAAACCTCCTATATAGTAAATATCAGTTTATTATAAAGAACCTAATTATTATATATAATACCATATATGGTTTTATTATTAATTTATATTACCCACTTGTTATCAAATCTATGTTAAGGTTTCACTTAGTGTAATATCCACTTTGTTCATCGCATGTGTCTTAATTTGTTATATATTTAGTCCTTATACTTATATCATGACTTCAAGAATGTAATCCATGATATAAATATCATTTATATTTATTATATGTGTATTATAATAATCTATATAATATATATTTATGAAATTTAATACACCGTTCGTGGAGACGGTAGGTCTTACATACACATGAACGTTGTTTTTGTTTAATTATCATATTGAAAATAAGAAATTAAATGAAATATATATATATGTCTGTGTATAAATATAATTATTATGGTAGTATTATATTATCATATATATCATGTAATATATCTAAACTCATCCTTAATACATTTTATATAGTGTTTGAATTAATAACATCGCTTTGAGGGGGCGATAATTCACATTTTCTCAAATGAATTTATCATATTTACACAAAATGGAATTTATATTAGTATGTGTAGTAAAATAGTTAAATAATATATATCATATATATCATATATAATATATAAAAATAGTTTCATAATAATTTACACTATGATATGTGGTAATGGAAAATGAACAATCATCATTTTGTGAGGCTATAGTTCGTCGTATACATAAACAGTTAGTTTGTTACCCATTAGATGGAAGTGTGTGTAAGTATAGGTCAAAGACATAGTATAAAAACATAATAGTATATTTAGGATACTAGTTTTATCAAATAATAATTTAATTAGGATAATTGAAAAAGTGTAGAAAGGAGCTTCAAGGAGAGTGTTACCTCTTAATCATGTAACTCCATTTGGTTTTAACAAAAGGGATTCCTTGTAAGGTTTTATTCCCAATAGTAGGATATAAAGAGGAAGTTAGGGATTTTGGTAATTTCATTGGCAATATATTGGCCGATCCTGATAGGTTTTATAGGTTTGAATAATGGGTATATTTCGCGGAATTTTATAGGGAATGAAGGGGACAAAGTTGGAATTTTTTAAAAAAATGTATGGAGTCCCCATGTTTTTTCCTAAACTATTTCATACCAAATCAAAAAAACTCCATAATTTTAGGTTCATGGTCTAATAGTGGCCAAACAATGGGTGTTGGACAAGTGTCTAGTTCATTTTTTCCTATAAGTTTAAGGTTTATTCCATTGTTAAGCTTAATTTTTCTTTAATCATTGTAATTAATTTAAATTACTTTCACTACAAATTTTGGTATAAAAAATAATTTTAACATATTAGAAATTAAAAATTATGATTATTTCAAATATGGAATACATTTTTTAAAATTATAATTTAAAAAGTGGTAGAAATTAATTGAAATTTGATTCTGCTGACGGTAAAACACTGTGGGGTTTCATTGTAAACAATGATCAAAAGATTGCTATGTTTTTATATCCAATTTAAATGTGAAATTAGATCGAATGACCTATATTGGATTAATTGATAAAAATTACATCTAATTAAAATTTAAAACAATTAAAAAATATTATATCTCATTATAAATAAATTTGACAAAAAGTAGTTTTGAATAAAAATACCATATTTTTCACTATTCGTCCAGAAAAGATGTTTTGTAGAGAAATCACAGAAATTAACTCTAAGATAATAGTTACATTATAAATTAAAAAATTAAGTTTATTTTATAAAATTAAATTTCTTAATGTGTCTAAAACTAATTTTATTATTTTTTACAGAAGGATATAAAAATCAATTCATTTAAGAAAATAGTCTTTCAAAAAATATAAGGACATTAAACATATTATGTATTTAATTATAAATGTGATTTATTTATATAAAAAAATTATAAAAAATATTTTAAATGTATTTATTATTATTCATATTACTAATTTTATTGACTAGGTTATAATTATCTCATTTAAATAAATATGAAAACAAAATATGTTTCATAGAAACTTTGTGTTGCGTGTAACATAGGCCAAGTTGCTGTTGTGTATAACACACATTGAGTCAGTTTCATGTTAAAGGAATGTGTGAATTATTCTAATAATAAAAATCAATGAAAATTTAATTTATTCAGGAAATGTTCCAGAAAATCTCAAGGTACTACTGGTAATAAACATAAAAAAATTAAATCATGAATCCCAATATATAAATACTTCAACCATTTTATAATCACATAGGTCCTTTATTTTCCTACATTTTATACTTTATAATAGGGAATTTACTCAGAAAATTCCCAATTTTTCTATATTTAAGATAGAAAACTCTAATCGGATCCTCAAAATGAGATTTGTTTCCTTTCTATGTACTCTTCATTTTTCCTTGACATTTATTTTCATTATTACATTCTTTTCTACAAATAAAGTAAATTATTTTTCCTTTCAAAAACAGTCCTTGGTGTCTCATTCCATATGTACCACATTATTTCATTATTTCTTCCATGGTCACCATCACCCGAGCACTTAGAGAACTCCATCATTATCTTATTTGGTGAGTCTGGGAATTGGTTAATGTATAAGTTGTTAATTATATTTTATTCAAAATGATTGAGAATAATTAAAATATCATTCTCTACATTCATCATTACATTTGGGTTCTCATAGTTACAAACTTTTTCATCATATTCAATATTAACATGAATCATTTGGGTTTTATCCATTGACTACAACCAAAAATAATAGTGTGAGAAACCATAATCATAGTGGGAAGTATAATGATCCTATATTTTTGTTCATTTATATTATATATATTTTTCATAGTAGATAACATATTACAAAAATAGATTCCCAAAGACCATATTAGTGTTGTTACTTTGGAAACTTGGAACCAAAAATATTCTAACGAAGAAAAAGATCTACAATATGTCCCACAAAGATCTTCCCCTTTGTAATTATACTTAAAACCCATTCTTCATAACCTAGGGAAAGGAAGCATAAGAAATGGGTGAGATTAAATTCCCAGTAAGGATAAATATATATAAAATAAAAGTATAACATGAAAATAAGGGCATTATAAAATGATTGTATCAATTGAAGATCATACCCTACATATCAATGATTTTAAACATGAATCATGGAATAAATATTTTAAATTCATAATACATGAATCATACGATAATCAGGAACACAATCCTTGAACAAATAAAATATGATTAACACATGGAATTGTACCATACACATCATTATAAAACATCATGAACATTTATAATTAGAAAAGGTTTCACTCATTAAGTTGAATACATGAAACTAGACCTTCGTAGAAACTTATATACATGCAAATAGGTCCACACATCACATTGTGAACATGTAATCAAGTTCAAGTATAAACTTATGGACATGAAACTAAGTCCACACATAACATTATGAACATGTAATGAGGTTCACGCATAAACTTACAGTCATGCAAACTAGTCCATCCATAACATTTTAAACATTTAATTAGGTTCATTCATTACATTATGAACACATAATAAGGTTCACTCATAATATTGTGAACTGGTAATCAAGTTTATGAAAAACTTATGGACATGAAACCAGGTCTATGCATAACATTGTGAACATGTAATCAGGTTCATGCATAACATTTATAAAAATGATTCATCCATCATTAAGCATTTCATTGGAGGTAGATATAGGTCTCACCCATCATGTAATAATTCATACATACATGTGAAAAAGGATAAATAAATATGTATCATATCATTACCCATAAAAAAGAGATCATATCATAACCCATGTAATGGGTATCAGAAACATTTAATCATATCATAACCTATGTAAAATATAAAGGTTTCAAACACAATTAATTCTATAATAACCCATGAAAGGAAGTGGGTATCATAAACATTTATCATGGTATAACCCATTGAAGATAAATAGGTTTGATAATCATTTCACCCACAGAAAGAGGAACGTGTTTCAAAAAAATATACCTCGTGAAAGGGAAATGGGTTTCCATAAATTTAATACCTTCAAAACATAAACCATTCAGAGGAAGAATATTAATGAAACATTTTTATCATTCTATATAAGGGCTTGAGTAACATCAATCGATGTCGTCTTAGATGGAAAATAATTTTCAAATATCATTTAAAAACATTACTTCAAAAAATATCATTTCTTCTTTGAAAAGGGATTTTTGAAACATAAAACCATTTGAAAACTATTTTCTTTTAAAATAATTTGAAAACATATAAATAAGGATTGAAATAATTTTGAAACTCTTTTTTCCTTGAAAACATGTAAACTAAGCTTCAAATTTTTCCAAAAATAAATTGTTGGAAAAAACGTTGATAAACTATAAATAAGTCTTGAAATTTTTTTTAAACCATTTCTTTGAATATAAATTGAAAAATTATAAATAAATCTTGATAATGTTTTGACAACTATTTCTTTGAAAATACTATAAAACTTATAAAAAAGATTTTAAAATCATATGAAACAATAAAAAAAATTTAAAACTTTTTTCATTGAAAAAAAGTTTAAAACAATGAATTTCAAAATTATTAAAAAAAATTTCTTAAAAAATAACTTTATAACTTTATAATTTAAGCCTTAAGGAAATGATGGTCATGATGACAAGTAAATCTGTACATACTAAACATTCCTTTTACACCGTAAAATGTTTAGAAAAGTGACTTGACTGGAAAACAAGAAGAAGATTAATTTTCAAGAACCATTTTTCTTAAAAAGGTCAAACATGGTTAGGAATTTATTTTAAATATAATATTAGAATAGTAGAATATTTTTTGAAACCTTTTTAGAAATAATTTTTTTGAATGATCCTATATTTTCTGACAAATGAGAGAGGTAAAACACTTTATTTATCATATTATGTACCAAAGTGTGAAAAAATGGTACCATGACTTGGATATAAAATTAATAAATAGAGTTTTATAAGAAAACATGAGAGTTCTCAAGAGTTGTATCATAATATTTCATCAATGTGAGCTTAATGATAAACAATCTCAATAGACGGTGATATTGTAAATATAAATCATTACTAATTTGGTATCTTTGAATCATAATAAAATGAAAAGATTAAAATTAAATACAACCAAAAATATCAGCAAAATTAGAATATTTATGATATAATAAGTCAAAGGTATTATATACTCATGGAAAAATGTAAGTGGATAACATGGCACGTGTCTCAACGAAGGCCTATTGAGACAAAATTACTTTACCGATTTGGTATATTTTGAAGCCTAAACCCCTTAAAATAAAGTTAATAAAAGAGATATATAAATACCCATAAATTTAATTATAATAATAATATAATACATACATGTTAACTATACACATAACACAAAAGTAATGGGTAGTGAATAAAGTATGTACCTCACAAAAATAAAAAGTGAGATGAAATTCTCTTACCTTGTGTTTTGACTCTCATCGTACTCATACAAAATTCATGTCTAATAAATATATGTTTACTATAGATCTATTAAAAAATATTATTATATATAATTCCATATATGGTTTTATTATGACTTTATATTACTCTCTTGTTAAAAATTTTATATTTTGAGTTTCACTTCCGGTAATATCCTCTTTGTTCTTCACAAGTTTATTAATTTGTTATATCTTTGGTCCTTATACTTAAATAATGATTTATAGAATATAAAACCAGATGTAAATATCAATATTATTTATTATACGTGTATTATATTATTATATAGAATATATATGTATGCAATGGAATACACCATTCATGAAGATGATGGGTTGTATGAACACATGAGCATTGTTTCTATTTTATTATTATATTGAAAGAAAGAAAGAAAACTACATATAAGTATATCTATAAATAAAATTGTTATAGTAGAATTATTATGTCATATATATCATATAAGGTCACTAATACCATCATTAATGTGATACATGTAGTGTGTGAATGAATCATGTTTCTTTGAGGGGCCAGTAGTCCACACACCCTGAAACAAAATTATCATATTTACACAGAATTGAATGTATCATGATATGAATGGTAAAATAATTATATAATATTAAAGTAATAATATATATCATATATACCATTATAAATATATTTTCCATAATATTTCCCACTATGAGAGGTTGTAAAGGAAAATTAACAATCATCGTTTTCTGAGGCGGTAGTTTGTTGTCCATGAAAACAGTATGTTCGTTTCCCATTAGATGGGAGTGTTGTTAAGTTTAGGTATAAAACATAGTAAAAATCTAATTATATTTATTATACTACTGTTGTATAATAATCACACAATAAGAAGAATTTAAATATTGTAGAAATAAAATAAAATAAAGGATTTTGAGGGAGGGTGTTACCTCTTAATCGGACAACCCCTATTGGTTTTCACCAAAGAGATTCCTTGTAAGGTTTTCTATGAGAAGGAAGGATTCTAGGAGGAAGTTAGGGATGTTTTAAAGTTTATTGGGAATATATTTTATGAACCTAAGAAGTTTTATAGGTTTAAACAATGGGTAGAGGTGGTGGCCCTTAATACGGAAGGGAGGGGACAGACATAGCATTTATTAATGAAATTAGGGATAACCATGTTTTTTCCTAAAAAAGGTCATAAAAACCCAAAAAAAACTAAATAATGGAAGGTTTATGTCCAAATAATGTCCATAAAATCAGTTTTGGACAAGTGGAAAGGTCGTTTGGGCCCTTAATTTTAAGGTTTATTCCCTTATTAAGTTTAATTTTACCTTAATCGTTGCTATTAATTCTAATTAATTTCACTAATATTTATGGTACAACAATATATTTGTTACACCCCTAGATTTTATGAGATATATTATTTTAATGTATTTGATGACTTTCATTGTAAGATACACCAAGATTATCTTTCGTTATACGCAACACTGTTCTTGGCTTGTGGTGAACACAATTTCAAGTTCATTTGATAGAATTAATTTCACGTAACACTGAGTATATATTTTTTTCAATGTAAAAATGAAATAAGTTTGTATTTTTCTTATATGAAAAACCAAAGGAATATTTCACTACATGCAACACCAAATTGGCTTGTTCTACACGCGAGAGCTATCTTCTCCGTTAGCTTGTGTTTTAGGCGATACTGAGTTTCACTAAATAATGATATATTATCAAAATATTATTATTTAATCAGATATAAACTAGCCATTATGAATAGTATTAACCAAATTTTTTTTGTATATAACATTATAATTCATATTACAAATTTTCTAGAACATAGTGTGACAACAAAATCAATTTTTTGAATAAAAGAAGTATTTTTCAAAAAATGTTGTTTTACCGCTTTTTGATGGCACACCCATTTTAAATCTAGTTTTTGACACTTTTGAAAGTTTAATTTGATAAAATAAACCATTTATTTGGAATTAGGACCTCATAATTTACTTTTTTTGAATTTTTGGTATTTTTCTAATAGAATTAAAATTTTAATGAATAGTAAAAAATACTGCATTTTAATTTGAAACTATCTTTTTATCTAATTTATTTATATAGGAAGATTAACTTTTTTATTAGTTTTAAAGTGTAATTTGATTATATTTTTATCATTTAATCCAATGTTGGTCATTAGAAGTAATTTCACTTTTAAATCAGAAATAAACACATGTCAATCTATTTATAGTTATTACTTCCTTAAAAACTCAGTTTTTTGTTTTGACAATGGAAATTAATTTTAAATTAATTACTGCAAATTTTGTGTTTTGAATTTGTAAGAATGTATTCTATATTTGGAATCAAAAGGTTAAAATTGTGTAAATAGGTACCTTTTATTTTTTGGACATTATGAATAGTAACTTCAGTAATTATTTTATTTACCATGGTTAAAAGGTAAATATAATAAATAAGGATAAAAGATAATATTATAATAATATTAAACTACCATAACACATGTCCTAACCCTTTTAGAGGAGATATTATAAACCATAGGCATCCGTGGATCTGTTTTCGGACCCCATGGATTCACTTGAATGTGAAAATGAAAATTTATAAGAATTAACTTAAAGTAAAGATAATTACAACCTAAACCTATATCTTTTACTAAATATATTTTAATATAGGGTTATATATAACTGATCTCTAAGACTATAAATATTAATTATAAAGCTAAAAAGATTTCCTACATCATAATATTTTATTTTTAATTTTTAGACATTAAATAAATATGTTTATTTAAGACACAATTATGTTGTAGTGATTACCCCATTAATGAAACATTTAAATAAATGAATTTATAAATATTTAAGTAAATTTAATTTGAATATTTTGATGTCATCCAAGAATTTTATGGATGAAATTTATATATTATGGATGATTTAATGTCTTTTTTTCGAAGTAATAAAGTTTTTTGATTTTTTTAAAATTCATGTATGAATATAATCCAAAATTGACATAATTCATAATTAAAAACATAAAATAGTTTATTAAAAGATATTAAATTTATAAAAATATGAAATTCATCCAAATTGTTAATATAAGTCCATATATTTCATAAATAACTTTTTTTGGGTTGTCTGACATGATATGTTAATTACATTAACCAACAATGTGTAAATAAAATGATATCACGATAAGATTAAAAATTTTCAAATATAGGTTAAACAAAAAAGATAAGGATAAAAAAATATTCAAAACTTGTCTAAAAATAATTGGATGATGGGTATTCAAACCAACATCATCTTATCTTATAATTAAATAAGTTGTGGATCTTTTTTAATCTAAACTTAATTCATAATAAATTAATATTTTGAGAGTTTCCTAAAGTTTCCCTTTCCTCTCTTATAAAAGGTCACATCCTCCCTCTTTTATTCACACTATTTTGAGCCTTCAAGCTAGGCCAAACCCTTCCCATTTCCCTTCTCAAATTCTCTAGTAACATTCTAGAGGTGCTGGTCTTCTGAAAAGACCAACAATAGTGCCCTAAGAGGAAATTTAAAGGAGGCACCTTGAGGAAGAGGTAATCTCCTCTACAGATTCATTCAGATTTTTTTCTTCATCTACTTCCCCTTATTTAGTTGTTACATTATAAAGTAATAACATAGATATGACTTATATATTAATATGTTATTATAAATATGAAACAACCCTATTTCACCTTCTATACATCCTACAAAAAATGAAATTACCGCGCGTGCGTATGTACAGCTTACCGTCTCCACGTCGTGGTGTAATCGGTTTTTCACAGTCACCTTATTTGGATAAGTATAATGGTGGAAATAATAACTATATATGATTAATATAACATGATACCAATTCTAATATTTTATACACCATCCACTTCAATACCATTTAATAATTATGGGAACAATATCATCGCTCGTGTGTACGTACGGCTTATCATCTCCACTACTATGGGAAAAATAGCCTTTTGCGACGGGAATAGATATCATCACAAATAATCCTTCGAATAGATTATTTGCGACAGAGCCGTCAACCCATCACAAATAGTGAGTTACTTGGGATGGGATAAGGGGTCCCTTCGCAAAAGGTTTGGTGTGGTTTGCACACCCAACCGCAGGAATGGTATTTTTGATGGGGGTGCCTCCCCGTCACAAATACACGGCGGCGGTAAATAATATTTGCGATGGGGAGCCCCCCCCCCCCCCATCGCAAATACCCTGCAGCGGGAAATGCCATTTGCGATGGGGGCATGCCCCCACTGCAAATGTTGTGTCGGTAGGTCGCTATTTGCGAAGGGATCCATTGCAAATACTCATTTAACCGCTGACAGTAATTTATGCGGGTGAAAGTATTTGCGACGGGAATCCCGTCAGAAATAGTTCATGGCAAATAATCTAACCTATATATACCACCATTCGTTTTTCCTTCTTCCTCTCTATTCCAACTTTCTCTCTCTCTAAACTCTGATTTTAGAGTTAAAACTTCTTTGAGTTAAATATTTTTACGAACAGATCTTGAAGTTGTCTACACCTATAAGAGATCAAGTTTAAAGGTATTTATGTTTTATTTAATTTTCTATTCATTTCATTTTTTATATTAATATTAATTATTATTAATTAGTTGTAATTAAATTAGATTCAGATTGTTTTGCTATCTGTATATATTTGTAGTAATAAATTGAAAGTATTAGTGATAATTATTAATAATTAGTGGTAATTAGATATTATTAACGATAATTAGCAATCAATATAAATAATTAGCAGTAATTAGTAATTAGTAGCGGTAATTTGCAGTAATTAATAGTAATTAACGCTAATTAATAATAATTAAAGGTAATTAGTAATAATTAGGAATAAATAGTAATAATTAGTAAAAATAGTAATAAAGGATAATAATTAGTAATAAATAATAATAATTCATAATAAATAATAATAATTAGTAATAAATACTAATAATTAATAATAAATACTAATAATTATTAATAAATACAAATAATTAGTAATAATTAGTAATAATTACTAATAATTACTAATAATTACTAATAAATATTAATAATTACTAATAATTAGTAAAAATTAGTAAAAATTAGTAAAAAAATAGTAACAAATACTAAAAATTAATAACAAATACTAATAATTTGTAACAAATAGTAATAATTAGTAACAAAAAATAATAATGAGTAAGAATTACTAATAATTACTAATAAATACTAATAAATAGTAATAATTGGATATAATTAGTAATTATTAGAACTAATTTGTAATAAATAGCAACAAATAGTATTAATTTGCAATAAAGTGTAATAATTTGCAATAATTAGTAATAATTAGCAATAATTACTAATAATTAGAAATAATTGGTAATAATTAGCAATAAATGGTAATAATTAGCAATAAATTGTAATAATTAGCAATAAATAGTTATAATTATCAAAAAATAGTATTAATTAGCAATAAATACTAATAATTAGGAATTAATGGTAAAAATTAAAATAAATAGTAACAATTAGTAAAAAAATAGTAATAATTAACAATAATTAGTAATAAATACTATCAATTAGTAATAAATACTAATAATATGTAACAACTACTAATAAGTAGTAAAAATACTAATAATTAATATTAATTAGTAATAATTAGTAATAATTATTAATAACAAATAATGATTATTAATAATTTGTAAAAATTAGTAATAATTAATAATAAATAGTATTAAATAGTATTAATTAGTAATAAATAGTATTATTTTTTAATAAATAGTATTAATTAGTAATAAATACTAATAAATAGTATTAATTAGTAATAAATACTAATAATTAGTAATAAATAGTAATAATACTAATAACTTGTTATAAATAGAAATAATTAGTAATAATATGTAAAAAATAGTAACAATTTGTAAGAAATAGTAATAATTACTAATAATCAGTAATAAGTACTAATAATTAGTGATAAATTATAATAATTTGTAATAAATGCTAATAATTAGTAATAAAGACTAATAATTAGGAATAAATACTAATAATTAAAAATAAATACTAATAATTAGAAATAATTAGTAATAATTAGTAATAATTAGTAATAATTACTAATAATTAGTAATAATTACTAATAATTAACAATAATTACTAATAATTAGCAATAATTACTAATAATTAGCAATAAATTATAATAATTAATAATAAATAGTAATAATTAGCAATAAATAGTAATAATTAGCAATAAGTAGTAATAGTTAGAAATAAATAGTAATAATTAGAAATAAATAGTAATAATTTGTAATAATTAGTAATAATTAGATTTAATTAGTAATAATTAGTAAAAAAATTAAAAATAATTAGTAAAAAATAGTAATAAATACTAATAATTGGGGAAAAATACCAATAATTAGTAATAATTGGCAGTAAATACTAAAAATTAGTAATAAATACTAAAAATTAGTAATAATTAGTAATAATTAGTGACAATTAGTCATAATTAATCATATTTAGTCATAATTAGTAATAATTAGAAATAATTAGTAATAATCAGTAATAATTAATAATAATTAGTAATAATTATGAATAATTAATATTAATTATCAATAATTACTATTAATTAGAAATAATTAGTAATAATTAGCCATAATTATTAATAATTAGTAATAATTAGTAATAATTTGGAATAATTATTAATAATTTGCAATAATTAGAAATAATTAGAAATAATTAGTAATAATTAGTAATAATTAATAATAATTACCAATAAAAAGTAATAATTGATTCGAAATTTTAATAATTAGCAATAAATAGAAATAATTAGCAATAATTAGTAATAATTAGCAATAATTAGTCACAATTAGAAATAATTAGTAACTATTAGCTATAATTAGTAATAATTAGGATTAATATGTAATAATTTAAAATAATTAGTAATAATTGGTAGTAATTAGAAATAATTATTTGTAATTATTCATAATTATTAGTAATTAGAAATAATTAGTAATAATTAGAAATAATTAGAAATAATTAGAAATAATTAGTAATAATTTGTAATAATTTGAAATAATTTGTAATAATTATGAATAATTACTATTAATTAGCAATAATTAGTTATAATTAGAATTAATTGGTAATAATTAACAATAAATATTAATAATTAGATATAATTAGTAATAATTAGCAATAATTAGTAATAATTAGCAATAATTAACAATAATTAGTAATAATTAAGAAAACTAATAATAATTAGGAATAATTAGTAGTAATTAGATATAATTTGTAATCAATGGTAATAAATAGTAATAAATAGTAATAACTAGTAGTAATTAGTAATAACTTGTAATAATTAGTAATAGTTTGTAATACATTGAATAAATTAGTAATAAATTGAAAGAATAAGTAATAAATAGGGATAATTGTAATAAATTGAAAGAATTGGTAATAAATAGGGATAATTATAATAAATTGTAAGAATTTGGCACAATTTTCAGTGTATTACCGGCACTCCTTTTTCTCAATGACTCTTATCTTTTCAACTATCACCGAATTAAAATATTGGAAAAAATGTTCTCCTATGTATGCATATCCAATCACGTATGCACGAGATTGGATATGAATTCATAGGACCACATTTTTCATAACGTTTTTAGGTGGTGGTAGTTGCAAGAAGAAAATTCGTCAATGAAAAGGGGGCTCTTTTGTCTAATGGCTCATTTACTTGCATCTTTCTCACTATAAAATCACAATGAAGAATCTGGTCAAAGGTACTCTTATGCATTCTCGTATGCAAGGGAATAGATATGCATACCTTCAAATAAATTCTTCATTGTGATTTCAGTTTGAGAAAGTTGTGAGTAAATAAGTCGTCAGACAAAAGAACAACCGCCAATCCACTGGAAATTATGTCACCTCTAATTAGGGGTAATTAGTAAGAAGTGGTTGTAATTATTTTTCTATTCTTTTCTAGATAGTTTGTTTCTTATATCAAATTATTCAAAGACAGTAATGATTTTATATTTTTTAGAAAAATATAGAACAAGGAATTCTACAACAGTCACTATTAGATGACTGCGCTTGGCTAAATCAGCATCAAAATCCCAACAATTCTGGTTTAAATCTTATATATATTGAGGGTGTTGAAGATTTCTTATCATTGCATCATTAAAACCAGAATTTGTTTTAGAATAAACAATTAAGTGTCCTTATTAAAAATGTGTTATGAGAACGTTTGAAACATTTGACAACATTGGGGGACATTTCTTGCATTTTTCTTTTCAACTATATTATGTTTTTTAGTATCAATATAGTGAACGCAGTTCCAGATAAGATAATAATAATTTGATTTCAGATCCATCACAGTTTCAAAATTTAGTACATGATGTTGCAGGACCATCTGTTCAACACACTAGAACTCAGGATGATATTTATTTAACACCTGAGTGGGAACCATCAGAAGTTTATGAGTTGTTGAGGTATTCTGAGGATAAATTATATCCTGGTTTCAAGATATGAAAATTATAAGAGGTTATAAAATTTATGGCTACAAAATCATATAATGGAATTTAAAACAATTGTTCTGATCAGATATTTTCTTTGGTTAAATCATTGTTACCTAAAAAAAATGTGTTGCCTAAAAATTACTATGAGAGAAAGAGGTTGGTTCTTAATTTGGGCCTTAGTTTTCAAAAGTTTCATGCATGTTCAAATGATTTATTCTTATATTCTGATGAAAATGATTCTTTTGATAGTTTCCCCACATATGGACAATCGAGGTATAAAGAACAATCGTGAGAGGACCAGTTTTAGAAAGGCCTACCACTGAGAGGGGGGGGAATCATTTTTGGGGACTTTTTAAACCAATTTTTTCTTTTTTTTCTTGTACATCCTAACCTATTAGGATCTTGATTCCCATATTATATTTTCCCTATCACATGCAAAAATATAAAATCAATTAAAATATGCACACGATATTTTTACAATGTTCACCACTCAATAAGAGAAGTTATGTCCTTGTCGTGTATGGTAATGACCAGTGCACAGATTCTCCACTATAATGTATAAACAGTTATAGTGGTTGACTAGGAGAACAATCTTCTAGTCTGTGTGCCTCCCTACACTTGGAGGAGGGAAGGAAATAATCACTTCTTAGTGTTTCTCCCTACACACAAAGGGGGGAAGGGAAACGACCCTCTTATAACATGAAACAAGTAGGATATACCCTTACACTTGTTGGTTCTTTATACTGCCATTGTAGATAGTCTCTTGTAGCCTCTAGTTGGTTCTTATACTACCTCTGAAGATAGACTTCTCTCTATTAAAAGAGTTTTCTACACCAAAAGAATCTTCCACCTATTGAGACCTGTTGGATGCTACAATGCTACTTTGTTCTACAATAACCTTATTCTTCTCCTAGTTACTTACTTATAAACATATAAGTAACCAACATCTTCTTTCTCTGTAGAAAACCTATAAGCTTCACAGTCTTCTTCTTCTACTTCTTCTTCAATTCAATACCAGCTGCACTGAAACCTACTCTTCTTCACACTTTATCTTTCAGTGAAAAACCAACTGCACTAAGACCACTTCTCTTATTCTTGCTAGAATCGGAAGCTCCCTTTTTTTATTGTTAGATCAATGAAGTCCGAATCAGCTTAGCATCATCACAGTTGACCATAAGCTGGTAAAAACTTCTCACCCAACTCACAATTTGTGCGCCAATCCATACTTGCGTGCCACCCTGTTTGCACGCCTCCCAGCTTGCGCACCACCAACTACTTGTGGGCCACAATTGTTATTGACTCAAAACTTGCACGCCACTTTGGGGTTTGACACAACACACTTGTTTCACAAAAATACCTACATGTGCACCTCGTAAAACTGGTGCACTACTTTTACTTGCGCACCACTCTACCTGTGGGCCTCCCTGCTTGCACGCCACTCTTCTTACACGCCTCCCCTACTTGTGTGCCTTCACAATTGCGTGCCTTATAAATAACTCCCAAATTTTAACACCCCAAGCTTCCAAGGTACGCGTCTCTTTGAATAATACAGTAGTGTGTGTTGTACGCAACTTCGAGTTCTAACACACACCCCGACCAATCAAACTAGCCATCATGAAAAGTAATACCCACATTTTGAAATTTTATAAATTTTATCCTTCAAAATGTACTTCATTTTTCGATACGTAATATCAAAATTATCTTATGGTGAATTTTTTGTATTTTTCTGAAAACATTCAATTTTTGATGAATAGTGAAAAAACTCTGAGTTATAGTTTAAAACCGAATTTTTATTTAAATTTTTATTTATTTTATTTAAATTTAATTAATGTAAAAATAGATATATAATACTTATATAAGTTCAATATATTTCATTGTAGTTAGTTTAGAATAATTTTAGATATATAAAAATTTTATTGAACTTTTCACCGTCTTTTACCCACCTCCTAGGAGAATTTGCAAATTCACATAAAACATAATTCCACCGCTTCTGTGAGTGGAATTTCAAAAAGTTGAGAGACACGGTTAATATCAAGGAGTAAAATTTGGTTCAATAAGATAAAAATATTTTTTTGTGAATAGTAAATTTTTACTTTTATTTACCACGGTTAAAAGTAAATAGGGTAATTAAGGGTAAAAATGATATTAATATTACCATAACAAATGTCTTAATTCTATTGGACAATTTAAATCGACCAAAAACAACCTTAGGAATAAAATATTATCATTTTGGTCCACTTGGATTAGATTAGGACTTTTATTATTATTTAATTCAAAGAAGAGTTAAATGAGTTAAAATCAATGATTAATAACTATAAAATTTTTAATATAGGGTTATTCTTAAGATAAATTCGATTAAAAATATTCATTATAAAGCTAAAAAATTTCATACATAATGGTATTTTATTTATAATTTTTAGACATTAAATAATTTTATTTATTTATGAAAAAATGGTGATGCAGTAATTTCCTAATTAATGAAATATTAAAATAATTGATATTATAAATATCAAAATAAATGTAATTTGAGTCTTTTTATGAATTCCAATAATTTTATTGGTTAATATGACATATTATGATTGTTTATATAAATTCTTTTCGAATTAATAATGCTGTTATAGAATTATCAAAAACAAACTAGCCAATAGTGTCAAAATTGACATAAAAGAGTTTTTAAAACAAATATTATATTATAAATTGTTATTTTATTCCTAAAAATATAAGGTTCGGAAAAAAGATTCATATAATGATAGGTGTATCATTAATGGACCACTTGGGGGGTCTCTTGGGGGTATATAGTAAGTTTATTAACTATATAATATAAAAATACAAAGACACATGGTAAATTTCAAACTATTTAACTAAGAGTTAAATATAAATGATAAGGTTAATATAGTGACCCAAACCTATCCAAAATATATTGGTTGAAAGGATTTAGACCCATAACTACCTTAACATTTAAATAATCCACTTTTGAGAAATTATAAACCGAATATTAATTTATTATAAAATAATATTTCTATCTTTTCCAAAGGTGCCCCTCACACCTCTTATAAAAGGGAAATCCACCTTCTCTCTAATTTACACCTTAAAAGCCTTTTTTATTAGCCAACCCCTACCCAAATATTCTCTCAACTTCCCTCAATTCATCCTAGAGGCCTGATGTTGATCATAAATCCAACTTTAGGATCCCTTTTGATCAAATCAAAAGGAAGAACCCGAAGAAGAGGTAATGTTTTCACCACCCTCTTTCAAGTACCTTTCTTCTTCAAATTCTTCTTTCTTTGTTATTTACTTTCTAAAATAATAAATCCGTTATATTTTATATACTATGATGTTGTAATAAATATGGTATAACCATATTCAGTATTATATCCATCCTTGGAATAAAATGTCACCATACGTGCGTACATACGACCTACCCTCTCCACATTGTGGTGTAATTGTTATTCAATAAATTATTATTCTGATGTGTATAATAATGATGTTTAATTCTTGTAAATAATAAATATAACATGATAATGATCTTGTATATATGATATAACATCCAATTATATATTATTTTAATAACAAAAGAATGATATTGTCGCTCGTGCATACGTACGGATTACCGTCTCCACGAACGTGATGAGATTCATTCCCCATCATATCCATTCAAGAATAAATTTAATTTAATGAATAAAAATATTTTCTAGAGACATGATATCATCGTGTATATTAATAATATACAACCTATCCATAACAAACACGACTTATGTAACAAAACATATATGAGAAAACGAGTAATTTAACACTTGAAACGACGATAATACTAAGATATTATTAACAAAGAAATGTTAAAATATCATATATGATATTATATTAATGTATATAATTCTTGTATAATTTAATAAAAATTATTTCACCATTATACAGGAGGTTAACCTACCCTCAACCAAGGAAAAGTACAAGTTAAGGGGTTTTCATCTCATTCCTTATTCCCGTGAGATTCATGCCATATTGTCACTATTACCTTTTGTGTGGTGTATGTACTGACCATACTTGTAATATTTGTGTAATACACTTTAATTTATTTGTATTTACATATTCATTTTATGATACCTCTTTCATGGGGTGTATGTTTCATAAGTTACCAAATTGGTAAGGGTTTATTTCACAATCTCTTCCTTATCCGAGGTTGTTTATATGTAATTATCTAGTGGGACCTCTTTATCATCCACATCCATGTTTCCTAAAAATGTATTTCAAATAATTCTTAATATTTTATAGATTATGGGTTCAAGTCATTTATAACCTTTTTTACTTTTTATAAGAATTTTATAAAGGAATCTTTCTGTCGTTTTCCAAACAAGGTCCTTTTTAACCTTTTTGACCGAATTAAGGTAAGAATATCTTTTTTAAATTATACGGATGGTGTGGCTATTTTCTGCCATTATAAATTTTTCTAAGCATCCCTTACAAGGTATAATAATATTTTCAAATTAAATGTTTTCTTTTATAATTACGTGACTTTTAAATGATTTAAAAAAATATATATTTCTCTCAAATAGTTTTGATTTCATCTATGTCAACATCATTTAATGGATTTTAAGATTATTTGAAGTTTATTTGTTATAATACAAAACATCCCTATTGTATTGAAGGTTTCATGATATGTTTGACTATGTATGTGTTATTTTTATACCATTCATGGTTTATGGAGAAAGTATTGACATTTCATATGCTAGTTTTAATATGAATGTTTATGTTATGTTTAAACCTGTTCATATGAGGAATGAATTGGACATAATAAGTGAAGGGTGGAGCCCTCTATATCTCCTTAATGAATTGATAGGTCTCATGAGAAAAACTATTGTCTTGGCACAAGGCCTTGAAAAAAATCTTATTTGTAGTCTTGGCACAAGGCCTTGACTATGTGGTTATGATAGTCTGGAATTATGCATTCCATCATTATGAAAGTGGTTATTGATATTGCATGTGATTATTCGACTAGTAGAATATCCATTTGAATAAGTAAATGGAATTATTTAATTTTATGTTTTCCTTATTATGCTGAAGTTCAAGTTTAAAAGTCTTTTGTTTAAGTTATATATTGCCTTAAATGTTTATGCTTATTTATGAAAGTTTTCGCTATATTTTTATACTTACTGAGCATTTGAGCTCAACCCTTTCTATGTTTTATTTTTCCCAGGATGTGAAGAAGTATTTTATGGATGACCTGCCGGGATAGTATAAGAGGATATGAGTGTGGAGACAAGATATTGTTGTAGTTTTCACATTATGATGTAATTTAAAATTTATAAATGTATCTAGTGTTTCCAAGGATACTAAACTAATCGTTCTTTCGAGATTTGATCTTTTGTGATCATGCCAATGTTATGTAATAATGCACTGAATCTGGGTAACTAGGGTCGGGGTGTTACAGTTGGTATTAGAGGAAGTTTAGTACAAACCTTAAAAGATAGATTTAGATAAACTCTGATTAGAGCACATAGACCTAAGATGTACTTTGAGGATTAGTATAGAATAACTTCCTAGAATTTTGGTACTGTAGATATTTTGAGAGTTTTCTGAGAAATACATCCTTGTCTGGATACGAGTAGGTAGAGGCGGCTCTGGCACAGATGTACCTAGTGGTAAAACCCAAAAACACCGCTTTGAGCTAGACTCGAATGGGAAATGGTGCACGACAACAGGCCTTGCTGCACTCTTGGTTACGACACTCCTATGGGATATGCTTAGGATAATTCTCATTTTCTTTACAAAACATTATGAAGGGTTTATGAGTATATAATTTCTCAAAGAAAACATTTTTATGATTATGGATTACATCCATAAACTGTTCAATTTATGTTAGGTGTTTTACAATTTTGGATTTATGTATTGCGATTCATAAACTAATCTAGTGTATGCCATTGTTTATAAATGACACCTAGTGGAAGAAATGGAAACTGTATCAATGCACTCACTCCATGTAGGGATTTCCCTCCTACTAAAAATAATTATAGTGGAGTTGGTGATGCAACTGGTGCTGATCAGCTAATCACCATACTGGGACATCTCACTCAGGTTATGAATAATAACCTTACCCATATGGAGCACCCTGATTTGCATCATGGACGATAAATGTTAGATCGCTTCATGAGGCAACAACCACCAACATTCAATGGGAGTAAAAATCCCTTAGTAGCTGAGCAATGGATAAATTCCTTAGAGAAAATATTTCATGCCTTGGGGAGTAGTGAAAGGGAAAAAGTTATCCTAGTAGTTTACCACCTCACTAGAGATGCTGATCAATGGTCGTCATTGATTTGAAACACAAAGGAAGACGATGAAGTATCAAATATGGAATAGAGGGAGTTCAAAGATCTTTTCTTAGAAAAATACATTCCTCGTGACCATCGAGCATATATGGAAAGACAGTTTCTAAGCCTGAGACAAAAGGAGGATGAGAATGTAACAAAGTATGAGGCTAACTTTATAAGGATAGAAATGTATTCTGGATATTAAATACATAACCCAAGAAGTAATATTAATCATTTCATTGATGGGTTAAAACAATTTCTTCTTCGAGCATTAGTGTCAGAATCCTTCTCGTCGTACGAAGATATTGTCTCATGTGCTATCAAGAGAGAAAAAGAACTCTCTAAGTCTTACGACTTTAGAGAAAAGCAAGAGAAGAAGAGATCCGCTGATCACTCTGGAAAAGAAAATAAAGGGAAGAAGGAAAAAGTTTATTATCCATCATGCAATAAATGTGAGAAGAAACACCCTGGTACATGCTTGAAAGGAATGGGAGTCTGTTGTAAGTGTGGTGAAAGGGCCGCCAAGCTCGTGATTGCAAGGGGAAAAAAGAATCTATCGATGTTCAATGCTACAACTTCAGGGAGATTGGACATTATGCAAATTAATGTCCTGAGAGTCAGGGGAACTTACCTCATAAAAGGCCAAGGGATCAAAGACAAGCTTATATCATAACTACTGCTGAGGTAGAAGCTCCAAAAGATGTGGTGGAAGGTAATTTAACGGTTTCCTCAAGTTTAGAAAATTAATTATTTGATTCTAGATCATCACATTGTTTCATATCTTCCCAATTTTCTAAGAAAATTAGATATTTTCAATTTTATTTAATAAAGGGGTTTTCAGTTAAAACTCCCATGGGAAGTATCATTGCTACAAAGTTCTGTTGATCCGTTCCCATTAGGGCATATAAATGTTCTTTATATGCTGATCTCATCATCATACAAATGATTGAGTTTGATATAATCCTCAGTATGGATTGGATTTCAGACCATGATGTGAAGATTTATTGTAAGAATAAGGAGGTTTCAATTTTTGATGATGATGATAAGGAACACCTTATCATTAGAGAAGAATCGTCATCACTTGATTATTACCTAGATCCTTCCCCAGTAGCTCAATAATATTAAATTATTGGGGATGAAGAGAATTAAATAACTATGGGTATGGAAAGGAATGTTCAAATAGAGAATGCACCTATTGTGAAAGAATATGTATATGTTTTTCTAGGAGATTTACCTAGACATCCTCTAGAACGAGAAATTTAGTTTTCCATTGATTTAATTCTGGGTTCAAGGCCCATATTTAAGACCCCTTATAGAATGGACACTGTGGAATTAGTTCAACTAAAGAAACAAATAGAGGAATTGAGTAATAAGGGATTTATTCTCCCTAGTTTTTCTCCATGAGGAGCCCCTGTCCTTTTTGTTAAGAAGAAAGATGGATCTATGATGTTATGTATCGACTTCAAGGAAATCAATGATATAACAATAGAGAACAAGTATCCCCTACCTCGCATTGATGATTTATTTGACCAACTGCTTGGAGCTCAATACTTTTCTAAGATTTACCTTCAATCTGGATACCATCAGTTGTGTGTGAAGAAGGAAGACATTCTAAAGACATCATTTCGAACCAAGTACAGGCATTACGATTTTACAGTAATGTCTTTTGGGCTGACTAATACACCCTTTGTTTTCATGGATCTAATGAACAGAGTTTTCTAGAAATATCTTAATGATTTTGTGGTGGTATTTATTGATGACATCTTGGTATATTCAAAAAGCTATGAAGACCATGAAAATAACTTGCGCATTATCCTGAAGACTCTTAGAAGACATGAATTATATGGGAAGTCTAGAAAGTGTGACTTCTGGATTCATGAGATCTCTTTTCTTGGCCATATTGTCTCTAAGGATGGAATCCATGTTAATCCTTCTAAGACCAAGGAAATCCAAGAATGGCCAACCCCGATGAGTATAACCGAGGTATGCGGTTTTATTGTTTTAGCGGGTTATTATAGGTGTTTCATTAGAATTTTCCCAGATTGGCTAACCCATTAACGAAGGTCACACGTAAAGGGGTTAAATTTTTTTGGACAAAAGAGTGTGAAGAATGTTTTGAAGAACTGAAGAGAAGATTAGTCAATTCTTGTATATTGACTCTACCATCGGGGAATGATTGGTTCATTATTTATAGTTATGCATCAAAGAAAGGACTTGGTTGTGTCCTAATGTAGAATGATAGAGTTATTGCCTATGAATCACAACAGCTAAAAATTCATGAGCAAAACAATCCTTCTCATGATCTTGAGTTATATGCTATAATCATTACTTTGAAGATATAGAGACATTATCTCTATGGTGAAAAATGTGAGATATATACCGATCACAAGATTTTGAAGTAAATTTTCTCACAGAAAGAACTCAACATGAGGCAAAGGCGATGGCTTGAACTACTCAAGGATTATGATTTCACGATACACTACCACCCGGGGAAGGCAAATAACGTGGAAGTTGATTTGAGCAGAAAATATCATGGAGTTTTGAACAAGATGAGAGTTGAAAGGGATCCTATTTTCATGGATTTAGTAATGATGGATATGGGAATCACCATGGAAGGTGAATCACCAATGATTTTTCAAATGGTTGTCAAGCCATCTTTATTAGAAAGGATAAAGAGTTCTCAGACCGATGATGAAGAGTTTAAAAAGACGATTAAAGCTATGAATGATGGGAGATTGAGTGACTTTGTGTATGAATATGGAATTTTGAAATTTGGGAAGAGACTTTGTGTTCCTAATATACATGATCTAAAAAGGGAATTGTTGGACAATGCTCATAGTTCTAATTTCACTGTACACCCTGGGAGCACCAAAATGTATAGAGATTTAAAGGAACATTTTTTGGGGGACAAAATGAAGAGGGAGATTGCGGATTTTATCTCAAGATGTATGGATTGTCAACAAGCGAAAGTTAGAAGGCAACAGCCTGGAGGATTCATGCAACCTCTTCCCATACCTGAGTGGAAATGGGATAATATCACAATGGAATTTTTCATGGGACTACCAAAGACTCCTAGAAGGAATGATTAAATATGGGTCATTGTTGATCGTCTTATCAAGTCAGCACATTTTCTTGCTATAAGAGAGGATATACCACTTGAACGTCTAACAAGACTATATATTAATGAAGTTGTGAGAATTCATGGAGTACCCATATCGATTGTTTCTGATCGTGATCCACGTTTTACTTCAAGATTCGGGAAAAGTATTCAGAAATCCCTGGATACTGATCTTTGTTTGACCACTGCCTACCACCCTCAAACAGATAGACAATCCGAACAGACTATTCAAACCTTAGAAGACATGTTGAGATCCTTCTCACTTGACTTTTAGGGTATTTCGGATCAATATTTACCTCTGGTTGAATTTTTCTATAATAATATCTTCCATTCAAGTTATCGGATTGAACCATATGAAGTGTTATACAGAAAGAGATGTCGCACACCAACCTATTGGGATGACGTTGGTGAAAGAAAACTTGTAGGCCCAGAACTGGTGGAGTAAAGGATAGAAAAGGTAAAGGTAATCCAAAACCACATTAAAGTAGCTCAAAGTAGGTAGAAGAGCTATGCTGACAACTGAAGGAATGATTTGGAATTTCAGGTAGGAGATCATGTTGTCTTGAAGGTATCTTTTTGGAAGGAAGTTATACGTTTCTGTAAGAAGGGAAATTGAGTCCCAGGTACACCAGACCTTTCAAAATTCTAGATTAAATTGGGGTTTTAGCTTACCATTTGGCAATGCTGCCAAGTCTTTCCAAAGTTCACGATGTGTTCCACGTATCACTGTTGAGAAAATACATGCCTAACCCATTGCATGTACACACCTTTGATGAAGTAGAAATGGATCCTGATCTATCTTATTGCGAAGATCCATTCAGGATTCATGATACCAGAGAACAAGTGCTGAGAAACCAGACGACTCATCTGGTAAAAGTTCTATGGAGAAACCATAAGATGGAAGAGGAAACGTGAGAACCTAAGGAACTTATGATGAAGAATATCCCGAGTCCATTCATATGGTAGTATTCTAAAAATTTTTAGGAAGAAATAATTTGAAGGAGGGGAGAATGTAACACCCCAAGCTTCCATAGTACGCTTCTCTTTGAATAATACAGTAGTGTGTGTTGTTTGAAACTTCATGTTCTAACACACACCACAACCAATCAAACTAGCCATTATGAATAGTAATACCCACATTTTGAAATTTTATGAATTTTATCTTTCAATGTGGACTTCATTTTTGGATTTGGAATATCAAAATTAGTATAGGGTAAATTTTTGGTATTTTTCTGAAAACATTCAATTTTTGATGAATAGTGAAAAACACTGAGTTATAGTTTAAAACTGAATTTTTATTTAAATAATTATTTATTTTATTTAAATTTAATTAAGGTCAAAATAGATACATAATACTTATATAAGATCAATGTAATTCATTGGATTTAGTTTAGAATAATTTTTGATATATAAAAATTTTATTGAACTTTTCACCGTCTTTTACCCACCTCCTGGGAGAATTTGCAAATTCACATAAAACATAATTTTACCGCTTCTATGAGTTGAATTTAGAAAATTTGAGAGACACAGTTAATATCAAGGAGTAAAATTTGGTTTAATAAGATAAAAATAATTTTTTGTGAATAGTAACTTTTTGTTTTTATTTACCACGGTTAAAAGTAAATAGGGCAATTAAGGGTAAAAATGATATTAATATTACCCTAATACATGTCATAATTATATTGTACAAGTGTATCTTGACCTAAAATAACCTTTGAAATAAAATATTATCATTTTGGTTGTAGAGACCCGAAGCTTAACACACATGGACATTACATTACTTTTGTGGAATACATAGTACATAACAGAAACACACACAAGGACCGTAATAGTTTAGTGTCTTTGGAAACTCGGAATATAATCTTCTAATCATGGTTAAAGATCTTCAATATCTCCCATAAATATCTTCAATTTTTTTACCAAAAATATTTCTTTATATCCTGGGGAAAATAAAACATAAAAGGGTAAGCTCAAATGCTCAGTAAGGGTAAACAAAAGAAATATCAATCACATCGTATTCATAAGAACATAACATTTTTGAAATCATAACCTGCAAAAGAGATCATAATATCATAACATGGGATAAGTCATAGTAGTGAAATGTAATCCCAATAATCATAAATTAAAACATGAAACTTTGTGGCATACACACATAATCATAGAGAATCATTTCTTATTAGTCAAGACTCATTACCAAAACTATCTTAGTGGACAAATCCCATTTCAGAACCTAGTTCACTCCTCGTTTCAATCCTGTTTCACTGAACCGGTTTAACCTACCGTTCCAGCCATGTCTATCTCATGAGATATAAAATATTTACCCAATGCATTTGAGGGAGATATAGGTCCCACCCATCTCATAATGATACCATTCTTATGTGTGCCACAAAATCATAAATCATACATCATTGCATAACCCAAGTAATAAAAATGGGATTCTTAAACAACATGACATCATAAAACAATTCATATAAGATAAAGGATTTCATAAAAATAATTCCATCACAACATAATCAAATAAATGTAATAATAGGGATAAAAACAGAACCCTTTATTATCTTAGATGTAAAATAATTTTGATAAAACACTTGAACTCCATTCTTGAGGAAAATATCCTTTCTACTTGAAAAACACTTTTCCTTTCTTAATATGTCATACAATTATACACTAAAAGAATTTGATTAAAAATAAACTTGAAAACTTCTAAAGGAAGATTCTTGGAAATATTTTTTTAAAAATCCATTCATGCCGTATAAGTTAAAAAACATTCTTCTCGTACTTTTGTCGGAAAAGTCAAAAGGGTACCACGTACGAAAAACGACAAAAGATTCCTTTCATATCTTTTACTCAAAACTCACCTAAGGGTAAAATTGGATTTAAACAATTGTAGGTGGATGGAAATAATATTACATATTGAGGAAACATGGATGTGGATGATAAAATACACCCTAGAAAATACCAAAGCATAAACAATCTCGGATAAAAATGAGATTGTGATATTTCCCTAACCTTAGGTCTGATTTGCTTCGTAAGTGTCCAAACCTCCTCTATAATTATTTAAATAATGTCATTGACTTATTCCAGAATCATACTCATATATGGTTCACTTATGACTTTATTTTACCCGTTCTTTTGTAAATTCCTTGTTAAAGATCTTTTTGGGTAAAATCGTTTTATTTTTTGTCCGTGTTTGGACTTGCAATTATTCATATGATTACTTAGATCATGATTACTTAATTACAGAATATAAAACATGATTTATGTATAATATATATTCAGAATATACATATATATAATAGATCGGTAAATGGAAAGAAATACACCGTTCATGGAGATGGTAGGTCGTACGTATGCATGAACGCTATTTTCGTTTCCTTATTGAGTTCAATGGAATTAAGTAGATGACATAAATATATATACACATAAATCCAGTATCATTATTATTTCATATATTTAATTATTACTTATTATATATACTGTATAATCATTCATGAATGGTTAACGTGGAGAATGAATCTCATCGCGTCGTGGAGACGGTAGTCCGTACGTACGCACGAGCGATGATATCATTCTCATTACAGTGGAATTGTATTGGAGTGTATTTATACTATTTCAGAATCAGTATAACTTTAAAATAATCATATATAGTTATTAATTATACCATTATACCCATCCAAGTAAGGTGGTGGTGGAAAATAGATTACACCACGACGTGGAGACGGTATTCCGTACGTACGCAGGCGCGGTGATTTCATTTTCCGTAGGATGGATAGATGGTTAAATAGGGTTGTTTCATACTTATAATAACATATCAGTATATGAGTGATACTGATGTTATTACTTCATAATGAAACAACCTAAGAAGAAGTAGTGGAAGAAGAAATAAAGTTGAAAGAATTGGTAACGGATATTACCTCTTCTTTGAAGCGCCTCTTTGAGATCTCCTTTTAGGGCACTAAAATTGGTCTTTGAATAAGACCATAACCTCTATGATGTTTCTAGGGAAGTGGAGAAGAGTATTTTTAAGGGTTTGGCCGAACTTGAAGGCTCAAAGTGGTGTGAGGAAGATAGGGAGGAGGTGCCCTTTTATAAGGGAGAAGAGGGGCACCTTTGGAATAACTGAAACTATTATTTTATTATAAAGTCAAATTTAGTTTTAAATAGATCCAAATTGATTTATTTCTAAGCTAAGGTGGGGATGGGTCTAAATCCTCTCATCCAGTAGAATTTAGACAAGATTTGGTTCCTATTTTAACCTTATCATTTAGATTTAACATTAAGTAAAATAATTTTACTTTTACCGTGTCTTCTTGTGTTCTTACACTATAAGGTTAATAAACTTACTATAAGAAGCAAAACTAACCCCAAGTTGTTTATTATTAATATATATAACCTTATCTAAGTCATTGGGCCTAACCTTATATTTTTATGAATAAAATTACAATTAATAATATAATATATTTTTTAAAAACTATTTTATGTCAATTTTGACACTATTTTGTAATTGATTTTTGTGAAACTCATAACAGAATTATTAGTTCGAATAAAGTTAAATAAATGAATAATATACTATCATATTAATATAGAAAATTATTTTAATTCATAAAAAGTCTCAAATTACATTTATTTTGGTATTTATAACATCAATTATGTCAATATTTCATTAATAGGATAATTACTGCATCATCATTGTATCATAAATAAATTAAATTATTTTAAGTCTAGAAATTACAAATAAATTACCATTATGTTGGAAATCTATTTATCTTTCTAATGAATATTTATAGTCGAATTTATCTTATGTATAACCCTAGATTAAAAATTATTTAGTTATTAAACTTTGATTTTAACTATTTTAACCCTTCTTTAAATAAATTAATAATAAATGTCCTAATCTAATCCAAGTGGGCCTAAATGGTCATATGTTATTCCTAAGGTTGTTTTTGGTCTAATTACACTTATCCAATAGAATTAGGACATGTTTTAGGGTAATAATAATACCATTTTTACCCTTAATTACCCTATTTACTTTTAACCGTAGTAAAAAAAAAGTAAAAAGTTACTATTCATGAAAAATTATTTTCATCTCATTGAATCAAATTTTACTTACTGACATCAACCGTGTCTCTCGGATTATTGAAATTCCACTCACAGAAGCGGTAAAATTAAGTTTTATGAAAAAATTCATTTTTTTAACTACCACTTAGTGGTTTCACTATTCATCAAAAAATGAAAGTTTCCAGAAAAATACCAAAAATTAGGCCTAAGCTATATTTGATATTATGAACTCAAAAACGATGTCTATTTTACCAAATTCAAAACATATCAGTTTCATTAATTAATTTAAAAATTAATTCCCGTCGTCTAAACAAATAGCGTGTTCTTAAGAGATAATAACTATCAAAAGATTGACACTTGTTTATGTCTGGGTTAAATGTGAAATTACATCCATTGAACAACATTGTATTAAATTGTAAAAATATATTATAAATATACTTTAAAACCACTCAAATTAATAATTTATCACTATTAATTATTTCGATTAAAAAGGTTGTTTTTAATTAAAATTTAGTAATTTTCACCATTTATCAGAAAATGAAAGTTATCCGAGAAGTACCAAAATTTCACCCTAAGCTAATTTCAATATTCCGAATCCAAATATGAAGTCCATTTTGGGAGATAAAATTTTTAAAATTTTAAAAGGTGGTTATTACTATTCATAACGGCTAGTTTTAATAATATTTTAGTAGCATAATGTTGTTTAGAGAAACTCAGTATTACGTACTACACACGCTATCGAGGAAGGTCGCGATTACGTTTAATGCAAGGCAAGTCAAGGATGCGTGTTGTGCAAGCTCCTTTTAGTGTAGCGTAAAACACAAGACATTAATGAAATTAAAAAGAATATTTTTCATAAAATCTCGGGGTATTACATTCTAACCCCCTTAAAATGAATTTTGCCCTCGAAATTCATCGGGGTTATAAATGGTTTACTATTCGAAATTTTCTTTAATAGAAACCCACATCGTAAAAATGAATAACAAATCCAATCTTTAAAAACAAAAGTATGAAACGTAACGGTTACCCAAATAAACTAATCGCTGGGTTTCCACCTAGGTGAAAATATGGATATGGAAGAGAAATCTAACCATCATGTTCTGATGGAGAGTGGTAGAGAAATTGGCTTTGGAAAAGCCAGCAATCACAAATCCATAAATTTGTGATGATCTAAGGTACCATCTGATTCATCAGATATAAGAGCACTAGGACAACATTTTTTGTTTTCAAGATCATTTCCTAATGTTGATGAAATTGGAATTAGAATAAATACTTTTGTGATTTTGGTATAGTCTCACCGTTAGTCATTCTTTGGAAAATTTCCACTTCATCTCTTAAAGAATTGAAGTTGAATTTGTCATTCACGATGTGTTAGCAGATTATGTGATAGAATGATGGGTCATTCCATCTGTCTCAAACAAAAGGTTAGAAAAGTTATCAAAAAATACATAAGTTCATCTATAGCGAGATTAATCATATATGGTTCCTAAAATGGACTTATACTTCATATATCATACTGCTTAATATAATAAAACAAGTTTCTACTAAATAGAGACTTTATGTAGGCCAGTGGTAGGCGATAAAGGCCAGTCGCATTCGGTTGTGGGTTCGATTTCCACAGCCTTGTCCGACGCGATGGGTTGTCGCCCGTCCTACAGGTTGTCCTTTTTCTAAAACTACATTACTATAACATCCCATAAATAATATCAAAAAAGTTCTATCATTAAACAATACTAACTTATCTTCAACATAATCCATTCCAATCTTTAGACTTATCTAAAATACTTCTGTCCAAGCTCATAGTATAAAGAAAATGATTACTTGAAATTTCACATAACAATTATGTGAATGCCATCATTTATCCCCCATATATCATAAGATATATCTTGTTGGTAAAATTACAAACATGTGAATACCTTAATCATGTATTCTCTTGAAGAATTAATACCCATTGAACCTTAGTGAAAACATTAATGCTGTCAAAAGTTAACTCTTTCCTCATACCAAAATCCCAAAATTCTATATACTCAAACCATGATATAACCTTCTCCTTATATTAGTAATGAGCTCATGAATACTATCAAAAATATAATTTTCTCCTTATCCCTTCATTATGCGCATATAATCTACATTCCAAAAATATCTGAATAACCATTCATGGATACTGGTACCATTAATCATACATTTTAAAAACTCAAGGAAAGAAAACAGTGTAACAATCCTTTTATGTCTCTTTATTCCATAGTACCATGAGATTACTTATACAACATTACACTTGATAAACATGTAATCATTCCACTACCTTCTTAAACCATTGACCGAGCATCAACAATTCTTTCATCTCATATATCATTTGTAGTCTCTTCATCATCATCAACATAAATGCTACCCATACGGCCGTACTGATTCTCTTTATGAGACTTTCCCTTAGGGCATTGGTTTGCATAATTCCCGTACATTCCACATTTAAAACATTTAACCATTGTTGATGTCATAGCAATACCATTATTCTCATCCATGGTGTTAACTGAACCTTTTCCTTTGCACTTACTGGCTTTGTGTCCTTCTTTTCCACACCCAAAGCATCTTCCAGTTCCCTTGAAACAATCTCCTCGATGCCTCTTCCTACATGATTTACATGAGGGAAATTAAACTTTATTTCCTCTATGATCATCATGAAACTCCATCTTTCTCTTATTATCTGGGTCGGGAAACTTACCAAAGTTGAGATTATTGATCATATTATTAGATTTCTGATCAGGCATAATAATGATGTTTGGACTTCCAAATCCCATTTCATTTGGTTTCTCATGAAGAATATCATTCCATTGTCCGTCATATCCTCTATTATCGTGAATCTTCTTATTTCCAGCCATTTTCTAAAACCCAAAATGAATAGTGTGAGAGACAAAAATCATGCTAGGGAAAACAACATAGTAAAGGGGGAGTACCCTCAATATCTGACATCTTCGGTTAAATTCTAAGATCGTTAGCGTAATTCTAGGACTATAACCTATATGTATACTTAACCGTAGGGACATACTTAGATATACCTTAGACCTATCTCTAGGGATCTCACTAAAGTTATCACATCCTAGTTTCCAAAGGTTGACTAAACCTTTCCTCTAATACCAACTATAGAGACCCGAAGCATAACGTACATTGACGTTACATTACTTTTTCAGAATACTTAGTACATAACAGAAACACACACAAGGACCGTAATAGTTTAGTGTCTTTGGAAACTCAGAATATAATCTTCTAATCATGGTGAAAGATCTTCAACATCTCCCATAAAGATCTTCCCTTTTTTCCTAAAATCTTTCTTTATATCCTGGGGAAAAGAAAACATAAAAGGGTGAGCTCAAATGCTTAGTAATGGTAAACGAAAGAAATATCAATCACATCATATTCATAAGAACATAACATTTTGGAAATCTTAAACTGCAAAAGAGATCATAATATCATAACATGGGATAAGTCATAGTAGTGAAATGTAATCCCAATAATCATAACTTAAAACATGAAACTTTTTGTCATACACACATAATCATAGATAATCATTTCTTATTAGTCAAGACTCATTGCCAAGACTATCTTAGTGGACAAAGCCCATTTCTGAACTGAGTTCACTCCTCGTTTCAGTCTTGTTTCACTGAACAGGTTTAACCTACCGTTCTAGCCATATCTATCTCATGAGATATAAAATCTTTACCCAATGAATTGGAGAGAGATATAGGTCCCACCCATCTCATAATGATACCATTCTTATGTGTGCCACAAAATCAGAAATCATACATCATTGCATAACCCAAGTAATAAAAATGGGATTCTTAAACAACATGACATCATAAAACAATTCATATAAGATAAAGGATTTCATAAAAATAATTCCATCACAACATAATCAAATAAATGTAATAATAGGGATAAAAACAGAACCCTTTATTATATTAGATGGAAAATAATTTTGATAAAACACATGAACTCCATTCTTGAGGAAAATATCCTTTCTACATCAAAAACACTTTTCCTTTCTTAATATGTCATACAATTCTAAACTAAAAGAAGTTTATTAAAAATATACTTGGAAACTTTTAAAGGAAGATTCTTTGAAATATTGTTTTAAAAATCCATTCATGTCGTATAAGTTAAAAAAACATTCTTCTCGTACTTTTGTCGGAAAAGTCAAAAGGGTACCTCGTACGAAAAACGACAAAAGATTCCTTTAATATCTTTTACTCAAAACTCACCTATGGGTAAAATTGGATTTAAACAATTGTAGGTGGATGGAAATAATATTACATTTTGAGGAAACATGGATGTGGATGATAAAATACACCCCAGTAAATACCAAAGCATAAACAATCTCAGATAAAAATGAGATTGTGATATTTCCCTTACCTTAGGGCCGATTTGCTTTGTAAGTGTCCGAACCTCTTGTATAATGATTTAAATAATGTCATTGACTTATTACATAATCATACTCATATATAGTTCACATATGACTTTATTTTACCCTTTCTTTTGTAAATTCCATGTTAAAGAGCGTTTTGGGTAAAATCAATTTATTTGTTGTCCGTGTTTTGACTTGTAATTATTCATATGATTACTTATATCATGATTACTTAATTCCAGAATATAAAACATGATTTATGTATAATATATATTCAGCATATACATATATATAATAGATCAGTAAATGGAAAGAAATACACCGTTCATGGAGACGGTAGGCCGTACGTATGCATGAACGCTATTTTCGTTTCCTTATTGAGTTGAATGGAATCAAGTAGATGGAATACATATATATACATATAAATACAGTATCATTATTATGTCATATATTTCATGATTACTTATTATATATATTGTATAATCATTCAGGAATGGTTAACGTGGAGAATGAATCTCATCGTGTCATGGAGACGGTAGTCCGTACATACGCACGAGCGATGATATCGTTATCATGATCGTGGAATTGTATTGGAGTGTATGTATACTATTTCAGAATCCATATCACTTTAAAATAATCATATATAGTTATTATGTACACCATTATACCCATCCAAGTATGGTGGTGGTGGAAAATAGATTACACCACGGTGTGGAGACGGTATTCCGTACGTACGCACGTGCGGTGATTTCATTTTCTGTAGGATGGATAGATGGTGAAATAGGGTTGGTTCATACTTATAATAGCATATCAGTATATGAGTGATACTGATGTTATTACTTCATAATGAAACAACCTAAGAAGAAGAAGTGGAGGAAGAAATAAAGTTGAAATAATCGGTAACGGACATTACCTCTTCTTTGAAGCGCCTCTTTGAGATCTCTTTTTAGGGCACTAAAATTGGTCTTTGAAGAAGACCAGAACCTCTAGGATGTTTCTAGGGAAGTGGAGAAGATAATTTGGAAGGGTTTGGCCGAGCATTAAGGCTCAAAGTGGTGTGAGGAAGAGAGGGAGGAGGTTCCCTTTTATAAGGGAGGAGAGGGGAAGCTTTGGAATAACTAAAACTATTATTTTATTGTAAAGTCAAATTCGGTTTTAAATAGCTCCAAATTAATTTATTTCGAAGATAAGGTGGGTATGGGTATAAATAATCTCATCCAATAGAATTTAGACAAGTTTAGGTTCCTCTTTTAACCTTATCATTTAGATTTAACATTAAGTAAAATAATTTTACTTTTACCATGTCTTCTTGTGTTCTTACACTATAATGTTAATAAACCTACAATAAGAAGCCAAAAGAACCCCAAGTTTTTTTATTAATATATATAACCTTATTTAAGTCATTTTTATGAACCTTAGATTTTTAGGAATAAAATAACAATTAATAATATAATATTTGTTTTAAAAACTATTTTATGTAAATTTTGACACTATTTTGTAATTGATTTTTGTAAAACTCATAACAGAATGATTAGTTCAAAAAAAGATAATTAAATCAATAATAACATGTCATATTAATATATAAAATTATTTTAATTCATAAAAAGTCTCAAATTATATTTATTTGGGCATTTATAACATAAATTATGTCAATATTACATTAATAGGATAATTACTGCATCATCATTGTATCATAAATAAATTAACTTTTTTTAAGTCTAAAAATTAAAAATAAAATGCGATTTTGTTGGAAATATTTTTATATTTCTAATGAATATTTATAGTATAATTTATATTATGTATAACCCTATATTAAAAATGATTTAGTTATTAAACTTTGATTTTAACTATTTTAACCCTTTTTTAAATAAATTGATAATAAATGTCCTAATCTAATCCAGGTGGGCCTAAATGGTCATATTTTATTCTTAAGGTTGTTTTTGGTCGAATTACACTTATCCAATAGAATTAGGACATGTTTTAGGGTAATATTATTATCATTTTTACCCTTAATTACCCTATTTACTTTTAACCGTGGTAAAAAAAGTAAAAAGTTACTATTCACCAAAAATTATTTTCATCTCATTGAACCACATTTCACTTATTGACATCAACCGTGTCTCTCGGATTTTTCAAATTCCACTCACAGAAGTGGTAAAATTAAGTTTTATAAAAAATTCATTTTTTTAACTACCACTTAGTGGTTTCACTATTCATCAAAAAATGAAAGTTTCTAGAAAAATACCAAAAATTAGGCCAAAGCTATATTTGATATTATGAAATCAAAAAAGATGTCTATTTTACCAAATTCAAAACATATCAGTTGCATTAATTAATTTAAAAATTAATTCTCATCGTCTAAACAAATAGCGTGTTCTTAAGAGATAATAACTATCAAAAGATTGACACTTGTTTATGTCTGCTTTAAATTTGAAATTACATCCAATGACCAACATTGTATTAAATTGTAAAAATATATTCTAAATATACTTTAAAACCACTCAAATTAATAATTTATCACTATTAATTATTTCGATTAAAAATGTTGTTTTTAATTAAAATTTAGTAATTTTCACTATTCATCAGAAAATGAAAGTTATCCGAAAAGTACCAAAATTTCGCCCAAAGCTAATTTCGATATTCCGAATCCAAAAATGAATTTCATTTTGAGAGATAAAATTTCTAAAATTTTAAAAGGTGGTTATTACTATTCATAACGTCTAGTTTTAATGATATTTTAATAGCATAATGTTGTTTAGTGAAACTCGGTTTTGCGTACTACACACGCTATCGAGGAAGGTCGCGATTGCATGTAATGAAAGGCAAGTCAAGGATGTGTGTTTTGCAAACTCCTTTTGGTGTAGCGTACAACACAAGACATTAATGAAATTAAAAAGAATATTTTTCATAAAATCTCAGGGTGTTACATTGGTCCACTTAGATTAGATTAGGACATTTATTATTATTTAATTCAAAGAAGAGTTAAAAGAGTTAAAATCAAAGTTTACAAACTAAAACATTTTTATTATAGTGTTATAAAATAGGTAAATTATATTATAAATATTCATTAGAAAGATAAAAATATTTCCTACATAATTGTATTTTATTTATAATTTTGAGACATTAAATAATTTAATTTATTTATGACACAATGGTGATGCAGTAATTACCTAATTAATAAAATATTAAACTAATTGATATTATAAATATCAAAATAAATGTAATTTGAGACCTTTAATTAATTCCACTAATTTTCTAGGTTAATATGACATATTATGATTGGTTATGTAAATTTTTTTCGAAGTAATAATGCTGTTATGTATTTATCAAAAACAAAATAGCCAATAGTGTCAAAATTGACATAAAAGTGTTTTTAAAACAAATATTATATTATTAATTGATATTTTATTCCTAACACTCTACGTTTTGGCCAAAGGACTCATATGATGATAGTTGTATGATTAAAGAACCACTTGGGGTTATCTTGGAGGTATAT
The DNA here is from genome assembly GCA_963277665.1 of Viscum album. Taxonomy (NCBI): domain Eukaryota; kingdom Viridiplantae; phylum Streptophyta; class Magnoliopsida; order Santalales; family Viscaceae; genus Viscum; species Viscum album. The sequence goes on along the minus strand of OY728147.1, from coordinate 390,132,235 downwards.
AGTAAGTTTATTAACTATATAATATTAAAATACAAAGACACGTGGTAAATGTCAAACTGTTTAACTAAGAGTTAAATATAAATTATGAGGTCAATATAGTGACCCAAACCTGTCTAAAAGCTATTGATTGAAAGGATTTAGACACATCCCCACCTTAACCATTAAATAATCCTCTTTGGATCCATTAGAAACCGAATATGAATTTTTTATAAAATAATATTTATAGCTTTTCCAAAGGTGACCCTCACCCCTCTTATAAAAGGTCACTCCACCTTCTCTCTAATTTACACCTTCAAAGCCTTTTGGCTATGCAAACCCCTGCCCAAATATTTTCTCAACTTACCTCACTTTAACCTAGAGGCCTTATTTTGATCAGAAATCCAACCTACAGATCCCTTTTGATCAAATCAAAAGAAAGAACCCGAAGAAGAGATAATGTTTTCACCACCCTCTTTCAAGTACCTTTCTTCTTCAACTTCTTCTTTCTTTGTTATTTCCATTATAAAATAATAAATCCATTATATTTTATATACTTTTATGTTATTATAAATAAGGTCCAACCATATTCATTATTCTATCCATCCTTTTAATGACATTTCACCATACGTGCGTACGTACGGCCTACCGTCTCCATGTCATGGTGTAATTGTTATTCAATACATTATTATTCAGATAGGTATAATAATGATGTGTAATTCATGTAAATAATAAATATAACATGATAATTATTCTTTATATATGATATAACATCCAATTATATATTATTTTAATAACAAAATAATGATATTGTCACTCGTGCGTACGTACGGATTACCGTCTCCACGAACGCGATTAGATTCATTCCCCATCGTATCCATTCAAGAATAAATTTCATTTGATGATTGAAAATAATTTTTAGAGACTTGATATCATCCTGTATATTAATAATATACAACCTATCCATAAAAAACATTACTTATGTAACAAAACATATAAAAGCAAACAAGAAAGTTAACACCTGAAACAGCGATTATACTAAGATATTATTGACAAAGTAATGTTAAAAGATCATATATGATATCTTATTAATGTATAAGATTATTTTATAATTTAATAACAATTATTTCACCATTATAAAGTAGGTTAACCTGCCTCAACTAAGTAAAAGTACAAGGTATGGGGTTTTCATCTCACTCCTTATTCTCGTGAGATTCTTGCCATACTGCAACTATTACCTTTTGTGTGGTGTATATACTGCCCATAATTGTATTATTCGTGTAATAACATTTAATTTATGTTTATTTACATTTTCATTGTATGATACCTCTTTCATGGTTTGTATGTCTCCTAAGTTACCAAATTGGTAAGGGTTTATTTCACAATCTCTTCATTATCTGAGGTTGTTTATACGTAATTATCTTCTGGGACCTGTTTATCATCCACCTCCATGTTTCTTAAAAATGTATTTCAAATAATTCTTTCTATTTTATAGACTATGTGATAAAGTAATTTATACCCTTGTTGATTTTTTATAAGAAGTTTATAAAGGAATCTTTCTATCGTTTTCCAAACAAGGTCCTTTTTAACCTTTTCGACCAAATTATGGTAAGAATGTCTTTTTTGACTTATACAGTGGGTGCGGCTATTTTCCACCGTTATAAATTCATCGATGCTTCCCTTAAAATCTTATAATAGTATTTTAAAAGTAAATTTTTTCTTTTATAATTATGTGACTTTTAAATTATTTCAGAAAAATAGATATTTCTCTCAAATAGTTTTGATTTCATCTATGTCAACATCGTTTGATGGATTTTAAGCTTATTTGAAGTTTATTTATTATGATACAAAACTTCCATATTGTATTGAAGGTTTTGTGATATGTTTGACTACGGATGTGTTATTTTTATACCATTCATGGTTTATGGAGAAAGTATTGACATTTTGTATGCTAGTTTTAATACAAATGTTTATGTTATGTTTAAACTTGTTCATATGAGGAATGCATTGGACTTAATAAGTAACGGGTAGAGCCCAGTATAGCTCCCAGATGCATCGGTAGGTCTCATGAGACAAACTAGTGTCTTGGCACAAGGACTTGACAAAATCTTATTTGTAGTCTTGGCACAAGGCCTTGACTATGTGGTTTTGATAGTCTAGCATTTTGCATTCTATCATTATAAAAGTGGTTATTGATTTTGCATGTGATTATTCGAATAGTAGAATGTCCACGTGAATAATTAAATTGAATTATTTCATTCTATCTTTTCCATATTATGGTGAAGTTCGAGTTTAAAAGGCTTTTGTCTTAGTTATACATTGCCTTAAATGTTTATGCTTATTTATGAAATTTTCCACAATATTGTTATCCTTACTAGTCATTTGAGCTCACCCCTTTCTATGTTTTATATTTCCCAGGATGTGAAGAAGTATTTTATGAATTACCTGTAGGGATAATATTAGAGGATATGAGGCTGGAGGCAAGATATTGTTGTAGTTTTCACTTTATGATATAATGTAAACTTTATGAATGTATCTTGTGTTTCCAAGGCTACTAAACTAATCAGTCTTTCGCGATTTGATCTTTTGTGATCATGCCAATGTTATGTAATAACACACTGACTCTAGGAAATTGGGTTCGTGGCATTATACAAATTGTGCGCCACATCAACTTGTGTGCCACTTTTTACTACTTATGCGATTAGAGCAAAAAAAATTCTTAAGCGTTTAGAATTAAGAAATAATGATGGTAGCTATCCATTTATATGCATTTTAGTGACTTGTGTTCCACATACACTTGCGCGCTACTCCATCACTTGCACGCCACTCCATCAATTGCGCAACACTCTATCAATAGTGCCCACTGTCTTTCCTGTTTCATATTTTGATAAGATGATGTTGACATATGACTTCTGCGCCACATACAATTGTGTGCCGCTTATACTTGCACACCACTTTTTGACTTGTGCACCCATATTTAACTTTCACCCCGCTTTATTTCGTTTGTCATATTTTGATGTGATTAGCTTGAAATATGACTTGTGTGCAACATACATTTTTTCACCGCTTATACTTGCGCACCACTTTTTGACTAGCACACCTATCTTTAACTTGAGCATCAATTTCTTTACTTTTCCAAAGAGCACTTCCTTTCTCCCCTTATCCTTCAAAATTCTTGCATCAAAAGTTATCCAAACTTATGATATTTGTGAAATAAAAATCAAAAAATCATCGTCATAGTTTTTTTTCATGTAAATAAACTTCCATGGTTTTCTTGAAATAATGAAATATTGTATGACCCATAATTCCTCTTCTTCTTCTAAGATTTTTTGAATATGAATTACAAATAACTTCTCACATGGATAATGACTTCAAAAGAACGTAAATCATATCTCTTCATCCAAAAGTGATTTCTAGAGGATTCTTCAAATCCCTTTAATGTTGTAGACAATTTATCTCCTTTGATACATGTATTTTTAACTTTAAGAACAGTGCAAAAATCATATGATTTCAAGGAAATGTGTAATGCATGACCATCTTAGAATTCCAAGCCCTTCTATACTCTTTTCTTCTTTAACAATCATTCTCTACTTAAAATACTCATTCTTCTTCAACTATCTTCAGATAGATTATAATTCACCATTCTTATCCAATCATCCTCAAATGAATGATACTTATCCATTTTTAATTGTTGTAAACAATGTGTCACCTTTGACACAAGTTCTTTGAACTTAGGATCAGTTCAAAAATCATCTGAATTTAATTATTTTTCTTGGATAATTGCTCAAGTATAAAATAATTCTATGATTTCATAACAATTCTCCTGGAAACATCACTTCAGCCAATCTCCATTAACTTTTTAGTCTATATTCATCTCTTTCTTCATTTTGACCAGTATTGACAACTATTGACAACCAATACAATCTTTATACACAAAGTGTTCCCAAAAATCTCACCCTTTTCATTTTGTTGTCAATACCTTAAAGTCTCCTCAAAAGAATGTGTCAATGTCAAAATAGGAATCTTATCTCTCCCCTTTACTTCTTTATCTCCCACTTTCTTTTCCATATTTCATTTCACTTTCCCTCCCCATTATTGACAAGAAATACAAAGTTCATGTTAGAGAGGGTATCGGTCCTTACATAAGCATTTTTCCATCAATAATTTCACTCTAAGTCTACATGAGCAATGCTCCATGTAGAGAACAAGAGGGTTTGATTTAGACAACAAAGCTATCCATTATCCACTGATCATGATACCTCATGAGATGAGATCTCATACACTTGTCTTCAAGGGTTTTCCACATTCATTCCAGGACAAATATTTTGAATGTGATAGGAAATAATCAACTTGTAATTCTTGTACTCACATCAACAAAAAGAAAAAAAAAATTCAAGTGAAATAGGCAGGATAAATGGCCTTGGGGAACTTTCATTCTTCTTATGTCACTTATTTAATTAGTTACTCCCACTTTGTAAAAATATATTTATTTTGAGTAACCAAGGATGAGAGATTAAGAAACGCCTTTTCCAATGACAATCTATTCAAGCAATTTCCAGAGTAATTGAATTTGATACCTAGTGGAGTTGATACTGATTGATATAATAACTCTGGAAGCTTATTTATATGTCTCCCCCTCAAGGGAACACTCCTCATCATCTTCATCAATGTTGAACCCTCGTCATATTAATATTTGAATATCAATTAACGAATCTTCCATAGATGAAAACTTCTTCATCTTTTAAATGAATAGTTGATAGAAATCATTTCTTATTAGGTTCTCTCCCTAAGAGTTGTCTTCACCTTCAATTCCCTATATTATCAGAACAAATACAATACACAAAGATTTAAGGGAATAAGGTGGATCCTCCTTCCTTATTCAATGTGAAAAGACAAGGTTGAGATGGTTTTCTCAACCAAGATGATCCATTTCCTCTAGTATTCACAGTTACTCATTTGATATTCAATTCTGAATGTATTTGTGTGGATCTTATCACTTCTTTCATTTCTTTGGGTGTAAATCTTCTTTCTTTAAGAGATTTCAATGAACTGGAATCTCTTGATGCAACTTTAATTTTCTAGAAGAATTATTCTTGGGATTGAATAAGTACAATGCAATTTTTAACAGTATGACCAGCCTTGTTGCACCTCACACACAGAACATTCTTTTCTTCATGTGGAATCATCTTTTTACTTTTTACAGAAGTCTTACTTTTTGCTTCTTTCATTTTTCTAATCATTTCCAAATCTTCTAGCAAGATAACCAATAAGTCATTAGGAACTAAGGAAACAAGATTGGATCTTCCACATGTCTTCTTTAGAGTGCCATCCTTCTTAGAGGTTATTTTGGATGCACTTCCCTCCACCTTCATGGATTTGGAATCCAAGGATTTATCATCTTTCCATCTTAGTGTCTTCTTGGGAGAATTTTCTTTTACAATATTCTTATGATTTATTCCCAAGGTTGCTTCTTCATTTTTAGCCAGATGTTATGATCTCCTTTTCTTATCATCTTTGGATACATGTTGAGATGATCATGTACCAACCTTGTGACAACTTCCATTGTATACATTACAGATGTTTTCAATCATTTCAAATATGTTAGCAGTGAATATATGCTTCGGGATCTGTGAATTTTTCTTCTTTTTCTTTGGATTTATCCCTCTTGAGATGGGATTACTTTGTGATTTTTCATTTAATGGATTACACCAACAATCCAATGCATAATTCCCAAATCTATTACAACACCAACATCGATGAACAGACCTTGTCTTCTTGATATCTTCTGTATAAGGTTGTTGAGCCTTCTTCATGATTTTTTGTGCTCTCAATGGGGAATAATCTTCCAAATTATTCTTCGTATCCACTATATCCATGATGGTAGGTATCTCATCACCATTAATAATCCATATTTTTTTATAACTTTTCTTCCACCCTTCACTTTTTGTAGAACCAACTTTAAAAACACTAGTATAAGATGGTATGGATGGTACTTGTTCTTTCTTAGTAGCTTGTGATAGATCATTAAGTTAATTCATGACCTTATTATTGCATGTTGGAGTTATTTCACCCTTATAATCCTACAATGAACGTTGAATACTCGTAGAAAATTTCAACTTCTATTGTGAAGGATCAATATGTGTCTTCTCAATATTGGCACATTGAGCTTCCAGTTTTAGACATTCCATATTGAGGATGATCATTTTCTCTTCACAAGTCTTCTTTAATCTTTCAACTTCCACTTCATGCATTATTTTGTATCAAAGAGTCAAGTACCTTGATCTTCTTTGAATTTTCTTCCAAATATAACTCCTTGACATCAGTGCTCCTTTTTAGCTCATTTTCAAGTGCATGGATATCCTCTTAAAGATTCTTATTGACTCTTTCTTTCTCCCCAAATTCTTTGAGCCATTTTGAGGAACTTATTTCAAATTCCCTATATGTTGCTTCAAATTCTCTAACCTATTTAGAGATATTTAGACATTCAATAATATTTTCTTGTAGGACCTTCTCCAAAAAAATTAGTTTCTTCTTCCAACTGGGTGATATCTTCTTGCATGCATTGAAATAATCCACAAACAGGGGATGCATTTTCTTCAAGAATACTATATAGAATCATTCTTAATCTATCAATAGATAATTCTTGATAGGTTGTAGATTGATCATCGTCACTCACACTATTATTTTCATCATGAGAATAATTTTTAAATGTACTCACACATACCACTTGATCTCTTAAGGTAGGAAGGTTATCCATCTTCTAGGTGGGAACATGAGCCACCTATTCATTGCTTTCCAAGAAAAAAATGTCTTTATTTTTAGAAAGGTATAGAGAACTAGATACTTCCTCTTATTTAGATAAATGGGTATTCTTCTTCATCTTTCTATTCTCCTTATTTTTCATGTTCATCGTGGTTTTGGTAGATATATAATTCTTTCTAGAGATAGCCGACTCTTCATCAAAAATTCACTTCATTTTTGACCCAATAAAGAATCTCAACCCTTAAAAGGAGAATATATTTAATGTAGTGAATCCAATAGAGTTGAACCTCTCCCTATGATACCAATTGAGAGGACCAGTTTGGGATAGGCCTAACATTGAGGGTGGGGGAGGGTGAATCAGTGTTGGGGACTTTATAAACTATTTTCTTCTTTTTATCCTTGTACTTCTTAACCTGTCTGGATCTAGAATCTCTTATTCTATTTTCCCTATCACATGAAATAATATGAAAGTAGTAAAAATATGCACATAATATTTTTACAATGTTCACCACTCAATAAGAGTAGCTACGTCCATACCATTTATAGTAATGACCGGTGCATGGATTCTCAACTATAATGTAGTAGCAGTTATAGTGGTTGACTAGGAAAACAATCTGCTAGTCAGTGTGGCTCCCTACACATGTAGGAGGGAAGGAAATAATTTATTCCCAATGTTTCTCCCAACACTCAGAGGTGGGAAGGGAAACAATCTTCTTCAAACATGAAACGAATAGGATATACCCTTACAGTCATTGGTTATTTATACTACCAGTGTAAACAATCTCTTGTAGACTCTAGATGGTTCTTTATAATACCTCTAAAGACAGTCTTCTCTCTGTCAAAAGAGTTTGAAAAACTAAAAAAAATATTCCACCTGTTTAGACCTATTGGATGCTACAGTGATACTTTGTTCATCAACAACCTTCTTCTTCTCCTTGTTACTTACTTAGAAGCATGTAATCAACCAACCTCTTATTTATCTGCAGCAAACCTATATGATGCACACTCTTCTTCTTCTACTTCTTCTATGAAAAACTAGCTACACTGAAACCTTCTCTTCTTAAAACATTATCTTTCAGTGAAAAACCAATAGAAATAAGATCACATATCTTTTTATAGCTATAATCACAAGCTCTCTTTTGTGGTTGTTAGATCAATGATTTCTAGGTCAGCTTAGCATCATCACAATTGAGAAAAAGCTGGTAAGAACTTCTAGCACAACTCACAGCTTGCACGCCAATCCCTACTTGCACGCCACCCTGCTTGGGAGCCTTTCTGATTGTGTGCCACCAACTACATGTGTTCCACAATTGTGCACAACTCACAAAATTCATGCCACATTGGGGTTAGAAAAAACACACTTTTTGGACAAAACTACCTACTTGCGTGCCTCTTAGAACTTGCGTTCCACTTCAACTTGAGCGCCACTCTGCTTGCGCGCATCCCTGCTTGCGCGCCACTCTTCTTGCATGCCACCCCTATTTGCATGACCTCCTTCTTCTGAGCCTCCCTACTTGCACACTTCCCTACTTGTGCACCTTATAAAAAAACTCCCAACTTGCGCTCCACTTCAACTTTCACACCATTTTCTACTACTTTCATGATCAGAGCTAAAATTTTCACTTCAGTGTTGAGAATTAAGAAATACGGAGGAAATCCATATATTTATATGCATTTTGGTGACTTGCGCACCACAACACTTTTGCGCTGCACAATGAATTCCTCTCCACTCCATCACTTGCACGCCACTCCATCACTAGTGCGCCACCTTTTTTCCTTTGTCATATTTTGATAAGATGATGTCAAAATATGACTTGCACACAATATACACTGGTGCACTGCTTATACTTGCGCACCACTTTTCTACTTTTGCACCCATATTTAACTTGCGATCCACTTTATTTCCTTTTTCATATTATGATGTGATGATCTTGAAATATGACTTGCGTGCAACATACATTTGTGTGCTACTTATACTTGCATGCCACTTTTTGACTTGTGTGCCACTTTCCTTCCTTTTCCATGGAGTACTTCATTTCACCTTTATCCTTTATAAGGATTTCATCACAAATTATCAAAACTTATGATATTTGTGAAATAAAAATCAGAAAATCATGATCATAGTTTTTCTTTCATGCAAATCAGCTTTCATGGTTTTCTTAAAATAATGAAATATTGCATGAACCTTAATTCCTCTTCTTCTTCTAAGCATTTTGGAATATGAATTACAAATAACTTCTCACATGGATGATAAATTAAAAATAACTTAAATCATCCCTCTTCATAAAAAAGTGAAAGCCTGAGGATGCTTAAAACACCTTCAATGTTGTAGACAATGTATCACCTTTGATACAAGTATTTTGAACATTAAGAACAACGCAATAGCCGTCTGATTTCAAGGAAATATATAATGCATTTCCATCTTAGAATGCCAATCCCTCCCACACTCTCTTCTTCTTCTTCAACCAACATTATCTACTTCAAATCCTCATTCTTCTTTAATCATATTCATATAGATGGTACTTCTCCATTCTGCTCTAATCATCCTCAAATGGATGATACTTATCCATTATTCGTTATTGTAAAAAATGTGTCACCTTTGACACAAGTTATTTGAACTTGGGATCAGTTCAAGAATCATTTGAGTTTAATTATTCTTCTTTTAGAATTGCTCAAGTATGAAATTAAGTGTTATGATTTCATAACAATTCTCCAGGAAACATCACTTCATCCAATCTCCATTAAATTTTTAGTTTTTCTTCATATCCTTCTTCATTTTGACCATTATTGATAACTATTAACAACAAGTACAATCTTCATACACAATTTAGTCACAAAAAACTAGGGAGGTCTGGATTTATTCCTGTAAAATAGTTGGGATATTTTCTACTTACACCCAGGTTGCAGTGTTTATTTATGTCTTACAACTGAGTGACAATGATTTCATGGCACAAATCCAAGATTTCAACAGGTAAAATATTAAATCATACATCAGATGGTGATTCATGGAAACATTTTGATCGAGTGCATCCAAATTTTTCATTAGAAGTTCAAAACATGTGATTGGGTCTTTCTACTAATGGTTTTTATCTCTTTTTCTCTTATGGTAGTCAGTATTCATTATTACCTGTCTTTATAACTCTGTGAAATTTACCTCCATGGATGTTGATGAATAATTCATATATCTTTTTGAACATATTATTCCCAGGACATCCTAAAAATAATATTGATGTTTATTTGAAACCATTTATTGATGAGTTAATTTTATTGTAGAGTAATGGTGTTGTACATATGATGTTGTTGTGAATCAAAATTTCCTACTATAATATGCATTTATGTGGAAAATTAGTGACTTCCCAATATATTTCATGTTATCTGGTTAGAGTACACATGGTCCGAAATCATGTTCTTACTGTATGAGAGACAAAAAATCATTTATGCTCGTCAATGGAAAAAATCTTTCTATTTTGACTGCAATCACAGATTTCTTCCAACCGATCATCCTTTTAGGAGGAACAAATCTCATTTCAGAAAAGGAAAAATAGAAAGTAAAGCTCCTCCAAAAATGATCTCAGGTACAGAGTTAAAATCAATTTTATTTTCATCACCTCCCATTACATTTGGACCAATAATAAACCAACAGAAAATTCATGTCTTTGGGAAAGAACAAAATTGGATGAAACATATAATTTTATTTGAGATCTTCCATATTGGTCTGATTTTTTGGTTTGCCAAATGATGGATGTCATTCATATTGAGAAGAACTATTTTGATAATTTATTTCTTATAGTTTTTGATACACCAGGTAAGACTAAAGATAATGTAAAGGAATGATTAGATCTTTCCCAAATTCGCAAGAGACCATATTTTGAACTGTTTAAAAATTTCAGATCAAAGAGGTTAATGATGCCAAAAATAGCATATACACTATCCAAAGGGAATTTCTTATTTTTTTTGTCAGTGGATTTCAGATTTGAGTCTTCCAGATGTATATTATTCCAATTTGGGCCACTGTGTTAAGAATAGTCATATTAATGAATTAAAAATCACGATTGTCATGTTATAGGGTAGATACATATGAAAATTGGATTAAGAGTTTTGTTGAATTCTCTGATTTGGGATTTGATAAATGACATTTCATATTTTTTTTTGAGACATTTTTGTGGCGAGAACAGACTATGATGCACTAAGAAAACTGGAAGAAGATGATGATGTAATTATATGTAAACTGAAAAAAAACATTTTCACCAGCTTTCTACGACTCAATGGAATATTTGATATTACATTTTCCACATGAGAAAAAATGTGGAGGTCTGGTACAATTTTAATGGATGTATCCATTCGAGAGATGCATGCAGAAATTGAAGAAAAAATTGTGTAACAAAGATTTTGTTGAAAGCTCTTTTTCTTAAGCTTTTTTGTAAGAGAAAATTGTTTTTTTCCTATTCACATTATTTTGAATCTGAATATCCCTAAAAACACAACAGCATGAGATGGAACGATGGGAATTTTTATGATGAATTAGAAATAAGTTATCATTTTTTGATCAGCCAATGCTTCGCATTAGTGGAGCTCATTAAAGATGGCTTTCAGATGATGAATATCCCAGAGCTCATAACTATAAAGAAATGACATCATTTTTATTGTGAGTTATTCTATCTCTAATTCTATAATTTATGTTACAGTAAGTAAACTTATTTTATTTATAGGTTATATGATAATCATATTAAGAAATAGAATCCAAAAATTAAAAAAGCTTATCTTGAAGAACCCCGAAAAAAAAATTCTTAATGGTTTCTAAAACTGGTAACATTAATTATTTATGGTTTAACATATGAATTCCATTTATTATTTATTATATTAATAATTGTTTTACAAATTTTCAAGTGTCTTAACATGCTGATAAAATTTGATAAGCGACAGTGTGTGTTGAGTAACCCACCACCAGCAATGGTTAAATCTTGTAATGCATATGTTGTGAATGGTTTTTTATTTCATACACGTGCTTATGGGGAATAAAAAAACAATGAAAAGTGGAGTTTTCTTGAGAGGATCTCATCATAGAAAAACTGAAGTTGGGTTTTATGGCATGCTGGATGAAATTATTGAACTGTGTTATCTTAGACAAAATTACATAAGGATGTTTAGATATTGGTGGTTGGATACTGAGAGAGGCTTTCCTGTTTATCTCACTCATGGAATCGTTGATATTAAATATAAGTCTTCTTATAGTAAATGAACCATTTTTACTGGCTCAAAAGACACATCAAATTTATTATGCAAAGTATTGTGCTACTTCAAGAGACCTGAGTGATTAGTGGAGCATAATAAAAATCAAATTTTTGTGAAATAATTTTACTCAAAGTGAATGTGGTTTCACTGAAGTCCATGTAATTTAAAATTTTCAAGAGAATACACAAAATCCATATTTTTTCACAAAAAGACATGAATATCGATGATGACTCCCCATAATTAAGGGTTGATGGTGGCGATGATGTTAATGATGTTACAAATTAATTTGAAATTGTAAGAGATTATGAAACAAAAACTCATATAGATATTGATGATTTTGAGGAGGAATATGAAGACATTAACATCATTAGATATGAAGATGATGATAAAGGTGAACGTTGATACAATTAATTGCTGATTATAATCATAACTAATATATATCTATATATAATAGTTATTTTCAATTATTTTCTAACAATAATCATTTTGTGTTATAGATGGATGATGATCTATTTCATCAGTTGTAGGAGGGTTAGAAACCTTTGGATGAGGAGGATTTGAGATCATCTGACCCTTAGCCTACTAGTGGTTATGGGGGTACGTGGAGGCAGAGTGGTCTTGTGCGAATGATGATTCCCGACCCTATCCCCAAGTGACATGCACTTCTTGGCTTCGATCCACGCACACGAAGGTATGGTAACCTGTGTATTTTAGTTATTATTCATTAATTTATTTATAAACAAAATGTTTGATTACTTATTCTTTTTCACAGTTTTGTGCATATAGAAATTGGTCTGGGGAGATCTATCTTGTACAATTATTTTTCTCATCCATAGATCCCATGGGAACATATTCTCATTGATGTGTAGCTCCACCTATTTTATCACTAGCTGGTATGTAAATAAATAATATTTATTTTAAAATTTATTTAATTAATAACTAGATATTATAAATTATTTGCGGGGTTTATGGTATCCCATCGATGATAGCATGCATGACGCTATACTTGCGTCATGGGAGGTGTCTATGAATGACCATTTCTATCAGTTTTTGCATAATTTGAGAAGGCAAAACCTAAATGAAGCAGGAGTCGAAGTATTATATGCATCCTGTAGTGCCCACCGACCAGAGTACATTTCATCTCATGTTTGGGATGGACTATGTTCACACTGGTTGGGTGGTGGATTTCATAGGAGATATTCAATGGGTCGGATGAACTAGGGGAGACAGGAGGTGACACATTGAGCCGGTAGTTGTACAATTAGTACGCATATAGAACATCGGGTAAGTACTTTTTTTAAAATATTTTAGATAACTTTAAATATAAAAAGTTTATTTTATATTCATATAGGCATTCGAGAAACATGATATTATGGAGTACTACGTTTATTGGAGGATGTACGGTGATCCATCGACTAGAGAGATTAGAGGTGATCACCAGCATTAGATTTTGGTCAATATTATTTCTTTTTTAGTTTGAAAATTAACTTTATATAATTTTTCAATATTTTAATTTCAAATTAGAACTGAAGGAGTGATATGAGGTCGTGAACTATCAAACACAAGCTGAGAGTTTGGCCAAGATGGATGATCAGACTAGTACCCACCATATTGATGAGCGGACATGGATGCAGGTGACCCAATATGCCTTTGAGAAGGGTCGAGTTATTGGTATCGACTCTCGATTGAATCCTGGGACTAATTATGGTACTTTTGCAATGTTGGAATCTAGCTCTAGGGAGCTCGTGGAGATGCATCATCTTCTGGATCACAATATCATGATTAGTTGCAAGCTTATAGAGAGTTTGTGTAAGGAGATGGAGGAGATCCATCAGCAGTAGTAGTAGCATCATGAGGAGAGGCGCCAATGATAGGAGCGGCAGTACAAGGAGCAGATGCATCGATAGCAGTAGCAGCAACATGAGAAGATGGAGTACATGCGTTGTCTGACACGTAGTTTGGGGATGATGTTTCCTCTCTCCTCTCCTCTAGCTCCTCCACCTCCTCTAGAAGACCATCCCCCAGGAAATTTTTTATCATGTTAAATATATTTGAATTCAAAGTTTGTTGTAATATTTTCTATTTATAGTTTTTGTCTTTTATTTTGGTATGAATACTGCATAATTTATTTATTTTTTAATATTTTAATATTTTTAATATTTTATTATTTTATTATTTATTATTAGTATTTCTTTTTAATTTTTGCTTATTTTACTATTAATAATAATAATATTTTATTATTTTTTAATATTTTTTGTGAATATTGAGAATTTTAGTATTTTATAATTTTTTTATTAACTTAATAATATAAATATCATTTTTTATAATATTAAAAATAATAATAACACAATTTTATTATTAGTATTATTTTATTATTAATATTATAATAATATCATTTTTTTATATTATTAATATTACAATTATAATTTTATAATATGATATTATTTATACTGATAGTATTAATGTTATTGTTATTTTTTAAAATTAATTTATCATAATTTTATTGAATATATATTTTCTTATTTTATTAAGTATTTGCAATGGGATCTTTTGTGATGGGTTTCTATCGAAAATTATTTATATATTTTTAAATAATTATTTACGTTGGAAAAAATAGGCCCATCACAACAGGTTTTTTATATATAAATAGAGAACTATTTGCAACGAGAAACCATCCTATCGCAAAAAATACTATTTACGATGCCATTTTCTACAACGGGCTCTTTACGACGGGACCCTGCCGCAAATTCTCATTTACAATGGGATCTTGTCACAAATAACTAGTAACAAATACCTCAAATTCTAGTAGTTCATTGTGCGATGTGATTCGTTCTACATAATCATCATTAAACCATGATTATATAAATGAATTGAATGAATAAATATGGTATATATTATACTAAAACCATGTTTTAAATGATATAACTATAACCTAAAAAAGAGGAATAAGAACTTATCTGACAAAACATACATCAGTACATAAAGCAGTTAATACTCAAATAAAGAGTTATAATGAAATGTTACTAACAAATAGATGAAAATATAATAAAATTTTTATCATAAAAATGATTATGATTTTTGGAATAAATCAATAACATTATTTAAATCATTATACAGGAGGTTCAAATACATATGAAGCATATCAGACCTAAGGTAAGGGATAATTTTTCAATCTCATTTTTTTGGGATTGTTTATACATAAGTATTTACTGGGGATATATTTATCATTCATTTCCATGTTTTTTAAAAAAGTTTTCATAAAATTTTTACTATTATTCTATGTATGTTTAAAGTCATTTTTCCATTTTTGAATTTTACTACATGGTTTAGAAGGAATATTTCTTTTGGTTACCACATGAGATACTTTTTTTCTTTTCTAGAAAAAGTATGAGGAGAACGTTTTTAGTTTAACTTATACAATATGAATAGATTTTTACAGTTTCATGATGCCTTATTTCCACAATGATTCCTCTAAAATATTTCAAGTTTATTTTCAACTAAATTATTTTCTTTTAAAACTTCACGGAATTTTGGGAAAAGAAAATATTTTTGATGAAAAAATTATATTTTCCTCAAGAACATAGTTCAAGTGGTTTATAACAATTATTTTCAATCTAAGATGACACTCTTTAAATCTTGTTATGTTTCGATCCCTATTTTTAATATGACTTTATTTTGTTAATTATAGAATGTTATTTTATATGTATTATGTTATGTTAGAATGATATTTAAGAAATCCCATTATTTCTTGGGTTATGATATGATGAGTGATTGTTGTTTTTGTGGAACATGTAAGAATGATTTCACTATGAGATGTATGGGACCTATATCTCCCTCCAATGCATGGGGTAAAGATTTATATCTCATGATATATACATGACTAGAATGAAATGTAAATCTGATTTAGTAATACAAGGCGGGAATGACAAGTAAATCTCGTTCAGTAATACATGGATGGAATGAAAAGTAAACCAAGTTCAGTAATGGACTTTGTTCACTATGATGGTCTTGGAAACAATTCCTTAGATACTATGTAAATCATATTATGTTCTTATTTGTTTCTTACAATCCCATTTTTATACCAATGTTATTTTATTAGGGTTAATGTTCCTTTATGATATTTTCCTTATGAAATAGCAAGATTTATTTCATGACTCAATATTTTGATATTAAACCTTTATGTTAATGATTTTAAATTCAAATGTTTATGGTTTGTTTTATGTTTATCCATACTGAGAATTTTACCTCACCCTTTTTATGTTTTCTTTTCACAAGGATATAAAGAAAAGTTTTATGTAGGTAAAAAAAAGGGGAAGATCTTTATGGGAGATGTTAAAGATCTTTTACCAGGTTAGATGATTATGTATTGAGTTTCTAAATACACTAAACTAATAATGTTGTTGGGAATATATGTTTTGTAATGTATTAAGTATTCTGAAAAAGAGATGGAATGTCTATATATGTCAAGATCGGGTCGCCACTATTGGTATCAAAGCGAAGGTTTAGTCAACCTTTGGAAACTAGGATGCAAAAATTTTAGTGAGATCACAAGAGATATTTCTAAGGTATTTCTAGGGATGTCCCTAAGGTTAAATGTAAGTATAGGTTACAATCCTAGAATTATGATAACGATCATGAAAAACCTAGTATTAAACCTAAGATGTTAGATATTTAAAGTACTCCCCCTGGATTATGTTGTTTTCCTAGTATGAGTTTTTCCTCTCACACTATTATTTTTTGGTTTAGACAATGGTCGGAACTTGAAATAACTATGTTAATGATCAATTCACTAAGAAATAAAATGATTGTCCTCCTGAGCAACCAAATGTTATGTGAGATGGAGTTAAAAATCTTATTTCTATACTTACAAAACCCGTGAATCACTCTTGACATCCAAATGGGCAAAGAAAGGAACAACATTATATTGAGTCCTTCATGAGGAAACTTACACCTTATTAAAGTGGTTCATCTAATTAAAGTGTTTTTAAATAAAGTATCAATACCATTGAAAAGATATTTTCCATACATCATTTTTTGGAACATAAAAAATCCATTTTGGATGTTTATCGTTTGGAAGGTGAATCACACCACTAATGGACTTTAATTAAGAATATAATGAAGCCCGATTAAATTTAAACCATGGAATGGGATGAGTTCAAGAACATATTCTTCAATTAGTACATCCCTCGTATTCTTCGAAAAAATATAGAAAAGTAGTACCTTGAGATTAAGTAAAGGGATGATGGATATCTTGGTACATAAGAGGTGAATTTTATAAGGCTTTCTAGGTATGCTTCTAGATTTATCAACCAAACAGAAAGTAAAGTAGATTGATTCTTCAGTGGCTTAAAACCAAGTCTTCGAAGGGAATTAACTATAAGAGACTTCAGTATATATGAATAGATTGTGTGTTTTTATATAAAGGTAGAATTGGATGTTTTTATTACATATCCATCTCATGGTTTTGACAAGAAACTAAAGATGGTGTTCAAGGAAAAATCACAAAAAAATCGTGAAAAGAAGATGAATGTTTCCTTACGCTCAACGTGTGGAAAGAAGCATGGTGGAGATTGTCTTAAAGGGACTAGAAAAAATTTCAAGTGTGGAAAAGAAGGTAATAGAGCATATGAGTGTCGAAGTAATGGTAAAAAGGTTTGTAATGATGTGAATAGAGATAATACTATAGAGAACTCACCACCAAAAATTCAATGCTACAAGTGCAAGGAAATCGAGCATTATGCTAACCAATTCCCTAATACAAGGGTTAATGATTATTGATGTCATCAAACTCTTAAGAAAAAAGACAAAGGGAAGTCACATGTGATCACTATTGGTGAGGTTGATTATGACAATGAAGTGGTGGAATGATTAAGTGTTTATGTAATCGGATTCCAAAATATTGTTGTGGAATATCATTTATAGTATTATAGAATATTAGAATATCTATGTATTGGTTTATTTTGGTTGTAAATAGTTATATGGTACCGGTAACCCTGAAAAGTGATTGAAATATTTTTGGAAGGCACATGATATGAACTTAATGAAGGGATAAGGAGATAATGAGATGTTTGATGGTATTAATGAGCTCATTAATGATATAAGGAAAAAAGTGATACCGTGGTTTGAGTATATATAGTTTTGGTGTGTGGAAATAGTTAATTTTGATAGAATGCTTGTTTTTAGTATGGTTCTATGGTAATTCATGTTATTATCATGTTTAAAGAGAATTCAAGATTAAGGTATTCACATGTTTGGAATGTGACAACCAAGAACTACCAAATGAGATATGTGACACAAATGTTAAGTCGATTTATTTCAAACCTCTCTAAAGTTTTATATTTTATGTTTTTAGAAGGATTTTAATGTTATCCATTTATGGATAGTATAATTTATTTTCCATTTTACGTTTGTTAGATTAATGTATTATATCACTATATGTAGACTTATGCATAATTGATAACCTATGCTAACATTTTTGCTGAGAAAGATGGAATGGAATATCATTCTATCACATGATCTTCTAAGACTTCATGAATGAAAAATTGAAATTCATTTTTTTATTTAAGAGATGAAGTGTAAATTATTCAAGGCACGAAAAATGGTGAGATTGTACTAAAATCAAGTAAGTATTTATTCTCCTAAAAAATTATTTAACTTTAGGAAAAGGGTCTTGAAAACCAAAAATGTTATCCTAATAACTTATTATCAGATGAATCAAATGGTGCCCTAAATAATCATAGATTTATAGCTTTCTGGTAGTTAACTTTCACTAAACTATGTTCTTTATCATCCATTAGAACACGATGGTTATATTTCTCTTCCATATCTATGTTTTCACTTCTTACTTATGTTCTCCCATGTGGAAACCCAGTTAATAGTTACTTTGGGTAACAGTTATGTTTCTAACTTTTATTTTTCAAATTAAGTTTTAGTATTCCTTTTTACGATGTGGGTTTCTATGAAAGAAACTTTTACATAGTAAACCATTTATAACCCTGACAAATTTCAAGGGAGAAATTAATCTTAAGGGAGGTAGAATGTAACACCCTGAGATTTTTTTGAGATAGATTATTTTAATGTACTTTATAAATTGTGTTGTACGCTACAAAAAATTATCTTGCTTAATATTCAACATCGTATTAGCTTGTAGTATACGCAACACTATTCTTGGCTTATGTTGCACACAATTTCAACTTCTTTTGATAGAATTAATTTCATGCAACACTGAGTATAGATTTTGTTTAATGTACAAATGAAATAAGTTTGGATTTTTTATATATGATATACTGAAGGAATCATGCACTACACACAACTCTAACTTGTCTTGCATTATATTCAAGAGCGAACTTCCTCGATAGCTTGCGTTGTACGTGATTCTGAGTTTCACTAAACAACGATATATTATTAAAATATTATTATTTAATGGGATATAAAATATCCATTATGAATAGTATTAACTTAATTTTGAATTTTATATAACATTATAATTCATCTTAAACATTTTTTAGAACATGGTATGACAACGAAATCAATTTTCAATCAACACCCCAATCCATGGTAAAATATCACTAAAACATTATTAGCCTTTAGCAGTGGTTATTTAGACACCTGAAAATTTAATCAGCATGTTGAGACACCTGCAAATTTGTAAAACAATTATCAATATGATAAATAATTAACGAAATTGATATTAAAACGTCAATAATTTATGTTACCAGTTTTTAACACCATTTAGAAAAAAAACTGTCTGCGTTCTTCAAGAGCATCTTCTATAATTTGTGGAAATTGTTTCTTTAAATGTTTATCATATATCCTAAAAATAAAATAAGTTTACATAATGAAACATAAATTATAAAATAAGATATAGAAGCACTCACATCGCAATTGACGTCATTTATTCACAGTTGAGTAGAATATATGTATGATCTCTGTGATGTTCATCATCTGAAAGCCACCATTCATGAACCCCATCAAAACCAAGATTTGGATGATTAAAAACTGATAATTGATTGTCCATTTTTTCATTAACATTCCCCTCATTTCATATCATGCGATTTTGTTTTGACGGATATTGAGAATCAAAATAATGAGAGTAGAAAAAATAAAATTCCTCTTGAAAATAAGCTTCTACAATTGAGCCTTCAACTGATTCTTTGTTACGTAATTTTTTCTTCAATTTCTGCATGCATCTCTAGAATGGGTACATCCAATGAAACTGTATGGGACCTCCACATTTAGCTTCATGTGAAAAATGTAATGTAAGATGTTCCATTGAGACAAAGAAAGCCAGTTGAAATATTTTTTCTAGTTTACATATAATTACAGCAACATCTTCTTCCAGTTTTCTTAGGGCATCATAGTCTGTTGTCACTGCACAAATGTCTCAAAAAAAATATGATATTTCTGTTATCGAATCCCAAATCATATAATTTCACAAACCTCTTAATCCAATTGGCATAAGTCTTTCCATTATAACATGGAAATCATGACATTTTAATATGGTAATATAACCATTCTTAACACATCTGCCCAAATTGGAAGCAGAACCATCTGTAAGTCTCAAATTTGCAATCCACTGACCAAATAATAAGTGAATCTCTTTGGACAGTGTATAATATGATTTTGGAATTATTAACCTCTGTGATTAGACATTTTCAAATCATTCAAGTTCTGGTCTCCTGTAAATTTGGGCAAGATCTAATCATGACTTTATAGTATCTTTGGTCTTACCTGGTGTATCCAAAACTGTATGAAATAAATTATCAAAATGATTTTTCTCAATATGCATGACATACAATATGTGGAGGACTAATAAATCAGACTAATATGAAAGATCCCAAAAAATTATTCATTTTATCTAATTATGTTCTTTCCCAAAGCCATCATTTTTTGGTTGGTTTATTGTTGGATCAAATGTGATGGGAGGTAATGAAAATACAACTGAGTTTAACACTATACCTGAGATCATCTTTGGAGGTTCATCCCTTTAAATTGTACCTTTTCTGAAATGATATTTCTTCCTACGAAAAGGATGATCGGTTGGAAGAAATCTGTGGTGATAGTCATAATAGCAAGGTTTTTTTCATTGACGAGCATAAAGTCTTTATTGTCTTTCATACAGTAAGGACATGATTTCAAACTATGAGTAATCCATCCAGATAACATTCCATATGCCTTAAAGTGACTAATCATCCACATCAATGTAGATTTTAATATGAAATTTTATTTCGCAACAACATCATATGTACTAACACCATCACTCCACAATGCATTTAACTCATCAATCAATGGCTTCAAAAAAACATCAATATTCTTTTTCGGATGTCTTGGGATTCATAGAGTCAAAAAGATATAGGTATCCTTCATCAACATCCATGGAGGTTAATTGTATGGGGTTCTAAAGACATACCAACATGAATACTGACTACTGTAAGAACAAAACGGACAGAAACCGTTAGTAGAAATACCCAATCGCACGTTTCGGCCTTCTAAAGCAATAGACCGATGCATATGGTCAAAATGTTTCCATGAATCACCATCAGATGGATGATTCAAGCTTTTATCAGTTGAAATATTAGTTTTGTTCCATGACATCATTGGCGCTATGTTTTGAGACATAAATAAGCATTGTGACCTGGGTGTAAGGGGGAAATATCTCAACTATTTTACTAGAATTGATCTAAACTTCCCTGGTTGAGATTTTTTATACCTCGAATGTCCACATGTGGCACAACTATCCAATGACTCATTTTCACCAGAATATAAGATGCAATCATTTGGATATGCATGAATATTCCAATAACTAAGGCCCAGATTACGAACCAGCCACTTGCTCTCATAGTAATTTGCAGGTAACACATTTCATTCAGGTAACAATGCTTTAACCAAAGAAAATATCTGATCAAAATACTTGTTTGACATTGCATTTTTGGATTTAATAGCCATAAATTTTTCAACTGCTTCTAATTTTCTTATCCTGAAACTTGGATATAATGCATCCTCAGACCTCAACAACTCATTAAATTCGGATGGTGCAACTCAGCAATTAAATCACTACCATCTTGAGTTTCAGTTTGTTTAACAGATGGACCTGCAAAATAATG
Source organism: Viscum album (assembly GCA_963277665.1). Lineage (NCBI taxonomy): Eukaryota > Viridiplantae > Streptophyta > Magnoliopsida > Santalales > Viscaceae > Viscum > Viscum album. The sequence goes on along the minus strand of OY728147.1, from coordinate 390,110,162 downwards.
TACTAAATTTTAAAACCGTGATGGATTTGTAATCAAGTTATTAGTATCTTCTCTGGAATTTTTTTAACTATGTTGATACCAAAAAACATAATCTGGTTGAAAACTAAACTGCAAGGGATGTCCTCCAACCTTGTCAAATGTTTCAAATGTTCTAAGAGAAATTTTTTTACAATGATACTTAATTGTGCCTTCTGAAACATATTCTGGTTTTGATGATGCAAATGATAAGAAAGCTTCAACACCCTCAATATATAAAGGATTTAAACTAGAACCATTTGGATTTCTGATTGATTTATCCAAGCACAATCATCTAATAATAACTGATGTCAATTTCCTTGTTCTATATTTTTCTACAAAATACAAATCATCACTTTTTTTGAATAATTTGAAATTATGAAAACACTATCTAAGAAAAGAAGATAAATAATTACAACTAATGCTTAATAATTACAATTAAATCTAAGAAACACAATTTCCAGTGGATTGATGACTACTCTTTGCTCCAAAGGATCATTTACTTGCATATTTCTCACAATCAAATCACAATGAAGAATCTACTCAAAGGTACTCTTATTCATTCTTGTGCATATGAGAATGTATAAGCGTCCCTCCAAGAAGTTTCTTTATGGTGATTTCATTATGAGAAAGATGCAAGTAAATAAGCCATCGGACAAAAGAGCCCCCTTTTTGTCGATGAATCATCTTATTACAACTGTCACCACCTGAACACATTATGAAAAATGTGGTCTTATGAATGTATATTCAAACTTGTGCATACGAGATTGGATATGCATACGTAGAATCATACTTTTCATAATGTTTTAAGTCGATGAATGTTTAAAGTAGAAGAGTCATCGAGCAAACAAAGTATCATCAATCCACTGGAAATTGTGCCATGTTAATACAAGTTATTATAATTTATTTCTATTTATTCTTATTTATTCTTCTTTATTCCTATTTATTCTTATTTATTTCTAATTTTTTCTTATTTGTTACTAATTATTTCTATTTATCAGTAATTATTCCTATTTATCAATAATTATTACTAATTATTATTAATTATTCATATTTATTCTTAATTATTCCTAATTATTCCTCTTTATTAGTATTTATTATTATTTATTCATATTTATTACTAATTATTTCTATTTATTACTATTTATTTCTAAATAATACAATTTATTGCTAATTATAAATATTTATTCCTAATTATTCCTAATTATTCCTAATTATTCCTAATTATTCCTAATTATTCTGAATTATTACTATTTTTGTAATTATTCTTATTTATTACTAATTATTACTATTTATTACTATTTATCCCTATATATTTGTAATTATTCCTTTTTATTACTATTTATTACTAATTGTTCCTATTTATTACTAATTATTAGTATTTATTGCTAATTATTCTTATTTATTTCTAATTATTCCTATTTATTGCTAATTATTCATATTTATTGCTAATTATTCCTAATTATTACTAATTATTTTTATTTATTACTAATTATTCCAATTTATTTGTATTTATTCCCATTTATTGGTATTTATTATTATTTATTCTTATTTATTAGTATGTATTATTATTTATTCCTATTTATTTCTATTTGTTGATAATTATTCCCATTTATTGTTAATTATTCCTATTTAATGCTAATTATTTCTATTTATTGCTAGTTATTCATATTTATCACTAATTATTCCTATTTATTACAAATTATTCCAATTTATTAGTATTTATTCTTATTTATTACTATTTATTACTATTTAACCCTATCTATTCGTAATTATTCCTATTTATTCCTATTTATTGCTAATTATTCCGATTTTTTTCTAATTATTCCTATTTATTCTTATGAATTCCTATTTATTACTGATTATTCCTATTTATTAGTATTTATTCATATTTATTAGTATTTATTAATTTTTATTCCTATTTATTAGTATTTGTTATTATTTATTTCTATTTATTACTAATTATTCCTATTTATTACAAATTATTCCTATTTATTACTATTTATTCCTATTTATTAATAATTTTTCTTATTTATTGCTATTTTTTTATTTATTACTAATTATTTCTATTTATAACTAATTATTCCTATTTATTACTAATTATTCCTATTTATTACTGATTATTCATAATTATTAATAATTATTACTATTTATTCATATTTATTTCTAATTATTCATATTACTAATTATTTCTATTTATTTCTAATTATTCCTATTTATTACGATTTATTTCTAATTATTACTAATTATTTCTAATTATTCATATTTATTCTTGTTTATTAATAATTATTCCTAATTATTTTTATTAATTAGTATTTCTTGTTATTTATTCCTATTTGTTATTATGTATTCTTATTTATTACTAATTATTTCTAATTGTTACTATTTATTGCTAATTATAAATATTTATTCTTTTTTATTCCTAATTATTCCTATTTATTTCTAAATATTACTATTTATTGCTAATTATAAATATGTATTCCTAATTATTCTTAATTATTCTTAATTATTCCTAATTATACCTAGTTATTCCTAATTATTCCTAATTATTCCTATTTATTCCTAATTATTCTTAATTATTACTAATTATTCCAAATTATTAGTAATTATTTCTATTTATTACTAATTATTATTAATTATTTCTATTTATTTCTATTTGTTTCTATTTGTTTCTATTTATTACTAATAATTCTTATTTATTGCTAATTATTCCTATTTATTGCTAATTATTCATATTTATTGCTAATTATTCTTATTTATCAGTATTTATTCCTATTTATTAGTATTTATTCTTATTTATTAATAATTATTCCTATTTATTACTAATTATTCATATTTTTTAGTATTTATTCCTATTTATTCCAAATTATTCCTATTTATTAATATTTGTTAATATTTATTCCAATTAATTAGAAATTATTCCTATTTATTAGTAATTATTCTTATTTATTAGTAATTATTCTTATTTATTAGTAATTATTCCTATTTATTATTACTTATTCCTATTTATTTTTAAATATTCCTATTTATTACTAATTATTCTTATTTATTACTAATTTTTTTATTTATCACCATTTATTCCTATTTATTATTATTTATTACTATTTATTACTATTTATTACTATTTATTACTAATTATTTCTATTTATTACTAATTATTTCTATTTGTTACTAATTATTCCTATTTATTCCTAATTATTCCTATTTATTATTATTTATTCCTATTTATTACTAATTATTCCTATTTACTACTAATTATTCTTATTTATTACTATTTATTTTTATTTATGACTATTTATTCCTAATTATTACTATTTATTTCTAATTATTACAAATTATTCTATTTATTGTTAATTATAACTATTTATTTATAATTATTCATATTTATTACAAATTATAAATATTTGTTCCTAATTATTTCTAATTATTCATAATAATTACTAATTATTCCAATTTATTTCTAATTATAAATATTTATTCATAATTATTTCTCATTATTTCTAATTATTCCTAATAATTACTAATTATTCTTATTTATTACTAATTATTCATATTTATTATTAATTATTCCTATTTATTAAAAATTAGTACTAATACTTTCAATTTATTATTACAAATAACTACTATTAACAAAACAATTTAATTCTAATTAAATTAAAACTAATAAAAAATAATTAAATTTAACATAAAATAAGTAAAATAAATGTTAAATAAAATAAAATATAAATACATTTAAACTTGTTCTTCTATTGATGTAGACGGATTCAAAACTTTTTCGTCAAAAAAAACTAACTCAAACAAATTCTCACTCTGAAAATAGGGTTGAGAGTGAGAGAGAAAGTGAGAATTGAGAGGAGGATTTGAAAAAACAGATGGGGGTATATATAGGTTAGATTTGTTGCGACAGGACCTTTTGCGACCTGACTAACGTCACAACAGATACCTTTTGCGACAGGGCCTGTCGCAAATACCTTCGCCTGCATTAATTGCTATCAGTGGTTAAAAGGGTATTTGCGACCGGACCCGTCGCAAAAGGTATCTTCTGACACACGTTTTGGGACGGGGCATCATCCCGTTGCAAAAACCCATTTACCACCGCCGGGTATTTGCGACGGGACCTGTCGCAAATAACTTCCGAGCGACGAACCATTTGCGACGGGGTAATTCCCCCGTCGCAAATAACCTTCATATCCCAAAAAAAAGTATTTACCGCGTTCGGGTATTTACGACCGGACCTATCGCATATACCTCTGAGTGACGAACTATTTGCGATGGGAATATTCCTCCCGTCGTAAATAAGATTCTCAGGGTTTGTCTAGCAATCTGTGCCAAACCGCGAATTACTTTTTGTGACGGGCCACCAAAACCCATCGCAAATAACAAGGTATTTACGTCGGGTCGACTCCCCCATGGAAAATAATCTCGGGACTAGACTATTTGTGACGGGACAATATCCCATCGCAAATAACCCGACGCAAAAATGTTGTTTTCCTGTAGTGTCTATTTGATTGTATGGCACTAGTTTCTAGCTAGTGGGGATCAAGAATTCTTTTCTAGCATATTAGAGGCTTTATTTGGGTACTGGTCCAATGGTTGCCTGGGTGGGTTTATAAAAAATGGTATCATAACCAATGTTCTTGATGATGGCCAAGGTTATTGATGATGACCTCTTATTTTTTGTGGTGTGTCTCAGTAAAAAGGAGGATAAGATGCCAAGGTCCTTAATCACACCCTTTTATGATGACTCTTGAGTTTCCAAGGGTAGTTAAGATTTTGATTTTGATTCCAGGATATGGTTTTTGTTTTTTATTTAGAGTTTTTTTATATGAAATTTAAGGTATTATGACACTATAGGTAGTTTTTTACATAAATTTGAGGATTATATTAGTTTTGGGGTGAAATTGGATGAAGAGTCTAGGATTCACGGTTAGACATCATAGTCTAGTAATCCAAATAGAGATCATGAAAAATGGTTCCAAAGAATTCAATGATATTCATGCATAGTTCCTATATTGTACACCAAATATTACAGACAATCCATTTACATCTTTGCATCCCCACCCATTTTTTAGACTCTTTAGAATGAATTACTATAAAAGTGATTTGTACTCGTTAGAAATGAATTTAGGAGGGTCCCAATGTTGTTTTTATATTAAAGAGGTTATTTTTATATTATTTTTCCATTACTTTTTTGTGTTAATGGGATTATTTTTAAAGAAGAATAAATCCTTATATGTTTTTTTATTTTAATCTATTTTTTAAATAGGGATTTGTGTTTTTGGATTTTTTATATATTGATTTATTTATATAATACATTTTGAAAATAGATATATTTTTTAAGAAATTAATTTTTTATCTAGAAAGTTGAGAAGTGTATTGATTTTACGAATTCTTTTTTAATTATTTTAAAAGAATTTAGATCCTCTTGGAGTGCATTGTTCAATATATTTTGGTTTTAAAATGAAAATAAAGTTCTTGGAATATGGAAATGGTTTAATATTTTAAATTTTTTTTCTAAATGAGGGTGTGGAGAATAAGTTGGGAACCTTAATGAGTATTTTTGTAAAAATATTTATTTGAATGTAAAAGGGACTTTTTAGAACTCTTCAAGTAAATTTAAAAAGTTGTTTTAATATTGGATTATTTTTAAAATAAGTTATCTCAGTAATCTAAATTGTTGGTGATTCTTCCAGATGTGCTATTCGGGTTTAAATGTTTTTATGAGTTATTGGAAAATAAAATTTTCCATTTTTTGGTTTTAATGAGGTAGTCTATTTCCAGATGGAATCCGAAAATTATTTTGAAAATAAATGTGTTTTTAATGTGAATGTTTTAAACCTTCTTGTGGGAGGTAAGATATTTTTTATATATATTATTTTTCAAAATCAATTTTATTTATTTTCAATAAATTGAATGTAGTTTAAAAATAATTCTTTTACAGTGTAATGATTTGATTTTTTGTGGATCTTTGTTTCATGGATTCTGTTATGATCATGTGACTTTATTTGAGAGAACATGATTTTAATTGGATTCATGTTCAATGTTATCAAAATTATTCCATTGAAATTCCTCAGTTAAAGGTACAACCTCTATCTTCAGGGATGAACCTTAGGGTTCCACCCTTTATCATTTTTCGAGTGATTCTATAGAGTATCTATAATTTGGAATGATAAATACGTTTTAAATGTATATTGGTTTGAGAATAGAAGTTAATGCCTATTTTGAGGATTAATCTTATTGGTCTTAGAGAAGTTAAAGAGTTTGAGGAGAATCTTTTTATGTATCATTATTGAGGTAATATCAAAATTATCTCCAATAAAAAATGTCCAGTTTTTTGTAATTTTAATGCCTTAGTTTTCATTTTTTTCCTTCCAAGATTTGATGTGATGGTAGCCAAATGATGTGGTTTTATTTATAGGGTTTTTACATTGGAATTATTTGGTGAGTGTAATGGTAATTGGGATTAGTGTTTCTCTCTATTTAGATTATACTTTGGAAGAAGTTATATTTGTTTGGTGGGGTTCACGAGGAGATGATGTTACTAAAGAGAGGTATGAGGTTACCCTCTATTAACCTTAGACTAGTTATTTGTTATTGAGGCATATTTTTTTTGTGATATCATTGAAAGTATCTAGACTACTTTTTATAGAGATAGTTTTTTTTGTTTTTAATAAGGTTGTAGTTTTCTTGGATTTTGAATCTTATGAAATGTGTAGGGCCTATTATTAGTGGTTCTCTATTTGAATGTGTTTGGATTGTCCGAAATTATCCCTCTAGATTTTTTAACTTTTATTTGTATCTTCATAAATATAGTTTTTTCTATATAGTTGTTTTTGGAGTTATTGGTTGTTTTGGAGAATTTATAATTCAACCAAATTCATACATGGTGACAAGACAACCACAAATGTTTCATTTTGTTGGGTTTTTACATGTTGTTTTATGGAGTTAGTATTTTGAGACTACTAGATGAAGTTTCTATTTTTCCTTGATTGAAACCTTTTCTTCCATAGGTTTTTCATCCATTTGCTATGAGACCCTTCTTCGTTTTTTGACATAGATTATTTATGGGTGATCATATATGGGAGGATTGAGTTTTTAGGGATGCCCAATTTTTTTTATTGTGGACTCTTATGGCCAGTTATGGTATTTGAGTTTCATCAATAGATGTGTCTACATTAGTTTTATTGATGTCATATTGTCTCTAGGTATTTGAAACAGGATTATAGAAGAAAGTTAAATCTCATCCTTTCTTTGGTTGGCATATTCTACAAGAATATTACTGGGGGTAATAAAGAATTATAGTGTGAATAATTGTTACACCCAACCCTAAATTTCTTAATTAATTATTATTATTATTAATTTTTATCAATATTAAACATGAGTTTTCTACCATTTTTTAAAACTATAAGAATTTTACCATTGCATGGTTTGGCACACAATTACTAAAAACCAAGTGGTGGAACCTACATCTTTCAATAGATCGATGTGTAAGGTTGTCACACGGTTTTCATAGACATGTGAAAAAACTCTATAGTATACCCGTGTGGGGATATTTCCATATACAATGTCAGAGCATAGTTTTAAAAAAGATGCATCGAAAGCATAAGGTCTACCCAAATTCATTAAAAATGGATATTAACTTTATAACACTTGGTTTTTACGCATTTAGACACCCTCTTCACACCCATTCAATCCCTATGACAAATGTACCCCCCTTGATTTCCCTTCTCCCATGTTAATTAATAAAGGTTTATCATGTTTTGTGCATGATTCATTAAGGAAATCCCTATTAACATCCTCTACTTATGATTTACCTTATTTTTTACTCTATGTCTCCTAACCTAGAAGGGTGATGATGACCTAGTGTTGTGTTGGACAAAATTTTAACTTGGGGTATTGTTTTTAGGTACTTTATGGTCTTATATGGATCCCTCAAGCCTTTCGTGGTATATTTTCAGTAAAAATAGTGAAAGATACATGTTAGAGGTAGGTATCTCTATAATTGAATGTTTTTATTTATATCCATTGATTACTTTAATGTTCCAACCCTCCCTTTGAGATGTTCAAATTAGTATGTAGAATTATAATTATTTTTCTGAGTAAGTGGGTGTTCCTTTTTTTTTGAAATTGGTATGAGGGGTAATCCCCATAGTATGATGCTAAAACCCACTTTTATATAAAATTACAACACCTTATGATTTTTAAAATCCTAAGTGACCTTTATAAAAAATTAATGGTTCAATTTTATAATGTGGGGAATCAATATTTGAAAAAGGAATATTTTATAATGGGTGATCAATTGGACTTGGTTTAAATTGTTTTGAGACTACTTTGTTTTCTTGAAAATAAAGTGTTATTTTTAAAATGAATGTAAAAGAGATAAAAGGTTGGTTTTTGAATAGTGGTATTATGGATTATCATTCCATGTTAGTTTTCCATAGTCTTTGTTAGGATATTAAAATATGTGATATTTGGTGTCTGTGAGGTCCTATCTTATTCCTCTTATGTGTGAATTGTTTAATATATTTCCAATTATGGGGTATTTTGTATTATATGATCCTTATATGATATGAAATGGGTTGTTTTGTGGGTGAGATATAATATCATGATTTATTGATGTATTTGATGCTTGTTGAATATTATTTTGTTACCACCATTAATATAAGTCATGAGAAACCTATGTAATAAGTGAAATCTGTTGATGAGTGATCGACCAATAGAGAATATGCACTGGGTGGTCCCTGGGTATGTTTTTGTTCTACTAGGGGTTTTGTCTTAATGATAATATAAGTGAATGATGTGATTGAGTATACATAAGTCCACCTTGTGTTTAAATATTCTATATTAGGTGTTTTTTTGGTAAGGTCCAATATTGTATTTGTTTGATCCTAGTGTGTTACCCATGAATCTCTTTCATTATTGATAGTTCCATTAGAGTATTACCACTCATTTAACTGATTATATCATCTTACCCAAATTTGGATATGTGACACCATTTTCATTATTGATTTTACATTACATCACATAATGTGTGGGTGTCTATGTTTCATGTTTCATTTCTTATGTTTTGTTTGACCAATTTATATTGGATCAAAAATGGGTTTTGTGAGTATTTTGAAACAAAGGGAAAAAGTTTTGGTTTTTTTCATTGACATTAAATTCCACAATGAATAATGTTTTAAAATTATATATCTTCTTTGACTAGTAAAATCAATAACTCCTTTGAAAGGGAATCTTAAATGGATATTCCCATTGCTTTAAATGGAAAATTTTATAAAATTATGTTTAATTGGGTTTTGAATAAACAAGAAATATTTTACTTATATCATTATTTCAAACCATAATAGAAATGCAATTGTATTTAATAATTTTTTATTAGGTGTGGGGGGATACCTAATGGTAATATGTGATAAATCCTATCATATTATAGGTTCAATTTAGGTTCTAGTCGAATGTTTTATTTTCTTGATTGTTTTGGTTTGTGAAAATTGGTGGTAAAATAGAGGTATATTCACTCAGAACATAGAGATAAGTTTAATAAATTTGTTTTGATTCATTTTTTTAATATATCATGCCACGTAAATATTTATAATGTAGCATAATTTTTTTTTATGTTTTTATTGTATTTTTGAATTTGTATAAAATTTATATTTTAATTTTTTAGATTGACACTCTATATTTTTTATTTTTGAGCAATATGAAGGAATTATATTTCATTATTTGGTTATGATTATTATAAATTAGACTTTTTCATGGGATTTGCTTTAAAAATAATGCATTGGTCATACAAAACATTAGACTTTGGTTTTTCATCCTTTATTATTTATTAATCTGTAAAATTTATTCCCAATGAAGTATATTTAATGATCTGATACTAGTTGTCTACCAGTGGGTATTGAGAATATTAATTGTGCCTAGGGGAAAATTGACTAGGGTACAAGTTTCGTGGTATCCTAAGTTGATTCATTACACACCTTGAAGAAATTTAAATTAAATAATTATCCAAATTATAAAGTAATTGTTTCTGACAATGAGACTAAGAAACAAATGGAAATTTGAAAAATATTTTCTTAGCTTATTTAATTTGGTAAAATACACAATATTCTATAAAAAATGATATATTTATGAAGAAAAGATCTTATGTGGTAGATGTGGTTTCTATTTTGTAATTATGATTTCACCAAAATCAAGTGGAGTCAGTCACAAGCATAGTTTCAAGAGGAATTATTTATTATTGAATTTTTTAGCATTATTAGGAGTTATAATCTATCCATCAGTGGAATTCTATCATATGTGAGTATGGAATGATGATCATGACTTTGATATTTTTTTCATTGAACGTTTTTTCTAATTAAAAATGGAAATCCCTCAATTTTTTGATATTATTATAACCATAGATTGATTAAGAGGTCAAAACCATCACTTTGAAAACTCACATCGAGTTACCAAGGAACATTAATGCTACTGAGAGGACTTTAGCGGTGATTATTACTATTTGAGATTGAGGAATTTTTCAGATTCACAAGGAATTTTTATAAATATTTATTTTAAAGAGATATTTGTTAGTCATTTATATTTATTATATTAAATAATTAATTTTAATAGTTATTTATATATTAAATAATAATTTTTTATTTCTGTAATTTTTTTGTTATCATTAATTATTATTTCTTTTAAATTATTTATTAGTTTAGTTAGTTTTTTAATAATTTTATTGTATAATAACAAAAAATAAAATTATTATTAAAAGATAATAAATATAAAACTAAAAACATAATTAGAAAAAAACATAATAATTAGGTAAGTAATTAATTGTCACAAATATATCAAATTATTAAATTTTTAAAAATTATTTAAAAAATAGAAATTAATATTGATTTTAATAAAAATAATAAATAATTATTATTAAAAAAAATTATTCAAAATAATAAATTAATTAAATTAAAATATGTAAAAAATTTAATAAAATAATTGAAAAAATATATATAACTCCGTAAAATGGTTTACTATGATTATAATTTGAATAATATTAACTATAAAAAATAGAAATATAATGAATTTATTTTATATGATTCATTTATTTAAAACTATTTTATAACAGTTATTAAAGATTAATTATAATATAAAATACAAAATAATCTAAAAAATTAATATATTTATAAAAAATAAAATTCTTCTTATAAAAGTTAAAATTATTTTTATTTTGAATATTAGATTCATGTACTAATAATTAGTAGTATTTAATATTATTTTCATATTACAAATATCATGATATAATTTCAATTATATGATATGTAGCTTGGCCAAGAATGAGGTTGATGCTGATTCCCTCAAAATTATATCATATGATCAATATAGTTAGGATACTTGCACTGCACCATCGACTAGGTAGGGTTGAGATCCTATCAAAATGATTATTCCTATCCATGTTCCTAACAAGTGTCCATATGTTTATTTCGATCCGTGTTTGAGTATATAAGATAAAATATATATCTATTTTAAGTATCCATAATTTATTTCGTTGAATATTAGTTTGATATTGTTTTCTTATTTTGACAGTTTTTTCACATATGAGCATTAATCAAGTAGCTAGAATTCCCAGAAACTATATTTTTCATAGGTTTTATGGGATTATATTCCTATCACTGGTTTAAAAATTAGACTTCACATCAAGGTTCTCATGTCATATATTATAATAATAGATGTTAAATCAATTTTGGTGTGGCTATTCACCTTGATTATTGTGGTAACTGATGTTGAAAGATTGAACATCAGATATTTCATGTCTGTTATTGTAATAATCATTGTGAGAAGTCATTGGTGAGGTTTTCAAATCAGTTATTATAACAATCAGTGAATTTTTTTTTGTTTCAACATGAGTTAATATAACAAATGCTGTTAAACCCTTTTAAAAAAACTTAATACGCACATATTTCAACTCCCGAATTTCATAATTTTGATCCTAATACTCTAAAAAATCATCCATGAATCAAAAAATAAAATCCTTTAATTTTATTCATTGAGATTATATCTTTTTAGGAATTTCATTCTTTTATTTTTCAAGAATTCACTTATAAAATTCATATTTCACTTTCATTTACAGTACTTCGAGATTTTGACAGTGTTATTTGGATTTACATCATGTTAGATTATCCTTATCAATGGTTTGTTCTTTAAACTAACTCCTACTTGATTGAATTGTTTTTTAGGTTTGTTTAATGATATTTTATATCTATTTATTGTTGATATACTCAAAACATCAACATTTTTTGTAATTAGTTTTGGTATTATTTCTTAATTATTTATTCACTGGTAGAGAAAATGTTTTTTTCACGTCGGTTATTTTTTTACGTTCGTTATTGGCCGACATTATTATAGGACTTGTTATTAATATTTTTTTGACGTTAGTTATTTCATAACCGATGTAAAAAACATAAATCCGAAGCGTTTTTCACATTGGTTTCTAAAAAACCGACGTGGAAAACATTTCGGAGTTGTGATTTATTACATCAATTTTTTAATTTCCAACATGGTATATAGTTAATTACATTAGTAATTACATAACCGACATAATAAAATGTGCCTCCAAAGCATTTTTCACATCGGTTATTAAAAACCCGATGTGAAAAGCATGTTTATCACGTTGGTTATGAAAATAATTGATGTGATAATCTAGTTTGTGAAGCATTTTTTCAAGTTGTTTATTATTTAACTGACGTGAAAACATATATACTATGTTAGTTATTAAATAACCAACATAAAAAACCATTCCCAAGAATTTATTATGTCGGTTATAAAATAACCAACATAAAACCAATTTTTTAATAAAAAATTTCAACCATTATTGTGCTCTGAAAAGAAGGCCTTAAAAAAGCAGAAAATAGACCAAAACCAGACAAAAAACAGACCAAAGATAGACCAAAATACATTACAGAAAAGCATCTGAACTAGACCAAAATAATAAGAACCAAATAAAAAATAAACATTTAGATACATAACATTAAAAACATACAATGTCAACTAAAAAACCTAAAACCCCTTGGACAGCCCCTACCCCATGGATATCCCCCCACTCCACTGGATAGCCCCCCACCCCCCAGGACACCCTCCCACCCCTGAAACCCCCACCCCCTGGGTAGACCCCTAGACATCCCCCACCCCCTGGACACCTCTATTCCCTTGGATAGTCCCACCCCCTCACTACCACAGAACATGGAAAGGGAAGTGCTTCCCTTTATCAGTGCAAAACAGAATGCACTGATAAAGGGGTATGCCTTTATCAGCGCTGTCTAAAAGCACTAATAAAGGTAGATTTTTATCAGTGCTAAAAAAGCGCTGATAAATAAATGTTTTATCAGCACTTTTAATGAGCGTTGATAAAGGATCTGTTGGTTTTTATTTAATAAGCCTAACAGGCCATCCTCGCTTGCATGCGGTTAAGCTCTCACGGAAGCTGAACCAGGCCCCTTGACGCGTGACCTCGTCCTCCTCCACCTCATCCTCCTCATCCTCCTCATTCCTCCTCCTTCCTCCTCTACTTCCTCCTCGTCCTCCTCCTTCTCTGCTGCCACCGCTGCCTCCGCCCCCGCTCCCACTACCGCGATCGCCGCTGCCTCTGCCGCCTCCACCCTTGCTACCGCAACCGTCGCCGCCTCTTCCGCTGCCGCCGCCTCCGCCTCTGCCGCCGCCGCCACCTCCACCCTCACTGCCACGACCGCTGTCGCCTCGTCCTCCTCCTCCTCATGCTCTCAAGGTGGGATGTGAGTTCCATGGATGGTATTCCCTTGGTATATTATTTATATATTATGTGTGTGAGGACCAAATAGTGAATATAGATGTGAGATAGGAATGATACCATATCTTGAGCCTAATTCTAGTAAGGATTTCCACAATAGATAGTGTGGTCTTAATGTAATTATTATTATGTCTAGGAATGTGATTCATAATTAGTGATGAGTGTCGAGGATGATTCATGTTGGTCAACTTATTTTCGAAATTGTTTATCTTCATTCGTGCCTTGTACTTGCACCCATGAATTTGATGGTGACTATGCATACACGATAGTTGACCTTCTTAGAGAAGAGTTTCTGGAAGAGTATAAGAGACATGAAGAAATGAAGATCATTAGAGTGTTGGAGCAACTGTGGTTGCCACAAACAATGTGGCAATCAGCTTGTGCAACACAGCCAAAGTTACAACTTGCGTGTATTATAATTTATTTTTTCCTGGAGGGTTTTAGGGTAAATTCATTTTGGAATGATCATTGATATTCATTGTCTTTTAGGATTTTTTGACAGCTGAGGGGAAAGGGTGGGGTCTGCAGACATTGGGGGATATGTCGAAGGGTGACTTTATGGGAAATTACATCCTATATTTTTGCATCATTTCCATAGTATCTAACATTCAAACGAATGGCCTCTTTGCCCTTAAAGCTCCACAATCCCCATTGGTGATTGGGGTTTGGGGATCTTGAAGGGAAAAGTGGCCATTTCTCCAACATATTCACACACAAAATCACCCTTCGACATATCCTCCAATGTCTGCAGACCCCACCCTTTCCCCTCGGCTGTCAAAAGAACCTAAAAGACAATGAATAACAATGATCATTCCAAAATGCATTTACACTAAAAGCCTCCAGAAAAAAATAAAGTCCAATACCTGCAAGTTGTAACTTAGGCCGCATTACACAAGCCAATTCCCACATTATTTATAGCAACCATATTTTGTCCAACACTCTAATGATCTTCATTGCTTCATGTCTCTTATACTCTTCCAGAAACTCTTCTCTAAGAAGGTCAACAATCGTGTACACATACTCACCTTCAAATTCATGGGTGCAAGTACAAGGCATGGATGAGGATAAAAAATTCCCAAAGAAAGTTGATTAATGTAAGTATTTAATGGTTCCTTTATTCGTTGTAGCATGTTTTGTTCTAATTTATTTATTTATATATGTGATAGACATACTAGGTGATATGTTTTGTATTATGGGTTTATCAGGAGTATGTATGATTTCCTGTTTCCACATTTCATTTTAAATAGCATGTTATAATTATATATTTATTGTACCCTAATGGATCAAATAGTCAGGCATATTGTAGATGTTGCTAGAATGCTGTAGGATTCTTTTTCCCCAATGGTAGTACATTTTTACGATGTTTTCACTGATGAGGTATAAAATTTACTTCTTAATAAAGAGACAAACTTTATAATCTAGTTAATTTTGGGAGAAAATTCAGTTTCTATCACAATTTCTAAAATAAAACCAAAAGAGCATCAGTTGTTTGAATTACAATTTGATGATATAGAATATAATGGTTTCATATGGCATAGTACTTTTCCATGGTGTTTTATAGTTCTCTAAAATAGATGGTTGATTTGTATTTATTCTTTTGTTGGACTATTGGAGATTGAACCTGATGAGAGTCATGAATATGTCTCCTCATCCATGCATTGATAGTCACATTGATCATCTATGAGGTTCTATGATCTTCTCCAATATATATTTGAAATTAGGATACCATTAGATGAGTTGGACATCGATGGACCTACCATGGACTGCTTTTAGGAGTAGTTATGGCTTTTATGATTTTTTAGCGATGATTTTTGGTTTAAAAAATGCATTGGTTGTATTAAGGGACTTGATGAATAGGATATTTCATCCTTTTTTGGATCAGTTTTTAGTATTTTTTTTCAATTAAATATTAGTGTACTCCCAACCCATAGTTGATCTTGACCAACATCTTATCATCACCTTGAGTACATTGAGATAGCATCATATTTATTACTGTTTTCTCCTGTTACTCATTAGTTTCCTCTTGTTCGCATGTCATGTATTTTCTAAGGCATCATTCAGTCTTTTTAAGACTAACTTGGAATAAATTTGATATATGTCAGATTAAATCAGGTATATTAAACATACATGATGTTCACCCTACTGGACACACCATGTATATGGATTTCACATGTGTTTAAAGGCATTTGTACCATGATTTGTTTTTATAAAACCCAAAAAATGCTACCTGATTAATTAAAACATAATATTAGGAATGTTCTCAAGATCGAACCCATAAACACGATGAATATGAATAAAGAATGGATGAATTCTAATCAGTTGACAAAAGAGTATGAAGATGGCGTTAAAGAGTTTATCAAGTTTACATAAGATCATGCCTGTGACCCTTCTCAAATCCTTTGTCCATGTTTACGTTGTTGTTATACAAGACAAATTAGTCCAGAGGAGTTGGAAGAACACCTGATCTATCACGGAATAGATCAAAGTTATACATGTTGGAATAAACACAGGGAAAAAACCAATGTAGGTAGTGACTCAAAGAACATGAGATTTTATAGATCATCTAATATGATTAGAAGCGTGAACAGTGAAGACGATCGTATGGCGGGTGTGATTACAGATGTGAACGATGATGAAGATCGTATTGACGAAATGACAAAGACAGTTGAAGATGAACTTCATGATTGCCCAAAATTGTTTGAGAAGTTAAAAAGTTGTGAAGAAACGCCATTGTATTCTGGTTGCACTAAATATACAGCATTGTTAGCTGTATTGAAGATGTATAATTTGAAAGCAGGCAACGGGTGGAGTGACACCATTTTTACAGAACTACTTGCTCTCCTGAATGACATGCTCCCAAAAGATAATGAACTCCCAAGCCAAACATATGATGCCAAAAAAATGCTATGATCGATGGGTATGATCTCTGAAAGAATACATGCTTGCCCGAATGACTGTATATTATTTTTCAAGGACCACAAATCACATAAAGAATTCCCAAAGTGTGGTGCTTCCCGATACAAGAAAGATGATTTTAGTCCTATGAAAGTTGTATGGTACTTTCCAATCATTCCTAGGTTTAGACGCCTATATGGAAGTGAGGATAATGCAGGACAATTGACATGGCATGAAGATACAAGAATTAAAGAGAGTAAAATCATCAGGTTATTTGTTTATTCTAACATACATTGTGTTACGTTATGTTATTATCTGTTCACTACTGTTTTTATGTAATCTAAATTAAATATTAAACTACTTCTATAGATAATGACTTCTGGACCTATTGATGTGCCCAATCCTGAGGCACAAAAGGTCTCTCAACCAGCAGCTGGTGGTCCCACTACAGAGTAACAACATGTTTCCCAACCAGATGCTGGTGGTCCTAGTGCAGAGCAACAACAGGTTTCTCAGCCTGTTGTTGCTGGTCCCAGTGCTGAGGTACAACAGGTTTCTCAACCTATTGTTGCTAGTCCCATTTCCGATGCTAGCTCTTCGGGGGAAGATATTGATGCTACTTCTGAGGAAATGGTAGGAAATGAAACCCTGAAAGCGCAAAAAAAAACAATAGCATCATAGTTTGATAGTGTTGGCCAAAATCCTTAAGGAAAAAGCAAAAGGTATCAAATTTAAGGTGGGATGGAATAAGCGAGGCCAACATGTTAACCCCAATAAAGCCATCTTTAGTAGCTACATTGGAATCGTCACTCGGCAACGCGTGCCGATTGATGTACAGTCGTGGCACCATGTTGTCACCAGGCTGAAGACACTAATGTGGGAAGAGATTACTGTATCATTATGGTATCATTTTTTTAATTTATTAAAATAAAATAAAATACCAAAACATTGACTTACTCTTCATCATCCATTGCAGAGTACATTTATAGTAGATGTTTCGCACAGGGAATATGTATTAAGAGTTGCAGGAAGGATTCATAGAGGTTTCCGTACAATTTTAACGAAATATCATCTTAAATATGCAGAAGGGAAAATCAAGCCACACCCACCTCCTCTTTACGCACACTTGATATCCCAAGGAACGTGGGATGCATTTAGCAACCATCGTGGGGAGCATACTTTTCAGGTACATTGTGTGGGGTAATAAGTTGTTTGATGTTTGCTTTTATTCATCACTCTGACAGTTTTTTATTTATAAAATAGCTACTTAGTGCTGAAAATAAAAAACGTGCAACAGAACCAGCGTACCCTTACCGTAAAGCAAGGATGGGGTATGCTGAACTTGAGAAAAAATTGGTACGTCTTTTAAATCTACCCTACTACTAGTATGTGACATAAAACAGCACCATAACCATGTTTCTCTATTTATATGCAGATTGATGAATCGAAATCGAAATCCATATCCATCCCACGCCATGTGCTATGGAAGGAGGCTCATGTAAATAAATAGGGGACATTGATATATGAAAACACACAAAAAGTGTGGGAAACATGTGTAAGTATGACATAATATAAATTTGAGTTTATTTAAATCGCTATTACATTACAATAACTACTTAATTTTCTATATTTTCTATCTAAAATAGTAACAAGAATCAATAACAACCACACTAGATGCAAACATACTTTCAGTATCCTTGAAGCAGCCAGAAAAGTATGGCTGCGTCAGAGGTGTGGGTTTTGGGGTGACACCCCGAACATATTTTCAAAAACAAAAACAAGAGGGGGATCAAAATGAAAAAATGGAAAAGCTACAAGAAAAATTATCTATTTTTCAAGAAGAATTACAATACTAGAGAGAGATGATAGAAAAATTGATGGCAGAGAGGCAAAGAGAAGAAACAACTCAACAACAACCCATGTGTGATGATCTCGCCCCACCCCCACCAGCTTTGAGGTGAGCCATTCCCCTAAAAAACCTGACTTAGATGAGGTAATCAATGTTTTAATAATTGTTTTTATGAAATGTGATTTACATAGACACTGATACATTTCCTGTACTAATATTCCATAGGGTGAAAATGACTGTGATTTATATTTATCAACTCCCACCTATCACCTTGTAGCGAGGGATACAGTGTTCAATATGTAAAATGACATCCTACACAATAGACAGATTCCAAAAGATCATCTTAGAGTGTCAGTTAACGTAGCTAATGAGCCGAGTGCCGAGCTACCTGTTCCAAATGACGATGACGACATTCATACAGTTGAACAAGCTGTTGGAACTTTCATCGCATGGCCGACATTTCTTATAAAAAAACATTTCGAAAAAAAGGTATTCATTTCTAATTTATTTTTCAAGTTGGACCTTTACCATTTAAGGAAAAAAGGTCTGAACCGTTGACGGTTATCACAGAATGAAAAATACTGTGGGGTGAAACGAAATATCATCTCAAAACTATCTCAAGGATCAACCAACCGATTGAAACGGTCTACTGAGAGCACCTTCACCCCACCCGTTCTATATCCACAGTTAATTTCATTGCAGGCTCATGTGGATACAAAGTTGAAAGACGACAGTACTCACATAGTTGATTTCGAAAAAGATATGTATGGAGAGGAGATATCAGATTTCATTACTGATGAAAATGTAAATGAACTCCTCAAGTATGAATGGCTAGGCGCCTCAGTTGTAAATGTATACATGAGGTAAGTTTTCATGATTTGATTTTACAAATGCTGATATACTCTGATAATTTTGACTAAATACATTTTATATTTTTCACAGACGTATATATGAAAAACAATTGAAGGGATTTCCCCATGAACAAAAATTTGGACTCGTTAGTCCTCACACCACATCTTCAAAACACGAAATAGATTCTGTTAATGAGGCTGTAATAATGTCATCCCTGCTCAAATCGTTTGAAAACAAAATTACGGATGAGAAAATCTTTTTAATACCAACGATTCAGGGGTAAAACCCTACAATTTAATCATATCAACTATATTTTCATTCTTTTCTTTACTTATTCCTTTTTGTATTTTTAGGGAGCATTGGATGATGATTGCAGTCAATTTGGATACTCCATAGATTTATTTTCTGGATTCAACGCATGGATATCCAACAAACCGACCACACATGATGGATTTTTTTAATTTGTAATACACTAGATCCAACATTTTAAAACTTAACATCTAGTTATATAATTTATGTTATCTTTTAATGAGGATTCTGTTATGATAGGGTGGTGCATCAATATCGTCTAATGCATGGAATGAATCCAGGGCATAGGGATGATCATGCCTACAAGATCTACAACTGGAAAAGTATATGGGTATATATAATAACATTTCACTATCAAAACACATATCAAAACAAATTACTTATTATTTTTGATGTTTCTGTAGTGTCCAAAACAAACAAATGGAAAGGACTGTGGTTATTATGTTTGTAAATTTATGAAAGAGATCGTATTTCATCAAAAAACTAGCATCCCTGATAAGGTATTTTCGAATATAATTATGATTTCATTTAAAATATTTATTAATCCTTTGTGTATTTATATTTTTTAGTACTACTATGACTGTCACAAAAACTCATATTTACAAGATGATATACGTGTGTTTAGAAATGAATGGGAAATATACCTGATGGAATATTGTACACAAATAGGATGAAGGATAATTCCTACCACTTATGTTATCTATATATGATCATTTATTATCCCCCAACCTTCTTTGGTGACTTGAGAATGCTCCGATGTATTGAAATCTTAATTTATTACTCAATGTTTTCTATCCCCGGATTTATATTATTGATCTTTGAACAAATCAATATTGAAGCAAGGCATGATGGTGTGCAGTGTGTATGGGTTGAATGACGAAACCACCGAGGATCAACAAAATCCATTTTCTCTATCTTATTTGTTTGAACTTGTATTTGAGCACATGTGTTGTTGTTTGACTTGCACAATTATTTCTAGGTAGATGCATGAGATAATCAGTATCGTTGAGGGATTTTTTGGAACCAAAATATGTGTCCCAGGATAATTAAAGTAAGGGAAAGGATGGTTGTGATGAAATCCAAGCTCAAACGACCAGTACATCATCAAAAGAATCAACCCTGTGATGCACCATCATGTAGAATTTGGTCCTCGTGATGTTTTGAGGTGTTTATGGAAGGTATGGGGAGTCTGATAAGCCCCATGTCCACTATAAATAATGTTTACAGATAGCTCCACATGTTTTACATGCCTCGTTCCTCTTTACAAGGATCACGCCCTTCACATGGTCCATCTTATCATGTATGTCCCATTCATCCCATTGCTACTCTTAGAAGAGCTTGAGAATCTGACAATGCATAAGCCCCACAAAACCCATACACATCCAACCAACAGTATTCCTAGTGTGAAGGGAAGCTAACCATGGGTAATACCCACAAAATACCTCTTTTAAATATATGGGTTTTGATCCTTGTATTCTAAATAGGGTACGTAGGAAGCCTCGATGAGGTTAAATCCCAACCAATGGTAAACCATGGTCACCCCCTCACTGGGTTACACCTTCGCTTATTTTACCTCTTGTATTTTCCTTAGTGGCGTCCAAATAAGACTTCAAAATGAGAAACCTTACCTTTATGGGATGCACCACACTTAAGCCTAACCACATTGGGTGTTTTGATCCATCTATCAGGTAAACATTCCAGGTGCTCCCTCCAAGAGATGTACCTACCTAATCCACCTTTATAAGTGTTTTGATCCACCCAGGTCTTACATCTCTGTACGACATTAAATCATGACCCTCTATCCTTGTAGGATGTTAAACTCATGGAATACCACAAGTTAAACATGGGTTTCCATTAATATATTCAATATTAATGTTTAATAAGTACTTATTAAGGTATTGTGGAGGTGTGGTATTATGTTTTCCAGCAGATTTCAGAAGATTCCACACTTTATGTAGGTGATTCCATGCTTTTACATTATATGATAATTTTATTATGTTGTATTTTCTTGCTAAGTGTAATATATGAAATGTTTGTGTGGTTAAAAATGTGTTATCAAAGGAATTTGGGGTGTGTATAGAATTAAAAGTTATTTTTTAAATGAATTCAGTTGTATTTCTTGTGGATTTTCATGCTTGAGTCCTTTAAATGTGTTTGAAGAAATGAGAAAGTTGTGTGATGGGTGTTTTCAAATAGATTTAATGTGTTTTTGAATTTTAAAGAGGGTTTTCTTGTGAGATGTAGAGATTCTATATATGTGTATTTACATTGAATGAATTTACATGAGAATGTATTGATATATATGATGTGTATAATGTAAATTGAGCACAATTTCCATACAAGGTATTTTCTTTATGATGTGCAGGGGACATGGTGAGAGGGCAGGGGTGGTTTTCTGGGAGAGGGGGAAGGGGATAAAGTTGTAGGGGGAAGGGGTAAGGGGTGTGCTGGGTTATTTTGAAATACTTAGGGGTGGGAAGGGGGGTGTGCAATGGGTAGGGGGGATGTGCAGTGGGCAGGGGTGTGCTGGGGAAGGGGGCAGGGGGTGTTCAGAGGGCAGGGAGTGTGCCGGGGTAGGGGGTGTGCTCGAGGGAGGGCAGTGTGTAGGGGGTGTGCTGGGGAAGGGGTCATGGGTGCTTATTTTTTATGGAATGGGGGGACATATAGCCATTGTATTAAATCGTGTGTGTGCTGGGTAGGGGTGGTTTTCTGGGGGAGGGGGAAGGGGGCAAAGTGGTAGGGGGAAGGGGTAGGGGGTTTGCTGGGTTCTTTTGAAATATGTAGGGGGTGGGCAGGGGGGTGTGCAATGGGCAGGGGGGAAGTGCAGTGGGCAGGGGTGTGCTGGGGAAGGGGGAAGGGGGTTTTTAGGGGGCAAGGATTGTGCAGGGGTAGGGGGTGTGCTCGGGGGTGGGCAGTGTGTAGGGGGTGTGCTGGGGAAGGGGGCAAGGGTGCTTATTTTTTATGGAATGGGGGGACATATAGCCATGGTATTAAACCGTGGATATAGTTATATAGCCAAGGTTTAATGTCATTGCAAAAGGCCCATTATTGGAATCCAATAGATGTGGATAATAGGGTTGAATATATTCCACCACTATTTTAATGTAATTCATAATATTTGATTTATCTCAAAAGTAAGGGAGATATCCCATGGGGGATGGGAGAAGGAGGAGAGTGCGTGTAAAGAATTTTGTTGAGTTTAATGAGGGAGATATGAGGGTAACCCGCTTTAATGGTTGATAATGAAAATTTGTTAATTCCACTCATTAATTAGGTGAATTATTAGGCATAAGGGTAAAATAAATCCTTTTCCAACAACGTGGGAATCAATATACCCACACTTCTAATCCGTATAGTTTCATTGAGTGGCTTACAATCCATTATTCAAACATATAGAGATACTTCCCCAAAAACTCTTACCTTACACAAGTTCATAACATTATTTGACAAACCATTAACCATCAATGTGAGACCATCATAACCTTAGAACCAAACTGTAGGTTTATGTATTCTCCCTTGAATCATTAAATATCCCATGTTCTACTAAACATTGGGCCATTTGATTATTATAGATGATTTGCCCTAACCATGCACCAATTTCGTTAATTGGTTATTTTATGTTTTGTGCCTCACAAGTATAATTCCATTAGCAACCCCATTCTTTATTTCATTATTGTATTACTAACATAATATTTGTTTTATTATGTAGGTGAAATCTTTTTCCTCAGTTCGAATGCTTTGTTCGGAAACCGCTGCCGTGGACAGAAATTTTTTAGAGAGGATGGATGCAAAAAGGATAGAACATCATTGTTTTTTAACTGTTTGTTGGATAAATGTAATTGTAAAAAAATTAAACATTGTTTGAAATGTATATAGAAGTGTGTTGTTTTGTATTCATGATTTTAAGTAAATATATGTATCATTTTTGTTCTTCTGTGCATTGTGTGTGGGTGTTGTCTGTGCTGTGTGCAGGTTTTGTTTGGACTCTGTGCAGGTGTTGTAATGTGTGCAGGTGCTGGGCAGGTTTTGTGCAGGTTCTGGTTTTGGATAGGATCTTTGGACTTTATCAGCGCTAGTTAAGCGCTGATAAATGGATAATATATCAGCTCTATTTTGAGTGCTAATAAAGGTAGTTTTTATCATCCCTCAAAATAGCGCTGATATATTATACATTTATCAGCACTGAAAATAACGCTGATAAATACTACCTTTATCAATGCTTACTTAGTACTCATAAAGGGGCACTTTTTCAGCGCTTTTTTTAGCACTGATAAAAGTCCCCCTTTATCACCACTATTTTTAGCGCTGATAAAGGGGACCCCCCTTTATCTTCTCCGAGATTAAAAACGCTTTTTTGCACTGTTAAAGGCCATTTTAGCACTATTATAATTTATATTTGTAGTAGTTCCAGAACACACCCTACCCCCCTAGACACCCTCCCACCCCCTGTACATCCCTCACCCACTGGACACCCTCCCACCCACTGGACTCCACCCACCCCACTGGACATCCCCCACCCCTGGACACCCACCCACCCCCTGGACACCTCCACTCCTCAGGACACCCCAACCCCCTCGACACCCCCACCCCCTGGACAACCCCACCACACCCCTGGACACCCCCACCCCTGGACACCCTCCCACGCCCTGGACACCCCCACCCCCTGTAAACCCCACCCCCTGGACACCCCCACCCCCTGGACACCTCCCACCCCTAGACACCCCCACCCTCGGGACAACCGCTCCACCCCCTGGGCACCCCCACCCCATGGCCACCCCACCCCCTGGACACCCCCACTACCTAGACACCCCCCATCACCTGTACATGCCCACCCTCTAGACACCCCCACCCCCTGGACACCCCCACCCCCTGAACCTCCCTCCCACCCCCTAAATAGACCCCCACCCTATACACCACCCCACCCCACTGGATAGTCCCCCCGAACCCCCAGACACCCTCCCACCCCCTAAACACCACCCCACACCACAGCACACCCGCTACCCCTAGACACCCCCAACCACGGGACATCCCCCCAACCCTTGGACACCACCACCTGGGCACCCCCACCCCTGGATATACCCAACCACCCAGGATATCCACCCACCCCCTAGACACCACCCACCCCACTGGACAACCCCCACCCACTAGACACCCTCCCACCCCTACTGTATTGGCCCGGACCTCTCCGGTCTATTACTTTGTGAAAATGTGTTGTTTGAGGTGTTCCAGGAGGTCAAGGTGACTTATCCCTAACACTTTTCCAAATTTCCAATTTTGTGAACAATTCCATCAGTGAACAGTTGCATCAGTAACCTCTAATGGTGACCTCTCTTTCCTCTGCCAAATATTGAGTTCAGTGAACAGTTACATTAGTGAAAAGTTCTATCGGTAACCTCTAATGGTAATATTTATTTTCTTTTCCTAATTTCCACTTCTATGAGTAGTTCCATCAGTGAAAATTTCTATCGGTAACCTCAAAAGGTAACCACTCTTTCCTTTTCCAAATATTGTGTTCTGTGAATAGTTCCATCAGTGAACACTTCTATCGGTAACATCTAACGGTAACCTCTATTTCCTTTACCAAATCTCCAATTCTATGAACAGTTATATTAGTTAACATTTCTATCGGTAACCTCTAATGGTAGGTGTACAATGTTTCCAGAATGGTGTGGTCTATTGGTAACCTCTAACGGTAGGTGTACAGTGTTTCTAGAATGTTGAGGTCTATCAGTAACCTCTATTGGTAACCTCTAATGGTAGGTGTAAAGTGTTTCTAGAACGATGAGGTCAATCGGTAACCTCTATTGGTAACCTCTAATGGTAGGTGTATAGTGTTTCCAGAATGGTGAGGTCTACTGGTAACCTCTATCAGTAACCTCTAATGGTAGGTGTATAGTGTTTCCATAATGGTAGGTGTACAGTGTTTCCAGAATGGTAGTTCTATAGTGTTTCCAGAATGGTGAGGTCTATCGGTAACCATTATCTGTAACCTCTATCGGTAACCTCAATCGGTAACTTCTATCGGAAACCTCTATCAGTAATCAATATTTCCATTTCAAAATTTTGATTTCATGAATAATGTTTCCAAAATGGTGAGGTTCTAACAGTGAGGTTTATGAACAATGTTTTTCCTTTCCCAAATTTTGAGTATGTAAACAGTGTTTCCAGCTTCCTACAGTAGCGCCCCATTGATGTTTCCTTTGACGTAAAATACAATTGAAGCATTATTTTAAGGACTCTAAGACCGATTTAAATTACATAAATCTTAAATTAATTATTCCGAAGGCTCGGGATGTTTTTACTTGGTCAAACCACGTGGTTTAATGCGATCCACATTTAATGGGAAATCTGGCTTACCATAAACCGTCGCTCCGTTAAAACATCTAAAGGGAGTGGATATATTCCTCTTATATTCTATCTCCTTGTTCTTGGGTGTGAGATGCTCAAACATCCCATTCCTTCTCATAGTAGTTACACAATCAAACCTTCCTCCTCGGATGGTTTCCACTCTGTTTTGATGCAACCAAGATGTATCCATCAATCTTCGATATAAGGTATGTTTATTGTTGTTCTTTTGGGGTTCATATTATCATATTTATTCATTCCAATTATATCATGAAATCTCCATACTTCTAATAGAGTTTTCTTAGGTTTTGGTTGGTGTGATCGTACTGTGGCATCCTTTGGTGGATGCAGTTGTCACGATAGGAGGATCATGACCTGTTGTGTGGATAAAAAACGTTAAGAACTGTTTGAGGTAAGAGGTTCATTGCTACTATTTTCTTTTACGTGCAACTGTAATATTAGCATGTTTAATCCCACTGGATGAAAATGGAATTTACATAATAAATATTTTAAGTGGATAAATAAATTGATATCGATCGTATTTTATTGCCTCTTGTTTTTCTAGATAGTGTGAAATCTATTCTTGCTTCGTATAACTATTCATTCTTGACAAAAATTGGTAAATAATGTAAAATGGAATTAATTGATAATTGTTTGGTTAAAGATAAAGAGTCATGTAAATAAATCTGGTTTTTCTTGTTGTAATTTTTATGTTAATAAAAATGGTTCAGTAAGCATGTTTAATTAATTTTTGATAGCTTACTATTTAGGTTTCCTGAATGTGGAACTTACGTATAATAAATCAGTTCATTAAAAACAGATTATTTGTTTGATAATTCCTTGAGGGGTTCTGAGTTACCCTCTTGTTTGTAAAAGGGCTAAGAGCCTGAATTTTAAGATGTTTGTTTTCCTACTTCTTGTGTTGTGATGTGATCCTGGATGGGTGTTGTGATATGTGGGGGCATGAAGGCATTTTGGTTGTGGTAGCAGATGACGCCTAGATTGGTGAGATGCATCGTTTTATGCATGTGGGTGTCGGGGAGGACACCAGGGATGATGGAATGGGATGGATGTGATTGTTGGATGCTTACTGATTCTTATTGGTTTTTTACCTTCTTTACTTTTCCCCACTGCTCAAGGAAGATGGTATTACTTACCCTTCTTCCAAAAGAGGTGAAGACACATGTGGTATGCCACATGCTTTTTGTGTTTAGGTTCGTAAGGGAGGATGGGTATATGCTCTTTCTAAAAGAGGAAAACACTTAACAGGCAGTACATCTACTCACCATGTTGATCTCCCTTGTGTTTACAAGCATAGAATGTTTTTATAGAATGTCTGGGAATGTGGGAAAGTAATTCTATAATGAATAATTGAATAAATGGTGTTAACCCATGGGGTTGGAGTTTTCTAGAACAGAATGACGAGGTTGTAATTTTTAAGGAATAGTGGACTTGGGTGTGTTTCTAATGAAATTTAATGTGGAATTTTTCATGGTTAATTAATGTTTAAAGAATTAATTAACGTAATGTGGGACTGATAAAAATGGAATTAAGTAATCTAATAAATCTTTTTAAATGGTTGTGTGCTTATAGGATACCTAGTATTAGAAGTAGCAGCCCGAAGTCTGATAAATGTTAGCTGCAGTTGTGTCTAAGACTAGGTTATGCCCATAGTGTTGTTGTGAGATATAGTATATCCTGTACTTTTTGTGTTTCTATACGCTACTCCACCATGTCAGTAAGGGAAACTGATACCCTGGGGATTCTGAGCCATGGGTGGGTGTTTTCCCCAACATTCTGGTGGGAGGATGGATGGCTGACTACCCCTTTGTCCCCACTCTCTTCTCTTGGTAGTTACTTGTGCGGGCAGACACATTGGTTAGTTTTCCCCATATATGTGTGTAGAGGGTGGTAATGGCTTGTGGTTATTCACACACATATATTCTGGATATAGTTTTCTATGGACTACTATAGGTGTAACGTGTATAGACTCTAATGGCTTGAGGATCTTTACTCTGTGTATGGGCTATAATGGCTTGAGTTATAATACCTGTTGTATGATACACGTTATGCGAGAAGTGGTGGCTCCCAAAAACTACCTGGTTACTTTGGTGTGTGGACGTGGTGGTTTTTTTTCATGAGGTGCATATTGTGGTGCATCGCCCAGGTGTCTATGGGCAATCCTTTTTGGAGGGAGATGCTTAGGATGTACGACGTTGGGGAAAAGCGGAAAACTAGTGGGGAAGTAGTAGTGGGGTACCTTGATATACTTTATTATATGATATATTCATTTATGCATTACGTTGTGAGGGTAGCCATGGTGAGGGTGGGAACTTAGTGTAACTGTTAAGGTGACGAGATAGTTTTACTTGTTGTTCATTGTGCTTTAGCATGCTTTATTTACTTTTGCATGAGATGTTTCAAGGAGGATCTTATTGAGTATACTTTTATACTCACCCTATGTATATACAAACGGTTTTTCAGGTCACTTGTATCAGGTTGGAGATCGGGCTGGATACTACTAGCTTGTGGTTGTAGGAGTTGTTCGGGCTTGTGGTTGCTACTGTTTTACTTTATTTTGCGTAGTTTTAGTTTTTTTCCTTTCAATTGTAGTAATTTTTCAGGGCATTTCATATGTGCACATGGTTTATATTTTATATTCCAGTTCTGAGTTGGAGTTGGTTGATTTCTATCTTATCCCTCTCTTACGCATGTGTTCTCTTAGAGGGTAATTCCTCCCATTTGTGTGTTTACTATACCCTCAGTGATAGTCACCAACCTGGGGTCCTACTGAAGGTGGGACTCGGGGGTTATTATCTCCCTTCTCACATTGTCGGCCCAGGAGGGGTACATATTGTGGGGAGGGGTCATGACAGAGTGGTATCAAATGGAGGTTTAAGGATAGGATGGAGATTGGTGTTAGGGACAAGTGAGGATACATGGGTTGGTAGGGGAACAATGTAATTCATGTTTAGAAAGTGGTGTAAACACAGGAGATGGGCTGAGACATAGGTGTTTAGGTCCCCCTATGATTTGTTGTACAGACCTTTATGTTTACAATGGCTACTAAATAAGGTGATACTAGTTGCAGGGTAGAGGCCCAGGAAAGGATCATGCATCATTCTTCTTTGTGCCTATGTTTGAATGGGTAGACCTTGGGATAGGTTAACCTAAAATAATCAATGAAAGAAAAAAAATTAATTAAATAACGTTGAGTCTTATATGTTAAAGGTTTAGGAACTCTAATGGTTGGTTATTTTATACGTATGGCTCCAGGTTGACGTCTTCGTCAGGTTTTCATAGAAAATGTCCAGCAGGATGTTCTAGTAGACCGTCATAGGGTAGAGGTTGACGACGACGAAACATTGAGGAAGTCACTCTAAGAGTTTGATCGCCAGAATCTACAGAAGTATGAGGGCTCAATTTCAGATGTAGTCACAAAAGATTGGTTAGAGGAGGTTGAGATCAGCTTCAGTTTGATCTGTGATCTGAAGGAGAACTGGGTGTCCTTGGTTGTGACGATGCTGCGTGGAGTAGTGAGGTAGTGGTGTTTCTTGTTCCTTGGGGATCTCTAGGAGTCAGCGATCTCATAGGGGGAGTTTTGAGACAAGTTTAGAGTCGAGTTTCTTTCTTTGACCGTGAAGGCGTCTAGTCGCCAAGAGTTTCTTACCCTTCGATAGGGGAGCTCCAGTGTTTGAGAGTTTGGAATCTGTTTCAGGAACCTTTTACGATATTCGTCAAACCTATTGCCATATGAGGAGGCTAGGGGGAGACATTTCGAAAAGGCTTTGCGTCCAGAGATCCAGTGCCAAGTCACCCTATTTATGCCGAAGACATATCTTGAGGTACTAGTTAGGGGAGAGGTATTCAAGAGGACTTTGGCCAAGACCGGATCATCACTATAGGGGAATCTCCATGATTCCTCATGAAGAAGAGTTGTGGTCCGGGGTTCCCAATTTTTAGGGCAAAAGAGTTTCCATTCAGTCAGGGGTAGGTCCCAGCCCTTCAGATCTCACTTCTCCATAGGCAGCAACTCTCAACCCTATGCCAAGGGATCAACCACTTTTTTTTCTTATGGTGGTCATGGTCATCAGTAGCGAGAGTTCCCAACCTTTCAAAGCAGTCATCGTGCACCAGGTGATATGCTCCAAGTTCCTCTGTTTAGGTAGTTCTAGCCGAGGTTGCAGAAGCAGCAGGTTGCATCGACTTTAGATCAACAGAGGGTAAATGATTCAGGTAGAGGACAGCCCCATGATGCTCTCCATCCTCAGAGAGTAGAGCGCAATCATGGCAGTGGTCATCATCAGGGTCAGATATGCCAAGGAGGAGGTCATGGTCATCTTCATGCTCTAGCGTTTCCATCTCCAGGCGATCCATACATCGTTTCGGGTACCCTTTTCTTGTTTTCTACCTTGGTGTATTCCTTGTTTGATTCAGGAGTGACACACTCCTTCATATCACCTACCATTATCCATGATTTGGGACTTGAGGTAGAGAGGCTTCAAGTGCCCTTGGCATTGACTACGCCAGTTGGAGGTCGATCTGACTTGTTTGAAGTATGTAGAGACTGTGAGCTAGTGTTGGGGAAAGACCACTCTTGGGAAGATTCCCTATGTTTATGAAAACAACCATATGATTTCATCCTCAGCATATATTGGTTGTATTCAGTTCAGGCTATAGTGGATTGCTTCAGAAAGAAGGTCATTTTCATTAGTGCGGATGGAGAGCCGGTGGTGTTTGTTGGTGAGAGAGATACTCAGATAGGTCATAGGCAAATTTCATCCTTATCATCCAGGATAGTTGAGATGGTTCTGAGTTCATCAGAGATTCGACAGTTGACATTTCCTACGGTCGTAGAAGAGTACCCTAATGTCTTTCCCGAAGAGTTTGTAGCATTACCCCCTCGATGAGAGATCGAGTTTGGGATTGAGATATAACCAAGAGAATCTAATATCTCTATGCTTCTATATAGGATGGACCCTTATGAGTTATGAGATCTACATATATATCTTGATGGTCTTTTATAGTGCAGTTTTGTTCGGCCAAGTGTATCGCCATGGATTGCACCAGTTTTGTTTGTGAAAAAGGATAATGACAGTTTGCAATTGTGTGTCAATTATCGTCACTTAAACAAATTGAAAATAAATAATCAGTATCCTCTTTTGCGGATTGATGATTTATTCGATCAACTAAAGGGTTAAAGTTAGTTCTCAAAGATAGACTTGTGGCGGGGATATCATTAGATGCATGTGAAGGATGAGGATATCACGAAGACTACCTTATGTTGTCATCATGGGAATTATGAGTTCATTATAATGCCGTTTGGCATGACGAATGCTCCAGTTATATTCATGGGATTGATGAATGTTGTGTTCCATGAGTTCCTAGGCAATTTCATCGTAGTTTTCATCGATGACCTCCTTGTGTACTCCACATATGAGGAGGAGCATGAAAAGAATCTAAAAGCTGTTGAGGGAGTTCTTCGTCAACTTTAGCTATTTGGGAAGTTGTCAAAGTGTGAGTTTTGGGATCGAGAAGTACGTTTCATGGGGTATGTTGTGTCCCAATAGGAAGTAGTTGTGGATGCATCGAAGATAGAAGCAGTTGTGTCTTGGGAATCCCCTGAGATAGTGTTAGAGGTGTGAAGTTTACATGGTCTCACAAGCTACTACAGGAGGTTCGTAGCCAATTTCTCATGAGTTGCGACTCCTCTAACAGCTTTCACTAGGAAGGATCATGCATTCATATGGACAGATCAGTGTCAGGTAGCTTTTGTGTATCTAAAGGAAAAGTTAGTAAGTTCTATATTTCTTTGTCTTCCAGCTAAGGGAGTTCAGTTTGATGTTTTCTATGACTCTTGACATATGAGGTTAGGCTGTGTTCTCATGTAGTAGAGGTCAGTTGTTTCTTATGGGTCTCGAAAGTTGCTTCCCCATGAATGTAACTATGTCACCCATGATCTTGAGTTGACAGCTGGGGTGTTTTCTCTAAAGTTGTGGAGACATTACCACATTGGTGAGCACTTTGTGGTTTTCACCAATCATAAGAGTTTGAGGTATGTTCTCTCCCAGTGTGACTTGAACTTCCAACATCGTCGGTAGATAGAGTTCTTAGAGGAATACTAATTCAAAATATCATATACACCTAGAAAAGGGAATGTTGTATCTGACATGCTGAGTTGAAAGTCACGTAGTGATGCTGTGCATGAATCCAATGATTTCTGGAGAGTAATGGAAGAAATTTCAAAATTACATCTTGATATGGGAGAAGTTGGGGTTAGTGGTTATCTTTTTCAGATGACGGTACAGTCATCCCTAATACAGAATGTGGAAGAGTCCCAGTTGGGGATCTAGAGGTGGAGGTTTGGAGAGATTGAGTTGTTTGTGGTGAGGCCCTTGACAGTTGGACTGAGGATGAATAACACATAGTGTTGTATCATGGAAGGCTTTGTTCCTTTGATGATGCGCGAGATGATTCTCAGAGAGTTACATAGTTATCCTTTAGTAGTGCGTCCTGGCGTGACATAGATGTACCGAGCCTTGACGAGTCAGTTTTGGTGGCCTGGGCTGAAGCGTGCGGTAGCAGAGTTTGTGTCTTGATGTTTGGTCTATAGAAGGTGAAGGCTAATCATCCTGTCCCTGGTGGTCTACTCCAGCAATTAGAGATTCCTCAATGGAAGTGGGAGGACATCTCAATGGAATTTGTTACTGTTTTACCACAATCTCCTGGGGTACATGATTTTATTTGGGTGGTTGTGTATTGTTTAACAAAATTGGCCCAATTCATAGTGATCAAGGAGTCGAGCTCAGTGGAAGTTTTGTCGAGGCAGTATCTAGAGGAGGTGGTGAGACTTCATGGAGTCCCAAGGATGATCATTTCTGATCCAGATCCTCATTTTTCATCTATGGTGTGGAGAGGTCTCCAATATTATTTTGGTTCTTAGCTATGCCTTATCACTTCTTTTCATCCTCAAACAGATGTTCAAACAGAGTGAACCATCCAAAATCTTGAAGACATGTTACTCTATTATGTTCTTGATTTTGGAGGTTCACAGATGAGGCACTTACCCTTGGCGGAGTTCGATTACAGTAATAGTTTTCACTCCACCATTGGTATGACACCATTTAAATCCTTGTATGACTGACTTTCCACTCTCTGTTGTGCTAGAATAGGGTCAGAGAGTTAGCAATTCTCGAATCGGAACTAGTGCAGAATACAACTGAGATGGTTCAGGTGATTCATGAGAAGATAAATATAGAGAAAGATCATCAGAAATCATATGATGATCAAATAAGGAGACCATTAGAGTTTAATGTTAGGGACCATGTGTTTTGGAAGGTGACTCCCCGTCGGGTAGCGAAGGTTTGGTCGTGGGAGTAAGCTTTCTCCCTGGTTTGTTGGGCCTTTTGAGGGGTTAGCTCGGGTTGGAGCTGTGGCGTATTGATTAGCACTTCCCCCATAGATGAGTTATATACATGATGTTTTCCATGTATCACAGCTCTGTTGTTATCTTCATGATGACTCTCACGTCATCGATTGGGGAGAGATCGATGTTGACGATGATGCAAAATTTTAGAAGCGGCCTGTCAATATCCAAGATCGTAAGGAAAAGGTGTTGTGCATGCATTCTATTCCCCTGGTTCATGTCTTTTGGAGACACTGTGGCATGAAGAAGAGTACCTGTGAATGTGAGTCACAGATACATACTCAGTACCTAGAGTTGTTTGATATTTAACTCTTTTTAGGCAACGATGTCCCCTTTTTTGTTAAACCTTTTATGTTTTTTTATGAATGTTTTTGTTGCTTTTGTGGATTCCTCTCTTTTGAGAGGTATCTCGATGGGTGGTTGTTCGAACCCCATTTATTTTTTATTTAGGTGGGTTTTGAATTCTTAAGGAAGATAATGTTTTGATAGGTATCTGATGTATTGGCGTGGACCTCTCTGGTCTATTACTTGGTCAAAATGTGGTGTTTGAGGTGTTTCGAGAGGTCAAGGTGACTTATCCCCAACACTTTTCCAAATTTACAATTCTATGAACAATTCCATCAGTGAATAGTTCTATCAGTAACCTCTAATGGTAACCTCTCTTTCTTTTTCCAAATATTGATTTCTGTGAACAGTTCCATCGGTGAACAGTTCTATCGGTAACCTCTAACAGTAACCTGTATTTCCTTTGCAAAATTTCCAATTCTGTGAGTAGTTCCATCAGTGAACAGTTCTATTGGTAACCTATAATGACAAAATCTCTTTCCTTTTCCAAATATTGAGTTCTGTGAACAGTTCCATCGATGAACAGTTCTATTAGTAACCTCTAACGGTAACCTCTATTTCCTTTTCCAAATTTCCAATTCTATGAACTGTTCTATCAGCGAACTGTTCTATCGGTAACCTCTAACGGTAGGTGTACAATGTTTCCAGAATGGTGAGATCTATCGGTAACCTCTATCGTTATCCTCTAATAGTAGGTGTACAGTGTTTCCAGAATGGTGAGTTCAATATGTAACCACTATCGGTAACATCTAACGGTAGGTG
Source organism: Viscum album (assembly GCA_963277665.1). Lineage (NCBI taxonomy): Eukaryota > Viridiplantae > Streptophyta > Magnoliopsida > Santalales > Viscaceae > Viscum > Viscum album. Next base: position 390,075,569 of record OY728147.1, on the reverse strand, counting down.
TATAATGTTTCCAGAATAGTGAGGTTTATCGGTAACCTCTAACGGTAGGTGTATAGTGTTTCCAGAATAGTGAGGTCTAACAGTAACCTCTATTGGTAAGCTCTAACGGTATATGTATAGTGTTTATAGAAAAATAGGTGTATCGTGTTTCCAGAATGGTAGGTCTACAGTGTTTCCAGAATGGTGAGGTCTATCAGTAACATTTATCGGTAACCTCTATCAATAACCTCTATCGGTAACTTCTATCAGTAACCTCTATTGGTAACCTATATTTCCATTGCCAAATTTTGATTTCATGAATAATGTTTCCATAATGGTGAGGTTCTAATGGTGAGGTTTATGAATAGTGTTTTTCCTTTTCCATATTTTGAGTGTGTGAACAATGTTTCTAACTTCCTACAATTTCACCCCTTTGATGTTTCCTGTAATGTAAAATACATTTAAAGCCCTATTTTAAGGAATCTAAGACTGATTAAAAGGACATAAATCCTAAATTAATTATTCCTAAGGCTCGAGATGTTTTTACTTGGTCAAACCGTGTGGTTTAATGCGATCCACATTTAGAGGGAAATTTGGCTTACCTTAAACCGCCGCTCCGTTAAATCTTCTAAAGGGACGAGATATATTATTCCCTAATTATTTATCCTTATTCTCAAGTGTGATATGCTCGAACGTCCAATTCCTTCTCATAGTAATTACGCAATCAAAATTTCCTCCTCGGATTGGTTCCACTCTGTTTTGATGCAACCAAGTTGTATCGATCAATCATCGATATAAGGCATGTTTATCATCATTTTTTTGGGGTTCATCTTCTCCTGTTTATCCTTTCCATATTATAGAATTAAATATCCAAAACTATGATAGATTTTTCTTCAGTTTTGGTTGGTGCGGTCATACTGAGGCATCCTCGGGTGGATGCAATTGTCGTAAGAGGACAATCGTGACCCGTTGTGTGGATAAAGAACATCAAGAACTGTTTGAGGTAGGGGATTCATTACTTCTATTTTATTTTATGTGAAACTGTATTTTTATCATGATTAATCCCACTGGATGAAAATGGAATTGACATAATAAATATTTTAATGGGATAAATAATGTGATATCGATCGTATGTTATTGCCTCTTGTTGTTTTAGATAGTGTGATATCTATGATTTCTTCGTATAGCTATTCGTTCTTAATAGAATTTAGTAAAGAACTTAAATTGGAATTAATTGATAATTTTTTGGCTAAAGATAAAGAGGCATGTAAATTAATCTGGTTCTTCTTGTTTTAATTTTGATGTTAATCAAAATGGTGTAGTAAACATGTTTAATTTATTTTTGATAGCTTACTTTTTAGGTTTCCCGAATGTGGAACCTACGCATAATAAATCAGTTAATTCAAAACGGATTATTTGTTCGATAATTCCTTGAAGGGTTTTGAGTTGCCCTATTTTTGTAAAAGGTCCAAGAGCCCAATTGTTAAGATGTTTGTTTTCATGCTTCCTATGTTTTTATGTGATCCTGGATGTGTGTTGTGATATGTAGTTGCATGGAGGACTTTTGGTTGTGGTAGAATATAACACCTAGAGTGGAAAGATGCATCGGTTTATGCATGTGGGTGTCGGGGAGGACACGGGGGATGATGCAATGGGATGGATGTGATTGTTGGATGCTTGCTGATTTTTATTGGATGTTTATCTTCTTTACTTTTACCCACTACTTAAGGAAGTTGGTCTCACTTACCCTTCTTCTGAAAGAGGCAAAGACACGTGGGGTATACCACATGCATTCTGTGTTTAGCTTCTCAAGGGAGGATGGATATATGATCTTTCTATAAGCCGCAAAGAATTTACGAGTAGTAAATATACTCACCGTGTTGATCCCCATTATGTTTAGTAGCATAAAATGTTTCTCTAGAATTCCTGGGAATATGGGAAAGTAATTCTGTAATGAATAATTGAATAAATGGTGTTAACCCATGGGGTTGGAGTTTTCTGGAACATAATTATGAGGTTGTAATTTTGAAGGAATAGTGGACTTGGGTGTGATGATAATGAAATTTAATGTGGAATTGTTCATGGTTAATTAATGTTTAAAGAATTAATTAACGTAAAGTGGAACTGATAAAAAGGTAATGAAGTAATCTAATAAATATCTTTAAATAGTTGTGTGCTTATAGGATACCTAGTCTTAGAAGTAGCAGCCTGAAGTCTGAGTGACATTAGCTGTAGTTGTGTCTAAGACTAGTTTATGCCCATAGTGTGGTTGTGAGATATAGTATATCCTGCACTTTGTGTGTTTCTATATGCTACTCCACCCTATCAGTAAGGGAAACTGACACCTCGGGGATTCTGAGCCTTGGGGGGTTGTTTTCCCTAACATTCCGATGGGAGGATAGATGACTGACTACCCCCTTTGGCCCCACTCTCTTCTCTTGGTAGTTACTTGTGATGGAAGACACATTGGTTAGTTTTCCCCATATATGTTTGTAGAGGTATTTAATGGCTTGTGGTTATTCACACACATATATTCTGGATATAGTTTTCTATGGACTGCTATAGGTGTAACGTGTATAAGCTGTGATGGCTTGAGGATCCTTACTCGGTGTATTGGCTGTAATGTCTTGAGGTATAATACTCGATGTATGATACACTTTATGCGAGTTGTGGTGGCTCCCAGAAACTACCTGGTTACTTTGGTGTGTGGACATGGTGGTTTTGTTGCATGAGGTGCACATTGTGGTTCTTCTCCTAGGTGTCTGCGGGAAAGCCTTTTTGGAGAGAGATACTTAGGACGTACGACGTTAGGGAAAAGCAGAAAACCAGTGGGGAAGTAGTATCATGATACCCTTTATATTCTTTATTATATGATATGTTATTGTATATGTTACTTGGTGAGAGTATCCATGGTGAGGTTGTGAACATAGTATACCTGTTTAGGTGATGAGTGAGTTTCACTTGTTGTCACTATGCTTTAATATTCTTTCATTACTTTTTCATGGGAGGCTTCTGGGAGGATCCTTCTGACTATACTTTTATACTTAATCTATGTATATAAAAACTATTTTTTAGTTCACTTGGAGAAGGTTGGAGATCAGGCTGGTTACCACTAGCTTGTGGTTGTAGGAGCTGTTTGGGATTGTGGTTGTAGGAGCTGTTCGGGCTTGTGGTTGCTACTGTTTTAATTTCTTTTGGGTAATTGTAGTTTTTCCATTCCAGTTGTAGTAATTTTTCATGAACTTTCATAAGTGCACTTGGGTTATCTTTTATATTCCAGTTCCGAGTTAGTGTTGGTTGGTGTCTATATTATCTATCTCTTCTGCATGTGTTCTCTTAGAGGGTAATTCTTCCCATTTGTGTGTTTACTATACCCTCTGTGCTAGTCACCAACCCAGGTCCTACTGGTGACGGGACTCGGGGTCATCATCTCCCTTCTCACATTTCTGGACCAAGAGGGGTACACTTTGCGTGGAGGGGGTCATGACACCTACCCCCTTGGACACACTCCCACCCCTAGACAGCACCCCACCCCCCATGGATAGCCCCCCACCCCTGGACACCCCCAACCCTTGGACATCCCTACCCTTTGGAGAGCCCCCCCAACCCCTGGAAACCCCCACCCCTAGGCACCCCACCCCCTAGACGCACCCTACCCCTTGGACATCCCCCACTTCACTGGACACCCCCACCCCCCATGAAACCATTATTATGCTCTGCCAAAGTATGAAACAGGTAGAAACCAGTCCAAAAGTAGTCCAAGGCCAGACCAGAATCCATACCATAGAAACATAAAATCTATACCAAAACAAGAATAACTAGATAAAAATTAAAAATTCACATATATAACATTAAAAACTTACAATGTCAACTAAAAATATCTAAATCTAACCAAAACAACTACCAAATACACAATTATGATTACAATATTTCAAATTACATTTTACACTACAAACAAACAAAAATCGAATCAAACCTGTAAAATAATTTGTCCATTCCACTAGTAAGTGTTTGACCTCTTGAGAACTATATGGTTGAGGGTAGTCAAATAGATAAAAATTAAAAGGATTGTAGTTAAAATGTATAATGAATAAATCGAATGAAATATTATGGAAATGTTTATAAGGGAATCTTACCAGGTTAAACTTCATAAGGGTTCCAGTAGTAATTATTTCATACATAAATCTTAACAAATAATATCCAAATTCAATGACGCCTTATTTTTCATGGAAATTATGTTTAAATTAGTGTCAATTAGAAATATCACTTTTATGCCATACATCTAAAAGTATAAATTATAAATGGATATTTACCTTTACTTTTACATATTTCATCTTGGCACTATTTTTATTTGTGTTTTTTCGAAAGTTGACCCATCCCCTTTTAGAAAATAATACGAATGGGATAAATTGAAAATTCATTATAATATAAACAACTACTAATAAATTTAAACTTTCTTTTCCAACATATTCCTAAAACTTACCAGCACATCTCTATAGATAGAGCATATCCAATAAAGTGTTTTCTCCCTTGGACAAAAAACACCTAACATCCAATTATCACTAATATAAAAGAAAATTTATGGGTAGTTGTTTTTTATGTAAAAATATATTTAATACTTTGTTAGATATATGATTTATACCTCTCAAAAAAAGGCATTATCCAACACTGCATGATTATATTCTATTCAAATTGTTCAACAATATAAAGTGTTCTTTGTTCCCCAACCAATGCATGTGCTTCAGGGGAAGTCAAATGCGGATCAATGAATCCATATACATATGTCTGATCATTCTTCTCACACATATTATAAAGATAACTAATAAAAAAAAGATATTAGTATACATTTTTAATAAATATAATGTATGGAAAGGTGTTAAATCCTACATGGAAAAAATCTTCACCACATTGATACCCAACTTTTCTCCGGTAACAGGATCCATGATATCATTTTTCACAATCCCTATATTTATTTCACATCCAAAAATATGAGCTCCTATTGGAAACTCATAATGATACACCAAAAAATTTGAATATCTTGAAAATTTTTCAAGACTACTAGATACTGTATCTAATGTCATAGCCATTTTTATTTGTTGTTTTCAATAAAATATTTCATTACCTTAGAATTATTCATGTAAAAAATAAATAGAAAATTATATTAGTTGTAAAATGATAAAATAACATTAATATAAAATAAAATAAAATATTTAACATACATACATGTATGGTAATGAGTCGCAGAATTCTAGATCAACAAACAAAATAGTGGTTGATACTATGTCCAAAAATCGTCACCTCATCTGTAGGTAATGGTCCTCAAGTTGATCTATCTATAATATCCTGTATAGTGACCCTATGATGCTCTACCTCTAACTATTAATGATGAATTCTATCTCCTATACAATATACTATCCCATATGAAACTATATGATGGTGAGTATCATTGACATACAACTCATAATAAGTAGGAAGTTGTGGAGGAGGAGTAGGATAAGAAATGGGGTCTGCAGGATAAGGTGTGGGAGTGGGAGCTACTGGCATAGGTGAAGGATAAATAATGGGGTCTTGAGGGGGAGGTTGAGGAGTGGGAGCTACAGTCTGAAAGTGTCTTTGCATGTCTTCAAACATAGAATGTACCAACGCTCTAATATTTTCCTCCATCATTGCATTGATATTATGAACTTCATCCTCCAAGGATTCTATTTTTTATAAACACCCTCAATGTATGAAGTTGAAGAATGTGGAAAAAAATTTATTACTGATACACCCGTCAGATATCCTCATACACAAACAGGGTGTTTGGGCTTTTGTAATGTTATAGATAAAATATCTTTCCTCCCAATAGCTGTAAATACCCCCTGTGAGCTCTACTACTCAAGTGAATCCTATATTAATTAATTGAACATTTCTATAATGATTCAAATTATATAAAAAATATAATTAAATTAAATAAATATAATAAATATATTACAATCCTCTCATCTACTATTTTCAATTCTTCCAAATGATATTTCCCCTTTTCCCCATCCGATCTCTCTTCCATTTTTCATGTTTATATAGAGGAGATGGAGGGGAAACCTATCCGGAGTTTTAAGACTCAGCTCTCTATTTTGTTAATTTTTCCACCATCATTTGTTCTTAAAATAATGTATTCTCTCCCTAAGATAATCTATGAGGGTATACATTTTTAGATTGTATCTCCGGATGAGATGTCCATGTTTTCTATAAATTAATAATAATAAATCATTAACAAAACATTAATAAGATCATTTATATGAGAAATCTTATAAAAGTTTACATTTCCCTTACAAAAAATGAATCTTTTTTCCCACTTTCGAAAAATTGTATCCATGTGTCTTCATCTATGAAAGGATATATATGACATGGATTTTCATGATTCCGATTACCAAAAATAAAATCAGATGGGAGGGTTGATTTGAAATCCCTCTATCTCCTAGTAACCATCAATAAATATTTCCCCCTGACTCCTCTAGTGTCAGGATTATCAAATGTCATCTGATAAAGAAGTGGTAAAACATATTATACTAGAAACATTTAATGATTAGTCAAACAATAGAAAAATATCTAACCAAAATTGTCTCACACAACTGATATATTATCATTTTTTCCACACTTCTCCAATCATCATAAAAAATTATTACTTTGCTTTTACCTTGAGTTATTACAAAACTCTTAAAATCTTTTAAATTTGGACCTCTAGAAATATCATTCTCATCAAACTCAACAAGTATCCACTAGTCCTGGCTATGTGCAAGTGATAATTTTTGTAAACATGTGTTGCCATGTTTACCAACTCTTGAAATCTTCTTTTTCATTATGGGAGCACATGAGGAAGATTAGAGAGCATCAAAAGGATCATGTGAATGTTCCTCCTAGAGGTATGATCATGATTATCATCTCCAGAATCTTGTGGTTGATCAATTGATTGATCTGTCATTATCCTTCAAATCAAAAAAGCAAAAATTATTTCACAAATATACAAATTAAAATATTATAATAATAATGTAAACAAAAAATGAAAAATTGAACTAAGTTACATAGTAGTAAACATGATGAATATGGTAATCATGTTAAACAATGGTAAAGATGGTAAAAATGAAAAAAATGGTAGTGTAATTGTCATTCAATAAAATCAATAAATAAATAATTTATGTAAGGGTAAACTATGGTAAACATGGTAAACATGGTAAACATGGTAAATAAGGTAAACATGGTAAACATGGTAAAGTAATTTTTATTAAACAAAATAACTAGATATATAAGTTACGTAATGGTAAACATGATAAACTAAAGTATACAAAATTAAAATAAATATAAATTTCTAAAATTTTATGAAAATAATAAATGTAAACAAGAAATAAACACATGTTACTTGTAATATTAGAAATGAACAAATGGATTGTTTTCCCAAATTACTTTTTCATGATCGTTCCTTATGGCGCAGACCATGTCTTCAACATGATCATCATTATTTTATACTAATCTTTCCATGGAAGTTGGTATCTCATATGAATCAACATCTTCATCAAGTTGATCCTCACCAAAATATTGTTTTTTACATTGTAAAACAACACACCACTGCATATTTGATTGATCAACAACATAGAAAATCGATTTTTCATGTGTTTCTATTGAAAAATAAGCTAATGTGTCTTTTAATATATATAGATTAACAACTGTCATTCCAAATTCATAGTGTCTGACACTGTTGTAACCGATAAACCATTTTCAGTTAAAAACATGAACATTAATTTTAAAGTAACCAACCTACCATATTTCTTTAATGACTCCATGATTTTCACTTGATGAAAAAATCGGGTTTTTGTCTTTAGAACTCGAAAAATGCATTGCTTCGGTAAACACCAATACACCACTATTCTGAACTACACTTGTGTTGTCCTGAGATTTCATATGAAATCTATAGCCATTAATTTCATACCTGGACCATGTTATCACATTTTAACTCGGACCACCCACTAACCATATTAATTTCTTTGATACATCTGACCTTCTAATCAAGGTCTTTTTAAACCATGGAAAAATATTTTTTTGTGCTCATTCAAAATCCACATTTCTTTCCCCTTTGTATAACATTGTTTCAACTCATTAATATGCAATGTGATATATGGTTGAGAATCAGCTATGTTATTCAAGATGTATAATTCTACCTTCTTTTTTTGTTTAGCTGACAATTTTGTGACTTTCAATCCACAAATCACCTTTCCCTCGTTATTAACTCATTCATGGAAAATGTAGGCAAACCAATGTTCTCCTTCATGTCCATGTATCTTGTAGAAAACTCCGCAACCTCCTCAGAAATATACTTTTCAATAATAGAGGCTTCAGGTTGATATATATTCTTAACATACCCCTTTATTATTTTCATATAACTTTAAAAAGGATACATCCAATTAAGATATATAGGTCCACAAAGCTTTATTTCCTGAACCATATGAACTATTAAATGCATCATTATATCAAAAAAATATGGCGGAAAATAAATTTCTAATTGAAAAAGTATAGAAATTTCATCCTTTTACAAAATGTTCAAAGCATTCACATCAATCACCTTATTAAAAATTGAATTGAAAAAATAATACAACTTCATTATAGTCTTTCTAACATGGATGGGAAATATTCCATGCAATGAAATTGGTAAAAGTTGTTTCACCCTGATGTGACAATCATGAGATTTCATACCTCTCAACTTCAAATCCTTCAAACAGTTAAAAAAAATACATTTGAAGAATAACCTTGAGGAACTTTGATATCATGAAGACAGTGAAAAAAGGTAATTTTCTCCCTCTTGGATAATTTATGACAAGATGGGGGAAGAAATGTCTTTCTTCCATTTATAGTGGGAGCTAACTCCAAACATATTCCCATTGATAGTAAGTATAATATTTCATTCAACCCATCTTTAGTCTTTCCTTTAATATCCAATAGTGTTCAAATCAAACTGTCACAAATATTATTTTTCCATGTGCATGACATCAATATTATGTTTCACTTCATGACATATCCAATATGATAGATCAACAAATATTGACCTTTTCTTCCAAATATATCTATCATTACTAGATTTATGTGTCTTTACCAATGTCAAGTCAAGGTTTTGAACCCTAGAAAAATAAAAATCAGGGGATAAAGGTTTTGGATCAATATCAAATTTTTTTGATCCATTAAATGCCTTTTTTATTCTTCTATAAGAGTGATTCATTGGTAAAAAATTTTGATGACCCATGTATACTGTTTTCCTCCATGGATTCAATTGACAATATGAAGTCTATTGTTCACAAATTCGACATGTTTTATGCCCCTTAACACATTATCCAGACAAATTTCCATATACTGGGAAGTTATTTATAGTGAACATAAGCACTTCCTGTAGTTGAAAATATTCCATTTTATAAGAATCATACACCCTAATACCATCTCCCCATAAAAGTTTCAAATCATAAATCAATGGTGACAAGAAAACATCAATATCATTTCTAGGTTGCATCAGACCCGAGATCATTATACTCAAAATAAAATATTTTCGGTTCATACAAACTTCAGGAGAGAGGTTGTAAATTACAAATAAAACAGGTCATGAACTATGTGTTCTACTGAGGGTTCGATATGGATTCATTCCATCTGTGCAAAACCAAAGTATGATATTTTCAATTTCATTTCCAAATTTAGGATATTGCTCATCAATTTTCTTCCATTGTGGACAATTAGTTGGATGATGTATTTTTACATCACATATTCACTCATTAGCCTGCCCTATTAACCATTTTTGCATCATGTAAATTAGAAAAGAAATGTTCCAAATGATGAATTATAGGAAGATACCAAAATACATTGGTAGGGATCTCTGTAATCTCTAAATCAGCCTGTGATTTTTCTTTCAACTTATATCGTGATGTCCACCATTTAGGAAACTCTGACAGCAATTCATATTCATTCCTATATATCATACAGTCATTCAGACAGAAAAGTATTTTCTTGTATCCAAATCCCATCAGGCATACTATTTTCTTGTCCTAATAATGTGAATATGGAAGATCATTGTCTTCTTGAAGAATTTATTTCAACAATTATAGCAGCTCTGTAAAACTTATGTCACTCCATCCATGTTTCTCCTTCAGGTTAATCAATATTAACATCGCCAAAAAACTTTAAAATCCATAAAACTAAGATAAAATGGTGTTTCAGCATCACCATATAGATGTGCAACTGTCGGTTCTATCTCAATTTGTTTTTCTGCAATATCATGAGTCATTTCTTCAATTCGATTAGAGTTACCATCTTGAAAATAATCACTATCAGTAGATCTGACATTTTATCTAGTTTCACCAAGACAAATCTGAGGGTTGTAACTCAGATTAGAACCACGAAAAATCAGATGATCTTTGATCTTTATATATTTCAACTTCTTCATATTCAAACATTTCAAGCATGGACGGAAAAAAATGTCGCTTCTTGGAACATACTGGTTAGCATATTCCAAAAAGACATCAACACCTTCATTATATTCATTACCCATTAGATGTGCCCTAATCCAACTTCAAATCATTATTACCTATAAAAACTATCAAAATTGTACATCTTGTTAAGATAACAAAATTCTATATTTATATGAAAAATATCATAATTAGAATGTAAAACAATTTTGAAATATAAAACAAATATATGAATATTTTAAAAAAAATTGCTAGAAAATGATTTTAAAAATAAAATATAGTTAGATATAACAGTTTTATATTTATATGAAAATCATTTTAGGATTATATCACTCTCATATGGATCATGATATAATAGTATAAATTCATCTTGGGTTCTTTATTCTTAAGGTACACTAATAATACATCCTGGTGTAACTAGATACTAAATTCATCCTTCCGTAAAAAATAAATATGAAGTATAAATATTAAAATATGAATAAATTCACTACTGAAAATTACACTTATCCCAACAATTTGAAACTATTGGGATAGAATATCCCAACAGTTTCACACATAGTTGGAATGATGGTCATTGTAATATCCCTATACAAATAGTTCTATAAGAACCGTTGGTATAGACTGCCTGAAGGTAGTATATGCCAAAAGTTTAAATGAAACTGTTTGGGATATATATATACTAACAGTTCAAGAACCATTGGTAAACATGTTTTCCAACATATAATCTATTCCAAGAGTTTCATGTAAACCATTGGAATATATGTATACTAACAATTCAATAATTTTTGGTATACACTTTCTAGAATATAATCTATTGAAATGGGGGTGGGGGCTATACAGGGTTGTGGGGGAGGGGGTGTCCATGGGAATGGGGGATGTCCAGAGGGTGGGGGTTTCCAGGGGGTGGGTTGGATCTTCAATGTGGTGGGGGTGTCCGGGGGGTGTCCAAGGGGGTGGGGGTCGTGTCCAGGGAGTGAGGGGGCTATCCAGGGGGGTGAAGGGGTTGTCCAATGGGGTAGGGGTGTCTAGGGAGTGGGGGTGTCTTGGGGTGGGGGGTGTAAGGGGTGGGGGGGCTGTCCAGGGTGTGGGGGGTGTCCATGGGGTTGGGGTGTCCAAGGGGGGTGGTGGTGATGTCCGGGGTGGGGGTGTCCATGGTTCTGGGAGTCTCTAGGGGATTTAGGGTGTCTAGGGTGTGGTATACAGGGGGTGAGGGGGCTATCCAACCCCTACCCCCTTTGAGATCCCCCCACCACTTGACACCCCACACACACCTGGACACCCCCACCACCCTGGACACCCCCTAACCCCATTGGACAACCCCTCAACACCCTGGACACCACCCCCACCCCCTGAACACCCCCACCCCCTTGGAAAACAGCTCACCACCTGGACAACCCCCACCCCCTTGGACACCCCACCCTCTGGACAACCCCCCCCACCCCCCCCCCCCCCGGGACACCCCCACCCCCTGGATAGCCCCAACCACTGGATATCCCCACCCACTGGACACTACATACCCCCTTGGATAGCCCCTAACCCCTTGACACCACCCCTCAAACACCCTAGACACCCCTACCACCTTGGAAAGACCCCCCACCCCCTGGATACCACCCCCACCCCTTAGACACCCCCCTAGACACCCCCTAGACACCCCCATCCCCTTGGATAGCCCCCCAAGACCCCCCAACCCCAGACAACACCCACCCCCCTGAACACCCCCACCCCCTGGACACCCCTACACCCCTTGGAAAGCCCCCTCTCCCCCTGGACACCACACCCACCCCCCTGGACGCCCCCATACCCCCTTGGAAATCCCCCTCATCCCCTAGACACCACCCCACCCCCTTAGACACCCCCTGGACACCACCACACCTTGGAAAACCCCCATTGCCTGGACAAACCCCCACCCCTTGGACACCCCCACCCCCTGGACAACCCCCACACCCAGGACACCCCCTACCCCCTTGGACAACCCCCTCACCCCTGGACACTACCCCACCCCCTGGACACCCCTACCCCCTTGGATAACCCCTCACCCCATGAACACCCCCACCCCCTTGGACACCCCTGGACACACCCGCCCCCTTGGATAGCCCCCACCCCCTAGACACCCCACCCCCTAAACATATCCGACCCTATAGACACCCCCACCCCCTCAACACCCCCCTACCCCCTTGGATAGCCCCTTCACCCATTGGACACCCCAACCCCCTGGACACCCCCTACCCCCTTGGATAGCCCCCCTCACCCCTGGACACTACCGCCGCCCCACTAGAAACCCCTACCCCCTTGGAAGGACTCCTCACCCTGCCCGTCGACACCGCCCCCACCCCCCTTGAACACCCCCTAGACACCCCCACCGCCTTGGATAACCCCAACCCCGTGAATATCCCCCCACCCCCTGGACACACCACCCCTAGACACCCCCACCCCAATGGACAACCCCAACCCCCTAGACATCCCCCAATCTCCCAGACACCCCACCCCTTGGACACCCTTACCCCCTTGGACAACCCCCTTGACACGACCCCCACCCCTTGGACACCCCTACCCCCCTTGGAAAGTCCCCCCCCCACCCCCTGGGACACCACCCCCACCCCCTTGGACACCCCCTAGAAACCACCACCCCATTGGAAATCCCCCACCCTTTAAATAGTCCCCCACCCCCTGGACTCCCGCCACCCCCTGGACCCCCCCCCATACACAGACACACATGAAGGTACACACACACACATGATAGAACACACATGGTAGCAAAAAGATCGTAGAAGTTGCATGATATAACTCACATGGTTTATTTTACTAGAAAGGAATTTAGCTTGGTATAAAAGAGAAGTATGACACTTATTATGATATAAAGAACAAATATATAAAAATAAAATCTCAAAACAAACATTTAGGTCATTGTTAAAAATAAAAAATGTAACTGAGGTGTGTGAGGATTACTTGAGTATTGTGAGTCAACCTGATAGATCTGGTGATAATAAAGATAATGAATGATGTTAGAAAAACCAGGTTAGAGAGAATGACTTCAAAGAATCCTTTCTAGGTTTTCCGTGTGAGAGAGATGAGTCATAGGTCTCCAGATAGAAGAAAATAGAATAACTGAATACGGGGCGTGATAAATCATTTAAAAGATTTATCACGTTGATTATTTAATAACCAACATGATAAATGATTTTTTTTATGTTTATAACTTCAGTTATTTAATAATCGACATAAAAAATCTTTTATCATGTCAGTTATTTTATAACTGACCTGATAGATGGTGTTTTATGATGTCAGTTATTTTATAACCGACATGTTAAATCACTGAGATTTGATTTATCACATCAGTTATTTTATAACCAATGTCATAAAGCACCAAGATCCGATATTTCGCGTCCGTTATATTATAACCGACATGATAAATCAATTTTTGGTATTTTTTAAATCAGTTATTTTATAACTGACATGATAAACCAATTTTTTCTTCTTTTCACATCGGTTATATAGAACCGACATGAAAAATGTTGGCATGTTAAACGTTTTTTTCCCTAGTGGTTATATATTTATGATTTAAATTTTAATTAATTATTTATTGTTTACTACACTTCTAATTTTCTATCCTGGATTACTCTGAATAGCAACTGGATATATTCCCCACCAGAACTTAGGTGTGCCTCATCATACACTAGGGGATACTAACTAGTATTGGGGGGTCTAAGTTAGTGTTGTGAAGAGACTATAACCCCTAAATCAGAGTGTATAATAACAATATAAATAGCCAAGCACCACACACATCATAGTACAAAGAAAAAATAAATCAAATTAACATGATTAATAAAATAAGATGCAGTAAAGGACTAGAAATCCATTCCACACATACAACACTAATTTGAAACTGCTACAATCACATAAAAATGAAAATTAATACACCATGATCTAATACTAACTCTGAGATGTGCCTCATAACTGGTCTCTAAATCCATATTGATCTATTATAGCCTAATCAAAAAGTGAATCCACATAATCATGAAATTATGGGCTTCCATGTAAGAACCCAAACCTTATTTTAAGGTATAGATCTTTTTTTCTGGATGTTTTTTAGAAAAAAGGAGAGAACATGGAAATTTTCTATATACATGCCACGTACTTCATAGTACATGTTGTGTACCTAGTTACCGCATACAACCACATCTTGGGCGTGTAACAGTCGAGACATGGTCGTGTGGGGTGAAGTGGTAGAATGCTAATTTTGGGGGCTGGTTGAGGAAAATACACGGCGTGTTCATTAACAATACACACTGTGTAATTTTGGTTTTAATTGACTAATCAGATCAGGGTCGCATCTAATTCCCAAAAATGACTTCTTCTATCCATGCCTCATGAAGGAGCATCTAAAATCACTAACTCTTCTCAAATCCAGGGATCTATCATCCATTATTCAAATCAAACACCATTAGTTTTATCGGAATTTCCTCGGTGAGTTATTCCTTCATCTAGAGCATCTTCTCTTAATTCCTCTTCTTTTGTGATTTATTCAAGGTTGAATGTTTTTGACCATTTTGTAGATCTACGATGTTCTAGGACGATTCAAGGTCGAAATTTCGAGAGTGTTATTCATAAAACATCAAGGTAGGTGGTTTACTGTTTTTTGTTGTTTGTATTTGAGTTTATATTCAAAAGTGTCAATTAACTATGTTTCAGGTATTTCGGGTTAAGAAAATTAAACCCTGTTGTATCTGACTTAGATTGATTATTGGACTAAGGGTTTGTTTTGTGGAATTATGTGGACTTTATTGTTTAAGGAACACCCCATGGGTGAGTTTCCTTGTTTGAATGTTTAGGGCCATTTGGTCCATGTTGCCTATGAGGCATACCTTGTTTCCTTGCCTTGCTAGATAGAATAGAACTGATTGCCTTTTTCTACATGTTAAATTCTTATGATATGAATTGGAATTGTTTTGCTATGTAGTAGTTGATATTACATTGGGATTATTGATATTATATATGCATGATTTAATTACACAAGGCTATGAGCACCTCATGTATTTATACCATAGGGGGAATTGACGTTGAGTGATTCCTTACAGTTTCTTTTATAGTTTATGTTATGATACCACAAGGGGGGGTTGATGGTGAGTGATACCTTAGAGTGTCTATTATTTAAGTTACAAGACCACAGGGGAATTAACGTTATGTGCTTTCCCATAGATTCTGTGGTTCTTGTGGAAAGACCGTAGGGGTAATTGATGGTGAGTGATTCCTTAGAGTGTATTTTCCATTTTATTGCATTACTTGGCTAGAGGGGTTGAAATGTGTGAGATACCTAGATGGTTAACTTAAATATTTAGTTTTTTCATGCATCTTCGAAGCCACAACCCAAGCTTGGATTCAGTTCTGTTAGGAAGTCTTCTAAGATACCTATGGTGATACTTACTTGATTAAATTATGAAACTTAAATGCTAATGAATGTAAAAGAAAACTGTAGGATTTTTTACTTTTGTATTCTCCTAGTTCTATGATTCATTTCCAATATTAATTATGTCACGACCCATCCCAGTGTGGCCCGAGCCGCAACTCCCCAAGCCCACCTCTAATAGGCCAGGGGCTGGTGACTAGCACCGAGTATACATGCTACTAACATGGGAGGCATTGCCTATAAACCTACACACATGCACACACATCTCCAAGCCCACAAAGCTAAAATGTAAAGACTACTAAAAAAATAAATGCATGCATACACTAAAAATCTCAACCAATAGAGTATGACAAGAAAGTAAAGTACAACAATTGTAAAACCCTGGGCCAAAAGTACAAGGCCACCAAAGGAAAGTCTATAACAAAGTCCAACCTATAAGGAAAGGTACGGGGACTACAATCTGTTGTCGTAGGAACCCACCACGTCCCTCCTGATCTCACTGAGCACCGTTCGGTCCTGGTCCACCTAGAATCATATCAAAGGCTCACTCGTATGCACAAGACATGACACGTGCGGGCAAAGTACATGTAGGGGTGAGTATAAAAATACCCAGTAGGACACCCCGAAATCACAAAGGAAATACAACAAGGGAAAATATCACAAGGGAAAGATACAGTCAGCTCTACACAGTATATGTCTACCAAACATATAACAAGAATATCCAGATATACTCATGCATGATCGACTATCTGAATACCACCACTAAGATCCAGCTTTAAGATTCCACTAAGAACGTAATAAGGAGAACACACTCCTAGGTCTGAGGAGATAGGGATACAAAGTAATCATTCTGGGAGGACACACTCCACAAGTACCTTGAGAACATGATACTCAGATGAGGATCACAACCAAGTCATGGGGTGATTCTGACAAATTAGTCTGATCTAATCCACTAAGAAGAGGATCAGCACCCGAGTAATGTTGGTCACGCCGATACCAAGGACTCTACCTAGGGTTCTAGGAATGAATAGAGGATCTGGCTCTAAGTCTCACAGATGGGATTCAAACAACTATATTCAGGAAGTTATGCTGAAGGGATCATACTCCTGTTGAAAGGAAATGATACCAGAACCTTCAGGGAAAGGACCAAGGGTACGAACACTAAGAAAACTAGTCCAAGTCAGAGAAGGAAAGTAGATCAAGTCATTTAAGATAGGTTACACAGCATGTAGTATGGTTACACGCCGTGTTCCTTGACCCCGGGTACTGCCTGTGCAAATGGCCCATGTCATTCGTTCAAGCCGAGTAAAACCAAACTACACTGAGTGTAGAAGAAGTACACGCCATGTTACTTGACCACGAGTACTGCCCGTGTAAATGGCTCGTGTCATTCGTTCAAGCCAAGTAAAACCAAACTAGGTGGTGTGTAGAAAAAGTACACGCCGTGTTCCTTGGCCCCGGGTACTGCCCGTGTCATTCGGGTTGTCGGATAAAAAGTAACTACACAGCGTGTAGAAGAATCATACGCCATGTCCGAGCATCTGGGGATCGCTCCGTGTAGGATGGCCATGTGCCCGTACACGTTCTATGCCCGTGTCTGTGTCTTCTGCCCATGTACCAGTACACGGGGTATCCCATGTATCTGGCTAGGTCTGGCCGGGTATGGGTATACACAGCGTGTCCTTGGCCGTGTACCCTGCCCATGTCCGTGTACTTCTGAAGTACACGTCAGGTAAACCCGCTGATGAACACACGTCATGTAGCCCATAATACATGACGTGTAGTTGGGATATTTCCAGAATGTCGTCTTCTTCCTCACGCTTCGACCGATCTTCCGGATCCATGATCTCTCGTCTGTTCGTCCCAATACTCCATGGATTAATTCGGTTCGTCATACGAACACCGCAATAGGTGTTTTCGGCCTTTAAAATGGATCATAAACAGCAAACGATCCATCAAAAGAAAAACTCCCAAAAACTCATAACTCTCGATCCGCTCCGAATCGTCCGCTGATATCACTGTCGCACCTCCGTGACACCGTTCCAGGATGGATCCACAGTTTGGGATCGTTGCGTCACAGAACAGATGCACAACGATCCATCTTTTATCGCCCTATGAAGAACGCGAATAACGCGAAGAAAAGAAAGGGGAGAAATCCAAAGAAACAAAATTTTGGAACGAACCTCTGGCATCGTTCGTCGCAGAATTGATTCGCTCCCGTTAATGTGATTAAACAGTGAAAAAAATCAACAACAATGGATTAACATGGATTCAATCTCCCAAAAATCCCCGCAAAAAGCCCATACCTCAAGAACAATCGATCTGCGGAATAATCTATTCGTGGATTAGCTCAAGTTCATCGTAGAAATCAACAATGGGGAAGAAATCACAAATTAAAAATCCTACCTAGATCTGTGGCGTTCGTTGGTGAAGATTCGGTCGTTGCGTCGTTGTCACCGGCGAACCTCATCAAGAACATCGTTTCCACGTTGGGAGGTTTTTTCCAGAGTTATCCAGAGCCTCTAGGGGAATTCAGGGTTATGAGAAAAGTAACCTTGATCCCCTGCGAAATCTCTTTTTTAAAAAGGAAAAGAGATATCTCACTACAACATAGATTTAAATAAAATATTTTAATTAAATATTTTATTACAGTTCCATCCAAAAACCAGATTTCACCACCGACCTGCGTCGACCGATGTTTGGTCTTTTCTAGGGTAAACCCGCTACTCTGAATTCAATGGTGCCATCTGATTTTTGATCTGAGCACTTGTTCAAGAGTTATTCCACTTTTTCAGGAAAACCGCACGCACACATTAATTAATTATTAAATTAAATTCAAACATTTGTTCCAGGCTCACCGGGCCTCGGAACTGCACGCTGTCTCAGAGCCTGGTCTCAAAATAATTCCCATATAATATTAAAATAATACATGGAAAAATCTGAGACATTACATAACACCCACCTTAGGAATTTTACGTCCTTGAAAAGCCAAAACAAAGACTACTCAAAAAGATGTGGGTACTGCACGCGAATCTGAGCCTCCCACTCCCATGTGATCTCCTGGAGATTCCCATGCTGCCACCAGACACGCACTAAGGGAATAGCTCGCCCATGAAGGATCTTCTCCTACTGATCCTCGATCTCCATTGGGTACTTAGCAAGGTCACTCCATCATCGATGTCCAGCTCGCCCCAGTCGATAACGTGTGATGGATCATGCACGTACCTCCGTAGCTGTGACACATGGAAGACGTTGTGTACCCGCTCCATATAAGGAGGTAGAGCCAAGCGATACACCACCTCACCAAATCTACTTAGAATCTGAAAAGGGCCAACTAACCTCAGAGATAGCTTGACGCCTCGGCCAAATATCTGCAATCCTCATCGAGGTGAGACCCAAAGGAACACATGGTCCCCTTCCTTGAACTCCAAGGGCCTCCTCCTCCTATCGGCATAAGACTTCTTCCGACTCTATACAGTCTTCATCTGCTCCTGGATGACCTGAACCTTCTCTGTAGTAGCTCTCACCATCTCTGGTCCCATAAGTGCTGACTCTCTTGGGTCAGTCCAGGAAAACGGTGACCTGCAAGGTTGCCCGTACAGAGCCTTGAATGGTGCCATACCAATAGTGGAATGATAACTGTTGTTATAAAAAAATTCAACCAGTGGTAGGTGATTCTACCAGCTATGACCGAAGTCAAGAATGAAAGCTATAAGTACATCCTCCAAGACCTGGATGGTTCGCTCTGTCTGACCATCAGTCTGGGGATGAAATGCTGTGCTCAAGTGCAACTGAGTCCCAGAAGCTTCCTGCAATCCCTTGCACAACCGGGATGTGAAACGAGCATCATGATCTGAGATGATCATGGATGGAACTCCATGATGTTGAAATTTCTCTTGCACGTAGAGGTGTCCCAAGCTCTCTACTGTACTCTGCTCCTATATGGATAGGAAGTGGGCCGACTTGGTGAGTCGATCAATGATCACTTAGATGGAATCGTCTCCCCTGGACATACGTGGTAAACATGTCATGAAGTCCATGGATATACCATCCCACTTCCACTCTGGCACCTCAAGGGGCTGAGTCAAGCCCTCTAGTACCTGGTGCTCAGCCTTTACTTGCTGACAAGTAAGGCACTGAGAAACAAATTCTGCCACAGAATTCATCATTCTTGGCCTCTAGAACAGATGTCAGAGGTCCTGATACATCTTTTCCACGCCTGGATATACCGCCAAAGGGGATGTATGGAACTACCTCAGAACATCCTCCCGCAACATCACCGTTACTACTGTACACCCTTTGAAAAGAACAACGTGCTCCACGCCTTATGAATATCCATAAGCAGAAACGCATGTGGATACCAGATCACGTAGAGTCTCACATGTAGCATCCTATAGCTCTGCTTCCCTGGCTTTCTGTAAGAGTGGAGGGGTAATAACCATCAACTGAAGGTAAGCTCCTTCATCTCCATCCAAGAAGGATAATTGTAATGAGGCCAAATGCCTCGTCATCTCATCCATCAACTGCGAACTGGACTTCCTGCTGAGAGCATCTACCACTACGTTCCCTTTCCCAGGAGTTTAAACGATGTCAAAGTTGTAATCCTAGAGGAACTCAAGCCATTATCTTTGTCTCAAATTCAGATCCTTCTAAGAAAAGATATATCTGAGACTCTTGTGATCAGAGTAGACGGTAAACCGCTCGCCCATCAGGTAGTGCTGCCACATCTTCAATGAGAAGACTACCGCTGCTAACTCAAGATCATGGGTCATGTAGTTCTGCTCGTGTGGTCTCAACTGATGTGAGCCATAGGCAATCACTACTTGGATCTGCATCAGGACACAACCAAGCCCAGTTCCTGATGTGTCATAGAACACTACGTACTCGACACCCTCCTCTAGTAATCTTAAGATCGGGTTGCTCATCAGACTCTGTCTCAACTGCTAGAAAGCATGTTGGCATCTCTCAGTCCACACGAAAGGCTGCCCCTTTCGGGTCAAAGATGTCATGGGTGCTGAAATCCTTGAGAAATCAAGAACTAATCTCCGATAATAGCCTGCCAACCCAAGGAAGCTCCGTACCTCCATCACGCTTCGGGGTGGATCCCATGCTATTACTACCCCCACCTTGGCTGGGTCTACTACTACACCATCTTCTGAGATAAGGTGTCCTAAAAAGTGGACCTCCTGTATCCAGAACTGGCACTTCAAGAGTTTTTCATACAACCGGTGCTCTCGTAGTGTGTCCAGAACCATCTTTAGGTGTCTCGTGTGCTCCTCCTCGGACGCAGAGTACACAAGGATATCATCGATGAAGACTACTACGAACCGATCTAGATAGGGATGAAAGATCTGGTTCATGAGTCACATGAACACTGCTGGGGCGTTCTTCATGCTGAAGGGCATCACCAAGTACTCATAGTGACCATAGCAGCATCTGAAAGCCGTCTTCAGTATATCCTCATCCCATACTAACAACTGGTGATAGCCTGGTCCTAGATCAACCTTTGAGAACCATCGTGCCCCTCTCAATTGGTCGAAGAGGTCATCGATCCTCGGTAGTGGATACGGTTCTTCACGATCACCTGATTCAAGTGTCGGTAATCCACACATAGCCTTAAGCTCTCGTCTGCCTTCTTGGTAAACAGCACTGGGGCTGCCCAAGGTGAAACACTGGGTCTCACAAAGCCCTTCTTCTGCAAGTCATCCAACTGCACTCATAGCACACGAAGCTCTGCAGGAGCCATCCGATATGCAGATGCTGATATCAGTGTCATCCCAGGTTGAAACTCAATGAAGAAATCGATCTCCCGATGGGGAGGTAGCTCGGGGACATCCTCCAGAAAGTCGTCCTCGTACTCAGCCACTACTTCTGGAAACTAGAAACTCATAACATCTACTGCACAAAGGGCTAGGCTATCCAACTGATGTGAAATCGGTTGTGGCCTCCTATGTACGAGTCCATCATGCGCTGCCTGGGTCTCTCTTTCACCAACAAAAGAGAACCTCATTCAATCACAGCGGACACACCGCACCCTTCACCTAAAACAGTCGATATGGGCATGAACTGTGCATTTCCAATCCATACCAAGAATGAAATTTTAAGGCCTCGATGCTACCACCAAGAGGTTCCAACCAAAACTCTCGCCTCCAAGGGTTAGGTCACACTGTCTACAGAGGTGTGTGATCTCTGAATCTTCTCCAGTCGGTGTTTCTATGCATAACGGTTGAGTCAACGACTCAACTAGAATCTCAATGTCTCGAACAAGATAAGCATCCATAAAGGAATGGCTTGCACCTGTGTCTATCAATACAACAACCAAAGTAGAAAAGACACAGATTTGACATATAATCATTCCAGGAGTACCTGGGTCATAAGCCTTTGCCGCCTGCAGCTGTCCATGCCTCTGTCCACCAGCTCCCTAAGCCTGGGGTGGACATCCTGGGGGGTGGTGGTGGTAAAAGATCAAAACGCCTACCACCTTCTGCTGCTCTCCCAGCTCTCCTACCATGTCCGCCACCCCGCGGATCTGTCTGCTCCACACGTTGCCTCTGCCTCGGTGGTCCATCCACTACTCCCGTGTCAGTAGTACGACGGGTTGGACAATATCGAGCGAGATGTCCCCTGCCATCACATGAGTAGCATCACCTCTCTAGAGGCTGGCTAGATGCACCCTGAAAACCTTGTTCGGAAGATCCCCTATCCTAGAATCTACTCTGTAAATGTCTCCCATGCATGGGTCCCTGGCGTCGGCTCCCTACAGCCGAGGTCTCTGCTCCAACTCGCCCACTACTGACAAATGTCATCTATCATTGCTCTTACAAGAAGCTCTTGACCACCAAAGCCTACTCGAGCACCCCAGCAGAAGTAGGAATGATCATAGGGATGATGCTAGCTCAGATATCTCTACGCAATCCCCGCTCAAAAGTCCGAGCTCTGAAGTACTGATCTCTGACCATATCCATCGAGTACTGCGAGAGGTCGGTAAACCTCGACGAATAGTCAGCCACCGTCATGGCTCCCTGGTGGAGCTGAAGAAGCTTATGTATGCTTATTGATCTCAGGGTAACCGGTGAAAACTCCTCTCTGAAGAGACACTCAAACTCCAACCATGAAAGTGTCGCCTCGTCAAGGGTCTGGATAACCAAACTCCATCATCGTCCTGTCGAGCCCTGTAGAAGGCTTGCTGCCAGGATCACCATCTGGTCTACTGGTGTCCTGACCAAATGGAAGATTCTATCCACCACCTCAATCCAGTCCTATGTTACCTGAGGGTTAGGCTCGCATCGAAACCTGAGGGGTCTCTATCTCTAAAACTCGTGGAGAGCGATCAGCCTGCACTCCCCCTCCACTGGTACAATAGGCACAAAACACTCTTCTATATGTGGCGGGATAACTGGCACACCACCCAATAGTAAAACTGGGGAATCCGGTCCCTGTATCGAGGCTTCATAACTGAGGGGGTCATCCTCATGATCGAGCTGCTGGATCCTAGTGGGTTCGCATCGCTGAGGCATCATGTTAAACAAACAAGATGTATCTTAGTTAGTGAGTATATCTGGAGAGATGACTCAAAAAGGACATGGAAACCACAACCCATTACTATATGATGCATGTACCATTATTTTTTTCCCTGCGACTACTTTTCTCATGTTTTGAGTCGAAAAGCAAGTTATCAGAGTCCTAGTGTATGGATACGTCGGCCGCCTGCACCATCACTAGGGTCCCTGGCCTGAAATCCAAACTCGAAATGCTCAACAATGTTGCCCAAAACCAACTCACATACTCTCGGTCCTAAGGTAGAACCGACCACCTCTGATACCACTCTACCACGACCCATCCCAGTGGGGCCCGAGCCGTAACTCCCCAAGACCGCCTCCAATAGGCCAGGGGCTGGTGACTAGCACTGAGTAGGCATGCTACTAACGTGGGAGGCATTTCCTATAAACCTGTACACACGCAAACACATCTCCAAGCCTACAATGCTAAAAAATAAAGACTACTGAAAAAGAAATGCATGAATACACTAAAAATCTCAACCAACAGAGTACGACAGGAAAGTAAAGTACAACAAGTGTAAAACCTTGGGCCAAAAGTACAGGCCCACCAAAGGAAAGTCTGTAACAAAGTCCAAACTATATGTAAAGGTATTGGGACTGCAATCTGTAGCTGTAGGAACACACCACGGCCCACATGATCTCACTGAGCACCATCCGGTCCTGGTCTACCAAGAATCCTGTCAAAGGCACGCTCGTTTACCCAAGACACGACACATGCAGGCAAAGCCCGTGCAGGGGTGAGTATAACAATACCCAGTAGGACACCCTGAAACCACAAAGGAAATACAACAAGGGAAAATACCACAAGGGAAAGATACAGTCATCCCTACACAGTATATTTCTATCGAACATATAACAAGAATATCCATATATACTCATGCACGATCAACTATCACGAATACCACCACTAAGATCTAGCTTCAAGATCCCACTAAGCACGTAACAAGGAGAACACACTCCTAGGTTTGAGGATAGAGAGATATGAAGTACTCATTTTTGGAGGACACACTCCACAAGTACCTTGAGAACATGATGCCTAGATGAGAATCACAACCGAGTCATGGGGTGATTATGACAACTCAGTCTGAGCTAATCCTCTAAGCAGAGGATCGGCGCCCGGGTAAAGTTGGTCACGTCGATACCAAGAACTCTACATAGGGTTCCAGGAATGAATAGAGGATCTGACTCTAAGTCTCATAGAGGGGATTCCAACAACTCTATTCACGAAGTTATGCGGAAGGGATCATACACCTGTGTAAAGGAAATGATACCAAAACCTTCAAGGAAAGGACCAAGGGTACGAAACCTAAGAAAACTAGTCCAAGTCATAGAATGCAAGTATCTCATGTCATTTATGATAGGTTACATGGCGTGTAGTATGGTTACACGTCGTGTTCCTTAACCCTGGGTACTGCCCATATAAACGGCCCATGTCATTTGTTCAAGCCGAGTAAAACCAAACTACATGGCGTGTTGAAAAAGTACACGCAATGTTCCTTGACCCCAGGTAATTCTTGTGTAAACGGCACATGTCATTCGTTCATGCCGAGTAAAACCAAAAAACACGGCGTTTAGAAAAAGTACACGTCGTGGTCCTTGAACCCGGGTACTACCTGTGTAAATGGCATGTGTCATTCGGCTTGTCGAATAGAAAGCAACTACACAGCGTGTAGAAGAATCACACATCATGTCCGAGCATCTGGGCTCGCTCTGTGTACGCTGGCCATGTGCCCGTACATGGTCTCTACCCGTGTCCATGTCGCCTTTCTGTGTACCAGTACACGGGGTATCCTGTGTATCTGGCCAGGTCTAGCCGGGGTGGGTTATACACGGCATGTCCTTGGCCGTGTACCCTGCCCGTGTTTGTGTACTCCCAAAGTACACGCCAAGTAAACCCGCTGATGAACACACGCCATGTAGCCTATACTACACAGTGTGTAGTTGGGATATTTCTATAAAGTCATCTTCTTCATCACGCTTCGTCCGATCTTATGGATCCGTGATCTCTCGTCCGTTCGTCCTGATACTCCAGGGATTGGTTCGGTTTGTCATACGAACACCACGACGGGTGTTTTCAGCCTTTAAAACGAATCACAAACCTCGAAAGTTCAATTTGAAGAAAAACGCCCAAAAACTCATAACTCTATATCCGCTCTGAATCGTCCACCAATATCGCCATCGCACCTCCATGACACCGCTTCGGGGTTGGATCCATAGTTTGGGAACGTTGCGTCACAGAACGGATGCAAAATGATCCATCATTCATCGCCCAATGAACAACGCGAAGAACGCGAAGAAAAGAAAGGGGAGAAATCCAAATAAAGGAAATTGATGAATGAACCTCCATCATCATTAGTCACGACATTGATCCACTCCCGTTAATGGGATTAAACGGAGTAGATAATCAAAAACAATGGATTAACATGGATTCAATCTCCAAAAAATCTCTGCAAAAATCCCATCTCGCAGGAAAGATTGATCCGCGGACTAATCTGTTTGTGGATTAGCCCATGTTCATCGTAGAAATCAACAACAGGGACGAAATCCCATATTAAACATCCTACCTGGATCCGAGGTGTTCGTTGGTGAAGATCTGGTCACCACATCGTCGTTGCCGTCGAAGCTCGTCAAGAACACCGTCGCCGCGTTGGGAGGTTTTCTCCAGAGCTCTCCAGAGCCTCCACGAGAATTTAGGGTTATGAGAAAAGTAATCCTGATCCCCTACGAAATCTATTTTTTAAATAGGAAAAGAGGTATCTCACTGCAACAAAGATTTAAATAAAATATTTTAATTAAATATTTTATTACGGTTCCATCCAAAAACCAGATTTCACCACCGACCTGCGCCAGCCAATGTTAGGTCTTTTCTAGGCTAAACCCGCTGCTCTGAATGTAACGGTTCCATAAGATTTTTTATCCGAGCACCCGTTCGGGAGTTATTCCACTTTTTTAGGAAAACTGCACGCGCGTGTAATTTAATTATTAAATTAAATTCCAACATTTGTTCCGGGCTCACTGGGCCGTGGAACTGCATGCCGTCTCAGAGCCTGGTCTCGAAATAATTCCCATATAATATTCAAATAATACATGGAAAAATCTGGGACATTAAAACTTACTATATATACTCACTGACAATTAGGAATAGATATTGTGGTGGTTTGCTACTGGGATTCATCTCACACCCTGTTTGGTCTTTTTTTTTGACCCAAAAAATTATATGTTTGAATGTGTAGATAAGGGAAAGAACCATTCTTCCACAGGTACATGATTGGATGGTTTGAGCTAGAGAGAATAGGATTAAGCTTAGGCTTGTGATGCTGTTGGAGTTTTCCTATTTTCCTTGTACTTTGGTTCAGTTGTATTTCCAGCATATTGTCTTGTTTGAATTCTTTTCTAGATATATGTGACATGAATCATTTAAATATGTGCTCCAGTTGTTATTTAGTTTTAGTATTCCATTTTTTACTTGTTTTATGGTATTTTAATTCCTCTACTATATATTATTTTTTATTATGATGTGAATGCTCTACCAATGAAGGCATAGTTTTCCCACTATCAAACCCAAGTCCCTCACTGCTAGTCGGAATCTTCTGGCATTAGAGGAAATGAACTCGAGACCATGTGAACAATTGGTTATGGGAAACCTCCCCAATATCACACCAAAGTCCCTTATTGCTTGTCGAAAATCTCTGGCATTCGAGAAAATGTGCTTGAGGCCATGTGACTAATCAGGTATGGGGAACCTTTGGGCGGCACCCAGAACCGGGACATTAAAAAGTGGTATCAGAGGCAAGTTCTTTACTAATTTGTCTTACTATTTGGAGACACTAGGTAGGGATGACAAGGAACAAGTAGTTGGTAATAAGCTGTGTCAGGAATATCTAAACAGTGTACAGGGAAAAGCCAAGTTACCTTGAATATTGCAATTTTTTTGGTTTTTAATTTCTTATAGTTGATTTGATTTAATCATTGGGTGATTCACTTTTATTGTGCTATTATCATTGATATTATTGGGGTTCTATTTCTGTTTCAACCCGATGAGATGAGGTTATTCCATCCCATGCATCATATATGCACATGATGGGGATCACATGCCATTCATTCAGGTCATGCCATTTAGTATGCATTACTGATTGATGAGGTTTTAATATATGTTGTGCTAAATATACATGTTGTTGTGATAGATTTCATGATATAATACCTTCTATTTTGATAAGATATTGAAAAATATATTGTTTCATATGAATATAATACCATTTTTTGATTCACGGAGAGTATGGGACCCCACAGATCGAAATTCGTCACTTAAATTCTTGTTTTAGTGTTTTATGGGGTTCCAGAGTAGTTTTTGAGGCTTACTATCTGGAAAAACCCAGAATACATGGTGTGCGATGATGAATAAACACCATATATCGTCTTTTTTGAAAAGAAAATGTTTTTCTTAAGTACATGCTGTGTAATATTTCTACATTCCATGTAGATAATGACCATGTGACCTACCATGTGAGCAGAGGCACAGGATTGGGGAACCTTTTGTAGGACACACCGTGTGTGTAATGAAAATTTCATGCATTTAATGAATATGCCATGTATCTTTTTATCGTATGACCAATTGTGTGGGAAGGGACATGGGTAGGAAAAATCTATTCTTGAACATGCCATGTAGTAGGCATACACGTTGTGTTTTGGTGATCTGTGTATCCATCCGTGTGGCCAACGACACTGGTCGGTGAAATCCTTCTAGTACACGTCATGTCTGGTATATGCATGTTGTGTAGTTTTTTTCTATGATAACTGTGTAGTTCGAGCCATGTAGGAGTACTTGAGTAGGAGGGAACATTCAAGTACATGTCATGTCACAAAGAGAACACACCCTATGTATGGGTGTTACAAAATAAGTTTTGGTAGAGTTACACGTCATGTTAAAAGCTTAAGGGGACACGCCGTTTAGGGGTCATACACATTGTGTATCCATGTTTTGAAAAACTTGAATGTTTTATTTCTCATGTTTCTTTCTTTCAAATATAAGTTTCATTCTGTGATAATCTTTAACTAAGGTCTGTGCTTGACCATGTAGATTCATGCCACTGAGACGTCCTCTTTTTGTACGCCAGATACAAGGAAATTATTAAACACCAAAAATAGTAGATCAGGGACTACCAGCAGATATACCTGTCAAGCCAGTCTTGGAACCAAATGTTATACCAAAAACATGTGCTGAGGCACAATTCCTTAAATTCTTTATGAGGATGATGCAGACCTTGTATAAAGCACCACATCCTAACCCATCTATGGTAGAGTTGATGCTGATTTTTCAGCAGTAGAATCCTCCCAATTTCTTAGGGTATGGAGGACCATAGGCTGAAGATTCATGGTTAGAATCCATGTTGTATATCTTCGAGAATCTAGATACGCATCTTGAGAGGGGGGTGAAGATAGCTACATACATTCTTCTAGATTCCTCCAAGAGATGGTGGAATGTGATATCATTGGTGGGATGCCAGTAGGATATGGCTTTGGATGATTTCCAGTGGACCTTTTATGACTAATTTTACATGGAGACCTTGAGGGCCGACAAAGCCCAAGAGTTCATGAGTTTGGAGCATGGTACTCTCTCAATCATGGTGTATTCTTCTTTCTTCACCAAGTTGCAGTGCTTCACATCCATTATGAGGGGTGATGTGTTATTTTGGGTGAGAATGTTTGAGGATGGTCTCTGGAATGACATCTAATCTCAGGTGAACATCTTCAAGTTAACTTCCATATCTTCTATAGTCAACCAAATGATGACCACTAAGTGCAACCTAAGCGATTCTAGAGCTTTGGTCCGGGGCGGTTCAACATCCAGAGTTGGTTCCATTCCAACTAATAGTAGGAAGTTCTGTAGGGAATCTACGCATAGAGATCTAAGAAGGCGGTATTTTCCTTCAGGTAGCAAGGTGGTGTGCTACCAAATATGGAAGTGCAGACATAAGAAACCTTTGTAAATAAGAGACCTAGTTGAGTGCTGATATTTCTGCAAGATGGGATATCTTTAGGTTTTCTAAAAGTCCCTCCTTCCAGCACCTAGTAAGCGAGGATCTGTTTAGACTCCTTGTACCAAAGCATGACCACCAATCCCACATTAGATCAAGGGATGGAGTTCTTCAGAACATTCAGGCTGAGGTGGTGGTCATGGACGTAGTTTCCAAACACATGGTTTTTGACATCCACATGGTGGATCAGCTTAGGAATTTCACACAGCTTCATAGGGTCATGGTGTAGGTCAAAAGTTTTCACTGGGGAAGACCTAGTAGAAGCAGGATCCCATACCCTCTATTATTAGAGGTATTATTTTGGTTGCCTTAGTTTTAGTTGATACTCTTTTTGATAAATGGGATTACTATAACTCTATATGTATGCCTTTTGTGAAGAACCTTGGGCTCTGTATCTTTACTTATTTTAATATCATGATACTGGACACTCTATTGTGGACTAGAATGAATAGTGTATGTTCGTTCAAGGATTTCCCTCTTGAGGTTGGTGAGTGTCAATTCTTATGGGTCCTTTATGTCTTAGAGATGATGTGCTATGACGTCATTCTCAGAATGGACTAGTTAGTTCCCTTCTAGGTTTTTTTCACTTTCTATCACCTTAGGGTGAGTTTCTTGTCACCAGATGGAATATTGTTTCTATATAAGGGTGAATGGGATGTCCAGGTGAGAAGAGCTGGACCCGAGCATCACGAGTTGAGAGGTGTTATAGGCAATATTTTATTCTGTATCTGGATGACCAGGGGACTTCATAGATGGAACTTCCTCTAGTAGTCGATCATTTTAGGGATGTCTTCCCTAAAGAATTTTCTAGTTTGCCTCCAGAGTGAGAGGTAGACTTTTCTATTCAACTTGTTCCCAGAGTAGCACCTATGTTCATCCCTACTTATAGGATGGCTATACCATAGTTATAGGATCTCAAGAAGAAGTTGGAGGATTTACAAGAAAAGGGTTTCATCTGACTGAGTACTTCTCCATGGGTTCTCCTATCCTTTTTGAAAAAAAATGCAGATGATACCCTCAGAATTTGTGTGGATTATCGAAAGCAGAAACAGTTGATGTTCAAGAACGATATCCCTTATTGAGGATTGATGATCTCTTTCATCATCTTTGAGGATTCTGTGTGTTCTAAAAGATTGAATTGAGATCCAATTATCATCAGTTTCATGTTAGACCATCAAATACACCCCTTACAACCTTTTTGAGTAGGTATGGTCTAAATGAGTAGGTGGCTATGCCATTCGGTCTCACGAACACACTAACAGTTTTCATGGAACTAATGAAATGAGTGTTCCATATTTACTTGGACTCCTTTTTGGTTGTTTATGTGGAAGATATCTTAGTGTACTCTCACTCTTGACACGACCATGCCAGCTATCTTGAGATAATATTGATTACACTAAGAGGGCATCATTTATAAGCTAAGCTCTCAAAATGCCACTTTTGGATGGATCATATTCACTTTTTGGGTCATTTCATCTCAGATACAGGAGTATATGTAGACCTAGAGAAGTGAGAGAGGTAGTTTTCTTAGAGAAGTTGAAGAACTTCTTTAATGTATGGTGTTTTTTGGGGAAGGCTTGTTACTACATGCATTTTATACAACACTTTTCACACTTAGCAGTGGCTCTGACAGGCCAAACTAATAATGGTGTGAAGTACTTATGGAAATATTCTTGTGAGTCAGCCTTTCCTGAGCTAAAAGGGAGATTGGATTTAGTGTTGATACCAGTTTTTCAAGAGCCGAGAAAGAGTTACACAATTTACTATGATTCATTAGGTACCAAACTTGGAGCAGTCCTTATGTAGGGACAAGGAGTGTTGTGTATAGGTCTCAGAAGTTGAGGAAGCATGAGAGAAATTACTTAACCCA
Organism: Viscum album; assembly: GCA_963277665.1. Taxonomy (NCBI): domain Eukaryota; kingdom Viridiplantae; phylum Streptophyta; class Magnoliopsida; order Santalales; family Viscaceae; genus Viscum; species Viscum album. Next base: position 390,044,247 of record OY728147.1, on the reverse strand, counting down.
AGATCTCGAGTTAGCTGTAGTTGTGAATGATTTATTCTATTGGAGAAATTATCTATTTTGAGAGAATTTTGTGGCTTTCACCATCCACAAAAGTCTCAAGTATATCTTTACTCAATGTGATATAAATTTGAGAGAGCGAAGGTGGGTTGAGTACCTTCAGTATTTTGACTTTGTGCTTCCCTACATGCCTGGGAAAGGAAATGCAGTGGTTGATGCGTTGGGAAATAAGAATCAAATACATGTAGTTTAGGAAGCCAATAGTGAGTGGAAACTCATGGATCTATTCTTTAAAATGTATTTGGAGTTGCATGATAGACAGGTACAAGCGTCTAATTCTTCTATAACTATTACCTCTACTCTACTTGATCGAGTTCGAACGAGGCAGCAAACAGATTCTAAAGGAATAATCTTATAAGAGGGTGTGTTAGGATAGGACCTTACTCCTGGGTGGACCATAAGAGAGGATGAGGCTTTGCGCTTTCATGGATGTGTATGGGTTTCAGCAGACATATGTGAGGAGTTGATGCAAGTATTTCAAACATTAGTCTGGGCAGTTCATTCTGGTGTCACCAAGAAGTATTGATATTTTCATCATTAGTATTAGTGGCCATGTATGAAGAGGGATGTAGCTGGTTTTTCTATGAGATGTTCTGCCTGCCAATAGGTGAAGGCGAAGTACGAGTGACCAGTCAAGATTCTACAGTAGTTACCCATTCTCGAGTGGAAGTGGAATGATGTTGTGATGGATTTAGTGATAGGTTTACCAAGGTCTCCTAGAGGGAATGATGCAGTTTGGGTTTTCATTGAAATAATCACAAAGGTTACACACTTTTTATCGATCAATGAGACCTTTAGTGTTGATGAGATTAGAAGTTTGTACATATGAGATATTTTACATTAGCATGGGGTTCCATGCTCTATCATTTCAAACAGAGACGCCCACTTTACTTTACGTTTTTGACAAGGACTACATAAGGATTTGGGTACATAAGTACTTTTGATTATAGCTTACCATCCCTAAATAGATGGCCAGTCAGATCACATGATTCAGGTTATGGAGGACATGCTTTGAGCATACGACCTAGATTTTAGAGGTTATTGGAAGAAGCAAATACCTCTGGTAGATTTTTCCTATAATAATAGTTTTTAGGAAATGATTCAGATGGCACCTTATGAAGATTTGTACGACAGGCCATGCCGATCACCCCTAAGTTGGCTGGATGTAGGAGAGGTAGCTATGTTGGGATCTATTCTTGTCCAAGAGACAACAAATCATGTGGAGTTGATTCAAATGATGATGGATACTACGCAGTCTCTCCAAAAATCTTATGCTGAACAATGGAGATGGCCTCTACAGTTTGAAGTCGGAGATCAAGTTTTCCTACGTGTCATGCCGAGGTTCAGACCTATGAGGATTAGGAGACATGTAAAGCTTTCACTGAGATACATCGGACTGTTTGAGGTTTTGGAGAAAGTCTGGATGGTTGCCTATTAGTTGCAGTTACCTCAGAGGTATCAGGATATGCACGATGTCTTCCCTGTTTCTTAGCTACGGTATTACTTCTCATACCCATCTCATGTTTTTCAACATGAGGAGGTTGAGTTGGAGCTGGACGCATCGTTTGAGGAGAATCCTATCCTGATTGTTGATCTCACTGTGAAGGTTCTCTTTAACCTGTTTTTTCATCTGGTACGGGTGTTCTGGATGCATGGATTAGTGGAGGAAAATACTTAGGAGAGGGAGAATAATGTGCAATGTCATTATTCTAAGATGTTCGAGGATTCTTCTTCACAACCTTATTAGGGAAATCCGGCGATTAATTTCTTTAAAGGGGGGGGGGGAGTTTGTAAGAACCAGAATCTTCTTTTCTGGTACGGATCTTGTGTTTGGGTGTTTTTGAGAAAAATGGGAGATCTTGGAAATTTTCTATGTACATGATGTGTATTTATTAGTATATGCCATGTACGCAGTTACCACGTACAACCACGTCTTGGGCATGTAACGGCCGAGCCATGGCTGTGTGGGGTGACGTGGAAGACCGCTAATGTCAGGGGTTAGTTGAGGCAAATACATGACATGTTCATTAACAGCACATGTCATGTACTTTTTCTTTTAATTGACTAATAGGAATAAGGTGGAATCTAATTCCCATAAATTTCTTCTTCTAGTCATGCCTCATAAAGGAACATCCAAAATCGATGATTCTTCTCCAAGACACTGATCCGTCATCCATTCTCCAAATCAAACACCTTCAGTTGCATTGGAATCGCCTTAATATGTTCTTCCTTTTTCTAGATCCTCTCCTTCTAATTCTTCTTGTTTCATGATTTATTGAAGGTTGAATTTTTTTGAATTTTTTGTAGATATACAATGTTCTAGGCCGTTTCAAGGGTCGATATTTGAGAGTGTTCTTCGTATAATGTCGAGGTCGGTGGTTTGTTCCCTTTCACTATTTTTCTTTGAGTTTATATGCCAAAGTGTCGATTACCCATGTTTTGGGTATTTTGGGTTAATGAAATTAAAGCCTTTTATATATGCCTTAGGTTGATTATAGGATTAAGGGTTTTTTAGTTTTTGTATTATGTGAAATTTCATGTTTAAGCAACACCCCTTAGCTACATTTCCTTGTTTAAATGTTTAAGGCCATTTGGTCCAGGTTTCCTATGAGGCAGAACATGTTTTCTTTCCTTGCTAGATAGGATGGGATTGATTGACTTTTTATTATTTTTAAATTCATGAGATATGCATTGAATTTTTTTTATCCAAGTAGTAGTTGAGATTACTTTAGGATTCTGGATATTATATCTTCACGATTGAATTTTACAGGGCTGTGAGAACCTACTGTAGTTAGACCACATGTGGAATTGACATTGAGTTCTTACTCAGAGTTTCACTTATAGTTTATGCTATGAGACCATTGGGTGAATTGACGATGAGTGCTCCCACATAGTTTATATAGTTTACATTATGAGAGTACAAGGGGAATTGACGTTAAGTGATTTCCCAATAAGTCTATAGTTGTTCTGGAAATACCATTGGGGGAATTGACAGTGAGTGCTTCCTCAGAGCGACTTTTCCATTTTTTTTCATTACTTGTGCATAGGGTTTAGAATGTGTGAGATACCTAGAGGGTTAACTTAAATATTGAGTATTTGTGTCGCCTTTTCCAAGGCAAAGCACAAACTTTGATTCGGTCTTGTTCGGTAGTCTTCTGAGATACCTGCTCTGATACTCACTTGATTAAATGATGAACCTTAAATGATAATGAATGTTAATAGAAACTATAGGATTGTTTACTTTTGGGTACTTCTAGTTCTGTGTTGTATTTCCATTATCACCTACTATATATACTCACTAACTGTTATGCATAGATCTTATGGTGGTTGCCTACTAGGATTCTTCTCACACCCTATTTGGGTCATGTTGTTGGACCCAAATAGATTATATGGTTACAGGTGTTGATAAGGAAAAGTTACCTTCTTCTTCAGTTACATGATTGGCAGGTTGGATCTGGAGAGCATAGGACCAAGATGAGGCTTGCAATGCCACTTGAGTTTTCATGTTTTCCCTGTACTTTGGTTCAGTTGTATTTCGAACATATTGTCTTTTTTAGCTTTTTTCCTAGATATATGTGACATGCATAATTTATATATGTTCTCTAATTGTTATTTGCTTTTAGTCCTCCACTATTTACTTATTCTATGGTATTTTTCTTATGCTACTGTTTATTATTTGTTATTCTATTGTGCATGCTCTACCAATGAGGGCATAGTTTCCCCACTATCACACTGAAGGACCTCGCTGCTAGTCGGAAGCCTCTGGCATTCAGGGAAATGTGCTTGAGGCAATGTGACCAACCGGGTAAGGGGGACCTTTGGGCGGCACCTGGAAACAAGACATTACACTCCACCCCATCTGTCGTGTGTTATTTCTCCACATGGAAGAATACATAAGTCCTACAAACACACTAAGGTGCATGTACGAGGGATGATAAATGAATCTCATTAGGACACACGAAATAGTAAACTTTCACTCTAGTTTAATAAGTGAATGATCATGAAATATTTTTAAACTAACTAATAAATAAGTGGAAGGAAATTAAAATAAAACCATTGTTGATCATTATGTTTGTGAGATAAATCGACCATACCTACATCATCCAGCATTGCGGTATCTCTAAGCTCATCGCATTGACTATTCCAACCTTATAACACGTGGAATCCTTATCCACAAATGCTATAAACAATAATCATGACTTAAAAGACCCATACCACAAATTTCTAAATATCTATGCCCTAAATATAGGGTATCCCTAAACATTATCATCACAACTCCACGGACGTAACCCACAACAATCCTAACATCCAAGCTCAAAATCCATCATAGTTCCAAAAGTATCCTCACATATTTAACTAAATTACCCATGATGTTCCTAACATTAGAGCCCCAAATACATGGAGGCTCCAAAATATACCCTCACGACTCCAAGGATGTAACCCACATCGGTCCAAACATCTAATCTCAAAATCCATAGTGGATAAAAAAATGTATCCATACAAAAGTCCTTAAATCTGTGCTCAAAATCCATGTTAGCTCCAACAGTGTAATCTAGGGTACAAATCCATGGAATCAATACTACAAAGCTTGCCTTTAACAGCACTAGTGATTATCAGGCCTATAACAAAATTAAAATAAATGGAATATTTATCAACGTTAAATAAAGAACTGAAAAATTTTACATTTTATCAACGTGTAGTTTTTTAGCACTGATAAAAGAAAACCTTTTTCAGCACTTTATTTTTAGAACTAATAAAGGTATTATTTATTAGCACATTTTTTAGTGCTCATAAAGGATTTACTTTATCATCAATTTTTTAGTCCGGATACATGGTATCCTTTATCAGCGCTTTAATTCTTGCGCTAATAAAGGGTATCCTATATTAGCACCTTATTTTTAATATTGATTAATATTTATATAAATAAAATGAAATAATTAAATAAATAAAAAACAAAAAATGTGTTTATTAAAAAAATTATTACAAATTTTATTAATTAAATAATTATTGATAAAAATGTATAGATTGATTATACATTATTAATTATTAAAATTTTAATTAATTATATAATTATGATAAATAATGTTATTAAATTGTATATATTAAATATATATATATATATATTAATGTATTTAAATATGATTTACATATTACAATATATTTATGTGCTTTACATTAAATAGTCATATGTTTATTGAATAATGGTTTATAATAAAAAATTAATATCAATTAAAAATATTGACTATAATAGTATATTACTCGATATACAATTGAATGTCATTTCATTTTCCAATTTGACATAGATCAAATGTGTGTTATATTGATTTTATATATACATAATTAATGCAATTTTATATACAATGCACAAACACAAAACTTATCCATTTTTTGAATATTGTTAAAGTATACTTCTTCTTAATTTATTCAATTTCACTCAACTTTAACACAGATGCATGAACATGAAAGGAGATATTCATTAATAGTGTTAAAAAAATATTTGTAAAAAAATATTTTTAAAAAATATTTCTAAAAGAATATTTATAAATGTAGAGTCATTATATTTATATAGTTATATATTTTTAATTATAAATAAATAAAAAAAATTAGAAGTATTTATATAATTATAAATAAATAATCATGTTTATTTAACTAATTATTAAATTTATAATAAATTTGCTTAAATAATGAATATATTTACTATATTTATATTTATATAAATTTATTAAATATATATGTATAATTATATAAATATATATAATGATATAAATAATATTTTTGTTAAAATTTTCTATAATTAGATATAAATAATTATAAAATTATAATAAATATATTTAAAAAGGAATATATTTACTATATTGATATTTATATATATTTATTAAGTATTTATAATTTTTTTAAAAAATTTTAATATTTATAATTATAAACCCTTTAACAATGCATCATTAATAAGTGATGATAAATGAATCTTTATCACCACAGAAAAAGCACTGATAAAGATGAGGATTTATCAGTACTCTAATTTTAGTGCTGATAAATAATAGTTTTATTAGTGCTTTCTTAGCACTGATAAATATTCCTTTTCTCAGATATTCTTTTATAAACACTGATAAAGTGTCTCGATCAATTTTAAAAATGCTGACCATTTGTGAACTCATCGCAATATCCATAGATTTCTACAATAATCCACCCACTTTTGGTGCTCTTTCTTGATGAATCAATTTTGGAATCACACCACTTGATTGTTTTTGGCACTCTGGTTGCATGAACATTCTGTCTGACATCTGGTTTTCGATTACAGTTGTGATATAGGTGGGGTTTTTCATAACTTTCTAGCAATTTCTCCGCCCGATGTAGGTGGTTCCATGCCCAAAAAAATTTAGATAATTTAATTTTTTTTCTTGGTTATTTTTTTCATGCTCAATACATTATTTTGGTGGTGCGAACATACTTTGGAAATTCTTTGATAGGAATTTGTGTTGAAAATAAATTTTCTAAAGAGAAATTATTATGTTTCTATATAGGCCTTATTGTGAAAAAAGTGGAAGTGTTTGATTAATTATTAGAGTAGTGTGAAATGTATTTTTTTGGGTGATTAAGGTGAATGTGTGTTGAAAAAGGATTTTTGATGGGAAATGAACCATTTTGGCTTTGTTAGAGTTGTTGTGTGCTTTTGAGTATGAGTTGTGAAGTGTTTAAATAATAAAGAATTTTTTTGAAATGAAATATGGGATGCGGAAATGGTTAAATAAGTGTTGTGAGTGATGAAAAATGTTTTTTCAATGGTTTTGGAATATTTTGTGTTGATTTTGTGTTTTTTAATAGAAAATTGCTATATCATGTGTGTGTGTGATTTAGTGTGGTGTCTCGTGGAAGGGTATTATGGGTTGTTTGAAAGGTTTAAATCATTTATTCAAAGGCCCATACATGTATATAGTTTTATAACTATTCTATTAAAGGAAATTGATATACTTTTCCTTGTTGAATATGTTGTACCTTTTTTAATGTGAATTTTAAATTGTTTTAAAGTAAGGGAAACATGTTTTTAAAAGGATTTCAGGTTGTGTACAAATTTATAAAAAGGGACTTGCAATGGAATGGGCAGAGAATTAGTATAAACACTATTTTTTTAATTAGAATTGTTCTATAAATTAGTAAATATATTTATTAAATTATAAAAATAATTAAAATTATGTTTGATGTGGTTATGTGGTGAATTAGATTTTAAATGTAGCATTTTCATGTGAACTTGGGTGTGTTTTTTATGTAATGTCTTTTGGTGACTCCGAGGGTTATTTTAGAAAACTTTTTAAATGATTTATTAACATACTTATTGGTGTTATGTGTGATTGTGAAATTCTTTGTGGTGTGTCTGTTTTCAAATGGGGTTTGGGTATGAATGTAGTGGCACACTATGTGTACTTTGTTAGTGACATGTGAATGTGAAACTTGATTGAGCAGAAATAAAAGGAAATCCTAGGTAACTAGATAACTTTAATGTGATATGATAGGGAATCGTTATGTTTTTATATTTAAATCATTATCCATATAATTAATGTATTGTTTAATATTTATGTTTAATTAATTTAGTTTTAATATTACTCACACAATAATATTATTCTTATACAGGTTGATTGTTTTGTTCGACTTGGGGTGCTCTTTCCAACTTTCATGATAATTATCCCTTAAAATATTTTCACCCATACAATGGTGAATTTATCACTTTCATTCATGTTACCTCCACTTCCTTTGAAGAAAGATAAATGATGTTACCTCTGCTCAATCACTAAGGTAATCTTGAAATTTTCATAGTAAAATCCTTATCCATAGAATTAATGTATTATTTCATATTTATATTTAATTCATTTATTTTTAGTACTAATCACATAATAATTGTTTTCTTATATAGGTGGATTATTTTTTTTTGAGTGGGGGTGATCTGTCCAACTTTCTTTCTCTTTATCCCTTAAAAGCTTTTCACCCATGTGTTGGTGCATTTATCAACTTCCATCAAGTTACCTCTAATGCCTTTGCAAGAAGAGAATCGATGATAACTTTAATCAATCAAAAAAGGTAATCTTTTTGTTTACATAGTATATTAATTATCTATATAATTAATGTATTTTTTAATATTTAGGTTTAATTCATTTCTTTTTAGTATTACTCACATAATTTTTTTTTCCTTATATAGGTGGATTTTTTTTTTGATTTGGGGTTCTCTCTCCAACTTTCATGCTTCTTCTCTCTTAAAACATTTTCTCCCATGCAGTGGTGCATTTATCACTTAATTTGAAGTTACTTACACTTCCTTTTCTGGAAGACAAATGACACTACATACGCTCAATTACAGAGGTAATCTTGATGTTTTCATAGTAAAATTATTTTCAATCTAATTAATTTGTTGTTTCATATTTATGTTTAATCTATTTCTTCTTAGTATTACCCATATTTGTTTTCTTATAAATGTATATTCTTTTGTTTGAGTTGATGCGGTTTGTTCAAAGATGCTCATGCACTATTAGTAGTTTGACAAAGAAAGTCAATTGGAATTGTGGTAACATTGACAGTTAGGATTTTTCTTTAATGTATTTAATAATTTGTATATATTTAATTGCATAAAAATGTTTGAAATTTCTATAATATAATGTTTTTCATTAGGTATTTGTGTGGTGAATTTAATTTCATTTAAATTTGGTATTGGTACATGTTTTTGTTGATACATATGGTGTGTTCATGATGCTTCTAGTGCTATGGTGTGTTGTAACAACACAATGTAGTGGTGTTGTGGTGTGTTGTTACACTAGACTATAGTATAGAATTTTATCAACACTTTTGAAAGCACTGATAAAGAAATATTTTAGTGGATCTTTATGAAGTACTGATAAAGGATACATTTATCAGTGATTTTATTAGAACTGATAAATGTTCCTTTTATTAGCACTCTTTCAGCACTGATAAATGTCTTGGGATTTTAACATCACTCATGTTATTAGGGAATTTCTAGTGCGGATAAATGATATTTCTAATTTTGTTAAAGTTATGTTTTGTAGTAGTGAATCCCAACCATATACTAATCTCCTAATCCATGGTATCTCTAATCACTGAGTTCTATGTTCATGGAAACCCCATTCTATTAATCTGACTCTAAACCATGACATACTAACCATATCACATCATCCCTCGGTGTGTAAACCAAGTTTTAGAATAAATAAAATAAATAAAACATAACAAGGGTTCGCAAAACAACCATGTTTTCCATCACAATTTCATACCCTTCAGGTTTGAAAATTGGTTTTGGTTCTTGTATAACAAACACAAAAGTCTCTATTCAAAACCACACATACCTTATTTGGGTCGTTCTATCAATCATGATCTCTGTTGGACCTCTTTTTCAAAACATAATTTTAGGGATACCTATTAGAGACTTCAGAGAATGGAATATGGGAAGAGGCATGCCACATTGGATCGTCTAGGTCTGAGAATAAGTGAAGGAATCCCTCATGGAATCCTTTTTCATGACTAGTATTTCAGGAATTCTCCCAGATCATGAGGGTAACACATCCCAAAACCCAGTAACTAGCATCTCAAAAAATCATATGATGAAAAATAAAAACCTCATAAGGTGTATGGACTCAAAACCATCCCCTTTTCAATATCTATAGATTTTCCCAAACACTCAACCTTTTTATCTTCTCTAGTCACATCTGAGTCCGTCTAACCTTGGACTATACCATACTAAAACCTAACTAGGACATTTGATATCTTTTTATCCTTTATATAACCATTCCAATAACCACCATCTATGTATCATACCACATCCCACTCAAGAGTCCTCGGGATTTAATTACCCAGGGAATTATCTCTCTGTCATAACTTTCTCACCCTAAATTGCCTCTTGTAAGTATTCATATCACACCAATGGTTATCCCAGGAAATTATAAGTGGAAAGACACTCATAATGGAATCCTCCATTTTACAATTCTAGTTTTGGGGGTGTAAAATCCTTGAAAACGATAAAAGTTTTAACAAGGATAGAGTACATGGTGTGAACCCTGAGTACATGGCATGTACTCCAAAGAATACACCCTATCCATGAAATTCTTCTTTTTTAGGGTAAAAAAGGGGTCAATATGTGTACTACTACATGGAATGGAAACACATTGGGTCTGAATATGTCCTACTACATGACCATGGTACACCTGGGTTCTGACTATGTACTACTGCATGGCCATGTCCCCCCTTATAAGGGGTGTATTCTCGAGTACTCAATAGCTTAGCCATATACCACAACACAACATGAACTCCAAGAACATGACATGTATTCCTAAAAAAATATTCCCTAAATAACAACAACACATAGAATGTGTTCTCCAAACCACATAATGTGTGATTTAGTTTTCAAAATTAGAAATCATTGTATCATCCTGAAACCACCATTCAAGAAAAAATAACCATAAATTGGACCCATGGGGTCCTAAAAAATTATTAACGGTCTTAGAATATATATATATATATATATATATTGAACTAAGACATAAACCAAAAATGGTCCCACCTCATGGAAAACAATGAAGCTTCATGTTTAAATTAATTCTCGCATTCCATTTCACCTTGACCTAGTATCAATCATCACTATGAATGAAGTTCGGTTATGCCTCCTTCTCCCATTCCCCTCAGATTTGACATTTCACACAAAAGAGGCACCCTTCTATCATGTATTGGAAGGAAATGGGTGAGGGGGAGGTGTAAAGAAATTATAATAATTTTAATTGATTAATTTGAAATTTAACACCCATTTAAACACTTATCTTGAGTCTAAGAACCTGAAGGTGTTTTATAGCTCAAATAAGAAAAACCCCACTATTTTGGACTCAACCATAGACTCAGATTCTCAATTAGATACTTTGTTCAAAAAAATCACTATTCAGACTGGGAAAAACAATTTAAAATTTAAATAATGAAATATTAAATATTTGATGAAAAAATAAGTATTCATAATTACAACAAACTCTGATCTTAAGGTAAAATCCAATTCTGAGACAAAAACAGTGGTCAAAAAAATTATATGATGTCATATACTTGGAGAAATGACCATTTTACACCTTAATGGAATATAAAGGCTAAAAATTCATTTTTCTGCTAATTTTCACAACCCAAAAAGACACAGGTCATTATAATATCCCCAATAAAACCCTTATTGTCCCTGAAAAGCCTTAGTGGTCAACCAAAATTCAGGCTTCTACCAGAGCATCTGTAAAGACAGTTCTGACTTGGCCTTTCATGATGGACATCATAGTGAGAAAAACACTCTACCAATATGACACACTTTTAAATGCAATCAAAATAATGCTCCCCACTATAAGAGAATACTTACAACCTCTTTATAATCAAACACTAACCCCTTATCACAGTCCCAATACCTCACTGAACACATTGTTGAAATGTGGGGAAATTGTTCACACTAGAGAACCAATGTGAAAATATCAGTTACATATACCTAGATAACTAGTTATAGAATCCTATATGATCAATGAACATTTAATATGAGGATAAAGTCCTCAAATAACCTATTTCGTTCTCCCCCAAAAGTATTTCTTTACACTGGTCCTTGAGCACTGACCATAATAAGTCCACCGCAGCAACACTACTTAGATTTTCTCAAGATGCAAAAAACCCAATGGACCCAAAAAAAATTTCAACCAGTAGAAAATATAAACCTCATGTGCATTAATTCAAAAAATAAGCTTCCTTAAAAATTATATTGAAAAAATTACTCTCCTCCTCGAGGTAGAGTGATTGAATAAGAACCTCTAACAGGTTTTCATGCCCATGCAATCTATAAAACAAGAACATAGGATAACATGCATAAAAACTCTAAGAATACTCCTCATACAAGTCAGTTCCAAAATGCTAGATCACCCTTAGACCTACTCATCAAAATTGACCATAACTACTATTCCAAAAAAAATCCACAAGATTATCCACCATTAGGTCCAATTTTATGTCATGAATAACCACCAACGCTCTCACCCACAGACAAAAAGGAATCCCAACAATTGGGTTAGGATATCAACATGTCATGCCCTCTAATGGTAAACATGATACTAAGGAAATTATGATTGCAAACATTCCAAGGAACTCTCACCCATGGTTATTCTCAGGAAAATGAAATCTAAGGAATTATAAGGCCTATATTGTAATATTGATTGAACCTCCTATGTATAAATCTCAAAAACTATGATGTGCCTACACTTCCCACATCAGAGGCACCCAATAACTCCAGATAACCCCTCTCTAGTGTTTCTATATATCATCAGAAAATCTATATCATATTAAATATTAAGTCACACAAAAATCTTATAGGTCTCCCATGTAGTCAAATAGTCAAGTATCACACTATGCTACAACTCCTGGGCAACATCCTGCTCTAATATCAGAATCTCAGAGCAACACACATGCCAAGCCACCCAATCACGGGTCTCATGTTCTTAACAAAATTCTATTATGACTCAAAGTATATATATGCACTAATTATCATCAAGTATCCACACATACAATAACGATGTTATCATTTTTCTATGTAAGAAAGAAAATGATATATTATATTTTAGGAATGATAATTATACCATTAGAATCATAATTATTTCATTTATATCACATATATTCATTAAAATTATCCTTATTACCTTCCATGTTAAGAAGTTCTGAAAAAAGAATCACATCTCTTCACGACGGGGTAGTCGTTCGTACACATGAGTGACTTTGTCATATCCTCTATGAATGAGAAAGTAAAGAAAGTTATATATGATAAATTAAATCATGATGTATAATAATTTAATAATTATAGTATATATAGTTTATTTCCATTAGAATATCAATTTGTGAAAGGTGGTAATGGAAAAACCAATGACATTGGTTCATGAGGAGGTAGTCTGCCGTACATATGAATGATGATTTTGTAAACCATTTAATTAAAGTGGGGATGGTTATTGTTCATGAAAAAACATAAGAAAAAAATTTATATGGAAAATAATGATGTTATTATATCATCCCAGTTTAATAATAATTTAGGGCGGTAGATGAAGAAATATAATAAAAACACTCACTGATGAACATTACATCTTGTTCATGTAACCTCTATAGGGTTTCCCGAAAATCCTTCCTACATTTTATTTATGCCAAAAATAAGGATAATAGGATGATTGGATTGATGGTTTTAAGTTATTTTTATACTTTCTTATAGAAAAAAGGGTTTTATATTGTTTATAATATAGAAGAGGGGGTGGCTTTTTATTGGTGATGTGAGTGACACACTTGTAAGTTTTGAAAATAAAAAGTTATACCCACCCTTTTGGCATGAAAAATTGTCAAAAATAGCTTATTCATGGGTATTATAAATTATATGGTGGAAATGTGACTATAAAATATATTTTATAAAATTTTTTAGGCAATTTTAATTATTATAGTTTTAGTTTAATCCCTGGTAAATCCATTTTTACATTAACCAAAGTAAATAATTTTTATATCTTTTTTTATTAATTATGGTAAAAAATTAATTTAAACATATTATATTATATTAATTATTATTAATCTAAATATGGATTCAATGTTTTAAAATTCAATTTACATAAGTTGAAATTTTTAATTTAAAATTCACCCAACAGACGTGAAGAGAAAACATGTTTTTGAAGAGAAAATACTCAAAATTTTACAATGTTTTTATAAAAAAAAATCTATATGAAAATGATTCCAACAGAAATATTTGATTATTGTATATATAATTAAACTAATTTTTAATTTAAAAAATAACATATGAATTAAATTTATTAATAATTTAATTCAAAGGCAGTTTTCAATTAAATTTTATTAATTTTTACTATTCACCAAAAATTGAAACATTTTAGAAAATAAAAATAAAATAAAAATAAGTTGACTTTTATATGATATTATCAAAAATTAAGTTTATTTTTAAAATTAAATTTTAATAATGTGGTAAAAACTAATTAAGTGTTCAAATCACTACTAAAATGCCTTTTAGAAAAATACCGTTTTTCAGAAAACATTTATTTCATTTTAGATAGATTTAATTTTATCTCTAATAAATTGATATCCATTTTATTTATTTTATTCATTTGAAAAAAATATACTTTTAATTATTTAGTTTATACTAATCCAAAAAAAATTGACGACTTGGTAATAGTTTTACACTATATTATTGTTCATTTAGACTCAAGGTTGCGTGTTTCACAAGCTATCAAAGAGATTAAATTTAAAGAAATGTATTTGATGGGTTATTTAAGATTGGTGTTGTATTCATCATAAAATATTGAATAGAATATTATTATTTTATAATTTCTGGTTTTTATATAGAAACATTGGTGTAGAGGATGATTAGTATGGATTTGGGCTTATTGATCTGGAAATATTCTTATTTAAATAGGGATCATTTATCATGGGGATGATTGAAAAAAAAGATATTTTATGTTTTTGACTCATCAAATAATCAATAGTTCTTTATTTTACATCAGAATAATTTTATTTGGTGATGAAAATATTTATTATTTTTATGATTTATGTGATATTTCATCATCTAATACATAATTTATCCGAGGATAACAATTACTGTGATGTAGATATAGTATATGTAATATTAAATGGTCACATTGAAGGGATATGTTAAACCACACAATTACTCTTATAATTATTTAGATAAATATATATTTCCAAATTATTATTAAAGGTATACAAGTAAACAGGATATATTAGATATTGAAATTTATAAATATTTAAACATTATATCAAATTTTTATTAAATTTTATATTCACCAGTTTTAGTTAAAAAATAAATTGATTGAAAAAAACATAAATTTATTTATTTGATTCTTTTTATAACTATAAAATCATTTTTATTAATATAGATATATTTTTAAAATAATTAGGGGGAAACCAAATTTTATTGGGGAATGAAATCCCAATTTATGACTAGGTTTATAGGTAACCTATTAATGATTCGAATTCCTAGTGGGTAGAAGGACCATTAAAATTTAATGTTATGAATGCCTTGTGACCGGAATGACAATGTGGAGTAGTGATACTTCACATCATTATCCCGGTCTTCTGATGGAGGCACCCCTTACCAATAGTCATTTCATTACACTACACCACCAAGAAGACATAGAAGAGTACACCTATTTAACACATATCCGATTAGAGTGCTAGATGATAGGTTCTAGTATATGCATCCCTCTTTTGTGTTTCCCACCCAACAATTCCTGCATGTCTCTATGTTATAATTCATTCCAATATGTTTTGATTCTTCTATCTAGTCATCACTATTCACAAGATGTTTCACCCCCTCTACCAAGAACCATCAATTTGTGCCACCCTATATAATGACAAACAAACTCCAAAATACAAGAAGTTATAAATCCAAATGATAGGTTCTAACACACCTATTGATATATTGAGTTACCAACCCAATAATGATGATTGAATCCTACCAACACAACATACATAATGTGTTGCATCAATTGACTGGTCACTCTATATAATACCCCCAGTTTCGGGTACATAACCCCTTTCATTACATTTTTTAATTGGAGTGTCTTTAATAGAGAGTTTCTGTAAAATAGAGAGTTTCCATAAAGTTGGGAGTTTCCATAATGATGGTTGTTTCTATAAAGTGGTTTGTTTCCATAAAGTGGGGTGTTTCAATAAAGTGTGTTGTTTCCATAAACTGGGGTGTTTCCATAAAGTGGGTTGTTTCCATAAAGTGTGGTGTTTCCATAAAGTGGGATGTTTTCATAAAAAATGTGTTTCCATAAAAAGGGTTAAGGTGAATTATGGGAGAGTTTAGGGGTTTTATAAGGAGTTTTTGGACAAAAATAAAGGTTGCATGATCCATAAACGGTTGGCCTAAACCGTGTGGTCAAACATTGCGTAGAGGTCTAATCTAGATCCAATTTTCTAGGGTCTTACTCGTTTTCTCTCTATATATTTCTATTTGGCTTCAAAACTCCCCTATTTACAGATTACATTCTCTATAATGGTAGAAAACCCTCCCCACATGATTTGGATCCAATCCCAGAGCCTTCCCTTGGTGATTTTGAGTCTGATTCTTGAGGTATGTCACAATTCTTTTCAGATTTGTCATGTTTTCTTAGATCTTCTTAGATCTTCTTCTCTAATCTCCGTTATTTCTCATATATGAACCTATAGTAGGTATAAATACGGTGTTTGATGACAAATAAATCAATGTTGAGTCATTATCTTTCTAGGAATGAATAACTAAGGTCGTTCTTGAAGAATCGACCTGCTTTCTAGTGTGTTCTTCGTCTATTGTCAAATTTTCATCAAAACCTTTCATGTATGTGGCTTCTCTCTCAACTCCTCATGGTATAATTGATTGGATTAGATTAAAATTGGTTTATTTATTGTGAAATTCATGGATTAATCTTCATTTGTGACTATTTATGGTTTTCTGTGAAATTACATGATCTTGGTGAATAATTGGGAAAAGGGGGTTTAGTTTCATGAATTTAAAATTATCATTTTAAATAATGGATTTTATGTTATTTATAAATGGTTGATGAAAAAAAAAATTCAAAAGAAATGGGTTTCAATAAAAATGGAGTTTTCTTGAAACGGTTTGGAATTGAAATTGTTTGGCCTTGAAATGGTTTTGACAGAAATGGTTTTCAATAAAAAGGTGCTTTTATTGAAAGGGTTGTTTTGGCATGATCATTGAGAATATGTGGTGTGTGTTCATGTTGCATATACAGGGATTGGTTGAAATATGTCCTTATTTTCGGTGCTAATGGTTTAATGGAACATGGGAATTTCATACACAGGGCTTGGTTGAAATATGACCTTGTGCTCGGTACCAAAGGGATAATGTCACATGGGAACAATTACCTTGTGATGACTTGGTAGATTGATGAGAAACTACTCATTAGTATGGAACTATCATAATTCATCATGCATGGTTGGTTTCATGGGTTTGATGAATGGTTGGGTATGCTGATTAAGGGATATTGTAAAATGGGTGTAAAGATTGTTTAGTTATTTTTCTGGAAAAATATCTTATTGGGAAAATTGGTTTCAATTACAATTGTATGCTTTTGGTAATGAATGATTTTGAAACCCATTTATATTTAGTTATAAACAATTTTTGAGAAATTTTTTTATATAAATTGTTTTATATTATTGTTGCTAACTCTTCTATCCTAGTGGCATGAGTAGGGAAGTCGTTGGGGGAAAACCTACTACTTTTTATACTCACCCCTACTTTAGAACTTTGGTGCTTTTGTAGATGCTATCTTCTGGGACAAGGGAAAAGGCAATGCTTCACACATGTTTAACACTACCTCGTGATGCTTGGGCTGTTCGGAGATTTTGGATCTTAGAGCTTGTGGAGCATGGATTCTTGAGGTCTTTGGAGAGTCTTTTGTAGTCTATCCACTGTGTACTTTGATACATGGTTATTCTTCTGTTGTTGCTTACTTTGTTGTTATTTTGAGATACATGAAGTTGTTGAGTTGTCTTCCATTTGTTCGTGCATCATATAGTTATTTTTTGGTTAAGGTTGGTAGGTTTATTGGTTTATTTATTAAAGGGTAAATCATCCCCCACTTGTATTTGAAACCATTCGGCATTTATTCCTAGCCTTTGGCATATTGGAGATGTCGCTTAAGCCCTAGTAATGACTCGTTGTACTCTCAAGACAATGAAAATTGGTGGTTCATTACACTTTACATCACCTAATTCCCTTTTATATCTCAAATTCCTCATGTCTTTATAGAAAATTGTGTCCTGAAAGCCTAGATATGTGGCCATTAGGACCAAATCAGGGGAAAATTTCTATTACTACATTAACTATTATAGTATCTCAGAAATCCATCCCTTGACTAGTTTTGAACATGCGTAATTTGGATTTAAAGAAGGATCTTGTACCACAAGACTATAGGCTCATTGTAATTATTAATATAAATATTTAAATTTATATATTTTGATCAATTATTTTATTTTTGAATTAATTATTATATTTAATATTAATGACCAAGATTTGACTAGGCCTTTCATTTGTGAAAAAATCAGTGTTTAGGGTGTTCTGGTAGGAAATAGTAGATCATTCCAATAGTTTTCTAAAATTTCTAGTTTTTCTAGTTTTTTCATCAACAAGTCAGGGTGTCGGCATGTCTGTGCATCAATGAGTCAAAAGCATCAGCATGGGTGAGTCATGGGCATTGGTGTCGGTGAGGTGGGGGAGTCGGTGTCAGTGAGTCAGGGCATCGACAAGTTAGGGAATCGATAGTTCAATGTGTCAGTATGTCGAGGCATTAATAGGTTTAGGTTTAAATCAATCATTACTTCTGTAGCTCACCCATTAGTGGCTCTGCATCGGTTACTCACCCATTAGTAACTCATTTGCAGTTTTCCTAGTTTTTCCTATCTTTCCAATTTCACCCCTCTTACATATTATTTTCTGTAAACCAAGTTTAATGCCTTTTTTGGTCCTTTTTAAGTTCATTTCAATGTATATTATGTATATATTTAATATCCTAACATTATGGGGGATTTGAGATACTCAAATCATGTAATCTTGACCACGATCCCATAGTTAATGGATTTTGAAATTATTATTCCTTTAAAATAGGATCTAGCCCTTCAAAGGAATGATCATCCCTTCCTAGTATATTTTCTATTACCTTATGGTGAACCTGAATCCTTCCTCTTAAGATGAGTCATGTTCCTATTCTAGAGGCCCTACTGCTCAGTTTTCTTGGAGTTCATTCCTGCTGCTTGTGAAATCCCATGTTCTTGACACAAAGAGTAATTTTGTTCGCCTATTTTTCTGGCTATAAATTTGCCTTTTTCCTATATCTAATTTAACATCATTTGGGGTGGGTGTAATAAATATTCTTTTTTAAGAACCTATGAGTACTTTTAATAAAACATTAAATAAATAAGAAGGGAATATGATCAAGGATAGCAGGGTAATGAAATAACGAGTTAGGAGTGGAATGATGTTTGATCATCTGTTTTATTTTATTATCATGGTTTCTTTAAACATTGATTGTGGTTTTATGACTTCTGAAAATCATGGTTGTTGGTGGTCATTACTTGTGCACTGGCGGTGTTCTCGTTTTTTGCTTCATGTTTAATAATTGGTCATAACATGAAATCTTCTTAATCACATATACCCAGTTAAATAAAATATATTCCCTAGGATGAAAACCCTTGTGTGATCACCCATTTTTATCAAATTAGATTAAATTACAATGCTTACCAAATCTAAATATATCCTATTTTATAGGTGTGTCTGTGTACTGTGTTCTGTGGGGTTCTATCCTTGTGTAGATTGTGGGTACAGGGGTGGACAGAGGAATTGGTTCTGTGAGAAGGGTGTGGTATGTGTGTGCATAGGGGTTGTGGTTTAATGGTATTTTTTATGGGATTTTTGTGTGGGGATGTGCAGGTGGTGTACTGGTATCCTAGTTTGATAGACTGATTGATTGTGGAATGGATGGACTTGTAGGCAATGGGACTGCCTTTGTTGTGTTGTGGTCATTGGGCAACGTTGGGCAGCGAGATTGCATATGGATATCAAAATTTTATGTAGTGGGACTGCATTAGAGAAATATTTGGATTGTTTAGTATAACTTTGGAGAATGACAATTGGAAGTGTTTGGATGGGTGTCTAGGGAAAAAATGGTATGCAGTGGAAATAAAGGTTGAGTGTTCTCTATTTTTTCTTATGAGTGGGTGTTAAAATGGAAATTATTTACCTTGGTAGTTTCCCTAGGTAGTACTAGAGTAAATTAAAAGTGAGCCCCTTAATTAATGGGAAATGGTTTGATGAAAAAGGGGTTGGGGTTATGCTTTGTCAGTGAATGTTTTGTGGTTGTGCATATAGGGGAAGTAGAAAGCAAAGTTCTATGTAGGTTGGTTGTTTGTTTTGGGACTAGTAGGTTAGGGATTAGTGTTTTCTTACCTATATATGTATAAATTGTAGTTCATTTGTAATTATATATGTGCTCGACCCTTGTTGCAAAAAATGTGTCGAACACCCCCACCCCATGGTGGAGGGTGTCTTTACCAACATCCTGGTGGGAGGATGGATGGTTGGTTACTGAAATTCTTCCTCGCACCCTCTTATAGTTCTTACCACTCGAGCGTATCCGGATAGGACGTAATAGATTGAGTCTTACCACAGTCCAAGATCCTTTGGGAGAGTTTGTTTTAGATGAGGGGCCTAGGTGTCTACATGCCAGGATTGTTTTCCAAAGTTTCTTTGGGATGAGAGCCAGGTGTCTTTGGGAGAGAGGTTTGGTTTATGTGGCCCCGGTGTCTGTGGACGAGATGTGTAGTATGATTGAGGCCCAGGTGTGTGCAGTCAGGTTGTGGTTGTGAAACTATGTTTGGAATATTGGTATCATCAAGACATTAGCCTTCAATAATGAGTAGTTAACCAGTGTAAAAGTGGTGTGACGTGTCTGAATGTTGAGCTGCTTATACTACCACCTTACTTGACTTGTATTATTTGGGGAGTATGCCGTGGTGAGGCTGTGATGGTTAGTAATCCTTGGTAGTTTATTTTAGGTTCTACTATTTTCTCATAGGGGCATTATTATATTCCCCCACTTGTGCGTGGGTGGATTTAGTTTTCCAATTGGGTATACTTATATACTCACCCTATTTCTTTAAAACTATTTTAAGGTTTCTAGGAGTACTTTGAGGGTCATGATGGACTTTACTATCTTGGGAATCGATATATTTGTTGTGTTTCTATTTATTATCTTTTATTATGATATTTGTTTTAGTACTTTGGTTGTATATTTTTCGCATTTTATGTTTGAACTTGCATATGGGAATGGCTTTTGACATTTATTTTATCTTTACATTGGAGTTTCTTAGGGTTTACCATCTTGTCTCCCAATATTATTATATAAAAAGGGTAATGACTTCCAAATTTTGTGAGATTATATACACTTGGTGCTAGTCTCAACTCTAGGGCCTATTTATGGTGGGACTCAGGGGTCATTATCTCTCCTTCATCTTGAAGAAGGAAGGGCATGGAATTTGGATTACCCTTTCCCTCAGGATGAGGAAAGAAGGTCATGACAGAATGGTATCAGTAGGGGGTTGAGGGATAGGATAGATTTATGGGTTAGGCATAGTGAGGATTTCATGGGTTGGTAGGGAAACAATGTCATCTAATCT
This sequence comes from Viscum album, assembly GCA_963277665.1. NCBI lineage: Eukaryota > Viridiplantae > Streptophyta > Magnoliopsida > Santalales > Viscaceae > Viscum > Viscum album. The sequence goes on along the minus strand of OY728147.1, from coordinate 390,022,971 downwards.
TGTTGTATGAGATAGGCCAAGGAAGACCGGCTAGTACAAAAGATTTTTGCCTCCCCCCCTCTGATCTGATGCAAGATCTCTGAGCCTACCGGAAAACCAAGTGAGTTTGCACTAATTACAATGTAAATACCCTAGGAAAGGTACATGAATAATAATGAATTGTGTTATTGAGTTTCTTAGGTATCTTGGGAATTTAAATTTAAACAAATAGTTAAAATAAAAAATAAAAACCATACTACTCGGGCTTTGGAGTTTCTTGTTTACTTTTTTAGCTATGGAACCCGGATGTTTCCCATGTGTGGTATGAGAAGTTGTTGCCCAACAGATTGACCTGGTTGATCAGTGGAGTTCCAATCAAGAGGAGGAAGATGACCAGTGGTAGAAGATGCTTTATACCTTTTAGCGGAAAACTCTAGGAAGGTATAAGAGAAACATCTTAGACTTAGAGATAAAGAGTTTGATCGAGGAGATAGTGATCGCTTTCAGCTTGATTTGGGATTTGAAAGAGTAATTGGTTCCTATAGTGGTGAGAATGATGAGGGGATCAGTGTGTTAGTGGTGGATTCTTTACCTTGTGGTGAGGAAGGAGGCTGATGTTTCATTGGCTTACTTTTAGTTGGAGTTTCAGGAAGAATTGTTTTCTTCCATGCCGAAGGATGAGAAGAGGCAGGAGCTACTCTCCCTCCACCAGGGGAATATGTTGGTAAGGGAACTGGGGGTCAAGTTCAAGGATATCCTACACTTTTCACCAGATCTCTTTCTGAATGAGGAGTCCTGAGAGAGATGCTTAGATGAGGCACTCTGTCATTATCTTCAGTATATCTTCACTCCCTTTACTCTACTGACATACTTCGGGGTTCATAAGAATGATGAGGTAGTGGGAAGGATTCACTCTCTTGATGTTGTACCGCGATAGGGGATCCAATATAGTTATTAAAAGGGGAAGGATGTTAATAGCAGGTCTTCAGTGTTAGGGCATTTCAGTTTTTGGCCAGTGGGATGTAGGCCTCACCAGTTACAGTTATGATATCCTAGTCCTATCGGTTTCCCCAGGGGTCTGGGACTGAGGTGCTTTGTCTATTAAGGCTTTGGAAATCTCTGGAACTAGTTCCTTGTTCAAGAACCATATAATGTGAGGGGGTTGGTTCATCTCCCACCTCAGTAGCAGTAGTTTCTAGTCAGGCCTTTCCAGAAGTAGGGGTAGCGAGCACCCACTCCACTGAGGGTAGACAGTGCAGGGGGAGGCCAAACATAGTGTTCTCCTCAGGGACCTCAACTAGGGAATGGTTAGGGAGGAGGTCGATTGTAGAGGTTTAGAGGAGCATGTTGTGGGCAGTTACACACCCCCAAGGCAACAGTTCTAGTAGGGTTGGAGGTTGTTTGAGGTATGATTAGTATGTTTAGTACTCTAGAGTGTGATTATTTTGATTCAAGAGCTTCAAACTCCATTCTTTCACCTGGTATAGACCATTCTATGGGAATATAAATGGAGAGAATTCCCATTACCTTGGGGTTGAGTACGCTAGTTGGAGGTTAGACCAGTTTTTATGATTTTTGTCGCGGTTGAAAACTGATGTTGGGTCTGCATCCGTCTACTAGGGATCTTCTTCTACTACAAATGAAGCTATAATATTTCATCCTAGGCATTGATTGGTTGTTTTTTGTGTGCACTATTATTTACTATTTCTGGAGGAGAGTTTAGTTTTTAGGTATGGATTACCAGTATATAGTTTTTGTCGGTGTTATAATCGATCAGGTGGGAGTCGGTGTGTGAAGAATCTTCTCTCTTTGTCGGCCGAACTGTTAGTGGGATCAGTGAACACAGATATGGTGGAGTTTCTTGGGGTGGTCATAGAGTTCCTAGATGTTTTCCCTAGATAGGTTGTGACTCTACCCCCTCGACGTGATGTTGAGTTTAGGATAGATCTATAAACTAGTGCCCATTAGATATCAATGGCTCCCTATCGGACGGAAACTTACGAGCTTTGAGAGTTGCAGATTCAGGTTGATAACCTGATGAAGAACGGGTTTATCTGGACAAGTGTTTCATTGTGAGGATCTCTTATCTTATTCTCAAAGAATCCAAAAAGTGGTCTAAGACTATTCATATACTATAGGAGACTGGACCTGGGAATGGTCAAGAACCATTACCCTATTATAAGAATAGATGATCTTTTTGACCAGTTAAAGGGTGCAGGGTGGTTATATAAAATCAATTTGTTGTCTAGATATCACCAGTTTAGGGTGATGGAATTTTTCATATCAAATACTTCTTTTAGATATATGTATGGGAACTTTGAGTTCTTGGTCATGCCCTTCGATGTTACGAATTCACCAGTCGTGTTCATGGGGCTCATGAAATCTGGCTTACACAAGTTCATGGACCGATTATTCATTGTGTTCATCGACGAAATCTTGATCTACTCAAGGTTAGAGGAGGAGCTTGACAAGAATCTAATGACTATATTGGAGGTCCTCTGACACAACCGTATCTATATGAATTTTTCAAAAGGAAAGTTCTAGATGTGAGAGGTGCACTTCATTGGAAACATGGTGACTAATCAAGGTATAGTAGTGGACCCATAAAAGGTATAGGCAATTATTTCTTGGGCAGCACTGAAGAACATGGAAGAGGTTCGCAACTTCTTGGGTCTTGTAGGCTATTACCGGAGGTTCATACCTGAATTATCTCGAGGTGTGAATCCATTGAAATCTTTCAACAGAAGGGGACAATCCTTCGTGTGGAGTGAGTGGTGTCAGGAATCCTTTAGCTACCTGAAGGGAAAGCTGGTCAGTTCTCTAGTGCCTAACTTTTGAGAGGAAGGGGTAATGTTTGAGGTGTTCTATGACGCTTCCGGCCTAGGCTTGGGATCTGTGTTGATGCAGCGGTAGGGAATAATCTCTTATGGTTCTTGGAAGTTATGTCCTCATGAACATAACTATTCCACCCATTATCTGAAGCTTGTTGTAGTTTTGTTCGCACTGAAGTTGTGGAGACATTTTTTCATCAGGGAGCACTTTATAATCTTTATGGATCCCATGATCTTGAGGTATATCTTTTCCCATGGAGAACTGAACTTATGGTAGTGATGGTGGATGGTGTTTCTCTAGGACTAATACTTCGAGATACCTTACACCTCGGGAAAAAGGAATGTGTTGGTTAATGCATTAAGCAAGAAGTTGCAGAGAGTTGTGGTTCGGTAATCCATAGATTATTGGAAGGAAGTGGAGGAGTTCACTACATTGAGTCTAGATGCAAGAGTGTATGGTAGTGGGGGTTTTCTATTTTAGATAATAGTACAATAATCCTTAATTTTGTAGGTGGAGGAGTCACAATGGGGAGACTAAGAGACTAAAGTGGTGCGTGATCACATATCCCAGGGTGATGCTCCGGAGGGATGGTCAAAGGATAGTCAGAATCAGAGGTTGTTCTGTGGAATGTTGTTTGTCCCAAAGTCGATGCACGGGGTAGTTTTTCAGTGAGTTCTATAATTCACCCTTGGAGTTGCATCCAGAAGTCTCTAAGATGTACTGAGACTTGAGGGAAAAATTTTGGTGGCCTATGGTGAAGCGGGAAGAGGAAGATTTTCTGTCAAGGTGCCTAGTGTGTCATCAGGTGAAGGCTGAGAACCATGTTCTTGGAGGGCTGTTGCAACCCTTAAATGTTCCTGAGTTAATGTGGGAAGAAATCCTGATGGATTTTATCACAGGATTACCTTGGACCCAGGGAGGATTTGATGCACTTTGGGTAGTAGTGGATCGATTGATTAAATCGTCTCACTTCTTAGCAATCAAGGAGTCATGCACAGTGGATACCTTAGTGTAGAGGTATGGGGATGAGGTGGTGTGGCTTCCTAGAGTTCCAAGATCCATTATCTTAGGTTGGGATATGCATTTCACGTTCCAAGTCTGGAGGGGATTTCAGCATTCTTTTGGCACCCAGTTATGCCTCAACACTAATTTACACCCTCATATGGATGATAAGATAGAGAAGACCATCCAGGAATTGGAGGACATGTTGCGGGCGTGGGTTTTAAACTTTTTCGGATCATGGGTATGCCACTTTCCCCTGGTAGAGTTTGCCTACAATAATAGTTATCACTCTACAATTGTCAGGACATCATTTGGATCTTTGTATGGAAGGGTATTTTGTTCACCAGTATGTGGAACAAAGATTAGAGAAGAAACCCTTCTTAGATAAGAGGTAATGTAAAAAACAATAGAGAAGTTTTAGCTTGTGCGTGAGAGGATGGAGGTAGCACAGGACTGACATAAGTCATATGCTGATCATAATAGGAGGCCTTTAGAGTTCGATATTGGGAACCATGTTATTTATGGTTTCTCCTTGATATGGGAAATAGAGGTTTGGTAAGGGATGCAAGATTACTCCCAGGTTCGTCAGAAATTTCGAGGTGTTGGGATGATTTAGTGAGGTGGAATATCAGCTAGTTCTTCCACCACAGTTGGAGAGGATCCACAATGTCATTCTTGTCTCTTAGATCCATCAGTGTCTACATGATGACTCCCACATCCTTGACTAGGGATAGTTGTATATAGAGGATGACATGACGTTCATGGAGTGACTAGTAAGAATTTAGAATCAAGAGGAGATGGTGTTGTGTGGATGGAACATTCCTTTAGTTTCTGTGTTATGGAGGCATAGTGGACTTGAAGATATTACCTGGGGGAAAGAATCATAGATGTGTTCCAAGTAAACAAAGATATTTTGAGTTTTGTTTCTGTGTATTAGTTTTGTGATTTTTTATGATGTAATGGTTGACCTTGATCGTCATGATATGTGTTGTTTTCTTGGTCATTGAATGTGTGTGAAAAAATCCTAACCATGGGGAGGGGAGGACATGATCCCTAATCAATATGCATTAATGAGGATATGATTAAACCCGTGAGGGTGAGATAGTTCCAAAAAAAGTTGATAGAATAATGACATGTAGAAAATAACTCCCTAATCCAAGTGTGTGGATGCTCTGAATTTTGTGTTTGCATGGTTGTTTGAGATAGTGGTGGCCTTAGTGTTTCTATAGGTGTTCAGGAGATAAATAACATAGAGGTGTTCTTGGATGTTAAGGTTTTCACTCCATCTTTCAAACAAAACTTGGTGGTTTGTTCCTAAGGGGTATCTTAAGGGATGGTTGTTCGGTCCCCTTTTCTTTTGGGATAGTTTTGAATTATCATGGAAGAGAATTGTTTGAGACTTATCTAATGTAATGAGCTAGATTTACCTAGGCCATTCCTCTATAAAAAAACCTCTGATTTGGGTGTTCTGTGTGGCAACGACAGCTCATTTCATGAGTTTTCCAAAGTTCCAATTTTTTTTAGTTTTTCCATCAGTAAGTTAGGGAATTGACATTGGAATGTTAGTGCATTGGCATGTCAGTGCATCAGTTATTCAAAGGAATTAACAACAGTGAGTTAGGGGCATCATTTTCAGTGAGTCAAGGGCATCGGTGTCGGTGATTCGGGGCATCGGTGAATCAGGGCGTCGGTAAGTCAGGGCGTCGGCAGGTCGAGATTTCAGTAGGTCAGGGTGTCAGTAGGTTTAGGCATGGAAGGTTCTTTGCATTGGTATCTCACCTTTTGGTGGCTCTACATTGGTGACTCACCAATCGGTAAATCATTTTCAAATTTCCCTGTTTTTTCCAGCTGTCCAATTTTTTCCCTCTTATATATGATTTGATGTTAACCGAGTTTAAAGCCTTGTTTGGGATATTTTAAATTTGTTTCAAAGGATATTATTTATATCTTTAATATCCTAACATTTGGGGGGGGGGTATTTGAGATACTCAAATCATGAAATATTGACCACGATCCCATGGTTGATGGATTTTGACACCGTTCTTACTTTAAAATTGGATCTGTCTCTTCAAAGACACGATATTTACTTCATAGTATGTTTTGTGTTCCCTCTTAGTGTGGATGAGGCCTTCCTCCCAAGATGAGTCATGGACTTGTGCTAGATTACCTCTTGGTAAGTTGTCTTGGAGTTCTTTGCTTCTTCTTGTGCAATCCCTAGTTCTTGATGCAAAGAGGATCTTTGTCCACCTATTGTTCTGGTAGAAATTTTTATTATACCCCTCTCTGATTTTTCATCATGAAGGGTGGGTGTAGTAAGGATTCTTTGTGAGTAACGGATGAATACATTTCTTATGAAAAAAAATAAATAATAAGGGAATTTGATAAAAGCTAATCGGGTAATGAAATAATCGTATGGGAGTGGATTAATGTTTTATTGTTTGTTTTATTTGTTAACCTTGTTTCTTTAAGGACTGATTTTGGTTGTATTCCTTCTAGAAATCATGGACATTGGTGTTCTTTCCTTGTGCACTGGTGGTGTTCTATTATTTTTTTCATGTTGATTGATAATTGGCTGTAACAAGAAATTTACTTAATCATGTATACCCTATTAAATGAAATGGATTACCCAAGATGAAAACACTTATGTGATCACCCATGTTTATCAAAGTGGATTAAAGAAAATTATTTACCAAATCTGAATATATATTTTTTTGATAGGTGTGGCTATGTACTATGTTTTGTGAGATTCTAACATTGTGGAGATTGTTTGTACGGGGGTGGACAGATTAGTTGGTTCTATTAGAAGGGTGTGGTATGTGTGTGAAGCGGTGTTGTGTTTAAATAGTAGTTTTTGTGGGATTTTTGTGTTGGGGTGTGTGGGTGGTGGGTTTGTATCCTAGTTTGAGATACTAATTCATTATGGAATGGATGTAATTGTAGGTAGTGGGAATTCCTTTGTTATATCGTGGCCATCAGGAAACATTGGAAAGTGGGAATGAAATGGTGTTTTAAAATTGTTATAAAGTGAGGCTGCATTGGGGAAATGTTACGAATGTGTAGTATAACTTTGAAGAATGATAGTTGTTAGTAGTTGGACGGGTGTCTAGGGAAAAAGGGGGTGTGCAGTGGAACTATAGGTTGGGTTTTCTCTATTGTTTCTATGAATGGGTATTAAAATAGAAATTCTTTACCATGGTAGTTTCCCTGAGTAGTACTAGAGTAAATTAAAAGTGAATCCATTAATTAATGGAAAATGGTTCGATGAAAAAGGGGTTGGGATTATTCTTTGTCAGTGAAATTTTTATGGTTGTGCATATAGGGGAAGAAACAAGTATGGTCCTATGTCAGTTGGTTATTTGTTTTGGGATCCCTAGGTTGGGGTTGAGTGTTTTCTTACCTATATATTTATAAATTTTAGTTTATTTTGATTTCAATACGCACCCCAACCTTGTTGAGAACCATGTTCTGAACAACCCATCTCATGGTGGAGGGTGTCTTTCCCTATATCCCGGTGGGAGGATGGATGGCTAGTTATTGACTTTCTTTCTCATACCCTCTTTCAGTTCTTACCGCTTAAGCATATCCAGTCGGGACATAATGCCTTAAGTCTTACCATAGTACAATACCCTTTGGGAAGTATTGTTTTCGATGAGTGGCCTAGGTGTTTGCAGGCCATGATATGTTTCCCAAGTGTCATCAGGATGAAGCATAGGAGGCTTCATGTGAGAGGTGTGGTTGTTGTGGCCCAGGTGTGTGCGGGCGAGATGTGTAGTATGATTGAGGCCTAGTTGTGTACGGGTAGGTTGTGACAGTGGGACTACATTTGGAAGAGTGGTATCATCAAGATGTTCGCCATTATGAATGAGCAGATAACTAGTGGGAAAGTTGTGTGGGGTGCCAAAATGTGGATGTGTCATGACCCGACCCTACCCGAGCTCGAGCCGCAACTACCCCAAGCCCGCCTCGATAGGCCAGGGGCTGGCGACCAGCGCCGAAGGCACAACAACTCGGGGAGGCCTTTGCCTAGGTACCTGTATACACCCACACGCAGCACACTCAATGCAAAAGTGCAGAGTAAAAATGAAGAACAAGCAGAGTAAAAAAGAACAACTGCTAAAAATAACCCACAGAGTGCATCGACCACTACAAGTACAGAGTACAAACTGAAAAGAAAAGGGGCAAAACACGCGCCCAACCAAAAAGGTGCCACAACCCGGCAACAGGTAAACAAAAACAAACAGCTGACAGGTCTGCCACCTGGAACCCGGCCACGACCACCGCACGCAGTCCAAGCTCCCAAGCTCTTACGCTCCACTGTAGTCACGCTCCACCTGTCCGTCGTCTGCAAGGGCACACCAAGTACGGGCAAAGCCCAAGCAGGGGTGAGTATAAAAATACTCAGTAGGATACCCCGAAGGCTCGAGGGAGTAACAAAGGAGGTACCGAAGGGTGAGCGGTAGAGCAAACAGAAAAGTAGAGGGGTACAACCAAGGGTGCAGTAGAGAGTCCAGCTCAACCCAACAAAAGAAAGGAAGTAGACTCATCCAGGCACAAGGAGCTGGAAACGGTGAGAAGATGGACTTCCCATCGAGTCTTCACTGCCTATAGCAGGAGAGTAGACTCGTCCAACCACGAGAAGCTAGACACGGAAAGCACGTGGCATACCCCGTGCATCTTCGCCTCACCGGGAAGGAGAGTAACCAAACCCAAGAAGTGGGTACCCGAAACAAGGTATATACATATCCTTATGCTCTGCCAAGAAGCCCGAACAAACTCGTAAAGGGATCTTCGTCCCGTAGCTCAGCCCAAGAAAGAGTGTCGCCAACAGTCCCAGACATAACCCATCATCGTCGCCCAGCATCCCGCACGTCTGCCCTGAGCCGCAAGCCAAGGGGCTCAGTCACCGCACCTTGATACTATCCGCTTTGGACGGCACTGACTCGCCCACACGGTTTTAGATCGCATCGCAAGAATGCGTCTCGGTGGGGAAAGTGCCCCTCGAACTTGAGAGTTCTAGGGAAATTCGAACCACACCTCGTCACTGCCCTGCAGTCAAGAGGTCTCCTCAAAGCCATAGTTGTTCCATCATCGACTCGTACAACCAAGGGTCTCGCTCTGGTAAACACGGAGGAAAGCCACAGACTAGCCTAGTCGATAGGACTGAGTCTGGAATTCTAACAGGTGTCCCACTGCCCAGCCCCGCTGGAAGGTAATTCATAACCAAATATCAGGTGACCCACTGCCCAGCCCCGCTGGAGGGTAAACCTTAATACATCGTCAGGTGACCCACTGCCCAGCACTGCTGGAGGGTAAACCAAATTACATCATCAGGCGACCCACTGCCCAGCCCTGCTGGAGGGTAGACCTGGAACTAGACGATAGGCGACCCACTACCCAGCCCTGCTGGAGGGTAGGCCCTAAGAGGTCGTCGGGTGACCCACTGCCCAGTCTCTGCTGGAGGGTAGACCCTAATAGCGTCAGGTGACCCACTGCCCAGTCTCTGCTGGAGGGTAGACCCTAATAGCGTCGGGTGACCCACTGCCCAGTATCTGCTGGAGGGCAGACCCAAATAGCGTCGGGTGACCCACTGCCCAGTCTCTCCTGGAGGGTAGACCCTAATAGCGTCGGGTGACCCACTGCCCAGTCTTTGCTGGAGGGTAGACCCTAATAGCATCGGGTGACCCACTGCCCAGTCTCTGCTGGAGGGTAAACCCTAGAATTCAGTGAGCAACCCACTGCCCAGCCCTGCTGGAGGGTAAGCCCGAGGGAGTCGATGAGTAACCCACTGCCCAGCCCTGCTAGAGGGTAAAACTCAGAACCGCTCTGCCATCTCTACAGGAGGGTACAACACTGGCCGACCGAACACGGAGTGGGTGTCGCGCAACCACCCAACTCCAGAACAGCTCTCCCAAAAGAGGTGCAGCGTCTGCCCCAGCACTAGGCGTCACTAGCACTGCTATCGGCCAATCCAACGAGAATGAAACCAGGGGGAGACCACTCAACCCTGCTGGTCAACCAAACAAGCACAAAGCCTGGGGAGATAAACTCCACCCTGCTAGCCCAAACCAACGAGCACAAAGGGACCCTCTACGCCGCGAGAGGTCCAAGTACGCAAGGCAGAACTCGGCACACAAATGGGGCCCACACAACGTGTGGCCCCAAGTCAACCCCAAACAAGCGCACGAACATCTCAGGTACAAACCACATGTACCTCCAATCACTCTCGTATACCCCTAGAGTATACCTCATCTCCAGCCCAAGGGCTACCATGCACACGACACCCAACGTCAACGCAAAAGTGTGACATATCAACTCCACCTCAAAGTCTCAAGCACGGCCAACCACGTCACCTCAAGCATTTACATCAATCACACGGGAGTGCACGCGATCACTCGCCAAAGGTCTGCTACAAGCAAAGTAGGGAGAACCACCACTGGGGCACCTTCCGTGCTTCCACATTTCTCAAGATCGCGCAAGAGGCTCTGAACAGCCAAACAGATCACACCGTTGTAATCCTTGCGGAAAAACACGCGAGTTAGACTACTCACTCGCCCGAAACAGTCAACAGGTGGAAAAGGTACTATTCACCGTGACCAAACCCGTGTGGGGCCCACACCAGAATCCCGAAACTGCACCAACGGATCACGCCACTGCGATCCCCTCGGAAAAACACACGAGATTGACTACTCAATCACCCAAAACGGCCACCCGGTGAAAAAGGTACTATTCACCGTAGACCGGTCGGGTGGGGCCCACACCACATCTCCGAAAGAGGTCGGGCGGACTGCGCCATTGTGATGCTCTCGGAAAAACGCGTCGAAAGCACTACTCGCTTGAGTAGAACGGGTATCCGGAGAAAAAGGTGTGTTCCGACGCACAACAAACGAGCGGCGCCACGTGGGACCCACAACCCAGTCCCGAAACTAAACGAACGGATCGCACCGTTACGATCCTCCCGAAAAAGTACACAAGACAGACTATTCACTTGTCCAAAACGGTCACCCGGTGATTAAGATAGAAAAATCATCGTCGACGCCGAAACGGCCCTCGTGGGCCCCGCACCATCGTGCCGAATTTGAGCGAGCAGATTGCACCATTGCAATCCCCTCGGAAAAACACCCAACATCGATTGCTCACACGCCCCGAACGGACGTCCGAGGAAAAAGTCGTGAAACGCCGCACACAGCTCAAGAGACGGGCCGTGGGGCATGCGCCTCAACTCCGGCCTCAACGCCTGAAACCACCCTGCAAACCTCCGCCTCGACGCCAGGGTCCCAACGCAACTGACGGCGCTCAAAACGGACGGCGGATGCGTCCGCGCCGTCCAAAACAAGAATCCCGGAAAAACGCTCGTCCACTTAAGGACGCGTCGCGCCTCAGCGGCCCATCGTTTCAGGAATTAAAAATTCCCAAAACCATCTCAAAAACTCAGTCTTGACGCAAGCGCCGCGCTGCCGCAGACGGCGCGCAAAACGGACACCCGTAGCCCGAAATAAGGGCGTCCGAAGTCTAAGGGGCAAAGCCCCTTTGGGCCGGACCGGCCCGGACCGGCCGGTCCGCCCTGCTTGGGCCACCTGCGCCGGCCGGCCCGATTCGCACAGCCGGCCCGCGAGTCCGGTTCACCCCGCCACGGCCAGCTGGCCGCGGCTTTCTCCAGCCGACCGGCCGCCTCGCGGCCGGTTGATTCCGCACAGCGACCCGCAAAACGCGGGTCACGGTCGTGCACGGGGGTCGCGCTTCGCGCCCCCCCCCCCCTCTCCTCCGCCTGCCGGCGACCGCGGCTGGCGCCGCGGCCGGCTTCCGAAGCCGTCGCCGCTGCCTCCCTGCACGCGCCGCCGACCGCCCTGCTCCGCCTCGCTCCGCCCCGCGCCGCCCTGCGCCGCCGCCTTCGGCCCTCGCCGGAAACCGGTCGTGGCCGGAAAATTCCAAGGACCACCGGCAACGATCCGGTGGTCGAAAATTTGATCTGGATAGGTTTCCGGAAATCTCGGGACGGGATCTACGCAACCACGGGATTTGTTCGAGTATCCGATTGTGCGATTGAGCATAAAAGAGGTTTAAAACGGGGAAGGGGAGGAAAACTCAAATTCGCCTACCTCGTTGGGCTTCGCCCGGCGCTTCTCGCGCGATCCGCCCCGCGCCATCGTCTCACCGGAGCCACCTCGCCGGAGTCGCCTCGCCGAATCTCCCCTCGTCGGAGGTGAAGGAGGGGGAGTAGGGTTTGAGGGAGAAGAGGAAGAAGAAGAAGGGGGGGGGTGCGTGTTTAAATAAAAACACTTAAACACCCCTCCCGACATGCCCCCGACTCCGCTCCCGAAGCAGACAAAAAGGAGGGTGTCCCTGGGGTAAACATGACCTCCCGAGCACAACGGTGGTCTCTGAATTTTAATCCGAGACCCCGTTCAAATGTTATTAAACTTATCGCCCGTGGCCGCCAAATTACAAAAACGCCCCCGGGGCCATTTTTCACAAACGGTCTGCGCCCGCGAAACTTATACTCCTCCTAGGGTAAACGGCACGCTCCGAACTCAACGGTGCCCTCGATTTTCCAATCCGAGACACCGTTTAAGAGATACTAGCATTTCGCCATTAAATGAATGAATGAATTAAATTAATTAATCCATTTAATGTTCCAGAAGCGGGCGAGGGGTCCAAACATCCCGCGCCGACAAGTTTTATGTCGTTCCTAGGGTAAAGACCCCATTTTAGACCCATCCGTTCACTCAGATCTCTGATCCGGAACTCCGTTTAGGAGTTATCGCATTTATTTAGCGTTTCCAGTGTGAATGCACTGAAAATTTAATTACGGCCACTCTGGGGCTCGGAATCACACACCGTCGGAAGGCACTGCTCTGGAATATTATCAAGAATATTCCAGAGTCTTTATCAGCAAAAACATGGTTCTTACATAATTCCCTCCTTCAATCTTTTCATCCTTAAAAAGAAAAACTAGGGAGCAACACAGGGTACTAAGCCCACACTTGGCTTTCCCATACCCAGAAGAACCCACGCACAGCTCTGTGCCACGCACACAGACCAATGGATTGATCTGTTCACGCGAGGTCGGCCCTTGCCGATGTTGTGCACGCACTCCAAACTTCGGGGTTAGGGCAAGGCAGTAGGGAGCCTTGTCATCCCTTTGCATGGTCTCAAATGGCCTGCAGGCCCTCGGGGGGTAGCTCACCTACCCGAACGAACCTCTACGCCGCACGCCGCGACTGGAATCACCACCCATACCTGAAACCAGGCCCGGTGATTCCCTCCTTCAGAATATCCATATGGTGAAACACCCAAGGATATCTGGTCACGCAAGAGGCTCCACAGTCAATGCTCTCTTACATGCTCAACAGGCGAAGGAGCCAACACCATCGACTAAAGGGAAAGGTCTCACGCCTTCCTCCTTACCAACACAGGGTTACACCCGACGCCCTGCGTCACCCTGGTAACACCTCGAACAAGGAGTAGGGAGAAAGCCTTTCACGCGCAGAGCCTAACAATTCTACTGCAAGAAGTAGAACAGTCGCAAGGGGTACCTCTCACCATCCCATGCTCTGCAGGATCGTAGACATCCAAAGCTCGCGGCTGTCCGTGGTGCCAACCGTCAGCTCCCGGAGCCTGACGTGGACCGCCTAGTGGTAACGGGAAGACCTCATAACGTCGTCACCCACAACCTGCTCCTCCCGATCCTTTGCTAGCACCCCCTCTCTGGGTACTACTCCGATCACGGTGTTGCCTCTGCCGTGGTGGTGCGCCTGCTGCATGCCCGAAGCTCTTAGCAACTCGGGCCGGGCAGTCTCGTGCCAAGTGACCTCGCCCATCACAAGCATAGCACCGACTCTCTCCGGTCTGCACTGGTACCCTCCGGCACCACTGTGGTGTACAACCACGGCCCGGGATCCACTCACGGAAGGGCATCCTCGGCTGAGGCACTGCGCCTTTTCGCCACAGTAGTATACGACCACGTCTCAAAAACCGGCAGTGGTAAGGCCTCCTGCATCGAGGTCCTGTCCTCCGGTGCCTGCTAGCTACGACAGACGTCCCAGATCCATTGCGCCCACTGCCACTACCAACCGCAAAACATGATAGGAAGCCCTCTGTCACCAACGCCTGCTCTTTCACCCTGGCATATGTGGAAATACCCAAGGGTACTACGACAGCACGAATCTCTCGGCGGAGACCCTACTCAAACTTCCGCACTCGGAGGTTATCGTCACGGACCAAGTCTGGGTAAAAGTGTGCACGTTCTACTAAACTAGTCACGTACTCGGCTACCGTCATCCATCCCTGCTGAAACTGCAGAAGCTCCTGAATCTGAACGGAGCGCAAGCAGGAGGGGAAAAACTCCTCACGGAGCAACAACTGAAATTCGTCCAACGAAAATGACGACTTGTCAAGAAACCGAGTCACCAGAATCCACCAACGCCGAGCTACTCCACGAAAAAGGGTGGCTTCCAAATCCACTCTCTGATCTTTCGGCGTATGCACAAGCCTAAAAAGGCGAACCACTACCTCGAGCCAAACCTATGTTGCCTGAGGGTCTGGATCACCAATGAACGTCAATGGTCCCTGCCGCTGGAACTCACAGAGCGCGCTCAACCAGTGCTCAAACTCAGCCTGCTCCACTGAAACTGTCTACTGCTCAACAGGTGGGGGTGCTGCTACCGGCCCACCCGGAGAAAGGGGCTCGCATGATGGGTCCTGGACTGTGGCCTCGTAGCTCACAGGGTCGTCGTCACGCACCCAAAGCTGGTATCCTGGCTGGATGTCTTCGCGGAGACATTCCGGAATATTATCAAGGATTTTCCGCGGTCAGATTAGCATATATGTATATACCACAACAACAATGATGGGGAGCTGACTCAAAAAGTACAGTCAATGACTCGGTCCTATGTGATGCACAAACCAATTCCCTGCAACAAGTGTCTCAGCATGCCGAGTCGACAAGCGGGTTATCAAGGTCCTGGTGAATGGATACGTCGGCCGCCACACCATCACTGGACTCCCTGGCCTGAGAGCCACTCTCGAGACACGTTAACACTATTTCCATATATCCCAACTAATCCCTCTTTTAGCGATGTCCGAACTGCGTCCCAAGGAACGCACCACCTCTGATACCACTTTGTCACGACCCGACCCTACCCGGGCTCGAGCCGCAACTACCCCAAGCCCGCCTCCATAGGCCAGGGGCTGGCGACCAGCGCCGAAGGCACAACAACTCGGGGAGGCATTTGCCTAGGTACCTGTACACACCCACACGCAGCACACTCAATGCAAAAGTGTAGAGTAAAAAGGAAGAAAAAGTAGAGTAAAAAGAACAACTGCTATAAATAACCCACAGAGTGCATCGACCCCTACAAGTACAGAGTAAAAACTAAAAAGAAAAGGGGAAAAACACGCGCCCAACCAAAAAGGTGCCACAACCCGACAACAGGTAAACAAAAACAAACAGCTGACAGGTCTGCCACCTGGAACCCGGCCACGACCACCGCACGCGGTCCATGATCCCAAGCTCCTACGCTCCACTGTAGTCACGCTCCACCTGTCTGTCGTCTGCAAGGGCACACCAAGTGCGGGCAAAGCCCAAGCAGGGGTGAGTATAAAAATACTAAGTAGGATACCCCGAAGGCTCGAGGGAGGAACAAAGGAGGTACCGAAGGGTGAGCGGTAGAGCGAACAGAAAATTATAGGGGTACAACCGAGGGTGCAGTAGAGAGTCCAGCTCAACCCAACAAAAGAAAGGAAGTAGACTCGTCCAGGCACAAGGAGCTGGAAATGGTGAGAAGATGGACTTCTCGTCGCGTCTTCACTGCCTATAGCAGGAGAGTAGACTCGTCCAACCACGAGAAGCTAGACACGGAAAGCACGTGGCATACCCCGCGCGTCTTCGCCTCACCTGGAAGGAGAGTAACCAAACCCAAGAAGTGGGTACCCGAAACAAGGTATATACATATCCTTATGCTCTGCCAAGAAGCCTGAACAAACTCGTAAGGGGATCTCCATCCCGTAGCTCATCCCAAGAAAGAGTGTCTCCAACAGTCCCAGACACAACCCATCATCGTCGCCCAGCATCCTGCAAGTCTGCCCTGAACCGCAAGCCAAGGGGCTCAGTCACCACACCTTGATACTATCCGCTTTGGGCGGCACTGACTCGCCCGCACGGTTTTAGATCCCGTCACAAGAACGCGTCTCGGTGGGGAAAGTGCCCCTCGAACTTGAGAGTTCTAGGGAATGTCGAACCAAACCTCATCACTGCCCCGCAGTCGAGAGGTCTCCTCAAAGCCATAGCTGTTCCATCACCGACCCGTACAACCAAGGGTCCCGCTCCGGTAAACACAGAGGAAAGCCACAGACTAGCCTAGTCGAGAGGACTGAGTCTGGAATTCTAACAGGTGTCCCACTGCCCAGCTCCGCTGGAGGGTAATTCATAACCAATTATCAGGTGACCCACTGCCCAGCCCCGCTGAAGGGTAAACCTTATTACATCGTCAGGCGACCCACTGCCCAGACCTGCTGGAGGGTAAACCCTAACACATCATCAGGCGGCCCACTACCCAGACCTGCTGGAGGGTAAACCAAATTACATCATCAGGCGACCCACTGCCCAGCCCCGCTAGAGGGTAGACCTGGAACTAGACGACAGGAGACCCACTGCCCAGCCCTGCTAGAGGGTAGGCCCTAAGAGGTCATCGGGTGACCCACTGCCCAGTCTCTGCTGGAGGGTAGACCCTAATAGCGTCGGGTGACCCACTGCCCAGTCTCTATTGGAGGGTAGACCCTAATAGCGTCGGGTGACCCACTGCCGAGTCTCTACTAGAGGGTTGACCCTAATAGCGTCGGGTGACCCACTGCCCAGTCTCTGCTGGAGGGTAGACCCTAATAGCGTCGGGTGACCACTGCCGAGTCTCTGCTAGAGGGTAGACCATAGAAGTCAGTGAGAAACCCACTGCCCAGCCCTGCTGGAGGGTAAGCCCGAGGGAGTCGATGAGTAACCCACTGCCCAGCCCTGCTGGAGGGTAAAACTCAGAACCGCTCTGCCATCTCTACAGGAGGGTACAACACTGGCCGACCGAACACAGAGTGGGTGTCGCGCAACCACCCAACTCCAGAACAGCTCTCCCAAAAGAGGTGCAGCGTCTGCCCCAGCACTGGGCGTCACTAGCACCGCTACCGGCCAATCCAACAAGAACGAAACCAGGGGGAGACCACTCAACCATGCTAGTCAACCAAACAAGCACAATGCCAGGGGAGATAAACTCCACCCTGCTAGCCCAAAACAACGAGCACAAAGGGACCCTCTACACCGCGATAGGTCCAAGTACGCAAGGCAGAACTCGGCACGCACATGGGTCCCACACAACGTGTGGCCCCAAGTCAACCCCAAACAAGTGCACGAACATCTCAGGTACAAACCACACATACCTCCAAGCACTCTCGTATACCCCCAGAGTATACCTTGTCTCCAGCCCAAGGGCTACCGTGAACACGGCACCCAACGTCAACGCGAAGGTGTGACGTATCAACTCCACCTCAAAGGCCCAGGCACGGCCAACCACGTCACCTCAAGCATTTACATCAATCACACGGGAGTGCATGCGATCACTCGCCAAAGGTCCGCTACAAGCAAAGTAGGGCGAACCACCACTGGAGCATCTTCCGTGCTTCCGCATTTCTCAAGATCGTGAAAGAGGCTCCGAACAGCCAAACGAATGACACCGTTGTAATCCTTGCGGAAAAACATGTGAGTTAGACTACTCACTCGCCCGAAACAGTCAACAGGTGGAAAAGGTACTATTCACCGTGACCAAACCCGTGTGGGGCCAACACTAGAATCCCGAAACTGTACCAATGGATCACGCCACTGTGATCCCCTTGAAAAACACACGGGATTGACTACATAATCACCCAAAATGGCCACCCGGTGAAAAAGGTACTATTCACCGTAGCCCGGTCGGGTGGGGCCCACACCACATCTCCGAAAGAGGTCGGGCGGACTGCGCCATCGCGATGCTCTCGGAAAAACACGTCGAAAGCACTACTCGCTTGAGTAGAACGGGTATCCGGAGAATAAGGTGCGTTCCGGCGCACCGCACAAGAGCGGCGCCACGTGGGACCCGCAACCCGGTCCTGAAACTAAACGAACGGATTGCACCGTTACGATCCTCCCGAAAAAGTACACAAGATGGACTATTCACTTGTCCAAAACGGTCGCCCGGTGATTAAGATAGAAAAATCACCGTCGACGCCGAAACGGCCCTCGTGGGCCCCGCACCATGGTGCCAAATTTGAGCGGGCGGATTGCACCATTGCAATCCCCTCGGAAAAACACCCAACATCGACTGCTCGCACGCCCCGAACGGACGTCCGAGGAAAAAGTCGTGAAACACCGCAACA
Organism: Viscum album; assembly: GCA_963277665.1. NCBI lineage: Eukaryota > Viridiplantae > Streptophyta > Magnoliopsida > Santalales > Viscaceae > Viscum > Viscum album. Next base: position 390,004,767 of record OY728147.1, on the reverse strand, counting down.
GCTCAAGAGACGGGCCGTGGGGCCCGCGCCTCAACTTCGGCCTCAATTCCTGAAACCACCCTTCAAACCTCCGCCTTGACGCCAGGGTCCCAATGCAACTGACGGCGCTCAAAACGGACGTCGGATGCGTCCGCGCCGTCCAAAACCAGAATCCCGGAAAAATGCTTGTCCACTTAAGGACGCGTCGCGCCTCAGCGGCCCCTTGTTTCGGGAATTAAAAATTCCCAAAACCATCTCAAAAACTACATCTTGACGCAAGCTCCGCGCTGCCGCAGACGGCGCGCAAAACGGACTCCCGTAGCCCGAAATACGGGCGTCCAAAGTCTGAGGGGCAAAGCCCCTTTGGGCCGGACCGGCCGGTCCGCCCTGCTTGGGCCGGCCCGCACCGGCCGGCCCGGTCCGCACAGCCGGCCCGCGGCTTAGCCGCGGGTCCGGTTCACCCCGCCACGGCCAGCTGGCTGCGGCTTCCTCCAGCCGACCGGCCGCCTCGCGGCCGGTTGATTCCGCACAACGACCCGCAAAACGCGGGTCGCGGTCGTGCACGGGGGTCGCGCTTCGCGCCCCCCCCCCTCTCCTCCGCCTACCGGCGCCCGCGGCCGGCGCCGCGGCCTGCTTCCGAAGCCGCCGCCGAAGGCCGCCGCCGCCTCCCGGCAAGCGCCGCCGACCACCCTGCTCTGCCTCTCTCCGCCCCGCGCCGCCGCCATCCGCCGCCTTCGGCCCTCGCCGGAAACCGGCCGTGGCTGGAAAATTCCAAGGACCAATGGGAACGATCCGGTGGTCGAACATTTGATCCGGATAGCTTTCCGGAAATCTCGGGACGGGATCTATGCAACCATGAGATTTTTTCGAGGATCCAATGGTGCGATTGAGCATAAAAGAGGTTTAAAATGGGAAAGGGGAGGAAAACTCAAATTCGCCTACCTCATTGGGCTTCGCCCGTCGCTTCCCGTGCAATCCGCCGCGCGCCATCGTCCCGCCGGAGCCACCTCGCTGAAGTCGCCTTGCCGGAGCTTGCCTCACTGGAGGTGAAAGAGGGGGAGTAGGGTTTGAGGGAGAAGAGGAAGAAGAAGGGGGGGGGGGGGCGTGTTTAAATAAAAAAACTTAAACACCCCGCCCGACACGCCCCCGACTCCGCTCCCGAAGCAGACAAAAAGGAGGGGGTCCCTAGGGTAAACATGACCTCCCAAGCACAACGGTGGTCTCGTAATTTTAATCCGATACCCCGTTTAAAAGTTATTAAACTTAGCGCCCGAGGCCGCCAAATTACGAAAAACGCCCCCGGGGCCATTTTTCACAAACGGCCTGCGCCCACGAAACTTATACTCCTCCTAGGGTAAACGGCACGCTCCAAAATCAACTGTGCCCTCGATTTTCCAATCCGAGCCACCGTTTAAGAGACACTAGCATTTCACCATTAAACGAATTAATTAATTAAATTAATTAATCCGTTTAACGTTCTAGAAGCGGGCGAGGGGTCCAAACATCCCGCGCCGACAAGTTTTATGTCGTTCTTAGGGTAAACACCCCATTCCAGACCCATCCTTACACTCGGATCCTTGATCCGGAACTCCGTTTAGGAGTTATCGAATTTATTTAGCGTTTCTAGTGTGAACGCACTGAAAATTTAATTCCGACCACTCCGGGGCTCGAAATCGCACGCCGTCTGAAGGCACTGCTCTGGAATATTATCAAGAATATTCCAAAGTCTTTCTCAACAAAACCCGGGTTCTTAAAGGATTGGCTTATAATACTACTTTACTTGACTTGCGTTATTTGGTGAGTGTTCCTTGGTGAGGCTGGGTTGGTCAGTACTCCATTGTAGGTTCTTTGTGGTTCTACTATTTTCTCATAGAAGAATTACTATGTTACCCCACTTGTGCACAGGTGGATTTAGTTTTCCTACTGAGTATACTTGAATACTCATCGAACATCTGAAAAACTATTTTCATGTTTCCAGGAGGACATTGAGAGTCATGATGGAATTTACTATCTCGGGCATCGGGATATTTGTTGTGTTGCTACTTAGTATCTTTTATTTTAGTACATGTATTAGTTCTTAAGTTGTACTTTTCTTGTAGTTCAAATTTGAACATGAATATGGGAATCACTGTTGTCATTACTTGTATCTTTACTTTAGATCTACTTGGGGTGTACCTTCTTGTCTCCTGATCTTATTCTATAAAAAGGGTAATTCCTTCCATATTGTGTGAGATTCTATACCCTTAGTGCATGCTGCCACTCTGGTTCCTATTGAAGGAATGAATCAGGGGTCATTATCTATCCTTCATCTTGAAGAAGGAAGCACATGGAACTTTGTTTTCCCCTCCCTCATCTTGAGGAAGGTGTGTCGTGACATAAATAATTATAGGTACACATTTAATGGTTGAAGAATCATGATGTAATTTTTTTGATGCATATTTATTTGTATTTATCATTTTCATAAATTCACATTTCATCAGAATTATTAATTAACCTAATATATGTAAATTTCATTCTATTTGAAAAAATAATTATTTTTACCACTAATAGTCATTTAAATTTAATAAAATCTTCGTATATATTATACCATTTCATTAATACATCTATTTAAGTAATGGTTATAGTGGAAGAGAGAGATTTATCCACATTTATATACATTTTTTCATATTAATATATCTTAAATGTGACACCTTTATATTTTTTTATATATTTATCTTTAAATAAATTTAACTTCTTTGATAGCTTTCTTTACATGAAACACTTATTTTAAATGAATCCTGATAAACTATTGTAGTATTATTAAGTTATTATTATCTCATATCCATGATATTAACAATTATAAATATGAATATCTAAATTAAAAAAAGTATTTTTTACACATATATAAGAAATTAATTAGTTATCAATTGTTTGAAAATTAAATTAAAATCATTTGAATGTAAAATCATCATTATTTGTCAGAAAACTATTTTTAAGTGTGAAAAATGTGTTTTATCTAAGTAAATGAAATATATCACTATTGATTAATGATTTCTATTAAATATATTTAATATATATTTAATATATTTTCAACTATCTAATTTAACATTCTTCTAATATTTTTTACATGGCATGGAATGATAGTAAACTCAATTTAATTCTAAAAATGTATTTTTTCTGAAAAAATGTTTTTCATTGTGTTTGGTTCCCTTATTCAAAATAAATTTATTCCACTTATAGAAATTTAATTTTGAAAAATTGATTCAATATTTGGAATCAAAATAATTAATATAATTTCATAGGTTCCACTTAATTCTTTATCATAATGAATTATAAAAGCAATAAACTTTTGATACAAGAGTTTAGGTTAAAAAGGGTTTATCGAGAGTGATAGGGGGAGTGTGTGGGGGTGTTAAATTAATATATAATTACAAATATTCAATAGAAACATGTATGAATTTTATTTTTTGAATATATTACAGATATACTTTGTCCTACCGTCAATTTCTTGTCCATTTGGGGCCACTTTCAACTGAAAGTGACTTTATATTATTTAAATATTTTAAGTAATTTCTTATGTATCCCACATCTCACTTATACAATGGTGTCTATTCATATAAATTATTTAGAATAATTGAAAACATTAACTTCATCAAAAAAATTGAAAAATTTCCTAGTTTCATTCCCTTCATTTTTGAGCTCCTAGTCTTTCCCTTAGACCATCCTAATAAGAATGAAGGTGAAAGACAAATGATATCTCTCAAAGAAGAGGTAATCACCTTACTCGGTTCCTTGAATGTTTATCTCTTAATTGACTGCCTATAAACATGTAATATTCATACAAACATGAAGAAACTATTATCATAAATATAATTATATATTATTATAATTAGGGGATAACTATTATTCACCTTCTTTCTATTATTTGAGAAATGAAAGTATTTCTCATGCATTTGAGTGGACTAATACCTCCATGGAGTGATATGATTCATTTAACGTCACTATATATCATGACTGGTTATATTGATAGATTTAATGTTCATATATGAAAACAATGCCATTATTATGATTATATAATTAAAATATATTATCTACCAACATAACTTTTAATATGGTTGAAAATGATACTGTCACTCATGCATACGTGTGGGCAAACACCTCCATAATGTTTTGTGATATTTTTTCATTTACTATTTATGTGCATGATAAAAAATATATATTAAATTAATATTTATGATATTTATGATATAAAAATGATTTATAAAGTTGAATTATTATTTATATTTATTTTATTCCATCCATTGAAAAGTGGAAACATCACTCATGTGTACATAAAAACAATAATCTCACCTAGATTCAGATAAAAATAGGATTTTATTGTCGAGGCTCATGAGTATCATCTTCTTGAATCCTATTTACATGTCTTCTCAGAGGCATAATTCTACACAACATCAGTAGACAAAAGGAATACATTATATTAACACTCAAACTGGGTAAAAAGAGAAAATATTTTCAAGAGAGGGAGAAACAAGATTTGGATTTCTCTCTATCCAAATATCAATAGGTAAAAGAGTAAAAATAATCCATAGGAAATATTACACCAACCACCCCTAGGGACATAAGGTTAATTGCGGTGAGAGATGGCCAGGAACTCAATCACAACTACCTCATAAGTCCTAATTTTTTTTTTCAAAAATGAATATTAACTTCAACGAAAAGATAAAAATCCTCCCTTGATACCAATTTGTCACGGACTATCCCGGGTACCCTGGTAACCCGATAACTAATCCAACCCTAGAATAACCTGAAGGGTGTTCCTAGTCCTAAAGAGTAAGAACAGTTTTTCCATAAGAATGAAAAAGTGAATGATAAAAGAAAGTATTTATATCAATAAAAAAACTCCACAAGGATTAAATTTACCAGAATACTATGAGGAGTAAAGGATAAAGTACTACAACCCAAATTACTAAAGAGAAAACATCCCCAAGGTCTCTAATGACACAACTCACCAAGTCCAAAACTCAACTACTGGATCCACCCCCAAGAGATCCATTCACTTTCTCCGAACCTAGATGAAGAATGTCTACAAACACCTAAAAGAAAAAGTAGGGTGTGAGCTTATGCTTAGTAGGATACCACCAAAGATTCTATAACATATGAAAAATATAGATCATCTAAATAAAAGCTTTCAATTTTTCAGAACAAACAGGTTTGTACATTTAAAATCACATTTAAACCAAACATGTTATACATTTTCAAAATGATGGAAAATACATTCAATGCCCAATAATTACATTGTAAGAGATGGAAATTTTTCTAAAACAATGGATTAATTAAAAAATTGATGAAAAATATTTTATATAAATTCAGAAGGTATGTAAATCAGTTCAAACAAACATTGACATAAATGTAATTCTCAAATATAAATAAACAAGTGATCAACATGGTAATCTTCTAAAAGGTATGATAGTATTAACCAGATATCTGATTACACACTCTCTATATGAACTCAGAAAAATGTGTAAAAACACATCTCTATAACACTGTCTAAAGGTTACTCATCACCAAACCATCAGGGATGTGCCCCTCTGGTTGTATGTTTTAGAACTTTGTAATAGCAAAGAATGTATCCAAATAACTCGCTAACTACTTTAAGGTTTGCAGGCACTTTTAAATGATGGGTGGACTATTTTATGACTTCTTAAAATATGACCAATCCAATTATTCAATTTTGAAAATTACAAGTTGTTTTCAATTAAAGTCTAAACAATTTTTATTAAAAAAACACACCTTCTTTACAAGATAAACCCACTAGGTTTTTAGAAAATCATTTTAATCCATTATCAAGTTTGAAATTCATTCAAAACAAATTCCATCTATTTACCCATTTATTTTCCCAATTAAAGTCAATAATTTAATTGAAAACATTTTCAAAAAATCCATAATTTAAATTTGACAATTCTCAAAAACCAACCCTTATTAAATGGAATTATGGGTTTTCAAAATTTCAGGGCCAAAACATTTTTAATCCCCCAATTCATTGGAATTGGGTTTTATAAAAGAAATTAAAAGAAACATTTTGATTTTGATTTTAAATTATCAATTGAAATAAATCAATAAATACGATGGTAATAAATTTGTCATGTCAGGATGGAACCATCTAACTCATTCTTGAAGAACGACTCTCTCTACGACACCAGTCAACGAGAATGATGGTGAAAGAGTCCTCAAAACTCTACCTAATAGCAAGATCCAACACCACAATACATTGTTACATCAATCCCAAGATTATCCATTTAAAACCCAAGAGGATAGAAGGAGATAAACTCAAATAATGAGGGAGAAAGTTACCAGGGAATCACACCGCAGATGCCACGAAGATGCAAAGCCAATCTGATCGAACCAGAAAGTGGGAAGCCTTTAAAAATTGCCTTGGGAGAGTCTAGGGTCAAGATCCAAGAGGTATGGGAATAAAAGACAGAGTGATACTGACAAATTTTGGGTTTTAACCTATGTATGTGTCGGGTCACAAAATGTACCCCTAGTCACGATGTGAAGGCCGCACTGGATAAGTACACTGAAAAACCCATTACCCCAGGTTAAAAACCACTATTTAACCACTAAACAATATATATCTTAGGTACACATTGTGTACCAAATCACAAAATTACCTCCCCATTCACGACCGGAAATCGGAACCAAGTACACAATGTGTACTTGTTCAGCAGTCTGCAGTAAACCCAGAAAAACCACATAAAAGGATTTTTTTAACCAAAAAAGAACATAAAAAAGGTGGAAAACATACCCTATTAGGGTAAGGAGATGGTCCATTTTATATGTTAAATTTTCATAGAGATATTTAATAAAAATCATACCCTTTAAACATAATATATTTTATTCAAATCTACTTATTCCAAGAATTTTCATGAAATATTACCATTTTCTACTTTTTTACTTAAATTGGGTGAGAAAATGTATTTAAGAAAGGTTAAAAATATTTCTTCTTTTTTTGATAGATTTTTTTTCTATTTCCATGTTCATTAAAATGATATTAATAATTTTCTTTTAAATTGTAAAATTGTTGTTTAAATTAATTTTATGTTATATCTACATTTCCTTTCAAAGGATTAAAAATTAATTTTACAAATTTTTTTAACAAGTTATTTATGGATTTTTATGAAAATTTTGAATAGTGTCTTTATTTTAACATTTACTAAATGAAACAAAATTCCACCATCATTAATTTTCATTAATTTCAAGTATCCTTAAAAAATTTCCATATTTATCTTAAAACAAAATATATATTTTTTAATATTTTATATAATTTTTAGTCATTAAAGTTATCAAACAAATTTTATTTTTTCTATTATTGAATAAATGTTCTAATATTATTTTAAATTTAATTTAATCTACTTAAATATACATCATGGACTATTATTTTTCACTATGGATATGATCTTATGATTATATCCACTTATCTATATATATTATGATGATGATGGTGATCTTATCGAATATTAAATGAAAGCTATTTCTTTCAAATGGTTTAATTAAGCCATGATGAGATAATAAAACCTTTTATGAAATAATCCACTTTTTTCTTCAGATGAATTATGAATTTTTAGAGAAAATGTTTTTAAGAAACCCATTTATTTTTAAGAGGTTATGTTATAATGACATGAGAAATGTGTTATGATTTTATGGAACACATATGTATTGTTTTTATTATTAAATTTGTGGGAGCATAATTATAGATCTCTTTAATGAATCATGTAAATAATGATATCTCATGGGATAATAATGGATTACAGGAGAAGTTAACCCAATTTGACAAGGGAATCTATCTAACATGATAGTATTGTGAGTGAATCTTGACATAGGAAATGTAAATAAGGGGAGGAAGCCTAATACATTTTGTTAGTCTTTATAGTTATCCTTGACTAAGGAAATTATTTTCTATGATTATGTGTATTCCAAAAAAATTATTTTTCTTATAATAATGACACAGGCTGAACATATATGGGCATTTCATCATTTTACATCAATAATTAGTATATTACAAAACCACATTCCTAAGGACCCTAATAGTTTAGTGTCTTCGAAAACATGGAAAAAAATCATTTATCTTGGAGAAAGATATTCAATATCTCCCATAAATATCTCCACCTTTAGTACTTATACATAAAACCTTTCATAATAATCTTGTAAAATGAAACCTACGATAGGGGTTAGATCAAATTTCCAGTAAGGGTAAACAAGGGAAATTCATAAGTATAACATGAAAAAATGATTTGGAACTTGAGCATAACATTTGAAGACCATACCCTACATATTAGATATCATAATAGTAATTGGAAGTTCATAAGAAATAAATCATTAGGTAACAATGAACATAAGAAATGAAATAATAAAATAGGAATAAAACAAGGAATTGTTTCCAACACATAATCATATAATAATTATTTCTATAGTAGTCATGGAATTTCTATGAAAGTCATCTTGGTGGTAAAATTCCTTTAATGAACTGGGTTCACACCTTATTCCATACCGATATTAATGAATCATGTTCACTCCTCATTCAAGCTGTTTAATATTGAACCATGCTCACTCTTCGTTCCATCCTAGTATTATTGAGTCGAGTTCATTTCTAATTCTAGCCATGTCTATCTCAGGAGATATAAGTATTTACCTAATTCATTGGAGGTATATATAGGTCCCACCCATCTCATAATTAAATCATACATAAATGTGCCACAAAATCATAAATAATCATATTATAACCCACTAAATGAAAAGGGTATCATAAACATGTAAATATATCATAACCATTGGAAAAAGATATTGGTTTCATAATCATTTCATCAAAATCATATCCCATGAAAGAGAAATGGATTTAATAATCATATAACTTGTGAAAGAGAAATGGGTTTCATAAATACCATGAAATTAAGTATAAAACATTCATAGAATGAATATTAATGGTAACTTTATGTCATTTCCTATAAGGGAATGAGTAACATCAACAGATCTCATCTTAATGAAAAATAATTTAGAAATATCTTTAAAAAAATTTTCTTCACAAAAATATCATTTCTTAATAGAAAAAGGATTTTTAATACATAAAACTATTTAAGAATCATTTTATTAGATAATTTCTTGATAACTTATAAAGAATACATGAAATCCTTTTGAAATCCCTTTTCCCTGAAAATATATAAAATAAGCTTCAAAAAATTTAAAATCATTTTATTTGAAAATACTTTGAAAACATATAAATAAAGCCTGAAAATGTTTTTTAAATTTTTTTACTTGAAAATATATGAGAGGAGTTTGAATTTTTTTTTGAAAACATTATCATTGAAAATAATTTGAAATCCTATAAATTAGGATTGAAAATATTTTGAAAAAAAAATCATTGAAAATCACATTTAAAAACATTTCCTTAAAAAATAACCAATTAAAAATGTAATGGATTCTTCTAATAAATGGAATTAGGTAAATCGGTACATGCTATACGAGGTAAAAAGAACATTTATTTTTTATGGTATAAATGATAGAGAAATTACTTTTTCATAAAGAGATAAGAATATTTATTTGATGATATTGGTAAAAGAATAAAATGGTAAAATATTCCTGGAAACCCTTTTTATAAAACGTGGTTTTCAAAGAACATATATGTCTGACTGAAGAGAGGGTTAAGTTATGTTTTCTCAGAAATAACATATTAACTATCTTATGTACCAAATAGTGAAACAAATCGTCCTAATATATGAATAAATTATTAATAACCGTATGATATGAAAATTCATGTAGGTTCTTGAGATATGGATTATAATATTTCATTATAGTAATCATAAACATAAACAATCTTGAAAAGTGATGAGATTGTCTTAGTAAACTCTTATAACTTGATAAATTCGCATCATACTCTCCATGTAAGAAAAATAAATTACATATGATTTGAATATATTTAAAATAATTATATTCATTATATATCATGTAAAATGGAAGCATATAAACCGAAAAATGAATTTAGGCGCATAACAAAACATGAGTACCAAAGAATAAAATTGAGACAAAACTATTTTACTGATTTGGTAACTTTTTTAATTCCAACCCCATGAAATAATGTCATATAATAGATATATAAATACAAAAAAATTAACTTTAATCAAAATTTAATACATCCTTGAGTATTATACCCACCACACAGAAGGAATGGGTGGTAAATTAATTATGTGTCTCACAGAAATAAAAACTGAGATGAAATCCGCTTACCTTATGAATTGACTACTATCATAATCATTCAAACCACATGTATAACAAATATAAATTTATTATAAATATTTTAAAGAAACATATTTTTATATATAATACTATATATGTTTTGATTAAGACCTTATATTACCCACTGTTAATAATCTTGTGTTAAGGTTTCACTTCGAGTAATATTCTCTTTATCCATCACATTCATCTTAATTTGTTATATCTTTGTTACATATACTTTATATCTTGATTTATGGAATTTAAAACATGATATAAATATAATTTATATACATTGTGCGTTTTTTATAATAATCTATATAATATATAATGATGAAATTGAATACACTGTTCAATGAGATAGTAAGCTATACGTATGCATGAACGTTGTTTCCATTTTTATTATCGTATTGAAAGAAAGAAGGTAGATAAAATATTTATATATATATAAAAAAAATATTCTATTATAATTATTATATAATATATATTATATAAGTTTTCTAAATACATCCCTAATAAATTCCATGTAGTGTGTGGACGAATCACGTCGCTTTGAGGGGTTGGTAGTCCACACTTCCTCAAATGAAATTATTGTATTAACACGAAATAGAAAGTAAAGAGATATTTGTTTTATAAATAATAAAAAATATTAAATAATTAATAAATATAATATAATATATATATATAAATATACTATCCATCTTAATTTCCACCATGAGAGGTGGTAGGTAAAATTGAACAATCATCATTTAGTGAGGCGGTGTTCACCGTACATGTAAAAAATATGTTCGTAAACCATTACATGGAGTTTTTTATAAGTGTAGGTAAAAAAGTTAGCCTAAAAAATCATATTATATTGATTATTCTGGAATTTTTATTAAATCATGGAAACAAGAGATTGTATGGGTGGAGAAGGAAAATAAAAGAAAGGACTTGAGAGAAGATGATACCTTTTAATCAGGTAACTCCTTTTTCATTTTACAAAAAGGATTCCTTAGATTGATTTATTCCCAAGTTAAGGATTCTAGGAGAAATTTAGGGGTGTTTTTATGTTTATTAGGAAGTTATTTCTCGAAAAATTGAATCTTTTAGAGGTGTGAGGTTGTGTGAGATGAGATATACTTTTATAGGGAAGGAAAAAGACTCATTTAGAATTTTTGAAAATTATTTATGTGTACACATGTTCATACAAAAAAAATGTCATAAAAACTAATTAAAATAAATAATTTAAGGTTTATGGATGATAAATGTCCATCCAATGGGTTTTCTACAAGTTTATAGGTCATTTCCCCCCTAAAAGTAAGGTTTAGTTCGTAATTGTCCTTAATTTGACCTTAATCATAATGATTAATTTTAATCACTTTTACTAATATTTTTGGTCAAATATTTAGTTGTTATTTTTATAATATTAATATTATAATGATTATAATGTTTTTTTCTGTTTTTTTAACTTTAATTTACAAAATAGGAGAAATTAATATTAATGATTATCCCGCAGATGGGATGAAATTACTAGTCTTTAAAGTAGAAAGAAGTTCAAAAGTTTATTAAGTTTTAATATTAAATTTAGATGTGAAATTGATTATAATTACCTAAATTTTATTAATATAGGTAAAATTGATCTAATTTAAGCATAAAATAAATTTAAATTATAATTTTAAATAAATTATTATTTAAACAAAAAGGCAGTTTTAAACTAAAAAGAATTATTTCTCATTATTCATCAAAAAAATGATTTTTCTAAAAAAACAGACAAATTCACCCTAACATAATTTCTGAATTATAAATTCAAAAATGAACTTTATTTTATCAAATTAAATTTCTATATGTGTCTAAAATTAATTTTATTGTTTTCATAGAAGGACACGATCTGTAGTTCATAGTATTTGTAGACATATAAGGACTTTACCAAAAATTATATCTTTCATCATCAATATGTTTTATTTCTATAAGACCATTATAAAAAATATTTTAAATGTATTCATTAATATTATTATCACTAAGTTTAACAGATATGCTATAGTTATATAATTTTGAAAACTATAATAAAATTATTCTTTTTAGAAACTCGGTGTTTCATGTAACATACGCCAAGTCAGTGTTGCAGGTTCCACAAGCCATGTCGGTGTTGCGGTTTGTACAAGCCAAGTCTGTATTGATTATAGAACAAGGAAAGTTGGTGTCTTGTCAAATAAAAGTTTTATATAGTGTTTTAATATATATATATATATATAAGCTTTCTAGTGTCACGTGAAATTAAAAATATCAAAAAGATTAATTAATTCGAAGAAAAGTAAGTCACAAAATCTCAGGGTGTTAAATTCCACCCCCCTTAAATTTAATTTATCCCTTAAAATTCATATTGGTTATCAAAGTTGTAATACTTGAATGATTCATTCATATAATCCAACATTGTAAAAATGAGTACTAAAACATTCTATAAAAGGGAAATTTGGGACTATAATAGTTACCCAAAGTAATATATAACTGTGTTTCCACACAAGAGAACATATTAGGAGTTAATATTAGACATGGAGGAAAAGAATAAATATTAATAGAGAGTTATTGAGGTTATCAATCACAAACAAGTGAAATATAAAAGAAAATTTGAGGGTCTCAATTTTAAAAATCTATGATGATTTAAAAGGCCATCTGTTCAACACAATTAAGGTTTTTGAACAACACAATTTCTTTAGATAATTATCCTAACATTGAGTAATCATTTTATTGACCAAGAATATAAAGAAACATAATTACATGATATATTTTTATAAATAAGATTTCATTATTTAGATGTGCTTTTATCAATTTCTAATTCAACCATTACTTTTTGTAATGAATGTCTAGAAATTAACATTTATGCCTAGAGTGCAAAAATATAATTTTTTCAGATCTTAAGGATCATAAAAGAATTAAATGTATAATTATTTATCAATAACTACATGATTAATATATTAATACATTAATATAAAAATTAATAAAATTGTTTAATTATAAATAATTATTCATAAAAAATAATTATACATTAACTAGGATACCATGTAGGCCAGTGGGAGGTGTGAAAACCTTATCTTCCTTCAATCTTGGGTTCAACACCTATAGCCCTGCTAGACTTGATTGGTTTCCACCCGACATACATGATTTCCTTTTCTAAAACCATACTAACTTAATTTGCAAAATATGATGGAAATCCATGAAATAAGGTTAATTAATAAATATCATTTGATAAAAATTTTCAATACAATCTCAACAGATAAATAATTACTTCGAAGTTTAACATAAAATTTTCATGAATGGTTAACCTTATAACCATTTTGATATATAAAAAGTACAAAATATTATTAAAATGGTCCTAAAATAAGCTTAATATGGATCCCATATATATTATAATGTACTAAATTTCTGTCACATTCAAAACATGTGAATACCATTATCATATATTCCCTTGAAACATAGTAATAACCTAAATTAACATATATACTTTTTTAAAACATGCATGATACTTTATTCCAAAATATATTTTATCTTTTCCATTAATAAAAAATAATGTTGTAAACATCATAAATGATAGAAAAACCCACATTTCAACAAGTACTTACTTAATTCCAAGGTAATGTGTACCATCCAATTTAATTATTCATGAAATAATTATCCTAACATAAATAACATATTAAGGGTTACCTTCCATTAGTCAAAATATTACTATTTTATAAAATTACTTCACCGGTTTATCAGGAAAATTCATCATAAACATGTAAATTCTAAGTGAAAAACATAAGTAGAACAATCTTTGTATATTTCATCATTCATATAAACTAATTTTTTATTCCAAACACATAAAAACTATGATTATTCCACTTCATACATATGCCATTAACAAAGCTACCTCATCCCATTACACAATAACTCTTTCCTTTCTCATTTCATTTATATTCTCTTAATCATTAATAATGTTACCATTACTCACACTACCTTAATGGATCCCTTATGGAGAATTCATATTAGGAAATTTTGTTTCGTAATAACCATTTAATCCATACTAAAGACTTAAACATCGATGATTTCTTAGAGAGGACAACATTCTCATCCATTTTATTAATCAAACACTTAATTTTTTCCTTACAGTAACTATCTTTGTGTCCTTATTTTCCACTATCAACCCATATTCTTGTTCTTCTAAGAGATTAACTTATGTTTGTGAGTTCGATAGTTGGTTAAGGAACATGTTGTCAATCATGTTGGTTAAGGAACATGTTGTTAATCATGTTCCTTAACCCGAAATCTTACTGAACTCCTTATTTCTCTTATTTGGTGAGTTCGATAGTTGGTTAAGGAACATGTTGTTAATCATGTTCTGTGAAAACTGTTTAAGCATTATCACAAAATATTTCACTCCAGTTATTATCCCAATTGAATACTCATTAGAATATCATCCATCACATCAAGCATTAATCAACTTCCTTTTTGTTCATTCCATTGACTGAAACAAGAAGTATATTGTGATTATTAATTATCATAATAGAAAACCACAAAGTCATGGGAATATTTTCATAGAGAATGTATAAATCATGATAGCATATTTAATCTAAAATACCCTAGGTTAATCTTAGGTTATTAATATCCAACATACATTCAAGTCCTTCATGACTTTTTCATGATGATTTTGTAAATTCCCAAAGCATATCCCTTGAGAGTGTTAAACCAGGTGTGCAGAAAGGCCTTTTGTCATGTACCAGATTACCCCAAGTCAGGACTAGAATATATTGTCAGAGTTGTTACCCATAGGTACATTTATAACAAATCTGCATCCAATTTTAGTATACAGACAAGAATTTATTTCTTATAAACCACTCACTCCATCCTTTACCAAAATTCATGGACATTTTCCAAAATGTTAACTCATCCCTATACTTATCCTCTGTGACATCCATAGACATATCCTTAAAAATATACCAAGGTATATCACTATTTTTTTCATCATTGATTCTAAAAGTTGAAAAAAAACTCCTTTGATGCCATCTATAGTGACATAGGATTAATATACATGGATATTACATCATTTTAGGTGAATACTAGGTACATTATATAAATACATGCCTGAGGACCGTAATAGTATAGTGTCTTCAGAAACGTGGAAACAAAATCTTCCATCTCATTGAAATATCTTCAACATCTCCCATAAATATCTCCACATTTATTAATTAGACATATATCCTTTCTTCATATCATGGGGAAAATAAACATAGTAAAGGGGTGATCTCAAATGCTTAGTAAGGGTAAAAAAGGAAAACATGTAAGCATAACATGAACAAATGGGTATAGAACTTGAGAATAACATTTGAAGATCATACACTACATATTAGAGATAATAATAAATAATGGTAGTTTATAAGACATGAATCATTGGTTAATAAAGAACATAATCCATGAAATAATAATATTGGAATAAAATACGGAATTGTGGAAAAAAATAAGAATATAATAATTATTTCCATAGTAGTCAATGAATTTCTACCAAGGCCATCTCGGTGGACAATGTCCTTTATTGAATCGGGTTCACACCATGTTCTAGCACTGCATTACTAAACTGAGTTCACACCTCATTCCATCCCTTTATTACTGAACCAAGATCACTCCTCGTTACAGTCTTGTATTAATGAACTGAGTTCACTCCTCATTCTAGACCTATATTACTAAATGATGTTCATTTCTCATTCCAACCACATCTATCAAATGAGATATAAATATTTAACCAATTAATTTTAGGGAGATATAATTACAAAACATATTAGAATGAAATCATACATACATGTTCTATAACATCATATAAATAATATCATAACCCATGTAATAAAATTTTCATCATAAACAAGTAATCATATCATAACCTATGGAAAAAGATATAGGTTACATGATCATTTCACCAAAAAAATAACCCATAAAATAGAAATAAATTTAATAAAATTATAAAACTTGAAAGAGATACAAGTTTCATAAAGAACTATATATTAACCACAACCCATTGAAAGAGAGAATATGAATCTAACATTTATATCATTTCCTTGAAGGGTATGACCAACATCAATGAATTTTATCTTAGATGAAAAATAATTTTTAATTAACTTTCAAAAACATTTCATGAGGAAAATATCATTTCTTCTTTGAAAAGTATTTTTAACACATAAAACCATTATAGAATCATTTTATTAGAAAATATATTGATAATTTATAATGAATACATGAAATAATTTTTAAAACCTTTTTCCTTGAAAAATTACAAAATACGTTTTCAAACATTTTAAAAACATATTTCTTTGAAAACAATTTGAAACTACCTAGATAAAAAATGAAAATGTTTTGAAAACATTTTAACATGAAAACATTTTAAAGGAGCTGGAAAATGTTTCGAAAACATTTATTTGAAAAACCATTGAAAACATAAAAGAAAGTCTTGAATGTTTTTTCAAAACATTTTTACATAAAATCATATGAAAGGATATTTAAAATGTTTTGAAAACCATTTCATTGAAAATATTTTGAAAACATAAAAATAATTCTTGAAAACATTATGAAAAAAATTCCTTGAAAATCACTTTTAAAATTATTTTCTTAAAACTTAACATTTTTAAAATGAAAAGGAAGCTTTAAAGAAATGACAGAGGGTAAATCTATACATGTCATATGAATAAATCATTAATAACCAGAGTATAAGAAAAGTAGTTAATTTTCTTGAGATATGTATCATAATATTTTATGAAATGATCCATAAACATAAACAATCTAGAAAAGTGATGAGATTATCTCAATAAAATCTTATAACTTTAAAACATGGGATCACACACTCCATGTAAGAAAAAGAATTTAAATTAAGATTATAGTATC
The DNA here is from genome assembly GCA_963277665.1 of Viscum album. NCBI lineage: Eukaryota > Viridiplantae > Streptophyta > Magnoliopsida > Santalales > Viscaceae > Viscum > Viscum album. The sequence goes on along the minus strand of OY728147.1, from coordinate 389,987,664 downwards.
ATGAAAAGAAGGATATTCTTGATTTTTTTTAAATGGAATTATATCCAGCAAAAAACTAATTTAGTCGCCTAACAAAACATGAGTTTTAAAGAAGAAACATTGAGATAAAACTATTTTACCGATTCGGTAACTTTTGAAAATTAAACCACAAAAATAATATTCAGATAATGGTTGATTAAATACCCATAAATTAATCTTTAATAATCATTGAATATATCCCTGGGTATTATACTCACAAAAAAATGAATGAGTGGTTAATAAATCATGCATCTCACCGAAATTAAAAGTGAGAATAAATCCACTTACCTTTTGTCTTGACTCTCATCGTACTCATTCAAACCACCCATATAATAAATATAAATTTATTATACATCTTTTAAAGAACCATAGTTTTATATAAAATACCATATATGGATTTATTAAAATCTTATATTACCTTCTTGTTAACAATCTAATTTTAAGGTTTCACTTCAGTTAATATTCACTTTATTTTTCACATGTGTCTTAATTTGTTATAGATTCGGTATATATAATTTATATCATGATTTCCCGAAATTAAACCATGATATAATATCATATATATAATTTTTTTTTATAATAATTTGTTTTAATTATAAGTATGTAATGGTATACACCATTCGTGGATATGGTAATCCTTACGTACACGTAAACGTTGTTTCCGTTTTTATTATCGTATTGAAAGAAAGATGATAAATAACATATATATGTATATATATGTTTATATATAATTTATAAAATACCATTATTATATCATATATATAATATAATCATACTAAACCCATCATTAATACATTCCATGTAGCGTGTGAATGAATCTCATCGCTTAGAGGGGGCGATAGTCCTCACTTCCTCAGACGAAATTATTGTAGTAACGCCAAATGGAAAGTTAAATGACATTTGTAATAAAATGAATAAATATTATTAAATAAATAAATATTATAATATATAATATATATAAAAATACTGTCTATCATAATATCTATCATGATAGCATTAAGGAAAATTGAATAATCATTGTTTAGTGAGGTTGTTGTTCGCCATACACGTAAACAATATGTTCATTAACCATTTGATGGAGGTGTGTATAATTGTAGGTCAAACCATTAGCATAGAAGAATCATTTTATATTAATTATATTTATTTATACATTCAAGTAATAAATAGATTGTATGAGGTGGTGAAGTAAAAGAAAATAAAGTACTTGAGAGAATATGTTACCTCTTAATCAGGTAACTCCTTTTCGCTTGGGCCAAAAGGCTTACTTGGACTGACTTCTACCAAAGGGAAGGATTATAGGAGGAATTTAGGGATCCTGGTTATTATATTTGGAATATATTGTCCTAACCTAATATATTTTATAGGTTTGAGGATGTGGGAGATGTTTCCTTTTATATGGAAGTAAAAAGATTCATGTGGAATTTTTAAAAACAAGTTAGGTGTACACATGTTCTTACCTAAAAAAATTAATACTAAAAAAATAAGTAATCGATGTTTTATGAATGAAATAATTCCATAAAAAAATTCTTGTTATGCGTATAGGTCATTTGGGCCTCTAATATTAAGGTTTAGTCCACAATTAAACTTATTTTGACCTTAACCATTGTGATTAATTTTAATCAATTTTAATAATTTTTTTGGGCAAAAATTAAGTCTATATTATTAGAATCTAAATATTATACTGATTATATTGGTGTATGTTGGTTTGTTTAAATTCAATTCACATAAGTTTTAAAAATTAATATTTTACTAATCTCGTAGACGAGACGAAATTATAGCTTTTAAAGTAGAAAGAATAATATAAGTTTATTAAGTTTTTATATTCATTTTGAAAGTGAAATTGATTGTAATGACATAAATTATATTAATAGATATATAATTGATCTAATTTGACCTTAATGAAATTATAATATAATTTAAAAATAATAATTAGTTAAATTAAAAGGAAATTTTTAATGAAAGAGTGGTATTTTTAACTACTCATCAAAGAAATGAATTTTTCGGAAAAATCAAAAAAATCACCCTATGCTAATTTAAGAATTATAAATTTAAAAATGAATTTTATTTTATTAAATTAATTTTCAATATGTGTATAAAAATAATTTTATTATTTTTTATAGAATGACATGAAGGTTAGTTCATAGTATTTTTAAACATATAAAGACTTACCAAAAATTATATCTTTCATTATCAGTATGTTTTATTTATATAATAAAAATATAAAACATAAATTAATAGTATCTATTAATATTAATATCACTATTTTTAATGGTTAGGTAATGATTATATTTTTTAAAAAATTATAATGAAATGATGCTTTGCAGAAAATCGGTGTTACGTGTAACATATGCCGACTCGGTGTTGTGGATAGTGCAAGCCAAATCAGTATCACATGTAGGATAAGACAAGATGATGTGGTGTGAATGTAGTGTTTTAATTAGTGTTTTAATATATATATATATATAACTATTTCTCGTGTCATGTGATATGAATAATATCAAAAAGATAAATTAATTCAAAAATTATATATCACATAATCTCGGGGTGTTACACTTACGACAAGTCTTAAAGGATAATGATTGTTTATTAATGATTCAATGTTCAAATGTATTATATAATTTTGTTTAAAATAACTTACTCCATTATACATGATCAATTATATTTAACTAATTGGGTAAGACATAATTATTTATGATCATGTTCCTATACTCTTGTGCTTATGATCCATAGTGATCATTAATTAATATATCTTATTATTACACTTACTGCGCATATGAGTTCACATTTACTTATGTTTACTTATTCACTAGGTTATGAGAAAACTTATTAAGTATGAAATTTTCATTAATGGTACTATTTTAAGAGAAAATATAAGTGAGATATTTAATATTTATCATGAAATATTTTTATTAACAATTTATTTCATAAAAAAATAAAAAATTATGGTCCTTGGGCATTCATTTTTATAAAATATATTGAATATTCATTTAAAATAATTTAATATTTATGTATATTTTCTCAGATCACCTAAATTATTATCAAATAAGTGTTTAGTTTTTGTAGTTTTTTTGGATGAGATAACTTCTTTGAGAACATTAGGGATATATTTCAGTATAGGATAATATCTAAAAGATTTTGTAAATGGGATATTGTTTGGTTTTCAAAGAAAATACATCGATGTTTAGACACTGATAAGTGGATGAAAATGTGGAAGAGATGTACATAGGGTAATCACTTTTAAATGGGTGGATTAAGAATTAAATCAATATTAACTAGTTCATACTGAGTGACATTAAAAATAATCACCATGATTGACACACCTAAAGAACATGATTGGGTTAATTCAAATTTTATTTACAAACACATTTGTATGATTTCAAAATATGATTACCACAAATGACTTAAGTCAAACCTAATTTGTCCTAATTCAAAATAATGTGTCATTATTTTTATATCTTATGAATTACTTTTCATGATTACCTGATTACTCATAATGATTATTGTTTCTTGAACAATTCTTTTTGGTATTAGTTTGTTATTGTAACTAGGAGGAATCAGGTTAATAATGAATGTGAGAAGAAATAAAATGACCTTACTAATGAAAAAAACATGAAATTGAATAAGGGATGTGAAATATTATATCTATTCTCACCCAAATATCTAAAACTATTAATGATAACAAAAATCAAGATAAACTTATGAACAACCAATGGATGGAACAACTCAACATTGAGTCTTTTATATAGAAACATACCTCGTCCTTTAGTAGTTCCTCTAATCCAATGTTTGATGAGAAATGTATCAATTCTATATAAAATATAATCATTGGTCTCTAATTCAATAGCCATGAGAAGGTTATTTCATCCATGTATTTTTTAGATGGTGAAACTGAACAATGCTGGAATCTTATCTAGAATATGACGTAGGAGGAGTAAATTGATTTGATTCCATATGAGGCGTTTATGATGGTATTTATTAATAAGTATTTCCCCCATAATCTTGAAATAAAAATATGATTATTATAACTAATTTAGAAGTATTACAAACCCATTATTATGTGTTAGGTAAATTTAACCCGATATGTATGGTATGCTTCTAGTTTTATGAATAATTTTGAAGGGAAATTTGTTTGAATATTCAGTGGATTGAGAAAACTTTTGCTAATGAAATTGGGTATAAGATACTTTTATGGAAATTAATAAACCATTATATGTTATCTTAGTATAGAAATGGAATTTAGAGACTCTCAATATTCTTGGGATTTTGGGGATCAAAATAGAAATATGAAGTTTTGATTTTATTTTATTAATAAACCCCATGGAGGGAAGAAAATTAATCATAATTAATGTAAAAAGTGTCGAATGAATCATAAAATAAATTTCCATATTGGATATGGTAAATTATTTAAGTGTGAAAAACAATTTCATCAATAAAAAGAATGTATAAGTTATGTAAAGCGTCCTTTTAATAAGATTAATATTAAAAACAATCAACCAAATGTAACATTGAGATTTCATTGATATATGTAAAAATTGTATGGAAATTAAACTAATTACTAAATTAATTATATAATTAATAATGAAAATGAGATCGAATAACCTCCTAAGACATGATACAAAGAGAAAGATCATTTTGATCACAACTGTTGAATTGGGATATAATAACGGAGTGGTGAAATTTACACTTACCATCAACTCTAGAACTTAAAATGTATTATTTAATTAGGGATTTGTGCACTATATTAAATAAGATTAATTTTATAAGAGTATAAAATCACTACATTAATAATTATAAGTTTATTATTAGTTAAATCTCTAAATGGTTTGATGATTGATTTTAAAGTCAAAAACTCCTCTTAGATAATTTTTTTTGGAATATCGTTCTTATAAATATTGTGATTGTTTCCCTAGTTTAAATTGATGCGATTTTGGGAATTGATTGGCTCTATCAATATATATCCCATTTAAATTCACAAGGATGTGAATTCTTGTTTGATATTCTAAATTAACTTATGATCTTATATTGGTATAAGGAAGAATATGAAATTTTAATGAAGGATACATATATTGTATGTATTATACATCCTATTCATCATTCATATTTATATAAAATGTTTTCAGAGAAATTCAACATAAAAGAAATGCATATTTTTCATGTTTATGATGATGTATTTCTTGAATACTTGACTATTTTTACTTTGAATCATGAATTTGATTTTTAAATAGATCTCATACATGGTGTTACACCCATTACAATGACTCTATATAGAATAGACTAAATTGAGTTTCAATAATTAAAGAAGTACCTCAATGAGAATGTTGAAAAAAAATTCATATGCACTGGGATGTCACCATGGGATGCACATGTTCTTTTTTTGTTAATATATATTGTTTGATGCATATTTTCATCTATTATCAAGAGCATAACAAGATCACTATTTAGAACAAGTAACATCATCTTTATATTGATGAATTGTTTGATTAACTGTGCAAAAATCAATACTTTTACAAGATTGAATTTCATTGGTGATATCATCAATCAAGTTTCAAAAATGGTGATATGCCAAAGATGCACTTCTATACGAGGTCTGATCCTTATGATTTTATATGGATTCCATTTATTCTTACCAATTCCACTCCATATTTATGGATTCAGGATTAGTATATTTAGAGATTACATCGATCAGTTTGTGGTTGTATTTATAGATGATATTATTATATATTCCATGATAAACTAATTTCATTAAGATCATTTGAGGATTTTTATGAACATAATGAGGGATAATATTTATGCAAAATTAAGTAATTGTAAATTCTATAACAAAAGGTTTAATTATTAGGCCATATAATCTCAAGCGATTGTATATCAATGGATCCTTCAATGATGGGAGTTATTGAAAAATAGAATAAAACATCCATGATGACTGATGTTGATATTCTTCTTGGGATTTCATAATACTATAACCATTTGTGATGTATTTCTCATGGATACCTAATCTTATAGACAAGTTGACCTAAAAGGGGGAAATGTTCCTTTTGAAAGATAAATGAGAGGAAAATTTTAAGGAAATGAAAGGATGATCGATCAATGTAATGATGATTGAACTAACCTATAACGAAAAAATATTTTTTGTCTATAATGTTGAATAGAAGAAGGTATAGGGATACAATATGTAATGATTTTATAATATATTTATTTTTTATAAATCTCTTCGACAAGTTGTGATACAAACAATCCTAAGTCAAAATATTTTTTAGTATAGTATACCATTATATCCAAGGCATTAAATTTGTGCGTAATAATTTTAAAAAAAAATTATGAAAATTATACGGTTTATACATATATAAAATAAATTCCTTGGTTATGATTTGATAAAATACCAATTTTAAAGTAATATAAATGTTTTTTGAAACCATTTTATGTGCGCAATGGGTTTTTATTTTAATAAATTAAATTATTCACTATTTATTAACAATTAAAATGAAATTTATATGTTATAATTTTTAATAAAATTATTTATAATTCATAAAATATTTTTCCTAGTCATGGGAAAAGAATAAATCAGAATTTATACATAATAACTGTATTTTCTTTAAAAAAGTTATATTACGTTTTGTGCACTTATTTTAAAATTAATATTATCAAATTTTAGAAAAAATTTAGAAAAAAAATAAATTAATTTTTGAAATAAAAAATTTAAATTTATCTTTGAGTTAATCTTTTATAATTTTCTAAAAATATTAATATTTCAATGAAGAGTAGAAAATATAGATTTTTATTAACAAATGTCATTTTTTTAATGCTTTTAGGAAGTAAAAATTAATTATAATGTTTTAAAATTAAAATTTCTTTAATTATGCAATTATTAATCAATTTAAATCCATTTTAATCAATTTTATATTGACTTTTTATATAAAAACATTCTATATTTAAGAATTGTTTTTCTTTGAAAAACTACTTTTCATCACATTTGTCAGTTTCATTTTAATATTATTTCACCCCATTATATTGATTTAATTTTATAAAATGGCCTAAATTTTTATAATTTTATTAATTTATTTTAATAAATAACTTCCACTTAATTTTTTATTATTGTGAATAGAAAAAAACAGTAAAAATATATCACCATGGTTAAAGATAAAACATGTATACCAGGGGGTTAAACTAAAGATATAGGTGTTAAAAGAACTTAAAAACATGTTTAAATTCTATTTTATATCAATATTTAAACCCTATCATATATAATATTTGCTAATGGTCCTTTTTGTATCCATTTTATTTGAATAACATGTTAATATATTTTATTATTTTTTAAAAATTCAATGTGTTTCCTCTCCCCCACTAATAAAAGAACAACCATATCCTATCATCTCCACAATTCAAGAGAATTTTGGTTTATAAAACCCATAAAAACCTCATTTATAAAATCATCCACATTACATAGACTACCTATTTCAATCAAAATAACTTTCTTGGGTAGCTTTATATATAAACCTAAAGTGATTGTTCAAAGAAGAGTTAGAGTTTTTAACCATTCAATTATTGTGTTATAGATTCTTTTAAGTCTCTAAAATATTACTAAACTATTATAAAATAAAAAATAACTTCTGATTAATGATAGGATATTATGTTAATTTTTTAACCTATATGCATCTCCTCTTCTATAAATGAGAAGAAAAACCATTGATCTTGTGTACCACAGACTACCGCATCACGTGATAACATTATTCATTTTCCATTGGTGAATATATTGGATGGATATAATGATACATTTAATTTATATATATAATATTTATGAAATAATTAAAATTTTGTAATTATAATATCACATCTACTTTATTACCTTCTAATCTATTGGAACATGATAATATCGCTAGTGCATATGTGTGGACTTCCACATCCGTGAAGTGATGTGATTCATCAGTCATTTGACTCTAGAATAGATAATAATAAAGATATATTTAATGAATACATATATAATAGATATGATATAATAAATATTTTATAAATTTGAATTACTATATACCTTTATTTTCCTAATCCACATATAAATGAAAACATCATTCATGAGTACGTACAACCTACTGTCTCCATGAATGGTGTAATTCATTTTTCTATTACTAAATTTTATGAATTACTATAAATAAATTCATAATGAATATATATTTTATTAATATCATGATTATAATAATTGATTTGAGGGAACCATGATCAAATTACAGGGACCAAATATACCAAACCAAAACATACAAGATGTAACATCCTGACCCGACATACCCTCGATCTGGTAGCTGGATCGGTCACCACATGACCTCAAACTCATCTCCCCATATGCCCGAGGCTGCCTACTAGTAGAGAGGGTATATGTATAGTTAGTGGGGAGACTATAGCATCATATTCAGAATGCACAGTGGAAATAGATAATAAACTCATACAATAGCAGAAGCAAATATAAAAAAAATAATCAATTGAATAATGAAAATGGCCAATGCCATTTTATATAATGATAACACATCATGGTGATACATAATTGAAAGAAGTAAACAAAATAGAATGATTTAAATATTAGTATTGAAATAAGGAAAGACTCAAAGCCCTGAGGGCATTCTCCATGAGCATCTCGGTCTCTCGCTCGATCCTTTGCTCCTAACTCCCAAGTACAAGTAAACAATAACAAGCAAGATCCAAGGTCCTCCAAACAAGTAGAGTCTACTCGGGTACCCTAGTTCAATGGAAGCCAATATAGGGTGTGAGATATAAATCTCAGTAGGTCAGGATCCTTGATGTCTAACTCCATCTAAAAATTTAATATAAATAAACAGTGTGAAGGTATAATGAAGTAACAACCGAATTGAATCAATAAACTAAACCCCATTCAGGTTCCTGAGGAACCCTTGAAGGAGATACCTGCTTTAGCATGTAGTCATAAATAAGAGTCCTAACGGAAACTACATATATAATTCATAAATAAAATATTTTACACATTAGTTCATATCATTATTTAACTGCATAAATCCTCAGGTTCCCATGGACACCCGTATCTCAATACCTGTCTCACCCATGCTGGAGTCTGAACCATTTCCCATATTCATTTCACAAATGAGTACATCACATTGACATTAATTAACCATTTAATTCAATTCATGTACGACCAATTATACCCACAATCCAATGTCAATTAATGGGTGTAGAACTTCATGTACAGCACCCTCTTGAGTATTTAGAGCATCAGTCCTTATCTCAAAACCCATGGGTATTTGGAGCATCAGTTCTTGTCCCATAAAAGAATATTTTCATGCATGTTAGTTGTAGAATGCCATGTCTAGAACACTGTGAGTATTTGGAGCATTAGTCTTTCTCTCACAACATGTTCAACAATCAAACATATATATTTACCATTGGTGTAGAAATTCATGTCTATCACCCCAACATACCATCCATTTATTAATTCACAAATTAATTAATTGAGACCATTAATTAATTTAATAACAAATTAACAACATCACATTCACTAATAACTCAACAATAAGTTAAACACAACAATTCCATTAGTTAATTAGATAATTAAATAATAAAAACTATAACATTAATTAGTTCAACCATTAATTAATCTCATCAATTTATCAAGTTAATTTAACAATAAACTAATAAAAAGGAAACCCTCTCAAAATCATTTAATTAATTCTAAAATTAATTATCCCACAGAAACCATATCAAGCTTATATAATTAATTCACAAAATAATTATCTCAAGCCAATCATCCCAATATCACATATTCAATTTAAAAATTAACTATCTCTAAAGTAACCATTTCAATATTAGAGAATTAATTCAGAAATTAATTATCTCAAGGCATCCATTTCAATATAACATAATTTATTCGCAATTTATTTATCTCACCTAAGCCCAAATAAATATCTAATAATTCACCCCATGATTAATTATCTATATTATAACAACATAATTAATTATTCAATTAATTATCAACTCAAAGAACATAATTAATTCATAATTAATTATCTCTACTTAACCAAACTAATTACTTGTAATTAATCCCTCAATTAATTATCATCTCAAAGAACATAAATAATTCAAAATTAATCATCTCAACCTAATAAAATTAATTACTCAAAATTAATACCCTCATTAATTATCATTTAAAAGAACATAATTAGTTCATAATTAATTTTTAAACATAAACAAATTAATATCTCAGAATTAATTCCTCGATTGATTATCATCTCAAAGCACATAATTATTTCAAAAATAATTATCTCAACTTAAATAAATTAATTACTCATAATTAATCTGCTGATTACTTATCATTTAAAAACACATAATTAATTCATAATTAATTGTATCAATTTAACAAAATTAATTAATAATAAGTAATCGACAGATTAATTATCTATTTCACATCCTCAAAAGCATAAAATTAGTTTATCATTAATCATTTAATCCCCCCTATAAAAAATTTAATCGAATATTTCTGTCAACTTTATCAAAATCAATAAATCAAAAAACCAAATTTTATTAATTAGGAAAAGTTTAGAACCTAACCTCAAGGAATTTGGATGATCCAAATCTTCTTAACTAAAATCGTGACTCGATCGAACATACAAACTTCAACATTAATGCACGTTCATACTTGGAATTGATCGCATCACCCTACAACGATAACTAGAACCCAAAATTATTGCAGCAAGGACCAACACACCTCTAATTAATTCAACGCAACTCAAATACACCGTAAGAATATAATTTAAAGGGTAGGAAACCAATTATCAAGTTTATAGCCTTACCCAAAAATGACGGTGGTGAAACCAATCAAGCCGAACTCTATACCTTCAGTGGTCATTGTTGAAATACAACCCAACCGATCCCAATACATTTTTTGTACCACCTAGGATCGAAAGAAACAAGAAATCAGGGTTAATCCCGAACCTAGGGTTTCAGCCCAATGGAACCCTGGCAAAGGAGAGCCGATATGACCAATGAAAAGAACAAAACATAGAGAGAAGGACTTACCTTGATGAGAGAAACAACTTCTGTAAAGTCTCTGGGAGGAGATAGCTGCACTAAGATAGAGCTAGAGAGAATGGGGGTGAACCACCCATGAGTGTTGTACCATGGGTACGTCACGCCCCCAGTACGGGGAGGGGGATTTCCCCTATTTTATTTTCTCCCTTAACAAATTAAAATTCTAAATTAAAAAATAATAATTAATATAATCATAATAATAATAATAACCATCATATTATTATTATTACCTTTTAATATTATACCCCTTTAATAAACTCCAAACTTCTATTTACACATTATCTAATTAAATTATCTTCATTTAAATTTTATTAAATGAATTCTACAACTCATTCTATTTAATTAAATTATCTCAAAATTCCATTTAATTAAATTAAAGCCACCATTTAACATCAATTAATTAAAATTTTCTTAACCGTGAATATAATTAAATAAATCCGACATTTCACATTTTCTAATTAAATCCCATTTAACTCACTTTAATTAAATAAAACTCTCCATATCACCTCATTTAATTAAATCCATAAACCTTAATTTAATTAAATAAAACTTCCATAATAATAAATATTTATATTATTATCATTTAATAAAACTGTTCTATGATTAAACTCAAAACACCCCATTTAAAAGTCATTTAATTTAATTCTTTTAAACAATTTTAATTAAATAAAACCGCCAATAAATTCATTTAATTAAATTATGTTTTACTTAATTTAATTAAATAAAATTAAACATCTCCCCTCATTTAAATAATTCATCAACCCTAATTTAATTAAATAAAATTTTCATAATAATATCCATTATTATTATTATCATCATTTAATAAAATGTTTCTTTGATTAAATCCAAAACAACGCAATTACACATCATTTAATTATATTCTTATCGAAAAAATTTAATTATATAAATTCTCAAACACATCATTATTTAATAAAATTCTTTCAATGAAATTTATTTCAATAAAACCCTCATTTTTTATCAAATAATTAAATTCATTTTAACATTAAATTTAATTAAATAAAACCCAAAATCCACATTTGACAGATCATTTAACTAAATTCTTCTCTAATTAATTTAATTAAATAAATTCTCCCACACATCATTATTTAATTAAATTCTCTTAATACAATTTAATTTAATAAAACCCCCATTTTTCGCTAAATTATTAAATTCATCTTAACCAAGAGTTTAATTAGATTAAACCAAAACTCCACATTTAACACATCATTAAATTAAATTCATATCTAGCAGATTTAATTAAATAAAATTTTATAACTCATTATTATTTAATTAAATTCTCTCCACATAATTTAATTTAAAAACACTAACACAACATTAATCATCATTTAATTACATTCATTCTAACTAAATTTAATTAAATAATTTCTTTAATTGATGTTATTTTATTAAATTATCTGAATATTCTTTAATTAAATTAAAAACTCCAACTTATCAACATTATTTACTTAAATTATCTCAACCTAAATTTAATTAAATAATAAAATCCCATTTCTTAACAACTAATTAAATTCTTCTTAACATTGAATTTAATTAAATAAAAAATCCATTTTTCATTAATTAATTAAATCCATCTTTGCCTTGAATTTAATTAATTGAAACATTAACTCCTTATTTACAAATCATTAAATTTTACAATTTAACATTTCCATTCTTTAACAACCCCAACTCTTCATTTAATAGTCTTTTAATTAAATTCCTTTCATCTCAATTTAATTAAATAAAGACTCCTTCTCATCGTCATTTAAAATAAATTTAATTCTTTTTATTTAAATTTTATTAAATGAATTCTCCATATCTTCTTCATTTAATTAAATTCTCTAAACTTTCATTTAATTAAAAGATTCCCCCAACAAATCATTTAATAAAATTTCTTTCAACCATGAATTTAATGAAGTTAATTTAACCCAAAACTCTAAACCGGATAGACCGTATGGTTTGATATGCATAGTTTGATAGAATCTATGCAGACCATGAATCCAATACTTGAAAAATGCTTTATTATGCACGGTTGACCTGCACGGTTTTGACTAACCGTGCACAGCCCGTGCAAACGTCCCTGCTTAGTCGAGTTCTCCTGAAACACATCCTGCTATCCGAGAAGCTCCTTGAACCTTTACCTAATAATTTTATCAACACATTAAAATAACCCAAATCGAGAATCATCTTTCTAAATCTTGTTTTTAAAACCAAAATATTTGGAAAACAAAAATGTTTAATTTTTTTCATATTTTAGCCTGGTCCAAAAACACGAGACTTTAAAATTAACCCACCTTAAAAACTTCTCATCCACGTGAAGCTATCAGGAGCTAATACAACACCATCCAACCATCCTAGGTTAGTACGACTCATTTGAATGATCTTGTCATGTTCTAAAATTCCCAAGACACCATTAAGGCAACCATACACCTTAGCACTGGCATTTGGCTCCCATTTATCACATCAAAAATTTCATTTAACCTTTTAACATTATCAGCCCTTTTTCAATTTATTGAAAACAAAAGTTACCCTTTTCTTAGTTATAAGGCACCCATACAAGTTGCAACTAAAATTGGGTCCCATTATAAATGTAAGAAATCAATGTTCCACTCATGTAACCATTTATATATTAAAACATCTCTGGCAGGTTTTCATAAGTATTAATACAACAACATGTTATAACATAGATGCATGGAACAATAGAAAAACAAGCTAATAAATAGGTATCATGGAATATAAGCACCCCAGTATATTATATCTATCACTGAAGAATTCTATCTAAAGGGTCATGCTAAATCAAATCGAAACCTGGCATTTTAGCCATGGAATATAGTCAAAATTATCAAGAATCCTTCTAATGAAACTACATGGCGTACCACATGCATTGAATGTGGATATTTATGTGTCTAAGATGATGCATGAAATGAAATTTCATTTCCATGCCAGGCCAAGGAAAAATTTTAAAATTCTCAAATCAATAAGCAGCAGAAAATACACCATTCACTCAAGGTGAAATCATATCAACAGTAACCATAAATAGTATAAACATCAATTCCTTTCCCTAGACACTTTGTCATTTCCCGTATATGGGGTGATCAGTTCCGAGAATAACTATTAACTGAGTGATTACACTTTTTTAGTTTCTTATCTACCAACCCAAAACAGAAAATAAAGTAAAAAAAGAAAGAAAACCTAAATCCTTTGATACAACATAGTAATATCCCAGTATGGCTTACCCTCAAACTGGTAGCTGGATTGGTCACCAGATGACCTCAAACGTGTCTCTATGTATGCATGAGGCTACCGACTAGCAGTTAGGGTATGTGGATAATCAGTGGGGAGACTATACCCTCATATTCAGAGTGCACAGTGGAAAGAGATAATAAACACAAACAACAACAAAATAAAATATAAGGCAATAATCAACTGAATAATAAGAATGGCCAACGCCAATTTATAAAATTCATGCATGTCATGATGATACATAACATATAGTAGTAAACAAAATAGCATTCTTTACATGTTAGTACAAAAATAATAAAAGACTCAAATCCCCAAGGGCATTCTCCACAAGCATCTTGAGCCCACTCTTGGTCATTTTCTCCTGACTCCCAAGTACAAGAAAACAACAACATGCAAGATCCAAGGTCCTGCAAATAAATAGAGTCTAATTGGGTACCCTAGTTAAATGGTGGCCTGAGTAGGGTGTGAGAAATAAATCTCAGTAGGTTGGGACAACCGGTGTCTAGCTAAATCAAGATAATACAATATAAATAAATAGTGTGCAGGTATAATGAGGTAACAACTGAATTGAATACATAAACAACAACACATCCATGTTCTTAAGGGAAAATTGATGGAGATACCTGCTTCAGCACGTATCAATAAATAAGTGTCTGAATAAGAACTATATATATAATGTATAAATAAACTATTTAACACATTATTGACACTCTTTATTTAACCACATAAATCACTAGGTTCCCCTAGACACCCATACCATAATACCTATCTCAATTGTTCTGGATTCTGAATCATTTCCCATATTCAATTCACAAATCATTACATCACATTAGATTTCATTAACCATTTAATTAAATTCAAGTATGACCAATTAGACCCACAATCCAATATCAATTAATGGTTGTAGAACATCATGTCTAACACCCTCATGAATATTTAAATCATTAGTCCATATCTCACAACCCATGGGTATTTTGAGCATCAGTCCCTATCCCATAAAAGAATATTTTCATGCATGCTAGGTGTAGACCGCCATGTATGGCACCCCATCTGTAATTGGAGCCTTAGTTCCTATCTCACAACCCATATATCAATCATACATTTATATTTATCATTGGTGCATAAAGTCATGTCTAGCACCCCAAGATTATATCTATTAATTAACTCACAAATTAATTAATCAAGACCGTTAATTATTTCAATAACTAATTAACAACATCGCATTCACTACTAATTCAATGATTAGTTAAACATAACAATTCCATCCGTTAACTCGATAATTAAATTATAATAACTATAATGTTAATTAATTCAACAATTAATTAATCATATCAATTACTCTATTAAATTTAATAATTAACTAATAAAAAGGAAACCCTCTCAAAATCATATAATTAATTCTATAATTAATTATAACACGACAACCATATCAAAATTACATTATTAATTCACAAAATAATTAAATCAAAGAACCCATCCCAATATCACATAATCAATTCACAAATTAATTATCTCAAATGAAAATGTTTCAATATAACATAATTAATTTACAAATTAATTATCTCATAGAATCCATCCCAATATTAAATAACCAATTCACAAATTATTTATCTCTTTCCACTGTGCACTCTGAATATGATGGTATAGTCTCCCCAATGACTATACATATACCCTAGTTGATAGTCGAAAGCATCAGGAATATAGGGAGACGTTTTTCACGTCATGTGGTAACCGGTCTAGCTACAGGTTCGAGAGTAAGCCAGGTGAGGACGTTACACGTGAAAAATGAACCAGTTATTTCCTAGAACCGTGATTTTTGATATGAATTTCCCATAAATATGTGATAAATTATTATAATTAAATAATATATGGTTTTTTATATATTATAATGTTTCATAAATAGATATATAATAGATCTATATTTATCATATAGGAGCTTTAGATTCATTTGAAGGAATTTAAACCAAAGATAAGGGTTTATTTCACAATCTCATCATTATTCAGGATTGTACTTGAAAAAGTCTCCAATATGGTAATTATTTGATATTTATATCTTAAAACAAATATATTTTATTCTACTATATTTTTTATTTAAATTACATGTTTTCCTTTCATTTTACACTCTCTATGTACTCATGATTCCAAAACTATGTTTTTAAGAAAAATCGACATTGTTTTCTACTCAGTCTGAAATATTTTTCTTCAATAATATATTTTATTTAAAATAATTAAAATTACATTTTCAATGTTCTAAAATGAGTTATCATATAAATTTATTTACTTATTTTAATTTTACAAAGTGGGTTAAAATTATTATTCTTGTCATTTACAGAATGAGGTGGTTTTTGATATTTTTTACAAATGTGTGAATGAAATGTTTATTTATTTATATGGAATGAACAAGAAATCATAATTTCATTACTAACAAATGATTTTAAGTTTAATTTATAAATTTTAGCAGTTCCTTTTAGTGAAAAAGGTTTCTTTAATTTTTTAGAAATTTTTATTTCAAAATGGAAATGTTGTTTTCCTCTAAAAATATTATAGAGATCATTCTAATATCTATCAATATATATAAATATTTTCTTTGAATATTATGATTTACTAGTGATGTAATATTTGGATAAAATTTTCCATATTAAATCAGATATTTTATTATTATGTTTATATATTTGGGATATTATTATCATTTTGTATGATAGTTTTTAAATATGAATATTTATACTCATTTTGTTTCACCCCTTTTATATAATGAACTCATTGAATATAGTAAGTGATTTTTAGAGCCTCCTATTACCCATTTATGAATTTATAGGCTTCATGAGATAAATTAAAATTTGTATTTTGTCGAGGCCTTACCCATTTATATAAAATTCCTTCATATAGGGTCTGAACGGTATGTTTCAGATATCCAAAATTATTCATTCCATCATTATGAAATAATTTATTTATTTCAATAATATTATTTTATTATTTATGATATCTATAAAAATATGTCAGTTCATGTGACTTTGTATATTTCATTGTTTGATTATCCTTTCTTTATTCTATTTTATTCTTTATTTATTAGCATAGGTTATATGAATACCCTTACTTAGAAGTTGAGCTTAACCATTTCTTATATTTACTTTCCCCAAAATTACATAAAGTTTATTATGATTGATATCCAAGGAAATTCGGAATAGAATAATGATTTTATCAAAGAAAATAATATGTTTTGTTTTATGTTTTCAAATCTAATGTGAGATTAATGTATACATCTAGTTTTCCAAGTCTAAAAAACTTTTTGAATCATTAGGATAGGATAAATTTTATCTAGTAACCCTGTAATTATGTAACCATTGACTCTAGACTATGAGAGACAATTTATTTATTGTTTTTATTAGAGGAAGTTTTGAAGAAACCTTAGAAACTGGATTTATGAAAACATTTATTTGGGAATATAACCATATTAGTGAATTTGAGGATAATTGTAAATATATATATATATATATATATATATTATTACATCATAACATTTTGTTAAGGTAGATATTTTATGGTTTCCTAGACATAAATACCTATCTAAAAAGTATTGTTAATCTAGTTTTGGTAAAAAAATGTATTAGGGGTAATAACCCTAAAAAGAGTTACTTTGAGTATATATCAATTATAATTCTATTGTATGGTGAGTGTGAACCTTTTGTGCACATGGTTTGACACATCCATGGAATATTATTGGTTTAGTTAAAATTTTCATTATAATTCATTATATAATATTTAAAAATATTTTTATGATTTTATAATATTCCCAAATAAATGATGTTTATGATTCTGATATTAGTTTTGAATAAATTTCTTAACTTATGATAAGTGTTTAACTAGTTTTTTAATTATACATTATAATTCATACCATTATGATTTAATATAGTTTATTATATTATTTAAAAATATTTTTAAATATAATAAATAAAGACATTATCAATGAATGTAATTCGTATAGGTATTTCTCTCCTGGGAAAGATATTGAAGTTGGAGATTGATTTACAGTTGGAGGTGAAAAAACTATAACTATATTGGGGCATCTGACTCAAGTTATGAACAATAACCCATAACATATATATAATACTTATTATCTAAAAAATTTTGTAAAATATTTGGACCCCTTAAGGAATCAATAACCTCTATTATTCAATGTGAATACTAATCTATTTGTAACTAAGTAATGGACCCATTCTTTAGAGAAGACATTTCTCAAATTGGGATGTAATGGAATGGAAAAGGTTGTCATAACTATTTATAAACTATCAAGGGATCTATATCAATGGTGGTTATTGATTAAAAACACTAAGGATGGGGTGAAATAGTGGGAATGGAATGGGAGGATTTTAAGGAAATTTTTTTGGAACAAAGTTTTCCTCATGAACAATGATCAGATGTAGAGAGATAATTCATGAATCAAAGCGAGAAAGGAAGAGGAAAACGTTTCTAAGTATGAGGCCATCTTTACAATGTTATCATGCCATTATGTGGAATATAAATTTAATCCAAAGAGTATAATTAAATATTTAATTGATTGGATAAATATGATCATTTCAAGGGAACATGTATCTCGAAACTACTCATCATATGAAGACATAGTATCATGAACTATAATGATAGAGAATAAATTCTACACACCTTATGACTTAAAATGAATGAAATATAAGAAAATCGATTATTAGAACTCTATAAATTAAATATAGGAAAATTGAACAGGGTATGGGATTAATTTAAAACTTTTAATAAATTTTTAATAAAACACTATGGAACATGATTTATAAGAATGGAAGTTTTCTTCAATACTGGAGTGAAAAGACCCAAAGATTATGATTGAAAGAATAAGAAATAAGATCCCAGCATTCAATTATTCAACATTAAGAAGATGGGTATATGTGAGCATTATTTTCCCAAGTTTTAAAGGAATTTCACCCAGAAAAAGGACAATGGTGAAAGGTCGGAATTATGTGTTCACGATAGAAGAGTTTGAAGTTCCTAAATATATTATGGATGGTAATTTAATAATAACATAAAATTTATATAATGCTTTATTGGATCATGGATATTCACACTATTTTATATCATTCATGTTTTATAAGAAAATTATATATTTCCGTATGACCTTAATAAGGGTGTTATGTGTTAAGAATCCAAATGGATGTCTCACCACAATAAGGATGTGTCAATTAGTTCTCTTTATGACATATAAATGTGAAATATTTGATAAATTTATTATTATAAATATGGATTATCTTGATCAAATCCTTGGTTTAAATTTTCTTTCAGAATATGATGAAAAAATTTAATGTAAAGAGAAGAAAATTATGATTCATAAGAAAGATTTGAGGTTATTTATATTTATATGGGATATATGTTCATCTAATTCATGTCTAAATCTACATACAATGTCTCTTCAGAAAGATACTCTTTGGGAAGAAGAGAATACAAAATTTATTTATGGGAAACTTAATTTTTGAATTTAGGATGAATCTATTTTATAAGAGTACATTTTTTATATCTTGGTGAATTTTTTGGTCATCCACTATATCATGATGTTTATTTTTCCAATGATTTAATCTCTCATAAAATACTAATATCATAGTATCCCTACAGAATTTACACTACGGAATAGTATTAGTTAAAGATACAACTAGAGGAATTGTTTGATAATGGATTTATACAACCTATTATTTCACCAAAGGGAGACCCTATTATTTTCATTAATAAAGAAGATGAATCTATGATGTTGTTCATTAATTATAGGGAAGCCAATGATATTACTATAAAGAAAAAGTATCCTCTGTCTTTTATTGATGATTTTTTCATTCAAATTCCTAGAGATGAATATTTTTCAAATAATGACCTTCATTCTAGTTGTCAACAATTGAGAGTAATAAGGAAGATAATCAGATGATGAAATTTCATTTTTGGTATGTACATTTTGAGATTATAGTAATTCCATTTTGATTGTGTAATGCACTGTCTATTTTTTGTGGATCTAATGAAAAAATAATTCATGGAATTTCATGATAATTTTTCAATAGTATTTATTCATTATACTATGGTGTCTTCAAATATCTTTGATGACAATGGGAATCACTTATAAATCATTCTTGATAGTCATAAATGAAAATAGTTACACAGGGAATTTATAAAGTGTAAAATATTACTTTATAAAGTTTCATTTCTTCACCATAATGTATCCAATATGGGAATATCAGTTGATCATATTAAGAAAATGGTATTCCAAGAATTCCCTACAATAACAAACCTAACCGAGGTATGTAGTTTAATTCATTTGGAAAGTTATTATCAGTGATTTGCTCTAAATTTTGATAGATCGGATTACCTATTAAACAATATTACCTGTAAATGGGCTAAGTTCAAGTAGAAAAATGGATTTGAATATATTTTTAAGTAATTGGATATTAATTTGGTGAATTATTTGATATTGATTGTACCATCAGTAAATGATGGATTATCAATATATAGTGATGCATCAATGAGGGTACGTAGTTGTTTCCTTATACATAATGATATAGCTATTTCCTATTTATCAAGGAAGTGAAAGACTCACAAAAAAAACTATCAAACTCATGATATTTATTTATAATCCCTAATAATTTCTCTAATGATATAAATACATTATCTATATAGAGAAATATGAGAAATATACACAGATCATAGTAATAGAAAATGCATCTATTCATTGAAATAGATCAACACAAGGCATCAATAATGACTTTATCTACTTAAGGATTATTATTTGTCGATATGATTCTATCTTGAAAAGAAAAAATAATATATGAAATTCACTTTTTAGGAAATAACAAGGAATTTTGACAAAAATAAGAATTTTCATGGCTCCTATATTCATAGATTTAGTAATCATGGATATGGGAATTGTTAGAGAATGGTAAACATCACTCTTATTTAAAATTATTACCAATCCATTTTTATTGAAAAAGGTAAAAAATTCTCATCTTGATGATGAGAGTTCTCAGTATAAAATTAAATCCTTGAATGGTTTTAAATTTACATACATTGAATGTGTAGACGGAATACTAAAATATTGAAATAGGATGTGTGTTCTATTTATACCTGATCTAAAAGTGGGATTATTAGAAGATGTTCATAACTCAAATTTTTATATACAGCCATGTAGCAGAAGTATCTAAAATATTTGAAGGACCATTTTTGGTTGGATAATATGAAGTTGGAAATTGATGATTACATGTCAACATTTTTGGTTTGTAAATTTTTGAAGGCCGAGAGATAAAATCCTTGTGTAATCATACAAACTCTACCTATTAGTTTATTTATATGGGATTACATTACTATGCAATGTGTCATATGATTACCCAAGACTCCTATAATGAGTAATGACATATGGGTTAATATTGATCACCTTACCAAATATGTAAATTTCCTCACTATAGGAGAAGATTTACCTCTATAATTCCTTACGGGAATCTATATTAATGAAGTTATAATGCTTCATATTGAACCTATTCAATTATTTCTTGTCATGATCTAGGATTTAGTAAATATTATATAAAATTATTCAAAATTATCTTGATACTAAGCTTAATTTGTTTACCTATTGTCATCCTCATACTAATGGGAACTCTGAAAGAACTATCCCAACATTAGAATACAAGTTGGATTATTCTCACATAACTTTCATGGTATGTGGGATTAGTATTTACCTTTGGTAGTGTTCTCCTTTAACAATAGATTCTATTCAAGTTTTCAAATGGCACCATATAAAGCATCATATAGAAAGATATGGAATAATTTATATTGTTGGAATTAATTTGATGAATGGAATCTTATATGCCAAGAACTTGTATAGGAGACAACTAAAAATTTAAATACAATTAAAATCCATATTAATTTAGCTAAAAGAAAAATATATATCAATGTTGATACCCAAATGAATTATTTGGAATTTGAATTGGGAAATCATTTTTTTAAATTATTTTTATGGAGGGGTGTTATATAATTTTGTAAAAAATTAAAATTGATCCCTAGGTACATGATAAATTTTCAAATTCTATAAATAATTGGAGTTATAGTTTAATATTTGGAAGTTCCACTGAACCTTTGTAAACAACATGATGTGTTACTTCTCTCTTTATTAATGAAGCACATGGAAAATTAAATGCAAGAGCTCAAATATAAATAAATTGAAATGGAACATAATTTATCTTAATGTGAAGATTCTAGAAACATTTTTGAAATAATAGAACAAGTGTTAAGGAAGAAGACGACAAATTTGGTAAAGGTACTTCTTAATAAGTATAAGATAAAAGAGGCGACATTGGAACTTTAATAAATTTTGTTGAAGACATACCCAAATCAAGTCATACAATGACATTATATAAATTTTTTGGAACAATTTTTTTGAACTTGATAAGAATTTAACACCCTGATATTTTATTATATATTAATTTGTAAATAAATCTCTTCAACATCCTATGATACTCGCAACCTACAGTCTAGATGAAATGTAATATAGTAGATCATTATAACCTAGTTGTTAAATTCGTTTATATAAATAAGAGTAAATAATTTTTTAAAATTATATGGATTATAATTGTATAAAAAAATTCATTGGTTCTCAATTGATTAGAAATAAAAATTAAAATCAATTGAAATTAAATGAAATGTTTTTCAGAAAGACTATTTTAATGCATGAAATGTGTTTTTATATTAATAAATTAAATTAACCATAATTTTGTACTGATTTTAAAGAAATATATATAATATAATTTCAATATAATGTATTATAATTCATCTAATATTTTTTTGGGCATGGTATAAGAATAAATTAAATTTATTCTTAAAAATCGTATTTTTTATAAAATATAGCATCATCATGTTTTCACACTTATTATAAATTTAAAAAATTATAATTTTAGAAATTTTATGCGAATAAATGAAAATAATTTTTGGAATCAACATTTAAAAATTATATAAGAGTGGTTTTTTTTGAATTTTCTAAAAATATTAGATTTTCATTGAAAATGAAAAAATACTAATTTTAATTAAAAATCATACTTTCATTTAAAGAATTTAAAATGTTAAATTTTTGTAAAATTATTTTACAATTAAAAGAAGTTCAATTATATTTTTATTTATCCATTTTAGGTCATTTTATTTAATTCTATGTTTAATTTTGATATAAAAAAATTGATTCTTAAGAGATCTTTTTATTTGGAAAACCAATTTTAATCACACTTTCAGGTTTAATTTTATATTAATTTCATCCACATCATTGAATTTAAATTTATAAATTGGATAAAATATTTGGAATAAGTATAATTTTGATTAATTAAAACTTTCATATTATTTTTTGGTGTTAAAGAATAGTAAAAATAGTAGAAAATTGTTACCATGGTTAAGGTTAAAAAAGATTTACCGGGGTTAAACAAAAGAAATAAGGGTTGAAATTACCTAAATAATTTTCTAAAATCTATTTCATAGACACATTTAGACCTCATATAATCTTATACTCTTCAATGATATATTTTTCCATAGTGTATTGAATTCAATTTAAAAAAAATTATTCCTTCCAAATATTCAAAGTGTGTCCTCTCCCCACTTATAAAAGAAAACACACCTCCTCTTTGATAAAAAATTTAAGTGACCTCTGGATAAGCCATTACTTTTATAAAATAATTCCTTAAATCCCAACCCATTACCTGGATTCAATAATTTTTATAGAAAACTATCCTAGGAAGGATTTAGGAATAAACCTATAGAGGTTGTCCGAAGAAGAGGTATAGTTCTCAACCATTAATTTTCATTTTATTATTTATTATTAAATTTTAAAAAAAATTTAAAACATGTTTAAATAATTACAAAAATATATTAAATATAATAACATGTTTTTTAATGTAATTACAAATATCCATCCCCTCTTTTATCAAATGGGAAACAAAACTGTCAATTGTTTGAATGGCGGATTAATATCTCCTAAAATGATGTCATTGTTTTATACCAATACCTCTCAAAGATAGATATAATGATATATTTAATTTATATAAAAAATATTTATGAAATAGTTATAATTCTATAAATTTAGTTTCACATCTACCTTCTTACCTTTTAATCTATTAGAAAATGATATAGGTTCTTATTCGTACGTTTGTACTACCTCCTCCATGAAGAGATGTGATTTTTTATTCATTTTATTTTTACATGGATGTTAATAATGATAGATGTAATGAATATATATTATCTATATTATATAATAATTATTTTAAAGATATGAATTACTATTTTCTATTTTTTTACATCGATCTAAAAATAAATTTTTTTTAATGCGTATGTACGACATTCCATCTCCATGAGTGGTGTAATTTATTTTTCTGTCTCTAAATTAATTTTATTAATATAAATAATATAAAATTAGTATAAATGAAATTTATACCATGATTATAATTTAGGATATTATGTATCTATGATCAAATAATAATTATTGGAGTTATTGAACCAAAACAAACATGAAAAACAATGTAGTCATTAACCAAAATAGTGATTTAAATAAAGTATTATTAATAAACATGAAATAAAAAATAATAATTAAAAAATATTTTTTATGGTATATTTTTTCCTGGTTATATAATATATTTTTAATAAATCATTATTTTATTTATATTATTTCCAGACACATGATAAGGAAGGAAATCTTGAGGTAATAGTTTATTTCACAATCTCATCATTATTCAGGATTGTTTATGTTAAAGTATATAATAGGGTAATTATTTCATATTTCTATAATTAATGAAATTTATACTTATCCAATATAGTTATTTAAGAAAATTTCATTTATTTCTTTCATATTCCACTTTTTAGGTTCTGAAGATACCAAAACCTAGTTTATAAAGAAAAACCAACTTTGTTTTTTTCATCAGTTGGTAAATGTTTTCTTCCATATCAATATTATCTTTAACATTTTTTAATAGTTTTTTAATGCTATCCAATTATTTATTTCATATATTTTTTACCATGTTTTACTTTTAAAAAATTGTGTTAAATGTATTCTTCTAATATTTTTCCAAATGAGGTATTTTTTGACTTTTTTATACGATTGTGAATGGAATGTTTTTTACATATACTTAATTAATTATATATCCTACCATCATTAAGAAATGATTATTTGAAGATTAATTTAAATGTTTCAGAGTTTAATTTAAATGTTATTATTTTCGTTAATATTTAGGAAGTTTTGTTTTCTAAATGAAAATGGTGTTTTTCTTAATATATATTCCTATGATATTTCAAATTTATATTCATCTATGTCAAAATTCCTTGGTAAAAATTATCCACTTATGGGTGTGTACTATTTTCATACAATATACAATATTACTCTATATGGTTTATGTTTATGATTTTTGATTAAGTAAATTATTTATTATTAATACTCTAGTTTTTTAAATGAAATTTTTACGCTGAATATGTTTCACCCCATTCATACGATGAATGAATTGAACATATAAAGTGATAGGTGAGGCCCACTATATCCAGTCGATGATTTAATATGTTTCATGAGAGAAATAATATTGGGTATCTGGATGAGACCTTATTCATTTATGTATGATAGCTTGGCATGAGGTCTCAACTATATGACTCATATATCTGGTATTATGCATTCCATGTTTATAAAACTGGTTATTTTTGTTTAAATAATTATTTGATTAGTTATAATATCCATGGAAAATTTTCAAACAGATGTTATTTTTTATATGAAATTATTAAATTACCATTTATTTCTTCCGTTTTATTCATTCCTTATTATCTTTCGCTGCACTTAATCCCTTAGGGATCATCCCATATCACTCATTTCTTATGTTTATTTTCCCCAAGATATCTGGAATTGCATATTGATTGATATATTGGGATATTCTGAAGTTAATAATGATGTTATCAATTAAAATACTATTTTTTACTTTAGATTTTCAAATTTAATAAGATAATGATATATGTATATAGTCTTCTAAGACTAATGATCTATTTGATACTTCGGTATGTGATCTTGTGTATCTAGTTCCAATTTTAAAATGTTACAATTGAATCTGGGATAATAGGGTTAGCATATTTTCATGGGATTCAACCTCATGTAGAATTATTTTTTGATAGATTATACCACCCTCCAATGAAAAATCATCATAAAAATTACCAAACTTGTTATTTGGAGTTGGTATGAGTAATTATTGAATTGAAAATATAGAAGAATTATCTTTATGATTATGGATGTGATAAAAATAATGATTATAAAATCATGATTCATATATTCACATAGAACTATTTTAATATATTCCAAATAATATAGTTGTAGTTGATTAATGAATATTACTTCTCAATACATTACCACCCTTGAAATGAAAACAATGTTAGTGATTACTTGAGTTTGAAATACAATGTGGGGTTTTTATAATGAGGATTTAAATAGATACAGTATTAATGGATTTGAAGAAGATGGATCTTGAAATCACAAGGGAAGATATCCATTATTTATAGATAATATCTTTCTCAAAAAAATATCTAACCATTAATCTATTTAAGAATTAAAAATTCACATGAGGAGGATGTGGAATTTTATATAGTAAGAATTGTTCATGAGTTCAGACATTATTATATTGTAATGATAAGGTTTAGAAACTAAGTATGCATCCCTTAAATATCAAAATAGAATAAGGAGCTTGGGATGAATCTCATTGTTTATCACTCACTATTATTCATTGAAGTAAGAAGATAAATATGGATTTGAAGGAGTATTTATAATGAGATAACAATAGAATGGATATTTTAGAGTATGTATCTTAATTAATATAAATTCAGAATGTTAAGGATAGGATAATGGATTATAATGGGTTGTTACAACCATTATCCATTCTTGAATCGAAATTGAAAAAATTACCAATAATTTCATCATTGTACCCCCACCCAAAATCAAAAGGGAACATTGAATATTTTCTAATAGTTGATTTCCTTATGAAATTATCATATTTAATTACCATAAAATAATATTCATATATTGACCATATTGAAAGGGAAAACATTATTTAAGTGGTAAGTATTTATATATTACCACATTCTATTGTATACGACTATGATTTGAGGTTTATATATATTTTCTCATGCAGTCTCTAATAAGTTTTGAATACACAGTTGAACTTTAGAACTTTATATCGTCCTTATATAGATATCTAGTCTTATTGTACTATTAAAACATTATAATATATTTTATTAGCATGTTCCATGGATTTAAAATGTGGATGGAATCAACTCATCACATTATTCTAGTTTTATTATAGTAAAAAAATTCACTTGAGCTTTCAGATAACACCATATGAATCCTTCTATGGAAGGAAGTGGAGAAATCCAACATGATGGGAATAAGATAGAGAATTATAAATAATGGGACTTGATCTATTTTACGGATTGGTATAGAAGGTAATATCAATTTAAAATCACATTAGGTTATTTTATGGTCGAAAGAAAAGTTATTTTGATAATTGTTAGTGAAACATATAGTTTGAAGTTTGTGTTAAGAATTTCCTACCAATATCTCCATGGAATAAGGTTATGAGATTTATAAATACTGGTAAGTTGATCCAGATATATATAGGTCCCTTTTAAATTCATTATCATATTATTATGGTTGATTATTGTTGGGAACTTCTATCGATTTTCTCTCAATATCATGATGTGTTATATATATCTCTCAAGAGGAAGTAAAATACCTAATAATTCACATGTACTAAACTTAGAGATCATACTAATTGAACATGATCTCTATTATGACGAACATATAGTGAAGATTATAGATCAATGATAGAAAGTACTATGAAATTGTACCACTCACCTAGTAATTTTTTTTGTTAAAGAATAAATTTTAAGAAAATATAAAGGAAACCAAGGATGTCATGAGATAGAATTATCCTTAGTTGTTTGTAAAAATGTTATGATATTTTGAGCCAAAACTATTACAGGGGATCTATAATATAACAAACCAATATTTTATGATATATTTTCTTTTAAATTGATTTAATTTCTTTTATACCTTTATTTACGTGCAATATTGAGTTTAAATGAACCATGATAAACTATTAATTATTATTAATCAATAATTATTGACTAGATATGGGATTTAATTTTTAATAGGAACAACTAAATTATGTAAATTTATTTTTTACACATGAAAAAAATGAATTCATTGCTTATGCATTGGTTATAAATGAAAATAAAATCATTTGAAGGAAAATTGGGTTTTTTGAGAAAAATGTTATTTTTTGTGTACATAATATGTTTTTATCTTAATAAATTTAATAAATAACAATTTATTAATGATTTAAATGAAATTTATATAATATATATTGAAACGTATATTCAAATATTTATATAATAGTTTTCTCATGGAAATAAATAAAGGTGTACTTAGTGTTGTGCTTAGAAATACATTTTTATAAAAAAGATTATTATATTTAGGGTTCATATTTTAGAATAAATTTACCACTTCTAAAAATCAAATATTATAAAATGGATTCAATATTTGGAATCCTAATAATTATTATAATGTAATAGGTTAGTCTAAATTTTTCTTCTTAGTGAATAGAAAAATAAAATAAAATTGTATTATGTTTTTGAAGATATTTTGAGATTCAGTTATCCTAACTTTAATATATTATCCATTTGGGGACAATTTACCAAGAAATTGGTGTCATATAATTTAAATATTTTATGTAATTCCATGTGTGTCACTTACCACACTTATTAAAAGAAACATATTCAACTCCATTATTCATAAATTTTGAGCACACTAGCTCAACAAAGACCTAACAAAACACCTTCCTAGCATACTTTCTTTAATCCATGATCTATTAAAATTACCCAAAGACCATCCTAATAAAGATTAAGGTTAAAGATAAGTGTGGTATATCAAATAATAGGTAATCATATTTCCTGATTATTTTAATGTTTTTTTCTTCTTTTACCACCAATAAATATGTTTTAACCATCCTAACATGATTAATATGGTGTCATGAATATAACGAGATGTTATTATGGAATGACCATTTTACACTTAATTTTCATCTAATGAATAATTAATTCATCACTCATGTGTACAAGTGGACTAACATATTCACTTAGTGATATGATTCATTTTCAATCACTATCTTTCATGGTCTATTATTATAATGAATTTAATGTTTATAGAAGATAACTATAAAATAATTATATCTTTATAATTATTATATCAAATTTACCATATTAGATTTCATGTAATTGAATATGATAACATTTATCATGTTTATTTTTTGACTATATCACCCATAAAGTGATGCTATTTTTTTTCATTTTCACTATACATGGTTTTTAATAAGGATGGATTTAATGAATATATTTGATATTTATGATATTATAATTACTCTATAAAGATGAATTATCATTTACCTTTAATTCATTCCATCCATAAAATATTGGAAATATTAATTGTGCATCAATATTTACTAGAATCTCTATGATGTTGTGTAGGGAATATTTCCTCATAACTTAATTTGAATTGTTATAAATGTGTATATATTGAATAAATATGAAACTAATTCCATGATTTAAATTCTTGAGATGATGAATCTGGGCCCAAGGTGAAATTATAAAAACCGTAGAAAAATATTTTTGGAATATTTTAATAACAAATATATATATTTTTGTATTTTTATAATAAATATACATTTATTATATAACATTTTAATGCATATAAATTATTACTCGACTTGAGTTAAGGGTTTACGTTTCCATATCATATACTTTTTGGACTGTGTGTGATAAATTTCCTTTGGGGAAAATTATATGTATCTTATCTATTTAAAATGATATATTTTAACTTTTAGAATCATTCTTATAATTTTTATGTAGTAGTACCATTTTCCTCTCTTTGGTATATAAAATAGACAAGAAAATGTTTTTATGAAAAACATGCCTTATTTCTTCTTTGGTTGATGAACATTTTATCTCATGTCCATGTTTATTAAAATGTATTCATGAATGTTATTTTATATGATACAATTATTTTTTAAAGTTATTTATTAACATATTTATATTTAAATTGAATTTTATACTTTTGTTTCAAACTGTTTATTTATGAGTCTTTAGAAAAAGTTTGAAAATAATATTTGTTTTAATTTTTATTGAACGAAAGTATTATCCAACTATTATGATTATTTTATTCTTTAAATATTTAATTAAATGTATCAATTTTTTATTTTCAAATAAAATACTTTTTTCAGTATTTTGGAAATTTTCATTTTTCAATGATACAAAATGAAAAGTGTATTTTACATATTTTCAAATAATGTTTTGAATATTATTTTAAAAAAATTCATCTATATCAACACTTTTTAAGGATTTTTACTCTTCATTGGGGATATTTTATGACGATTCCTTCAAATTTTACTGATAACATATGATTATTATGATCTTATAATGATTATATGAAATCCAATTATTTTCCATTGGTTAATTAATCTATGATGAGATAATGAATTCCCTTAATATTTCATACAATTTGTTTCTATGGATGGCTTATGATTATATGATGATAATATATTTATGATTCATGTTTATTTTACATGTGTTATTCAACGATGATATGATGACTTTTTTATAATCTTAAGGTACACATATGTATGGTTTTAATTATGTTATGGGTGGGACAATAATTATATAGCCTTTTAATTCATTTGAAAATTTATGAAATACTGAAATTGGTTAACTCAGAAGTAACTAAACCGAGTCAGTTAGATGGCCTAAATTCCTCCACCCTATTTTCTAGAGGCTACTAACTAGTAGTGAGGGTCCAAGGTGTAACAAGAGGGAGACTATAGGCTTATGATTTGAGTTAGAAAGCGGTTTAAATATTGGAAAAATTGTGAAATCATAATATCAACTAACAATATAAGAAAAACCATCCAGATTGAATAAGTCATAATCAATATAAATATTGAATATAATATATTAAATGATATAATGTAATTTTTCTAAACAAAAATTAAAAGGAAGACATAGAATAAGGAACACATACATATAGTTATATCATAATAACTAAAAATGAAAAAAGACATTCTCTAGATAACATCACAAGACATAGCTGGGTTCTGTGTTCCCTAGAACACATGCTATAATAAAAACAAGAATTGATAATTAGAAAATTCATCTAGTCCTTACCAACATCCCTGATTTCTTTCTGTTTTCCAAAAAAAATCCCGCACAAATCATGATATATAATCAGTAAGAAACCACCAACAATGTCTTTAAATATACAACCAAAACATATAATATGAATAGTTTGAATATATAATTACTGTAAGTATTATTGAAAATTGTAAAGGGTTGGATCTGGTTCATTAAGGACAAGAGGATGACACTACTTGTTTTAGACTATGCAGGGAAAACCGCTGAACATATATCACCATGATCATATACATATAAGTATATATATATATATGTATATATATATGATCTATTTACATAGTGAGGTTTGTAAATACATATTTATATATATTCTGCATCCTATGACCTAATGCATAACTTATAAATCCATGTATAGTTACTAGTGTAACACCCCAAGCTTCCACTGTACGTTTCCCATTGAATAATGCAGTAGCTTGCGTTGTACGCAACTTAGAGTTTTAACACACCACAACCAATGAAACTACCCGTTATGAGTATTAATACAAACTTTTTGAAATTTTATAAATTATAATTTTTAATATGGACTTAATTTTTGGATTCGGAATATCAAAATTATATTAGAGTGAATTTTTGGTATTTTTCTAAAAAAATTCAGTTTTTGATGAATAGTGAAAAACACTGTGTTATTATTTAAAACCGACTTTTTTATTTAAATAATTAATTATTTTAATTTAATTTATTTTATGTCAAAATAGATACATAATACCTTTATATGTTCAATGTAAATATTTGGAGTCATTTTATAATAAGTTTAGATATATAAAATTTTGTTTAACTTTTTACCGTCTTTTACCCACCTTCTAGGATCATTTGAAAATTTGCATAAAACTAAATTTTACTGCTTCTTTGAGTTTAATTTCAAAATTTCTAGAGACATGGTTAAAATCAATAAGTAAAATTTGGTTTAATAAGATGAAAATAATTTTTGATAAATAGTAACTTTTACCTTTTATTTACCACGGTTAAAAGTAAATAGGGTAATTAAAGGTAAAAATTATATTATAATTACCATAACACATGTCATAATTCTATTGTTTAAGTTTAAATCGACCAAAAACAACCTTATTAATAAAATATGATCCCTTTGGTCCACTTGGATTAGATTAATACATTTATTATTATTTTATTTAAAGAAATATTAAGTGTTAAATTCAAAGTTCAATAACAAATTTTTTTTAATATAGAGTTACACACAATATAAATTTTAGTTTAAATATTTATTAGAAGGATGAAAATATTTTCTAAATAATGGTATTTTATTTATAAATTTTAGATATTAAATAATTTAATTTATTTGTGACACGATGATAATGCAGTTATTACATTATTAATGAAATATTAAAATAATTGATATTATAAATATCCAAATAAATGTAAATTGAGGCTTCTGATGAATTCCAATAATTTTCTAGGTTAATATGACATTTTAGGGCTGATTAAAAAAATTATTCGACGTAATAAAGTTTTTATGGATATCCAAAATATCAAATACTAAATAGTGTCAAAATTGGCATAATTGAGTTTTTAAAACAATTACTCTATTATTAATTGAAATAATATTCATAAAAAATATAAGGTTCATCTTAATGACTTAAATAATGTTATATATATTAATAATGAACCAATTGGGGTTTTATTGGAAATTTATAGTATGTTTGTTAACCATATAATATAAAAATACAATGAGACGTGATAAATGTCAAACAATTTAACTAAGAGTTAAATCTAAAAGAAAAGGTTAACATGGTGTTATAAAACTATCTAAAACCTATTGGTTGAGTGGTTTTCGACCCATCCCTACCTTATCCTAAAAATAAATCATTTTGGAGCTATTGAAAACCGAAAATGATTTTATTATAAAATAATATTTCAAGATTTTCCTATAGTGACCCTCACCTCTCTTATAAAAGGGAACTTCCCCTCCTGTTAATTTCACACATACAAAGCTATTTGGCTTGTCCAAATCCTACCAAAATACCTACCCAACATCCCTCAAATCAACATAGATTCCTTAATTTGATCATAAATCCAACCTAAAGAGCCCTTTTTATCAACTCAAAAGGAAACACCCGAAAAAGAGGTAATAATTTAACCACCCTCTTTCAAGTTCATTTCTTCTTCCACTTCCTCTATCTTTGTTGTTTACATAACAAAGTAATAAATACAGTACCTTATACATAGTTTTATCTTATTATAAAAATGGTACAACCATATTCGTTACTATATCCATCCTATAAATGACAAAGTCACCATACGTGCATATATACGGCTTACCGTCTCAACGTCGTGGTGTAGTTTGTTATTCAAACACTTAATTATTTGGATGGGTATAATAATGAGTATAACTGATGTAAATAATAAATATAACATGTTAATGATTCTTTATAAATGATATACTATCCAATTACATAATATTTCACCATCAATATAATGATATTGTCGCTCGTGTGTGCGTACGGAATATTGTCTCCACAAACGCGATGAGTTTCATTTCTCATCATAATAATTCATAAATAATTTTCATTTTATGATTAAAAATAATTTTCAAGAACTTAATATAATTATAGATATGAATAAAAAACATCCTATTCATAACAAACATGGCTTACCTAACCAAGAATATAAAAGAAAATGAATCAGTTAACAACCGAAACGATGGTACTACTAAAATATTATTAATAAAGAAATATTAAAAGATCATATATGATATCATATTTATGTATATAGTTATTTTATAATTTAATAACAATTTTTTAACTACTATACAAGATATTAGCATACCATAGACTAAGGAAAAGTACAAGGTAAGGGTTAATTCCACAATATATTTATTATCCAAGGTTGTTTATACATGAGTATCTTCTAGGACCTATTTATCATCCACATCCATGTTTCTTAACAATATATTTCAAAACATTTTTACTATTTTCTAGACTATGGGTTAAATTCATTTATACCCTTGTTCTAATTTTTATAAAATGTTAATAAAGGAATCTTTTTGTCATTTTCCAAACACGGTCCTTTACGACCTTTTCGACAAACTTAAGGAAAAAATGTTTTTTTACTTATACATTTCGTGTGACTATTTTCCGCCGTTATAACACCTTTAAAGCTTCCCTTACAAAATTATAATAATATTTTCAAAATATAAATTTTCTTTTATAATTACATGACTTCTAAATGATTTCAAAATAGAAAGAGTTATTTCTCTCAAAAAGTTTTGAGTTCATCTTTGTCAAAATCCTTAAATAGATTTTAAACTTGTTTGAAGATTATTTATTATAATACAAATCTTCCATAATGTATTGAATGTTTTGTGATATATTTGACTGTGGATGTGTTATTTTTATACCATTCATGGTTTATGGAAAATATATTGACTTTTCATATGCTATTTTTAATATGAATGTTTATGTTATGTTTTAACCTTTTCATATGAGGAATGCATTGGACTTAGTAAGTGATGGGTGGAGCCCACTATAGCTCCTCGATGCATTGGTAGGTATCATGAGACAAACTACTCTTTTTGCACAAGTCCATGACAAAATCTTATTTCTAGTCTTTTCATAAGGCCTTGACTATGTGGTTATGAAGTTTATCATTATGAATTCTATAATTATAAAATTGGATATTTATATTACATGTGATTATTATACTAGTAAAATATCCACGTGAATAAGTAAATGGTATTATTTAATTTATATTTTCCATATTTCTTTGAATTTTATGTTTAAAAGAATTTTTTTTGGTCTTATACATTGACTTAAATGTTTATGATTACTTATGAAAGTTTCCTCTATATTGTTATCCTTTCTGAACAGCTATGCTCACCCCTTTCTATTTTTTATTTTTCCCAGGATGTGAAGAATTATATTATGACTGGCCTGTAGGGATATTCTAAGGGATATGAATGTGGTCAATGGAGAAAATTTTGATGTGGTTTTTAATTTTATAATGTAATGTAAAACTTATAAACGTATATGGTACTTCCAAGGATACTAAACTGATCGGTCTTTCAGGATTTGATGCCTTGTGATCATGAAAATGTTATGTCATAATGCACCAACTCTGGGTAACTTGGGTCGGGGTGTTACAGTTGGTATCATAGGAAGTTTATTACAAACTATGGAAACTGGGTTTATATAAATTCTAATTAGAGAACATTACCATAAGATTGACTTTGAGTATTAGTATAGAAGAACTTACTTGAATTTTGGTAATGGGGATATTCTGTGAATTTTCCAAAAAATACATCCTTTTTTGGATACGAGCTGGTAGAGGCGGCTCTGGCACATATGTATCTAGGAGTGAAAACTCCGACAAGGAGTTTCTGGCTTGACCCGGGGTATCCTAGTATATGAAAACGGTCCTTGCTGCACTCTTCGTTATGAAAATCCCTGGGGATATTCATAGAATAATTCACATTTTATTTACAAACCATTATGAAGGATTTGTGA
Source organism: Viscum album (assembly GCA_963277665.1). Classification (NCBI taxonomy): domain Eukaryota; kingdom Viridiplantae; phylum Streptophyta; class Magnoliopsida; order Santalales; family Viscaceae; genus Viscum; species Viscum album. The sequence goes on along the minus strand of OY728147.1, from coordinate 389,951,629 downwards.
GTATATACCTCCTCAAAGAATTTTCTTTATGATTATGGATTATATCCATAAACAGTTCAATTTATGTTAAGTGTTTTACAAGTTTGGAATTATGTATTGTGATTCAAAACTAATCTACTCTATGCCATTATTTAGAAATGGTGCTTAGAGGAAGGAATGGAAATTGTATCAATGAACGTAATCCATGTAGGGATTTCTATCCTATTCAAGATAATTATAGTGGAGCTGGTGATGCAACTGGTGCTGATACACTTATCACCATACTGGGAAAACTCACTAATGTTATGAATAATAACCTTACCCGTATGGAGCACCTTAATCCACAACACGGAGGACCAATGTTATACCACTTAATGAGGAAAAAACCACCAACATTCAATGGGAGTAAAAATCCATCAATATCTGAGCAATGGATAAATTCCTAAGAGAAAATATTTCAATATTTTGGGAGTAGTGAAAGGTAAATAGTTGTCAGGGCAGTTTATCGCCTCACGGTAGATGCAGATCAATGGTGGTCATTAATCTAAAACACAGAGGAAGATGAAGAATTATGAAACATGGAATGGAGGGATTTTAAAGATATTTTCTTAGAAAAATACTTTCCTCATGACCATCGAGTGAATATGGAAATAAAATTTTTTGAGTTTGAGGAAAAAGGAGGATGAGAATGTTGCAATGTATGAGGGTAACTTTACAAGGTTGGCAAGGCATGCAGTGGATTATATACGTAACCCAATTAGTTATATTTATTAAATATTTTATGTTTTAAAACCATTCCTCTGTCGAGAATTAGTCTCATAATCCTTCTCATCATATGAAGATACTATCTCATGCACTATCAAGACAAAAAAGGATTTCTATAAGTCTTACGACTTTAATTCAAAGAAAGAGAAAAAGAGATCTGATGAACACTCTGGAAATGAAAATAAGTGGAAGAAGGGAAAAGTTGAATATCCATCCTATGGTAAATGTGGGAAGAAACACCATGGTACTTTCTTGAAGTGAATGGGAGTATGTTACAAGTGTGGTGAAAAAGGAAACCAAGCTCATGATTTTAAGGAGAATAAAGAGGCTGTCAATGTTGAATTCTACCATTGTAGAGAAAAGGGGAATTATTCAAATGAATGTCCTAAGAGCCAAGGGAAATTACCTCAGAAAATTACAAGGGGTAAATTCCAAGCTTATGCGATCACTATTGTAGAGGTTGAAGCTCCGAAAGACGTGGTGGCATGTAAGTTAATGGTTTCTTCAAGTTTATCCAATGATTAATTTGATTTTGGATCATTTCATTTTTTTACATCATTCCAGTTTTCAAAGAAAATTAGATATTTTCAATTTGACTGAACAAGGGATTAGTCAGTCAAAACACCTAACGGAAGTATCATCACAACAAAGTTTTGTGAATCAGTTCCCATTAGGATATATAAATGTTCTTTATCTGTTGATATTATCATCATACCCATGATTGAATTTGATATAATCCTCGGAATATATTGGATTTTAGACCATGATGTGAAAATTTATTGTAAGAAGAAGGAGGTTACAATTTTCGATGTTGATAAAGAGTACCTTATCTTTAGAGTAGAAACGTCACCACATGATTCTTATCTAGATCCACCCCCCAGTATCTCTTACAAATTCAATTATTGGGGAAGAAGGGAATGAAATAAATATGGGTGAGGAAAATAATGTTTTAATGGAGGACATACCTATTATACATGACTATGATGATGTGTTTCTAGAGGATTTACTTGGACATCCTCCAGAAAGGGAAATTGAGTTTTCCATTGATTTAATTCCTGGTTCAAGGCCCACATCAAAGACCCCTTATAGAATGGCCACCATGGAATTAGTGTAACTAAAGAAACAACTATAGGAATTGATTAATAAGGTAATTATTCTACCTAGTGTTTCTCCGTGGGAAGCCCTTGTCCTTTTTGTTAAGAAAAAAGACAGATCTATGAGGTTGGGCATTGACTACAGGGAGATCAATGCTATAACAATAAAGAACGAGTATACCCTACCTTTCATTGATAATTTATTCAACCAACTTCATGGGATCAATATTTTCCAAAGATTGACCTTTGATCTAGATATCATTAGTTGTGTGTAAAGAAGGATGACATTCCAAAAACAGTATTTCGAAACAGGTACGTGCATTATGATTTTATAGTAATTTCTTTTGAAATGAATAATGCACCCTCTTTCTTCATGGATCTAATGAATAGAGTTTTCAAGGAATATATTGATGAATTTGTACTAGTATTTATTGATGATATTTTGGTATACTCAAAAATCTATGAAGATCATGAAAATCACTTGCGCACTATTCTGAAAACCCTCAGAAGAAATGAATTATATGGGAAGTTTATCAAATGTGAATTATGGCCTCAAGAGATTTATTTTCTTGGACATATTATCACAAAGGATGGAATCTCTGTTGATCCTTCAAAGACCAGGGCAATCTAAGAATGGCCAGCACTGATGAGTATAACTTAGGTATGCAGTTTTATCAATTTAGCAGGTTATTTATCGATGTTTTGTGCAGAATTTTGCCCGGTTGGCTAACCAATTAACCAAGCTCACATAGAAAGGGGTTAATTTGTTTTGGAAAAAAGAGTGTGAAGAATGTTTTGAATAACTGAAGAGATTATTATTCAATTCTCCTATATTGAATCTACCATCGAGGAATGATGGGTTTGTTATTTATAGTGATGCATCAAAGAAAGGACTTGGTTGTGTCCTTATGCAGAATGATAGAGTTATTTCCTATGCATCACGACAGCTAAAAATTGAAGAGAAAAACTATCCGACTCATGATCTTGAGTTATTAGCTGTTATCTTTGCTCTGAAAATATAGATACACTATCTCTATGGTGGAAAATATGAGATTTATACTGATCACAAGAGTTTGAAGTATATTTTCTCATAGAAATAACTCAACATGAGGAAAATATGATGGATTAAACTACTCAAGGATTATTATTTCACTATACACTACCATTCGGGGAAGGAAAATAAGGTGGAAGAGGCCTTTAGCAAAAAGTATCATGTAGTTTTGAATAATATGAGAGTTGAAAGGGATACTATTTTCATGGATCTAGTAAATATAGATACGGGAATAACCGTGGAAGGTAAAACTTCAATAATATTTCAAATGGTTTCCAAACCATGTTTACTAGAAAGGATAATGATTTATCAGACTGATGATGAGGAGTTTCAAAAGAATATTAAAGCTGTGAATGATTGGAGATTGAGTGAATTCATGTATGAAGATGGAATTTTGAAATATGGGAAGAGAATTTTTGTTCCCGATATACCAAATCTAAAAAGTGAATCATTGGATGATGCCCATAGCTCCAATTTTTCTATACACCATGGGAGCACCAAGATGTATAGAGTGTTGAAGGAACATTTTTGGTGGGACAACATGAAAAGGGAGATTGCTGATTTTTGTCAAGATGTATGGTTTGTCAACAAGTGAAAGTTGGAAGGCAACAGACTAGAGGAGTCATTAAACCTCTTCCCATACCTGAGTAGAAATGGGATAATATTATGATGGAAGTTTTCATGGGGCTACCAAAGACTCCTAGAAGGAATGATGCAATATGGGTCATTATTGTTCGTCTTACCAAGTCAGCACATTTTCTTACTATAAGATAAGATTTATCACTTGAACATCTATAAATACTATATATTAATGAAGTTATAAGACTTTATGGCGTACCCCTATCGATACTGAACTTAGTTTGGGCACTACCTACCACCTTCAAACTAATGGACAATTAGAATAGACTATTCAAACCTTATAAGACATATTGAGAATTTTATCACTTGACTTTCAAGGTATTTGTGATTAATATTTACCTCGGGTAGAATTTTCTTATAACAGTAGATTTCATTCAAGTATTCAGATGGTAACATATGAAGTGTTATATGGCAAGAGATGTCACACACCAACTTGTTGGGATGATGTTGTTGGAATAAAACTTGTAGTCCCAGAACATGTAGAGGAAACAATGGAAAAAGTGAAGATTATCCAAACCCACCTCAAAAAAGACCAAAGTAGGAAAAAGAGATATGCCGATAACCAAAGGAAAGATTTGGAATTTCAAGTAGGAGAACATGTTTTCTTGAAGGTATCTACATGGAAGGGTGTTATAAGATTCAGTAAAAAGGGTAAATTAAGTCCCATGTACATCGGACTTTTTGAAATTCTAGAATGAATTGGAGTTGTAGCTTATTGTTTGCCAATGCCTCCAAGTCTCTCCAAAGTTCATAATGTGTTCCACGTATCATTGATGAGAAAATACATGCCTAAATCAAAGAATGTACTCACTTATGAAGAATTATAACTAAAACTAAATCTTTCTTATTGTGAAGAGCCTATCATAATTCTTAATACTATAGAACAAGTGTGGAGAAACTGGACGACTCGTCTGGTGAAAGATCTATGGAGAAAGCATAAGATGGAAGAGGCAACATGGGAACCCGAGGAACTCATGATGAAAAACCACTCAAATCTTTTTATGCTGTAATATTATAGAAATTTAGAGGATGAAATTATTTTAAGGAGGGGATAATTTAACACCACAAGATTCAACATTATCTTTCCCTTTTAATAATACAATATCTTGCGCTGTACGCAACTCAAAGTTTTAACATTTCACAACCAATGAAACTAGTCATTATGAATATTAATACCCACTTTTTAAAATTTTATGGATTTCAATTTTCAAAATGGACTTAATTTTTGGATTTAGAATATCAAAATTATCTTAGAGTGAATTTTGGTATTTTTCTAAATACTTTCAATTTTTTATGAATTGTGAAAAACACTGCATTATTGTTTAAATCCGACTTTTTATTTAAAAAAATAGTTATTTTATTTTAATTTATTTTGGGCCAAAATAGATACATAATACCAATACATGTTCAATGTAATTAATTTTATTCATTTTATATTATGTTTAGTTATATGAAATTTTATTGAAATTTTTACCGTATTTTACACACCTTCTAGGAGAATTTAGAATTTTGCATAAAACTTAATTTTACTGCTTCTATGAGTTGAATATCAAAAATCCAAGAGACACATTTAATATCTGTAAGTAAAATGTGGTTCAATAAGATGAAAATAATGTTTGGTGAATAGTAACTTTGGACTTTTATTTACCATGGTTAAAAGTAAATAGGGTAATTAAAGGTAAAACTGATATTATAATTACCCTAACACATGTCTTAATTCTATTGGATAAATTTAATTTGACCAAAAACAACCATAGGAATAAAATATTATCCTTTTGGTCCACTTGGATTAGATTAGGACATTTATTATTATTTTATTTAAACAAGAGTTAAAAGTGTTAAATTCAATGTTTAATAACTAAACCATTTTTAATATAAGGTTACACACATTGTAAAGTTGACTATAAATATTCATTATAAATATAAAAATATTTCCTACACAATTTTATTTTATTTATAATTTTTAGACATTAAATAATTTAATTTATTTATGACACAATGATGATGCAGTAATTACCTTATTAATGAATTATTAAAATAATTTGATATTATACATATCCAAATAAATGTAAATTGAGACTTCTTATAAATTACAATAATTTTCTAGATTAATATGACATGTTAGGGATGAATAAATAAATTCTATTATAAGTAATAACGTATTTATGGATTTCACAAAAATTAAATACTAAATAGTGTCAAAATTGACATAATTGAGTTTTTTAAAGAAATACCATAGTATTAATTTATATAATATTATAAAAAATATAAGTTTTAGCCAAATTACTTTTATAATGTTATATATATTAATAATGAACCACTTTGGGTTCTTTTGGTTGTTTATACTATGTTTATTAACCATATAATATAAAAATACAAAGAGTCATGGTAAATGTCAAACTAGTTAACTAAGAGTTAAATCTAAAACATAAGGTTGATATGGAGACCTAAAACTATGTAAAACCTATTGGTTGAGATGTTTTCGACCCATACCCACCTTAACCTCGAAATAAATCATTTTGGATCCATTAGAAACTGAAAATGATTTTATTATAAAATAATAATTCAAGATTTTCTTAAAGTGACCCTCACCTCTCTTATAAAAGGGTACTTCCCATCCACTCAATTTCACACATACAAAGCCATTTGGCTCCCCCAAACGCTGCCCAAATACCTTCTCAACTTCTATCACATCAACCAAGATTCCTTATTTTGATTAAAAATCCAACCTGAGGATCCCTTTTGATCAACTCAAAAGGAAACACCCGAAGAGGGGGTAATAATTTCCCCACCATCTTTCAAGTTCTTTTTGTAAGAGCTAGTGTCCTAGAACCAACTGGTTTTACTTTTATCAAATGCATATTTAATGTATTATTATATATTGTTCATTATTCTACATGACTATGAGGTAATAATGTCCTAGAGTATTTGTTGCATTGATAAGGTCATGGAAATTTTCTAATCTGATGAGAAACTTGAATTGCTTTAACAATATTCTTAAATATAGTTTTGTAGTTGGATGACATGTTATGATGGGACACATAGCATGAAGAACGTTAGGTGTAAGTACTCATAAGCAGACGAGACTTCCTCTCATGAAGTTCTCACTTGGTAACCTCCAAGATATAAGATTATGAGAACAAACCTGCTAGTTGGAATTATGCATGTTTTGGTGTCATCAGATATTTCTATATACGATCATGTGTAATAATACCTAGACTTTAAAATTATTTTTAATATACGTCAAAACTTACACACTTTTATTTACTAACAAAAACTGTCATCCAGATAGTTGGCAGGAAGTAGGTTATGTTGGGTCCATCACGAGTGGCATGTTATTAATGGATAAGTCGAGGAAGGATTTGTGCCTTCTATTTATGGAAGTTGATATCTTAGCCCTTTGATTGAAATAGAATCATCGTGTGAAATTCCATGGCCATGGTGTAACGACAAATTTATTTTTGTTTGTCAAAGAACGACATAAGAAGCATAAAAGTTGATGACACAATCATGAAACCTACTTGATGAGATATTACGACAAAGTGATTATATTACACAGTGGGCATTCGTATGTGGATGTCATTGATGCAACTTTACATTCTTTCTCTTGGGTGCCTTGACCCGTTGATAGATATTACTCTTGCACTTTAGTCAAACCCGCCTAATGCCAACGAGAAAGAATTTTATAGGGTCACACACTAAGTGTTTTTTGTGGTCTCGGTTAAATTCTATTTGAATTTAAATAATGAAATAAATATTATTCTTAAGACTGCGGAATAATTTTTTTCAAGTTATAATGATCGTATAAATTAAATAAAACTTATTTATTTATTTTATTGAACATTTAATAAATATTTATTTACTATTTTGTAAATAAAATATTTAATTAAGAGAATACATTATTTATTTATTTATTCGAGTGTTCAATAAATGGAAGTGGTGTTCAATCAGACCAAGGTTAGTCCAGTAGTAAAATAATTATTTTCAAGATGGTAAATAATTATTTAACTAGTTGGCACAAATTAAAATAACGCCGCTATTATTTTATGTCATGGAATTTTATTTATAATTTTGTTTTAAGCAAGTTGGTTCATAATAAATAATGATGCGGTATTATTATTAAATTCATTGTTTTCTCTAAGTCCATGAATATATTTAATTATTGCTGTGAAATTAAATATTGTAACTGAAATTCCATGTATATAAATAGGCAAGTACATCTATTGTGACAGACACCACACCACATGCCCGGTGAATTGAGAATTTTTTAGCCAAACAATTTCTCTTTCAAATCCACTTATCTCCCCTCTAAATAGAGAGAGACGTTCATCAAGGAAGAAGAACAAGAGATCAAGAATGACTAACACAATACACTAGCTTCTCCGCACTAGCATTCGGAGAATGATCTGTGTCGATCAAAGGCCATCAGAGCACGTTTGGATCACTGCTAGAGGGATTTTAGTTTAGATCTTTACAAGAGCAACGAGATAATCTTGAAGGGTAATTCCAGATGATCAACTTTATCAACAAAGAAAAATAACAAAGATACATGTATTATTTTTGTTTATGAAATTAATTAAATTTATTATAAACATGATTTGGAAGATCCTCTCTAAGGTTTTGGGTATCTTTCTTCTTTATCTAAATCTTTGATTATATTCCATGGAGACTGAAATTCATCATCATATTGATCCTGGAATAATCATTATTCATGGTAAAAATCAATGTTCAGTACCTTCCCAACCACGCCTCTACTGTGCATGGAACCTTTAAGTGGTATCAGAGTGATTACATCATAGTTTGTAATTATTTAAATATTTTATTAATGAATTACACATTTAATAATTTAGTTGTTTCATTTCAAGTTAATAATTCTAAAAATATGAATCTCGAGATCTATTCCTTCTCTTTTGTTTCTTATTCACATTACAGAAACGATCTTTTCTTTTAATTTTTATTAAAATAAAATAGAGGATCTCATCTGGAGGTGCCAAAGCTTCTTGTCCGTACAACACCAGAACACACGGCGTGCGTTCGATAGTACACGTCGTGTATTCAAGATTTAATGCATCAGATAGGTCTTCCAAACCAAGTCGTGTGTCAGAGTATTTCTAAGTCTTAAATGACTTCATGTGTTGACCAGGAACAAGTGGAACACAGTTTATAGATTACACACCCTGCGGCCCAATGGAAACGACATGTAGTCCCTTCAGGTTAGGGTTAGACCATATACCCCATACATGACTTTCCCATCTGGAGACCGTGTAATGAGGTACTACATAGCGTGTGGCCCACTAGACACACCGTGTTCTTTGAAGATTTCCGAAGTATACTCACACACCATTTCCCTGGGCCTGTACTTTGGATAGACTGTGAAAAATAAAACACGTCATGTAGTTGGAACTACACGTTGTGTACTCATCCAAATTACACATATTTATTAAAATTTATTATTATATTATACAAACCCATGAAACATGTACCATCATGTGGGAATAAAGTTGATGCACAACACGTGATATGTGTTTTATATATATGTGTTTAATTTACCAATTGTTTAATGTTCATTTCTACTTATTGGGTAGTTATGAATAGGAATTCACTGGGTTGCATCCATGGTACAAGTTGTGTATAAATATAATTTTAAATGAATTTATTTGTTTAAAATTATGATGGATGATAATATCAAGTAAATTCAGAAATGAGTTTAAGATAAAAGGATTGATTAATTAAAGATGATAATTAATTGATTTGAGCATGATTTATCTTAAACAAGAACGATTAAAGAATTTATTTCTAGTTTTATTTATGAGTAAATATCGTTGCATGTATGGATGATCATGAGCTAGACCAAGACCTTTGTATGTGGATGGTTTCTTTTAATTTATTTATTTGAACTAAATTTTTTGGACCTCTAGCCTTATCCTCATTAAAATGCAGGGCCTACGTGCCCAAGGTTTCTTTTATGTAAAACCCCTTTTTACCCCTCACATACATTTGAGTTAAAAAATGTATATGTAATGCATGGAATTCCCAAGCTAGTGGAGGCGGTTCAATCTGGATCCGAGATGAAACAAATCCCAGGAGATACAAAGGTGGACAAGTGGAAGATGTAAACACGAACCCAAAAGGTTCAAGGTGTTTCTCCCAAATGGTAGAGTTAATTTATCAACCGATATATAAACTAACCATTAGAAAAGATCATGATTATGCCTTTTACTTTACTTATTTTTGTTAGTTTCATTTTTTATCATTATGGATGTGTTGTCACGATCACATAATTAATAAATTAAACAAGCAAGCAAGACAGAACTATAATAAACTAGACTTTTGCATAAATACTATCAAGACATGTTTAATCAATTAATTAAGTTACACTTAATATTAATAATCGTGTGATAATGATAATAAAAAATTCAATCATAATAGATAAAAAGCCCCTCAAATAAAATACTAAGTCAGAACAACCCTTCCGTTACTTGATTAAGAGCAAAACTCAATAAACCTATGTGTTTGACGAACCCTTGTTTGGACACTTACTTTTATACAGCAAGCCCTTATGAGAGGTTTAGGGTTAACATAACCATATTACATCAAGAGGATTATACCTTTCTAGATATGCTGTAATATTGGAGGCAAGAGTTGAGGAAATCCAAAGTCATGATTTCAGGACTGGGGAGTCCACTCAAAATATCATGGAGTTGCAAGCTTGTAGTTGGAAAAGACCTTCCTACTTAAATACCATCTAACATCTTGATCAACCCTTTTTGGGGTTATTCAAAGGGTAATATGGATCCTTTACACTAGAATGTCCTGGCAACTGGACATTTCGAGTTCAATGGTGAGGGCTATTGGGACTTGATAAAATAGTGGGAGACTTATTAAAATTTATTATTTCTTATAAAATGTAATCAAGAATGTACTAAAGATCTGATCTTTTAATTATAGAATAAAAATGAAAAACTCGTTAACCACACTATCCCTACAATCAATTCTGGATAAAGACAACATCCTCAGTGACAGTAACTACCAGGAATGGTTTAGACACCTTCAGGTTATCCTATGCCATGAACAGAAGTCTCACGTGCTAGAGTCATCTTTACTTGATCCGCCTTCCAAAGAGGAGAGTGATGAGGGTTTACTAGTCTATTGGAAACATATTAATGACGCGGTCAATGTTCAACGTTTGATGATATCAACAATGTCTAGTGAGATCATGAAGTCTCATGAAAACATGGATTCTTATAGCATGCTCGAGAACCTCCGTGGTCTTTACTAGGAGAGAGAAAGACAAGAAAGGATTGATATCTATAATGCACTCTTTTAGAGTAATCTTGGAGAATGTGCCCCGGCTAGGTCTCATGTATTCCAGATCATTGTCTACATTGAGATCTTGGAGGTTCTAGGGTTTAAACTCCCCAAAAAATTGGGCACCAACCTCATTCTTGCATCACTCCCTCAGAGATTCTCTAACATTGTTGTCAATTTCAACATGAAAAACATTGAGAAGTCTTTATCTGATCTTCTTATTGTCATTCACCTAGTGAACAAAGATATGAAGTGCGAAAATCCTTCTATCCTTATGGTGAATAATAGGAAATGGAAGGATAATAAATTTAAGCCCAAATCTTCTTCACTACCTTCCATTAAAACGAATATCAAATGGGGGCAAGGGAATATAAGGTTCTTTGTTTCACATGTGGCAAGAAGGGACACTGGAAGAAAACATGCACCCAGCCTATGAAGCAAGGGGAAGCTTCAGGTGAATTTTCTATCAAATGAAATCTATCTATTTCTATAAATTGGGTATTAGATATAGTTTGTGGTGCTCACATATGTATCCAAATTCAGGAACCAAGTTGATTCAAGAAGATTGATCGAGGGGATGTAGATCTATGAGCAGCCAACAGAGCAAGACTTTCTGTTGTAGATGTCAGGGACTACCACCTCACATTTCCAACTGGGACGATCTTGGTGTTAAAGGGTTCTTATTATGTTCATTCTGTTATTAAAAACATTATTTATGTATCCAGATTAGATACATATGGATTTGTTTTTTTGGTTTGGAAATGAATGTTGATTCTTTTACAAAGATAGAATTTGTTATGGTAGGGCACATTTATACATTAGACATTACATGATGGATAACAAAAACCAAGTAATGGTAATTGATAACAAAGAAACATCACATGAATCATACAACACCCAAATTTGGCATCACTAACAAGGTCATGTAAACGAGAAATGCTTTACAGAGTTACATCAAGATGGATATTTAGATTCATTCGAACTAAAACCACTTCGCGTATGTCATGCATGTTTACAAGGCAAAATGACCAAATCCCTATTTATTTGGAAAGGTGAAAGGGATAAAGATCTTCTTGAGTTGGTTCATATTGATGTGGGTGGACCATTTTTGTTGAAGAAATGGGAGGGTACTCATAATTCATAACTTTTACTGATGATTTTAGTAGATATGAATATATCTACTTAATGAGGTATAGCTGGATTATTTTGATAAATTCAAAGAATACAAGAAGGAAGTTGATAACTGGCTTGGTATGAAGATTAAGAAACTCTTTTCAGACCAAGTTGAAGAATATCTTATTCAATACTTCATTGATTACTTATGGGAGTTTGGGATCTTATCCCAACTCACTCCTCCAAACACGCCCTAGTGGAATGGTGTAAGCGAAAGGAGAAACCACACCCTGTTGGAAATGGTGAGATAAATAACGAGTCATGGGAGTCTTCCATTATCCTTTTGGGGATATGAGTTACAAACAATGAAACATATAATAAACCAAGTACCAACTAAATTGGTAAATGGTATTCCATATGAGTTCTGGAGGGGAAGAAAAGCCATGATATCTAATTTACATGTGTGGGGTAGTAAATAATTTGTTAAGGCCTCTTCAGGTAACAAACTCTCACCCTAAGGCACAAAGTGTACATTTATAGGATGCCCCATGGAAACAAGGGGATATTACCTATACAAACCCTTAGACAAAAAGTTTATAGTGGAAAGACATGTCATATTCCTTGATAGGAAGAATATCTCCAAAATAGATAGTGGGAGTGAGATAGACTTCAATGAAGTCAAGGCTCGAGGTACACAAGAGTTGGTACAGGAAACAATTCCACAAAGCCCCATGAAAGAATAATATGTTCCAGAGACACAAGTAATACGTAAGAGTACAAGAGTGGTTAGAGAACCAGAATGGTAAGGTTTTCTATTTACCAAGGATGGTGACTTCTTATTAGTTGATAATAATTATCCTCTGACCTACAAGGAAGAAGTAAGTGGCACAGATGTTGCCAAGTGGAAAGAATCCTTGAATTCTGAAATGTATTCCATGTACCAAAACCAAGTTTGGATTTTGGTAGAACCTCCAGTTGAGATGAAGCCTGTTGGTTGAAAATGGGTATTCAAGAAGGAACTGGACATGGAAGTATAGGTCAGTACCAATGAGGCAAGACTGGTTGCAAATAGTTTTAAATAGTGTCATGGAATAGTCGACGATGAAATATTCTCACCACTTGCAATGCTGAAATGCATCAGAATTCTACATGCTATTAAGGCTTACCATGACTATGATATTTAAAAAATGGATGTCAAAACAGAATTCCATAACGGGAACCATCAAGAAGATTTATACATGACACAACCTGAAGGGTTTGTGACTCCAAAGGATTCCAATAAGGTATAAAAGTTTCAAAAATACATTTATGGATTAAAGAAATCATCCAGGTCATCAAAAATTTGTTTTGATGAAGCTGTAAAAGAATTTGGTTTTATAAATAATGAATGTGAGATTTGTGTCTTCAAATGGTTTAGTGGGAGTGCAGTCGTTTTCCTAATAGTATATGTTGATTGCATATTACTTATTGGAAATGAGATACAAGTCTTATAGTCTATTAAGTCATGGTTGAATCAATTATTCTCCATGAAAGACTTGTGAGAGGTAGCATATATTCTTAGGATCAAGATACATTGTGATAGATCCAAGAGATTGTTGGGCCTATGTCAAAGTACATTCATTAATATGATACTGAGGAGATTTAGTATGGAACAATCCAAGAGGGGATTGTTGCTAGACTCACATGGTATTCATATTTCCAATAAAATGTGTCCTCAAACACATGAGGAAATAAATATAATGGAAAGGACTCCATATGCATCAGAAATTGGGTAAGTCATGTATGTCATGCTATGTATTATGCTGGATGTCTCCTACGCATTGAGTGCGGTAGGAAAATGTCAAGCTGACCCAGGTGACCACCATTGGATGGAAGTCAAGACTATCCTAAAGTATCAGAGGTGTACTAAGGACATGTTATTGGTTTACAGAGGAGATGAGGAACTATTCATCAAAGGATATGCAGATTCTAGTTTCCAGACTGATCAAGATGACATGAAGTTACAAATGGGATACATCTTCACATTGAATGGAGGTGAAGTGAGCTGGAAGAGCTCAAAGTAGAGTGTGATTGCAAATTATATAGTAGATTCTGAGTATATTGCAGCTTCTCGGGCATCTAATGTAGCAGTTTGGATGTAAAGCTTCATCCAAGAGCTAGATGTGATACCTAGAAGTAAAGATCCCATCACATTGTACTGTGATAATACTGTAGTGGTGGATCTCACAAAATATCCAAGGCACATCATTGGACGAAACACATACTTCAGAAGTATCATCTCTTGAGGGATTTTCCTGAGAGATGTGAAGTTACAATGAGAAATATTTCTACAAAAGACAATGGGGCAGACCCCTTTACAAAAGCCTTGACTCAGCTGAAACATGACCATCATGTGAGGTCTAGAGGACTAAAAGTCGTAGGTAGTTATCTCTAGTCCAAGTGGGAGATTGTAAGAGTTGGTGTCCTAGAACCAACTGGTTTTACTTAGATTACATGGATATTTAATGTATTATTACATATTTTTCATTATTCTGTATGACTATGATGAAATAATGTCCTAGAGTGTTTGTTGCATTGATAATGTCATGGCAGTTTCCCGCTATGATGAGAACATTGAAATGCTATAAAACTATTATTAAATATAGTTCTATAGTTGGATGACATGCTATGATGGGACACGTATCATGAAGACTGTCAGGTGAAATTACTCTTAAACATATGATACTTCCTCTCATTAAGTTTGCACTCAGTAATCTCTAAGATAGGGGATTATGAGAACAGAACTATTAGTAGGAATTCTGCATGTTTTGGTGTCATCAGATATTTCTATCTGAGAGATTGTGTAATAATACTTAGACTTTAAGAATATCATAAATATGTGTCATGACTTACACACATTGATTTACTAACAAAAACCATCATGCAGATAGTTTTTGGGAAGTAGGGTACATTGGGTGCGTCATGAGAGGCATGTTATTAATGTATACGTCAAGGAAGGATTTGTCCCTTCCATTTATGGAAGTTGATATATTGGAACTTTGATTGAAATAGAACTGTTTCCAAAAATTCCACGGCCATGGTGTAACGATGAGTTTATTTCAGGCAGTCAAACTACGATGTATCAAGCATAGAAGTTGATGACACAATCATGAGACCTGCTTGATAAGATATTGCGACGAAGGGATTATATTACACAGTGTGAATTCATATGTGGATGTTGTTTTTGTGACTCTATGTTGTTTCTCTTCGGTGCCCTTGTAGAGACCCTAAGCTTAACGTACCTGGACATTACATTACTTTTGTGGAATAGTTAGTAAATTACAAAAACACACACACACAAGGACCGTAATAGTTTAGTGTCTTTGGAAACTTGAAATATAATCTTCTAATCGTGGTGAAAGATCTTCAACATCTCCCATAAAGATCTTCCTTTTTTTTCTTACCTAAAACCTTTCTTTATATCCTGGGGAAAAGAAAACATAAAAGGGTGAGCTCAAATGCTCATTATGGGTAAACAAAAGAAATATCAATCACATCATATTCATAAGAACATAACATTTTGGAAATCTTAACCTGCAAAACAGATCATAATATCATAACATGGGATAAATCATAGTAGTGAAATGTAATCCCAATAATCATAACTTAAAACATGAAACTTTGTGTCATACACACATAATAATAGAGAATAATTTCTTATTAGTCAATACTCATTGCCAATACTATCTTAGTGGACAAAGTCCCTTTCTGAACCAAGTTCACTCCTCGTTTCAGTCCTGTTTCACTGATCTGGTATAACCTACCGTTCCAGCCATGTCTATCTCATGAGATATAAAATCATTACCCAATGCATTGGAGGGAGATATAGGTCCCACCCATCTCATAATGATACCATTCTTATGTGTGCCACAAAGTCATAAATCATACATCATTGCATAACCCATATAGTAAAAATGGGATTCCTAAACAGCATGACATCATAAAACAATTCATATAAGATAAAGGAATTCATAAAAATATTTCCATCACAATATAATCAAATCCATGTAATAATGGGGTTAGAAATAGAACCCTATATTATCTTAGATCGAAAATGATTTTGATAAAATACTTGAACTCCATTCTTGAGGAAAATATCCTTTCTACATCAAAAACACTTTTCCTTTCTTAACATGTCATACAATTCTAAACTAAGAGAAGTTGATTAAAAATAAACTTGAAAACTTGTAAAGTAATATTCTTTGATATAATGTTTTAAAAATCCATTCATGCCGTATAAGTTTAAAAAAACATTCTTCTCGTACTTTTGTCGGAAAAGTCAAAAAGTACCTCGTATGAAAAACAAAAAAAGATTCCTTTCATATCTTTTACTAAAAACTCACCAAAGGGTAAAATTGGATTTAAACAATTTTAGGTGGATGGAAATAATATTACATATTGAGGAAACATGGATGTGGATGGTAAAATACACCCCAGTAAATACCAAAGAATAAATAATCTAGGATAAAAATGAGATTGTGATATTTCACTTACCTTAGGTCCGATTTGCTTCGTATGTGTCCGAACCTCCTGTATAATGATTTAAATAATGTCATTGGCTTATTCCAGAATCATACTCATTGTTATGATATCATATATGGTTCACTTATGGCTTTATATTACCCGTTCTTTTGTAAATTCCATGTTAAAGAGCGTTTTGGGTAAAATCGTTTCATTTGTCGTCCGTGTTTTGACTTGTAATTATTCATATGATTACTTAGATAATGATTAATTAATTACAGAATATAAAACTTGATTTATATATAATATATATTCAGAATATATATATATATATATATAATAGATCAGTAAATGGAAAGAAATACACCATTCATGGAGACGGTAGACCGTTCGTACGCATGAACGCTGTTTTCTTTTCCTTATTGAGTTGAATGGAATTAAGTAGATGACATACATATATATACACATAAATCCAGAATCATTATTATATAATGTATTTAATTATTACTTATTATATATACTTTATAATCATTCATGAATGGTTAACGTGGAGAATGAATCTCATCGCGTCGTGGAGACGGTAGTCCATACGTACGCACGAGCGATGATATCGTTCTAATGATTGTGGGATTGTATTGGAGTGTATATATAATATTTCAGAATCAATATCACTTTACAATAATCATATATAGTTATTATTTACACCATTATACCCATCCAAGTAAGGTGGTGGTGGAAAATAGATTACACCACGGCGTGGAGACGGTATTCCGTACGTACGCACGCGCGGTGATTTTGTTTTCCGTAGGATGGATAGATGGTGAAATAAAGTTGTTTCATAATTATAATAACATATAAATATATAAGTGATACTTATGTTATTACTTCATAATGAAACAACCTATGAAGAAGAAGTGGAAGAATAAATAAAGATGAATGAATCGGTAACGGACATTACCTCTTCTTTGAAGCGCCTCTTTGAGATCTCCTTTTAGGGCACTAAAATTGGTCTTTGAGGAATACCAGAACCTATAGGATGTTTCTAGGGAAGTGGAGAAGGGAATTTGGCAGGGGTATTCCGAGCTTTAAGGCTCAAAGTGGTGTGAGGAAGAGAGGGAGGAGGTGCCCTTTTATAAGGGAGGAGAGGGGTACCTTTGGAATAACTAAAACTATTATTTTATTATAAAGTCAAATTCGGTTTTAAATAGCTCCAAATTGATTTATTTCGAATCTAAGGTGGGCTTGGTTGAAATCCTCTAATCCAATAGAATTTAGACAAGTTTAGGTTCCTATTTTAACCTTATCATTTAGTTTTAACATTAAGTTAAATAATTTTACTTTTACAGTGTCTTCTTGTGTTCTTATACTATAAGGTTAATAAACTTACTATAAAAAGACAAAAGAACCCCAAGTTGTTTATTATTAATATATATAACCTTATCTAAGTCATTTGGCCGAACCTTAGATTTTTAGGAATAAAATAACAATTAATAATATAATATTTTATTAAAAAACTATTTTATGTCAATTTTGACAATATTTTGTAATTGATTTTTGTGAAAATCATAATAGATTGATTAGTTCGAAAAAAGTAAATTAAATCAATAATAATATGTCATGTTAACCTAGAAAATTAGTTGATTTCATAAAAAGTCTGAAATTACAATTATTTGGGTATTTATAACATCAATTATGTCAATATTTCATTAATAAGATAATTACTGCATCATCTTTGTGTCATAAATAAATTAAATTATTTAATGTCTAAAAATTACAAATAAAATACCATTATGTAGGAAATCTTTTTATCTTTCTAATTACTATTTATAGTCGAATTGATCTTATGTATAACCCTATATTAAATATGATTTACTTATTAAACAATGATTTTAACTATTTTAACCCTTCTTTAAATAAATTAATAATAAATGTCCTAATCTAATCCAAGTGGGCCTAAATGGTCATATTTTATTCCTGAGGTTTTTTTTGGTCGAATTACACTTATCCAATAGAATTAGGACATGTGTTAGGGTAATAATAATATCATTTGTACCCGATTTAATTTTAACCGTGGTAAAAAAAAGTAAAAAGTTACTATTCACCAAAAATTATTTTCATCTCATTGAACCAAATTTTACTTACTGACATCAACCGTGTCTCTCGGATTTTTGAAATTCCACTCACAAAAGTGGTAAAATTATGTTTTATGAAAAATTCATTTTTCTTAACTACCACTTAGTGGTTTCACTATTCATCAAAAAAATGAAAGTTTCCAGAAAAATACCAAAAATTAGGCCTAAGATATATTTGATATTATGAACTCAAAAATGATGTCTATTTTACCAAATTCAACACATATCAGTTGCATTAATTAATTTAAAAATTAATTCCCATCGTCAAAACAAATAGCGTGTTCTTAAGAGATAATAACTTTCAAAAGATTGACACTTGTTTATGTCAGGTTTAAATGTGAAATTACATCCAATTAACAACATTGTATTAAATTGTAAAAATATATTCTAAATATACTTTAAAACCACTCAAATTAATAATTTATCCCTATTAATTATTTCGATTAAACAGGTTGTTTAAAATTTAGTAATTTTCACTATTCATCAGAAAATGAAAGTTATCCGAAAAGTACCAAAATTTCACCCTAAGCTAATTTCGATATTACGAATCCAAAAATGAATTCCATTTTGAAAAAATAAAATTTACAAAATTTCAAAAAGTTGTTATTACTATTCATAACGGCTAGTTTTAATAATATTTTAATAGCATATTGTTGTTTAGTGAAACTCGTTATTGCGTACTACACACGCTATTGAGGAAGGTTGCGATTGCGTTTAATGCAAGGCAAGTCAAGGATGTGTGTTGTGCAAGCTCCTTTTGGTGTAGCGTACAACACAAGACATTAATGAAATTAAAAAGAATATTTTTCATAAAATCTTAGGCTGTTACAGCCCTGACCTGTTCCTAGACAGTACTCTTGGAATTTAGGCAAGCCCACCTAATCCCAATGAGAAATAATCCCAGAGGGTCACACACTAAGTGTTTTTGGTGGTCTCAGATAAATTCTATTTGAATTTAATTAATGAAATAAATATTATTCTCAAGACCATGGAATAATTTTCTTCAAGTTATAATGATCGCATAAATTAAATAAAATTTATTTATTTATTTTATAGAACATTTAATAAATATTTATTTACTAGTTTTTAAATAAAATATTTATTTAATTGAATTATTTATTTATTTATTTAGGTGTTCAATAAATAGAAGTGGAGTTCGAGCGGACCAAGTTCAATCTGAAACTAAAATAATTATTTTCAAGACGGAAAATAATTATTTAACTAGTTGGCACAAATTAAAATAACGCTGCTATTATTTTATGACATGGGATTTTATTTATAATACTGTTTTGCGCAAGTTGTTATACCATAAATAATGATGCAGTATTATTATTAAAATCATGTTTCTTCTCTATGTTCATGAATTTATTTAATTATTTCTATCCAATTAAATATTATAACTGAAATTCCATGTATATAAATAGGCAAGTATGCCTATTGTGCCAGACACCACGCCACAGACCTAGTGAATTGAGAATTGTTGATCCAAACAATTTCTCTCTCGAATCCTCTTCTCTCAACTCTAAATAACAAGAGACGTTCTTCAAGGCCTAAGAACAAGTGATCAAGAATGACTGACAGAAGACACTCGCTTCACAGCGCTAGCACTCGGAGAACGAGCGATGTCGATCAGAGGCCATCAGAGAATGTGTAGGTTTCCCCTAAAGGGATTCTAGTTTGGATCCTTATAAGAACAATGAGATAATCTAGAAGTGTCATTCGGGATGATAAAAATCATCAATGAAGAAAAATACCAAAATAATAAATCTAGTACCTTCTATATATTGTGATGTTATTATAAATATGGTACAACCATATTCGTTATTCTATCTATCCTATAAATGACAATGTCACCATACATGCGTACGTAAGGCTTACCGTCTCCACATCGTGGTGTAGTCTGTTATTCAGACGCTTCATTGTTTGGATGGGTATAATAATGAGTATAACTGATGTAAATAATAAATATAACATGTTAATGATTTTTTATACATGATATACCATCTAATTAAAAATTATTTCACCATCAATATAATGATATTGTTGCTCTTATGTACATACGGATTAACGTCTCCATGAACGCGATGAGATTCATTCCCAATCGTAATCATTCAAGAATAATTTTTATTTTCAGATTAAAAATAATGTTTAAGAACTTAATATAATTTTGGATATGAATCAAATACATCATATTCATAACAAACATGGATTACATAACCAAGCATATAATGGAAAATTAATCAGTTAACACTCAAAATGATAGTACTACTAAAATATTATTAATAATGAAATATTAAAAGTTCATATATGATATCATATTTTTGTATATAGTTCTTGTATAATTTAATAAAAATGTTTGAAATATTATAAAAAATGTTAGCATAACATCAACTAAGGAAAAGTACATGGAAACAGTTAATTTCACAATCTCTTCATTATCTGAGGTTGTTTATACGTTAATATCTACTAGGACCTCTTTATCATCCACATACATGTTTCATGAAAAAAGTATTTCAAAATATTTTTACTATTTCCTAGACTATGTGTTAAAGTCATATATACCCTTGTTTGACTTTTTATAAAATTCTTATAATGTAATATTATCATTGTTCTCCAAACAGGGTCCTTTACAAATTTTTTGACAAAATTAAGGAAAGAATGTTTTTTTAAAATTATACAGTGGGTGCGGCTATTTTCCACCATTATAACACCTTCAAAGATTCCTTTACAATATTATAAGAATATTTTCAAAATAAAAGTTTTCTTTTATAATTACATGACTTTTAAATGATTTCAAAATAGAAAGATATATTTCTCTCAAAAAGTTTTGATTTTATCTATGTCAGCATCCTTTGATAGATTTTAAACTTGTTTGTAGATTATTTATTATGATACAAATATTCTATAATGTATTTAATGTTTTGTGATATATTTGACTATGGATGTGTTATTTTTATACAATTCAGGGTTCATGGATAAATTATTGAAATTTTGTATGTTATTTTTAATATGAATGTTTATGTTATGTCTAAACCTTTTCATATAAGGAATGCATTAGACTTAGTAAGTGACGGGTCGATCCCGCTATAGCTCTTAGATGCATCAGTAGGTCTCATTAGACAAAATAGTGTCTCAGCACAAGCCCTTGACAAAATATTATTTGTAGTCTAGGCACAAGGCCTTGACTATGTGGTTATGAAGTATGAAATTATGCATTGCATCATTATGAAATTGGATATTGATATTACATGTGATTATTCGACTAGTAGAATATCTGTGTGAATAAGTGAAAGAAATTATTTGATTTATCTTTTCCATACTATGATGAAGTTTATGTTTAAAAGGATTTTGTTTTAGCCTTATACATTTCCTTAATTGTTTATGCTTATTTAGGAAAGTTTGCGCTATATTTTTTTCCTTACTGAGAATCTGAGCTCACCCCTTTCTATGTTTTATTTTTCCAAGGTGAGATGAAGTATATTATAACTAACCTACAGGGATAGTCTAAGAGATATAAATGTGTTCAATGGAGACAATTTTGATGTGGTTTTTGATTTTATAATGTACTTTAAAACATCTAAATGTTTTTGGTACTTCCCAGGATACTAAACTGTTCAGTATTTCTGGATTTTATCCCTTGTGATCATGTCAATGTTATGTAATAATTAACTGAATCTGGGTAACTGGGGTCAGGGATGTTGTATCAGATTATACCAAATATACACAAGAGGGGGGGAGAATTGTGTCTTTTCAGAAATCTTTGCGAGATTGTGCTCTGCATTTTAACAATAACCAGATGAATTAATTCAGTGGAAATTTAAATAGAAGAGACACAAGATATGTAGTGGTTCAGGGAACAAAAAGCCCCTAGTCCACTCCACCAATTCTCTACTCCACAAGCTTGGTGATTTTCACTATCTGATCCTCGTTTCAACAGGCCTTACAACTACTGAGTACAAGGAGTTGACACGATTACAATCTAAGGAAAAACAAAGCCTTCTGGTTCACTCACAGAACCTAAACAGCTTAGTATAAGAATCCAGTCAGTCAATAATAGAAAATAAAGATTTCTATATTCTGAAAAATAACTTTCCAGATGTTCTTCACAATTGCTACAACACACAATCAATAGTAGATGGATCATCGCCTTCAGAAATAATGATCTTTACAAAAAGAGTCGTTCTGAGTCAATCCCATTGTAGTAGATATAGAAATATAACCCAAAACTTCAACAGTAGTATGTTTACAAATGTTCTTCTATGTATAACAAATGAATCTTCTATCATGATTTTTCTTCTTCAAAAAACAGATCTTTAGCGTTCTCTTGAATCAGTAGTTCTGAATTTTTTATTAGTCTTTTTTTTCATCCTTTTTCTCAGAATGGTCGATAGATCACATAATATTGTTAGTTTCTATTTGAAAAAACACATATATATAAAATAATGATAAGTACTTCTCCTTCAAAATTTCGATCCACAAAAGTCGCCTTTTAACTCGTGATATTCAAACATTTGAATTTACAGAGTGGTCGTAACTTCCTTGAAAACTCACCATACAAAATCCTTTTAATTAGATCTTTAAACCATTGATAAGAAGGATTTGAATCAGTCAAATTCATACTTTAAATTTGGCTTTAAATTTGTCTTTAAATCCACATAATAATCATCTTGCTGACCATTGCATAAAAATATCGACTTTAAATTCTCTGATAGCAAACGTATGGTTGAGTTGTACAGTACGCATCCTCTGAACATAAGGTTTATAAAGTATGGTTAATTGAAAATGTAGGGTAGGTCATCCATAATTTTCTCATCAACTTTCAAAAATATGGTAAAAGATCCATACTTTTACTTGATCCATACTTTTCCAAGAATGTATGGTTTTTTTAAAAAGTTAGGGTTGATGAACCATACTTTTAAGAAACAAACGTAGCATTTAATACTTATATACGGTTCTCCATCCATAATTTTCTGATATCCCAAACGTATAATTCCTTCCTAACATAAGGTTCTTTTTCATACATGGCCGATAACGTGAGGTTGATTAACTATACTTTTCACTTATCTCAAAAAGAAGACGCTATATTTTATTCTTATGCTATGTTTCTCCACATAGGGTATGAATAGTGTTTCTAAAACACGCTAATGTAGATCCTGAATAAGTAGGGTATGAACAGTGTTTCCAGAACACTCTAATGCAGATACTTTAGAAATAAAACCTTTTTATTCAAGAACTTAAATATTTCGTCCTGAAATAAAAATATAATATATAATGAATAATAAATTCCTCAAAAATACATAACACATAAAATCATTAGAAAATAATTAAGGGTATTTGTGAGGCATCAAAATTATCATAAAGAGATAAATTATTGCTCTTAACATACTCCCCCTATAAATAAAACATTATGTATTGTTGAAAACAACACTTGCTCAACAATCTCCCACTTTTTAATGATCACAAAACCCCGAAAATAATTAATGAAATTAACTTACACAAAAATTAATTAATTACATAATGTTTTGAAATTTAAAAATATAAATACAATATTAGATTTAACTCAATTTCTTCCTTTAATTTATCCATTTTAATTTCTCCACCAATAAAATGAAATAACAATAAAATGTTGTGTTTATCCAAATTTCTCCCACTTTTTGTGATATCAAAAAGAATGACAAAATATGGAATATAACACAGATTAATGTAGCACTGAACATAAGTAAAGGCTATAATTAACTATTTGTCAATAATTAAATTGGGATTATGGAAAATAGAAACAAAGATAGTAAAAAAAATATATATTGGAATATATTTTCATAAAAATTACAATTAAGAAAAATACAGGAATCAAGGTTTGGTCAAGATTCAGGTAGGGTCTCTCTCCTCTGAACTGCAAACTTGATTTCTGTCAACTGCTCCCCGAGTCTTCGCATAATTCCATCACCATGCTTAATAATAAACTCCATGTTCTCTTGATTCATCTGAATGTTTTCAATGATATTGACTCTATAAAACTCATGAAGTCTTTCTTCCTTCTCCAAAAACAAAGACAAATTCTCTATGAATTGAGTCAGCACAATTCTGAGAGGTGGCTCACTTGATGTCAACTGATCAACCAAAAATTTATGATTTTCTAACAAGACTAATAAAGGAGCACTGCTACATAGAAGATCATGCAGTCTGTCACTCATATTTCTCATGGAAGCTATGATAGCTTGAAACATTCGGAGTAAATTAGGTGAAGTACCTGACTTACTAGCAACATTAGTTCCAAAAGATGCAAATTGTATCTCCATAAATAATTTGAGATCTGATAAATCTGATTTCATAACCATTTAAGATTTTAATTTTTCAACAACATTCAGAATATCCTTCTTAAAATTTTCAACTTCTTGCTTGTAAACTGTACCATCCTTAAGTTTCTCAAATTTCAACTGCTCTGTTTCTAAGGCTCTCCTTATAGTAAAATTTTTATATTTCAATTGTGACAACATTCTGTAAATCTCTTAAACTTCCTTATTCCTTAAATGAGAGGTAACATGTGCTTGATTCTCATTGTCAGTTCTAGTGTGATGCAGTGGTACTAAATGTAGTGAATCTGTATCATATTTTTCTTTTTCCCGAGGTCGTTGGTCCACATATTTTTGCTCATAGCCTTTTCCAGATTCTTCCACAGAAAAATCCTCTTTAAGTAGTTCTGTTTGAGCTACAGAAATATGCTCATAACAAACATTAGCAACTTGTTCTTCCAATGGATTCTCTAAGTTAATATCTTCTGGAGTTTCCTGTGGTCTGGCCATTTCCTCACTAGGATCTGCCTCCTTTTCCTGTTGAAGTGTAACTTCAACATCAACTACAACTTGTGGTTCTGTTCGTTCAACTTCAATTTTTCCAGGGTCATGTTCTGTAACAGCCACCTCCTATTCCTGAGAATGTTCAACAAATATTTCTCTGACAAAGCTGTGAGATAGTAAATCTATTGTTGTCAGTATAGGGGAAACAAGTTCCTCGTTAACAGTTCTTTTTCTCTGAGTCTGATGTCCCTCATGACTTATTTCTTCCTCAGTGTCTTCTATTTCAAATCTGATTCTCCTTATAGCAGTCGTTACTCAAGATTCAGCCTGTCCCTCTTTGGACTTAGCAGACTGAGCTTGAGGACTCTCTATTTCTTCCTCAGCTCCTACTGGCAAGATTTTTACTTATATAATACTCTATAAATAGCCAATATTTCTTAAAGTTCCATAATTGAAATCATTAATGTGATGGAATCTTACTCTAGCATCTACCAGTCTCACCATATCCTTTTTAAACAACAGTTTGGATATGAATCTACCAAAAGGGTAGAAGTTCATTCTGGATTCACTATGACAGTATTAACGCAGGTACCTCACCATGTACTTAGGAAAATTTAATTTTATATCACTGAGTAGAAAATAAATTATATACATGTCAGGATATAATATCTTCTCCATCTCATACATCCTCGGTGCAATCCCTGTTTGCACATATTTCACTAAAATTTTCTGATCGAGCTCCAGGTCCTTTATGAACATATTCTTGATAGTTGTAGAACCAAAAAAGAAAAGACATAATGTCCTCAGATTTATGCATAGAATCTCCTATATTTTTTAAATTAAAATTAAAGACTCCCTCATGAGGGCAGTTCAAAATCTGACCAATTTCAATTGAAGAGATCGAAAAATCCCTATCCTCTATCTTAGCCAGCATAGTGTCCTCATTGTCTCCCAGACTAAACTATACAGACTTGAAGAAATTTTTAAGTTCTACATCATACAAAAATTCTGTATTCTCACTGTTGAAAGCCTGTTCGAGATTCTGAAATGACAATTCTTGCTTTAACAGGAGATTCGTCTAAAATAGCCATTCGAGATCAATCACCTTTCCCTGTAAGATTTTACATCCTTCTGAGCGATGTTTCTTGGAATTTCTCGTCTCTGCCTCATCAGTTCTCTTAATATTTGCCATTTCTGTGAGAATTTCTAATGTTTTTAAGGTTATGGTTTCATAGATTTGAGAATTAGGGTTTGAAGAGAAGTGGTGCAGTTTTACGAGTTCGAAAGGTTTTGGTAGAAATGAAATGGTTTAGAAGTCGAAAGGGTTTATGACAGACATGATTCTCATGTTTTCATTAATCATTACATATATTTTTAAATATAAATAAAATTAATTACGCGGGGAAAAGAAACTTATTCTATTTGAAAAACAAAAAACCAAATTATTTTAAACAATATTAAAATAAAGAAACAACATAGTAAAATAAAACTTTATGTAAAATTAAATAAACCTAGCTCCCCCTTAATAAAATCAAACCTTGCAGTGGGAAGTGGTTTAGTAAAGATATCAGCTAATTGAATTTCAGTACTTACAAATTCCAAAGATATATCCTTTTTAAGAACATGATCTCTTAGAAAATGATGTCTTAAATCAATATTCGGAGTCCTAGAATGATTAATAGGATATTTTGAAATATTTATTACACTGTTATTATCACATAAAATTGGTGTATTATTAAAATTTATTCCAAAGTCCATAAGAGTGTCTTTCATCCACAACACTTGTGCAGAGCAAATGCCAGCAGAAACATATTCTGCCTCAGCAGTTGATAGGGAAACTGAATGTTGTTTTTTTTACTTTACCATGACACTAAGGATTTCCCTAAAAAGTGGAAAGTTCCTGAAGTGATTTTCCAATATAATTTACATATCTCAAAGTCTGTATCTGAATATAAAATTAAATAAAATCAAAAGTTTTGGGATAAATAAGAGATTGAAAAACAGTTCCTTTTAACTATCTAAAAATTATTTTAACAGTAGTCAAATGGGATTCTTTAAGATTTGATTGAAATACTGCACAAAGACATACTGAATACATTATATCTATCCTGCTAGTAGTAAGATATAATAAACTACCAATCATAGATCTATATAACTTGTTGTCAACTGATTTTCTATTTTTATCCAAATCAAGTTTTATATTAGTACACATAGGAGTTGTATATGTATTGTTGTTTTCAAGTCCAATTTTTTTTAATAAATCTGTAATGTATTTGCTTTGATTCAAAACATTTCCAAAATATTTTTGATAAATTTGAAGTCATAAAATGAAATTTAGTTCTCCCATTATACTCAGTTCAAATTATTTTTGCATTAATTTTGAAAACTCATGACAACGGGTTTTACTAGTTGATCCAAAAATTACATCATCAACATAAATTTGAACTAATAAAATATTTGAATTTATAGTTTTCTTAAAAAGTGTTGGATCTTCCATTCCAATAGTAAAATAATTTTTTAATAGAAAAGTGCTTAATATTTCATACCAAGCTCTAGGTGCTTGTTTAAGGCCACAAAGAATTTTCGTAATTTTAAAAAAAGAATTTGGTTTTTGAGGAATTTCAAAACCAGGAGGTTGCTCAACATAAACTTCCTCCCTTAAATAACCATTTAAAAAGGTAGAATAGACATCCATATGAAATAATTTAATGTTCATATGAGAGTCATACGCTAAAAGGATTATAATTGCTTCTGATCTAGCTACAGGTGCAAATGTCTCATCATAATCTACACCTTCTTCCTGATTATATCCTTTATCTACAAGTGTAGCTTTATTTCTAGTTATTATTCCTTGATCATCTTGCTTATTTCTAAAGACCAATTTGGTTCCTATCACTGGATAATTCTGTGTTCTTTCAACTAATTCCCAGACTTCATTTCTTTTGAACTGGTTTATTCTTCTTGCATTGCTATCATCCAGATTTCATCATCTAAAGCTTATTCTATAGACTTGGGTTCTAATTGAGGCAGAAAGGCATAGAATTCTACAAGATTTCTACTATTTCTTCTATTTTTAATTCCTGTGTCTAAGTCACCTATTATAGTCTCTAAAGGTTGATTCTTTAGAGTTATAGTCTATCTAGGTTGTACACTCATAGTTTCATTGGTATCATGTTCTTCTGAACTGGACTGAATTTTATTTATATCTTTTTCAAAATCATTTTTTAAGTTTTCAAGTCTCATGTTATCATTAGAGTCAGATTCATCCATTTGATCTATCTTTTTCTCAAAGGTATCAGATTCATCAAATTTCACATGAACTGATTCTTTGACAATCCTTGACTTCTTATTATAGACTATATAAGCTTTGGAGATAGCAGAATATCCTAAAAAATTCCTTCATTATATTTTGGATCGAACTTACCCGTATTTTCCTTATTGTTCAAGATATAAACCTTTCATCCAAAAACTTTAAAGTAATTTACTTTAGGTTTTCTGTTATTTCAAAGTTCATAGGGTGTCTTTTTCAAAATTGGTCTAATTAAAACTCTATTCATTATATTAGCAGGCTGTGCTTACAGCTTCTTCCCAAAAATAGGTAGGAAGACAATATTCATTTTTCATAGTCCTATCCATTTCCTAAATAGTCCTATTTCTTCTTTCAATAATTCTATTTTATTGAGGTGTTCTTGGTGCTGAGAAGGTGTGTTTAATACCCATATTTGATAAGAAGGAACTAAATTCTTGATTCTCAAATTCTCCACCATGATCACTTCTCAATGAAATTATTTTAAAACCCTTTTCATTTTGAACATCTTTACAAAAAAATTCAAATAATGTAAAAGCTTTGTTTTTTTAATTTTAAAAATAAAATCCATGTAAATCTAGAATAATCATCAACTAAAACATATACATATAATTTACCAGCCAAGCTTGCTACTCTTGAAGGTCCAAAAAAACCATATTCATAAGTTCTAGAGATAGAGATGTAGAAATTTTGTTAATAGATCTGAAGGATGATTTGTGTTGCTTTCCAAGTTGACATGAATCACAGAATCTGTCATTTTCAAATATGAGACTAGGAAAATCCAAAACTAATTGTTTCTTAGATAATTTATGTAAAAAATATACATTACAATGTCCAAGACTCCTATGCAAGATCCAAGATTAATTTACATTAGAAGTTAAGCAGTTAACTCGATGTTTACACAAGGAATTTAAATCCAGGGTATACACATTGTCAGTTCTAGGTGCTCTAAATTTAAGCAATTTATTTTTGAAAATAGAACAGCAATTGTTAGAAAAATCAACAGCATAACCATCATCACATAGTTGAGATATACTTATCATATTGTGTTTCAATCCTTGTACATAAAGTACTTTATTGATTGAGACAGCTTCTGAATCTCCAATTGTTCCAATACCAATGATTTTCCCTTTGGTATTGTGACCAAAAGTGACAAGTCCACCATTTGTTTGACTTATTTTTGAAAAATTCAATGAGTTTCCACTAGTATTCCTTGAGCATCCACTGTCCATATACCATGTGCCCTTTTTTCTTTTGTGACCTACTCCCTACAAAGGCATTTACACAATTTTCTTTGGTACCCATATTTTGTTGGGTCCAGGGGTGTTAGCCAGTGAGGATCTGGGGATCCAGACTTTCTATGTTTTTCTAATTTCACAAGAGTCAAATAAATTATTTGATACATAAGATTTATTAATACCACTTATTTGGGGTTGTCTTAAGAAACAGTTTTTAGAAATATGTTCCCTTATTCCTCAGTAATTACAATTTAGTCTTTTTACACTTGGAATAATATAATTTTTGTACAGGTTGGGTTTTTCACCTTCACTACCAATTCCAAATCTTTTCTTTTTAATGAAATTTTTCCCATGAATTTAATTTAAAGTATATTCTCCTTTAGTAAAAACAAGTTGTTCATTTTTATAAGTTTCCACTTCAGTTTGCAGCAATTTTATCTTTGATTCATAATCTGTATTGTTAGTGTTAATTGAGTCAAACTTTTCAGTTAACTCCTTATATTATTTTAGCATTGTATCTTTTTCATCAGAAACAACCTTATAAATGTTCATTAAATACTTATGCTTCTTAAATAGAGAATCATATTTTTCTTCAAGCATATTGCAGTAGGCTACAATTTTATCATTAGAGTAACTAGATTCAGAATTAGAGTCAGAAGATTAGTAAGATTGTACCTCATCTATTTCTGCCATAAAACACATGTTAGCTTTTAGATTTGCTTCTTCCTTCTCTGAGTCTGATTCAGAAGTGCTACTGGAGTCTTCAGATACACTCCATCTAGCTTTCATAGCTTTCTTGTCTTTATGCTCGTAATCATTTCTCTTGAATAATTTCTTTCTCTTGTCTTCTTTTAGCAGAGGACAGTCAGGTCTGATATGCCCCATTTTCTTGAATTCATAATATCTGACTTTCTTGTCATCCTTTTTTAAGGATTTTCTGAAGCCCTTCTTTTTTCTATAGAATTTAGTGAATCTTCTGGCTTGTTGAACCAGATCCACATCAGAATTTGATAAATCAGAACTTTCTGATTTCTCTTTTAAACTTTTCTTCATCTTTTTGTTTTTTCTCTGTGATGATACTTTCAAGGAAGTGTCATCTCTTTTTATAAGCACTTTATGTTCATTTTCTTAATCTTCCATTTCAGCTTCACACATCATTAATGTTCCAATCAGTTCTCTCATGGTTAAATCTTTGACAGGTGTAGACTATCTGATTTCTGCAGAGATTCCATTCCATTTTGTAGGCAGTACTCTCAGTACTTTTAAATTTTGATCAGCTTGTTTAATGAGATATCCCAAGGCGGTTATGTTATTGAAAATTTTTATCAATATTCCATTGATTTGAGTAATACTCTCACCTTCAACCATTCTGAAAGTATTGAATTTAAGTTTAGCAGTTTTATATCACATTTCCCTAATATTGCTAGTTCATTCATAAGCAACAATAATAGTTTTCCATGTCTCATATGTTGTTGGGCATTGAGATACTCTGTTAAATTTATAAGGTCCTAGACCACATATAATTGCATTCATTACCCTCAAGTTCATTTCATAATCTGATTCAGTAGTTGTACTCCATGTTTCAGGTTTTTCTGGTATTTTATATGGAGTCATAATATTAGAATATACTCTGTATCCAAGGTTTTTCAGATAGATAATCATTCATGACTTCCAGCATCCATAGTTTTCTCCATTGAAGTACGATGCTCTATCCATAGACATTCCCTCTCTTGTATCAGTCATCTTGCTCTGTATATAATCACTTTCAGCATGTTATGGATTTATCATAAAGCTCAACCTTTGATACCAATTGTTCGATTGGATTATACCAAATATACACAAGAGGGGGTGAATTGTGTCTTTTCAAAAATCTTAGAAAGATTACATTCTTCCCATTAACTTTAATCAGAATAATTAATTCAGCGTAAATTTAAATAGAAGAGACACAAGATATATAGTGGTTCGGGGAATATAAATCCCCTAGTCCACTCCAAAAATGCTCTACTCCACGAGCTTGTTGATTTTCACTACCTGGTCCTCGTTTCAACAGAACTTACAACAACTGAGTACAGGAAGTTGAAACCTTTACAATATAAGGAAAAACAAAGCCTTCTGGTTCACTCACAAAACCTACACATCTTAGTATGAGAATTCTGTCACTCAATAATAGAAAAGAAAGATTTCTGTATTCTGAAAAATAACTTTCCAGATGTTCATCACAATTGAAACAACATGCAATTGACAATAGATGGATCGTCGCCTTCAGAAATAATGATCTTTATAAAAAGAGTCATTCTGAGTCAATCCTGTTGCAGTAGATATATAAATATAACTCACAACTTCAGCAATTGTAGGTTCAAAAATGTTCTTGGACGTATAAAATATGAATCTTCTATCGTGATTTTTCTTCTTAAGAAAATAGAGATTTGTCGTTCTCTTGAATCAATAGTTCTGAATTTTTGATTAGTCTATGTTTTTCTTCCTTTTTCTCAGAATGATCGAGAGATCACGTAATATTTTTATTTTCTATTTGAAAAATCTCATATATAAAAAATAACGATAAGTACTTCTCTTTCAAAATTTAGGCCCAGAAAAGTCTCCTTTTAACTCGCAATATTCAAACATTTCAATTTACAGAGTAGTCGTAACTTCCCGGAAAACTCAGAATAAAAATCTCCTTTTAATTTGATCTTTAAACGATTCATAAAATGGATTTGAATCAGTCAAAGTTGTACTTTAAAATCATCTTTAAATCCGGCTTCAAATCCGCCTAATAATCAGCTTGCTGACCGTTGCATAAAAATATCAACTTTAAATTCTTCGACGCCAAACGTAAGGTTGAGTTGTACTCTATGCATCCTATGAATGTAAGGTTAATAACGTATGGTTAATTACAAATGTAGGGTTGGTCATCCATACTTTTCTCTTCAACGTTCAAACGTATGGTAAAATATTGATACTTTTATTTGATCCATACTTTTCCAAGAATGTATGGTTGTTTACAAAAGTAAGGTTGATGAACCATACTTTTGAGAAAAAAACATAACGTTTAATACTTACGTACGGTTCTCCTTCCATACTTTTCTGATATCCCAAATGTAGGATTCCTTCCTAACGTAGGGTTCTTTTTCATACTTTGCTGATAACGTATGTTTGATTAACCATACTTTTCACTTATCTCATAATGAATATGCTGCATTTTATCCTTACGCTACATTTCTCCACGTAGGGTTTGAACAGTGTTTCCAGAAGACGCTAATACAGATCCTGAATAAGTAGGGTATAAACAGTGTTTCTAGAACACGCTAATTCAAATATTTTAGAAATTAAACCTTGTTATTCAAGAACGTAAATATTTTGTTGAGAAATGAAAATATAATATATAATGAATAATAAATTCATGAAAATTCTTAACACATAAAATCATTAGAAAATAATTAAGGGTATTTGTGAGGCATCAAAATTTTCATAAAGAGATAGAGTATTGTTCTCAACATACTATCCGTTTAAATAAAACATTATGTATTGTTGAAAACAAAACTTGATCAACAGGGGAGTTGCAACTACTATCTCATAATGTAGTAGGTTATGCCATTAAAAGGTATCATAAGTCATTAGGGTTTCCATTCCCATGTATCATAAGTAAAAGGGATACCATTACCAAGTATCAAAATTACATGGGATGCCATGAACGAGTATCATAAGTATATGGGAGGCTATGAATGAGCATGATTGGTATAAGAGAATCCATACCAAGTATTACAAGTTTATGGGATGCCATGCTCGAGTATCAAAAGTGTTTGGGATGCCACTTCTGAGTATCACAAGTATATGGGAAAATATGTTAAAGTATCTCAAGTATAGGAACTCAAATAGTATTTATAATTTATTAACATCACACATTAACAATGGTGTGACCATTAATCATGTAAAATCACATGATGTGGTCATTCCACTCACTCCCCATTTTATTTCTTATAGTCATTATATTTATGAGAAAATACAAAACCATATAGAAGATGTACTGGTCACATAATAATTTATAATAAAAAGGGGTAACTGTTTTAGAACACCTAAAGGGGTGTAAAAAGATTATGGGGACCTATCTTTAAAATAATAAGGAGTCACATGGTCATTTTAATCAAGGATATCAAATTAAATAAAGGCTACGTGTATTTTTAAGTTAACAAATGGGAAATTAGGCATGTAGTATCGTGGCCCATATGATAAATAAACAAAACTTGAGGAATAATCTCTATACAACCGACTTTATGGAAGTAGGGGATTACTCATCCTATATTGGCTTTAGATTTGGACTAGAATGATGAAATTAGTAATCCATATGACCACCCTAAAAATGGGGCATATGTGCTCACACTAATGTAGAATGGAAGGAAAAATATATAAACTTATAAAAGAAAGAATCTGATCAAATATCTTGTCAATGTTTTTCCCATTCTAGGGACAATGGTATGAATGACATCCGAATGAAGGAGATACCACCATTCCTAGCATAGGAGTGGAAGAAAATTCAATTGGGGGATTCTATATAGAACAAGGTTATGTGTAAAAATAATGGGTTCTTACCCTTTAAAAACCCCATTTAATTTTCACAATTTTTATATTTTATATATCTTGTGAACCCTCCCCATGATATAAACAAATTCAAATCTTGAAATTGGTATGACCATAAGAATTGACATCTTCAATTTAATTCACACCATATATTTTTGATGTAGCTAACAACAATCCTTATTCTCTTCCATTCCAAAAAATGACTCAGGCCAAAATCATGGTTCATGGGTCTATGCCAAAATGACAACCACAATGAGGGTTTAACCAAAATTTAAAAGGGTCCACACCTCATATGATTATGAAATTATCTTACGCAAAGTATGATATCTCATATGATAATAGGAACGGATATCGGCAGTGAAGACAGTTCAATAATGGAATATATCCACTATGATTGTTTTAGGAGTGAACTTTGACTAAGAAAATGATTGAATGAGGAGTGATCTTAATCCACTATGAGAGTCTTGAAAGTGAACCTTGACTAAGGAGATAATTTTCAATGTATTTAAATTATGATTATGTTATTTTATCATGATTCGTGATTGATTATTAATAATTCAACACTATTATAACAAATATACTTTTATTGGAAAAACATATTTCATGATTCATGATGAATAATATTTGACTGATTGGGTATGAATTTCTAGAGTTATGGTCATGTTCAGAAAAACTTTTAATAATGATAACTTATGATACATGATTGATATATCCTATGTTTACGCTTACTCGGAATCTAATCTCAACCTTTCTTGTGTTTCTTTCATCCCTAGGTTATGAAAAAATTTATTATGTAATAAATTTATAAGAAGGTTACTACAAGAGAAGAATGTTGTTGGAGATGTTGAATTTATTTTATGAAATATGATTACTATGTATCTAGATTCTAAATACATTAAAAAATTATGATACTTATCTTGTATTATTTTGAAATTTATTGAATACTCATCTAAAATGACGTAATATTTATATTCAGAATAATTAGGTTTTCTCATTAAATAAAGAAATTATTTAATGAACTTTTTCCCTACTATATTTAAAGAACTACTTGTGAGGATCCCCTATTAATGACTTCCTCTTGTCATTAAAAGATGACACCAAAATTTGGTAGACATGGGATTACATGTTTACCAAAATTCTCACATTATCATGGGGAGAAAAGGTTGAGTGTTTAATATGATGACAATTATAATTGAACATGCTCAAATGAATGATATTTTTTGAGTTATATGGACATGAAGAGACGTAACAATATTATTATTTTATATACACATAATAATAGAATTGTTAAAAGAGAAATAGATTAGATGTGGGTGTATATAACTATATAATTTATAATGCGCTATATGTTTTACTAATTTTTCAAATATTGTATATTTCAAGACTAAAATTGAATTTATTAAATTACATATGATATTTTAATTTCATGTTACAGTAGATATTTAAATTAGGTGGATGTACTTTTATTAAATTATAATGAAATACTTTGAAACAAAATTTACATCACATTATTTTTTTTTGAAAACCATTTAAGGAAAAACCATGCCTCAAATTTGGGTTTATACATATAGATATCTTCAATAATTGTGTCTCTATAGAAAGGGAGTAATCATATTTTGTATGAAAATTATTGATTATAAAATCAATTTTTATAATTATTTTTAATTACCTAAACACTTATTCATTATATCATAGGCTTCCGGGATAAAACCAAAATAATAGTTTCATAATTCATACCATCATAATTTTTCACATTAGGGGTATCAATTATTATAAGGGAAAATGAGTGTTGATTTTTTTTTGAATTAAGAAAAAAAATTTGTAGAAAATTATAAGATCAATTTGGACCACCATATGCCTTCCCTTTCTATAAAAAATGGTAATAGGCGAGGATAAAGATACTAAGTATATTACAAATATATAAAAACTATTATATGAAAATATTGTAAGAATAAAATTATTATTTTTCTTAAATATTAGTGCTTTGTAAAATCATTATATGAATATAAATTTTTCATACATTATTTAATGATTCCCTCAAATATAAATAGATGCAAGGGACCATTATCCATGAGGGAATGATGGAAAATTTTGGCTACTGCTTTAGGAAATTAAGAACACCCATGCTATGAAAGAGGATATGTGGTGGATATTAGTACTATAAAATTTACTGTCCATCCTAGTACAAAATAGTTTGAGACAGTATATCAAGGAGACTTAAATTCCTTAAAAAAAAATTGTGACTTGAAATAGTCAATATATGACTGAATTAATTCATCTATACAAGCTATTTTTATCAAAATGGTGGAACAAATATAGTCTCCCCTATATTCATATACAATCTATCTTACCTATCAATATCCTTCACTTCCACATTCAGACTCTACTTTATACAATGAGTTTCATGTTAAGGATCCCTATTCACATATTACAGTATAAAATTTTATACAAAATATTGGGGATTACATACATCACCATATTATGAATTTAGATAATGCATGAGTAGTGGGGTATGATTTTATTGATTAAAATACTCTAATATCATTTCCTACTTAGTATGTTGATATAGTTGGATTGAGTATTGGTCATTTTATTACTCTTTCCAACTCATCATTGATTCAATTTACATATGAGGAAGGTATTGTTTATTCATTTTTTATTCTCCTTTAATTTTAAATATCTTATATTTTTTCTCACACTTATCTTATATATAAGTATTTGAAATCTAAGGTTTATTTTAAGACGAACAAAAATTTTAAGATCCTACACCTTTAGATACTTCTTATATTTTTCAAAGTTTTACAAAATTAACTATAAATTCTATTATGTTGGACAATAATTATGAGTTTTTAATACATTATATTGTAATGTCCCATAATTTCTATATAATTTTTTAATTATATTGAATTATTTTGAGACCGGGAAATTTGATGACGCGTGATTTCGAGGCCCGGAGTGCCTAGAATGATCTGTCGAGCTTTTGTTAAGCTTTAATTAGCGTGCATAAGAATTTTTCATGAAAAAGTGGAATAACTTATAAAACGTTTCCCAGATCAGAATTATGAGGGCCCTGTTCTGTTCAGGATGGCGGGTTTACCCAAGGTACAACTTAATTTTAGTCAGCGCAGGCCTCCTGTAAGAAAACCCGATAATGGAATAACCATAAATAAAATAATTAAATAAAGTTATTTTATTTTTCAAAAGCTTATGACTCACGAATAGTGACTCAGATTAAAAACTTGATACCACCACTGAACTCATGAGAGTATTCTCTATTTAGTAAAATACTTACATTGGCCGGTGTGGGCCACCAGTGAATGTTAGTTTTTAGCCATAAATAAAATAATGAAGGGGCAATTATTTTATTTTGAATCCATATCTTCTAAATGATAACTCGGATTGAAAATCAGAGAGTAATGTTGAGTTTCTTTGGGTGTGTTCTCTTTATGTGGAGCCTAACCCCGATCGGTGTGGGTTGAGGATGAACATTATTAATTTATTGAAATTTTATAATGTACATTTGGTAAAAACGTGAGTGGAATTTTCTAACTTTTGAACTCGTGCTCAGATTAAAGATATAAGGGAAATATTGAATCCGCAGTACTAGGATTTGATTAAGGGAGACTTTATTTAGACTGCAGTAGGTCAGGATAAAATGTTATGTTTTATGACTTTTTAAAATAAATAAAATAAAATAATTTTATTATTTTCTTTTCTTTCTTCTCCACCAACGGACAAGCGGAGTGTGCGACCCACGATGCATCAAGCCAATAAATGGTTTGACCTGTCAATATTAAGTAATGACATCGTTGGGGAATTTGGAAGTTTCTTAATTAATAAGACCCCATTAATTATCTACGTCGTTACTTACCCTTCCCCTATCCTATTTTTATGGAGCTTGGGGAGGGGTATCGGCACAGCTTCACCAAACAGTGAAGTGATGGTAAAGTGATGAGATGTCAAACCCTTAGAGGATGGAGCCGGCCCCTGTGGGAGGTGATGGGTGACACCAAACCATGAACTAAAGATCAATGTATGGGTGGCACTGTTGGAAGCTCGTTGTAGAGGATGGTGAACACCGACCTGCTTCCACAAACGCACGCTCACCATCATTCTTAAGGTAGGGGGTTATTTGTTTATTCATTTTAAATGTTTTAATATTCTCCATTCTTGAGTAATACAAAAAAACACATACCAACCGACTAATGGTTTGATCCGCGATTCATTCGTTTTTGAGGGAGGTTGTTTTAGGGAATATTTGTAGGGTTTTGATTGTTGTTTAATTCAATTGATTATTAAACCCTTAATCCCCCTAATGTTTACGAGCTAAAGCTGAGGGCGCTGTCCTAACAAACCCAGAACTAACCCTCCACTATCTTTCTATCCTTGCGCCTCCATGGAAGGCATCCAACACGGTGACAGCAACCAGCTATGTTTTGAATAGCGTGTCGACGCATGCTGTAAGAGGAGGTCAAACACGAAGCCAAAATGGTCATCGGAATGGCCGGCACCGGCCGACCGCATAAGAGGTGCGGCATGCCGACACACGCCACCACTGAGCCAGAGGCCGTAGCTCGTCAGTGGAGGTGAATGGAGGGGGCAACCGGCATGATAGCCAACCGCGGATGGAGTGGCGACACGACCAATGCGCCACTGGCGAACAAGAGGCAGCGCTACCAGGGCGCCGCCGGAGAACAGGAGGTGGCGTGACCAGCCGACTGCCAGCGGGTGAGAAGCTGCTGCCCAAGCCACAATGGAGGCTAAACCCATGCCCCCAGCTAGTTCCTCGGTGACCGAGCTACGCCCACGTGGCACTGCCTCTTCGCAAACCGAACGACCTCTGGGCTGTTCGGGAGTTAGGGAGACTAGGAGTTTTCTCCTCCAGTGGCAGCTAGGGCTGACCCCCTTGAGGGTCAATACTTATGAGTTCATGCCTACACCCTACTAGGCCTCCACCCAAGTGGGTCTCCACCCTACCGTTTTGCCGCCCTACAGGGCTTCCCCTTTGCGGGCTGCCCTCTATGGGACGGGCCACCATTGTGGTCCGCCGTTTTAGATCCGTCCTTATGGCCTGACACCTTGAAAGATAGGATAGGCCTCAACCCAATGGAATGAGTATTCCATGGAATATCCTAGACCAGATCGCTCCGAGTCAGTCCGACCAGGTCGAACCAGACCTGGGCCCAACCGGGCCCAGAATCACATAAAAGCCATATCTTGAGAACCGGACGTCCGTTTGATGAACCGTTTGCGAAATTGGGATATTAAGGTCTAGAAATTACTTTTGGTATAATCCTATTGAGTTTTGGAGATATTTGAAGTACATTTGGGTTGGATTGAACAGGAATCCAACTGGGCCCCTGGAGCTAAAACACTTATAACTCACAGACCTGGAATCTGATTGACGCACTGTCAGTTGCATTGGAACCCTTATGGACTAGAGGTCCTTTTTGTTTCTCCTTTTTGAGCTTAGTGAAGTTCGAGGTATGACTGATATCTTGAGGGAAGATTATATATAACTCAAGTGCACCGGGTGCGAGGAATTCAGTGACTGGCAATGAGGTGGAGGTTGGAGAAAGATCATACGAAGTTTGGAACTCAGTGATCCTGTGTGGGTCAGTGTATACTGATCCTATGTGGGTCAGATCCTATGTTTGTCTGCACTCAGTGATCCCATGTGGTTCAGTGCATACCGATCCTGTGTGGGTCAGATCCTATGTGGGTCAGTGGGGGTTAGTTACCTATCGACTCTGGGCGGTTCGGATCCTGTGTGGATCATTTAAGGGTTAGTACCAATAAATCCTATGTGGTTAAAACTCCGTATGGTCATAATCAGTTCTTCTTGACAAAATAATATTATCTAGCTTCACGAATAATTGTCTTCACTTCTCTATTTCTTTGAGAAACTTGGTTTGAGCTGAGACTCTTTTTGAGTTGTGTCTGTTGCTTTGTGCTTTGTGATTGAGATCATGCTTTGCTGTTTTTCCTTTTTTGAATTCTGAGAGACCTCTGGGTGTTTCAGGGTCCCTACTGGGTATTGTTATACTCAACCCTGCATGGGATTCACCCACGCCTTGTTGTGTCTTATGTAGACGATGAGAATTTGGGTGGA
This sequence comes from Viscum album, assembly GCA_963277665.1. Lineage (NCBI taxonomy): Eukaryota > Viridiplantae > Streptophyta > Magnoliopsida > Santalales > Viscaceae > Viscum > Viscum album. Next base: position 389,911,022 of record OY728147.1, on the reverse strand, counting down.
GGTTTAATGGAGCCAGGAGGTACATGGAGGAGACATGCAGGCATGGAGTGCTAATGAGACGATTTGTACCTACCCTTCAGGTAGGATCCTCAAAGGATGACCTAGTAGTTTTTTTCCCTTTTCCATTTTTATTGTTCCTTTCAACTGTACTTGGACTTTTACTATTGGGCTTGTATTCCGGCCCCTCTACTTTCAGTACAATTTTACTATAGGAGTTTACTTCACAGTTTCTTCTTGTTATGTTTTTGGATCATGTGTTTGTAGAGGTTTAAAGGAAATTCTTTCCCGTATTAGGGAATATGCATTTCGGTGAAAGTTTCCAACCCCTGGCCTGTGGAAGACTTGCTTTTTGTAGTGACGACATGGGCCTCGAGTGACGGGTCGTGACAAAGTGGTATTAGACTAGTCAGTTTTACCGAAGACCTTGGAATCTGATATTTTTTGTATTGTAATAGTGTTAAGTGTTATGGGTGTGGTTTTCAGTTTGGGGAATCCAGTGTTAGTGTGGCAGCCAACGAATCCATACACAAGGACCCTGACTTCCAATTTTCGACTCAGTTCATGAAAACATTAATTGTTTGTGTTTTGAAAATGTTTTTCTTTGGTTTCTTTGGAGTCAGATCTCCAGGTATAACTGAGTTATAATGGCACACCTATTCCTTATCAGCATGTCTCCACATAGATAGCCAACTAGGATACCCGAGAGAGTATACGATGATAGCCCACTGAGCGATAAGGCTCTGATGGAGGGCCCTATTACTGTGTTGGCACCTTCAGGTGGTGTATCAGCAGCACCACCACCTGTTGGGAAGCAGTTACCACAAGACATACTAGTGTATGTTACACATCGACAGATCGTGTTGCACAATCTCCAATGGTATAGGCCTCAGTGGTTTCTAGGTGAGACAGATCCCCAGACATCTGAGGACTAGCTGGAGGTTGTGGCTAGATTTTTTCGCCTAGTTTGAACACCAGCAGATCATATGGTGATCCTAGCTACTAGTCTTTATCAGTCTTTGTCCATGAGGATGGTCCGCATGGTGATGAGGCTTCGGTAGATGGATCATTTCCCAAGATGATACTTTTGGGTAGTGTTCCAGCTATATCAGTACCTGTTGGTCAGCACTTACAACCGGTGGTACCGGTAGAGGACACATGTAGGCTTCTTGCCTTACACATGTTTTGACATCAGATACCCCTCAGGTTCTGAGGAGAGCCCGACTCACAAGAATTAAAGGATTGGATTGAGGAGGTGTCCGAGTTTCCATCTAGCCAGGGAGCCATTCAATCAGATGTCGGTCATTGTAGACAACCTTCTATGTGGCTCAGCAGGATGATGAAAGGGATTAGATTACCCTGATCTTGTGAAGAGGTGACTCTTCTTTGGAAAAGCTTGAGAACCTTTCTTAGAGAAGGGGGTATATTTCCATAAGAGTTAAGGGATGAATGTTCCCTAGATCTTCTACAGTTTTGGCAGGATGACATGTTGGTATTTGTGTATTCATCGAGGTGTACTGACCATCCCAGGTACTCGATAAATATAGTACAGTCAGTGCTTCAGGGCTCAGACCTCAGAGTGAGGTGTGTTTAGGGACATTTGAGCCAGAACTATTCCTCTTTGCATTCCTACTTATGTTAGGGTGCTAGAGAGAACCTCTGTTGTTGAAAGTTCTTTTTCTGAGTGAATACAGCCAGTGAATGTTAGCAGTGGTAAAGCAAGAAACTGAGGCTCGTCTCGGAGACTTGGGCATGTAAAATGTTTCAGGGAGAGGAAGTGTTAGGGAAAGATGAATATACAGGGCGACATATGTGGAAGTGGATCTAAGAGAGTAGCATGTGGTGGTATACATTTCGGCATGTTATAACCACCACCCCAATGTGGTCCCCACTATGCTCAGGGAGCAGGAGGACAGGGGAAGGGAGTAGCTGCATGTGGTCAAGGAGTGTGACCTAAGGGCGCGAGGAATGATTATTGGAACTGTCTATGTCTACTACTAGCTGGCGTATTAATAGACATAGAAACTAATCATTCCTTTTTTCCAAGAATCTTGTTCAATACCTAAACTATTGACTTGACCCTTACATCTGTAGATGCCTTTGGGTGGAGACTGGATAATCACACTTATGTTGACAGTGTGATCTGACTCTTGAGGCCTTATAATGTTAGTTTGGGTATGGATTGGATCCACAGTTCATTCTCAGGTTGACTGAATTAGGAAAAAAGGTTTTGGTTTATCTATAACGTTGGAATGTGTTTTTCCTTGGTCAATGAAAAAAGGGGAAACCCAGGTAGCATAGGATAAACTCATGCATAGGAGGGTGCAGCTGATCACTCTTGAGGCATCCAGCCTTACCCTCATGGTAGTAGAGTTTTTGAGTTTTTAGTTCCCAAAAAAAGTGGCAGAGTGTGGGGAAATCTTTTCAAAATATTTTTTCAGGATTACCTCCCTAAAGGGAGAGGAACTTCTGCTTTATTTGGGTACTATCAGGGTTTTGAACCAGACTTCTCTAGGGTAGCATCACCCTTTTCAGCTTTGACAAAGAAGGGGGATCATTTCCTGTTGATGGATAAGTGTCATCAAAGCATTAAGAATTTGAGACAATGAATATGGCTACAATTCCTCCTAGACTATGACATTGAGATAGTTTATACACATGGGAAGGGGAATGTGGTAGCAGATTCACTCAGTAGGAGCTATGGGCTACAAATGCTGAGTGAGGCATCAGAGTAGCTAGTCACGCTATGGATATCCTTTGTGGATAAAGATGGATCAAATTACCTTTAGTCTATGACTGTCACTCCTCAAATTCTTCAGCAAATTTAGGGGGCACAACTTGAGTCATTGACTACGAGGCCCGACGTGCTCAGATATCCTTAGTAAAGTCTCCTAAATGATTTTCTAAAGGTGGGGATCACATCATCCTCTTTGGAGGATGCCCCATGGTACCACTAATTCTTCGACATGAGGTGTTTAGGGAGATCCATACATCCCCTTAAAGGAATATCCTAAAGTGGTGATGGTGTACCGGGACATCCATTGTCAGTACTAGTGTCCCAGGATGAAGGAAGCAGTGGTAGAGTATTTTTCATGATGCATCACTTGTCCACAAATGAAGATTACCTAGAGCTGGAAGAAGTCTTATGCTTACAGTAGACAGAGTCCCTTGGAGTCGGAGGAGGGAGAACATGTCGTCCTACGGGTCTCACCCTGATGAGGATTACGAAGGTTTGGTCGGGGTGGAAAACTTTATCCGAGGTTCATTGGACCTTTACAGATTATCGACAGAGTGGGTGAGGTGGCATACCATCTATCTCTTTCCCCATAGATTCACCATGTGAATAATGTTTTCCATGTGTCACAACTGAGAAGATGTGTGCATGATCCATTACACGTTATCGACTAGGGTGAGTTGAACTTTGATGATGGGGTTACTTTTATAGAGTTCCCACTAAAGATATAGGATCAACAGAATCTAGTCCTTTGTGGATGGTTGATCCCTATGGTGCGAGTTCAGTGGCATCATGGGGACATCTAGGAGAGCACATGGGAGCGGGAGGCTCAGATTCGTGCTCAGTACCCTCATTTGTTTAACATGACATTATTTTGGATTTTGAGGACATAACACCCTAAGGTGGGGAGAATGAAATGTCCAAGAATTTCTGTATAATTTTTTTAATTATATAGAATTATTTTAAGAACTTGAAATCTGACGACGCGTGATTTCAAGGCCCAGAGTGCCCAGAATGATCCGTCGAAGTTTTGTTAAGATTTAATTAGCGCACATAAGCAGTTTTCATGAAAAAGTAGAATAACTCATAAACAGTTTCCCAGATCAGAATTTTGAGATCACCATTGTATTCAGTATGGTGGGTTTACCGTATTTTCCACTTAAATTTAGTCGGTGCAGGCCTCCTGTGAGAAAACTCGAAAATGGTATAACCATAAATAAAATAACTAAATAAAGTTATTTTATTTTTTTAAATTCTTATAACTCACGAACGGTGAATCAGATTAAAAATCTAAGACCAGTACTGAACATGTGAGTGTATTCTATCATTACGCAGATAATAACATTGGCCAGCATGGGCCAATAGTGAAAGTTAGTTTTTAGCCGTATTTAAAATAATTAAGTAACAATTATTTTATTGTAAAATCCCTAACTTCTAAATGGTAACTTGGATTGAAAATCCGAGAGTACTGTTGATTTTGTTGGGGTGTGTTCTCATTTAGAAGAGCCTAACCCCGATCGGCGCGGATTGAGGGTGAACGTTATTAATTTATTGACCTTTTTTAAGGTACATTCAGTAAATGTGCGAGCAGAGTTTTCTAAATTTTGAACTGGTGCTCAGATTAAAAATCCATGGGCACCGTTGAATATGCAGTGCTAGGATTCACTTAAGGGAGACTTTATTTTGACCACAGTTGTTCTGGAAAAAAAGTTATTTTTTGTGACTTTTTAAAAGAAATGAAATAAAGTAATTTTATAATTTTTTTTATTTCTTCTCCACCAACCGACAAGCAGAGTGTGGGACCCGCAATGTGTCAATCCAATAAATGTCTTGACCTGTCAATCTTAAGTAACGACGTTTTTAGGGAATTAATAAGGTTTCTTATTAATGAGACCCCATTAATTCCATGAATCATTACTTACCCTTACCCTCTCCTATTTATATGGAGCTTAGGGAGGGTTATCGGCATAGCTTCGCAAAGCAGCGAAGTTCTGGTAAAGATCTGAGACCCCAAACCCTTAGAGGATGGAGCTAATCCCGGCGGGAGGGGATGGGTGACACCGAACCACAAATCGAAGATCAACGTTTGGGTAGCACCGTTGGAAGCTCATTGCGGAGGACGGAAAACATCGACCCGCTTCCCCAAATGCGCGCTCACCATCGTTCTTAAGGTAGGGGTTTATTCGTTTATGCATTGTAAATGTTTTCATCTTCCATGTTATTAAATTATATTAAGAACATAGACCAACCGACTAACAGGTTGACCCATGATTCATTCATTTTTTCAGGAGGTTATTGTGTGGTATCTTTGTAGGGTTTTGATTCTTGTTTAATTTAATTGATTATTAAACCCTTAATCCACCTTAGGTTTACGAGCTAACGAGGAGGGCATGGGCCTAACGAACCCTGCCTGAACCCTCCACTATATTTTTATCCTTGAAAATCCATGGAAGACTGCCAGTGCAGTGACACCGACTAACTATGTTGGGAATAGCATGTTGACACATGCCACAAGATAAGGTCGCAACACGAAGCTACAGTGGTCATCGTAATGGCCGGAACCGGCTGACCGCATAGGAGGTGCGGCGCACCGTCGTGTGCTGCCGGTGGACAAGAAGTTTTGGCTCATCAGCCGCAATGAAAATAAGAGGTGTCCAGCATGACAGTCGTCCATGGATGGAGCGGCGGCGTGAACAACATGCCTCCGGCAAGCAAGAGGGGGGTGCACCGCCAGCAAGCAGGAGGCAGCACGACTAGTGCACCGTCGGAAGACAAGAATCTGTGACCGAAGCTGCGGCGGGGGCCAAACCCACACCTCCAGTGGGTTATGTGGTGAAAAAACGACGCCCACGCGATGTCGCCGCTTCGCAATCCTAATGCCCTCTTGGATGTTCAGGAGTTTGGGAGATTGGGGGTTCGCTCCCATGGTGGCGTCTTGGGCAGACCCCCTTGTGGGTCGTGCGTCATACAGCCGGGTCACCGCCCTATCGGCCACTCCTTGGTGGGCCTTCCTCTTATGGGCTGGGCCAGACCTCAACCCAGTGGGCTGAGTCTGCCGTGGCCAATCCCAGACCAGGTAAGGCTGGGTCAGTCCAACCGATTCGAATCGCGCCCAGAATCACATAAATGGCCATATCTTGAGAATCAGACGTCTGTTTGACTAACTGTTTGTAGTCTTGAGATCCTTGGATTGATGCGATCATTTTTTTATACTCCTCTTGTGTTTTATAGATAGTTTTAGTATAGATGGGTTGGATCGAATTGGAATCCAACTAGGTCCATGGAGCTAAAACGCTTATAACTTGCACACCAGGCTTCCGATTGACGCACCGTCTGTCGTGTTGGAACCCTTACGGCATGGAGGTCCTTTGGGTTACACATTTTTGGAGCATAGTGATGGATGGGGTACGACCGATATCTCAAGGGTAGATTCTATAGAACTCGAACGCACCGGGTGAGAGGTATCTAGTGACTGGTAGTGAGGTGGATGTTGGAGACAGATCATACGGAGTTCATCATTAATCAATCTTGTGTGGGTCATCGCATAATGATCTGATGTGGGTCAGATCCTATGTGGTTCAGCACTAAACAATCCTGTGTGGGTCAGCACATACCGATCCTATGTGGGTCAGATCCTGTGTGGGTCAACGCTCAGCGATCATGTGTGGGTCAGTGCATACCAATCCTTTGTGGGTCATATCATGTGTGGGTCAGAAGGGGTCAGTTACATATCGACTCTGGGTGGGTTGGATCCTCTTTGGATCATTTCGGGGTTTAGTACCTATCAATATTGTGTGAGTCAAGCTCTGTATGGTTAGAAGTAGTGCCTCTTGACAGAATAATGTGATCTAGCTTCGCGACTAGTCATCTGCACTTCTATACTTCACTGAAAAACCTCGTTTGTTCAAATACCCTTTTCGAGCTAGGTCTATTGCTTTCTGCTTTGTGATTTAAATCATGATTTGTGATTTTTTCCTTTGTGAAATTCTGAGAGACCTTCGGGGGTCTCAGGGTCCCTACTGGGTATTGTTATACTCACCCTTGTACGGGCTTCGACCGCACCTTGTGGAGTCTTGTGCAGATTAAAAGCAGTTGGGCTGAGGTTTGGGGGAGCCGGGCGGTATGCGGAGGAGACAGGAAGATGTGGAGTGCAGAGGAGGTAATATGTACCTACCCTTTAGGTAGGATCCTCAGAGGATGACCAAGTAGCTATTTTTCATTTTTCACTTGTATTGTTCCTTTCAGTTGTACTTTTACTTTTACAGTTGGGCTTGTATTCCAACCCCCTAAACTTTCAGTACACTTTTACTACATTAGTTTACTTCACAGTTTCTTCTTGTGGTGTTCTCAGACCATGTGTTTATATATGTTTATAGGCAATGACTTCCCGTCTTAGGGAATACACTTTTTGGTGTTAGTCGCCAACCCCTGGCCTACGGAATGTGGGATTGGGGTAGTCACGACACAGGCCCCAGGGGACGTGTCATGACATATATGATTCTTGGGGGATAATATGTTTTAACATTTTAAAAATATATATAATGGATATTGTTACCAGTGATGATCTCTCCATATCCATAGTGCAACGATTTCCCATGTAAATCACATTCGAATAAATTATTCATTTATTAAAATATGTATAACTTAGGAGGGGTTTAATTAATTAATTATATAATTATTAACAAGCACACTCTTTGAAAATAATATGGGGTAACTTCCATTTATGGAATTGTAGATCCCTAGTTTACATTTGTGGATATGAAATTCATGGTAATAAATTCTAGAGTAAAATATTTTATTGAAATATTGAATAAAAAATAGATTAGGTGTTGGATCCTATCACTGCATTAACAGTATGAAAACTTATATAATTATAAACAACTATTAATTATAATATCATTTGTGGTGAGATTTTTATTTTTTAGTGGATGTTGGAGATGTTTGATTTCGTATCCTAGAACCAAATGTTTGTAAATTAGATTGGAAAATTATATAAATGATAATTACTAGATATAAATAGAAGATATTATTACATATAATTCATTTTTATTAATGAATTTAATGTAAGAATTTCCTATATTATCCATCATATTTAAAAGTTTATAATCATTATTCTCTATGATGAGAAATTTGTAATTCTATGATGACATTTTTAAATATTATTCTATGATTAGATAAAATTACACGATGGGATACATCATATGTTTACTATCAGGTGTGAGTACTCATAATAAAATGAGAATTCATATCATAAAGTTCAAACATGGTAATATATAGGATGAAAGATTATGTGAAAAGGGTATCAAATAAGAATTCTACATATTTTAATGTCATTGGATATTCTAGTTTCAGTGTGTATAGTGATGCTTATACTTTAATATTATTATTAATTAAGTTCATTACTCACACACTTAGATGTGTTTCCAGAAATTTTGATGACATATTTTCATATAGAATGTGGGTACATTGGGTGTGAGACTAATGATATGATGTTAAAGAAGTTTTAGAAGATGTATTTACCCCTTTCATCTTTAGGGAATTTAATATCTCATAATTGGAATTGGAATTGAATAATGACAATAAATTTGATAGCCATGGAGTATAAATGAGTTCATTTTTAATATTTGAGGAAAAATTAATCAAGCATATAGGTTGATCGTGCATGTTTTCAACTTATATAATGAGATATCACAATAATGATATTATTTTATACAATTAGAATTCATATGTTTTTGTTATTGTTGGATCATGTCTTCTTATTCCATGGGTTTCTTGACCCATTGCAATATATTAATCTTGGACTTTAGGTAAGATCACTTAATTTCACTATGTAAGAGGCATTGAGGTTCAAAAACAATGTGTTTCCATTAATCTCGATTAAATAATTTTTATTTAACCAATGCAATTAAAATTATTCTCTTGATAGAGAAATAATAATTATTCATAATTTATCAATTGATCAAAAAATTTCAAAAAATGTTAATTTTCAATGTCATTGTTTAAATTACCCAAATATATAGTATTTATTTATATCTTATTATAAAAAAGGTAATGAGTTATTATTTAATCATAAATAAATGAATTATTTTATTTCATGAATACTTGATAAATATTTATTCATGAGACTATAAATAAAATATTTTTTTCTTGAATGAATAATATCTATTTAAATATTTTTATGAATTTGATAAATGTTATGGGTGATTAATAGACTATGTTTTGGATCTGGTGATAAATATTTATTTAGAGGAGTGTAAAATAAATATTTATAATTGCATGGGTTTATGGTAAAACTATATAAAATAATAATAGTAAAAAAATAATAATATTTACTTGACATTGTGTTTATTTGGGACTAAATCAATATTAAGGTGAATTTGAAAAATAATTATAATTAGACCCTTTTACCGTATCTATTTATGGATGGCTATCTCAATTAAAGAAAGGTTAATTGTTTTGAACCAAATTTCCCATCTAGATCTCCATCCTCCTATTTTAAACTCAATAATATGAAGAAGATGGGAAATTTCTCCACCATTGAAGAAATACGTAGTGATGAAAGTGAAAAAAAAGCATACATGCTAGCATCTTGAGGTTGATCAAAATTATTTTGATATCATAAGAGAATGTGTAGATCATTGATCGATGAGATTTTCTTTGGGTCCACATGATGAAATGATGAAACAATGATCATGTATGAATAATCAAAACGAAAAATGAAGAAACATATCAAGTACAATGTAATATTTTTTCTTTTGTTTTAAATTAATTATACATTAGTGTGAAAAAAACTTGCTCTTGGTTCTGATGAATTCATTTTTCAATATTTGTTGAAAAAATATTCCTTTCTCATTCCATTAATCATCATATATATTTTCAAATGTCCATTAAATTTGATGAAATGTTAGTTATTCAGATTCCCAGATAGGCTAGTGTACTACATCAATATTTATCATGTGGTATTAGATAAGAATTGTTAAATTTGTAATTATTTTATTATGTTGATCATTATAAACATCTATAGTTAGTTTCTGTTTTTTTAATTCATTCTTGAATCCAATCATCTAGATATATTCTTCCTCCCATTCTTTCATTCTCATATAATCCAAATGAAATTTAATAGTAACTTTGAACATTCAAAAAACCCATCTAGAGGTGTAGATATGTCTATATAGACAACACTGTAGTATACAACATGTACCTTATGTACACACAATGTATCTAGTCATATTTCACTGAGATATCATGTAACTTAATGATTTTAAGTGTGTAATGAAGGAAAATTGGTGAATTTAATGATTAGAGTGTTGACCAAGACAGTATAGAAAACCACATAGGGGAAAAAATTCTTGTAACTGGGTTAAAAACTCTATGGTTCACAAATTTTAATTATTTTCTATGAAAATTCAAATAGACATTGAGTATTAATTACATGATGAATAGGAGCTCACTTTTATGTTATAAAGAGGTTACACAGTGTGAACTTGCAATACACACCATGTACCCAACACATTTCAGTATAGAAACACATGCCTAGGCCCTAGAAATATATAATGAAAATACGGTAAGGAAGATACAAGATGTGTATCTGGATGTACACACCGTATACCAAACCAATTTATAAGGAAAATTAAAATAAATTCATTACTCCATAAACCTCATCATTATAAATTATATGTGTCATATATATAATTTTACAAACTATATCATAGGATTATATAATATTTAATGATAAATTAATTTTTATATAAAATCTAATCTTCATAAAATGTATAGTTGAACTAAGTTGACTACTCCAATTGAATTAAAGTAATTACACACTATGTTAAATACCATATGTTTGATGTGTTATCAATATGACACAAGATAAGACTGTATATGTTCTCAATACATGAAAAGAAGTTCATATAGGTACTCACTCAGTTACTTTAAAGTACAAGCTATGTACATATTTTATTAAATTATAAATGAAATTAATTATTTTATTTTATTTAAAAGAACATCATATGGATATCTCTAGGATATATGGGATGAAGAGTACGATAAAATTAGTAATTTATTAATAACATAATTAATCAGATTAATTCAAGCACATTATATCTTAATAAAATAGAGAATTGAAATGAATGATAACCATTTATTCTAAATGTCTTCTCGTTACAAAAGAGGATAATCATGAGCTTAAATCGACCTATGAATATATGTATTTTCTTTAGCAATAATTATTTCTTGGGGTTTTTTAATTAAATTTTTTAAATTAATATTATGGCCTACAAGTCAGACATCCTTTTTTATTATGTATAGGTATTCATGCCTATGGTATCTTTTATGTAAACCCCCATGAGTTCCCTTCACCTATGTGTGAAGCAAATTCATTTTAAGGAATGACATCTTGACCTCATTGAGTGGAATAAATAAATATTTGATGAAAAACTAAACCATGAGATCCACAAGATAGAGGTGGAATGATGAAACTTGATCCTATATGGGATTTGGGAGTTTTTCCACCAGGTTCAATGGTTTTTTATAATCATGTAAATAAAAGACCATTAATTAAAGATCATGACCATTCCATGTTTTATTTTTAATATTTTTATACGATTCATAATTTATATTATGGATGAAAGACCATGATTACATAAATAATTGGATTAATATGCCATGATTAGATTTAAATAAAAGTATTATGAATAAATATTTTATTAAACACATAGTTAATCACCTAAGTAAAATGTTCTTAACATTAAAAAGGAATATAAATATATATTATAAATTTTTTAAAAAATAATGAAGGAATTCTCTCAATTTAATATTTAGCCATTACACTTTCCATTATCTACATTAAGACCCAAAAAAATAATGTGTCTATTCAATACATAGTTAGGGAAAATTTTAATTATATGGGTGTCTTAACTAAGATGATGGGTTAAATTAACCATAATTTTATTTAATTAAATGACCATAGTATATTCAAAAAACATTTTCAGCTAAATGTTCTGGTGATCTAAGTCATAATTTTTGGAATAAGGATTCCACTCAACAGAATAAGGAAATGAAATCCAAAAGTGTCAAAAACTACCTACCTAAACACTTTATTGTGGATTTCATGTCCATAGATTTAATTATATGGAAGGAAATATGAATTATATATATTATAATGTATAAAGTGATGGGATATTGTGAGATCAATAGTAAGGACCACTAATATGTGATAAAATTAACGGAAATTAAAATTCTTATATCTATTATTATGGAATAATGGCATGCTCATTAATAAAATTATTCTTATGATAAATTATAGAGAAATACCATATCCTAACTAGAGGAAAATTTCTAGAATGATATAAATTCTTATGGGTTATACTATAACATAAACAGATGTCTTACATTCTAAAAATACCCAATCTCTAATCCACTTTATAAGGAGGTGAGTGATAAAGAATTCACTATCTATAAAAAACACATGAATGATACACTATATATTAAATTTTAAATTCCACTACCTATGTCTATAAGAGTCATAATGTTCAATGATAATACCGATTCCTATAGCACGCTTGAGAATATCCATGGTCTTTATCAAGAAAGGTCTAAACATGAATGGTTGTCGATATCCAATGAGATCTTAACTATAGAAATTTGTAGAAGGTTCACCATGTAGGCCTCGCATACCCAAACTCATTATATAAATTGATATTCCAAAGGATCTAAGGTTCATGCTACTTGAGTAACTAAGAAATTATCTCATTATTGCATCACTACCTCATATATTCTCTAGTTTTGTTTGTAAATTTAAATATAGAAAACATTGAGAAGTCACTCCCATACCTTCTCACTATACACCACTATATTGGTAAGGGTATGAAATGTATACATTATTTAGTTATTAGGGTGAATAAAAATAATGGGAATATAAAGATCTCCAAGACTAAATCTATTTCTAAATCTTCTTCACAAGTCCTTTCCAATAAGTGGAGGATCAAGGGTAAAGAAATGGGATATGATTCTATATATTTTTCATGTGGTATAAAGGGACACTATAAGAAAATATATATCCAAAAAAATAAGATAGGGGAAGCTTTATGTTCATTTTTCATCACATACTGTTTTTATTGTTTCTATAAATATATTATTAGATGCAACTTGTGGTGCTCATATATGAATTAAAATATAGGATCCAAGTAGATCCTAAAATATTACCTATAATATGGTGGAACTTTCAGTAGATAATGAAAATAGACATACTATTGTGGTTACTATAGACTAGAATATCACATTTACGACTAGAATGATCATTACAAAGAGATTCAACGATTATCATTGATAGCCCACTTATGTTCCATCACCTTGAAACAATTTCCACTCAGACCTAGGAGGGACTGAAACCCTTTTAGATAGAATATGATTTTAATAGAATATCTGTTGGTGGGTAGTATATTATAGAACAGAAGGATGTAATTCATAGAGAAGAGAGTCAAAATTTTGGTTTATATCATCAAGATATAGTATTTAACATTTATTATAAAATTATATATATCTTTAAAATTTAATTTACAAGTAAAATTCCCAAAATTTGTGATCAATCGTTTTATAACACAACTTGATGTGTATATGAAGATGTACATAGATCATACTACTATACATATTTTTTTTGTTAGACAAAAATATAATATAGTTAGTATTTTTTTTAAGAACATAATAAAAATTTCATTAATTTTTTATTCCCAAATTTAAAATTCATACAAGACACATAATCTATATACCTCCCAAATGAGGGAGATTAAAAATGAAAACGTGGTTAGGGTTGATGAAATAAAGGGATCATTCAAATCATGTCATGAATAGGAAGAATGGATATGAGTGACAGTGACTCATATTAAGAATGATTGGGTGATTAATATTAGTTCATAATCAATGTCAATCAGCTATTATGCAACTAAAGGGACCACCTCATACTCTATCTTAGAGAAAACTAATACAAGATTGACATAATTTTCTACTGGGTAATATGATGAGTGTCCGGGAGTTTGGGATGAGATTATATAGTGGCTGACTAGAGAACAAGAAGGGAAACATCAATTTTAGTTCCAATAGAATGAAAAATTGTTCATGTATAAAAATTGAATCACACAAAAGTTTGGGATATATATCCCTCCACCTCACAATAATCCTCATATTATTGATTACCCTAATCCATAGAGACTAATTTTTTATTTTTTTAATCAACTCAATATGGTATATAGGTTTCTTTAAGTTTAAAAATATTTTTTATTTTTGTTTTTAAATTTTAAAACTGATGTTCTTATATTAATTATAATTATAATTTTATATTTTATATTATTTTCTTTGATTAATTAAAAATTATTTATATGTTTGGAAATAAATTATTATTTATGATGAATATTCTTTATATATCACTATTAATATCACACCACAAACTATTTGTGATAGATATAAATTTCAATGATAATAATTTATAGTTAATTATTTATAGATATTGATTTAAATTTAATTTTTAAATATAATTTACTTCACATTTGTTTTGATAGTGTATTGAAAATAATATTAATTATGAACATGTTTTTCGTAATGAATTATTTTCTGTTGTTTCCCAAAACAAAGACATTTTATATATGAAAAAATAGCAACCTTGAATTTTTTTTTAAAACATAATTTCCATGAAATTTTATAATTCTACACCTTGTTTAGAGTGTTTTGATAATATTTTCTATGTGTATTAATTTTATAAGTCCCTTCATGATGTGTTTGATCATCAAAATTTCCTCTAGGATGTGTCTCTTATCCCTTATTAACGAGAGATTAATGTTTTAGAACAAATGACTTTCAATGAATATCATGTAGATATATATGAAAATAAAAATATGGTGTGATATAAATGAGTTATATCATTATTATGTGATATATTTTTCCATGTTAGTTTATAATAGTATACTTGTTAATGAAATTTATGATCTCTAATTTTAATAATGAAATTCCCCTCTTATAAGTGTTCCATATTTATTTATGTTTTTAATATAATATAAACCATTTTATGAAACCAATAAAATTTTATTTATAAAAAATAAATGGAAAAAAGAAATGAAGATATTAAACTTTGATAAAAAATAGAAAATAATATAACTAAAATATGAAAATTTGGATATGTGCATTCCACTAGAATAACTTCACTCACGAATAACGATGTGGAAATTTTGTATAATATTAACAATGAGATATTAATATTAAAATTTTAAAAAATATATCCATGATATGAAATAAAAGTGACGAAATAATTAATGAAAAATCAATATTCAAAGGAAGTGGGAACAAATATGAAAAACAAAAATATAACTATTGGAAACTAATCTGGCCGTTAGAATAGTTTCCTTACTGTCGAAATAGTATTCTGAATGTCAAGAATAATAACATGACCATTATAATAGTATCATCACCAATGTATGGATAAAATAATATTCTTGTGTTATTTTCTAAAAATATAGAATATATATATCTTCATACTAGTAAATAAATGTTTTAAAAATGATAAAATATATGTGTGTATTTTTAAAAAAACCTTTATATTTTATCTTCATTTCTATAAAAAATATAATTATTTACAAAAGAATTATTTTATCAAAAAAGGATTTATAAATTAATAAAATGTTTTATTATAATTATAATATAATTTTAAGATTCCTTAAGTATTTTTTCAAATGTTCTGAAAATTTTTCATAATATTAAAATTTGTGTTTTTAGAATAAATGAGGATTTTATTTAAAAATTATTTTTCTCATATTTAGAAAATTTATATCATAAAATGGAGTTATTATATTGATTACAATTTTTTGGAAAATGGTCATGGTGAGTTTTTTATTTTTCTAAAAAGTTGAATTATTATTGATTATTGAAATATGAAAGAATACGATATTTAACATTATAAGCTAAATACATGAATTGTTTACTCATTTATGATGTAATAATAAATTAATTCAAAATAAAATTAATTATTTTCTATATTTATTAATAATAATCAATATAATTGTTAGTATTGATCCAAAATTTTAAACTAATATATATAACATTCCAAAACACTCATCTCGCCCATATTAATGCCACCACTTACAATCCAATCTCATCACAACTTATAAGAATTATAGCTTACAAAATTTCCACCCAATTCCCATTCCACTACTCTCTCCCACATACCAATTCTACTTTTATCATCCAAATACCATTCCAATTTTCCTTACGTGGAAGTCAATGAGAAGATATCCAAAGGAGAAGGTAATAAACATGACCAATTATTTGAGATTTTCTTCTAGGTCGTCCTCCAAAAAATATTCCACCAAAAATAAAATTATAAATATATTACCTTATATATAATTTATTTTAATATTTTTAATATAATATCTATAATTCATCCCTTAATCCACCCCATTTCTAAAAAAATGAGATCGTTGTCTATACTATGTCGATTCAAAACCTCCATGGATGACGGTTATTTTTTTTCCTTTACTGCCTTCATGGAATGTTTAGATTTTATTATAATGGATTAAAATTTACTAAATATATATTTATTATATATTTTTACACATTCTAGAACAAATAAATTTATATAATATTAATTTAAATGAAAATATATCGTGATGGTTAGAAAAACCCACAAAATAAACTAAACAATATAACATTAAATTTTTTTCTAAGTATATCATATTTATGTTAGAAAAAAAAATGTGGGTCCATTTATTTCTTTTGAAAGAATTGAATAAAAATTCATTTAACTTCTAAATTTTTATTTCAATTTGACAAGAATATCAAAAATTATCGGCAGGTTATCTAACCTAGGAACCATGAAACAAACTCTCAGAACAGTGAAATTGAGCAATTTAACTCATTAAATCGGTTATAAATGAACATAAAAATTTATAATAAAAAAATATAGATAAAAAAGTTTTTATAATAAGTAACTAATTTTTTATTTATTATTCAGGATACTATGCATGAGTGTAGAATGATTCTAGAACATAAGGTATGGGATCTCTCTAAACTACCATTTTTCTTTGGGTTATGAACATTCTAGTATAAATAAATTTACCTTTCTATCTTTGATTTTATTAAATATTTATAAATTAAATATATATTCTTATTACATACATACCTAGATTATTCACCATTCCTTTATTTGGGTAATATATTCTTTTTGTTCATTTATCAAATTTCTTTTTGAAAATAAAATCCTATTAAGGAGAAATTATCTATCCCTAAATAATTTATGTAATAATAATTTAAATTATTTATTCTTATTCATTAAATCATTGAATAAATAAATATTTTAGTTATAAATATTATTTTTTAATTCATTTATCACTTTTTAATCATTATATAATCTAATTTTATTATGATACAAGGTATGATTATGAAACCTATTTCTTTATGTGGGTAACTGTGTAGTTTATTACATAATATTGATAAATTTTTTTGTAACACATAATCATTTAAATTTTATGATTTGTTATCCCATATATTTCTCTATTTCATTAGGAAATGTTTTTTCTCATGAGACATTTTTTATTGGATTAATGAGTGAACCTTATCCTCTATGGGACTTTATCCATAATTTGATGTTTTAGTGGAGGTTATCATTGACTTATGCTTATGTCATGATTTATATTTTTACAAAATTAATATTATTCCATGATCTTATGAAATAAAATTTTTTATTGTGTGCTCCCATATGATTATTCTTAATACATATCTTTTTTGATATCATGTTATGTCATAAGAATAACATGTTATGCATCTTTTCCACGCTTATTCCATTACTGGGATTTATAGATCTCCCCTTTCATTTATATATTCTTTATATTATCCTATGTAGTGTTAGGAGATCGAAGGGATTTAGGATTTTATTAAGGAAAATTAAATAATGATTTTTTGTTTTCTTTACTATTTGATGTATTATGAACTTATTCTTCTAATTACATTAGGCCACATGATCATTGGGTTGTTTTTATAGGATATTTGTTTTAAAAAATCATTCAATAATATATATAAAAGTATTGGGTTGATATATTTGGTATTATATAAAGTTATAGTTATCCTGAGGGATAAGTACTAAAATAGTTTAGTGATAACCCTATGGATAAGTTTAGTTGTAGGATAATATCTTGAAATTTTGGTGAAGTATAGAGCATGTGGTTTCCAAGAAATTAATTCCATATCTGGATAAAACATTTGAATATGAATCAAGAACATTTATACCTAGGGGTAATAACCTTTAAAAGGGAACATTTTTAACTAACTTGATCATCACCTTGTTCATGAAAAGATAACATTTATTACACTTGGTTTCACATTCCTAGGGGATATGCATTGGAAAACTCACAGGCCTTATGAACCATTATGAAAAAGTTAAATAGATTGTTATGATTAATTAAAAAATAATGAAATCACCATTGATAACCTATATATAAACTTATAGAGTCATAAGATAGGATTTTTTATTCATATATAAATTATTCTATATAAGTTCATAGTTTCCCTTCAAACATAATTTTTAGTTTGAGTATTATCATACTTTGTTTTTTAGTTAATGTTGGAAAATAAGTGGGATTGTGCCAACAAACTACATGATATTAAACATTATGATTTCCCTAATGATATGACTATACTTATAGGAGTGGGATTTTTGAACATAATAGAAGTACTACCTTAAATGGATCATGAACTGAATAATAACTTGAATCATGTGGAATTTCATCCTTCTCTTAAAAAAGTGAAATTTACGATTGAGTGATCTATGTAAAAAATGGATTCATACCTTTAATGGATCTTATGATCTCCCCATAAAATAATAATGGAATTAATAAATTGATAAGATATTCATTGTCCTTCAATACTAAAAACAAGAGAAATTCAGGATGGCTATCTAATATCTTTAAGGGGATGTTGATTAGTAGTGGACACTGGTGAAGAACATGAAGCCCAAAGATGTAATTGATTCCATGGAATAGTATAGAATTATGAATTTTTTCAATATCTATTTTACTTAATGTCTCCATCCTAAAATATAGAGGGAGTTACTCAGACTGAAGAGAATGGAACATGAGTTAATCATGGTATATGGGGAAACATTTTCAATGCTTTCTTAGTACACCACTATCATTTTCATCAATGTAAAAAATAATGGTTTTTTCCTTTTTTATATATGTAATTACAATTATATAAAAATACATGGGGATTAGAGACTTTGATAAATATGAAGATATTTTTTTACCCTTAATATTGAGATGGTTATTAGAGATTCTTAATTCTCCTATGAGGCAAGAGATAAACAGAGAAAATTGAGTTTAATTTAGTACAATCAAGGAATGAATACCTTGTATGAATTAAGACCCATAATAACATGTTTCAAAAATGTATGATGAAGCATCCCAAAAAATATCTCAAGAGAACCAGAAGATGCCTAAAAGGTAGAAAAGATGGATATCAGGCTACTCAATACTAAAGAGAGAGGAAGAAACCCACTAATATGTTAGGGAAAAATAATGTTCAAAATAATAATTAGCTTGTAGTATTATGTATCAATATTAAGTTATGAATTAATTTATCTGACCCAATTCCCTAAGATAAGGTCTTTTGAAGAAAATCAATAGAAAAAACCTATAATGACTAGAGAGAAGGGAAGGGCATATACAACCACTACTATAGAAATAGATCACAATAAATATGTTGTGATATGTATTCTAGATTTTCATTCAAAAATATATAATTTAGTATTTTATTTTGGTTATATAATTTTTTTAAATCCTAGATGTTTAGTATAAATATTCAAACACCACCTCAAAAAATGGGGTTTGTGATATCTATAGTAATTAAATATTGAGAAATAATTTCAGTCGATTATATAACTCCTCCATAAAAAATGTTTATGAACTAAATCTCCCATAAAATCTTTCCCAAATTCCATAATTTAATTTTGATGCTATATTGGGCATGGAATATATATCCTTATATAAATCCAACATCAACTATTGGGATAGGGAGATCACTCTTAACATCTTGAGTTTTCCTATGATTTTGTATAAGTGTAAGGAGCTAGAAGAATATCCTTTATAATATTATTCTAAATCAAGGATATTATTTTTCATTGAGAAATAATATATTTCTCTAATGATTGGTACAATGGAGCGACTCATGCTTTAATTCATGCCTATCATGAGGGATTATACTGATGTATTTCATGAAGAGTTGTCTGGTCTACCTGCTAACTAATAGGTAGACAATTCAATTGAACTTATTCCTTTTTCTCTACCTATATCAAATAATCATTATATATTGACCTCCATTGAGTTGTATAAACTAAGTAAGTAGTAAAGAGAATCTATAAAAGGGTTTTATACACTTGAGTTCTTCACCATGGGGTTTTTTGGTTCTCTTAATGAATGATAATTATAGGTCAATATAATATTTAATTGATTATCCTGACTACAAAAAAATCACAAAAAAGTACAAGTATATCCTGCCACAGATAGGTGAATTATTTAATAAACTATATGTGTCTTTTATATATATAATCGTACCATCAGTCAAGATATTAACAATTAAAGGTGAATAATGAAAATATTCTAATTATTACCTTTGTATCAGGGTATAGATACTTGATTTCATATTGATTCCCTTGGGGATATTTAATGCACCAAAAATATTTATGGAAATAATGAAAAGAGACATCATATATTACCTAAAAAACATTTGTGGTGGTATTTAATTATGATCTTATAATTTACGCCATAATTATGTAGGAGCATATAGAGTATTTGAAAACCATGATAAAAAATATTAAAATGAGAAGATAGATGCAAAGTACTCATAATGAATGTTTATGATGGAGTATGTATCATTATTTGGTCATGTTATCACTATAAATAGGGTATATTTTGAGCTTTCTATGACAAAGTCAATTGAGGAGGGACCCAGACCAACATATGTAAGGGAGATCCACATTTTCCTTATTCTAGATATGTATTATTGATGATTTGTGAGAAAATTATCATGATTTTGAATCAAAATAACAAATATAAATCAAAAGGGTGTAAATTTTTTGGAATTATGAATGTGTAGATATCTTCATGTAATTTAAAAAGAGTCTTATCACTTCACCATTCTTCATGGTTCCATAAAGTGGGAATGTTTTTGTGGTATATAGTGATGCTTTAAAGAAGGTACTGGGATGTGTAATAATGATAATTTATAATTTGATGGCCTAAACATAAATGAAGTTGAATATTCATGAACCAAACATACCAATTCATTATCTAGAGTTATATTTAGTTGTACTAATGGTGAAAATATAGAGGAATTATCTCTATGGGGAGACATGTGAAATATATAAAAAATTATAAGATCTGAAAATATATATTCACATAGAAAAAGATTAATATGACATTGAAAAGATAGTTAGATCTTATAAAGGGATATGATTACTCAATCCACTATCATCAGGGGAAAGTAAAAAAAGTGTAAGATAGATTAAGTATAAAGGATATGAAAAACTTATAAATGATTGTAATTAAGAAGGATATAATCTTATTAGACTTTGAGAGGATAAACATGGTGATCATAATTGAAAAAACCTCACCATTCTCCACGAAAATTACTTCTCATCCATACCTTTTGATGAATTTAAATGATACACAAAATTATGATATGGAAATATATAATAATTTGGAAAAATAAGAAAAAGTAAAATCCTTAAAGTTCAAAATTTATGAATAAGGTGTTGTAGGATTTGGTTAATAACTATGTATACCATCAAAATCATTTGATAGTGAAGTATTTATTTAATGATGCATATTTTACGACTTTCTATATCCACCCTGGGAGTATATAGATGTATCAATATCTTTTAGAGGACTATTAGTGAGACAATATGAAGAAGAAAATCATGAAATATGCACCAAAAATCATAAAATTTAAGCATGTGAATGATGAAAAGAAAAAGTTAAAGGAGAAGATGAAATCATTTACATTACCAAGATGAAATGGGAAAACATCACCATAGAATCATTCACTAGTATTCAGAATAAAAGAGGTGGAAATAATTATATATGGTTTTTGGTGGATCATCTTACTAAGAAATTTCATTTCATTAGAATTAGATAGGAATTCTCACTAGATCAAATTGCATGGATAGAAATTAGATAGGTGGTTAGAATTAAACTAACAACAATATAAATTATATCAAAGTATGATATGATATTTACATTAATGTCATTAAAGAGTATTCAAAATGATCTAATCGTTGATTTGAAATTTAGTATGGATTATCTCCCAAGACTAGTGGACAATATTCATAAACTATCCAGAAACTTTTTGACATATTGAAATCATGATCAATGGACTTTAATGGAGGATGAAATCAACAGCTACCTATGGTAATGTTCTCATAAAATAATATTTTCCACTAAAAATTCAATATTAATCCATATAATGTCATTTTTAAAAATAAATTTAGAACACCTATGTGTTTGGATGATGGTGGTGAACATAAGGTATTTGGACATGAAAACGACAAAGAAATGGTAGAAAATGTCAGTACCATTCAATATAACATAAGGATACCAATACTTAGAATCATTGATAGAAATTGGAGTTTGAGGTTGGAGAGAATGTGTTCCTCCATATATCCCCATGGAAGAGAGTCATGAGATTTGGTGAGAATTGAATGATATTCACCTAGTTATCAACACCTTTGAGATTATTAATCGCATCGGTGCTATAACCCATCGATTAGAACTCCCACCAACACTATCTCTAGTACATATTTCATTTAATGTATCCCTATTGAGTATGTACATACTATATATCTCACATTCAATTAATTCATAAGTAGTAAAACAAGGAAATAATCTCTCTTATGAGTGGCAGTTGGTGAAGATCTGGGATTATAGAGATAGAGTTTTGAAGAAAAAATAAAACTCAGATACTCAAAGTACTATAAAAAAACCATAAATATGATGAGGATATATGGGAATAGAATAAATACATGAACCATAAACACCCTCACATATTTTCACCTTATTATGTAATTTAATTGAAGGAGAAATTTCTTAATAGGGGGATAATGTAATGACCCAAAATTTTATCAATTGAATATAACTTATTATAATTATTTTGTATTTATTAATTTAGTTTAGATCATAATAACAACATGATGAAACCAAAAAAATATTTTAAGAATAAAAATTGAAATAATATTTGAAAATATTATATTTGGAAAAATAGTGAATAAGAAAACTGAAATATGAAAAGTTGGATCAGCTGGATCCACTAGAATAAATACAATCTTGAAAAAAATGTTGAAATAAGGCATAATATTATTAATGAAATTTTATTATCGAAATTGAAAATATATCTAAACTTGATAGAATATATATGTAAATAAATAAATAATTAAAAATGATATTTTAATAGGAAGTGGGAACCCATATGAACCATACAAAGACCATTGGAATAATAATCAAACTATTATAATAGTTACATGAATGTTGAAATAGTACTTTGAATGTTTGAAATAGTAACCAAACTATTAGAATAGTATATAAACAAATTTATATATGGAATAATATTTAGGAATCTAATAAAATAAAAATATGGAATATTTTTATTACGATACTAGTAAATTAATGTGTTAAAAAAGATAAAATAAGTGTCTTTATTTTTATAAAACATATATATATATATTATTTTTATAAAAAATATAATTATTTAAAAAAATATTATTTTATTAAAATGTTTTTTTAAAATAATATTATGTTTTATTATGTTGATAATATAATTTTATAAGACCTAAATAAATTTTTAAAATAGTCAAAAATAAATTCATAATATTTAAATTAAAATTTTTCAAATTATTGTTTTTTTATTTAACAAATAAATTTATTTTTTTTAGATATTTATTTTTATAAAATATTATTTATTTTTGGAATCTAAACATAAAAAATGGTTTTGGGGATTTTTTTAGTTATTTTTCAAATACAATTGATTTTTTTGTTGAATATTGAAATATTTAGAAAATGGTATTTAACATTATAAGTTAATACAAGATTATTTCTATCAAGGATGGTGTAATAAATCATTAGTTTAGTCTAAAATGCATTATTTATTGTATATATTCATATTAATAAATATTACTAATATTATTGATCCCTAATAATAAACTAGTGAATATAATATTCAAAACTCACCTATTCTCCCCGTATAAATTTCACCCCACACAACCCATTCTTCCCATGCATTCTTCGACTTGTATCTTTCCTAATTTATTCCAAATTAAATTTAAAATCTACTCCCACACTTCCTAATTTTTTGGTTATATTGAACAACCAATCCAATGCACCTTATGTTAAATTTGAAAAAGAT
This sequence comes from Viscum album, assembly GCA_963277665.1. Taxonomy (NCBI): domain Eukaryota; kingdom Viridiplantae; phylum Streptophyta; class Magnoliopsida; order Santalales; family Viscaceae; genus Viscum; species Viscum album. The sequence goes on along the minus strand of OY728147.1, from coordinate 389,886,868 downwards.
ACATCTAAAGGAGAAGGTAATTCCCTCAACTAGTTATTTTATTTTATCTTCCTCCTCACTATATAAATTAATATCATAAAAAAATATATGTATAATATCAAATATAAACTGAAATTTTATAGTGATAATGGAATATCTACCATACATCCCCTTCTCTTCTCCTTTTATTCTAAATATGAAACAGTACTCCATACTATGTCGATTCAAAACCTCCATGGACAAAGAGATTTCATTTTACATTAACGCCTTCATGGAAGTATTAAATTATCCTATAATGGATTAAAATTACATAAATATGTATATTTTATAATTTTTGACATTCTGGGAGGAATATATGGCCATAATATTAAATAAAATTAAACTAGTTCATGATGGTCGGTAACACTTCCAAAATAAACTATCCATATAACATTAAAAATTTTAGTAAGTGTATCATACATATGTAAATATAATAAAATTTGGGATGATTTAAATTTATATAAGGACATGAATACCATTTACTTTCAGTTTTGGAGTTTTATCCCCATTTTACATGAACATCAATAATTATTCACCGGTGATCCAACCTTGGAACCAAGGAATGAATGATCTCTAAATAATGAAATTTAATATTATATCTCATTAAAAATATTATAAATAAAAATATTAAAATTATAATTAATAATATATAAATTGTAATGGTTTTGAATCGGGTAATTAATTTATTTAATTTGATTGTTCATGTCATTATGCACATGTCCAGAATGATTATGGAATATATGGTGTTGGATCTTTCTAAACAATCATTTTTCTATAGGTTTTGACATTACTATATCAAACACACTTTTTCTCTAACTATGATCTTATTTAATGCTAAAAAATTATTTATATATATCTATTAAATATATACATAGATGATTCTATCTTCCTTTGAAGAAGTAATTCATGATTTTAGTTTATTCCAAAATGCCTTCTTTAAAATAAAATCCAAAACGGTAACTTTTCTGTCACTTAATCCTTTTATGTAAAACTCATGTAAATTATTTATTATGATTCCTAATTTCATTAAATAAAATAATATTTTAGGTATAACAATTATGGTTTAATTTTTTATTCTCATTATAATCTTTATAAAATATCCTTTGATCTGTGATATGAGGAGAAAGTATACAACCAATTCATTTCGTAGGAAAATTCTTATGTTTATGAATTATTATTGGTTTTATTTTGTGGAAAACATAATCATGTACATGTTTTTTAAGAGTATTCATATATAACACTTCAATGCATTTTGTAAATTTTTTATCCCAAGAGATGTTATGTATGGAATTAAGGAGTGAACCTAATCTCTCACAGGTCAGTTTCCACAATGTGATTTTTTCTTAGTGGTTATCCATGAATTATTCTTATTAAATGTTTTATATTGATTAAGCTTTCATAATTTTCTATGATATTATGATACAATGTTCTTTATGTTGTGCTCCAATGTGAATATTTATGATTCTTCTCTTTTATGATCTAACATTATTCTGTATGACTAACATGTTATGCTTCATTATAGGGTTTATTAACATACTTTTATTTATTTCTGACCCATTTTTTATATATTCCCTTATTTATACTAGGAATATTTAGGATCTCAAAGGGATTTAAGGGATCATTAAGTAGAATAAAATAATAATTTTGTGTTTTTTTGATGTTCTGTGATCATAACCTTCCAAAGAAACTAGGCCTCACAATTTATGGATTAAGTTTATATGATATTTATATTAAAAATATTATAATAATATGGGTAAAATGTTTGTATTCCTATAAAAGGTTTGAATTAATGTTCATTATATATTGTTAATTTAAATTTCTTTACCTCATGTGGTTATGTGTTTTTTTAATGTGGTTGTTTTTGTAATTTGTTACTTTAAGTTGTTTTCTATATTATGTAATAAATATTTTAATGGTAATAAAAATATAATATGAGTTATGTATTATAACAATATAAATTATATTGGTTATTGGTCATACTCTTCTTATATTTTGTTATTTGGTTTTTCATGGACAAATTTTTTAAGGGGTATGTACTGTAGAGGTTCAAAAGATCTTTTTCTATAATTACAATGTAATAAAAGTATTTTAATCTTATAGAATGATTAAATTAATTATATGTGATTAATAGTTTATGTTTTGGTAAATTTAGAACGAAAATTGAGGTTTGGGAATATTTTTTATAGTAGAAAAATTATAGTGCAATGTCTATAATTCATTAAAGATTACCATGAAATTTTAATTTTCAAGTAGATATATTCACATAGTTATGTGAATGATTTTTAAAACATTTAAGTGATGATTTTATGGATTTACAAGAGTAAAATTTATAAAAACATGACCATTTATGGGAGATGAATATTCTTATACTAAAAATATCATCAGAACTGATCCGAGCCATAAAATTCCAGATCATGTTGGTGATAAAGAACTATTTATATTTTGTCGAAAATATAATTAAGAAATTATGGATCATTATCCTAAAAAATGGATAGTAGAAAATTTTCAATGAGGTGGGTAAATTAACTTCCAATGTCTCCTTTTCCAATTTTCACATCCCTCCCTCAGGAAGAGTGTGAGATCCCGTCTTTTTCCCAATATCTCTCTCTCTGATTTTTTAATCTTTTATTTCCATTTAATTTTAATATAGATGTATACCATTTGAAAAAACACAGTCTTTCATTGAAAGGAAACTTGAGGAAAACCATATATGAGTCGCATGCATAGATTTTATTAGGGAAAATTACTTAATATTTGGGGATGTATGCCTATTTCAATTAATGGTTTCTGGGAATAAATGGGTTAACTGTTAACCCAATTTCTGGGTAAATTGAGAATCATTAAAGGAGGTTTGGGTTGTTTAAAGGGAAAATGGGTTGAAAACCCATTTATAGAACATTTACACACCATGTAAATGTATTACACATCATGTAAATGTTCACCTTTTTTAATAGAATAAATACAAGTTGACGAGTTTAAAGAATTTCTATTTAAAATATTTATAATACTTGTAAATATATTACACACCATGAAATTTATGAACCTACTGTTTTAATCTTGTTTCTCTACTGAATTTAATTTATCATGACATGATACCTTAGGCATTTTATTAATTTTGAATCCCTAAGTAGTGGATTATTTTTTATCTATGTCATTTTTAATCAATTGTGATTAAAATTGAAATTGGTACATGAAATAGATGGTAATTATCATAATTAACCACTAAGATATATGATGAGATATTGTTATATCCATGATATAAGGAATGACTTGTGTTCTATGATAAATTTTTTATATATTTTTCATGTCCCAGGAACTTATAAACTTATATGTTGTGGGGATGATATTGATCAAGATCAACCTAGTATCATAATGTAATTCTTATAGAAAGCAGGCTATTCCCAGTCCAATGTCGTAATTCTTATAGGGATTTGACCCAGATTCTGTAATTCTTATTGTTCCTTGACCTAGATTATTGTGATAATACCATGGTTTTATGGTTGTGGTTGCAATGATAATAAGTCATTCCTAGAGATATTCTTTCATGGAACTGATGTAGGTAATTTTACCATGGTTATATGGTGATGGTTTGCATGGTCGTAAGACATGGTTCAAGATATTCTATCATGAAGAAAAAGAAGGTTTCTTTGTATTTTATTAATTGTTGAATTAATTAATAGATATATTTACATATTTATTGCATAAACCACTGATCATACTGGTTATTTAAGACAGTGTGGTATTGAACAACTATGTTATACTCACACCCTATTTAGGCTTCCATTTATTAACCGAGCTGATTATGTGGACACAAGTTTGGAAGAGGTAAAATGACCTTGTAGTTGATTGCTTGTTTGATATATGGGATGACGTTTTGAGCTTGGATCGACATGGGGTTTGTGATTGGGGGCCTTTTAGTGTTATTATAGTTCTCCAGTATTTTACTTGTATTGTTTCTAGCCTGACGATTAGTTAAATTCTAGAACATCATTACATTATTCCATTTTTATTTATTGGAATATGTAGTTATATTTTATTGTAGTCTACTATAATGTATATAATTTGATGACATTTGTTTATATAAGTTTTATTATTGACTTCTATGAAAATTCATGTCAGGTGGTATAGTATCCCCAATATACTTTTCACACCCCTACTGCTTTTTGGAAGCCTCTAGCATAAGGGAGGTGCATTTGAGTTATCATAACAAACCATTTTTGTCCATGTGAGAGAGTGCCATATTTGGGGATATTTCAAAGTGGTGTCAAAGAAGGAGGTTTTTTTTCTTTTACTTTACTATTTGAAAAATTTAGAAATGTGACTAAGATGTGTGGATAATTGGTAATGTTCTTGTATATGGGAGTATCTAACATATGTATAGGGAATATCCGAGTGCCTAAGGATGTGATTTCCATTTCTGACATGTGATTAATACAATTGACATTATTTCACCTTGATTGATTCACTTATTGTTTAATGTTATTGTTTTATGAGGTTATTATTTATTGATATTTGTAATCATGGATAATTATTACACGATATGGGAATACATGCATCATGATAGCCACATAAGAATATATTCATGTGCATTTTTCAAGATAATAGCATATTTATTTTTTCACGGGATATATACTTTATTATTCAATTGAATATGAGATATATATTTAATTGGATAGTTGAAATGAGCTGACGTCTTATGATAAAATTATTGTAATCCATATTTTGAGAGACCAAGTTTCATTACATCTATGTTGTAGTCACCTGGTGGGGTTTAGATTTTTGTTATCTAGTTTTGCAAGGTTTGAATTTGTCTTATAAAAAAAATTACCCCTCATCATCTTTAACATGAGTTATAGGAGAGTGGAAGTAAGAACTCTCCTAACAAAGATAAGCTAGAGATTCATGTAGTTATTAAGAAGTATATGGATGTCCAGCTTCATGATAGCTTCCTGAGGTTCATGAAACCCTTGGAAAGAGGGACTATTAATTTCATTCTTTTGATATTTGAGATGAGAGGAGAGTTTCATTTGTTGCATCTACCAGTTTTTACTGGTGAATGAGGACCCCAAGAAGCTGAGTTCTAGATCTAGGAAGTCTGGATGATCTTCAATAACCTAGAGACACTTGCGAATTGGATTGTGAATCTTGATGCATTTATTCTTTGTGGACATTCCAATCATTTGGGGGATTTCTTGGAGGAAGTTGGGAAGTCGGATGATAAATCTGATAAGGACTTTGAAAATATGTTCCTTATCTGTTTCTATAATAAAAAATAGAGGGAAAAGTCTCAAGTGATCATAAATATGACACTGGAGGTCGTTTTAGTGATGAACTATGTTGGACATTTCATCAACCTAAAATTCATTGTGCCATCTTTGGTGGCTGATGAAATCTCAAGAACGAGATGTTTTAGGGATTCTTTTTGATGTTAGATTAGGTCATACATAAATGTTTTCCCTTTAATCAACTTTGAGGATGTGATGAACCAGGAGCACATCATTGAAGGGACTCTAAGAGAGGACTCGAGGAGTAAGAATGTTGTTTTAGTATAACGATATGGGAGATCTTATTCGAGTGAATAGAAAAATCACTATGACAGTTTCCACCAAGGTCATAATGAGTAGAGTAGTTACGGAAATGGAAAAACATCTCAACATCATGTTCAATTCTTGTGCTATCAATGTGGAATGTTTTTTCATAACCACTTGTAGTGTCCTTACCCCTCAGTCATGTGTCATATCTTTGGTAGACTCATAATATTCATATGTTTTGCACAATCTTTCCACAACAGTTCAGTATCCAGGGATCATGAAATGCACATGATTCAATAAGGGGATTAGCAACCCCTCAATAGTCTAGTCGATGGAGTTCCTTTGACCATTCAAGTTGAGGTTGGAAATGTGGTACACCAATGCTTGAGAAGTAGTACCAATCATGTGAAATAGCATGTGGTAGTCAGACTTGATCCCATGAAAGGGGAAAATTCATCTGAATGTTATGTATACTACTGCAATAATTTTGGATACAAGGATGTCTACTTTCATATGTACGATTCAGATATCAACTACCTTATCTTTCATTTTGTTTGATAAAGGAGAATCACATTCCTTTATATCTGATATTTTAGAAAAGGGTTTGGGATTGGACATGGAAATATTAGTTGGTATATTGACCATCGACACACTGTTGGTTTTTTGGTCAGAAAATATGAAACCATGAATGGATAGTTCTCTAGATATTGGTGGTTACCATTTCTTTTGAGAACCGTTCATGTTGGGATTAGACTTGATTCTTTCATGGATAGGATAGTTCTATATCAGGATCATATCAACTATTACAGGAGGAGAGTTACCTTCCTATATCTATAAAGATGAATCTATTTTTCAACAAGGTGATTTGTATCTTCAATGATGGTCGTGTGGGACCAATTCTGTGAACATTGGATTGTATCACGACTTGGATATATCTTTTTTCTCTAAATAATGGTGGAATATAGTAGGATTATTTTCTTCTAGTGGTATACCATTTGCAGTATGTCTTTCCTAAAGAATTATATTTCATACTAAAAGAGTGAGACATCGAGTTCACAATCTAGTTCGAGCTCTATTTAGAGTTAATTTCTCTCCTACCGTACCGAATATAACCACTAGATCTTCAATAATTTAAGGTTATCTGTGAAAATCTATAATCAAATGGATTTATACGGCCTAGTACATCTCATTAGGGTTCTACGGTTCTCTTTGCCTAGTAGTTTGATGGATCTTGGTGCAAATGTATGGATTTTTGAAGGTTGAAATATATGATGGTTAAGAATTGATATCATCTTCAACACATTGATGACCTTTTAAATCAACCAAGAATTGCTAAGATCTTCTCCAAGATATATTTGAGATTAGGTAGCAATAAATTTAGAGTGAGACCATCACATATACCTCATACTACTTTTAAGAGTAGATATGATATGAATGATTTATTTTTTATTCTATTTGGGTTGAAAAATGCACCAGTGGAAATCGCGGTCTTAATGAATAGAATATTTCATAATTTTCTAGATCAGTTTGTGGTGGTCTTTGTCAATGATGCCTTAGTGTACTCTTAATTAGTATACGGTCATGCCAAACATCTTGAAATCATATAGAGTATGTTGATACATCATCACATTTACACGAAGATAACCAAATAAAGTTTCTAGATTAATAATATACACTTATTGGGCCATGTCATCTAAGAGGAAGGAGTTTAAGTGGACCCAAATAAAGTCAGAACCATAGTATCTTGGAAAAATCCCAAGAACACCTTTTAGATTCAGATATTTCATGGTATATCTGGTTATTATCAGTGATTTACCCAATATTTCACCAATCTAGCCACACCAATGTCTAGAATGACCTAGATAGGGGTGAAATTTGTTTTGTCTAATGCTTATGATGAAACACCCCGATTTTCTATAGACCTTTTTTTAATGAATAAGTTAAACTTTTATTGATATATTTCATTTCCTTAAGTCAAAAATTTCTTTCACATGACATCAATTCAGTGTACATTACACGAAACGTATACTCCACGTATGTTACATGTAACACCAACTTGGTGTACGTTACACACAACATTGAGTTTCTACAAAACATATTTTTTGTTAAATTTTTTTAAATTAGATAGTTATAAATTAGATGTTAAAATTAGTAATATGAATTTTAATAACTACTTTTCAAATATTTTTTATAATGGTTTTATATAAACAGAAAATATTGATAATAGAAGATATAATTTTTGTTAAAGTCCTTATACATTTTAAACTGCTATTTTTTCCAATGAACTACTGTTATGTCCTTCTATGAAAAAAATAAAATTAATTTTAGATAGATTTTAAATTTTAAGTTGATAAAATAAACTGCATTTTGGAGTTCATAATGTGGAAATTATCTTTGGGTGAATTTTTTGTATCATTATGAGAAACTAAATTTTAGGATGAAAAATGAAAAATACTGAATTTTAATAAAAAAACTTATTTTTCATCTAATTTATTTATAAGATAGAATTATATATTTTTTTTAATTTTAATTATATTATATTTTTATAAAATAATCTTATATAGTTCATTTGAATCAATTTTACATTGAAATTGGATATAAAAACTTAGAAAATATTTGATCATTTTTACTTTAAATGCATGTAGTGTTGTCCTGTCAGCGAGATTAAATTTAGATTTGTAACGCCCCGACCCCAGCTACCTAGAGTCGGTGCATTACTTCGTAACATTGGCATGATCACAAGAAAGATCAAATCTTGAAAGACCGATTGGTTTAGTAGCCTTGGAAACTCTAGATATATTCATAAGTTTTACATTACATCATAAAATGAAAAACTACTACAACAACATAATGCCTCCATAATTCACACACATATCCCCACATAATATTCCTGCAGGTCATTCATAATTTACTTCTTCACTTCCTGGGAAAAATAAAACATAGAAAAGGGGTGAGCTCAAATGCCCAGTAAGGATAACAATATAGCGGAAACTTTTATAAATAAGAATAAACATTTAAGGCAATGTATAACTAAAACAAAAGCCTTTCAAACATGAACTTTCAACATGGTATGGCATAAATAAAATGAAATAATGCCATTTACTTATTCACATGGATATTCTACTAATCGAATAATCACATGCAAAAATCAATAACCACTTTCATAATGTTGGAATGCATAATGCCAGACTATCATAACCACATAGCCAAGGCCTCGTGCCAAGACTACAAATAAGATTTTGTCAAGGCCTTGTGCCAAGACACTAGTTTGCCTCATGCGACCTACCGATGCATCGAGGAGCTATAGCGGGCTCCACCCGTCACTTATTAAGTCCAATGCATTCCCATATGAAAAGGTTTAAACATAACATAAACATTCGTATTAAAACTAGCATACGAAATGTCAATAATTTCACCATAAACTATGAATGGTATAAATATAGCACATCCACAGTCAAACATATCACAAAACCTTCAATAAAATATAGAAGTTTTGTATCATAATAAATCAACTTCAAATAATCTTAAAATCCATCAAAGGATGTTGACATAGATGAAATCAAAATTCTTTTTAAAGAAGTATCTCCTTTTATTTTGAAATCATTTAAGATCCATATAAAATAAAACATTTTCTTTGAAAATATTCTTATAAGCTTGTATGGAAAGCTTTGACGATTTTATAACGGCGGAAAATAACCACACCAGCCGTATAAGTTAAAAAAACATTCTTACCTCAATTCTGTCGAAAAGGTTAAAAAGGACCTTGTTTTGAAAACGACAGAAAGATTCCTTTATAAACCTCTTATAAAAAGTCAAACAAGGGTATAAATGACTTTAACCCATATTCTTGTAAATAGTAAAGATGTTTTGAAATACATTTCGAAGAAACATGGATGTGGATGATAAAGAGATCCCAGTAGATTATTACGTATAATACAACCTTTGATAATGAAGAGATTGTGAAATAACCCTTACCTTGTACTTTTCCTTGGTTGGGGTAGGTTAACCTCATGTATAATGGTGAAATAATTGTTATTAAATTATACAGGAATCATATACATTAATATGATATCATATATGATCTTTTAATATTGATTTGATAATAATATCTTAGTATTATCGTTGTTTCGGGTGTTAACTTACTCATTTCCTTTTATATGTTTTGTTACATAAGTCATGTTTGTTGTATCTTATTCATATCCAGAATGATATCAAGTCCTTAAACATCATTTTTAAATCATTAAATGATAATTATACTTGAATGGATACGATGGAGAATGAATTTCATCGCGTTCGTGGAGACGGTAGTCCGTACGTACGCACGAACGCTTCTTCCATTTAAATTTTATTTTAAAAGAATCGAATCCAAATGATACATAGGTATATTACTATTCCAGTATAATATAATATTTTATATATGTTACTTAAGTTCATTAACACCATCCTTTATACGTTCCATGTGTGGTATGAACGAGTCATATCATTTTAAGGGGGCGGTAGTCCGCACTTCCTCAAATGAAATTATAGTATGTATATACAACATGAAACGAATAATGGTATGAAATAAAATGGAATTACAGAAGCTTATATATAAAATAAATATCATTAATATCATATTTAATTACAGTGCCATCATAATGGCCACCATGAGAGGCGGTAAGATGTTTTTGAACAATCATCGTTTCGTGAGGCGTTAGTTTGCCATCCACAGAAACATTATGTTCATCATCCATTAGATGGAGTTGTGTCTATGTGTAGTTTTAATCCTTCTTATAACAACATCCTAGTATATTGTGGATACTGGTGTTGTTACAAAAGAAAGGAAATAAAAATAGTTTGGGGGTTGAAGAAGCAAAATAAATGAAAATAATTTAAGAGAAATCGTTACCTTTAATTTAGGTAACTCACTTTGGTTGGAACCAAAGGACTTGTTGAAATGCTTTCTGCCTAAGGGGAAGCTTCAAGGAGGAGGAGAGGGATGTGGGGAGCTTAGTTGGGCAGAGTTTGGACGAGCCAAGTGGCTTGAGAGGTGTGAGGAATGATTAGAAGTGGTCTCCTTTTATAAGGGAGAGGAGGGGCTCTTTAGGAAAGTGTGAAAGTATTACTTTATAATATAATTATATTCGGTTTATAATGGTCCAAAAATCATTGAGGTCGAAGATAAGATGACTCATATTCTAAATAACATCAACCAATAAGAATTGGACAGGTTTTAGATAATATTTTAATCATTATAATCTTATTTATTTAAATGATTTATTAATGAGGTAAACATTGCATCATTATTGTGTCATTAATAATTTAACTTATTTGATGTCTAAAAATTATAAATAAAATATCATCATGTAGGAAATCGTTTTATCTTTCTAATTAATATTTATAATTGAAAATCCAACATGTATAACCCTATGTAAAAATTGTTCTTCTAAAAGATGTAAGCTTATGCCATTTTTATTTTTATTTTAACTTTATTAATATAATGTGTCTCTACCACATACAAGTGGCTCCAAGGGGTCCCCAAATTGACCCAAGGATGCCCATGGTCGGGTATGTGTCCACCAATAAGGTTAGGACACGTTTTAGGGTAATTTTGTATTATTATAATATTATTTTTTTAACCCTTATTTACCGGATTTACCCTTTAACCATGGTAAATAAAATATTTACCACAGTAACTATTCAAAATGTCTAAAAATAAAAGTTACCTTTTTACATAATTCGGACATCCTGATTTCAAATATGGAATCCATTTTCCGAAATTCAAAACACAGAAGTGGCAGAAATTAATTTAAAATTAATTCCCGCTGTCAAAACAAAAAGCGTGTTTTTAAGAGATATTAACTATCAAAAGATTGACACTTGTTTATGTTCGGTTTAATTGTAAAATTATGTCCAATGATACACATTAAATTTAATGGTAAAAATATATTCTAAATATACTTTAAAACCACTCAAATTCATAATTTATCACTATTAATTATTTTGATTAAAAAAGTTGTTTTTAATTAAAATTTAGTAATTTTCACTATTCATCAAAATATGAAAGTTATCCGAAATGTACCAAAATTTCACCCTAGCCTAATTTTGATATTCTGAATCCAAAAATGAAGTCCATTTTGAAATATAGAATATATATAATTTCAAAAATTAGGTATTACTATTCATAACGGCTAGTTTGATCGGTTGTGGTGTGTGTTAAAACTCGAAGTTGCGTACAACACACGCTACTGTTTTATTCAAGGGAAAGCGTACCGTGTAAGCATGGGATGTTTCATTTTAAATTTTTTGATGTCCCCATTTAGTCAAAAAGTATAAAATATTGTATTTAAAAAGGTTTCACTATTAAAAGTTGATAAAAGTGTAATACTGAAAATGAATCTGTTCTTGCATTATGACTAAGAAACTCATAATATGGATTCTAAAATTATAAGAATTATATAAAGTTTAAAATGTAGTTAATGCTATTCATGACCTCTTTTGAATGGATTTTTGGTAATTCATGGTGTCATTGAACTCTGTGTTGCGTGTAGTGCAAGTTATTGAATTATTTTGAAGAAATAACACTCTATGAAATCTTGGGGTGTTACATTCTCCCCTCCTTCAATAAATTGCGTCCTCGCAATTTGAAATTGTTCTTCGAAAATAAAAGGTTGAAAATAGAAAATATATTTTTGGGAAAACCCACATCGGAAATTGGGTTACTAAAATTTAGTCTTAATATGAGGAAAAGTGAAATGAAAGAGTCACCACCAAATTATGATCTCGATTATGAGAACATTGGTGGCAATTAGAGACATATAATTGGAGGAAAAACGTAAATATTTATAGGTAGTGATTGAGATCATCAATCACAAACAAGTGTATAATTGAGGTCCTTAAATTCATCAATCTATGATGATTTGAAATACCATCGGTTCAACAAAACATAGGGTATTAGGATAACACATTTTTGACGTTTCAAAATATCTTAGTTGAAATACCACATCGAAAAATGAATTAATGAGGCCTCTATTTAAAATAATGAGTCGAAAGTATGAAGATTACCGAAAATAACACATACTAGGGTTCCATGTAGGAAAATATGGATATGGAAGAAAAATCTAACCATCAATTATCTGATGGAGAGTGGTAGAGAACATGGCTATGAAAAGGCCAACAATCCCAAAGCCATAAATTAGTGATGATTTAAGGTACCATCTAGGAAAACATTTTTGTTCTAAGTTGCTTTTCATAATATTGAGGAATTTTATTTATGAGATTGACTAAGATCATAAGGAGATATACTTACTTTATAATTAGAGTTTTATCCATTAATAAATTTCTACCACAAACTCATCTTTCACTCTAAAAGATAATAGAATGTAAAAAAAATTCTATTTACACTATTCGTATAGGGTTCCAAAATAAACGAATTTATAATTCATCTACATGATCTTTTAATAAAAACTACATTATTTAATCCAGGACATATCATGGGCCAGTGGTAGGTGATACACCCTTGTCGCCCTTCGGTTGCGGGTTCAAGTCTCGCAGCCTTGCCGGACGCGACGGGTTGCCGCCCGACCTCCGGGTTGTCCTTTTATGGCAATCCAAAATAATCCAAACTAGAACTATCCAAAATAATTCTTTCCAAACTCACAGTCTAACATTTATAAGGAAGGTAAACATAATATAGATCCTTTTTACCCCGTAATAGCATATGAATACCTTCATCATGTATTACCATATTCCTTATTGATTACATTCATGCTCCCTTATTCCATATAGAATTCTGGATATACTTCATTAATCCAAAAATGTTTTAAACCCCAAAAATGATGGAATATACAAATCATTAATCAGTTCCAAGGTAGTCAAGAATATCCAATATAATTTATCCAAAACAATCACATATTATTCCAAAATCACTACCTCAGTATCAGAACTATATTATGATTTATCATTCTCTCAACCATATATTTTCCAAAAATTTATCCTTCTATTGAGTCACTTTTCTTTGTTCCACACAATCTCAAGTCCTTAATGAAATAGTACTGCAGTACAATCCTTATATACTCCATAATTATTATAACAAGTACATTGTTGATACAACACTCAATTGACATAATCAACATAAGAACTCTAATCATTTCTCTTCATCTCTGGTAGTATCATAACTTGATTATTATCCAATAACATCATTTGCGGCATAGTCTGATGACTGGGACATAGGTTCGCATAGTGTCCAAACTCCTTGCAAATGAAGCATTGTACATTTAAAACCATTTTCTTACCCTTGCAGTCACGTACTTTGTGCCCTTTTCCTCCACACTTATAACAAACTCCCATTCCTTTCAGGCAAGTTCCAGGGTGTTTCTTTCCACAGTTACCACATATGGGAAAATTCTTCTTTTCCCTCTTCCCTTTATCTATCTTTCTCTCTTACATCCTTTTCTTCTCTTGCTTCCCTTCAAAACCATAGGACTCAGTAAACTCTTTACTTATCTTATCAACACATGATATTATTTCTTCATATGATGATAATACATGGGAGACTATTTCTCTTATAAATTATAGCTTAAGACCATGAAATATATGATCCTTCCTTCTCTTTGGATCATGTGCATTTCTGGAGATCTCATTCCTTCTACTGGGCGCCATTTCTAAACAATGGCATACACTAGATCAGCTTATGAATCAAAATACATAATCCCATACTTATAAAACACTTAACATAAATTGAACTATTTATGGATATAATCCATAATCATAAAAATGTCTCCTTTGAGGAAGTATATACTCATAAACCCTTCATAATGATTTGTAAAGAAAATGAGAGTTATCCTAAGCATATCCCCCGGGAGTGTCGTAACCAAGAGTGCAGCAAGGCCCGTTGTCGTGCACCAGTTCCCGTTCGAGTCTAGCTCAAAGCGTTGTTTTCGGGTTTTACCCCTAGGTACATCTGTGCCAGAGCCGCCTCTACCTGCTCGTATCCAGACAGGGATGTATTGCTCGGAAAACTCACAAAATCTTTACAATACCAAAATTCTAGGAAATTCTTCTATACTAATCCTCAAAGTTCATCTTAGGTCTACGTGCTCTAATCAGAGTTTATCTAAATCTAGCTTCCAAGGTTTGTACTAAACTTCCTCTGATACCAACTGTAACGCCCCGACCCCAGCTACCCAGAGTCGGTGCATTACTTCGTAACATTGGCATGATCACAAGAAAGATCAAATCTCGAAAGACCGATTGGTTTAGTAGCCTTGGAAACACTAGATATATTCATAAGTTTTACATTACATCATAAAATGAAAAACTACTACAACAACATAATGCCTCCATAATTCACACTCATATCCCCACATAATATTCCTGCAGGTCATTCATAATTTACTTCTTCACTTCCTGGGAAAAATAAAACATAGAAAAGGGGTGAGCTCAAATGCCCAGTAAGGATAACAATATAGCAGAAACTTTCATAAATAAGAATAAACATTTAAGGCAATGTATAACTAAAACAAAAGCCTTTCAAACATGAACTTTCAACATGGTATGGCATAAATAAAATGAAATAATGCCATTTACTTTTTCACATGGATATTCTACTAATCGAATAATCACATGCAAAAATCAATAACCACTTTCATAATGTTGGAATGCATAATGCCAGACTATCATAACCACATAGCCAAGGCCTCGTACCAAGACTACAAATAAGATTTTGTCAAGGCCTTGTGCCAAGACACTAGTTTTCCTCATGGGACCTACCGATGCATCGAGGAGCTATAGCGGGCTCCACCCGTCACTTATTAAGTCAAATGCATTCCCATATGAAAAGGTTTAAACATAACATAAACATTCGTATTAAAACTAGCATACGAAATGTCAATAATTTCACCATAAACTATGAATGGTATAAAAATATCACATCCACAGTCAAACATATCACAAAACCTTCAATACAATATAGAAGTTTTGTATCATAATAAATCAACTTCAAATAATCTTAAAATCCATCAAAGGATGTTGACATAGATGAAATCGAAATTCTTTTTAAAGAAGTATCTCCTTTTATTTTGAAATAATTTAAGATCCATATAAAATAAAACACTTTCTTTGAAAATATTCTTATAAGCTTGTATGTAAATCTTCTACGATTTTATAACGGCGGAAAATAACCGCACCCCCCGTATAAGTTAAAAAAACATTCTTACCTCAATTCTGTCGAAAGGGTTAAAAAGGACCTTGTTTTGAAAACGACGGAAAGATTCCTTTATAAACCTCTTATAAAAAGTCAAACAAGGGTATAAATGACTTTAACCCATATTCTTGTAAATAGTAAAAATGTTTTGAAATACATTTCGAAGAAACATGGATGTGGATGATAAAGAGATCCCAGTAGATTATTACGTATAATACAACCTCGGATAATGAAGAGATTGTGAAATAACCCTTACCTTGTACTTTTCCTTGGTTGGGGTAGGTTAACCTCCTGTATAATGGTGAAATAATTGTTATTAAATTATACAGGAATCATATACATTAATATGATATCATATATGATCTTTTAATATTGATTTGATAATAATATCTTAGTATTATCGTTGTTTCGGGTGTTAACTTACTCATTTTCTTTTATATGTTTTGTTACATAAGTCATGTTTGTTGTATCTTATTCATATCCAGAATGATATCAAGTCCTTAAACATCATTTTTAAATCATTAAATGATAATTATACTTGAATGGAT
The DNA here is from genome assembly GCA_963277665.1 of Viscum album. Taxonomy (NCBI): domain Eukaryota; kingdom Viridiplantae; phylum Streptophyta; class Magnoliopsida; order Santalales; family Viscaceae; genus Viscum; species Viscum album. The sequence goes on along the minus strand of OY728147.1, from coordinate 389,870,588 downwards.
ACGATGGAGAATGAATTTCATCGCGTTCGTGGAGACGGTAGTCCGTACGTACGCACGAACGCTACTTCCATTTAAATTTTATTTTAAAAGAATCGAATCCAAATGATACATAGGTATATTACTATTCCAGTATAATATAATATTTTATATATGTTACTTAAGTTCATTAACACCATCCTTTATACGTTCCATGTGTGGTATGAACGAGTCATATCATTTTAAGGGGGCGGTAGTCCGCACTTCCTCAAATGAAATTATAGTATGTATATACAACATGAAACGAATAATGGTATGAAATAAAATGGAATTACAGAAGCTTATATATAAAATAAATATCATTAATATAATATTTAATTACAGTGCCATCATAATGGCCACCATGAGAGGCGGTAAGATGTTTTTGAACAATCATCGTTTCGTGAGGCGTTAGTTTGCCATCCACAGAAACATTATGTTCATCATCCATTAGATGGAGTTGTGTGTATGTGTAGTTTTAATCCTTCTTATAACAACATCCTAGTATATTGTGGATACTGGTTTTGTTACAAAAGAAAGGAAATAAAAATAGTTTGGGGGTTGAAGAAGAAAAATAAATGAAAATAATTTAAGAGAAATCGTTACCTTTAATTTAGGTAACTCACTTTGGTTGGAACCAAAGGACTTGCTGAAATGCTTTCTGCCTAAGGGGAAGCTTCAAGGAGGAGGAGAGGGATGTGGGGAGCTTAGTTGGGCAGAGTTCGGACGAGCCAAGTGGCTTGAGAGGTGTGAGGAATGAATAGAAGTGGTCTCCTTTTATAAGGGAGAGGAGGGGCTCTTCAGGAAAGTGTGAAAGTATTACTTTATAATATAATTATATTCGGTTTATAATGGTCCAAAAATCATTGAGGTCGAAGATAAGATGACTAATATTCTAAATAACATCAACCAATAAAAATTGGACAGGTTTTAGATAATATTTTAATCATTATAATCTTATTTATTTAAATGATTTATTAATGAGGTAAACATTGCATCATTATTGTGTCATTAATAATTTAACTTATTTGATGTCTAAAAATTATAAATAAAATATAATCATGTAGGAAATCTTTTTAGATTTCTAATTAATATTTATAAGTGAAAATCCAACATGTATAACCCTATGTAAAAATTGTTCTTCTAAAAGATGTAAGCTTATGCCATTTTTATTTTTATTTTAACTTTATTAATATAATGTGTCCCTACCACATACAAGTGGCTCCAAGGGGTCCCCAAATTGACCCAAGGATGCCCATGGTCGGGTATGTGTCCACCAATAAGGTTAGGACACGTTTTGGGGTAATTTTGTATTATTATAATATTATTTTTTTAACCCTTATTTACCGGATTTACCCTTTAACCATGGTAAATAAAATATTTACCACAGTAACTATTCAAAATGTCTAAAAATAAAAGTTACCTATTTACATAATTTGGACATCCTGATTTCAAATATGGAATCCATTTTCCTAAATTCAAAACACAGAAGTGGCAGAAATTAATTTAAAATTAATTCCCGCTGTCAAAACAAAAAGCGTGTTTTTAAGAGATAATAATTATCAAAAGATTGACACTTGTTTATGTTCGGTTTAATTGTAAAATTATGTCCAATGATAAACATTAAATTGAATGGTAAAAATATATTCTAAATATACTTTAAAACCACTCAAATTCATAATTTATCACTATTAATTATTTTGATTTAAAAAGTTGTTTTTAATTAAAATTTAGTAATTTTCACAATTCATCAAAATATGAAAGTTATCCGAAATGTACCAAAATTTCACCCTAGGCTAATTTTGATATTCCGAATCCAAAAATGAAGTCTATTTTGAAATATAGAATATATATAATTTCCAAAATTAGGTATTACTATTCATAACGGCTAGTTTGATCGGTTGTGGTGTGTGTTAAAACTCGAAGTTGCGTACAACACACGCTACTGTTTTATTCAAGGGAAAGCGTACCGTGTAAGCATGGGATGTTTCATTTTAAATTTTTTGATGTCCCCATTTAGTCAAAAAGTATAAAATATTGTATTTAAAAAGGTTTCACTATTAAAAGTTGATAAAAGTGTAATACTGAAAATGAATCTGTTCTTGCATTATGACTAAGAAACTCATAATATGGATTCTAAAATTATAAGAATTATATAAAGTTTAAAATGTAGTTAATGCTATTCATGACCTCTTTTGAATGGCTTTTTGGTAAGTCATGGTGTCATTGAACTCTGTGTTGCGTGTAGTGCAAGTTATTGAATTATTTTGAAGAAATAACACTCTATGAAATCTTGGGGTGTTACAAGATTAATGTCCCACACTTTTAGGGTTAGAATTTAGAAAAATGGATTATGTATTTCGAATAAAAATTATTTATCATTTTTAATATGATCAATATAGTTTTTTACTAAAAATATTAGTCAATGTGATTAAAATTAACTACAATGATTTTGGTAAAATTATGCTTAACGAGGGAATATGTAACGCCCTAACCCCAGTTACCTAGAGTCGGTGCATTATTATATAACACTGGCATGATATAAGGAAATCATGTCCCGAAAGACTGATCAGTTTAATAGCCTTGGAAATACTAGATACATTCATAAGTTTTACATTACATCATAAAATGGAAAACTACAATAACATTGTTTCCATAGACAACAATGAGATCCCATAGACTATCCTTGCAGGTCAGTCATAATATACTTATTCTCATATTGGGAAAAATAAAACATAGAAAGGGGTGAGCTCAGATGATCAGTAAGGATAACAATATAGCGGAAAATTTCATAAATAAGCATAAACATTTAAGACAATATATAAGACTAAAACAAAATCCTTTTAAACTTGAACTTCAGCATAATATGGAAAAGATAAAATCAACTAATTCCATTTACTTATTCACATGGATATTCTACTAGATGAATAATCACATGCAATATCAACAGCCACTTTCATAATGATGGAATGCATAATGCCTGACTTTTATAACCACATAGTCAAGGCCTTGTCCCAAGACTATAAATATTATTTTTTTCAAGACCTTGTGCCAAGACACTAGTTTCTCTCATGAGACCTACCGATGAATTGAAGAGCTATAGCGGGCTCCACCCGTCACATACTAAGTCTAATGCATTCCTCAAATGAAAAGTCTTGAACATAACATAAACATTCATATTAAATCTAGCAATTGAAATGTAAATACATTATCCATAAACCATGAATGGTATAAAAATAACACATCCACAATAAAACATATCACAAAACCTTCAATACAATATAGAAGTTTTGTATCATAATGAATCAACTTCAAATAAGTTTAAAATCCATCAAAGGATGTTGACATAGATGAAATCAAAACCTTTTTTTAGAGAAATATCTCTTAATATTTTAAAATCATTTAAAAGTCATATAATTATAAAAGGAAAGATTTATTTGGAAAATTTTCTTATAATATTGTATGGGAAGCTTCAACTTTGTTATAATGGAGGAAAATAGTTGCACCCGCTGTATAAGTTAAAAAACATTCTTATATTAATTTTGTCAAAATTGTCATAAAGTACCTTGTTTGGAAAACAATGAAAAGATTCCTTTCAAAACATATAAGGTCAAATAAGGGTATAAATGACTTTACCCTATTGTATAGTAAATTGTAAAAATGTTTTTTAATATATTTTTAAGAAACATAGAAGTGGATGATAAAGATGTCCTAGTAGACACTTACGTAAAAACAACCTCAGATAATAAAGATATTGTGAAATTAACCCTTACCCTGTACTTTTACTTTGTCGAGGGTAGTTTAACCTCATGTATAATGGTGAATTAATTGTTATTAAATTATACAAGAATCATAAACATTAATATGATATCATATATGATCTTTTAACATTGATTTTTTAATAATATCTTAGTATTATCGTCGTTTCGGGTGTTAACTGATTCGTTTTCCATTATATGATTTGTTACGTAAGTAATGTTTGTTATGGATAGGATGTATATTATTCATATTAATAATGATATTAAGTATTTAAACATTATATTTAATCATCTAGTGAAAATTAGTCCTGAATGGATTATGATGGGGAATGAATCTCATCACGTTCCTAAAGACGGTAATCCGTACATATGAACGAGCGACAATATCATTATTTTGATATTAATATAATATATAATTTGATGGTATATCATATATAAAGAAAAATTTTAATGTTATATTTATTATTTTCATCAATTATACATCATTATTTTACCCATCCAAATAATAATGTATTGAATAACAATTACACCACGACTGGGAGACGGTAAGCCGAACGTATGCACGTATGTTGATTTGCCATTCAAAGGATGGATAAAATAATGAATATAGTTGTACCATAGTTATAATAACATCACATTATATATAATATACTAGGGTTATTATTTTATAATGGAAACAACAATGAAAGTGGAAGTGGAAGAAGAGAATAACTTTAAAGTGGTGATGAAATATTTACCTCTTCTTCGGGTTCTTTCTTTTTATTTTATCAAAAGAGCTCCTTAGGTTGGATTTATGACTAAATTAAGGCCTCTAAGATGAATTTAGGATAGTTTAGAAGGTATTTGGGCAGGGTTTGGTCGATCCAAATGGATTTTAAGGTGTGAATTATAGATAAGGGGGAGTTCCCTTTTATAAGAGGGGTGAGGGGATCCTTAGGAAAAGCTAGAAATATTATTTTATAATAAAATAATTTTCGGTTTATAATGGATCCAAAATAAATTATTTAAAGTCTATGGTGGTTATGGGTCGAAAACCACTCAGCCAATAGGTTTTAGATATTTTTGGGTCACTATATTAACCTTATCTTTTAGATTTTACTCTTATTTAAATAGTTTGACATTTACCATGTCTCTTTGTATTTTTATATTATATGGTTAATAAACATACTATATACTTACAAGAGAACACCAAGTGGTTAATTAATGATACAACAATCATTATATAAATCTTTTTTCCGAACCTTATATTTCTAGGAATATAATATCAATTGTTAATATAATATTTGTTTTAAAAACTTTTTATGTCAATTTTGACACTATTTGATATTTTGTTTTTTCCAAATTCATAACAGCATTATTACTTCTAAAAAATTCATATAACCAACCCTAACATTTCATATTAACCTATAAAATTAGTGTAATTCATAAAGAGTCTAAATTACATTTATTTGGATATTTATAATATCAATTATTTTAATATTTCATTAATTAGGCAATTACTGCATCATCATTGTGTCATAGATAAATTTAACTATTTAATATCTAAAAATGATAAATAAAATACCATTATGTAGGAAATATTTTTATATTTATAATGAATATTTATAGTCAAATTTATCTTATGTATAACCCCGTATGAAAAATGTTTTAGTTATTAATCATTGATTTTAGCACTTTTAACTCTTCTTGGAATTAAATAATAATAATATTCCTAATCTAATCCATGTTGACCTAAAGGACCATATTTTATTCCAAAGGTTGTTTTTGGTCAAATTACACTTATAAAATATAATTAGTACATGTTTTAGGGTAATAATAATATTATTTTTACCTATAATTACTCTATTTACTTTTAACCGTGGTAAATAAAAGTCCAAAGTGACTATTCACCAAAAAAAAATTTTATTTTATTGAACCAAATTTTACATACTAATATCGACCATGTCTCTTTGATTTTTTGAAATTCAATTCACATAAGCGGTAAAATTAAGTTTTATTCAAATCTGCAAATGCTCCTAGGAGGTGGGAAAAAGACGGTAAATAGTTCGATAAAATTTTATATATATATACTTATTATAAAATGACTCCATTGAATTAAATTGAACATATATATGTATTATGTATCTATTTTGACCTAAAATAAATTAAAATAAAATAACGAATTATTTAAATAAAAAGTGGTTTTTAGCCAATAATGCATTGTTTTTCACTATTCATCAAAAATTGAAAGTTTTCATAAACATACCAAAAATTCACCCTAATATTATTTCGATATTACGAATTCCAAAATTGAAGTCTATTTTACGAAATTAAAAACATATAAATTGCATTTATTAATTTAAAATTAATTCCCATTGTCAAAACCAAAAAACGTATGTTTAAGAAATAATAACTACTAAAAGATTGACACTTGTTTATGTACAATTTCAAAGTGAATTTATTTCCAATGAACAAAATTGGATTAAGTGGTAAAAATATAATTTAATTATACTTCAAAACCATTCAAATTTATATTTTAACACTATAAATTATTATTATTAAAAAAGTTGTTTTTAGTTAAAATTTAGTATTTTTAACTATTCACCCTAATATGAAAGTTATCAGAAAAACACCAAAAAATTATCAAAACTAAATTTTTATGACCCAACTCTAAGGAAGATGGTTATTTTGTCAAATTTAAAATATAAAAGTTTCAAATATTGGATTTAAAAAGGGGATTCCATTAAAAGGCGGTAAAATTGCATTTAAAAAAAATACTTCTTTTATCTGAAAAAATGAATTTGTTCTTATATTATGTCTAATAAAGTCATAATATAGATTTTAAAATTATAAGGATAATATAAAATTCAAAATTCCATTAATACTATTCATAACCGCTTTTGAACAGCTAGTTTGGTAAGTCATGGTGCGCTTGAACTCAGTGTTGCGTGTAGTGCAAGTTATTGAATTACATTGAAGAAATAACGTACTATGAAATCTTGGGGTGTTACAGAATAAACCTAAACATAATGTAAAAAAACACCAGCAAACTTTTCTAACAATCCTTTTATGGTCATTATTTATCCATTCAAATTTCATTATTTTTTGTTGGGTTTTTATGAATTTGGTTAGTTAAAAACATGGGTACACCTAACTAGTCTTCAAAAATGCAATGTATATCCCCTCCCTTTCCTATTAAGGCCACCACATCTTTCCATTCCTCAAACCAATAAAACATATTTTTTTCATCCAACACTTGACCAATAAAATTTACAACATCCCACTTTTATTTATTAAAGCCTACATTTGTGTAGAAATCCATCCAAGGAATCCCCTTGGTGAAAACCAAAAGGAGTTACCCAATTAAGTGGTAACACCCTCTATTAGGCTTATTTATTTTATTTTCATACTCTACTCTTTCAATTATCTTTATTTCATTTTTATAATCAAAATATAGTATCCTAAATATAATTAAATGTTTTTATAATATGGGTTCTACCTACACTTACACACACTTCCATCTAATCATCAATGAACATACTGTTTATGTGTATAGTGAACTACTACCTCATGAAATGATGACTGCTCATTTTCTTTTACCACCTATCATGGTCATAATTATGATAGAAAATATGTTTATATATGATACATATGATATATTTCATGTATTTAATATTATTAAATTCTTTTACAACACATATCAGTATACCTTCCATTTTGGGTAAATACGATAATTTCATTTGAAGGAGTGTCGACTACTGCCCCCTCAAAGTGATGTGATCCGTTCACACACTACATGTAATGTATAAATGATGAGTTTAGTGAAATTATATGATATATATGACATATTAGGGATATATTAGTAATATTATATACATATATATATATCTTTAATTTTTTTCTTTCATTAAATATGACTATAAAATGGAAACAATGTTCATATGTACGTACGACCTACCATCTCCATAAATAGTGTATTCCATTACAAAATTATATATTATATAGAATATTATAATAAAAATATATCGAATATAAATGATATATATATATATATATATACAATATATAAATCATTATAAAAGTATAACGACTGAAGATATAAAAAAATAAGACATATGCGAAGAACAAAGAAGAAATTACCCGAAGTAAAACCTTAACATAAAATTGTAAAAAACAGGGTAATATAAAATCACAATAAAACTATATATGTTATTAGATATAAGAATATATTTATGTGGAAGATTCATAATACCATTATTTTTATTATACAATTATTTTTAACGAGTATGATGAGATTCAAGACACAATGTAAGGGAATTTCATGTCACTTTTTAATTCTTTGAGTTAAATTCTTTATTCACCACCCATTCCTTTTGTGTGGTGTGTATACTAACTAGGTATGTATTATATTCTTATTATAATTAAATTCATTGTTATTTACATACCCATATTATGATATGTTTTTCATGGGGATTATGTTTCAAAAGTTATAAAATCTATAAAGTAATTTTACCACAATTTTCCTTCTTTGAGACACATGCCAAGTTATACACCTATATACTTCCATGAGGTGTATATACTTAAATTGAAATTCTATATCATGAATTTCATTATTTTCATAATATTTTTAACTTCATGTAATGTTATTATTTCCATTTTATTATGATTCAACATTACCAATTTGGAAATGGTTTATAATTACAATCTCACCATTTATTGAGATTGTGTATGATTATGTTCCCATTGATGAAATCTTATAATCCATATCTTGAGAAATATCATTATTTTTACTAACCCTTGGTTATTTATTTTATATGATATTAATGGTACCATTTCTCTTCTCTTTGGTACATCATATGATCAAAAAAGTTTTTTTAATAAATTCTGACTTTACATCTTTCTTCGGTTGGAAATATGTTTTCTTTCAAAACAATGTTTTCTAAAAAGGTTTATAAAAATATTTTACTATTCTCCTATGATAATTAAAAATAAAAATTTCCCATTTTTTACCTTTTAATGAAATGTGTTATTAAAAATAGATATTCTATCAATTTTCCTGTCAAGGAACTTTTATAAACTCTTTACGGTGTAAAAGGAATGTTTGGAATGTACAGATTTACCCAATGTCATGACCGTAATTCCATTTAAGATTCCATTACAAGATTACAGTCATTTTTTCAAAATAAAAATTTTTCTTATTAATGTGTAAAGTATTTGTTTTAACTTTATTTTCATTGAAAAATGATTTCAATAATGTTTTATTATTTTAAATTATTTTAAAAGATTATTCTATAATTTTTTAAAGTACTTTCAAATAAATGGGATTCAAAACATTTTCATTATTTTTTCATAAGCCTTCAAGGTATTTTCAAATAATTGTTTTCAACTCATTTACAAGCATTCTTTATATGTTTTCAAATTTTTTTCAAAGAAAAACATTTTTAACATGTTTAGAATCTTATTTTATGAGTTTTCAAGTACAAATGATTTTCAAAAATTATTTCAAGAATTATTTCTATGTTATCAAAATGTTTTCATAGAGAATCTTTTTCAAAAGGTTTTATTATTTAAAAAGCCTTCTTCAAAATAATAAAGTATATTTTTTCAATAATGGGGTTTAAATGATATCACTATAATATTTTCCATATAAGACAACATATGTTTATGTTATAGAATCCTTTCTAGGAAATTATCCAATGGTTCCATTCATATTATTTCTATGAATGTTTTATGTTTTCAAGTCATGACTTTTTTTAAAACTTTTTCTCTTTCATGAGTTATATGTTTCTGAAACACCTTCCTCTTCCATGGGTTATATGATTATGAAACTCGTTTCTCTTTGTCGTTTTATACCATAATTAATGTTTGTGAAACTAGATTCCTTCAATGGGTTATTATAGGATGAAATGATTATGAAACCTGTATAGTTTCCATAGGTTACGATATGATTAAATGTTTATGATACCCATTACATGGGTTATGATATGATATTTTTTTATGTTTAATGATATGTTTCCAGTTTTATTATCTCATGAAAAATATATTTATAAGTTATTAAGTGATGGTTGTGACATATATATCCATCATATGCATTGGGTAATGATGGATGACTCATGAGTATAAATGTTATGCATGAACCGGATTACATGTTCATAATTTTATGCATGGACCTCATTGCATGTCCATAAATTTATGTGTGAACATAATTACAAGTTTAAAATGTTATTATTGGACCTTATTATGTTTTTATAATGTTATTCATGAACCTTATTACATGTTCACAATGTTATGCATGGACCTGGTTTCTTGTCCATAAGTTTATGTGTTAACATGATTACATTATCACAATGATTTGCATGGTCCAGGTTGCATGCCCATAAGTTTTTTCATGATCTTTATTACATATTCAAAATGTTATGTGTGGACCAGGTTTCTTGTCCATAAGTTTATGTGAGAGCCTAATTTCATGTCCTTAAGTTAATGAGTGAACCTGTTTCTAGTTATACATGTTCACATTCTTATACGCCGGTGTGTATGCCACAATTATATGTATGAATAATATGTTGTACATTCATGTGTTATAAACTATTAATTCATATGTAATGATTCATGTAAATGATATTTGATATATAGGATAATATCTTATATGGATGCAATCATTTTTCTCATACCCTTATGTTTAGGTTATGCTTACATATTATCTTTATTTACCCATACTAATCATTCAAGCTCACATATTTCATTTGTTTTCATTACCTAGGTTATGGAGAATTATTTTTTAGTATAATTACTAAGGGTAAGGTCCTTGTAGGGAATTTTTTATCTTTCACTGAGTCAGATGTTTTTTGGTTGTATATTTCCAAAGGAACTAAAAAAATATGGCCTTTAGGTGTCTATTTGTATAATTTATTATGTATTTAGAAAAAGCTATGTAACGTAAATGTATGATAATCAAGGGTCGTTATAGTTGGCATCAAGAAGAAGGTTTAGTCAAAATTTTTAAAATAAGATGAGAAAACAATTTTGAGATCCCTATGTGTATTTATAAGGATATGTATTGGGATGTATATATGGATAAGTATAAGGATGAGTTAAAATTTAGAAAAATGTATTAAAATTTTGGTAAAGGATATAGTAAGTGGTTTCCTAGTAATATATCCATGGCTGGATACTATAAGTTGTTGTGGCTCTCGTATAGATGTGCCTAGGTGTAATAAATATGAAATGTTATCTCAGGTCTCACTCAGCATAACCTGGAACATGAAAACAAACCTTGCTGCACAATTGGTTTGACACACCCAAGATATATAATTTAAGAATTCTAAAATGCTTTACAAACCATCATGAACAATTTAAAAAAAAATATGTTGTCTATAAATAACCTAGGATACACCTTTGGTGTCATGTATTAAGGAATGTGTCCTAATTTATACATCCTGTAAGTGTATTTTCATGATTATGTGGTTCTTCATTAAGGAAAAGTTTTTCTTACTTTATGTTTTCTGGTTTTAGTCAGTGGCTAGAAACTAAAGAAACTATGTTAATCATTAATGTAATACAAAATGAAACGATTTTCCTCCTGCTCATCCCAATTATATGGGAGGTGGAGTGGAAAACCTCATTTATATGATCACACATATTTTTCAAGCTATGGATCATGTTGAGCATCCAAATGAGCCAATGAGGGAACAATGTTCTATTGTTTCATTCATGAGATAATGTGAAAATTCTTTCAATGGTTCTTCTGATCCAATTTTTGTTGAACACTTGATTAGTACCACTATGGAAAATAGCACTTAGGAGGGTTCCTTAATAGAACAACAAGGTTTTTTGAGTTCTGGAAGCTAGGACATGGAGCAAAATAATTTATAATTGATTCGAAAGAGAAATTCAATGAAATGGATGGATAGAAAGATCAAGAGAATGACCCACCCTCACTTTAAGTGTTTAAATTTAATGGAGTTTGGGATTAACGTGAATCAATTACACAATCCAGGAGAATATATTGATGATACAACACAAAAACCATTGAGGAAAAGGAAAAAGGGAATTCTTATGAAATAACAATGGATGAACTGAATGATGATAATTAAGAAAAAAAATTATCCTTTCCCCCTAATTTGAGAATTTCATGTCTGTTTCTTTTGAATAATCCATATGATAATATTATTGTTCATCCTTTAGTGACTTTTCATGTGATTATATCCATCTACATGGGTTTTATGATAATAAAATCACATTTAATGTTCTATCATTATAAGGATGAACCCATGTTTCTGATTAAAATGTTTTTGGTATAATATATGAGAATATTTAAGGAAGAAAGGGTAAATTATATTTTTGAAATGTTATAAGGTTATCAATTTAAGGAAATATTAATTTATACTTCAAATAATGTTTCTATGATCAATTTATTATCTCACTACATGATGGATTTCACATATTAGATAACATGTTATAACCACTTTTTGATTAAGGTAACTGAAGACTGATGGGCTGGATTATCATGGATCTCATGTCATGTTAGTAATTTAGGAATTAAATATTCTACTTCATTTATTAGGGAATGAAAATAATTGTAAATATATCAAGGCACATCCAAAGGGCGAGACTGTGCATATGAAGAGGAATAAAATCAAGTATGTATATTTTCTTGTGAATGTTCTTCAACTTTAGAAAAAATAATCTTGAAACCAAAAATGCTATTCTAGTATCTTTATTTATGATGAATCAAATCACCCCTTATATCATCATATATTTATGCCATTTTGATAATTATCATTTTCCTAACAATGTTCTCTATCAATCTCCATCATGACATAATAGTTATATTTCTCATCCATGTCATTGTTTTCACTTGCCACATATGTTCTCCTATGTGGGAAAATAGTTACGAGCAACTTTTGGTGACCTTCATGGTCCCAAATTTCTTTTTTAAAGAATTTTTTAGTGTTTATTTTTATGATTTAGGTTATATTAAAGCAATATAAAAGTATTAAACCTTTAACAACATAGGAAAATTTGGAGGGTTGAATTCATTTTAAGGGTCCTAGAATTTAGCACCATTAGTTTTTCTGAAAATTGTTTTCCTCAAATAAATTTAATTTTCATTGATATATTGCTTTAAAATTAGTCAAAAATTCCTTTTACCCATAATCAAATCGGAATACGTTACAAAAAATAGTGATTCAACATACGTTACACGCGACACCGACTTGAGGTGTGTCACATACAAAACTGAGTTTCTACAAAACATCTTTTTTTATAATTATTTAAATGAGATAATTATAACCTATCCATTAAAATAGTAATATTTATAGAAATATCTAATTTTAAAATATTTTTTGTATAATTATTTTATATAAATAAATAATATTGATAACAAATGATTTAATTTTTGGCAAGGTACTTATATGTTTAAAAATACCAGTTTTTCAAATGAACCACTTTTCATGTTCTTCTGTGAAAAAAATATAAAATTAAACTTACATAAATTTATAAATTTAATTTTATAAAATAATCTCAATTTTTGAATTTATAATTTCATCATTGGTATAGAGTGAATTTTGGGGATTTTTTCTAAGAAACTTTGTTTTTGGATAAAAGGTGAAAAAATACAAAATTTTAAATCAAAAATGGGTTTTCATATAATTTTTTTATAAGGTTAAATTATATTTTAAAATTGTTTTAAAGTTTAAATTGATTAAATATTTATAAATTAATCCATTATAGCTCATTGTAATGAATTTTACAGTGAAATTGGTTATATAACATAGAAATTTTTTGATCATTTTTACTTTAAAACCCATTAGTGTTATCCCATCTATAAGATTAAATATAAATTAATTTATGAAATTTATTTGATAAGAATTTGGAAAATTGTATTAAATATTTGGAATTAGAATAATTTGAAATTTAAAACTTTTTCATCATAGATTTTTACCAAAAAGATTAGTGAAAGTAATTAAAATTAATTACAAAGATTAAGGTATAATTAAGTTTAACAAGGGAATAAACCTTAAACTCAAGGAAAAAATGACCTATAAACTTGTACAAAATATATTCAATTGAAATTTTCATCCATTCACCTCCAATTATTATGTTCACTTTGTTTTTTATGACTTTTTTTAATGTAAAAACATGGGTACAACTAACTTATTTTTTAATACCATGTATGTCCCCTCCCTTCCCTATAAAAGGAAACCACCTCAACCCACTATTCACACCTCTCAAACCAATTTGGATCAGCCATTATATACCCAATACACTTCCCAAAATCCAACCCTTCCTCTTTTAAGCCTACGTTTTTTTAGAAAACCTTTGAAGGAATCCCTTAGTGAAAACCAAAATGTGTTACCCAATTAAGAGTCAACACCCTCCCTTAATCTCCTTTCTTTTATGTTCTTACTGCACTCTTCAAATTGTCCTTATTCTATTATTATTCCAAAAAATTATCCTCAATATACTAATTTGTGTTTATACTATTTTTTTAACCAAAACATAGACTCAAATCCCTCTAATGGGTAGTGAAAATACTATTTATGTGTACGGTGAACTACCGCCACACGAAATGGTGATTGTTCATTTCCCTTTACCACCTCTAATGGTGGGAATTATGATTGAAACTATGTTTATATATGATATATATTATGTATTTAATATTATATAATAAATTTAAAACACATATCCATATACTTTCAATTTTGTGTAAATATGATAATTTCATTTGATGGAGTGTGGAATATCGCCCCTTAAAGAGACATGATTATATCACCCACTACTTGGAATGTATTAAAGATGAGTTTAGTGAAATTATATGATATATATGAAATAATAATTCTAATTCAATGATATTATTTACATATATACATATATGAAATTTCCTTTCTTTCTTTCAGTACGACAACAAAATGGAAACAATGTTCATGCGTACGTATAACCTACCATCTCTATGAACAATGTATTTAATTTCATACATATATATTATATAGATTATTATAATCCAAATATAATGGATATAAATGATATTTATATCATTTTTTACTTTCTTAAAATTATTATATAAGTATAAGTACAAAAGATATAACAAATTAAGACAATTGTGAAGAAAAAAGCCGATATTACTCGAAGTGAAACCTTAACAAAAAATTTCTAACAAGTGGTTAATATTAATTCATAATAAAACCATATATGGTATTATATATAATAATATGGTTCTACTAAAGATTAATAATAAAATTATATACATTATACTAGATTCTTGTATGAGTACAATGAGTGTCAAGAAACAAGCCTTGTTAATTTCTTGTTACTTTAATATTTTGTGAGATACATGCTTTATTACTCACCCATTCATTTTGTGTGATGTGTATACTAACCATAGATGTATTATATATTATTATAATTACATTTATGGGTATTTAAATATCCATTTTACTGTCTTTATTTCATGGAGATTATGTTTCAAAAGTATCCAAATCTGTAGGGTAATTTTGTCTCAATTTTTCTTCTTTGAGAGACATGACATGCTATGCAACTATAATTTTCTATGAGGTTTATAAACTAATTTTGAAATTTCATACCATGAATATCCATATTTTCATGATTTTTTAGCTTTATGTAACATTATTATTTTTATTTTATTATGATTCAATGTTACGAAATTTATAATGGATTATATTAACATTCTCATCGTTTATTGAGATAGTTTATGATTCTGCTCCAAATGATGAAATATTATGATCTATATCTCAAGAATGCTTATCAGTTTTCTTATTCTATGGTTATTAATATTATATCCAATTAAATGTGACATTTATCTACAATTTGGTATATAATATGATCAATAAAGTATTTTTAAGAAAGTCCAACATTACATTTCTCTTCGGTTGAAAATCTATGTTCCATCAGAACCATGTTTTATAAAAAGGTTTCCTAAGATATTATAATATTTCCATATGATATTTAAAAGAAATTTTTACCCATTTTTTACTTATTTACAAAACAATTTCTTAAAAAGTAATCATATTTTCATTTTCTAGTTAAGGTACTTTTCTCAACTTATTATGGTGTAGAAGGATTGATTAGTATCTACTGATTTACCCATCGTCATGACCATAATTCCCTTGAATCTTACTTTAAAATATTACAAATTTATTTTTAAAAAATAATTTTTTTTACTAATACTATAAATTTATTTTTTAAAACTTTTTTTTAATGAAAAAGGTTTTCAAAAATATTTTAATGTTTTAAATGATTTTTATGATTTCTTTATATGTTTTCAATACATTTTTAAAGTTATGGTTTTCAAAGTTTTATCAAGAATTATATTTATTATTTAAAAGTGTTTTCAAAGGAAAAGTTTTTTAAAAAGTTTTGAATATTATTTTATAATTTTTCATGGAAAATTTATTTTCAAAATTATTTCAATTCATCTTTTTATGTTTTTAAAGTATTTTCAAAGAAAATGATTTTCCAAAGGTTTTATGTTTTAAAAAGACTTTTTAATAAAGTAAGGATATTTTTTTCAAGAAATGTTTTTAAATGATATCTCAAAAATATTTTCCATCTGAAATTACATCTGTTTATGTTACCTAGGCCTTTCTAGGAAATTATTTAAAGGTTTTTTTCGTATTATTTCTCTAAATAGTTTATGTTTGTAAGGCATGAAATTTATGAAAACGCATTTCTCTTTCATCATATATATTTTTATGAAACTCATACATCTTCCATGGGTTGTATGATTATGAAAAATATTTCAATTCAATGACTTATACCACGATAAATGTTTATGAAAATCACTTCTTTTCACTGAATATTCTTGGATGAAATGATTATTAAACCGTTATATTTTCTATAAACTACTAGAAAAAATAGGCTACGGACACATAACTATTTTAGCATTTTTAAAACCATGGATATAGGTGGCTATGACCACAGTTATGTGACCTATATCCATGGTTTTAAAACCATGGCTATAGGTCTTTTTTCATGGCCTATAGCCACAGTTTTCAAAACTGTGGCTATAACCCAAACCTATTGCCACTGTTATGTGGCCTATAGCCACAGTTTTCATAACCATGGCTATAAGCCTTTTTTCAAAGTGATATAGCCAGGGTTTTTTAAACCGTGGCTATAGGTCTCCCACCCTTGCGTGGGAGAAAAAATTTCATGCCAAAAAAATTGCGGGAATAACTATTGACAAGGTTTTTAGGACACTGCCATGGTTTTTAATAATATATAGAATATATTATTTATGTATATACAAAAAAATCCTTGGTGGTTTAGTGGTTAGGTCACTAGAATGTGAAAGGAAGGTGATGAGATCAAATCTGTCTAGACACACATTATTTTTTTGGCTATTGCCACAGTTTTCTAGGGCTATATCCATGGTTTTAACCATAGAAATAGGCCACCTATTGCCACAATTATCTAGAGATATATCCATAGTTAAAACTATGGCAATAGGCCATCTATTTACATGTTTAAAACCGTGACAATAGGCCATCTATTTCCATGGTTAAAGTCATGGACAAAGTTCAACTGTCACAGCTGAAAACTAAGACACCTATGGCCATGATTTTCAAAACCGTGGCAATAGGCCACCTAGTGACACTATTAAAATTGTGGCCATAGGTCAGACCCTACTACCACGGTGATAGCAACCACGGTTGGGAAAAACTGTGTCTATAAGCTATGGCTATGGTTTTGGTCCCCATTGACATGGTTTTGAACAGTGGCAATAGCCCATTTTTCTAGTTGTGATAGGTTGTAATATGATTAAATTTTTATGATACCCATTACATGGGATATGATATGTTCTATTTTTATGGTTAATGATATGATGAATGTTTTAATTTTTTATGGCACATGTATTTTTGAGTTATTACATAATGGTTGGAAATTATATCTCCCTCCAATTCATTTTGTAATGGTAGATGACTCATGAGTATAATTGTTATCTGTAAACCTAATTGCATGTTAAAAATGTTATACATGGACCTATTTTCATGTCCATAAGCTTATACATGAACCAAATTATAGGTTCAAAATGTTATGAGTGAACCTTATTATATATTCATAATGTTATATGTGAACCTGATTACTTATCCACAATGTTATTCAAGGACATGGTTGCATGTCCATAAGTTTACGCATGAACTTTATTATATGTTCATAATGTTATACGTGGACCCAATTGCATGTCCATAAGTATATGCATGATATTGATTACATTATCATAATGTTTTGTGTGGAACTGGTTTAATGTCCATAAGTTTATGTGAGGGACCAATTTCATGTACTTAACTTAATGAGTGAACCTATTTCTATTTATACATGGTCATGATATTATACAATGATGTGTATGACTAAATTCCATGTCTTAATCATATGGTATGCCTTCATGGATTATATACCTAATTATCTTATGAATCATGTCTTATAAACTGAAAATATTTATGCCATGATTCATGTTTATGATCTTTGATATGAATTTAATGATATTCTAATAATACAATCATCTTCTCATACCCCTATATTCATGTTATGCTTACATAATATCATTATTTACCCTTATTAAAAACTTGAGCTCGCCCCTTTCTTAATTTTATTCTCCCCAGTTTATAAATAATGGTTTTTATGTAGAATTAATAAGGGAAAGATATTTATGGGACACGTTTATGATCATTCACCAAGTTAGAAGTTTTTTTTCGATGTTTAGAAACGTATTAAACTAATACAATATTTAGGCTTATGTTTTTTGAATGTATTATGTATTCCACAAAAGATATGTAATGAAAATGTATAAAAAGAGAGTGTTGTTATATGTGAGATATATTTTCAAGATCTGAAAGGTAGGATAATCTTAGTTCATATCCTCACATTACTTATGAAGGTGAAAGAATATACCATGTACTCTAACACATCTTTAGTTGATAAAGAGTAGTTCTAATGCTGGAGGATCAAGTGGTTTCTTATGGCACCATGCACCTGATACCACAAAGAGGATTAGCATACTCATGATCTAGAGTTAGTATCCATGGTACACGCCTTTAAATTTTGGAGAAAATGTCTCATGAGAGAGATTATTGTGGTATAAATGGATCACAAGAACCTCATGCACATATTTTCTCATCGAGGCCCAAACCTTCAGCAAAGGATGTGTGTCGAGTATCTATAGTTTTTTCTCTTTTAATTGGATTATACACTAGGAAATTGAAATGTAATTTCTGAATATTTGAGATGAAATACACAGACGTGGTAATTACAAGTGTTTTGGATGAGTGGTTGATAAGGGCTATCTTTGCAGACATGCATCTGGATGTTCAGGAGTCGTAGGGAAAAATAACTCGAACATAAATATTTCATACCCATGCATTTGGAAATGATTTAAAATAACCATTTATCTTAATTTATATGATCTATTTAGAGTGAAATATTATATATTGGGGAGACACCATCCTGATGAACTCTCAGTGGGGGAAATTCTATTATTTTTTATTGAAGAGTATGGATTCCTATGGGCTTCTGTGAGTAGCTTATTAAGGGAGTTTCATGACTCTAGATTAGTGCTACATCCTAGTTTAACAAGTATTTATTGTGATCTCTATAGATAGTATTGGTGTTTGTGAATTAAGGAGGTGACAAGATTCATAGATTGATACTTCATTTTTCAGTAGTTGAATTTTGAGCATCAAAGGCCACTAGGAATTTTGCAACCTTTTCCCAATCCTCAGTGGAAATTGGATGATTCCACAATATATTTTATGACATGGATACCTATAAAATACATAGAAATGATACTATATGGGTTATTATGGTTTGACTAAATAAGGTATCCCACTTATTCAATACTAGAGAAACCTTCATATTTTATAATCTGGGAAGTCTTTACATGCATGAGGTGGTTTGGTTTCTTGGTGTTTTATAGAGTATCATTTTAGACAGATATCCTTGTTTCACATAATGTTTCTAGATGGTTCATTATAATTATTTATGATAAAAGGATATTTTTATCATATCCTATCATCCACAGACTGATGGAAAATCTGAGTAGATGATTCAGGTTCTCTACTACGAGCCCATGTTTTGGATTTCAGTGGTTCATGGGGAAAACTTATGGAAATCATGGAGTTTTCATATAATAATAGCTTATAAGAATCAATACAAATGGAACATTTTGAGTATTTTTATGTAAGGAAATTTCATTCACCTCTTTGTTGGATTGAAGTAGATGATTCAGTACTTGTTTGGCCTAGACTCATACAGGAGACATCTAGGTAGGTTTAGTTGATCAGGTTATGGTTAGTTACTTCACAAATTAGGAAGAAATAAAATGCTTACCATTAGAGATGGCCTCTATAATTCAAGGTTGTTCATCATGTTTTCCTTAGGGTGTCACCTAGGATGTGGAAATTCAATATCAAGAAACAGTCAAATCTATCACCAAGGTTTTTTGATTCGTTTGATATAGTGGAAAGGGTTAGTTTAGTGGTATAACGTTTATCCCTTCTACATCACTACAGTTCCATGAATGATGTGTTCCACATGTCACAGCTATATATATATTATCTAGACCCTTCCAATGTGATACATATAGTATAATTTGATCTCTATGTTGATGTTTCTGTTGAAGAGAATCAGATACAAGTTGTGAAACCTAGTGAGAAATATATTTTTTCTAAGGATCTACCATTAGTTTTATTATAGTAATAACAGGGTTATGTTAAATAAGAGACCAGAGAGAGGGATTTTGATATACGGAGAGAGCGGCCATACTTGTTCCTTAAGATCTCATAGTGATGCTTTGAGATACTCGAAGAAAATATTTTGATAGCTTGGGAAGTAGTATGATCCCCTCTTTTTCCTGGAATTTTTCTCTCTGTGTTTTTTGTTAATATATTTTTATTTCATTTTTAACATATATGTTTTCCATTTGGATAAAAAATATTCTTATGGTGGAGGAAACCTAAGGAAAACCAAAGAGGATCTGAATGGGGAGCCTTTGTTTAGGAAAATGACATAATTATTGGGGATACATTCTAATTTAAATTAATGGATACTGGGTATAAATGGGTTATGTGCTCACATAATTTCTTGGTCAGTTGAGAATCTTTAAAGGTGGATCAGGTTTTTAATGGGAAAATGGTCTGAAACCCCATTTTCCGAACATTTACATGACATCTAAATTGATTAAACATCATGTAAATGTTCAGGTGTTTTAATAGAATAAATCTCAAGTGATGTGTTTTTTGGCATATTCCATTAAAAATATATACACATCATGTAACTACATTAAACACTTCATAATTCCCTAACCATCAATTTTAAACTTGTTGCATAACTAAATTTCATTTTTTCCACATCATCTCTTCTTTATCTACCTAGGGAATCCCTCCAAGAGACTTACAGTTCCAACTTACCTTTTAGACATCCTTTTTATGTGAGATATCCCTAGTAAGTAGTTTTCTTCATGTTATTCATTATCTCCTTTGGTTCTCCAAAACATTATAGTGAAATTAATTGACTGAATGCATTGTTTTTTATCTTGATAATTTTTTATCTATTCTCCTCTTTTCAACCATACCCACCTTTTTCCTCAGAGGAATTTTCTATTGGAATCACTGTTGGATCATTTTATTATTGTGTGAGGTCTAAATCATAACCCTATGGTTTGATAAATTCTATGTTTATGCAATATTTTTATTTCTACAATGTAGTGTTCACTCAAATAAAGTAAATAAATTATTGGAATTTTCTTTGAAGTCCTTGGGTTTCAAATGTATTTTGACCTAGCTTGTGGATAACCATGGGGTGAGTGAACTATGAATATAATTGAATTTTATAATGGTTTAAAGTGTGTTTAGAGTGACATGATACCTTATGTTATTTCTTAATAAATAATTCATTATTTTTAGATTATTTCATATTGATATTATAGTTAATAAATTATGATTTAAATTGAACGTGTTTTATGAAAGAAATGGCAATTCGTATAATTAACCATTGAGATATATGAAGTGATATTATAATATCCATGTTGTATGAAAGTACCTCTATTCCATGTTGAAATGATTATATATCATGCTCAGATATGGTACTTTCACACTCATATGTTGTAATGATAATATTTACCAGGATCGTCCCAATCCTATGTTTTAATGATTATAGAGAGTGGGCTATGCACACTCCCATGTTTTAATGATTATTGGGATTTATACAAAATGATGTAATGCTTATATTTCTCTGACTCGTGTTTTTGTGATCATAACATGGTTATATTATTATGGTTGACATGTTTGTGACAGATTCTAAGAGATATTCCTACATAGAACTGAATTAGGTTATTTTACTAAGTTTATTTGGTGATGGTTGGCATAATTGTAAGACAAGCTCTGAGATTTTTTTTACATGGATCTGAATTAGGTTGTTGTAGTATATTATTAATTGTTGAATTAATTAATACAAATGTATATCTCTTTATTATATATCCCTCTTATAAAACTGTTTAGTTTATACATTATGGTATTGACCTACTGAGTTATACTCACACCCTATTTGGGAAGTCATTAGGTACCTGGGAAGATTATGTAGATTCATGTTTGGGCAAGGGAATTAGGACTTGTTGTTGATTTCTTGTTTGATCATTGTTTTGAAGTTTGGAGTTTGTATTTGGGACCAACATGGTGTCCAGGACCAGGTAATTTTGAGTCTTATTTGATTCTTATATTTTTTTCACTTTTATTATTTCTAGCGTGACATTTATTTACACTCCATCATTTCATTACATTGTTACATTATTATTTATTGTACTATATAGCTGGATTTTATTTTTTTATACCTATATTTCTATACATTGGTTACCTATATTTATATCGTTTAATTTTTAATTCTATGGCACAAAATAACAGAGGTTATAGTGTCCCCACTATACTTTTCGCACCCCCGATTCTAGTTGGAAACCATCGGTGTACGTAGAGGCACACTAGAGGTCTCATGGACACCCTGTTTTGTCCACATGAGAGAGTTCCGGATTGGGGGATGATATAGAGTCATCATCAATGGGCATATTTTCAATGTATTTCCCAAAAATTACACTATCGAGGAAAGGGTAAATATTTTCCTTTATCTTATAATTTCAAGGGTTCTAACCTTGAAATAAGAAAATATATGGAAGTTTAGTGATATTATTATGGTATTTTAATGATTGGAAGATAATAACCTAGGTAACATGATTATACCAGGTAGTCAATGTCTAAAAAAATATAAAAGGAGGGTGTGCAGCTAATGGTTTGTCTTTTTAATACTTGGACCCCTTGGAATACAAAAATGGGTCCAAAACCTCAACACTAGAAAATTTAGGAATAGTCTCAAAAAAGTTTGGATATGTACCTATAAGATCAAATAACTTTCTAAGAATCAATGAATTATTTAGGACATAGCCTCATTATTTTCTAATTCGATTAGAAAAGACCAATAAGCTAATAATCTAATGATTGGAGATTATGATAGGGTTTTTTAGGAAATTGAGATAGAAAACACTTTGGTTAATGATTTTGTTATATCTTCTTGAGATGATAAAATAAATATTTAAATACAATATGAATAATACATGATATTATTCATGAACTAAAACTTCTTTGGTCATTATTCCTTTGAATGGAACATGGAAAAAGTTTATGGCTTCTGTAAGGTAAGGGGACATGGTGAAACCTCTTGAAGAATTTCAAAAGGGTAGGACATGGAATCTTTCCCCTACACATTAAGCCCCAAACTCCTCTTCATTTAGAGATAGAAATAGGTATTGTACATCGAATTACACACCACAATCACCTAATCATAACTCAACTATACAAGACCTCACAGCCCCTAAATCTATGGAGATTGACATAAAAATTAATATTGACTAGAATTGTTGAATATAAAGAGGATTCATAATCTCTAAACTCCTATAATGAGGAATATCCTCCCCTAACCAATTTCTTACTGGTGGATAACAAGTAGAAGGGACATAATCATGGTGATTCCAAAGTAGATCATGTGGATACCATCAATATAATTATTATGAATGAGGACCCCCAAAATAGATCTAATATGGATAATTACCCAGTATAACTAGAAATTAATCCTTATATAAATGCATAAGAATACACACATTCTATTTACTCCCATGATCCTATTAATATTATTAAATAACCCATGTTTTAAGGCCTAACCCCACATGCTAAAGCTGAAATAACATTCATTGATGTTCCTATTATAATGCTTATAAAAAATGAAACATAATGGTAGTTTCCATGGGTTAATGTAATTTTGAAACAAAGTTACTTTCCTTGATGGGAATGTTTAGGCTGAGGATTTTTAGGGACTACATACTCATAAAGACCGCCTGGAGATATCAATTCCATTGAAGGAAAATATTACTCATTGAAAATTACAAATCTCAATGGAATAATGAATAATAGAAAGTGTAAAGGAAGGAGAAATCCTATGGTTGTAACATAACAGTGAGGACCTAAACAACTGGTAACTCCGATAAGAAATTAGTATCCTCTATAAGAACTATCAAGGTCATGGGAATTATCCCATGTTCACTACCCTTAAATAGTCTCTTTTAACCACTATACCCATTTTAATTGGTATTGTAAAATAAAAATGGACATTAGACAAATAGAAGGCCTAAAATGGGATTACCTCTATTACACCTTCATTTTTGGGAATTAACATGACAGTGATATGGATTATATATGGTTCCTCAAGCTTGAAAAAATTCATATAATTTTAGGCAACAAAGGAAACTAGAATATATTAATATTTTCTTTCATTCATTCCTTCGCCCTATCCATCTCCTTTATTTGTGACACTACCTCTTAAATTAAGAGTGGGGACTTATAGAGGGAGTTAGAAATAATATTTGATGACATGTAGTATAAGTTTATTAGTGTGGGTGATTTCAGCACCGTATTGAATCTTTATGAAAAATTTGAACCAATTTTATAATAACTACTTGTGATGAGTTTTCCTCTTGAATCAACCATTGAATCATTTATAACGTTCTAATTTATTAGTTTGAGTTAACCTAGAGTAGTTAAACTATTAATGATATCTTGTTCATCACGTAGGATAAATTCATTTCTTATATTGATGAGATAAGTGAGTAAATTAAGGTATTTCAGTTCACCCTCCCCTTGTATCACTTTGACCACAAACTTGTAATTTTTGAGATATCTACACATCTGATAAGGTCATCCCCTATCCCTTTAAAATTAAAAAAATGGATGGCATATTACACCTATATATATGGAGGTTGTCCAGGAGACTTGGGATATAGACTCCTAAGTAAGCCCCCTTCAAATGATTACTGGAAAATAGAGGCACACAAACTGGATCTTAAGGGATTGGACTAAAAACCCCTTCTCCAAGATTGATAAGGATATTATGTTTATGAAAGAATACCTTTATTTCTACCAATATAGATATAAAAATGAGGATACAACTAGTTGTGAATAAATTTTGTCAATCTCTAAGATGGAAGATATTTTAACACTCAAGTAGATATTGAACCAAAACTAACTAAATGGTAGATAGTTAAAATATGGGAACATAAATTCTAAACTATTACACGAGCTAAAAAAAGTGAAAATAGTATGGGGATGGTCTAATTATCTTATAATTAATGGAACCATCCTCACTTGTGTAAATAAAATCTACAATGTTGTGGTTGATAATGTTAAAATTATTTACTCTAAAACAAATAGGTAGCACACACATGATGATTGATAATATTCCAACATCAACTGCGGATCAACATATCCAAAGTCTCAAATTGGATTCCTTGGAATAAAAAGTTGAAACATCACTCTTTTCTATTAACATTTATAGTGCTACTTATATTAATAAATTCACAAATAAATTATTTATGTTACATTAATACATCACACATTGTGAGGTTACCATTATTTATTTGGAGTTATTTAATCATTTCTTCATTACTCATGGAGTAAAATTTAGCCTTATTTCATGAATACATAAGAAATACAATGCCATTGATGTCAAAGACTCTTGGATAGTTTCAATTTGGAAACACTGTCTTTAAAATCATTAACAAAATCATTTCAAATGGTATGAGAGACATTATTTGGGATACCATCATCCCAAACCAGTTTGGTTTTTCTCCAGAAATAGTATCCAAAATTATCTGTTAACTAATCTATAAATTTTTAACTTAACAAAGAGTAATATGAATTATGATAACTTTTATTTTAAAATATTCATATCTAAATCTTATTATATAATGAAATGAGACTTTATCATTGATTTCCTTAGGAAGTATTACTTCTCCCTTATGTTTTTCAGATAGATCAATTCCATTCTTGGAATTGTAAGGATCTCCATTGTAATTGATGGATCCCCTAGAGATTTATTCATATGTTCTTAGGGTATAAGACAAGGAGACCCCATTTAAATTATTCTCTTTGATAATTTAGAACAATATATTTGTAGATGCATTAATGCAGATTTTCAAATTGGTCTTTACAAATGAATTAATTTTGGTAAGTAATTATTAATTCCCTAGAACATGATTTTTTTATGACATTCTCCTTCTTGGTAAGTCCTAAAAAATAATTATATCATCTATCAATGAATTTTTAGTATTATATAATGAATTGGAAGGTAAATCAATCATTTTTAATAAAATATTTTATTGTATTTGTATAAGGAAACAATTTTACAAAGAGAAAAAAGGATTACCAAAACTCTAGGAGTGATGAGAGGAACCATATCATTTAACTACCTTGGTGTACCCTTATTATAGGGAAAATTAAGAAGCAATTATCTTGAGATTATCATCTCAAACATCATCAATAATATGTATATGTTGAAATTAATGTCGATTTACCAAGATATAATAGTGTTCCTGGTCAACTTGATGATCACCTGCAAACTAGTTTATGTGTTCTACATTTACAAACATCACATAAGACTTACAAAAAATCATTAAAATTGACAAAGAAATTTTAATCTAAATTAACTATCTATGATAGGGGGATTATAAACATATCATGGAAAAGAAGAATCATGCTAATTGAAATGAGTAGATTAAGGATTGAGGATATCAAGATATTCAATAATACCCTTATCAGTAAATTCATAAAAAATTGCCTATAATATAAGGATTTCACTAATGAATTTATATTAATTAAGTTTATCATAATGTTGGTGGATGGATATCTACATTACCTTACTATAATTGTATAGTCATCCATCTGACACCAATTCAATGAAATTATATATAGTTCCAAGTGGATAATTTGTGTGAAACCCAACCTTAATTTCATGAATTTTTTTTCGACTAATAGGCTCATTAAAGACACTATAAATGTATCTTATAGAAATAAATAGATGTCCATTGTTGTGTTTATCCATATATATAACAACCCCAATGAGTTGTTCCTTCTCATTTCTCCCGTGAGATACAGAGGTATATCTTCATAGATATGGATACTCTCATCGAGAAACCAAATGGGATTGAAATTTACAATAACATGGATTACTACATATTGAACTATGATAATAACACAACTAACCACTCATGGATACTAAAATTCATTACCCTTTTGATCAAACCTCAGGGGAACTTCTAATTTAGATGGTTTCAAGGTAATGTTTTCCAATACCTGAATAGATCCCAAGAACAAGATTATGAACAACTCAAACAACCACTTATTCTTAAAGGTTATAGAGAACATACCAAATATTTTTATTAACTTCAATTTTTTGTCTATACACACGTATTAATTAAAGGATTTTTATAGAATCAACATTTATCGGGAAAATCTATTGTAGGGCTTGACGATGACCATCACTAATATTGTCCAGAGAAAGAAAGTTCAAAATATCCTCCTTATTCTCTCAACACCAACCATTTAATACATCTGTAAGGTAAGTAATGATATGGAATTTAAAAAAAAATCCCTCTATTCATATGAGTATCAGGGATATAAACATTTATGGCTTCTCTCACTCTGAACTACAAACAGGTTCAATGTGAAACTACATATATAATATTAACATATTACAATTGTTGGGAGTGAATGAATTGTCTAGAAGACCTCTACACAATAAATCCATTAATTGGATTTTATTTATCACTTCATAGATCAAGGTTAATGTCAATGGAGTGCTATCTAACATGCCATGACCCTATATATAGGGAGTTGTCTTCCTTACAGACCCTCACTTTGTCAAATAATGGTTATATCAATATATGGAAATTGTAATATCTGATGATCCTAAATCATGGGACATGAATCATTCCACTAAAAAAATTAACCATGAATGGAAAACCCTTTAAATTTAGTCAGAATCAAATATTTTTATTAAATATGAAAATTTCAGAACCAAGAATATACATGGAATTTGATTCCTCACTGGATTGAATTTCATGAATCCACTAGGATTAGAAACTAGGTTGTCTCAAATTACTATAAGAATCCAATCAAGACATGGATTAATTTTCAAAGAGCAATATTATATATATGAGTTTTATGTGGCCCTTTTGAACCACATATTACACCACACCCCTGGTGGATGTGGATATGTGGGACAATATCAACTCCAACCATTGTGAAACACCATATGATTCATAAACTACTTATTTATGTATTATTTGATAAATTTTTGTATTTAGGTTTCATAGTTCCTAAACATTATGGAGTATAAACCTTGTTCATTGACCACAAAAAATCATTTTCAAGTTAGTGTCTCACATACACTATGTCCCATAGTTTAGAGATTATGTGTGTGATTTTTTTCATGGTTGAGGTGAACATTTAAAAAATATGTTTATTTAAACAATGAAACCAAAAATACATCCATAATATTGTTATATTATATTACATTATACTATATTAAACAACAATTGATCCCTCATAACTTCTCTTAGATAACTAGAGAATGCACTCAGGTGATTTTGAGGTGATTTATAAAGAGTTTCCTAATCACCTAACAAACATTTATATATATATAGTAGATTTAGTCCAACATCAAAGGAAAACTAATCCCTTGATATATTTCCTTTTGGTTTATTTATGATCAATTTAATATCATTCACTTAGGACTGATCATTTAATTTTTTCAAGTTGATCGCCTGATTTATTTTTTATTAATTTGGATTTTAATGATTTAAGTCAAAATTAGATGGGTCTTTTTTAAAATTTATTTTCATATCTTGAGGATGTAGGGGATTAAAATATATTTATTTGCTTTCCATGTGAATTTATATATATATTTGATATGGTGTTGGTAAATTCTCTAATAATATTAAATTGTTAATAATAATATATATATAATGGAAAAGATGTATGGTTTGATGATGATTGAAGAAATAGATGATATAAATTTTTTATATGTAATTTTAGTGATCGTAGGTTGAAATTTGTTGATTTGAAAAATGAAATAATTTAGAAATCCTGGAAATAAGAATAATAAATTAAGGATTATTTAAATTTATAATTTATTAGTTTATATAGAGAATGTTTATGAAATATAATTCTATTATATTGTTTTTATGATGGTATGATGTGTTAGAATTATGGAATAATGGTTTACTGGCTTCAAAAAATGTATATTGTGAAAATTTACAAGTTATAATAGAATATTAAATATGTAAATTATAAATATAAATATGATTCTTTATATTGATATTTTTTACACAAATACATGCAGATTTTAATGAAATTTAATGGATTAAGATAAATTTTGTTCATTATTTTTAATGATTGATATAATATTTCTAAATATGTGGTTAGAATATATTTTATTTTTTATGATTTATAATGATGACATGAATTGTGGTATGATGATTGGATTTGTATAGTGGTTTAATAAATTAAATTAAGTGAAGTGATATTGATGTTTTTATTATTATTGTGTGGTATTTGATATTGCTAATGATATTGGGGAGATGATGGTGGAGTAAAAAAAGAAAAATAAAGGTATAGTAGTTGTTAATGTTGTGTTAACATAATATAATTATGATGTTTTGATTTTTCATTATCATATGTCATTATTTCTTTTGTAGTTTTTGTGATGTATGGGTGTTGTAGTTATAGCTAATTGGTCATAGAGATGTTGATATTGTGATGTAAATAATGTGATATATAGTATGCGACACTATTATTTTGAAGTAGATGATGGGTAATTATGGTAATTATGTGGTGAATGTTGATAGTGTGGATTTTTAATGATATGATCTGGATGATGAAATTAATTTTAAAACAATTATTTGATTTTTTAAGGTAATTTAAATGATGGTAATATATATATATATATATATATATATATAATCAATGATATATTATTATGCATGTTCAAATTACATGGGAGAGTTTAGAGGAGGAAACTGCATGGTATACTACGGCACTCACCATATTATTATATATTTATTATTAGAGAAACCTGAAGAAGTTGAAGGTGATTCCGGGTGACAAGAGCTAACATACAGTGTAATGTAGATGGTGTATCAAGATTTTGACCATTACATACTACTTCATTAAAGTTTCATAATGGGTTTTTGGATTATTTTGTTTGTATTTATGTTTTTTAATTAAACATTTAGTATTTTTTCTGACAATGTTAAGGGTGATTATTTTTCCAAATGTTTTATTGGTGATTGTTGATGTTGAGTAGGATAAATCCCCAAACATTGAAATATTTATAAAAGGGGAATTTTTTGAAGTGAAGTGAAGGTTATGTGGACAGAATAGGTCTTGTATTTTATTTTCAACATTCCAAAAAATTAAATAAATGAATTAATTGTATAAAATTCCAATGATTAATTGTTTTTCAATTGGGATAAAATTGTATTTTGTATATTGGAAGTATTTTATAAAATTTTGGAATTGATAAGATAATGTTTCGGAGAATTTCAGATGATGCATATAAAATCATATTACAATGAATGAAGATAGTTTTTAATGATTGGTCTGTAATATTAAAAGATAAAATATTTATATTAAACCATGACATGTAATTTATGGTTATGAATTTATATAAGTTATGAATATGATGGTGTGGGAGCTAGTTTGACACATCGTCTATGTTAAAATACAATTACAAGACATGAGGTTTCTTGATATCTTAATTTTGAGAAGAAAAGTGTTTAATACATGAAGCATAAAATTTATTTTATAAAAAACCATATGGGAAAATTGATTGTTTTAATCAAGATATCTTCTGTTATAAATAATTTAATTGTTTAGAGATAATTAAAATATTCTATGGTGTTGATGGAATAATTTTTTTTCTTATTCTATGGATTGATAGTGTTTTTGAGTTCATGATATAGTAATGTTAATAATGAAAAAAATAGTTAATTTTCAATAGGTTGAAGAATAAATTCTTTTTCATGTCATGGTACATAGAGTTTCACTATGATTGATATTATCATCCTACAAGGATTAGTGTGAGGCTGAAATTTTATCCAAAACCAAGAATTTGAAATTTTCATTAATGTACCCCACTTTGTGATTCAATTGATGTTATAACTTGATCCTTTCCCCCCACTAAATCACTTACATAGGTTGATAAATGTAATGGATTTATTTTATAATTCAAAATAAAGTAGGATTATTTGATACAAATGTTACTCAAGTTGATTTGAATTTAGAAATAAAATTTGGAAACAGACTATGAGAAATTATGATTACTCGAGTAAAAGTGATTAAGATAAGTGGAATATGAAGAATTTGAAATAGTGTGTAGTAGTAATAAAAATAGAATATAGAATAATAGAAAGAGGAATAATAATAAGATAAGAATAAAGTGTGAAAGATGATGAAGAATAAAAAAATCCCAAACATATATCATTGTTTGTGAAGAACCATATAACAAGACCCAAGAGATTATTTTTCCCATGAGTTTAGGTATAATATTTTATCATTGTATTTGATATGTGGAATCTTGTTTGATAGGTGATTACGGGTTATTTTAGATCATTATATGGATATAATTTCTCATTTTTAATATTGAATCATATAAAAATCAGTTAAAACTGAAGTATTTGTGCCTTAAATTTTGTATGATATTATTGGTGGTTTTTCACCAAACGATAAAGGTGTTGCTATGAAAATGGGGGATATAGATAATTTGAAGATTAATGGTTGTACCTACCTAGTATTTCACTCTCTATTATCCTTATATATATATTGTTTATAGCATGTTTCACACAAAAATAACTAAAGAGAAAAAAACCTTCCTATGTTTTAAATACTAAATATGGATGTTAAAACTTATTTGTTAAATTAGATGCTATAAATTGAATAAACCAAAAAACAAATACGATAAAGTAAGAAGAAATGGTGTCTAGAAGAATAAGTCTACTTTATGAAACCCATTTGTTAGAATTTTTAAGGGAGGTATCTTTCCTTGGTTTTACTCATGACTAAGCCTAAGTTGAAGTCGAGTAGTTATCTTTACTGGATATGTTCCAGATTGTAGATATTCCCACAAGATCCATCATAGTTGAACCAACACACAACACTAAAACTAATGTTTATTTTATTCTTTAGTATTCCATGAAGATCATAAGGGTTTATGTTGGTTGAAATTAGTATTATATAAAAACATAATTGAAAGTTTATATGCATAAATATATCAGGAATTTACACCCCACCATTGGTGGTGGGGTGGTAAGGGTTTGGGGGGTGAGGGGAAGGTCGAGGGGTCAAGTCCCCAGGCTTGCAATTTACTGTAATTTTCTTCCTTGCGTTGTGTGCCTCTTTCGCGGTTGTACCCAGTTTTTTATATCAGGAATTTATATAATTTTTGAAAGTCATTTTTACTAAACCAAATTATAGATAATTTTTTTTGAAATGGGAATTTTATTTGAATAAACTATGTTTACTTTGATTTAACAATAATAAGATATATTAAAATAATATTTATTAACAATTTATAAAAAGTATAGATAATTTACAATTATTTTATAAAAACAATTTTTACTGTATATTATGATATTAATTAAAAAAGAAATTTATAATTTCTTAGAGGTTTATTTGAAACAAATTAACATCTTTTGTTGGTTTCATCTTGTATATATTATCTTAAGAATAATTATTGAGCAATTTTTTTTAAAAAAGATTATTTTCTGTCTAAAATACAGGTTTTAGGAAAAATATAATTTCAATGATATTATCACAACATGATGCTAATTTATAAGATTTGTAAAATAATAATGAAATAAAATATTAAATTAAATAATTAAATTATTAATTTTTAAATATTATCTATATATAAAAAAGTTACTCCAAATATTTCTAGAACCAGTGAAAAATATTATTTTAATATACATTTTTTTGGTCTTCTATTTAACATATGTATTTTCAACGTGAGGTTCAGTTTTGGATTACTTTAGAAGCCTTATAAAATTTTATTAAATTAAAAATAAATATTTTTATGGCTCTATAATTAATAACCATGAAAAAATTATCATATATAAAATTAGAATCATAACAATGTTATATCAAAAAATGGGTGTACATCTATAAGTGTTTTTATTTTAAAATTAACTTTTCATTTTTGTAGAAATCATATTTGAGAAACTAATTTTAAAATTTTAATTAATAACGTATTAATTATAAAATTAGTTAAATTTAAATTTAGGATATTGAAATTAATTATAATTGTTAAAAATTAGAAACCACAGTAAAAAAAGTAAATATTGTAAAATGAATTTTACTAAGGGGGATAAAACAATACAAGATAAAAACTTGTCATAAAATGGATGGTTGAGGTGTTAATGACCAAAAAAATTCCCCTTTCCTCATTTCCCACTTTTTTAATCCCATTACACTTTAATAGTAAAATTAAGTAATTTAAATTCATTGCGAATTTCCAAAACTACCATTCAATTCCCTTATGAAAAGGTTACACATACACCACTTCAAGATTTATATCTTCATCAAATTACTCATAAAGACTATAACATTTCACTCTCCTAAGAGGCCTCCCTCACAAACATATTCTCTTCTTTACTCATTGTTATCCCATGTCTATTAATTTTATGGTGACTTCCATGGAAACATCAAGTCTCCAACAAATGTATTCTATGATTATGAAGTTTTATTATTAATATAACTTTTTAAAATACAGAATAATCATAATAATGTGATGAATTCAGTATTGTTAGTGTACTAAGATGTTGTTATATTAATTTTTCAACCCATTTTTATTCATTTCGATCCACTCAAAAAAAAAGGAACATAAATCCTATGTGTGCGCTATAAAAACCTAACCTGTTTTGGATGTATGATATGGTTTAAGTTAATTAAATTATCAATATATCTATTATTTATTATCCCATATGAGTGTTAATGGATTTTTTTATGGAGAAATGATATGATAATCAGTTTTTAAAGTAAAGAGTGTGTCATAGCCTTATGGTGGTAGAAGACTGCCCCTGGCCTGTTAGTAGAGTCCACTAAATGGTCTATGGATTTGTTGTAGGTCTGCAAAAAACATACATAGCCCATTGTCCAGCTACTATGGGAATAATTGAGGTGGTTCTACCTAGAACACAAGAACATAAGAGGTTATCCGCCAGCCGACTGGCAAGGCCCACCATCTCGTCGATGCACTCAATATAAAGGTACATTAAATACACACCCCAAAATTTTATTTCAACTCATTTTTACCCTCTTTGTCAACCAATTATAACCCAAGAAACATTATATCATATTTATGATCCCATATTATGAATATAGGCTCTCCAATTATTCGTTCATTATCTCATCAATGTTGTGATGATCTTGTGGCTCCCGAATGACTAGTTCTTCCAAGATACAAACCATTTTACTCTTACTATTTTTGTTATGGGCATGGTTCTATAATAGAGGTATGGTATCCCTAGTTCAAAAAAATATTGAAATATTCCTTTATTAATATATTTTTTATAGTTCATTCAGGTTGACAGTGTTCTTTATTAGATTGAGATCTACCATCAATTATAGGCATTTTATGGGTTTGTGTTTTTATGAATAATCTTCCTTAAACTCTTCTTCATGGAGGTCAAATGGTAGAACTAAAATCCATTTATGATCTAGGGTATATTTATGGTGGAATAGATGTTACAAATTCATTTCATAAAGGGATATTGGTTCAACCTGAATGATGGAAATTTATGATTAATTTTCATTAGATCAGCTATCTTGAGATCCTTTTTTTGTTGAATTTCATATTGGATTTATTTTCCACTGATGGATTGTTGGTGCATCGATGTTCGTTAGCTATACCTGAGACTATTTTCTATAAATGATGAATAATTAATGATCTATACTTTAAAAAATAATAGATCGGGTGAATCAGTGACATGTCCTTTGACATACAACAGAACGGGCTCCATTTGCAGAATCTATAAGGATAGTGATTCTAAAACCACTCATCTTAACATAGAATATTCTAGGGAATTTTACTATAAACCTATTCCATAGAAAACTATAATCTTACATAGGCACCCTTATCATGTGATTTCATCCTCCATGGTTTTGTGATGTGGTTCATTCTTTCATCCTCATATGAACTTTGGAGTACTTAATCAGCAATCTTGAGTTAGGAATTTTCTTATCATTTGGGGCTATTATATGAACTAGTTTCCATGGTATGATACTTGAGTTAGAATGATTTGATTATATTTCTTTATTTAGATATATTTTGGGTATTTTCACAACATCGAGACATTTATATGTATTATAATTTTTGTGGGATGTTTGATCATCTTAAAAGATGATTATATGTATGTTATGTTGCAACCTTTTTATCATGATAATATGTTATGCCTTACTTGTATATTGTACCAAGTTATGTGTGTTAGCGTGAATTTGGAGGTATCATTCATGGTGCTCTAAATTTTTAGACCATCGTGACATAGTTACCCCTTATATGTGGAGTTACCATAACTTATAGTGATGGAGATGATTACCCTGAGCATAATGTTAGGATAGAATGATGCCTCTTGGAAGCGGTGTGAAACAATCAATGCCCAGTGTATGCCTATAACATGAATATGTTTAAGACTAATGAATTATTAGTATCTTGGTCACATAATTTTGATTATTATGTTTAATTTTTTTATGGATGGTTCCTGACTACATCTGATATCTGGATTTTTCATCCAACATAGAGCTGAAGTAAGTAATTTTAGTTCCCATAGTGGCTTGGTTAGAACACAAGTACTCTGTATATTATTTATTATGATTTCTTTCACATTTATCATTATATTTTAATACATTTATAATACATGTTAATTTTTTTTATGGATTCATTGGTGGTGTCTTACTGGGTCTTATTAATCATACGCTCAATGAAATTATTTATGCATGTTTAAAATTCATATATAGGGATCCAATAATGGGAAAGGGGATTGTGGCAGATGGTTGAGATAAAAAGTGTGGAGTTGGTAGTAGAACATAGATAAACCCTAGAGGTTTTTCTATAGTATTTAGTTATTTTCTTATCTACTTCCCTTATATTATGGTTTTTATTGCCACATTAGGAGCCTCTTTAATTATTTATATATTATGTCTTCCATATGTCACTCCACATGATATTTAGTATTCCTCTTGATATTTGGATTGATATATTTTTGTTACGATATATTTTATTTGTACAAGGATATGTGACCAAAGGAATTTTATCCCATTGATGACATTTAACAATTTCATACTATTCGGATGCCTTTTTCAAATGTGGAGGTGTATATAAGGTCATCTGACTCCCCAACTCAGACCTAATGGTTTGGGTTAGGTTTTTACAAAATGGAATCAGAGAGTAGTTTTTTGTTTTCATTTGGAATATCCTAAGACATGGTATAAAGCTAATAGGTTGTGGGCGACCTGAGTATGGAAGCTCCCATGTTCTTAGATTGATCATATGTAATAGACTTATGAGTTACTATTGACAAGGTTTCAATTTTTTTTATTGGATTTTGCAGTCTTCATGCATATTGATTAGGAATGTAAAGTAACATTACATATATACTTATTATGTAATGCATTCTAGTTGTTATTTATTGACTTGATGTGTGTTATCTATTCGAGATAGAATTATATTCTGTAAATTTATAATATATCTATTTAGTATCCTGTTGTTATATATTTTTTAACATTAATTAGTTGAACCTGATCATGTTGTTATGTTATATATATATATATGGGTGTGTGTGTGTGTGTGTCATTGAAAAAAACAAAAGTATGAATATATTGGTTAGTGCTAGGAGAGAAATAAATTAGGTTATGGGTTGAATACTAGGATAAATTTGTATGATATTATATAGTGATTATGTTATATCTTAAAAATATAAATTTGTTAAATGATTCCTCCATATTTCTGATAAAGATTCCCAGAAGAAGGTTGATGAGATTATAGATTGACATTGGCTGGGATGCTCCTGCTAAAGAGTATTCCATTATCCCACTACTTACTATATAGGAGGGTAAAATAGGGATTGCTCCCATACCTGCTCTAGTGGTGTACGCAATGAGACCGCCTTAGTTGGAAGTCCATCATATAGTTCCTTCCCATGGTGTTGGGGAACCATGGTCCATTTCCAAATTGAAAGTACCATCCTGCTCTAGTATGCACTAGATTTTCTAGGCACTAGAGAGCCACATGGTATATAGGAATGGATATAAATAATTGAGGGTGTCTTTTACATAATTTAGACACCCAAGAATAAGAAGGTAAAGATGGTAGTTTCTACACTACAGGAGCCCACTGGGAGGTGTTGGTTGTGATAGGGTAGGCTGTAAAACATGAGGGTCTCTCCTAGGAGGCCTTCAAGGACATTATATTCAAGGAATTTTTTACAAATATGATAATTCATTAAAAAAAATTTAAGGGTTCATGGAGCTCTAGAAGGGGTCCATGATGCTATATTCATACTCAAATCTTCTCACATAGTTACTTTACTTTTTTTTCCCACATAGCATTAAAAGAGGAAAAATGTAAGGAAATTCAAGAAAAAATTACATTACAACATCATGAATTAGGTTTGTACATTCAAAGTAATGGTCTACCCATAGGTTCTACACATTTATTTAACTATTGAGAAGGGGGTGGAGGAGGATTGTGAAGTTGGTCTTATTTTACCCTTAAAATCTTAAAACAGATGTCCTCAAACTAATGAAAATAGTTAATCTTCTAGTAGTATCAAGTGGAATACCGTGAATGAACAATAGGGTGGTTTCATTGAGGTGGATAAGAGTTTAGATTCACCGGTTACCTCAAGAGCAGTACCATAGTTCATTAACTGTGTAAAGGTCAATAATTACTATAAGGTATTACAACACCTCAGATCTAGTGTTGGTAGTGTGGACTGGTGAGGAATCTCGAAGATTTTTTCCTGATATTTGATATTAGGTTTTCATATAGGATCAGAAAAGATGTGGTCTGGGAACTCAAGATCCTTCCATCATTCTCAGTATTTGGGTCATATGATTATGAATTAGGTGTTCATTCATTTCAAGGATAGGGCCACCGAGCAGATTTAGAACTATTTTATACAGTGTAAAATACTCTAGTTGATGGTAGTTAGGGACTATATACTATTCATAGTACAATATGGAAAACTATTAAACTTTTTACATATTTTTTAGAACAAATTCTTACCATTCGTTTATATTTTCACAAGATAATACTTAACATGACTTACCAATATAGTTTTCATCTGAGTTACTTTCCATTAGTACACTATTTGGAATAAAAGGGAACTATATCCAATGATTCCCAGAGTGTCCAATAGTAATTTCATGTTATGAAAATCTGTTTTACTTCAGGATTCTAGGGAAAATTATCATTTACATGATTATTGACATAGTATATAATGCTAGTTTTTGAGAAACAAATTATTGATATCGGAGATGGGTGTCATTTACTATGATAAAAGGAATGAAATTCATCATGAACAAAGAAGGGGAACTAGGGGTTGGTAGATTAGGTTCAAAATTGAGTCAATGTGGTGTGATCACAATACATAATACATGCTTATATATTTTAACATTATCAATGGAACCCCCTTTCGTTGTCTTCTAGTTGTGGATCACTATTAGGACATCTTTCCAGATGAATTCATAGGTCATTCCCTAGAGAGAGGAGTTGATATTAAAATAGAAATCATACTAGAAGTGTATCTTTTTTCAATACCCCATTGTTATATGGTCCCAACCAAGTTATGGGTGATCAAGGAACAACTAGGAATTAGAGTAGAAGGAATTTAAAAAGATGACTACTTCACCGTAAACTCCAAATTTTTTCTCCAAGAAGGTGGTTGGTAGTCTCTAACTTTATGTTGAGTAGAAAAAGTTAAATCAGGTGATAGTGTAGAATATATATATATATATATATATATATTACCCATGACCGGGGATTTATTCAATAATTTATAGAGGTCATGAAAGTTCTCAAAGATTGTTCTTCAATCGTGATATCATCATTTGTGAGTTATTGAGGAGGATATCCTAAAGATGTGTATTTAGAGAAAATATAGAATATATTAGTACATGCTGATTCTGTTTGGATTGATGTATGAACTATTACTATTTATATCTCTCGTGAATAAGATCTTTCACCCTTAAATTGTCTCATTCATAATGGTTTTCATTGATGAATCCTCATCTACATTCTAACCCTGAAACATTATGTTAGACATATTGAGTTAGTAATAATTTATCTTCAAGCACATTATCTTTATGCCAGGATATGTAAGTAAAAAATTTAGATTCCATAGGTTTTATTCTTAGGGAATGTGGTTTCTAAGATTGGTATATCCATGGACAAAAGAATGTGTTTGATATCTAGATATTTATAGGTTTAATGGGATAATGCAGACATTCTATAATAGAATTATCTTATTTATAAGAATCGATGACCATGCTAACAATGAAGGTTGTAAAGGTCTCATGGTTTGTCTGGTGTGAATAGTCTTTTTTATACTAAAGTGGTGGTTAAATGTAGATCTTATTTTGATAAATTCTAAGCTAGTTATTTTATAGACTGATTATGGTGATGTATTAAGAATCAGTTATAGAGAATTACTAAGGTATCAATAGAAGGTAATGTAATATGTGTCATGTAAACTATGACCCCAGGAGTATAATTATCCAAGAAATTAATTGAATCTAGTTTCTAGGGTCTACACTTTGAATTGTTGGAGACACTGCATCTACAGTGATAGGCTTTTTTCCCACACAAATCAAAATAGACTTCACTATATCTTCATACAATATGACATAAACATTAGTGATGAAATATTGTTTTTTAGATGAGTTAAATGCTACATAGTAGAATAAACTTTATTTTACTATGATTAAGGAAAGGGTTTCTTGTGGTTACTTGATACTAGGGTGGTTGTTATAAGACGACAATGTGATACTTATACATCAGAGGCTACTCATCCCTACATCCATCAGGTATGTGGTGATGGTCAAATTCCATACCTCTATGTGGATATTAAATCTTGGGAGAAAAAATATATACCGTCAAATTTATTGGATATTGTGGTTTCCATGGATGAAAAGGGACATTTCTACATTTCTTTCCCAATTCCTTACTAACTTGAGGATAAATTCAATGTACCAAATGACATAGTGGTTTTATACAATCAATTATTATGCCCTTGTGAAATAGGGAGGAATTAAAGATGGAAATTGTGATGGTTTTACTTAGGAACCATGAGGGTTAATGATTCTTTTTTAGTGATTATACATCATCTAACAAAAGTTTCTCATTTCTTACTGATCTATGAGACTTGATCAGTTAACAAGCATATAAAGCCATTTTTTAGGAGATTTTACACTAGCATGGATTCAACTTGAGTATTTTATGTGAAATAAATACATATTTACATCACTATTTTTTAAAGGGTTTGATGAAGGACATAGGGACTCATCTAAGATTGACCATAATGTACAATCCCTAGATAGATAGACAATAAAAGTGGGCAATTTAGATATTAGAGTATATGCTTGGGTATTTCATTCTAGACATCAATTGATATTGGGACGGGTAAATATCCACAATTGAGTTAAAATCTAAAATTTGTTACATGTATTTGATTAATATGGAACATTATGAGGCTCACTATGTCAACATATGTTGTCCACCACTTTGTTGGAATGAGGCTAGTGAGGTAGCAGTTTTAGGTACAATATGGTCCAAGATACCTCTAGGAGAGTGAACTATATTTAGAGGAGGTAGATAAAAGATCACAAATAGTAGAAGTATTATGTTAATTTTAGGTGGAAACCATTATATTATTTTGTAGGTGACCATGTTTTTATAGGATTGAATCCTTTATTATGCCTCCAATTCTTGAGGATGTAAGGGAATCTAGTTACATGATATTTTTGAACCTTAAATGTCATTGAGAGTGTTGTGATAGTTTTATTTTGTATTGATATTTATTTTCACTACCTATGTATGAATGAAATATCTCATATGACTCAACATAGTAGGTACATGCCCAATATCACACATTTCATTGATCGAAAGCTTTTTTAGCTAGATCCGAAAACATAGTACATTGAGAACCCAATGTGGATTGTAGACCACATTGAGAAAGTACATCAATGGATGAAAATACTATTATTATAGATTCTATGGAATCATTGAAAGATAGAGTAGGATACTTGAGATTCAAAGGCTAATGTTGAATCTCAATAGCCCAAGTTGTTTGAGAATAACCCTCAAAGGTAATCATCAATGACGGTAATTCATCAGAGGGGGGTAATTGTAACACCCTCTCTTATTTTTTTTATGATCAAGATGTTTTAAGTTAACAAAATTATCCTTATATCTATTGTTTCTTCTATGATATGGTTGTGAAATATGGTGATTTTAATGGATAAAGGGTTTTGAGAATTGATGGTTGATGTAAAAAGAGGATTCATTCCCTTCTAGTTGAAGAATATTTCCATTATCCAACAAATGTACTTAACCATCTCGCCAGTGGAATTTTTATTGCTCTATAAAAAACTACAAACTCCACTGGTCAATAGGTGGTTCATGCAATAACAATGTAGTTATTCTCAGCACATCATCTAGACAAAGTTAATACACTAGCCTACCTCTTATGCCACTAACCGACCAGTGCGACCCATCAGCCAATCAATGCACCTCATCTAAGGGTGTGTGAAATGCACTCCATTAACTTGTATCTTCACTTGTTTTGACCCCCTTTATCACTAAATTTTGACCCAAACACATTATTTCAAATTCTTGATCAGATATCATGAATCATGGCTCACCAATTCTTATCCCTTTTCCTCTTTAAAATTGGTATGATATGGTGATGGTATAACAATAGTTTTTCCCTAGATCTACATAGTTTTCATCTACCACTTTGTGTTGTTTTCATTGATTTATGATGGATATATTGTTTATATTTTAATCCAATGTTTAATTATTTATTTATTCAAGGATCATTGATGAATCTATAATTTTGATAACATTTTTGATCAGATCGATATCTACCATCAACTATATTTGTTTTATTGGTATGTGTTTAGGAATCATCTTCATAGACCACTTCTTGATGGAAGATCATTAATATAACTATAATCCATTGATGATACTTAGTATATTGGTGGTGGAACCAAATTTACAATGTCATAAGATGACCAAATCATGGTTCATCATGAAAAGTGGATGTTTTTTGGGATTCTTACTTAGATCAACCCTCTTGAGATATTATTCTTCTTAATTATCATCTTAAATCTCTTTTCCATTGACAAATGGTTAGTGGATCAATGTTTAAATTGTTATAATAGATTTTATATTCTATAACTGATGATTAATTCATTGATCATCTTTAAATAGATAATTGATCAATTGAATATGTGACCTAACAATTGAAATACCATGAAAATGGATCTATTGGAGTATTTATTAAAGTATGGGATTCTAAAACCACCAATATCGACATGGAATTTTATTATTTATTCTATTATAAACCACTTTCTCAATGAACTGGAACCTTATTTAGGAAATATTGATGTGTGAGATTATTTTCTACAATCCTAGGACATAGTTTTGTCTTTAAACCTTTGATGAACCTTAGAGTACTTTTTTAACAACATTACGGAAGGATGTTCTTTACCATTTAGGTCTCTTATTCAAAAGTTTCTTCTTGAGTTAAAATACATTGATGATCATTCTTGATTGTGATCCCATGTGGGTGTGTGCATAATTATGAGACACATTTTTTATACATGTTTCCATGAGTATACTTTTTCTTGTTTGATCACGTTATATGTTGATCACATGTATGTTATGCTAATAATTTTTTCACATGAAATTATAATATCCATTTCCAGTGTTCTCTATCATGTTAGGTGTGTTACCATGCCTTTGGGTGGTATTATTATTGGTCCTTGGAACTTTTAGACTGTCATGACATGGTTATCCATTAGATGGGGAGTGAACATGATTTATGGCGATTTTTGTGACAGACCCAATCATGGAGTAGGGATATGATGATTTATCCGGGATGATATGTGATTCCCTAAATTCCTAGTGTATTTTAAGTAGTATGTTTATTTGTGGCCTAGTAGATTCTGATAATCATGATCACTTGATGCCTAGTAGATGTGGAAGACATGATTCACATAATGCCAAGTATATGAATAATAT
This sequence comes from Viscum album, assembly GCA_963277665.1. Taxonomy (NCBI): domain Eukaryota; kingdom Viridiplantae; phylum Streptophyta; class Magnoliopsida; order Santalales; family Viscaceae; genus Viscum; species Viscum album. Next base: position 389,827,152 of record OY728147.1, on the reverse strand, counting down.
CTTATTCATATGATCCCATGAAGTATGTATATAATTTTTTTGCATAAACATTATTAGTTATGATATCTTGGCATTACTTTCATTATGTAGTGGTAACTCCTAAGATCAGTTCTCTTGGTGGCTTGGATGACACACAGGTTCTTGGTATGTGATTAATTATGCTTGAATGAATGTTTATATTTATCATGGAATACACCTGTTATAAATGTGCACATTTTTTAACTATACATTAGATGTTTCTTATTAGTTTTTATTACTGATAACTTGTATTGGAGTCTCTATGTGCATGAAAAATTTATGCATGGTGATGTAGGAAATGGAAAGTGTCTTGTAGAAGATGTTTGAGTCAAGGAGTGTAAAGGTGGCAATGAACAAGGAAGAACCCCAAGTAATTTTCCATCGTTTTTATTTATTTAAATTTATTTGGAACATATACTATAGTTTCTATATCCACCTTGGGATCTTATTTATTTATTTGATGACATGTGTTCCATCCTTTAGAAAATTTGATACATAGTCTTCCGTATGATATTCTAATAGATATATAGCATATTATATTTATATTATTTGTACAAGGATATGATAATCAGAGTACAATATCTCCACTAATTGTGCTTAGAATATCACTACTAGTAATAAGCCTCTTCTATAAAAGGATATGATCATGAGTTCATGTGACTCTCTAGAGATAACCTTTTTTTTTCGTATTGGGGTGTGACATGGAAAGACTATTGCCTCCACAAAGAATATTTTTTTCTTTTAGTCTTTCAATATTTATCCAAAAAAATTATAAAGGCATCAAAATAATATTATTAATATTCTATTACAATGATATTATGTCATATGAAACAGCTACTTATCCACACTCACCAAATGAGTTAAAGTGTGTTCAATTTTGGGTCATTTTTATCACCTACATGAATGATGCTATAAAACACTATAATAGATAACTATGAGGAAACCAAAACTAAAATAATTATTGTATAATAATAAAATAATGATTTTTATATAGTTATAGAAATATGATATTAAGTATTTAACTCATTATTAATTTAACATTTTCATTCACTAAAATCACTGAAATAATCCAACACTGATTCCATTTTTATACAACATAAAAAAAATATGGAATGATATGATAGAAATTAAAATAAATATAATTTATATATTATAGTATCATTGTAGATACAATAATTATGACCTTGGAATAAAAAATGGGTAAAGATATCAACATTATAGAGTGTCTGAAAATGGTTAAAGATATTAACACCCAATTGTTGAAAATAATGTACAATTAACCAATATAGACAAAATAAATAAATATAAATGAATGATATAAAAGCTATCATATATAAATAATTTTATTCGGTATATTAATATGGTTTATATTTTTTTATATGATGTTAATTTGTTTTTAACAAACCAAGAAAAAACGTAAGAGTTTTTCGTCTCCACTTCTCTTCATTGAGACATGTTTTAATGTTATTCACCAATCTATTATTTATATAATGATTTTAAATTACTAGATTTTGTTTTGGAATAATCCATGAATTAATTAATTGCCTTGATATAACTATATAACTTTCAAAATTCCAATGACTTTTGATTCAAAAATTACTGAATCTTTAAGGGGTTTTCAAGACTAAATTCTCTTCCTTGGTCCACAATCAATATTATTTTCCTATTATCAATAAAGATTGATCTATTATAAAATATTATGACTTTATTATATAATTAATCCATCTTTTTTGGTGTAATAAATTTTCACCCCAAATTCTTTTTACTTGATGATTTAAATGTTTCTTTAATATGCTTTTTTGTGAATAATAATTCCCATTTCTTATAATAGATTTTCCATTGATGCCCATGTTGTTACATCTCACCAATGTTTTTTCCCTAGTGGGAAATAAATTGTTTTTAAATCCAATGATAATTGTCCCACTTTATCCATTTAAAAAATATGTTTCATCATCCTTTTTATGAAGTGGGTTTAAAAAATATGGTAATTTCAAAATGTTCAAGAGTTTTTTCTATCCATTAACAATAAATGTTTTATCATCCCCTCCAAATTGTATATCGATAAATTTTATATATTATTCAATTTTAAATTATTAAATATTATTTTTAAAATTAAAATTTTACAAATTATTTAAAATTCAATTTTTTTGAAAACTTTATGACTTTTTCAAGTTTCCATTATTAAATAATTTTTTAAAAGTAAATGTTTTCAATTGAATTTATCTACTTCATATAAAAAAATTTATTTGTTTTAAATGATAGTTTATTTGGGATTATTTATATAATATTCTCCAATATTCTTAAATTTCCCCTAAAAAATTTTAACATTTAATGTATTTTTACATTGATATTATTGATGGATTTGTGAAAACATTTATTTTTTCACTTCGAATTACCCTACATAGGTTTCCTATCATGAAGTGATTTTTTATCATTCATCATATGTGATTATTATATTACTCTTTTTTGAAAATTATATACTTTATTTATTGTTATATTTTAAATTTATGTTTTTTGATGTGTTCAGAACAATTAGTTAATGCAAAAAAATTCCATAAGTTTATTTCAGATATTTAGATAATGATAGGGGGTATTATATCACCAATAATTAAATTATTTTAATATTATATCTAATGAGATAGTTAAGAATGTATATAATGTGTTTTTTACTACATCATGGGAATTATGGGATTTCAATCATTTTCAGGTGCATACATAATATGTTTTTCTACATAAGCATACAAATATTGAGTTTTCTCACACATGTTTTCATATGATTATTATTGTGAAACATTTATAATTTTTTTTCAAGTTATTTATATTTTTCAAGATACATCAAATTCCAATAAAAGGCCATAATTTCATAATTATGTATGATTTATAAAGTATTATACACTTTTATATCACGATAAAATATTATATGATTATTGAGTTGTGTTTTGAGACATGTCGTATCTTTTATGATTATATGACAATATTTTTATTATATTTTTATTCTATAAGAAGATTTACATTTAACATATATGATCATATGCTATTTTATTATTAAATTTATGTGTCTCTCATGATCTCCATTATTTTATGATATGTTTTTACATTATCGAGCATTTAAACTCACCCCATTTTTATGTTTCCAATTCCCAAGTTATGAAGATGGAAGTATTATGTGATATATATATATAAGGATCTATATGATTATTAATTGATGTAAAATATGATATTTTTGTATAAAATATACAACTTAAAAAAGATTTTAGTCATTAGTTCATGAAACTATTCATGAGATATTTTATTTAAACCATGAATAATGGATTACTTAATACATATTTATCCTTTGATTATTAAATAGATTTTTTTTAAATTTCATATTTTTATCACATTAAAAAAAGGAGTTTGTAAAAATTTAAAATATTTTGAGAGAAAAAAGAATATATGATAATTTGGGAAATATTTATGAAACTGATATAAAGGTAAAGTAATGCAATATATAGGTTTGGTTGTTTAAATATGAACATATCCTATTTAATGATTATAAAATAGTGAATGGATATTTTCTAGACATAGTGATGTTTGACCAACATTATAATTTTTTGTGAGAATATAAAGTATTTTATTATTATTTTGATGATATTACATATATTTATATAAATTTACAATGGAATGGTTACAAAAATCATTGAACATGTTCCCAATATAGTACCCTTGGTTGATTCTAATCTCAATTTTACTTTTTATTAATTGAGGAAAGTAAGTTATTTGATGAATATTTGAAAATATGATCATGAATTATCCTTTAGTTCATCAAAGTAAGAGAAGATAATAAAAGAATTTGATGAAGACAAGAAGAAATCTATTTAAGAAGAGAATGTTTAAATATAATTTCATAAAATCATTTCATTCATTATTGGAAGTGTGAGAATAGGCAATGGAAAATATCATGGGATGCTTCCACTCAAAATTTTTACGTATTTATCTATTTTAAACTTTTTAGAAAAATTATATTTTTTAAAGTGGTACAAGATTATGAATATAGGTATTATAATATGAGGAGTTCCTTAAATAATAATTCTGAAAATTTTAACACATAAAATTTTTCTTAAAGAGGTAATGGTAAGAGTTTTTCTCAATCCATGAAGATAAATATATTTTCAAATTTTAAGAAAATAATAACAGTTCAGGTGAAGATGATGTTGAGAATTCTTATGAAGTTGGTGGATGTTTTTTTATTACAACATTGATTTAAGTATAGTTCAATAGTGGTGGGTAAAAAATTGATGAAAGTGAGTATAAAATACTAATGGTTTTCATGCCTATGTGAAAGATTAAGAGACTTCATTCAATGATTTAAAAATTTTGGATGGAGAATAAACCTTTAAATAAATATTATCAATAATTTAGGAATAATAAAGCATGATATTCTAAAAAGGTATAAATTTTGATAAATAATATTTTTAGGTTAATGAAAGTACACACTGATGAGAAAAATTTGGATATTGGAATAAATGATCAGGCCTAAGAAAAATAGAAAGAGTTTAAATTCATTCAAAAATAATTTGTATAAGAGTAAAAGTAATTAATTAAGTTCAAATATAAAATTTAGTAATATATAAATCAAGTTATCAAAATATTAATGAAAATAATATTTAATTGGATTATTAAAAGACAAATATCGATATTGTGTAATTTTTGGAAAAGATAAACAATTCATAGAAAATGGGAAAACATGGGAATAATGTATTAAAAGAGTAATATTCTATAATTAGTAATTTAGAAAACTAGTAAAAGAAGAATATAATGATGAAGAAAGTGTTGGGTGTATATTATACATTTTTTTTGAAAAAGGACCCAATCATGATGGTCAAAATATTGATGAACTCTAGGGGTCTCCTTCTGGACAACTAGCTATTTTTAAAGGGAAGTACCCATTTTATGGATATGAATAGTATTGTAGAGTATTTTGACATTTATAGTGGAGATGTTGGTTGAATTAAAAATGTCCCTATAGACTGAGTGTTATAGGAGGATGATTATTATGTTTCGACCCAATTAATGAATAAAATTTTAAAATAAACTAATTTTTTTTACCAAATGTTTAAAATAAGTTCAATAAATAGAGAAAGTTCATGAGTGGTGTAAATATCAGGGCCATTTCTCATAATAATGTCTCTCTATTTTATCTTTATCAATGAATATAAAGTAAAACATTCAAATTTATCAAAATAATAGAGGTAAAGGAAAATAGATAGTATTTTTTTATTGAAGTTAAATAAAAATTAGCTCAAACAGACCATCCCAAGATCATGGATAATGGGTTCTCTTCATATAAAATAGATCTAATTATCTTACATGATGCCAAAAGGCGAAATTAATTATAATTTACATTTGTAAATGGTGTTTCCCTTAAGGTAATAGGATTCAATTTAGTGGTAATTGGAGAGGAAAAACTAAACCCTAAGAACAAAATAATTTTTTATCCCTTGAAACTAAACTTAAGAAATATATAACAAATTTTTTAAGATGGGAACAATATGGTTTTTTTAATAGATATTTTTTATAAAAAGTATAGAAATATATATGTGTATTTATGAGAGGATGATGAATATAGGGGGAAGTTGTTTTAGGTTTATTATGATGAAAATTCATACTACTTTGGCTTGAGTGATAAAAATATTCCCCAAAATCAAACACTACGAAATATTTAAAAAGATAATATTAATATTATTACAAAATTAATTAATTTTTTTAATGTTACAATACTAAAGAGATAATGGTAATTTATTTTCTCTACATTAGAAAAGATAATGTTTGAAGATTGTTTAAAAAAGAAAGTGGATATTCAAACAACTCACCCATTAGAGCTCATCAATTCATATTTTTGTTCTCCTGTGACAAATAAATAAAATAGTATAGATAAATAATTTATTATTTTTATAATTTCACTTTTGTTAGAGTTATTAAGAGTATTAAGCACAAGTAAGAGGTATGAAATATATTTAATTGAATCAAAGGAAGTGAAAATAGTGAGTTTTATTCCTACTTGATGAAGTTATGGACGAACAATGATCTAGACTAGACAAGTGAAAAATGTGAATCGTATCAATGAAAACATATTATTATTTATAAATTTTGTACACCATTTACCCTAAAAAATAATATATTTCCTGAAATAAATAAACTTGAGTTTAGATTAAATAGCATGAACTATATTGTTGTAGTGTGATACTTTTAGTTTTTTATGGGGTAAGGTTATTTGAAAATTGGTTTAGATTAAATATTTTATTTTTATTTAACCTGTTTAGATAGAATTCCATAATGGATGTATTATAATAATTCCAATCACTTCATGTAGTTAAGGTTATGTTGTAGTTGTTTTATTGTTTGGGAGAAAGGTAAAAACCATATGAAATCTATTAAAAGGTGATTTAAAGGTATATTCTCTGGTTATCCTCAAAAAACAAGTGTATTTCATTAATATAACAATGAAATAGAAGATTATATGTAGTGTTAATGTGAAATTGATGGAATACTCAAATAATGAAGTCACACATAAAGAATATAGATCAACAAGTAATGATGATAAAGTAGAATTTTTTGGATGTGGGAGTCAAAATGTTAAAATATTGTGAATTTTAAAGATGCAAAGGAAAAAAATTGATGATTATAAAATTATTAGTGTTGCATAAAAACGTTTTTTATTAATATATGGCTGAAAAGGATTTAAAGGACTAGAATATCATTTATGATCAAGGATACTAGATTAAAACTGGGATATCTTTGAGGATAATTTCACATTCCTCATTATTTTTTTCAGTTGGCCCATAAAAAGTGAATAAATCTTTAGAGTATTAAGATCAGATGAATTCTATGAATGATGAGTCACATCATATTGATAATAATGATATTTATGATTTAGCACCCAAGATAACTAATAATAATTTTATTAGAATGAAATAGGTATTCTGTTAAAAGTTGAATTATAAAGTAGAGGTGATGAGAAACATTTCAACACTTGTGTGAAAAGGATAGTCATGAGTATGATTCTAGTAAGTATTTATATATATATATGATAAAGATTTATAATATGTCCATTATTAAATAGATAAATATCTTCATGGGTCTAAATATTTATCATGAGAAGGATTATATTTTACTTTCTCAGGAGAATTTTTCTCAATAACTTATAGATATGTTTATATTTTATTATTCAAAGATAGATTATACGATAATCATAGTAGAAAAAAAGCTTTCAAAATATTAACATGTAAAATAATTTTATTTTATAGAGTTCAAAAAAATTATATATAATTTTCTATAATTTACTTCCTTTTGGATGGATTTTATGTATTTTGTCACACTTTGTGTCAGATTTCATGGGGAACCAAAAAATATCATTTTTTGGTTGTAAATTAGATTATTAGATATATTAAAGGAATGATTATTTATCATTTAGAATACAACATGAATGGATGTCTCAATATTTTTGGATATTCATAAAGGAATTGGGATGAATATGTTGAAAAATAGAAGATAAATATCTAGTGGAATTTTATTTCTTATATAAAATTTCATGGAATTGTAAATAGAAAATAGAAATGGGTGACCTTGATTACATAATATGTGGACTATATCAATATAACTCAATAAATAATACAATAAATTTGAATAAATACTCAGTTGTAAGGCCACAATGTGGTTTATAAGCATGCACTGATTGTGGGATGTGATAAACAAACTGTCATCACTTCATCCCAAAATACGGTTTGGTTTTCTAGACAGAATCACATTGATATCAAGTATCACTCAATAAACTAATAGGTGGTATAGTGGGTGTTTAATTTTAATTATTTTCCATTCAAGGATAAAATAGTGGTTTTGTGGAAAATTCAAATTCCATAGGGTCATTATAAAATATTAGGTTAATTATGGGAGTTAAAAGATAAATATACTAAAGGATAACGTATGGTTATTTCATATTCTATGTTATTATCATTAAATTTTTATTGTAAATTTTGGAATAGAAATACATAAATTCAAATAATATTTTCTCATTATGGGGAGAATATATTTTGGGGTATTATTTTAAAAGGATAAGGTTTTTAATTTAGTGACTGTATTGGATAAGTATGTTAAATTTTAAAATGATTTATTTTGATCATGTGTGTATTAAGTTAATGTTTAGCATATAAAGTGCTATTTTTTATGAATTAATAATTTTGAAGTATCTGGTTACTCTATGAATATAATTGCAGAAAAAAATTAATTGAGGATATCTTAGAGAACAATTCATTGGATATATTCAATAATAGAGTGTTTTGGTGGATTTTTTGGGTTGGGGATGATGAATTCCTAAGAAATAAAGTTTTTTTTCTTATGGTGAATTTGCCGATGTAATGTAAATATGTTGTGTATATGATAAGTGAAGTCTTTTTATATCAAAATTTATATAGAATAGATAAATAAATGGATCATATTCAATCTTAAGTGATTCACATTATTTCAATTGAGATGATGTTATTTTTGGATCATCAATTATTTTGGAAGAAGTCTAAAATTGAGAATATGAATTTTTTGTAATGTTCAGGTGTTTTATTTGAAATAATTAAAAAAATGAAATTTTCACATTGAAATTCTTGTTCTGTAATATTTAAAATATCCAAAGTAAGATTAAATCACATTATAGACAGTACAGTTATGCCACAATTCATTTCAATAACTCATGATGTTAGAACCAGTCCTTCATCATATGAGAGTCACATAATAATTAAAATGTCATGACCTATCCCAGTGGGTCCCATGCCATAACTCCCCAATCCCACATCCAATAGTTCATGGGCATATGACTAGCATTGAGTTGCCATATCACTAACATGGGTGGCATTGCCTATGTATTTGTATTCACATACACATCTCTAATCCCACAAATACTCAAATTTAAAAACACAAAGTAAACCATGCTTGAAAACCATTATAAAAAACAACTAGACTATAATAATAAGGTAAAGTATAGAAAGGTAAACTAGGCTAGAATATAGGCCCGCCAAAAGAAAGAGTCTATAAATGTGAATGAAAATGTTCCTGAAACTCATATGTAGAAAAACATACCTGAAGGGAATGGTACCGGTCAGTTTTCTGATGTTGTAGGAAGACACCTTGGTGGTATCCCTCCGTAATAACTACCTAGTCCTGATCCACCTAGGACTCTGTCAAAGTGTCGATCATCTGCACAAGACACGTCATGTGCGGGCAAAGCCTAGGTAGGGGAGAGTAAAACAAAACTTAGTAGGACACCCTGAAATCAAAAAGGAAAATACATAAAGGAAATAAAATAATGGAATATTATATTCATCTCTATATAGGTATATGTATATAATAGATATTCTTATCATATCAAGATATATTCATGAAAATCCACAATTTAAAGAGGTAAGTCACAACCAATCACTGCCATAGGATTTTGCTCGAGGTGCACTCGTTCCATGTGAAATCACTCCTCATTACCTGATATCTTTGGAGAATCTCATGAATAGGTCCTTCTAATTTGGTCCACGACCAAAGATAAATAAACTGGTCAAAGATCATAATATATAGAGAGGGGATTCATTCTGGATAATAATAACACCCCAATCTCTATTATCCCACAACATAAGCGATCCTTCTCAGAGAATACCAAAAACCCTATTGATACGACCCTCTAGATTGAGGAATAACACATTGTGCTCAAGGTCATGTCAATTACCACAAAAAAGCCAACAAGGGTGATATAGGATTTCTCCAATCCCAAGTAGCGAAACCATAGCTCTATCCGGGAGTCGACTTCTAAATGGGATTGTTATCCAGTGTTGTGGACGTAATATAGTATTGAAACCTCAAGTAAAGAACCAAGGGAAACACTAATCATATACTATTCCAAGATAAAAATCCCACCAATACATGTCAAAATCACCACCTCATCATAAGGGTCCCAATTCCATAGATGGCTTCTCAAATGGACCTTCTGTTTGAAAGTTACAACCATTTAGTGAAAAAGTCAGACTCATGTCTGGTCCGAGTCTGAACTAAATAGGCTTGGCCCGAAATGAACCAACTCGACCCATTAGGCTGCTAGACTGTAAGACCCAGGACACCTGGCTACTAAATTGGCCCGATTTTTCTTGTCTGGCACACCCACACAGGTCGGCACCCTTCTCCCACACGCGATCGACCCAGCCATGGGCTATTGGTAAATGTGGTTCCACTATGTTCAATGCAGACGAACACCATTTCCTAGGTACCCCTCACTATACACCCTATAATGGACTCTACATGGACCCCTAGCCACATACCCCCCCCCCCCACATCCTTGGTCACCGGCCGCGGGCTCCAACGTGGTCCTACGGCGACCGTGTTCTGCCTCCACCATCGGCTACCTCATCGGTGTCCCATCATCCACCTCACACTATAGTTGGACTGACCTGTCCAAGTGATGTACTGCCTTCACAGCTAGCCACCCTACTGATAACCCACCTAGACTGAATGGTTCCACTACTATGGGCACCACCATAAGCCATTGTAACCCACTTCCTCGACCTAATTTCACAGTGCCTTTTCTATTGCACCAACAAAATGTAGTTGTGGCATTGGATCTTCGGTCTTGGGTTTTTGTGACATAAATTTAAGGTTAAAAAATCATTCACCAATCAAATCACGAAGAACATGAAGAATTTTAAGTGCATCTAGGGAGAAAAATCACATGAAACAACCCCTATAATAAACCTTATCCTTTTTTAATTCCATCCTCTATCCATTTCATAAGAATAATCATGAATAATAACAATATTTAATCAATTTAACCCCACTAATAAAATCCTCAAAGAATAAACCAAACCCAAAATATGCACAACCCGTGAATTAATCCATTTATTTATTGATTCGTGTTCTTAATAGGGATAAATAATGGGGTGGAAGAAATAAAAATTCACACCCTACCACATGTTTGAATGATCTTTAATGAAGAGCGATGTTCCATCATCATCATTTGTCGATCCTTTATCTGTCATACCTGAGGTTGTGTCAATCTTCCATCATTTTCCAACACTTTTTCTAGAAGTTCTTCTCTCCGACTTAGAGGAATTCCAGATTTTTGGTAAACCAAGAATCCCTCGCCAGGAGCCTATTAAAAGAAAAATGATACTATGTTGAATAAAATATTATTATTAAAATATTTTAATGACATTTTTGTACAAAAAATAACTTTCATAGTGGACCCATTTTGGCCAATGTTAGGCCCATCCTAAGGGAAAATCGCTACTCTTAACAGATCAGTGCCCTTGGATTCCTAATTCAGGCACCAGTTTAAAATTTATTCCACTTTTTTAGTAAAACCACTCACTCACGCTATTAAAAATTTGATATTTTTCAATGAATTGTTCCTAGAACATCGGGAATCATAATCGCACACCATCCCAGTGTTTGGTCTCGATGTTTTCCCTGTTAATTAATAAAAAAACCAAAGAAAATACAAGTAATTCCATTCTCCTCTCCATAAGTATTTAGATCCCACAAAGCCAAAACAAGGGGTACTCAACAAAACATATGAGTGTATTGAGTAAAAATTCAAGACTTTTGATCACATGTGCTTTGCTAGATATTTTTGTGCTACCAACGAACATGTGCTATAGGAAATGATCATCCCTGAAGGATCTTCCCCTATCAATCCTCAATCTCCACCAGGTACTCTATAAAATTCACCCCATCATTGATGTCCAGCTCGCCCCAGTTAATGACGTGTGATGGTCATGCACATACCTCGTGAGTTGGTAAACATGAAAGACTTTGTGCACCAGCTCCAACTGTGGATGTAGAGCCAATTAGTATGCCACCTCAATGACACTACATAAAATTAGAAAGGTGTCTATAAAACTTAGAGATAGCTTGTCGCTATATCCAAATCTCTATAATCCACGTCGATCTGAGACCTGGAAGAACAAGTTTTATAATTCCTCTAACTCCAAAGGCCTCCACCATAAATCAACATAGGACTTATGACGGATCTATTCAGTCTCATCTTCTCCTAGATGATCCACATATTCTTTTTGGTTGCTCGCACCTACTCTGGGCCCATGAGTGTCGACTCTCCCAGATCGGTCCAACAAAGTAGCGACCTATAGGGTCATCCGTACAAGTCCTTTAAATGTATCATATTAATGGTTGTTTGATATCTATTGTTGAATGAAAACTCTAGCTCAGGTTGGTGATCCACCCAGCTATGACTGAAGTCCAAGATGCATTCCATCATCTTTTCCTCTAGAAACTAAATGTCCTCTCCATCTCGCCATTCGTCTGGGGATGAAACTATATTATCAGGCATTACTGATTTCCAAACACCTTCTAAAATCCCTTCCACAACCAAGATGTGAAACAATCATCACAATCTGATATGATCGTCGATGGAACTCCATGAATCCTCACTATCTCTTACAAAAAGAGGCGTCACAAGCTCTCTACTAAACTTTTCTCATGAATCATTATGAAGTGGGATGACATGGTAAATTGGTCAACGATCACCCATATGGTATCATGCCCTTTGGATGTATGTGGTAACCCTATAACAAAGGCCATCGATATCCCATCACACTTCCACTATGAAACCTCAAATGGTTGGGTCAAGCCTACTGGACCTTGGTGCCCAGGCTTCACTTACAGAAAAGTGAGGCATTGAGAAATGAACTCTACCATTACCTTATTTATTCCTATCTACCAAAACTAACATTAGAGGTCTTGATATATCTTCACCACACCAAGATGTACCTCCAAATGGGGTGTGTGGAACTCGCTCATAACCTCCTCCTACAACACCTCGGGTACTACTGTCTGCCCTCTGAAGAGAAAGATGTGCTACCCAACTTTTAAATATCCATTAGGGGAATGCCCTATGGACATCTGAGCACATAAAACCTCACAGTCAATATCCCCATGTTTTCCCTCTATAACTCACTGTAAGAGTGGATGAGTGAAAACCCTTGACTACAGGTAAGCTGCTTTACCTCCCTCCAGAAATGATATCTGTATCGAGGAAAACTTTCCTGATGCCTCACTCAGTAACTAAGAACTGGATATACTACTGAGAGCATCTGCCACCACATTTCCCATCCTATGAGTATAGACAATATCAATGTCATAGTCTTGGAGGAACTCTACCATCTCCTCTATCTCAAGTTTAGATCTTTCTAAAAGAATATATACCTGAGACTCTTGTGGTCAATGTTGTCAATAAATTGCTCACACATCAGGTAGAGTCGACACATCTTAAATGTGAATACTACTACTTCTAGATCAATGTTGTGGGTTGTGAAGTTTTAATCATGTGGTATGAACTATAATGAACCATAGGAAATCACTACTTTCCCCTGCATCAGGTCACAACCAATCCTGGTCCCTGATTCATATCAGAACACTACATACTTGACGCCCTCCTCTGGTAATCTCAAGATGGGAGCGCTCATCAATCTCTATGTGAGCTGCTGAAAACTCTACCAAAACTTCTCTGTCTACACAAAATGTTTCCCCTCCCATATAAAAGTTTTCAAGGGTGCGTCTACTCTATAAAATTTGGGTATAACCCTCCGATAGTACCCAACCAAATTGAGGAAATTCCGCACCTTGATAACACTATTAGGTGGATAACAATCAAGCACTACCTCAACATTCGTGGGATCCAATGAAAATACATCAACTAAAATGATGTGTCCCGGAAAATGGAACTCTTGAATTCAGAAATTACACTTATGGTGCTTACCATAAATCCAGTGCTCTCAAAGTATGTCTAGTACCATCCACAAGTGTATTTCATTCTCTTCATCAGACGTTGAGTACACTAAGATGTTATCAAGAAATAACACCATGAACTAGTCTAAGTAAGGTTGGAAGATACTATTCATAAGTCCCATACACACTACTAGAGATTTTGTCACGCCTATAGGAATTAACATGTACTCATTGTTGCCATAGTGGAAGATGAAGGTTGTCTTCATTACATCTTCATCCCATACAAGTAGCTAGTGATATCATTATCTGAGATCTATCATCAAGAACCATGGTTCCCCTTTCAAATGATTGAAGAGGCCATCGATCGTTGGTAGTGGATATTTTTTCTTAATGGTCACCTAGTTCAGGTGTCGGACGTCCACAAAAAACCCCAATCTCTTGTTTGCCTTCTTGAAAAACAAAGCTGGGCTTCATGGGGTGAAAAATCGGGTCTTACAAATCCCTTCCTCTTCAGGTCCACCAACTACACCCTCAGCTCATGAAGCTTTGTGGGGGATATCGGATATTTAAGTGTACATATTGGTGTCTTCCTGAGGTATATATCTATGTAGATGTCTACCTTCCTACATGGAGGAAATATGCGAACATCCTTGGGAAAATGTCCTCATAATCCTCAACCACTACCAGTATCCAAGGACTCCTGCCATCCACTACACTGAGGGTGAGGTTATCCAACTAATGATTAATTGGTTGCACCATCCTATGAGTAACTCCATCCTATTTTTTGTACATTTTCTTTTTAGCAATAATGGAAAACTCGGTCCAATTATCATGGACACACCCCACTCTTCACCTAAAAAAGTCAATATGAGCATGAACTATGGATGACATGTCCGTACCAAGAATGGCGTCGTAAGTCCTTGACACTGCTACTAAGGGATCCCAACCAGAACTCTCGCCTCAAAAAGTAATGTCATGCTATCGACACTATTGTGTGATCAGTGAACCCCCTCATGTAGAAGTCTCTAAGTGTAAGGGTCGAGTCAATAGTTCAACATGAATTTCCGAGCCCTGAACAAGGTTCATAAAAAGAAACGAATGACTAAAATCTATGTCTACTAAAACTAAAACTAGGGTGAAAAATAAAAAGATCCTACCTCTAATCACCCTTAGAGTCTCAGGGTCATATGCCTCCATTACCTAAAGCTGGCCTCATTCCTATCCACCATCTCCCAGAGCCTGGCATGGACCACCTGGTGGTGGATAAGAAAATAGGCTGAACCTCCACCCACCTCTTACTACCCCACCCACTCCTCTTTAACATCCACCTCCCTACAGACCACCCATACTAGTCTATGCATCTTCCTCATTGGTCCCCTGATTTTCCCCTAATAATCTATACGTTGGATTAGGAAATCTCATGCCAAAATCCCCTGATCATTGTATGCATATCACCGTTTATCTCTAGGATGACTCAAGCCACCTTGGAATCCCTGCACCACTGACCCAGTATCCCGGGGTTATCTCCTAATGTTCCTTTCCTTCTTGGGTCACTATGACTAAAGTCGTATACCTACTACCGATGTCTCCACCATCAAATGCTTGCTGGTAGCTCCTACTGTTAGTTTATGCCCCGTTAGAAAGCTCTCCACTAATATAGATCACTCTAGTACCCCCGGAATATGTAGGAATGCTAAGGGATATCATGGATTCCCTGATATAATAAAGAAATATCTGCATAGAGGACCAATCCCTAAAGAACATGTCTCACACCATATCCATAGAGTAGTGAGAAAGATCAATAAACCTCACCAAGTACTCTTCAATACTCTAACTACTCGGTTGTAGATGCATGAGATCCTATATGCACACTAATCAAAACATAGCTAGAAAGAAATCCTCTTTGAAGAGATGCTCGATTTCTATCGAAGAGAGAGTTTCCTCATCGTGTGTCTGGGTCACTATGCTCCATCATCGCCCTATAGAGGCATGGAGAAAACTTGTGGCAAGGACTATCATCTTGTCGGCCGGTGTCCTCACAATGTGGAAGTCACATGTAACTGCCTCCATCAAATTGTCTGCTTCCTAGTGGTATGTCTCACCATGAAACCTAGGAGGGCACTAACTCAAGAACTCAGAAAAATCCCTCAGCCAACGTGCATCCTCAACCAGCAGTTCTAGTAGTAACTATTGCTTAATGGGTGTTAATATAACTAGAACCCACCCAGATGCTCCATCTCTGGTACATACCCCTATAATGGTTCCCTATTTCTAGGTAGATAATACTCATGATCAGACAATGCGTAGAGGAATCCTGAAATTAAAAAAGATGTACCATGATCAATAGAGTATACATGGTGAGATAACATAATAAATAAATGAGAATACACCCTAATCCTATATAATGCATGTACCATTTTTTCCCACACAATCAATGTTCTTATCTACTGAGTCCAAAACCTGTTGTCTAGAGTCCAAATGTATGGATACATTTGTTGCCACACCAACACTAGATTCCTTGTCCTAAAATCCAAACTTGAAACACTCGAAACTGTTTCTCAAAATCAACCTCATAGACTTCTGGTCCTTAAGTAAAACTAAACATGTCTCTAATACCACTATGTCACAACCCATCCTAGTGGGGCCCATGTTGCAACTCCACAAGATCACCTCAAATAGGCCAGGTTCTGGTGACTATAATTGAGTATGCATATCACTAACATAAGAGGAATTTACTACGTACATGTACACACACACTTCTCCAAGCCCAAAAATGGTGAAATGCAAAAAAACTAAGTAAATAATGCATGCAAACCAATATAACCCAAAACCAAGTGCAAAAAGAAAGTTAAGTACAGAAAGGTAAATCCTTCCAGAATAAAATCCCTTGAAATAAGGATTCTCTAAAATTTAATGCACATGTTTATAAAACTCATCCACAGAAAACCCTACCTGAAGGGAAATGTACTGGTCAGCTATCTGAAGTCATAAAAGCATACCCAAACTATCTCTCTATTTATGACCCTCCAAGTCCTAGTCCACCCAGGACTACATTAAAGTGTTGATCATATGAACAAGACACAAAAATTGTTGGAGATGCCCATGTAGGATTGAGTAAAACAATACTTAGTAGGACACCCCAAAACCACAAAGAAAAATTCATAAAGGAAATACTATATGGGAATAGTATAATCAGATCTACATATGTATATGTATGTAACACATATATCAACGATATCCATATATACTCATGACCAACCAAAAAGTAAAGAGGTAAGTCACAACTAATCCCCACCACATGATTCATCTCAAGGCGAGTTCATTCTGAGTGAACTCACTCCTTGTGCCTTGATATCATCAGAGACTCTCATGAAGAGGTCCCAAAATTTGGACCCCACCCAAAGAGAAATAAACTGGTCAAAGATCATAATATACAGAGAGGGGATCCTTCCAAGATAATACCAGCAACCCAATATATATTATCCCACAACATAGGGGATACTTCTCAGAGAATACCAACAACACAACTAATACGATTTGTAACGTAGGAGATCCTTCTTAAAGAATACCAAAAACCCATCAATATGACCCACTAGATAGACGAATAATTCCCTAAACTCATAGGTTTCATCAATTCCAAAAAAAATCCATCAGGGTTGATAGAGGATCTCTTCAGTCTTAAGGAGGGATTCCATAACTCTATCAGGGACTCGGACTATAAAGGGGACAATTATCCAATGATGTGGATGTTATATCATACTGAACCCTCGAATAAAGAACCAAGGGAAACTATAAACCTCTATTAGTCTAATATAAAAATCACACTAATCCATCATTAAAGTACCTCCTCATTTTAAGGTTCCCAAAGTCATAGATGGATCATAAAACGGTTCTTCCATTTGAAACTTATGACTATTTTAGTGAAAAAGTATGACTCGGGTCCTGTTAGGGTGTGACCAGAACTGGCTCATCCCGACCCATAGGATCGAACCGGTTCATTAAACCCAGCAACAATGTGTGGCTTGGTCCCTATCTCCCACACACAGTCACCCAGAAACATGCTCCCTATCCACATGGCACTGCTGCGTTCTCCAGCTCCCCTACGGCCTGCCCCGCGGTGGGCTCCACGCGTACCACAACTGTGTATGTGGACCACCCTTTGACATGTCCCTAGTCACCAGAAGTGGAAACACTCTTACCAAGGGATACCACATGGTCCTTCCTAGATCATGTTCTTCATTTTCTGTTGGCCACCTCATCGGTGGCCATCTGTCCATCTTGCGCTCCGCCTGGACCAACCCCTATGGGTTGCGTCCTGCATTCATCTCTGACCACCCTACTGGTGGCCCACCTAGACCAACTTGAGCCGCTGCTCCAGGATCCTCCATGATCCTCTATGATCCACCACCTTATGCTATCATAATCCATTATTTCGACTAAATTGTTCCACACATTCATCATCGTACCTCCACGGTGGCGTTGTGTTGTTGGATCTTCAATCTCACGTTGTTGCGCCAAAAACTGAAGGCACAACGATCATGCCATCCTAAAATCGTGAAGGACAAGAAAAATGTGAAGAACTTTAGGGGAGAAAAGGAACATGAAACAACCCATAATAGGAACCTAATACTTTTTTTCATTATGGCCTCGGTCCATTCTATAAGAATAATCCTAAAGCATAAGAATACTTAATAAATTTAACCCATCTAATAATATCTCGTAAGAATCAACCCATCCCACAAAATGCACGACCCGTGAAAAATTATGTTTGTCAATTGATTCATATTCATCATAGTTATAATGAAAGGGGAAAAAACCAATCAAAAGGAACACCATACCATGAGTTGGAGTGACCCTTGACAAATAGTGATGTTGCGTCATCATCATTTGTCGATCCTTAATCCATCGAACCCGAGGTTATCTAAATATGCTTTCATTTTCCAATGCTTTCTCTAGAGGTTCTTCTCTTTGAATCAGAGAAATTATAGGTTTGTGTTAAACCCTAAATCCCTCATGAAGAGCATATTAAAAGAAAAATGTGGCTACGTTGAATAAAATATTTTTATTAAAATATTTCAAAGATGTTTACGTCCAAAAACTAACTTTCACAACCGGACCACACTGGGAAATGTTATGTCCTACCTAAGAAAAATTATTTACTCTGAACAAAAAATTTACCTTGGATTCATCATCTAGGAACCTTTTTCGAAGTTATTTCACTTTTTTAGGAAAAATTTTCACAAGCACAATTGAAAACTTCTAATTTTTCAATAAATTTTTCTGGGCACAACAGCCCTTGGAATCACATGTCATCTCAGCACCTAGTCTCAGAATTTTCCAAATTAATTTATAAAAAAAACTGTAGAAAATTCAAGTCATTACATATAAGTCATGGTTTTTTTAAAACTATTTTGATATTAAATTTTTTTTTTATGACACATGAACGTTATGTCTCAAATAACGAAGAAAAGATAATTGTGTGGATCAGTGAAGAGATTTTGGAACATATATAATTGTATTATACCATTCAGTAATAAATTAAATCATTGTGTTGAAGCCATAAATTTTTCATGCTTCTATAAATTGATTCATTCTCGAATTTCACACCATAATAGAGTTAAACACTCTACAAATAGAGACGTAGTTGTCAAGTTGTAAAATGATTACTTATTATTTCTTTGTTATGAATTAAGAATCATGTGACCATGATGACCAATCCAACATGATTAGTTTCATACTATTATTCTCATTATAATCCACAATTTTTGTTATTTATTGATGTATACCATTTGGCAATTCAGAGGAAGTTCTATCTTAATCATTTAATTCCCTTAATCATATCCAATTGTGGATAGATGGTATTGTTACACCTAAAGGGTGCATCTATCATAATTTTCTAGAATAATTTCTATTGGAAATAATTATTTTAAGCTGAAGAATTCTCTAAAAGGATTGATTCTGGTTTACTGACAACAAGTGATTTTGTAGGGATGCATGGAGGATTATAAAAAATAGTGATATTTTTCTATTGGTGTTGGATTTTTGATTCATGGATTAAGATTTTTTTATAAGAATCATAAATTTTCTATAGTAGGGTAAATATGTTCTCAAGGAAAAATAGATAAACACATGAGTAGGAAACACCATTACACATGGTGTCTTGAATTGGAAATTTCCAAAACAGGTAGCTATAAATTACAACATTATTGTGGTACTTATGGTATACTTCTATAATATATATACTTAATGTCCAATAGAAAAATATAGAAGCTAAATTATGGTAAACATATAATATGGAAACTGTATAAAGTTTGGATAACCCACATGTAAAGATGATAAAAATGACATGTATAAGGTTACTATATCATAGAGATCATTATGGCACATAATAAGTTCACCCATGTTAAATGGTGAATCCATATATGATCATTTTAGTTTTAATGGATATGGAATAATGAACATTACAGACTATAAATCGAGAGGGATAAAATGTTCATTGATGAAAAATTGTGTTCTTTATCGTCACATGATGGTATGGGAGAATTCCATTGATAATTTGAGAATCTAACCATTAGTGTGTAGTTCAACATGGTATTTTTTTGAACATTGGGTTTCTATATTATAATAACAAATGTAAATGTTTTTCTACATAGATATGTATTTTGATGGGTATTTCTCCTAGAGATACATCATGACATGTTGTAGTGTCTAGGAAAGAGACATATTGGTGGGAGTTTTAGATGGATGTACAGTAAATATGCATATATCAATATTGAATATACATCAATCACACCTTAAACAATTCATACATAATGGGCCGTAAATTTAATACATGATTCAATAGAAGACCAATGGTATAATTTGTAACATTAATCAATAGAATTAAATTTCGTTAATTTATATTATAATGTGTGAGAGAGGTTGGGTAATTTAGTAGTTATTTCTCTTGACTAAAAAATTTAAAGAGATCATGGTTTTAATGGAGGAGTTATGAGAGATTTTAAAGAACCACAATGGCGGTGATAGGTGTCCAATTTGTTGGATCATGATTTTCTTATTTTAATTATGTAGGATCAACTTATGAGAGAATATATTTAAGGAAGAGGATATTGAATATATACGAAAAAGAGAAAATAAATTGATAGTATAAACTTCATGACATGTCTTTAGGAGATAAATATATAATTTATGCGAGTAATCTCAATCTACGCGTACTAAAATGAGGATA
The DNA here is from genome assembly GCA_963277665.1 of Viscum album. NCBI lineage: Eukaryota > Viridiplantae > Streptophyta > Magnoliopsida > Santalales > Viscaceae > Viscum > Viscum album. Next base: position 389,806,163 of record OY728147.1, on the reverse strand, counting down.
AAGTTAATATCTATTGAAAAAACTAACAAATAAGAAGTATAATAAGAACGATGTGTTTCCAAGACATATAGTGAAAATGATAAGTTATTCAAGGGTGTTTTTCAAAAATAATATATGGAGTAGAAACCTAATATGATTTCAATAATGAAAATATATATATTCAAGAATGAAAACTTCAAAAAGAAACATTTTCAGATGTAGGTTTCACAAATTTTCTGTTAAGGTGAACCTTTCCTGAGTAGTGAGTGAAGAAATTGAATTTATAGAATATGAACCTTAAGAATCATCGATCTATAAAAAAATTATAGGGGGTATACCCAAGGTATGAGTAACCTACAATAAACCCCACAAAATAGTAGTTAGGTTTAGTTTATTTGGGCATCAACACATTCTTGATCAAATACTCCCTGGATTATCCTGTATTTGTAAACTAGATAAAAACCAATAGTGCCATTTTAATTTCTTATTGAACACTAAATGTGGGTAAAAGGAACATTAAATAATATTCAATAAAATGATAGTTAAGATGAATATTAATGATATAAAATTTCAAGAAATAAAGGAAATTAAGTTACCCATTATATTAAAAGGTAAAGATATGTTAGTTCTATGGAAGGTTAAGGATTTTTTTTTAATTTGATAAGTCTTAGATGCCTTGATTCACTACCTATATGGTATTTTCTCACCTAATTCAATTTATATACAATATTAACTTTTTTATAGAATGGTTTCATTTTCATTGAATTTTTTTCTTCAACTATATCAAATGTTTTTTAAGGGAAATCGTATCCATAGTAAAATCACCATAATTTGTTAGAAATCAATTCAAGACATAGAAAAATGTGTTTATAGAACAAATGGAAGAATAAAAATCATTTTATAAATAATATTTTTATCACATATTATTTTATTTATTCTACATGGAATTATTGTTTTGTCTAATCAAATAAATATGGAAAATTTTACTTCTATTAATAAGTATAAATGAATCTATCATAAAATATGTTTATATGAATATTTATAAATTCATTTTTTTAAAAACTTTTAGGTATTCTTTAAAAGGATTCATTTGGTAAATAAGAAAATAAAAATTAAGGATTCCTTATGTTTAAATAAAAAATGGATGTGTAATAATTCATCTCTCTAAAGGACTGGTACTTCCAAAAATGTAATATATTTAATAATATATTCTATCTACATTTTGGAGAAAGGTTATATGTTAAAAAAATTAAAATCTCTCAAAAATATGAAAATTTGGATTTGAATATGGGAATATATTGGTAGAAAAATCTGGTTTCCATCCTATAGAGTACTCAAGGAATGACAGAGAAGAGATCCACTACTTATGAGGAAAGGAATATCAGTGGGATTTCATGCGTGATGTGTACTTTGATTTCATTAATGATATATCCCTTGAAATGGATAACCTTATAATGGGAATAAATTTCTATGATATTTCACATGAAGAAAATAGGATCAATGATGAAGTCTAAAGTGATAATATTAATGAAATTTCTCAATATATCATTAAATAAATGGTTATAGAAATAGAATTTAGGGAAATACTAATTCCAGAGAAAAAGAATCATTAACAAATAAGATAGTCCGAGATGGATGCAACTTCAAGTTTGAATGAAAAAAAGAAAATAATGGGGAATAAGTAAGAGAAATTGAGTATAAAATAAAAATATTAAATTAGAATATGATGATCCCCCCAAAGAAAACTGCAATATATAAAGATAAAAAAAATTCAAAGTATAAAAAATAATTAGTAATATGAAAATAAATAGATGTCTCTTGATAAATATGGAGGAAATCAAGTCTAGAATAACACAAATTTAAGATTCTACTATAGTAGATTCCTTGAAAATATTAATATCATGTTACTGTTACCTAAATCCCCAAAAGTGAATGAATTACTCTAGTAGTGTAAAAAAATATTCAAAATTATACCATATGAGGTATATAATGAAATAAATTTATTTGAGAAAAATCCATGTGAATATGAAAAATAGATTCATAATTTAACTGGAAAATGCTAATGTTTAAAAAAGGGTGTAATAAAAACTTAAATCTAGTCACTATCAATAGATATCCTCAAATGAATGAAATAAAATTATTGGATAAATATGTAGAATTATGCTCTGGCTATATTAAATGGTAAAAATTATCTCAATATTCTTACTCCCATGAATCAAAAGATTTATATGGAACTTATGTCCATTAAGAAAGAGGCATGCCTAAGTAGTTATACACAATCCACTAGAAAGAAGTATATGAAGAATTGAGGAAGTATTCTTCTATGTAGAAAAATAATAATTATGTTGAATGTTGTTGTAAGTAATTATGGAATGAGAAATGAACCAATAGGATTTCCCCCACAATGGAAGTGTATCAAATACTAGGAAAATTGATCCCAAAATTTACCATTCAAAATGATGTATATATTAGTACCATAATTTAAAGGACAGTTACTTGTAAATGATTTAAGAAGATCATAATAGAGGATAAATTGGATGAAAAGAAGTAGATGTTTTGATTCCACTCCATTACCTACATTGAAGAAAGGGAAAGGGAAATAATAAAGATAAATGGTTTGTCTATCTTGACAAGGCACATTCATCAGCATAACAAAAATGGATGTACCACTCTCCTCATTCTCTATAAATAATTCTAACCTGTTTGAAAAGGATCAAAAATCAAGGTGTGATACAATTTATAGGGTGTTTGTTCTCAAAAACTAACATCTAGTGGAGATGAAATAAAATATATTAGATATTGTAAGATGCATGAAACACATGGTACTCAGCATATTTTAGTGTAAACTTGTTATGAATCCTAAAGGTCCATATAGTGGGGGATTTTTTATACTGACATAATCATTAAAAAGGTTCTAAATTATGTAGATAAAGTGTCAAAGCCTACCTCAACCAATTAATGTTTACTTGGTAATTATAGTAAATTATAGTTGGTATTAGGATGAATTTTTTATGTTACTAATAAAATAATTTCAGTGGGTAGTGGAATTAGATTAGTAATGTATAGTGTTGAAAATAAATCAGAAAGAAACTACACAAATAAAAATTATTTTTATTAGTTTTTATTTTCTAAAAATTTATCAACTAATTATTTTTTAGATACTAAATATTGCTACTATGGGGGAGTTATTACCAATAGGTGATATCAGTAATAACACAGACCCCAGTAACTCGAATATTGTTCTTTAATTTATTAAATTTTCATAAGAAATAAGTAATCACGTCCCAAGGTTCTGAATAGTAGTAGTCTTATTAAACTAGATACAAATATAAAATCCAATTTATATTTTAAAAAATAAAACAAATTAAGAGCTTCATTGAGTCTTCAAATATTCCCACATTGTATAACCCATATCAGTGATGAATTACTTCTTTGAATCCTAGAAAAAATTGATACATATGAAAGGCATGATCTCAAATTTTCAGTAAGGGTAAGTGCACAATGGAATCTATGAGTAAATATGTCATAAATAATATATAAATATAAATAACTGAAACACGTTCCATTTAAATAATCACATGATTTATTAAACTTGACCTTGGATATTCTATGTGTCGAATAATCACATGGAAATCAATAACTAACATCATAATGATGGAAAATATAATGTTAGACACCTAAAAAATATTGTTCAGGACTCAACCAAGATAATAGAAAATACATTATTAAGACCTAAGGCAAATCCATATCTGAAAATAAATTCGTAAGGCCTCAACTAAATCTATATCTTCTTTATCACATGGGACCTAATGATGCCTTGAGGGGGTTTAAAATCTAACGACCTGACATATTACCAATGAAAATTCCATTTTTAAAATTATTTGATATAGTATAAACCACATAAAATCACTTTGAGAACATGTTAAAAACTGTATAAAGAAATAATTAATGAAATAATAGGTATTTCTAGAAATTAGAGAACCTATCCTGGGGGAATAGTAACATGATCCCTGGAATAGTAACACGACCATTTTAAATAGTAAGTTTTCTTATAAAATAGTTACCTAATCTATGAAACTATAAATAAAATGTATTTATCTTATAAATGACAATATAATATAATTATATCATAGTATAAGTAAATAAATATTATAAATAATTATTAATTAAGTGTTTTTAATTTTATAAAAAATAAAATTTTATTTATAATTTTTTATTAATATTATTATTTAATATCATAAAATACATTAATAAATTAATTTTTTTCTTATTTTTATAAGATAATTTTATAATATCTTAAATAATTATTCAAAGAGTTATAAAATGAGTGATAATTATAAAATTTGTATTTTCCAAGTAAATAATGATTTTAATTAAAACATTAATTTCTAATATTAGGAAAATAATTTTCATAAAATTATGTTCATTTTTGAATTCTACATCTCAAAAAATGGTTAGGGTGAATTTTTTGGTTTTTTTAAAATACATAATTCTTTTGTGACTAGTAAAATGTGATAATTTATGATAAAAGAAAAATACATGAATTATTGATTCATAGATGATTTATGGATTATTTAATCCCATGATATTGAACTATATTTCATTCTTTTAAAATATATTTTTATAAGGTTCAAACTATTCATAGTATTGAGCCAAGATTATAAATTAATGAAAAAAATAATGAGGAAACACACGTTTCCTCCCCCATAAATACCACCCCTCATCACCTCTTCTCCTCACACCATAAAACCCTTTATGATTTTCCATGTTCTAGAAAATACTCTTTATAAGACCCTCCTCTACATCCAAGATCCCTTGATCTCATCAATATACCAAAACCTTTTCCCTAAGGTGGTTCTCTAGGAGGATAAATTCAAGAGGTAAAATCTACTTTTTTCCTTTTATTTTCTTTTCAATTTAATTTACTTTCTTATAACATTCTCACTGACACATATCCAATAGAAATTATAAATACATAATATTATATATAATTAAATTTTATTATTTTAATTTAATAATTCATATTTTAATTTCTTCTATTTTTCTTTTATTCTAGAAATGAAAATATCATTTGTGGTGTGTCGATTTACCTCCATTATTGACGATGCATTTTCATTTTTTACTATCACATTCAAGGATTGCCATAAAAACAAAATTCTGGTTAAATGTGATTCTATTATACATATTATAAGTTATATAATGTTTTTGAAGAAATATTTAAACATTATATTAAATAAAATGATATGAGTTTGTGATGGTTGTAAAATATGCCAAATAAATTAAATAATTCTCATTGACAATTTATCTAAGGATTCATCCTCCGACCATATAAAAAATGATGTATAAGATAATTTAACCTTATTAAAGTTCATTAATAATATGTCATTTCAGTTCTATAAAACTTTTCTAATTTTACATGAACTTCCAACTCATATACAAGCGACCCAATCATGAAAACCAATAAAATAAACACTCTTGAATGATGGAATTAAACTCTATAACTAATCAAAAATCCAAATAAATGAACTTAATAAAACCATAATGAGTTGAATTCACGTATAAAAGGTTCTAGATTTGTTAATTATTGAATTTAAATTGATTATCTAGGATATTAAAGTGAATACATTTTTTATACATAAGGTTACAATATTCTTGAACCCAACCCTCTTTCTTTGGGTCTTCCAACTTTCACACCATTTTCAGTATGGATGTTCATTTAATTTTCCATAAATATCATTTAAATTTTTCATCCCTTTTATTTTCTAGTATATAAATGTTTCACTTTTTTTATTGAAAAGGAAAACAATTTTCCAAAAGAACTCTTATCTCCAAAAATAAATCATTCACCTTATGTGAGATTGTTTCTTCTTCACTCAATATTGATAATTCTTATACCAAGTATGTTAGTCCTTCTTTAATTTGGGTGCCCCAATGTTTATTCATTAAATTATTCTTTTTTAAAGGAAACACATTTCTTTACATGGGTTATTTTATGTCGATGATTGATATACATTCAATGTGGATTTGTTGATAATGTAAATGTTATGATGTGAAGGGTGCACCTGGAATTATATAGCTCATGAAAATGTTCTGATGTGAAGGGTTCAACTCGAATTATATAGTGTTACAATGAATTGTATAATTATATTTATCTCATGAGATAAAGTGTAATATATGTTAACATGCTTCTAGCTTTGTTCATGACTATGTGTGATATTTTACCACTAAGACCTGATGTTTCATTTTTATGAATTTCCACATTATATGAATATATATAATGATACCTCTCTTGATTATGATAATGACCATTTTATTATTTAATGATTATTATTATTATGGTAAACCATGTTTCATGTCCCTTATTCATCCTCTTACTAGGCTTTTAGATCACCTCTTTTTTGATGTGTATCCTCAGGTGAATACTTGTACTAATGAGAACATGAGCATTCATCACTCTTGTGATAGATCTTTATTTATTCTCTTGAAATGGTCATATGATTTTAATATGAAATAATATTCACAAACTTTTGAAATTTGGGTATGATTTTTGGAACTTCCACTTCCATTTAAATATCCCTCGATTATTCGCATACTTGGAAATTTGGTTGGGTGATTCCTCTACTTGGATAGTAGGACAATAGATGTGTGTCATCCTATTTCACTGAGGGTATGTGTAGAAGTTGATGTGTCAAAGGTGCCTATTTAATCTTTTTGGATAGTCATTGGTGAATAATTCGGAAATAAGCAGTTAGTAATTTTTGAATTCTGGTGTGAGTTTTGTTCATCATGGAAGATATTAGGGTATGGGTTAGCGGTTTACAGGTGTATGACCATGAAACTAGGAGATATTTTGTATGTTTAACTGAATTATTCCCTAGTTTATTCTCTTGGTGATTTTGGAAAGCTTCTGGATATGGTTGGTGTTGGGACTATTGATGGTCCTAAAGGATTTGGTTGAGGTCCGAGTAAGACTGTTGTTATTGTATGTTCGGGTGAAGCGGTGAAGAAAAAGAATGTTAAGGTATTACCTATTAAACTGAGTGTATCTGGACTTTTTAACAATATTAAGAGAGATTTGTAAGGTACTCTAGGAGACAGTAAAATTTTACAGGGGTACACAGGCTAGTGAAATGGTAAAAGTTAATTTGGATATGCACTATGCTAACGCACTAGCTCTGGTGGATTCAGTTGGAGTCGGTGTTCCAGATTCTAAGGGTGAAGTGATCCCAAATTCGTCCACCTATTCTATGGTTGTGCATACATAAATTAGTAATAAAACTAAAAGGGTTATCCAACTCACTGGTGATGGTAATTATATGGATGGTCAGGAGTGGTAGAAACCAATGCGTGGTGAAAGAAGGCAACTGAATATCAAACTGAGAATGAATATGAGGATGAATCTTTCATGTCTCAATTTAAACAACAGCTTTGATAGGTTGATCAATGATGGTAGGATTGAAGACAAAACCATTACCCCCATAGAATTAGAGTCCGATGGAGAAAGAAAACCCTCATATGACAATGTTATGTGAGAGTTCAGTGAAGGCCTGCAGAGTCGAATGTGGATTAAGGGAAATAAGGAAAATCGGGATATGGGGAGCTACATTGTTACCAAGAAGCAGAAACCAAAGGGTCCCAAACACTAATCATATATTTCTAGTCCAATAGAGATACTGTCATCCAAAAAAGTTGATAAATCCAAGTACCACGAGGTCCAAATAGTTTAAGTCGAGGTGGTTAAGTAAGTAGGAGACATCAGGTCTCTAGCACATGATAAGGATGTTGAAATGGTAGAGAGTACCTTAGAAGTCATAGAGACACCTAATGGGGATGAAGACAATATTTCAGAGGATTGGCACAAAGATGTACTATTATAATTCGAGGATGTGGGGCTGGTGGAGGAGGCTTCTCTCCCCCTTGACAGCAGCATGAGATATGGACTCCCAACAGCTCACAATGACAGAATCTCACTGGTTTGAAACATAATACGGATCTAATCATGCACTCTGGTGACGAAATAGTGAAGGTAGTTCTGATGATTAAGGATATAAAGGAATATTTTGATCAAATAATGGGAAGATTACTCTGAGTGGATACTAGAAGAGAGAAATGTGAGTGGATTGACAAGAAAGTTTGTATATTGATTAGAGGCTTCAACATCAGAAATATTAGTAAAGAAGTGTACATGTAATCTTGGGTATACCAAGCGTATCATTATGAAGATATCTTAAAGTATGATCTAGAAATCTTGGTAAATTAATTTCCCTATAAATTTTTTAGGGAGTGTGATTCTAACTGACATACAGTGGTCTTTAATAAGTTAGTAGTTTCATTTGATGTTTGACCTAGTTAAGCTGTGATGGTTCTCACATTCCCATTAAATGTTTTTGAAAATAAAAAGTTAATTTCAAAGCACGGTCCATATAGTTGGTATTATATATATTTTTAGTTAATTTTTAGAATTAGTATTATATAACATTAGTGAAAACCGTTAGTATAATACTAAGAACCCCTGAAACATTATTTTAAAAAAATCCTAAACATAGGGATCCTACAAGATATGCCTTTAAAATTAATTACACAAAGTAATAAATTATTTATTCATGGATTTTTTACTAATATTTTTTCATAACATTTTCTATTCTTATAAAATGGTAGGAACCGAGATAAATCAGTCAAACAACATTTTGGGGGACAATGAAGTGATTTATTGAATGAAATACCCAATGCTTTAGGAGGGGGATTTCAAAATTTCTTTATGATGCTTACCCAGTTGTCTCAGGTTATGAACAAAAACCTAAAAAATGTGGAAATTCCACCATCACCTAGTATGGGAAAATTGGAAATCGATACATTTATGTATCAATGACCATCGATGTTTAGTGGATATTATGATCGACTCATTATAGAATAGTGGGTCAACTCAATGAAGGAGATCATTTTTGTACTTCACTATTCTAAGACAGAGAAGGTGACCTTGTCCATTTATCATATAGATGGAGAGTCTGATCAATGGTAGGAATTGATTAAGAACACCAAGGTGATGGATGAAATTGAATAGATATAGTGGGAATACTTTATGTTAATGTTTGTTAATAAGTATTTCCCTCAGACTCCTCTTACAATGATGGAGGGATAATTCAAAGAGATGAAGAAAAAGAAAGGTGAATCTGTCACGACCTATGAAGAAAATTTCAGAAGTATTTCAAGGTACTCTTTAGGTTTTTTATCAATAATTATGTAAAAATTGATAGATTATTTAGTGATTTTAAACCACGCCTTCAAAAGGAACTAGAAATTCGAGAATTTGGGAGTTGTGAAGAAGTTTTTCAATGTTATATGAAAGTGCAGATGGGGTTTTGAGAATGGATCCAACTCTATAGAGATAAGAAACGAAAATGGAGTTTTAATTTGGGGTTGTAATTAAAATGGCGGAAAGAAAAATAAACCATTCACATGTCAAAAATCTGGGAAAAATCATCATGGTAACTACCTCAAAGGGATGAAGAAATGATGAAAGTGTGGGAGAGAAGGCCACAATGTTCATGTTTTTCGAAGATACGTGAGAATGTTTAACAATGTGGTGGAAGAAAAGAGGGAACCACCCATGGTCCAATGTTTCAAATGTAGGGAGAAGGGGAACTATGGAAGCCAGTGCACTGAACTTTGACTCCTTGAGAGAAATAAGTGTAAACATGCACCAAATATAAAAGGGAAAGGGAAAGCATATAACATCACTATTACTAAGGTGGATCCCGATAATGATGTGGTGATAGGTGCACAGGTTATTCATTCATGAATAGGGAATGTACTATTTGATTTCTGTTCTATGCATTCTTTCATATCTTGAAATTTTAGTAAAAATATTCAAACATCCAATAAAATATAGGGGTTGAGTTATCTTTGATAATAGAAGATAGGGAAATTATTTTATCCAAATTATATAACTCCCCCTAGTTAATGTTTGTGTACTAAAAATCATAGTGAATATGGTCTTACATTCTTTGGTACAGTTTGATGTTAGAATGGACAGGGATTAGATCTCTTTATACAAATCCAACATCAATTTCCTAGAATGGTATATCACTATTCACATCCCGATGCATCTAAAATTATGTACATGTTTGTGGAGGTTGAATCTTCTTCAAATTAATCTTCTCATGTGTTGATATTATTGACTTATGAGAAAGTATATCTTGACCAAATTATTATGACTTAGGATAGAATCATGCTTGAAGACATACCCATTGTAAGTGATTACATTGATGTGTTCCATTAAAAATTTCCTAGTATTCCTCCTGATCAATAGGTTCTGTTATCAATTGAACTTATTTCTATATCTCTACCAATATCAAAGACACCTCAAAAATTGGTCACCATTGAGTTCAAAAAACTAAAGAAGTTCTTACAAGAGAACCTTGAAATGATTTTTATACACCAGATTACTTCACCATGGGGTGCACCACTCCACTTTTTCAAGAAGAAGGATGGATCAATGTGCCTCTACAATGATTATAATGGGCTTAAAAAGTCATGATAAATAACAAGTGTCTCATTCCAATGACAGATTACTTATTTGATTAACTATATGAGGCCATGTATTTCTCTAAGGTGGGCCTTCAGTCAGGATATCACCAATTAATAGAGAGGAAGGAAGATATTCCGAAAACTAGATTTTGAATGATGTATAGACATTAGGAGTTTGTAGTAATGTCTTTTAGACTCACTAATTCTCTAGGAATATTCCTAGACTTAATGAATAAAGTATTTATAGATTACCTTGACAAATTTGTGATAGTCGTTATAGATGATATCCAGATATACTCTAAGAGTAATGAGGAAAATGAGAAGCATTTGAATAATAAGATAAATAATTTTCGAAGTGAGAAACCCTATGTAATGTATAGTAAATGTGATTTTTGGTTGGAGGATGTATCATTATTGGGGAATGTTGTCAGCAGCCAAAGAATATCTATAGAGCCTTCTAAGATAAAGAAAATCGAAGAGTGGCCAAGATCTACATCTATAATGGATATCCATAGTTTCCTTGGTATAGCTGGGTATTATGGGATAATTTTGAAAAACATTTCACAATTATCAAACCCATTAACCAAGATGAATCAAAAGGGAGAAAATTTTTAATGTACCAATGAATGTAAATATTTCTTCAAAGAGTTAAAAAAGAGGCTTATCACCATGCCAATACTCACACATCAGAAAAGTGGAGAACTCTTTGTGGTAAACAATGATGCTTAAAATATTGTAATATGTCTTTTACTAATGAAAAATGATAAATTGATAGCTTATGACTCATGGAAGTTTAAAACTAATGAGAAAAAATATCCCATGCATGATCCGAAGATGACATATGTGATCTTTGCATTGAAAATCTGGTGGAATTATCTCTATGGGGAGAAGTTTGAAATATCTATTATTTATATTATCCTCAAATATATTTTCACATAGAAGTATTTTAATATTCACTAGTGAATATGGTTATAGATAATCAAGGATTACAACTTCTTAATCCCCTAACATCCTAGAAAAATGAATAAGTGGATGATGCTCTAAGTAGAAAGGATCCAAGAACATTATCAATGATGAGAATTGTGAAGGATCCAATATTCTTAGATTTCAAAGGGATGGACATGGGAATAATTAATTAAGAAACATCCTCAATCCATATTCAAATGTTTTCTCATCCAACCCTCATTAAGAAGATAAAGGAACCTCAAATAAATTATGTGGAAGTCCAAAATAAGGTGGAACTTATGAAGGGAAAATCATCAAAGAGTTTAAAAATGATGAGGAAGAAGTTTTAAGATTTGGATCATGATAATATTTACCATCTAATACAAATTTAAAGAACGACATTTTTAATGATGCGAAAAATATCAAACTTTACTAATCACTAATTGAGAACAAATATGTATTTACATCTCTAACATAACTATTGGTGAGATAATATAAAGAAGGAGATTACTAAATATACATCAAAGTGATCGGTTTTTTAGTAAGATAAGGTTTAAAGAAAAAAGTATATGTGGATGATTAAAACATTACCAATAACAACATGTAAATCCAAAAACATAACCATGGACATTTTCACAAGACTTCCAAAGAAATAAAGGGGAAACAATGCTAAAATGGTAGTTATAGATCATCTCACTATTACGGTTCCTTTTATTGTAAATTGAGATGACTTATCATTGGATTAACTTGCATGGATATACATCAGAGAATTTTTAAGGATTTATGGATTACCACTATCTATTGTATCTGATTGAGATATGAGATTCACCTCTATGTTTTGGAAAAGTTTCCACGTTTCTCTAAACACTGAGCTGAACATTAGTACATCTTATCATGCTCAAACTAATGGCCAATCTAAGAGAACTATTTCGAAACTGGAAGAAAAGTTTGGAATATGTTAAATGTATTTGAAAGGATGATGGGATAAAAATATACATCAGGCTGAGTTCTCTTACTAAAATAGTTTACACTCAAGCAATCAAATAGCTCCACATTAAGCCCTTTATGGGAAATGATGCAGAAGATCGACATGTTGGGATAGAGTTGGTGAACGTATACAGATAGGAATTGAATGTTTCGATGAAATGGTGAAAATGTAAAAATAATTTAGTAACAAATCAAGGTATCCCAAAGTACAAAAATGATATAGGCATATAATCATCAATGAGACCATTAGTTTATGGTTTAAGACAATATATTCCTCTACATATCTCTATGGAATAGGGTCATGAGATTTAGGAAGAAAGGAAATTTGAATCCCCAATTCATCGGACCCTTCAATATTCTTGATTGAGTTAGAGTTACGGCCTATATACTAGAACCTACACCTATCATGTCTCAAATAAATGATGTATTCTATGTATCCAGCTTAAGGAATTACATACTAGATCCCTCACATGTATATAATCAAGAGGTGGTATAGCTGGAAAATAATATCACTTATGAGGAGCATCTAGTTAAGATCTTGGACCATAGGGATAATGTTATACTCAACAAGACTACTCACTTAGTCAATGTACTATGGTCAAACCATAAGTACAAAGATGAAACATGGAAACCAAAGGAATTTATGAATGATAATTACTCTCACTTGTTTTCACCATCGTATATAAAAAGAAATTTTGAGTGTGAAATTTTATAAGGGGAAACAATGTAACAATACAAAATTTTATAAATGGAAATTCCATTCTTGTAAATATTTCAAATAGTATAAACCACATAAAATAACTTTGAAACACAATACAAACTTTATAAATGTTTAATGAATTAAATAAAAGGTATTTTTAGAAATTAAGAAACCTTTCCCAATGGAATAGTAACCTGGCCCTTGGAATAGTAACATGACCATTAGGAATTGTAATTTATCTGGTATTATATTAACCACATTGTTGTAAGTGTAAAGAAAATTTATTTATAACATAAATGATAGTATGATATAATTATATCATAGTATATGTAAAAATAAATTTAAAAAAATTAATTATGTGTTGGGATTTTTATATAACATAAATGTTTATTTAAAATATTATAATTAATATAATAATTAAACTAAAATTTATTTTCATAAAATAGATTTATAAATTAACATTTTATTGTCTTGTGATTATAATATAATTTTATGAGACCTTAATTAATTTTTCAAAGTGTTATAAAATCAGTTATAATTTTAAAATCTGTATTTTCCAAAAAAATGATGATTTAAAATAAAAATTAAATTTATCACACATAGAAAATAATTTTCAAAATATGGTGTCCATTTTTTAATTTTACATATCTAAAAAAATTTACATTGTGTTTTTTGTGACTTCTCTAAAATACTTGAATTTTTAATGAATAGTAAAATACAATAATTTATGATAAAAGCTAAATACATAAATTATTGAGTCATAGATGATGTATGGATGATATAAGACCATAATATATAACCATAATTAATTATATTAATATATTTATTTATATGGTTCAATATATTATTATTATTGAGAAACAAATAATAAACTAATGAATAAAATAATGAGAAAATACCCCTCTCTTACCCTTTAAATACCACCCCTCACCACCACTTCTTCTCACACCATACAAGTGCTTAATATTGTCCATTTTCAGTCCAATAATCCTTCAAATACCCTCCCCCATTTCCATGATCACTAGTTCTCACAAAAATACCAAACCCTTTACCCTATGGAGGTTCTCAAGGAGATGAAATTCAAGAGGTAAAATACTCTTTCTTTTTCTTTTATTTTCTTTTCAATTTCATTTATTTTTTTATAATATCCTAAAATACACCTAAAAAGAGTCATGATAACTCCATTATAATTTATAAAATGTAATTTTATTATTTTTATGGATTAGTTCATCTTCCAATCTATTTCATTTTTCTTTTATTTTAAAAATGAAAATATCATATGTGTAGTGTCGATTTACCGCCATCGTGGATGATGCATTTTTATTTTTCACTAACTAATTCAAGGTAGGTCATAAATCCAAAATTATGGTTAAATAATATTTTAATATGCCTATTATATGTTTTATAATGTTAGGTAGTAAATATATAAACAATATATTAAATAAAATGATATGATTTCTTCATGGTTGTAAAATCCGTCAAATAAATTAAATTATTTTCAATAACTATTTATCTATTGATTCATCCTCATACTACATAAAAAAATAATATATAAGGAAATTTAATATTATTAGTTTTCATTAATAACATATAATTCTATTATGGATAACTATCCCAATTTTAAATGAACTTCCATACTTATATACAAGCGAACCGATCTTGAAAACCATGAAAACAAACACTCCCAAATGATGAAATCAAACTCCAAAGCTCATCCAAAATACCATAATTGAACAAAATAAAACTATAATGAATAAAATGCATCTATAAATGGTTTTTTATTTGTTAATTAATGAATATAATTTTTTATCCAGGATATTAAAGTGAAGAAATCATTCAGACATAAGGTAAGTGGATTCTTGAACTCAACTCTCTTTTATTGGGTTTTACCTCTTTAAATCCATTTTCAGTATGGATATTACATTAATGTTATTTAAATATATTTACTTTTTTACATTACTTTTATTTTTCAGGATACACATGTTTCTAGGATTGTTTTATGTAAAATTCAATGATTTTCACCTAAGAGATCTTATTTCCAAAAAATAAAACTTCCACTTCTCAAGAGATTGTTTCTTCATCACTAAATATTGATGGTTCTTATACCAAGTATTCTAATGACTCTTTAATTTTGGAACCCAAATAATTATTCATGAATGTATTATTTATGAAATTAAACCCATTTATTTCTATTTTTTATTTTATTTCCAAGATTTATATACGTTTTATGCGGCATGCATGATAATTTTAATGTTATGATGTAACTGGTGCGTCAATTATTTTATAGCTCATGAAAATTTTAGGTTGTGATGGGTGATCAAGGAATTATATATTTCTCTAATTTATTGGTAAATGTGATTTATCTCTAAATACAAATTTAAATATATATGAACATGATGTTATCCTTGTTCACAACTATGTGTGTTAATGGACCACTAAGACATTATGTTTCATTTTTATGAAATTACACATTCCATGACTTTATATAATTCTTCATATCATGATTATGATGATGATATTTTATTATTATATGATGAAGATTATTATTCTCACCCATGATTCATTTTTATTATTCATCCTCTTACTAGGCTTTAAGAACACCGATTATTTTGAAGTATATCATTAGGTGAATAATTTTACTAAGGAGAACTTAAGGAAAAATAAAAAACTAGAAAATGAATTAAATAAATTTTCTTTCTTTATTATGTTAAATTTATGTATGGTTCTAATTTTCAAAAGAAACTAAACCTTTGGAGCCAATTTTTCTAACACTATTATGTTGTTTATATTTAAAATGATCTAACAGTTATGTAATAAAAATAGGGCAGCTATATAACAGGCCATTCTCATCACTTACTATGTCCAATGTATTCTTCATATGAATGGGTATAAACATAAACAACATATTCATAAGAAATGTAAATTACATTCCTCAATCGGTAAATATAATAAAACAATTAGGAGTAATATGTTGTATATTATAAAAATGGAACATCCATAGTCAAAATGATAATAAAAAATTTAATAAAATAATGAAAATGATATCATAACAAATCAACCTCAATGAAGCATATAATTCAACAAAGTTTGTTGGCAAAGATGAAAATACTCTAATAAAATCATTGAAAAATCTCGAGAGAAATACCCCTTTTAAATTAAAAAAATTTATTTAAAAGGAAAAAATATGAAAACAAAAAAAATCAAGGAAAATAACCTTTTAAACTTGTAAATTAAACTTAAAAACATTTTGGAATTATGATAGCAGAAAAATCCTCTCATGTCACTTAAATTAAACAAAATCCTTATGTATTTTTGTCGAAAAATGTCATAAAGTACATTTTTTGGGAAGAAAAAAAATATTACTATAAAAAATTTTATAAAAGGTTTAATATGGGTAAAAATTATTAAATAATTTTTAGTATAATAGTAAAAAACTGTTTAGAAACATTTTTAGAAAGCATGGCCAAGAGAGAAAAAAAATACTAAATAGTAATGAGATTATGAAATAATCATTACCACTTTATAATATGTATAATAGTTAGATTCAAAAAAGAAATAAAATTATATGGATATTAAAATATCATAATATTTAGAATAATAGTCATAAAATACATTCATGGGAGTTATATATACCACATAAAAAATGAGTAGTGTATAACTCATGTGTCCCATAGAAATAAAAGTGAGAGAAAAATCATTACCTTACTTATTGACTCTCATCATACTAACTCAAAAATAAATTATTATAGATATAGGTTAATTATGAATCTATTTCATAAAAATATTAACTTATATAATATAATAAATGATTTACTTATGACATTATATTTCCTGTTTCTCAACAATTCCATGTTAAATTTATATTTCAGGTGATAATCACTTTGTTTTTCGTGTGTGATTTTCTTTTTTATATTTATGATTATATTAATTATATTATGAATTAATAATATAAAAATTTATAAACATTAATTAAAGATAACATATATTCCTTATATATATATATTTATAATAATATATAAAAGATAGAGATATAAAATCAAATACACCGTTCATAGAGATGGTAGGCCCTATGTACTCACAAACGTTGCTTCCATTTTATTATTGTATTTAAAGAAAGTAAGTAAATAATATAATTCTAGTAGAATTATTATTTCATATATATCATATAATTTCACTAAAATCATCCTTTCTACATTAAATATATAGTGTGAAAGAATCACATCATTTTGAGGATACGGTAGTCCACACATCCACAAATGAAGTTATTATAGTCACACAAAATGGGAAGCATGAAGTTATGTGTTATATAATAATTATAGAAGAATAAATACATCATAAAAATCATATATATAATATAAACACATAAGTTACAACATTATTCTCAACCATTCATTTGGAAATGGAAGAACAAATGCCAACAGTTTGTGGGGTGGTAGTTCTCGATACACATGAACGAGGATTGTATATCCCATTTGATGGAAGTGAGTGTTATCGTAGACCTAAACCTTAATAAAAAAATATTATTATATTTAGGATACTTCTGTTAATATATAAAAATTAAATAAAAATAATTTAAGGGGTTTAAGGAAGAAATAAAACAAAAAAATTCGTTGATGAACATTACAACTTATTCGGTTATCTCCTTTTTATTTTTCCAAAATTACTTCTTTGGTTGGATTTATAAAAAATTTAGGCTTCAAGGATAAATGGAGGAAATTTTTTAGGATAAATGGTCCAATTTTGGTAGATCTAGAAGGCTTAAAGTGGGGTGAATTATTAATGGAAGAGATTCCCTTTTATAATTGACATGAAGGGAACTTTTAGAAACTGAAAAAATATTAAATAAATATAAATTAAATTTAAATTAAAAATTGGTTCAAAGTGAGTTATTTATATGATAAGATTATTATGAGTTTCAATATTTTCAATCAATATTTTTTAGTCAATTTTAGGTAACATTATTACCCTTTTCTTTTGGCTTTAACCCTTTGTTAAAACCTTCAACTCTTACCATGAAAACAAGGCTTTTTTAATCTTTAAGGGTAAATAGTTTTACCAAATAATGAAAAACAAACTATAAATGAGTCATTGATTACATTTTAAACCCTATCTCAACAATTTTTCCTATATTTATATTTTTAAAAATTAGATATCATGTAATTAAATATAATTTATTTTAAAATATCATTAATGTCAATATTGGAAATATTCACCACTTTAATATTTAAAAAATATCAACACATTAGATAACATTGAATCAAAACATTTAATACATCCTTAATATGTCTAGGTAATTAATAAAATTCATGAAAACGAATAATTATATCATACTAAACATATTTTAATATTTTTAATAACATTTATTTCTTATGTAGATTAATTTAAAAACTATTGTATCATCATTATGCAAGCATTTAATTTACTTATTTATTTCCTAAAAATAAGAATTAGCTATCATAATGAAGATAAAAAATTTAATTTTTATATGAAAATTTATAGTTTTATATATATTATGAATTAATATAAATAAAAAATGTAATAATTATTAAAAACATAAATAGGAGATATTTAGATTTCCTTAGAATAAAATACTATAAAAGCCATAAATTCATCCAAGGGGAAACAAGAAGTCATAAAATTGATCAAATGATGATTTTTTCACCAATAAATCATCCAATAAAATAATGAAAACTTTTCAAGAAATTTTATAATACTTATAATATTATTTTTACCCTTAATTACCTGATTTACAATTAATCGTGGTAATTTAAAAAAATATTAAAATTATCGTTCATTGTATGCAACAATAAAAGGGAATTATTTAATAAATTTGGACCTTATGATTCCAAATATTTAATCCACTTTCAAAATAAAAAACATATAATTGGATAAAATTAATTTAAAATTAATCATGTTGACGGAATAAGAAAATAGGGATTTAAAGTGAAAACGTTCAAAAGATTGAAATGTTTTTATATCCAAATTCAATGTGAATTTGATTCAAATGTACTAAAGTGAATTAAATTATAAAAAAGTATTTTATTATAATTTTTAAAAATTAAAAATATAATTTAACTCTAAAAATTATTTAGATGAAATTTTTTTTAATAAAAACGCAATATTTTGTCATTATTTATCAAAACATGAAACTTTATAGAAAAATACCTAAAATTGATCCAATGTAAATTATTATATTCTAATATTAAATAAGATGTTTATTTTTTTGAAATATAATTTATTTAATTGTCAAAAAAATATTTAATATATTTTTACCATCAAAAGATGGTAAAAGTGACCTTTTATTAAAATGCCTATTTTATGTGTAAAATTATATTTCTTCTTATATATTTTATAGATAACACATTGGATGAATTTTAATCATTATGTTTAATATATTATATAAATTTAAATAATACCATAAAATTCATGTTTTTTAATTTTATTAGTATAAAACACACTTGTGCACATATAAATAGTCTTTATAAAAGTATTTACTTTATATTAAATTGTTTTTTATATTTATTTCTAGTTATTTTTTAATCAAAAAATTCAATAATATATGTTAAAAATTTATTTAGTCTTATTAATAACCATCAATTTAATGACTAGGAAAAAATTTCATTTTTAAAGAACAATATTAATAGTTTCTTATATTTTATTTAAGATCGGTGTTGTGTGAAATGTTAGCTATAAAAGAGGTTAAATTTTAATAAATTACCATAAAATATTTGGGAGTTATATTCTCACCCCCTTCTATAAATTTTATCCTGTCAATTTGAAATCTCACTTCAAAAATAAAATGTTGATAATTAAAAATTTATTTGTGGGAAACCCTAGTCATAAATAGGGTTAATAAAACATCCTCTTAATAAGAGGGAAATGGGAAAATGAGGTAATAAAAAATTGGGCATTAAAATAGTATAAAAATATTGGTATGTAAAAACTTGGACATGCAATATAAATCTAACCATCATGTTTTAATGGGGAGTAATATATAAGATGGTCATTCGAATTTTAACCATTACAAAACCGAATCTATTGTGATCGGTTAAAATACTATTAATTTATTAGTGAGCAACCAAAATGTATAATGATTTTGTTTCAAAATGCTTTTCATAAATCTGAGGAAATCTTCCACTATCTAGATAATGAACTCAAGAAAAATTACTTGATTTCTTTCTAGGTAATAAGGTAATCCTTTGGTTCTGCTTCGATCTATTTTCACTTCATTTCATACACCTAGATATGGATATTCAAGAATATTTTTTTTCCTTAAGAACTGTTGAAGAATCATAAGGTCCAAAAGTATTTCCCCCATCCTATTAAATAAAACTGAAACCAAATATGTTAGAAAAAACTATCCAATAAATCATACTATAATCTCAAACAATAATATCAAATTTATATTAGGCCACTCCAACCATAAGGCTCAACCAAAATACATTAGTCCAAATTAACAGTAAAAATATTTATGTGGAAGGTACATAAATTTCCAAAATAAAGTTAACATCAGACCCTCCCCAAACATAATATAGATATTTTTATTACATATCAAATATTTCAATACCATTATCACATTTATAACATTAATTAAAAACATGAAATATTCCAAATACACGAAGAAGGAGTACTAAAATAAAATCCTTATATATCTTATGATTATTATAACTAGAAAAAAATACTTTCATTATTCCACTTTGACTATAGTAACAATATAAGATTTTCCTTGATCCCGTTGATTTCTTGATCTATATTTCCTTTAAACTTATTGAATTCATTGGTATAGTTTCAAATATCCTTATAGTTGTAATATTGAACATTGGTAACTTATTTCATTCCCATGAAATCATTAGCATGATTTCTATTCTTTCTATAATTAAAAAAAAACCTTTTCCTTTTATACAGTTTCTATGCTGTTTCCCTTCATATGTATCACAAGTTAGAAAATACTCCATTCCCTTTTTCCCTTCACCTGACTCTTTTTATGATTTCCTCTTCTTCTCTTTCTTACCATTTAATTCATAAGATTTTCATAAATATTTCTATTTCTTCATATCAGATGAGGCTATATCCTCATATGATAAAAAATTTTGGGAGACTAGTACCCTTATCGGAAATTATTTTATCCCATTAAAGAAATGATCAATCATACTCCCTAGGTTACATATGTTATCTTCAATATGCCGTGATAAAAATGTAAATTTGGATACAAACCTCGCAAAATTATCATCCTCTCTTTTCCATAGAATCATAAATTTACCCTCCATAACCGCTCATTGTATGTGACAAAAATGTTTTTCAAAGTAATATTCATTAAAATCATTCCATTCCATTTTTCCTATTTCTTATTCCTCCTCTATGTTTTGAATCAATGACCACCATTGATCTTGATCTCTCTAGAGGTGATAAATTTCCCTGAGAACCTTCTCCATTTATTTACAACCTAAAGAAATAAATATATTTTCTAAGGAACTTATCCATTGCTCATATACAAATGGATTTTTAGTCCTATTCAATTATAGAGGTAGTTGGCTCATGAAGTGGTATAGAATAGTTCTTCCGCTTTATGGATCATGATTCTCCGCATAGGTAAGGTTAATATTCAAGACCTAAGTCAATTTTCCTAGTATAGATATATTTCATTGAGCACCAGTTGAAACATGAGATCCAACATCATTATCTTGTATAGGGGGTAAATTACATCATGAATTGTGTGTATTGACACAGATTCCATTCATTCTACCAAGCACCATTTATAAAAATATGGAATACTCTATATTAGATCATAGCATTATGAAATATAATTTATAAAATTAGAAAAAATAAATCACATAACCTAAATTATAAAATTCAGTATAAATTATATATAAATCATAATCTTGGTTTATTTTAATATATTCCCAAATTATTCTATAGTTTTTCTTTCTCTAATATATGTATTCCAAAAATATATTTCCCATAGTTTCTAAAAAAATCTCTATTACTAACTATAACAAACCCAACCCCAGTATCCCAAATCATGTGCCTTACATTATTATATCAGCATAAGATATAAGTAATCACATACCAAGGGATCAAATAGTTTATTAGTCTTGTTAAAATAGATACATATTAGAAATACCAATTAAATTTTAAAAATAAAATAAAAAATGGTGTTTCATTGAGTCTACAAATTTTTACCCTTTTTGTAACCCTACATATAATTCATAAAACAATTCATGGTATCTTGGGAGAAAATTGACACATATGAAAGGGGTGATCTCAAATTCTCAATAAGGGCAAGTGTATAGTGGGATATATGAGTAAATATTTCATAAAAAATATGAAAATGTAAATAACTAAAACACATGCCACTTAAATAATCACATGAGCTAATAAACTTCACTATGTATGTTTTACCTGTTTAATAGTCACATGGAAATAGATAACTGATGTCATAATGTTGAAATTCATAGTTATGTACACACAAAACATATTTTATTGGTCTCAATCATTAAATATGAAAATAAATGGTTAATTCCTCAGTTAAATCCATGCTTTTAAATAAATGGGCAAGGATTCTGCCAAATCAATATCTATTTTGTCTCATGAGACCTACCTATGGATCAATGGGATATCGAAACCCCCACCAATTACATACTATATCCAATGCATTACTGATATTATTGGGGTGAAACAGAAATAACATATATATAAGAAATTAATTTTAGTTTTCCCAATCAGTAAGCATAATTACAAACCATTCTGAGTAATATGGTGAATGGTATCAAAAGAGGATAATAAAATTTAAATTGATAATAAACCATATAAAAAAAATATGAAAATTGATATCATAATATATGAATCTTAATGAAGCATAAAATTCAATAAATTATTTTGACATAGATGAAAACACTCTTATAAAATAACTGAAAACTCTTGAGGGAAATACCCTATTTTACATTGAAATAATTTATCTAAAAGTCCATAAAATTTTAAAATAAAAAAAACACTGAAAATTAACTTTTAAACTTATAAAGGATACTTCCAATAATTATGTAATTATGATGGTACATAAATCTTCTAGTTCCACATATGTTAAAAAATACCTTTCATATTTTTTTGGAAAAAGTTATAAAATACCTCATTTGGAAAATGAAAAAAATATTCCATTCAATAAATTTTATAAAAATTTGAACATTGGTAAAAATTCATTAAACATTTTTAGAATAACAGTAAAAACCTTTTTGAATGCATTTTTAGAAAACATGGACATGGGAGAAAAATAATCATAATTAATAATGAGATTGTGAGATAACACTTACCACTTTATAATTAGTAAAATAATATTCCCTGTGAATAAAATTAAATTATATGGATATTAATATTACATAATCTTAAGAATAATAGTTATAAAATATTTTCTTGCATAGTATAAAGACCCCAAAAATAATATAAATATTGTATAAAGCATGTGTCCCACAAAAATAAAGGTGAGACAAAAATCCCTTGCCATATGTCTGGACTCGCATTGTACTCACTGAGACCTTTGGTATAATAAATATAGTTTTATTATAAAACATTAAAAGAAGAATATTTATTTCAAAAATACCATATATGATTTACTTATGACTTTATATAACCCATTTATTAACAACTCCATGTTAAAGTTACGTTTCAAGTAATAACCGCTTTGTTTTTCACTTTTGTTTTCATTTGTTATATTTTTTATCCAGTTAATTATATCATGATTTAATAATCTCAAAATTCATAAAAATTAAATTAATATCATATATTTTCAATATTTATGTATTTATTATAACCTATAAAAAATAGAAATATAAAATTAAATATACTGTCCTCGGGGACAGTAGGTCATACGTACGCATGAATGTTGTTTCCATTTTATTTTTGTATTGAAAGAAATAAATTGTATAATATAATTATATTATAAATATTATGTAATATATATCATATAATTTAACTAAAATAATCCTTAATACATTCCATTTAATGAGTGAATTAATCACATCATTTTGAGGAGGCGATAGTCCGCACATCCATAAATGAAGTTATCGTACTTACACAAAATGGAAAACATGAATTTATGTGCAATATAATAATTACAAATGCATACAAAATCATATATATCATAGATATATATATAATAAAAACCCAAATACCATCATTATTATCAAACATTAAAGGTGCTAATGGGAGAACATATGACATTGGTTCATGATGCGGTAGTTTGTCGTACACACAAACAATGATTGTGTATCGTATTTCCTAGAAGTGTGCTTCAGTGTTGGTAAACCCCTTAATTTAAAAGATACCAGTATATTTAGGATAATTATTTTATAATATAAACATTATTTAATAATAATTTAATGGGTTTAAAGAACAAATAAACCAAAAATGTTTGTTGATGAACGTTACATCTTCTTTGCGATACCATTTATATTTTCACAAAATGACTCCTTTGGTTGGATTTATATCCAAAATAATGATTATATAATGAATTAAGAGAAAATGGGAGGGTGGATTGTTAGTTTTTTTCAATATATAAGGCTCAATGTGGTGTGAATAAGTGAGGGAGGGGGTTCCCTTTTATAATTGGGGTGAAGGGGCACTTTTGGAAACTATGAAAATATTAAATTAATATAAATTATTTTTCAATTAAAAATCGATCCAAGGTGTGTTATTTAAAATAGAATATGGGGATGGGTCAAAATAGTCTCAAAAAATAATTTTTATACAATTTTATGTCACATTATTACCATTATATTTTGGATTTGACCATTAGATAAACCCTTAAACTCTTACCGTAAAAACCTGGGTTTTTACTCTTTAATGGTTCATATAGTAACAGTAAAAATCCAAACGAACCATAAATGATTCATGGGTTATATTTTAAACCTTATACAAATAATTTATAAGATATTTTCTAAATTTAAATCATATAATAAATTATTATTTATTTTTAAATATAATTAATGATAATTTTGACATTATTCATTACTTGAGTTTTTTAAAAATATCAATTCACAAGGTAAATTCAAACCAAACCATTTATTACGTCCCTAATATTTTTAGGTATTCTGTGAAATTCATTTATGACATTAATTATGTTAAATTAAATTAAATATACTTTTTTTAATGACATTTATTTGATAATTTCATTAATAAACAAATTAGTGCATCATCGTTTTCAAAGCCATTAATTTAATAATTTTCTTCCTAAAACATAATAATAAATTATGAAGATGAAGATAAAAATTTTATCATTAAAATTAGTTTTTACATTCAATGATATGTTCTAAAAATCCACATATTAAAAATTTAATACTTATTAAAAACAATAGTATGACATATTATGATTTCCTTCGAATGAAATTCTATAAAATCCATAAAGTTATTCATGTGGAACCAAAAGGCCATAAAATAATCCCAATTATGGTTTTTTCTAAAAATAACTCATCTAATAAATTTTTTAAAATGTTTAGAGTAATTTTATAATACTTATATTATTATTTTTATCGTTAATTACCGGATTTACCCTTAATTGTGGTAATTTTTAAAAAAATACTAAAATTAATATTCATTTTGTCCAAAAACAAAAGGGATATAATTAATAGTTCTGGACCTTATGATTCAAAATAATAAATCCATATTTCAATATTAAAAAAATAGAATTGTATAAAATTAATTTAAATTAATCCTATTGACGGAATGATAAAATGAGTTATTAAAGTGAAAATGCTCAAAAGATTGAAATTTTTTTTATCCAAATTTAATGTGAAATTGATACCAATAACCGAAATTATATTAAATGATAAAAATGGAATTTAGTTATACTTAAAAACTAATTAAAAATTAAATTTAACACTATAAATTGTTTATATGAAAAATCTATTTTCAATTAAAATGTAATATTTTATCAATATTCATCAAAACATGAAACTTATCATAAAAATAGAAAAAAAAATTAACTAAAATGTATTTTCATATTAAATTTTAAAATAAGAAGTAGATTTTTTCAAATTTAATTCAATAAATTGTAAAAAACTGTATTTAAAACAAGTGCACTATCAAATGGCAGTAAAACCGTCTTTTATAAAAATACATATTTTATGCACAAAATTATATTTGTTAATATGTCTTGTATAGAAAACACATTGGATGAATGTTAAATATTAAATGGAATATATTATATATATATATATATATTATTAATATAATCAAAAAAGTGTTATTTGTTTTTTTCTTGGTATAAAACACAATTGTTCATATTTAAATAGTTTTTATAAAAACATTTACATTACATTATATTGGTTTTTATATTTATTTCTAATTAATTTGTAATAAAAGAATTCAATAATATATTTTCATAAGTCATTGAATACTATATAAAACAACAAATTTAAGGGCTATGAGATAATTTCATTTTTAAATAATAATATCAATAGTTTATCATGGTTCGTTTAATCTCAGTTTTGTGTATAGCATATGCTATCGAAGAGATTAAATTTAAAATTATACAATGCATAAAATATTAGGGTGTTGAAATATATCAATAATTGGTGTCATGATATGATGCTACATTTAGGGGAGAGTTTACGATGAAGATGATAAGGCTTCTAGTCCTTATCTATGAATGAATAATATTAAAATGTATTAGGATTATCAACTTGTATTTACAATTGGTATCATTTTTTCATTAAATAGTAGGATCTCATAGTTTTTTACCTTATCAAATAATTGTTTACGTAACCCAAAAAGACATCCCTCTCTTTTAAATACTCACCTAACATTCCCCCACATATTTAAAATCCTAGTTCTATGAGAGTTACCTCCTCTAAGACTTATATGGTTGAGTTATATAATGATAAAAACGTTAAATTCATAATAATTTATAATTATTATCATAATAATCCAATAAATAAAAGTAGAGGATCTATAGAACTACCATATTTATAATATTATGCATAAAATACATCATATTTATTTAAAACTATACATATTTCATATAACTCCATTAGATTTTATAAAGATGTATAACATATCCGGGGGAAAATACATATGGAAAAGTGTGAGCTAGAAATTTTTATAAAGGAATAAACATGGAAATAAATAAAAAATGATATTCAAGAGTCATAACTATATATCAAAAATTGGATTAT
This sequence comes from Viscum album, assembly GCA_963277665.1. Taxonomy (NCBI): domain Eukaryota; kingdom Viridiplantae; phylum Streptophyta; class Magnoliopsida; order Santalales; family Viscaceae; genus Viscum; species Viscum album. The sequence continues at coordinate 389,778,863 of OY728147.1, read as the reverse complement.
CATAACAATGGAGCTGTTGAATAATGTAATTCTAACAAAATACCATATACTTGTTGCACTAACATAAAACATTATATCATAAACAAAAATCAAGTGTCACTACCATGACCATTATCATAAATATGAAGAAGTACAAAGTTGGATTAAGTTTACTCCCCAATTACTTACATAACATATCATGAAATATACAGCTTTACCCAATAAATTGGAGAGATTTATAATCTTAGTCACACCCATCACATAAATTAAAATAATATATATTCATTCCACATGACAAAACAAAAATATATATAAATCATAATAAATATCAAACCCATGGGATGAAAGTTGGATTTATAATTATAATTCAATGAGTAACTGAAAGATAAAAAATAAGTATTCCTAGGAGATGAAGGAAATAAGTTATTAAGATGTTAATATTTGAAAATGTAACATAGTTCTTGGTCATTTAATTCTAATATAGATATTTTATGAGAATGATTTTTGATAAGAAATAATTAAATCATAAAACATGGGTAAATATTTATTAAATAAGTAATGGATCATTTTTAAGGAAGGAAAAACCATATTGTTTTTCATAAAACCATAATTGAACCTAGTGAGTTTTTTTATAAAATCATGTTTGTTCAAAGAATCTCTTTGTGGTTAATTGAATTTTATAAGGGTGTTTCTCATCCTGATACATGGAATAGGAAAGTTCGTGTAACAACCTGAGATTTTATGAGATAGATTTTTTAATTTGTTTGGTGCCTTCTGTTGTACGCTACACCAAGATTATTTTGCGCAGTATAGAACACTGTATTAGATTGAAGTATACGCAAAACTATTCTTGGATGGTGTTACAAAAAAATTCAAGTTATTTTGATATAATTATTGTCATAAAATAATAAGAATATGTGATAACTAAATATTATAACCTAGTAATTATAATGGAGGGTATGAATAGTATTAACATCCTTCTAAAAAACTATTTAAATGAAAATAAGTGAGTATATGAGAAACTAAAATCAATAATTATGGATTTTATTAGTGAAATATATATGTAATATATGAAATGTAATGTTTTAAATTCAAATTATATGTTTTCTAGATGTGATATAAGAACGAATTTAGTTTTTTGGATAAAAGAAGTATTTTTCTAAAAATACAGTTTTACAGTATTTTGATAGAAAACCCTTTTTAAATATAGTTTTTAACAATTTTATAAGTTCTATTTGAGATAATAAACTTCTTATTTGGAAATGGGACATCAAAATTTACCTTGGTTGAAATTTTTTGTATTTTTCTGATAAAATTCACGTTTTAATGAACAGTGAAAAATATTGTATTTTAATTCAAAACAGAAATTTCATCTAGTTTATTTATATAGTTAGATTTTGTTTTTAATTGGTTTTAAAGAAAAAATTTATAAAAATTTTATAATTTAATCCAATTTGTTTCATTGTGTATATTTTATGATTTAAATTGCACATAAACACATGTTAATCTTTTGATAGGTTTTACTTCTTAAAAATCTGCTTTCTGGTTTTGACAACAGGAATTAATTTTAAATTAATTTCTCCACATTCTTTGTATTGAATTTAGAAAAATGGATTCCATATTTGGAATCCAAAGATCCAAATTATATAAATAGGTCCCTTTTTTAGTATTATAAATAACAACTTTAGTAATTATTTTTATTTACCTTGGTTAAAGGGTAACTCAGGTAAATAAGGGTAAACAATAATGTTATAATAATATAAAACTGCCCTAACATGTGTACTAATACTATTTAATGATTCATGGGTTACCAATGAAAATATTAGGTAGAAATTTCGGCTTTTTAGAACCACTTGAAGGTGAAAATGTCATGTCATAAAAAATAATTTAAAGTAAAGGGAAATATAACATAAACATGTCTCTTTTTACTAAAATAATATTAATTTGGGGTTATATAATTGATATTTTTAACCATAATTATTAATTATAAAGTTAAAAATATTTCCTACAACATGTTATTTTATTTATTATTTTTAGACATTAAATAAATACATTTATTTATGGCATAATGATGATGCAGTGATTACCTTATTAATGAAATATTTAAATAAATGATATTATAAATATTAAAATGAAAGTAATTTGAACATTTTTATGTCATACAAGAATTTTTTGGATGAAATTGAAATGTTAGGGATGATATAATTTCTTTTTTATGCATAAATAAAGTTGTTATGACTTTAACAAAAATCAATTACTAAATAGTGTCAAAATTGACAAAAAGTAGATTTTAAAACAAATACTCTTTTATTAAATGATATAATTGTAATAAAAATCTAACGTTAGAACAAAAGACATATATAATATTAAAAATGTAATTAATGGTCAAATTTTTGTTCTGTTGTATTTTTATAGTATCTATAGAAACCATATATTATGAAAATACAAGAAGACATGGTAAGAGTTAATGCTTTTAACTAAGGGTTAAAGAAAAACATATAAGGTTAATTTTGCGCCCTAAACTTATCTAAAACCCATTGTTTGAGATATTTTGACCCATAATAATCTTATATTTTAAATAAGTGAGTTGTGGACCATTAGAAACCGAAAATAAATTTACAATAAATTAATATTTAATGACTTTCCTAAAGTGCCTCACACCTCTCCTATAAGAAGGAGCACATCCTTATCTTTTCATCACACCACTAAATCCATTTTTATTGGCTCAACCCTACCCATTTTCTCTCTCAACTTAACTAAATTCATCTTAGAGGCAAAAATTTTGCCTGAAACCCATTCTAATAATACTTTTTGTGCAAATAAAATTAGATACCCAGGAAGGAGGAAATTGTTGTGTCAACTATTTCAAAATTATTTTCTTCTTCTACTTCCAATTATAAAGTTTTTTCCATAAAAAATTAATAAATATATTATATTATACATTATGATATTATATTATAATTATGGTACAACCTCAACCTTATACCTTCTTTTATCCAACCTATGAATAACAATATCGCCATGCGTGTGCACATATGGCTTACCGTCTCCACGCCATGGTGTAATTGGTTATTCAATAATAATTAATTTGGATGCATATAATGATTAGTATAATGGATATAAATAATGAATATAAAATAATTATTATTATATTAAATTAATATACCATCAAATTCCATACCATTTAGCCATTAAGTGAATGATATCTTTTCTCGTACGTACGTACAGTATACCGTCTCCAAGACATGATGAGATTCATTCTCCACATTAACCATTCAAGAATGATTATAAAATATATATAATAAATAATCATGAATTATATGACATAATAACACTACTGAATTTATGTGTGTGTATATATATACGTCATTTACTTGCTGCCATTCAATTACATAAAGAATCAGAAACATCGTTCATGCGTACGTACGACCTACCATATCCATGAATGGTGTATTACATTTCATTTTACCTATCTATTATACATAATATTCATGATATATAAATAATTTTTTACATTCTGGAAGTAAGTAAATCATGATCTAATTAATAATATCTAGAATAACAAGTCAAAATACAAATGATAAATAAAATGATTATTACCCAAAACGTTGCTTTAACATGGAATTGATAAATAAACAGATAATATAAAGTCATAAGTGAATTGTATATGATATCATTTATATTATCATGGTTATGTTATAAGTTAATAATATGTTTAAACCCACTATACAAGAGTTTTTGACACATACAGAATAAATCAGAATTAAGTTAAGGGATAATTTTTCAATCTCATTATTGTCCGAGATTTTTTATTTGTAAGTATTTACTAGGGTATATTTACAATTCACATATATGTTTCCTAAATATATAATATTATTCCTATTCTTATAAAAAATATTAAATTAAATTTTACTCATTGGGTAATTTCTTATAAAATGGTATAGAATGCATCTTTCTTTTGTCTTCCATACGATGTACTTTTTGACATTTCCAGCAAGAGTACGAAAAGAATGTTTTTTTAACTTATATGGAATGAATTGATTTTTACATCTTAATAATTCATTATTTCTATGAATATTCCTCTAAATTATTTTATGTTTATTTTCAAATAAATACATTTCTTTTAAAATCTCATTTCATTTTGAGAAAAGAAAACATTTTTGAAGAAGAAAGGATATTTTCTTCAAGAATTAATTTCAAGTGTTTTATTATAATTATTTTCCATCTAAAATGCCATTGGGTTATATTTATATAACTTTTATTACTTTTTTTTATTGTTTTAATGATGGAATTATTTTTATCAAATCCATTTATTTTATATGATTATGATGTAATGATGTTTAAGAAACCCATTTTATTTCTTCGGTTATGCTATGATGAATGATTTATGTTTTTTGTGGAACATGTAAGAATGATTTCATTATGAGAAGGTTATATCTCCCTATAATTCATTGGGTAAAGATTTATATCTCTTGAGATATACATAACTGGAATGGTAAGAAAATCTGGTTTCGTAATACATGGTTAGAACGAAAAGAAAATCTAGTTTAGTAATACATGGTTGGAATAGAAAGTAAATCTAGTTCAGTAATACACAACTATAAAAGCAAGTAAACCTGGTTCAGTAATGGACTTTATCGACTATGATGGTCTTGGAATCAATTACTTGGCTACTATGGAAATCATAATATGTTCTTATTTTCTATCCACAATTCCATGTTTTGTGTTATCGTTATTTTATCATTGTTTAATGTTCTTTATGTATACACATACTGTTCATTTTAGATAACCCTTTTTATGTTTACTTTTTGATGTTCTAAATCAAGATCCAAGTATCACTGAGAGGGGGAGGGGGTGAATCAGTGATATATTTTTATTTTTATGTTTCCTTCAAATTGAAACAACCTTCTCCTCCTATTAAAGATTTTCTTCTTTGTTGAACACACACAACCACAGGAACACAAGATTTACAAGGTTCACTACTCAACAAGAGTAGCTACGTCCTTGGTATGGTATGGAAATAATCCAGTACCACACAATCCACTAGAAAACAATCCTTTGATGTGGAATACAACGAGTAGGATATACCCTTACACTCATGTAGCACTTGTAAAATAATCCACAATCGCGTATTCACCCTTTTAGCACAAATAGGGAATTACAGTATCTAAGTGCTTCTTTACAATTGAACAGATGTATTCTCTGATGTACATATCTTCACTTTCCTACCTAAAAGATGTTAAGAACTCCCATACGCACGACTGAATATGTGCGAATACCCCAAATTTCTCATGAAACCTTTAGTATATCTTGTGTGCAATTCAAATTCCTTGCACGTAAAAATTCTGTTTTCGCACGAAAAACTTTTTCATGTAGCTTCCCTTTTTCGCGCAAATTTTTCTCTTTTTACACAGCAGTCCTCTTTTTGCGCAAACAACTTCCTTCTTGCGCAAATCACTTAGCATATAATTTTACGTGCACCAGAGCTCGGGATTTCTTCTAAGTGTCGAGAATTGACAAATGAGAGGGGTTCACCTCATATTTATAGGCATTTTTGACCCCACGTGAAATACACTAATTCATGCATAAAACCTCGTTCATGTGCGTAAAAACTCTTTTGCGCAACTTCATATTTCAAGCAATGCTCCAATATTTAACGCACCTCATTCCTTTGCCAATTTTCTAGATTATGATCTTGAAACACCTTTTGCTCGAAAAACTTCATTCCTCTATTTCGCGCATCCCGCTGATATTTCGCGCAAACCACTACTATTTAGCGCACCACTATATTTTTTCACACAACATACCTAAATTTCCGTGCATTGAATTAAACTGTGCTTTTGTGCCGCCCCCAGATTGTCCATTTCTTTTTCATTTCTCCCTTCACTGCTTCCCATAACCATTCTTCATCTTTCATCATGAACTCCACAATTTTGATATATATCCTTTGATAGATCAGCTTTAGCATCAACAAAGTTACAATGGGAAGTACTGAAACATCCCATATTCCAGCAGCATCATTACTTCCAATAAAAACTGTATATGATTGGAATCTTCATTTCTACCGCTTTCCTTTATATGTCTTTCATCACAAGTTATCATAACTTATGATATTTGTGAAATACAAATCATCAAAGCATCGTCTGATTGCTGGTCCTTTTTCAAAGTGAATTAATTTATCCTATTTGACAACAAAATACAATACTCTGCAAAGGCTAACTCTTCAAAATTCCTTCTCCATTAAAATTAGTCCCAACACTTTTCCCTATGATATAAATAAGGGTTTTAGGTAGGAAAACTTATGGGGAAGATCATTATTGGAGATGTTGGAGATCTTTCATCAAGCGAGAAGAATGTGTTCTGAGTTTCCAAAGACACTAAACTAATATGGTCTTTGGGCGTATATTTGTGCAATGTATTAATTATTTCAAAAATATAATATAATTTTCATGTATGTCAAGATTGGGTCATTAGATTTGGTATCAGATTGAATGTTTTTCAACCTTTACAGACTAGGATATGAAAACATTATTGATATTCATAGAGATATTTCTAAGGATATGTCTAGGGATGTCCTAAAGATAATTCAAGTCTAGGTTACAATCCTATAGTTTTTGTGATAATCATGAATAAAATAGGATTAAACCTAAGATATCATAGAGTTAAATATTATATGTAATTTAACCACCTTATGTATTTTTAATCTCTGATATGTATTTATCACACTTTTCTTTCCGATCTTAGTCAATAGCGAGAACTGCATAGAACATGGTTATCCATTGAATGTTTTAGATATGGAAATTGAGGGAATAATGAAGATCTATTTCCTAAGTGTAAATATGATGAATAGATTCAAGAAAATGGTATGAGTATTGGTTATACTTTTGAGGATAAAGAGATTGTAAACAACATGTGAAAGTTATGGGATGTTCTTACATTATTGTTTAGATTAAACATAAGAAGCCTGAGGTTGAGAAACCTTAAGACATGATTAATATTTTAGGAAAGATAAAGATGATTGATCCTGAGTATTGGTGTAACAATACTATTATATGATTGAGGTGTATATGTTTCAAATTTCAAAGATTATGTTACATGAATCAAGAAATATTTAGCTTTTTTCATTATAAGTTTTTAATTATGGATTGGAAAGTATATGTTGAATATTTCTAAGGAGACCGAAAAGTGATTTAAGGGTAAGGTGACATACCACAAGAACACTTGATTAAGGGAAAGATAACCCTTCTTATTTACCTTATGTTAAGATAATTATTCTTGGCTAAAGATATGTTGGATTTAAAAATTTAAATTTAATGATGCAAGATTCTTGAGATCTAATTATGGAGTTATTAACAAGCGGTTTATGATATCATGGATGAAGTATAAAAAATTTTGGGAATTAAAAGAATATATCGATGTGGTTTTATAATGAGTAAACATGCATGTTTTAAATAAGGATATCTGATAATTCATGTTATTATCATGACTCGTGAGAATAAAGGATGAAGGTTTTCACATTTTTTGACTGTGACTAACCAAATATATATTATGATATATGGAGGATAAATGTTAATCTATTTTTGTTAACATTTTTCTATTGTTTTGGATTTTTATCTTTCTAAAGTATTGTATGGTTATCAAATTTTTAGAAAGTTTAAACATTGGACAAAGTTTGAAAGAATAATGTATTATATCACCATATATAGACTTACACAAGTTTGATAACATGTGATAACCTTTTTTTGATAAAAATATATGGAATGAACTATCATTAAATTTATGGATCGCATGATCTTATTACACTTTAGGAATGAAAAATTCAACTTCATTTATTTGAATAAGAGATGAAGTAAAAACATTTCAAGGAACGAACAATGATGAGATTATAATAAAATCAAGTAAGTTTTTTTATCATGATCTTAAAATTTAGCAAAAAAATATTTAAAAATAAAAATGTTATCCTAGTACCTTCTTATCCAATGAATCAGATAGACCCTTAAATCATCACAGATTTATGGCTTTCTAGTTTTTAGCTTTCTCCAAACCTTGTTCTCTATCACTATCCATATGAACTTGATGGTTCAATTTTTCTTCCATATCCATGTTTTCATTTCCCACCTATGTTCTCATATGTGGAAAACTAATGATGAGTTACTTTGGGTAAATGTTATGTTACTAAATTTCCTTTTTAAAATGAAGTTTTAGTATTCATTTTTACGATGTGGGTTTCTATGAAAGAAACTTTTAGGTGGTAAAACATTCATAACCCCGATGAATTTTTAGGGAGAAATTCATTTCAAGGGGGGGTAGAATTTAATACCCCTAGATTTTATTAGATATATTCTTTTTAATTTCTTTGATTTCTTGTGTTGTATACTACACCAAGATTATATTCTGCTATATGAAACACCAAGTTAGCTTGTAGTATATGCAACACTATTCTTGGATTGTGTTACACACAATTTTATATTCTTTTGGTAGAATTCATTTCATTCAAGATTTAGTATATGTGATAACCAAATATTATAAACTAGTAACTGTAATGGAGAGTATGAATAGTATTAAAATCCTTCTAAAAAACTATTTAAATGAAAATAAGTGTGTCTATAAAATAATAAAATCACTCTTTATGGATTTTATTAGTGAAATGTATATCTAATATATAAAATGTGATGTTTTAAATTCATCTTATATGTTTTTTAGATATTATGTAAGAACAAATTCTATTTTTTGGATAAAGGACGTATTTTTCTAAAAATATTATTTTACCACCTTTTGTTGGAGAACCCTTTTTAAATATAGTTTTTATAAATTTTATAAGTTCTATTTAGCATAATAAACTTTTTATTTTGAAACAAGATGTCAAAATTTACCTTGGTTGAAATTTTGGTACTTTTCTGATAAAATTCATATTTTAATGAATAGTTAAAATACTATATTTTAACTAACACCAAATTTTCATATAATTTATTTTTATAGTTAGGTTATAATTTTAATTGGTTTTAAAGTGTAATTAGATTATGTTTTTATCATTTAATCTAATTTTGGTCATTAGATGTTACTTAAATATTAAATTGGACATAAACACAAGTCAATCTTTTGATAGTTTTTACTTCTTACAGACCTTCTTTCTGGTTTCAACAATCGGGAATAATTTTAAATTAATTTCTCCAAATTCTGTGTATTGAATTAAAAAAAATGGATTCCATTATTGGAATCAGAAGGTACAAATTATTTAGATACGTCCCTTTTATTTTTGAACATTATGAATAGTAACTTCAGTAATTATTTTTATTTACCTTTTTTAAATGATAAATCATTTAAATAAGGGAAAATAAATAATATTATAATTATATAAAACTACCCTAACAAGTGTACTAATACTATTAGATAATTCATTGGTGACCAAAAATAGTCCTTAGGCTGAAATATCAGCATTTGATAACCATTTGGGGTGTTAAAATGACATGTTATAATAACTAATTTAAAGTAAAGTGAAATATAACATAAACAAGTATCTTTTTACAAAGAAAATTTTAACATGGAGTTATATAATTTACATTTTTTACTATAAATTGTAAATAGAATTCTAAGAATATTTCTTACATCATGATATTTTATTTAAAATTTCTTTATATTAATTAAATTCATTTATTTATGGAATAATTCTAATGTAGTGATTACCTTATTATTGAAATATTCAAATAAATTATGTTATAAATTTTAAAATAAAAGAAAATTGAACATTTTCATACCATCAAATAATTTTTTGGATGACACTGACATTTTAGAGATGATTTAATGCCATTTTGTAAAGAAATAAATTTTTTATTACTTTATGATAAATCAATTACTAAATAGTATCAAAATTAACATAAATGAGTTTTTAAAGAAAATATTTTTTATTATATAATATAATAGTCCTAAAGATCAAAGATTCATCCAACTAACTTATATAATGTAAATTTTTTATTAATGATCCACTTGTGGCTCTCTTGGTATTTTATCAAAACTATATTAACTATATATTATGAAAATACAATAAGTCATGGTAAGAGTTAATGTTTTTAACTAAGGGTTAAAGAAAAAAATTTAAGGTTATTTTTGTGACCTAAACTTATATAAAACCTATTAATTGATATTATTTCTACCCATATTCATCTTATCTTAGAAATAAATAAGTTTGGGACCATTATAAACCTAAAATAAATCTATAATAAATTAATATTTAAATACTTTCCTAATGTTTTCATCACCTCTCCTATAAAGGGTACATCTCCTTCTCTAATAATCACACATCTAAAGCCCTTTTTCTCAGAAAAAACCTTCCCATTTTCTCTCCCAACATCCCTCACTTCATCCGATAGGCCAAAATTTCGGCATAAATTTATTCTAATGATACATTTTGTAAAAATCAAAATGAGATACTCGTAAACGATATAATTGTTTTATCACCTCTTTCAAAATTCTTTTCTTCATATACTTTCTCTTCTTATGTTTTTTCCATAAAAAATTAATAAATTCAATATCTTATAAATTATGATATTTTATTATAATTATGGTACAACATCAACCTTATACCTCATTTTATCCATCCTATGAATAATAATATCACAATGCATGCAAAGGTACAACTTACCATCCCCACACTGTGGTGTAATTTTTTATTCAACAATAGTTAATTTGGATGGGTATAATGATGAGTATAATTGATTTAAATAATTAATATAACATCATAATTGTTCTTTTTTGTTAGTATACCATCAATTTATATACAATATTACCATTAAGTGAATGATATTGTCGCTCGTGTGTACGTACACCCTACTATCTCCACGAAGCGATGAGATTCATTCTCCACGTTAACCATTCAAGAATGATTATAGATTATATTTAATAAATAATAATTAAATATATTCCATAATAGTTCAATTAGATTTATATATAAATATTTCATTTACTTTATCCCATTCTATTTAATAAGGAATCAGAAACAGCGTTCATGCGTACGTATGACATACCGTCTCCAAGAACAGTGTATTCCATTTTATTTATCTACTATTATACTAAATATTTATTATATTTAAATCATGTTTTACATTATTTAAGTAATTAAATCATGATATAAGTAATAATATAAAGAATTCAAGGTTAAAAGACATATGATAAATAAAATGATTATTACCGAAAACGTTGCTTTAACATCGAATTGATAAATAAAAGGGTAATATAAAGTCATGATTTAATTATATATTATATCATAGATATTATTATAGTTATATTACAAGTTAGTAATATTTTAAACCCAATATAAGGGAGTTTCAGACACATATTGAAGAAATATATCATAAAGTAAGGGATAAATTTTTAATCTCATTATTATCCAAGATTGTTTACTCCTAAGTATTTACTGTGGTATATTTATCATTTACATCCATATTTACTAAATTTATAATATTATTTCTATTCTTATACTAATTTTTGAATTTAATTTTACCCATTTGTGAATTTTTTATTAAATGGTATCGAAGGAATCATTCTTTCATTTTCCATACGAGGTATTTTTTGACTTTTCCAGCAAGATTATAAGAAGAATGTTGTGTTAACTTATACGGCATGAACAGAATTTTACATATTCATAATGAATGATTTCTATGAAGATTACTCTACATGGTTTCAATATTATTTTAAACTAAATGATTTTATTTTAATTTTTTTTTGCATTTTGTGAAAAGAAAACATTTTTTAAGAAGAAAGGATATTTTCATCAATAATTAAGTTCAATTGTTTTATTAAAATTATTTTACATCTAATATGACATAGAGTTATGTTTATATCCATATTATTAATTTTATTTATTTTTGATATGATGAAATTATTTTTATGAAATCTATTTATTTTATATAGAAAATAATGTAATGTTGTTTAATAAATCCAATTTATTTCATGTGTTATGCTATGATTAATGATTTATGTTTTGTGGTATATGTTAGAATGATTTAATTATGATATTGGTGGGACCTATATCTCCCTCCAATGCATTACTTAAAGATTTATATCTCATGATATACACACGAATAGAATAGAAAAAAAATTGGTTCCATAATACAGGGCCAGAACGACATGTAAATCCAGTTCAGTAATACAGGACTAGAATGGAAAGTAAATCTGGTTCTGTAATACATGGATTGAACGGAAAGTAAATATGATTCAGTAATAGACATTTTCCACTATGATGGTCTTGCTATAAAATCCTTTTATACTATAGAAATCATATTATTTGCTTATTTTTTCAACAATTCCATGTTTTATGTCTATGTTATTTTATCATCCTTCATGTTCATTTCTGATTTATGTACTACGAACTGCCAAGATTTATTTCATTACTCATGATTTTAATATTCAAAATTTATGTTAATGTTTTTACATTATTAAGTTCTTGTTTTGTTTTATTTTCTTCATGTTTATAATTACTAAGCATATTTTCCCACCCTTTTTATCTTTTTCTTTTCCCTTGGATATAAAAGAAAGGTTTTAGGTAGAATAAACAATGGGAATGATATTTATGGGAGACGTTGAAGATCTTTCACCAAGATTGAAGAATGTGTTCTGAGTTTCCAAATGCACTAAACTAATAAGGTCTTTAGTCATATATTTTTGTAATTTATTTAGTATTCTACAAAAGAAATGTAATTTCCATGTACATAAATCTTGGGTTGTTAGAGGTCCCTTAAATAATGCAAACTTAAAATTGTGAATTTAAAAAGGAACCAAAATTATTATAATTGAATAATTGAGAATGATATTTATCTTAGAATATATTTAATATAAATATGAAAAAAAATATAAGATTTATATATGTATAATATTTCATAAATTGTGAAAATGAAAGAGAATGTATAATATGAGGTTGGGATGGAAGATCTAACAAATAATCATGGAGTGAATACCATTTGGAAATAATTTTTTTGAAGTTAGACCATGTAAAATGTAATTAAACATTCCCTATAAAATTGGTAAATACAAATATGGAATACCATTTTGAAATAAATTTTCTTCCTATGTTTTTTTAATATTATTTTTATTTATTTTTTATGTTTTTTATTTTTTTTCTAATTTTTAGTTAATTATATTTTAATATTAGATATTTATTTCTATTATTAGTTTATGTTAAATTTATACATTATTAAAATTTAATATCTACTACTTTTATGTTTTTTTGTATTTTAAGTAATATTAGTTCCATAAAGTTTATTAGTAAATATAGTAATTTTTTATATTAGATTTATATATTATTGAATTTTCTTACTAGTATCAATAATATTTGTACAGATAGTATTAGTTTATTATTAGTATTTTTAAATTATACAAACATTTAACTATAGTATTATTTTAATTTTATAAGAATATTGATTAATTCGTATGTATTGTATTAATAATTATAATCTTCTGTAAATATATATATATATATATATATATTATTATTATAAAAATTATAATTACTATTATTATTATCTTACTTATTATTATTATTTTAGTTTTTAGTAATATTACCATAATTATTTTTATTATTTTACATTTAGATAATTGGATTAAATTTTGGTTCTTAATTTGAATTTTTAATTTGAAAACTTTTTTAAACTTTTTTTCTTATGTGTCCAGTTGAGTCGTCTTCTTTTAAGGGGGAAAACTTCAGGGGCACCTAGCCTCCTCCCACTTTTGCAACACCACAAAAGGTAGTCTCCCCATACATTCATGAGAGAAACCATGTCATCAATCTCTTATTCCCAGCACACATACAACCAAGAGCCTCACCCCTCTCATAGCAACCAACCAACGGTGGCTCACCCATCTTCTCTTCACTTCACAATCCAATAAGAACACCTTCAAATCTCCACCATATTCAGTATCACATCTTCACATTCTCTTTTAAACACCCACCTACACCTAGCCTACCACAAGAATAAAACCTTCCCTCCCCTATATCCTTCATCAAAGAAATAAAAATCTAATAGCCTCCTCCTATTCATCCCATGTTCACTGCAAGACACACTTGCACCAATGATAGGAGGCCTCTCTTCAACTGCATTCAACCACAAAAATGACCAAACTGAGCTCCTCTAATCAACAGTATACATCATCCAAGAAGAAAAACATGTCTTGTGGGCCTCCCTATCATTTTTTATTGAACCACCATCACCATCATCTACCCAAAATTCCTTTATTTCGAGTGTGAAGTCATCACATGAGAATCATTATCACTGATTTTAAAATATTGATGGTACATGGAGGGATAGAACACTAATCTGATCATTTTTCTGCTAGTGTGATGGTTTTTCATAACATTATAGTGATTAATGGAATGATGGTTATTATTGGGAGATTGTAATCTCAAGCTAGTGGTGACCACATCGACATCATGAACATTGTGAATTATTTTAATTGTTTTATTCTTTGTGTTTGTGTGATGGAAGGCTTATTCTTTAGGGTTAGATTAAAATGAACGTCATACAGTATACATGCCTTTAATTTTATTCCATGCCTGATTACGAAATAAATAATTTTATTTTAATATTGAATTATTTAAATTATATATTATTTTTTATTAATTTTATTTTGAACTCTCCAAAAGTGTTGTTTTTTCCATTAATGTGATACCTAAAAATTAATCATGGGAGGGAAATAATCAAAAAATTTGTTTTTCGGTTTTTCGATCACATGCATGATAGAATAATAAAATTTACATGATAAAAATGTTAATAAATAAATATATTGATTGAAAAAATTAATAATTAATGTGTGAACTCCATCAAAATTTCATGAGTGAAACTTAATCAGTTATCTCAATGTAAGAAAACCTGACACAGATAGATAATTTGACTTTGTGAGAAATGGGTTGTGGAATTTCACCAAGTGATGTAGTAAAACAATGATGAATAATTTATTTATCAAATTAGAGAATGAAATTATGGATGATACGTGTGAAAATTTGAATAACTTCTAATGTCAGAGAATAATACCTAATACTATTTTTACTGAATTTGAAACCAATGATAATTGCGTAAATAAGTATTCAGATGCTAAAAATTAAATAAAGTGCATATTATTAAACTGAACGAATTCTAGAAAATTGACAATTCCATCTTTTCTTATTTTACCCGTAGATTAATTTTTGTCACTTAGATAGTTTTATTTAATTTAATTAATATTTTATAATTAGTAGTTTGGTTTTTAATTTTTTTATTTGTTCATAGCATAAAATTTTTATGCCTGATCATTTTTTCTAAAGGATATTCATAGTGTCTATAAACATTATCTATGTGGTTCTACCCAAATTTCTTCCACTATAGTATTTAGTAGGTTAATCAATTTTAAAACTGGACTTGTTGTGAAAATAATTCCATAGAGGAAGGAAATTATTGGTTATGTATGAAGAAAGTTGACACCCCATGAGAACAAATATATGGCCCAAGACCTAGAGTTTGAAGGGTTAGTCTTTTTCTTGAAGATGGGGATGCACTATCTTCTTAGTGAGTCTATTTTATTTTACTCATACCATCAGAGTCTCCAGTAAAAATTCACTTTGAGTGATATCAACCTTTGATAGAGGCATTGATCAGAGTTCCTTCAGGAATTTTAATTTAACATAGTCAATACACTAGTAAATTGAAACATGATATCATATTCCCTTAGTAGTAAGTCTTATTATCTTTTAGTGGATGAGGCATCTCAGAAGTAGGATTTGTTTTAGCAATCCCTTGTGAGGGGAATAGGTGTATCCTATCTAGTGTCGATGGTAGTGAATCCACTTTTTCATCAGTATGAGAGAGATGTTCAGTTGGGAGATGTTGATCATGTGGTTTTGTATCACCATATATCATTAGGAGATACAATTGAAAGTGTTTATGAAAGATGTTGTCATGTCAATATTTTCCAAATATGGACCGCGATTCTAGTCATGTATTTAATGAGTTTTTGTGGGTGTTCCATACATACACCTTGGTTATACATCCTTATTTGGTGAAGATAAATATTGGTAGTTTTTTTTCTCGCATGAGGTAGATCATTGTTTGTTTTATCTCTCAGTGCCTCGCATGTCATTAGTTAAAGGATGAATATCATGTTATAAAAAGTTTGAATCATCCTATTGGGATTCAAGAATGGATGTGGGATTACATATCAATTGATTTTTTTTATATATATTCTATGTAAATAGAGAGGACCCAACACTATCTGGGTGATTTTACACTAAATTTCTAAGTCGGCACACTTTCTTTCCATCTGGGAGAAGATTTTGGTTGATATTCATTGGTACTTAAACATATGGTAAATCATTGTATTTCATGGGGTACCCAAAAAAATTATCTTAGAAAATTATTCTTAATTTATGTACATATTTTACAGAAGTCTTTAGAAAGATTTTGGAACCCAATTTCCAATGAGATCATCATTTCACACCAAAACAAATGTGCATACCAAGAGAAAACTCCAGGTTTTGGAGGATATAATGAGGTTCAGTGTGTTAGAAATCAAACAAATATGGGAGGATCACTATCCAATGCTCTATTTGGATTATTATAAAATATATCACACTATATTTAGTGTTTCACCATTCACGGTCATATACAGGATACCCTGAAGGTCATATTTAGGATTGAATGAGATTAGTAGGACATATATCATTGGGATCAGATTAGAACATGAAATGATAGAGAAATATCTTGTGATCCAGAATCATTTGAGGAATTCCTAGATATAATATAAATATTACACATATATACATCATATTCTTTTATAGTTTGAGTATATAGACCGTCTTTTAATATGAGTATCCCATGAATATAGATTGGAAAGATTTTGCTAAGTAAGAAAGTTATATTCATGGTTCCTTTGTCTATTCAAGATTCAATGGAGGGTTGGGGAATTTTTTTATCACAGATAATTTCCCTCCATAGTTATACTGGGTGCATGATTTCTTCCATTTGATGTAATTGGAAAGATACATGCATGACCAGATGGTTGTTATGGATAGGGGAAATCTTAACATCAAGGATGGATAGATATTTTTGGAGTACATGGTGGAAATCGAGGATTGGTATGAGAGGATCCTATATGGATGGTCTATTTCTTTGTTTTGATTGCATTAACAAAATGGGATCAAACATTAGATCTCCATGGAACATGAATGTTTGATGTAGACTTAGTATCCCAACCATTTTCTTATATATTATCATTTTTAGGAAAAATATAATTAATGGATTGGAGAATTTAATAAAACGTGTTTTTTTATATTGATATTTTGAATATATATATATATATTGATTTTCTCATGGAGATAGCATTGTATTTTGGCATCACATATCTATGAAATTAATTGGTTAATGAAATATATTAAGTCTTGCACACACAAAGTTTCTTTATAAATGGATTTCCCTTTCACTTAAATCTTAGATAAGAAATTTGAGACCACGGTTGTTTCAATAATATGATGTTTACTCTAGAGATGGAATTAAGTTGTTTGGTATCAAAAATTTAGTTGATGGAAACCATTTATAAGTGCGTTATGTGGTTAAGTAATTTATTTAATTAATTAACTTAAATTATAGATAACATAATTATACTCCATCTAATCCTTATTATAAAAGAAATATTTAGGTTATGTTTTATAACCCTATGAGATTTTGGAGGTTCTTTTGAGGAGAGTTGTTGATTAATGACGATAGATAGTGGAGTAAAAAGAAATTAAATGGAATTTTATTCACCAATTATGTTCCTATATCTCAACAATGATAATGAAATGGAACCATTATTCATCAGTTTTTTATCCAAACTCAAGGTTGGGGATGTAATTTCATAGATTTCAAACCTTTATTTAATTATCACAAATGAATTATATATCTACTTTTACTTACATAAGTTTCTATTTTTCACATAAACCATATTATTAAATTATTTACCAATGATTGATTTATCCCCTTCATTCAAAACTTTCGCTATCAACAAATGGAGTCCACACTGAACAATGGATATGTTTTATTCCTCATGTTTGATTTTTATTCTCTGATCCACTTTTTCTCTGTATTTTCATTACAAGTATTCCCCTAGTCAATACATCAATGAATAACTAGATACCGATCATTAGACAATTAATCTTTTATATAGTGGATCATTTACACTTGTTTGGGATAATGATTGAGAGAATGAACAAGTTGTGATGTGTAGACAATGATGAATCAAAAATAAATTGGGGATTCTTCATTCATGGGTTATTGTGTTCGGAGAAGTAGTGTGATGGGTTTTATTAAGTGTAGATTTGAGTGGCTAGAATCATACCCCTATTGATGGATCATGTGTGGATAGCCATAAACCTATGTTTTCCTATGTAATTCATGGTAGAATAGGTGGTGATAGTGTTATAAGAGATATGTGTGAAGACTACATGTGTTTATAAAATATCCCAATATACATGATATATACTTCTAAAAACTCACACCATGTATTCCCCTAGATTTTTTTTGGATAGGGATTTATAAAAATTACATATCAAATTATTTACATAACATATAAAAACTCTGTGAATCAAATATGACTACTCGATGTGTACCCCATAGTTACCCAATTACATGCATGACCAGGTATGCAAACATGACCAGGTTAAATGGGATTGACCTGGAATATAGGCACAAACATAGACAAAGTTCCATGAAATGGTCAGGTATTTGGGCATGACCATAGTAAATGGGTGTGGTTTATAGTACATGAATAAGGGATATAATATATGGGAATTCCCATGTGAGAAAAGAAATTCCGTGTATACCCTACATATATCATGAACATTTGTACAAGACTTTAAACTTGTGTATCTCACTCTTTGGGACTCATATTCTGGCCCTCTAAGTACCGTATTCTGAGTGATTTTCCATGTAGAAAGTTATGGTATCCTTTTTTTAATCAAATATATGAGATGACGTGTTATGATAATGATTCTTCCTTTAGCGATGTTTAGCCTATGGAAGTAATATTTTTTGACCAACAGAGATGTCAAGGATAGTACTCCCTTATGACACTAGGGAACGAGACACCAGACTCTGTATACAGGTAGAGTTGATACTCCCCAATACAAATTCATGGTGTGTGTTATCTGTTTATAGATTGGATATCACCCATCATTGATCTCTGGTGGTGAGATGGTCCTCTAATAAAGTTAGTCACCCCTCGGTTATAGAGAACAGTAACGAGAAGTGGTCCCCTCCAAACTGATTTTATAAGGTTTCATATGGTTCTGGGAATTAGTTATGTAATATTAGAGATTCAGGTAGAATTTTCATTAACAACTATAATGTGGAGATGGATATCACCATTCTCTCTCGTTTGGGATTATTTTGATCATATATATTAGGTTTCCCATTACCCTATTTCTTATGGGTTGAGCTAATTATAACTATTTATATTGGTACCTTTTTTGTTTTCATTTTATCCTTATTAATATGTATATACTCACCCCTAAATTAGCTTAATACGCATGTGTTTTGTATTATGTTTATGTGATGAAGATGGAAATTGATCATTGTGGATTTGTAATTTGTATATCAAAGTAGTTCTTAGTGCTGGCAATGTTCAGTGATCAACTTTGGATATTATGAGAAAGTCCCCCATCAACCTTTTTCTATTTTATGTTGTTTTCATGTTGGGAGATCATTTCTTATTGGGTGACTATTTTACATCATTTAATTTATGTGGTTCTATCCTAATATATTTTTATACTTTTCTAATGTTTATTTCATGCATGGCCTACACTCTAGATGTTTATTTTTATTATTATTTATCTAAATTGTTACATGGATTCTACTGGGTGTGTGTATACAAGTACTTTGGATAATTACACCCATTTTATTGATATTTCAACTTGGCAGTAGTTTCCATCTCCAAACATATTGGAGGCAAGGTTGTGGGTGTCACCCTCATCTTACTACCATCCAGGTGGGCCCTATGGGTTGGATCTTGATAGGGTGAGTAATAATACGTTACGCAAAGTATCTAATTTCGTGTGTTTTTTTTTTGTTAATTCCCAACTACGAATGAATAAAATGTATTTAGTTTTGTTTATATTTTATATGGAACATTATATAATTATGTTTCAATCATTTTTAATGAATTGAAAAAATTTATTTTAATTTATAGAGAAATGTCATTTTCAATCATTTTTAATGAATTGAGAAATGTTATTGAAAACATGTTTTTAATGTATAAATTTTCAAAAGATTAAAATGTTTTAATATCCAAATTATGTTTGAGATTGATTCCAATGAACTTAATTTTATTAAAAAATAAAATTTTGATCTTAAAATACTTTAAATGAAGTCTAAAATATAATTTATCAATATAAATAAATCATACTAAAAATAAGTTTTCAATTAAAATACATTATTTATTAACTACTCATCGAAAAATGAATCTTATGAGAAAAATAAAAAAAAATCAACCCAAAATTTTTTTTATACTATTACTTTAAAGAATAAGTTTATTTTTTAAAATTTAATTTAAAATTTGTTAAACATTATATTTAAAATAACTATGCCATTAAAAGGTAAGAAAAACTGCCTTTCTAGAAAAATACTTATTTTATAAGTAAAATTTATTTTGTTCTTATATAATTCTTAGAAAACATGTAAGATTGATTTTAACCATTATATTGAACATATTATATACAATTTAAACTTATAAGTGTGATTTGTTTTATTTATTGGTATAAAATATACTTCTGCATATTTAAATATTGTTTCAAAAAAGTAATTACTTATATTTTAAAAACGGTTTTACATTCATTTATAATTAATTATTCAAAGAATTACATATACCTTTTTAAACCATATTTTCATAATTAAGTTATTCCAAATCATTCCATACATTTTAACAGTTATGTTATAACTAACATATTAAATAATAATATTTTGTTATTCATTTATGCTCAATGTGAAGTATCATGTGTGCTATCGAAATTAGTGTTTCAGTTTAAAATCTCAAGATGCTACACCTTTTATCAGCACTTATTAGCATCGTGATGATAAAAGGGATATTTAACAGTGATTTTTTGGAAGTGTTGATAAAAAATACCCATTCTATTTTAAGAACCCTTTCAATTTCAAACAGGTCATGATATATAAATCAATCCATAGAATCCAATTACTGTCTGTACTCCTCTTCATCAAATCCATGATCAAATCATGGCTTGAATCAAGTCTTTAACTATTAAAAGGCTCGAATATGAGGTTATAATGATTCAAGGGTCAAATGTATGCATGGCTTGAATTAATTCAACATTTGTTGATATATCGTCTTTCTCTCAGATGATTCAAGGTTTTAATAAAAGGTATGTTATTTTCTAATCCTCAATTTTTGATTTATTTTTTGATTATATCTATTTTCGTATTTCTATCATCACTCTTTCTGCCACCACCCTCAATTTCGATTGGGTCTCCCTTGCTTTCCACCACCCCTATTCCTATGATTTTTGCTTCCCTATCCCCCCCCCCCTCGGTTTCGGTAGCCGGTGGTCTGCCTTTACTACCCCTAGTGCTACAAATCCTCCCAAGTTAGAGCATTTGGAACTCGGCTTTGGCATTACTTGGTGAGGTTTCACCACCTCACCAGTGGTGAGGCCCACTAGGTTAACCTTTCCTCATCTCACACCAAGGCACATTGTGGATCAGGACTTTGATAACAATTCCATACACTATTATAGAGATTAAAATTAAATCACTTAATTACCATTTAAAAATAATTTTTACACATCATCATTTTTTATAAATAGTAAGAGGGTCATTAAAATGAAGAAGTACTAATATAGAATTTACAATTGACTATACAATTTTCTATATTTTTACCTAGGAATTAATTTCATTTTACTGAAAGTGAAATGTTTTAATTCTATATTATGTAATAAAATATACAGTCTACTTATAAATAATAGACCTTTAATTTGTGGGGAATGAATATTTTTCATAAGAATGGACCTCTGATCGTCTAACTAAAAGGGAATTCATTGTTACTTCCTTAAATTCTGTTTCTCCATTTTTATTTGATTACAATTCATTATTAGATTTGATAAGTGGAATATATAATGTTTTGTTTTCTATTAATTAATGTATTTTTCACAACCTTTGATGTTTCAAAATGCTTAATCATGTTGTAAAAAAATGAATTTTACATTTAGACTTTGTAAGTTAATATGTTTCTAAAATGTAAAATTTTTTCTCAATGATTTACTTAGTTTTCCTATGAATAAAAGTTGACATATATATTGAGTTGCATTAATATTTTGAACATAATAATTATATATCCACATAATTATACATCATTTGGATTTTATGATAATGATTTATATTTTACTTTAGTATTTAAAATTAATTTTTGTATGTTTTCATTTTAATTTATTCCATTTTATAATACATAATTATTATTAATTGTTAGTTTATTTTAATTAGTAATTAGTAATTTTTAACTATAATTTTCATGTTATTAAATTATATAATATTTATTGAATTATAAAAACTTTTAGTCATATTTTTAATTATTTACACTACTTAATCACTTGAAAATTGATTTATATATTAGAATGAATATGCTGAATTTTTTTAATGATAAAAGTTTAGTGAATTTAAGAGAGCAATACAATATTTTTTAAGATATTACATATATTATTTTTTCATCATTTTACAAAAATAGTGATGGATGGAATGATTACATTCCCATTTTGATGTTTTGTTAATCATAATTATTGATAGAGAGATGTTGTCAATGATGAAATGCTCACAAATTAGAGGCATTACCCCTTTTAGAGAACATAATAGAGTAAAACTTCCATCCTCATCATCTTAATCTCCCAAATAGTTGTTATTTTGATTTGTCTTCTGAGATTCATAACTCATCTCTTTTATGTTTCTTGTACAACTCTGAGTAATAATCTTCCCATGGATGAATACTTCTTAGATTATTTCAATTAACACATTTTCTTGTCCACAAGAAATAGAGGATGAATATCAACCAAAAAAATGAAATAATATCTATTTGGGAGATGAGATTATGAGGATTATTGTTTTATATAACTTTCAAAATTGGATGAATTCAGAGGATAACACCTATTATAGAGGAATGTTTTCTTTCTTAAAAAAAATTACCCATTTTCTTAAAAATATATTAAAATTGCTTGAAACAATCAAATGTTGTTTTTCCTTTATTATAATTATCTATAACTTTCACCTTAGATAATGAATATCTTATGTTCATTTATTAAATTATTATAAAAAATTAATATTTTATGAACACTATAGGATGGATATGAATAAAAAATGTATGAACACTAATCATTTGAGAAAAGAGTATGAGGATGAAGATAAATATGTTATCATCTTTGCAATAGAGAATGAACATGGACCTTCTTGAATCATTTATCCATGTTTATGTACTTTTTCTTCAAGAAATATTATTCTGGAAGAGTTATAAGAACATTTTATTTGTCAAAAAATAGATAAGAACTATAAATTTACACTTAACATAGGGAAAAAACTGAATGTGCAGGCCAATTGGGATGATACTGTGGTTTATGGATCATTTTATATGAATACTAGTATAAATAATGATGAAGATCACATGGAAGAAATGAAAATTAAAATTGAAGATGAACTTCTGGATTATCCCAAGTTTTTTGAGAATTTAAATAGTTATAGGAAGATACCATTGTATACTAGTTGTTCTAAATACCCAAACACAGTCAAATTTATTGAATTTGTATAATATGAAAGATTGAAGTGGATAGAGTGACACCGACTTCATAGAACTACTTGGTCTTCTGAATGATATTCCGCTAGATGTAAATGAACTACCATGTTAAACATATGATGCTAAAAAAATCCTACATACAATGGGAATGATCTCTAAAAAAATCATGCTTGTCCAAATGACTGCATATTGTTTCATAAGGACTATGAATCATTCATAAAATTTACTAAGTGTGGCAAATATTGATATAAGAAAAGTAAATCAAGTCTTTAAAACTTGGTTTGGTATATTCCCATCATTGCAAAATTTATAGGACTATATGGATGTTAAGAAACGGTGATATTATTAAAATTTAATACATATACAAAAATTAAATATAGGAACCTATATAATCCATAAGATTATTCTCATTAGAAGAAAATGTATTATGAGTGTCATGAATTTGGAACTGTTTCAAGAAACTATCACCTTGCATTATCTAAATATGGAATAAATCATTTTATTATAGTGGGTAGTACTCACAGTACAAGCCCCTTCATGTTGGTAAATTGTATCTTGCTTATATGGTTATGCATGATATGCAAATACATTATATTTTATCTACTTATATCAGGACCAAAGCAACCCATTAATGGTATTGATGTATATTTGGATCCATTTATTGAATATATGAAATTCATGTGGGATACATATGTTACAATACATGATCTTTATATAAGTGAAGAATTATTATTGAGGGAAATGTTATAAGGGATGATAAATTAATTCCTAACTTATTGAAATTTATCAAGTTATTGTATTAAAGGAATGTTGGGTTGTCCCATTTGTGAAGAATTCACACACTCAATTCAGTTGCAACATACCTTAAAGACTCTTTTTTAAGGACATCCAAATTTTTATCCTTGATGACATAAATACTGATCCTAGACAACATTATTCGATGGGAATACCAAAAAAGGCACACCACCATATCTAGTAACGGGTGGTCAACTATTCAAAAAATTAATAAAAATGACATTATTTTCAGTCAACCATTTTCAAAAAACCATAAAAATTAGGTTGGAAGAGGTGTTCGAATTTATTGGGATCACTATGTTGGAATTTTTTTTATTTAAAAAATGTTCTTGATTACATGCATATATAAAAAAATAATATTATAGTATCATTGGATCATTACTGAATGTTCTAGGAAAAAAGAAACATGGAATCAAGGATAGGATTCATATGATTGACATTGGGATAAGGGAAGAGTTGGCACTGGTGAAGGGTAAAGGGTGAATTTTCTTCCTCCAACAGCTAAATCTCTATCTAGACTGGAAAATTTGAAATTTTTAATTTTAATTAATAGTTTAATGGTTCAACAGGGGTATTCCTAAAATATCAATAATGTAATTTTAAAGAATTATTTGAAGTTAAGTAAACAAAAATCCGATGACTATAATTTTTTATGTAAGTTTTCATTCTTGTTTCATTCCATTGAATTCTACCTGAAATTGTACAATAAAAATTAACCAGAATATGTTTCTTTTTTGAATCCATATATAGTAAATTCAGAGATCTGATGAAGTTTCCAATCATGAATAAGGAGTTTCCATTCATATTATTTGAATTAGATATGTTATTACCACCATTATTCGTTGATATAATGGTCCCATTTATAGTTCACTTGGTTAGAGAGGTTCAATGATGTGGTCCTTTCCATCACATATGGATGTACCCCATTGAATGGAACATGAAGATTTGGAAAGGGTATTTCAAGAATTGAAGTTAGAAAAAATGTTTTATTTCTAAAAATCATTATGTTGAATAAGTAGTAATATTCTATACTGATTGCCTGTTAGATGTTGACTACATCATCCTTCGAAAGTCTCATCATAGTAGACACCTTATGGAGAAGGTATTTTTAGAAGATATGTTATTACAATTACCTGTATGGAGCATGAGAAAATACACCTTTACATTTCACATAATAGTAAATATGTTTATCCATAAATTGAATCCCACAAAGATATTCTTATAGATTTTAATCCATAAAGGGGTGAAGGATGGATATCAAATGATCATAATCAATAGTTTATAGTATGGTTCTAGGATCATATTTATAAGTAGTTAAATGAAAATATGATTTCAATTATGAAATAACTATGATTTCTAGCTAGGGGATGAAATGAAAATTTTATATCTTACACTAGTGTTGTAATCAATGGTAATACGTTCTATACAAAAGAATATTATTACTGAAGTATGATGAAAAATCTAGTGTCAGGATTTTAGAGGAAGTGATGCACAAATCTAGTTCAAAAGATAGAAATATAATTTATGAAAATATTTAATATTTGGCATTATCGAATATATATAACAGTTAGATTATACAACATTTCAAGTGTTCATTTTCCATTGAAAATGAGTTGACAATATTAGTTTACTGAACATTGATGAAATGGGATTCAGGTAGGTGGATTTTAGTTTGGAAGGGGAAAATATGAGATGTGAATAATGGAATCACAAGATGCTAAAGAATTCTATGTCTCATATCTATCAAGTAAGAATTGGTTTATTTTCTTACTAATGACTATAAAATGTTTGTTCATATTAGAATTAAATTGAGGATGACCATTACATAGGGAAATCACAATCAAATCATGTCATTCCCAATGCATAGAATGTATTATATGTTAGAGGTGACCATAAATAGTGGATTTGGATTATTGAAAGAGGAAAAAATCCCTAAAAACTTTAAAAAATTAAAGTGTGTTCAATGATAATATAAATGTGTTTTCTAATATACGTTTTTTTATTCATAATATTATATGTTCACTATTTCATTAACATAATCTAAATTAAACAGTTGAATACTCATGCTAACAATGTCTTATTCACATGATGATGTTATAAATCCCGTGGAAGAAAAAACTATAATGAACGAATCTATTTGCGAAGATGAAAAGTTAATGTTACAATATACTTTATTTATTTTACCAAAAATTTATATAATGAATCAATGGTTTATTTTTTATTATTCCTTACATGATTTTTTTATTTTATAAGATTTTTTCCGTATTTCATATATTTCATAAAAAAAACTTCCACTGACTTATTCACCCTAAAAACCTCTTCTCCCATGCAGTATTGGAATTTATAATTTTCCTTCACGTTCCCTCCAATACTCAATCAGAGAGGTAATCCTGATATTTTCACAGTAAAATCATTGCAATAGAATTAATTTTTTATTTTTTATTTATGTTTAATTAATTAATTGTTAGTATTACACACATAATAATTGTTTTCTTATACATGTTTATTATTTTGTTCAAGTTGGGTTGGTTTGATTGAAGCTTCTCATACTCTTGAGAGATTGGAATTCAAGGCTACAACTAAGATAATGACAACAAGGAAATGGTTTGAGAATGTATACAACCATCATGAAAATGTGAATTCCAACTAATTATTTAATAAATACTATCAACATTTTATCTACTATTTATATGTTAATTTACTTAATATTTTTATTTAATACTTACTTCATTTTTTTCATAAATATTTTTTGGAAGTCATATATTTAGAGTTCTTTAATTTTTGAATATTTTTATCCACCTTTCATGACTTTCAACACCAAAACATCCATATACATATTCTCCCATAAAACATTTTCACCCCTAAAGGGTTGAAATTTATCACTTTCATTCACATTACCCCCACTACTCAATAATAGAGGTAATATTTATGTTTTCATAGAAAAATCATTATCCATATAATTAATTTATTGTTTATTATTTAGGTTTAAATTATTTATTTTTTCTATTACACATATAATAATTTTTTCCTTATACATGTTGATTAGTTTGATCCAGTTGATTTGGTTTGTTCAAAGCTACTCATGCTCATGAGATATTAGACTTAGATCCTACAACTGGGATAATGAAAATAATGAAATAAGTTAAGAATTCAGACAACCATCACGAAACAGTGAATTTTTACTATATATTAAGTTAATTTTTTATCATTTCATCTAATATTTTTTAGTAAATTTCATAATCATAATTATCTAATAATTATTTAGTTATTCATAAATCTCTTAGGAAGTCATATTTTTATTTAAAATATCTTCAAAAATACACAAAAGAGGTAAAATGTACCTTTATTCCAATGTTATAATGTTATCTATATCCTTTCTTTTCCGGACTATAACAATGTATACTGATTTTATGTTATTAAGAAAAAAAATTTAGCTAAGAACATTGGGACAATATGTAGTTTTGTATTTTTGAAAAATTAATCCAATGTAAAGTGTGGTAAAATTATTATTTATTATTTTTTGATACTTTTGGATTTGTAAGAACCAGTAGCACCTTAATCAT
Source organism: Viscum album (assembly GCA_963277665.1). Classification (NCBI taxonomy): domain Eukaryota; kingdom Viridiplantae; phylum Streptophyta; class Magnoliopsida; order Santalales; family Viscaceae; genus Viscum; species Viscum album. Next base: position 389,750,748 of record OY728147.1, on the reverse strand, counting down.
ACACATGGTGTGACTTGTATGACTCCAAGTGCTTCTTTTTATTTAAAATTGACATAAATTTATGTAAAGAAGACAAATCACATAATAAAAACATAGAAAAAAAATTAAAATTGTTTTTATAGTTTAAAAAAATGATCCATAAGTCATTTTTTATGGGTAGAAATTATTTGTTCCTCATTCTAATACATGATGTTCCCAGTATGACTCAAAGTGTCTGTTATCAGTTTAACATTGACATTTTAGTTCAAAAGTGTAACTAACTAATAAATGAGAAAACATGCTTATATTATCTTATTAAATTACGAAAGTGATTAATAAATCATTTGGGATGTGTAGGAATTGGTCTCACATCCAACTGATACATTATGTGAACAGTATGCGTCAATGTGTCTATTTCTAGTTTGAAATGAAATTTTGGTAAAAAAGACATGTCATGTACTGAAAAATAAGAAAACACATTCCAATTATTTTGAAACTCTTTTAAAATTATCCATAAATCATTTGGGAAATGTAGAAATAAGACTTACCTTAATCTGATGCATAGTGTGACCGGTATGACTCCAAGTTCATGTTGTTATTTGAAATTGACATCAATTTTAGTAAAAATGGCAAATGACCTACTCAAAACAGAGAAAAAGCATTCATAATGTTTTGATTCTTTTTAAAAATGATCCATAATTTACTTTTTCACAATTAATAATCAGCCACACCTTAATTCAATACAATATGTTCTCAGAATTAATCAATATCTCTGTTATCAGTTCAAAATCGATATTTTGGTTCAAAAAGTGTTAATCATTGAAAACTGATAAAAAAAACTTATTTTATCCTTATAACTTTGTAAAAATATCCATACCTCATTTCTAACATGTAGTATCAATCTCACATATAAATGATATATAATGTGACAGTTATGAGTTAAAGATAGTGTTTCCAGTTTAAAATTACATTTTAGTCAAAAAGACAACTGATCCACACAAACTTTATCAAATAGATTCATATTGTTTTTATAATTACAAAAGCATAATCTATATGTCATTTCAGACATGTAGGAATTAGATACAGCTCAATATGATGCATGGTGTGACTGATATGACTCCAAGTGTGTCTTTTTATTTAAAATAGACATTTTTTTTATAAAAACAACAACTAACATTCTCAAATATGATAAAATTAATTTGGATTGTTTTTATACATTAGGAAAAGAAATACATAAGTCACTTGTGATTTGTAGGAATAATCTAAACCAAAATTCATTACATAATATGCCCGGTTGGACTAAAAGTGTCTATAATCCATTTAAAATTTATATTTTAGTTCAAAAATTGTCACTCACTGAAACTGGAGAAAAAAATAATATTGTCTTATAATTTAGGATAATGATTCATAAATAATTTTTTGTAATTATTTACCGATATTACATGAAACCGATATATGATGTGATTAGTATGAGTCAAAATGCATGTTTCCTTTTTAAAATGACATTTTATTAAAAAAAAGAAAGGTGGTGTACTCCAATCAAAGAAAATGCATTAGTTTTGTTTTAATACTTTAGGACCAATATACATATGTAATTTTGGATGTGTAGGAATCATCTTCACCTCAATTTGACGCACTGTGTGATTAGTATGACACAAAGTGTGTCTTTTTATTTAAACTAACATAAATTTTAGTAAAAAGGTCTAGTGACATACTCAAGTCCAAGAAAACAAATACATATTATTTTTATACAATATAAAAATGATCCATAAGTCATTTGATATGTGTAGGAATCAACCTCACCTCAATCTGGTGCATCATGTGACTAATATGGCTCTAAGTGCAACTTTTTATTTATAAAGAGTTTGTGAATTTCCAAAGCATTTCTACTAGGAGAATCAAAAGGGGTGTTCACAAAGGCTCATTATCATGCACCAGGTGACGATCAAGTCGATCTCAATGTTCCATTTTCAGATTTATTACCTCTGGGAATCTATGTGATAGATCTAAATCAAATTACAAAATCCATTCATATATGTAATTTCTAGAAAACCCATCTCTTTGTCCTTTATTAAAATTCCAAGACATTTTACTATAATTTGACTCATTCCTATAATTATCCACAGATGTATCCCTATATAGATCTTTATAAATATTCTTAAGGATCCATGTAGGGTCCTGAAAAATCTGCAAAGGAGATTTTACCCAAATCCCCCAAAGAATTGGGGAAACTAATCAAAGAAAGGACACAAACTGGACCGGTCCACGAACTGGTCCCAAGGAAACGCAACGTGGCCAGACCCCGTGAAGCGCCCCCTCCATGAACCATTGTCGTTTGTGAAATGAAGGTGGAGAGCCTCCGCGGTCGCGTGGCAGGATGGGCGCCAGTCTGGTTCACCATCATGAACCACCCCACCCGCAGACCGCGTCGACCAGTTCAAGCCGCACCCACTGTCGTTCACGGAATAGAGGCGGAACCCTCCGCATCCGCGGAGCACTCCCTGAGTTCGCCTCGCGGAGGGGGGGGGAGCGTCCAATACCCACCGTGAATTACAGATTGACTAAGTCAGCTGTAAACCGGGTATTCGGTCATGGGCCTCTGCAAAAGGTGTCACATGACCACAAATATATCTATTTTCCCACTTTATAAAAGGAGGATAAGGGGGAAAGAAAAAGGGGTCATAGAATTGGAATTGGATTCGAAGGAATTGGAGATTCGAAAAGAGTTCGGTTGAAGGAAGGCTTTGGATTTTGCAAACAGCGAAATTCCCATCCGTGAACCACAGTAGGTATAACAATTAACAGGGAGTTGGAAAAAGCATAATGACTTGGTGAAATGCAAACCTAAAATAACAAAAAAACAAGGAAAATCGTGAACCATACCCCCTCTGCAGATGAATTCCCAGTGGACCAGGGAGTTTATGCCTCTTTTCCCATCCGTCGCACCGCGTAACACTCTCCTACGCGGGCGAAGCCCTAACTGACGAGCCTCCGACCAGCACTGCCCTTGGCCGCCGCTGCCCTCCTGGAACACTCCGCGAACTACCCTGGTTCACGGATCGAACCCAAATCTGTGAACCATCTTGGTTCACGGATCGAACTCGAAGTTGCGATCCACCCTTGTTCACGGGACGCCAATTAGTCTGCAGACCACCCTGGTTCACGGACGGCTTCTCCAGCCACGTGGTACTTCCCCATATGAAGGGAGCCACCACCCATACCTCTCGGTGGCTCACCGAATACTTCGGTGTTCTCATTTCCCGAGCCAGATAAAATACTTTCGATCCAGCCAAGTCCTCCGCGACTCCCACATTGGCCTATTCATTGGCCCCAATCCAAGGCCTCCACCAGAGCCACCAGACCTGTGTGGTGTAACCCTCAGATGCATCAGCGCGCCATTTTATGTTCACATAACCATGGTAAATAGGGGCCAAGGGGTTGCCCCAGCCCTTGAGCAGATTCCCAAAGCGTTCTTGGGCCCACATTCCCATGGTAATGCAGGGTCTGAGCTCGAGAATTACTTTTCTGCCTCCCACTTGTCAAGGAATTCCTGGAGATGGTAAAATACCCATCAGAAGGAATCCCTCATGCACTGTAAGAGAGGATATGGGGACAGGAGCACCCCCTTTCCCTCTCCCGCTGCGCTTTATCACTATGGTCCTCCTCAGAGTCTAATCAACAATCTATCTCCATGGGCTACTCCACGCGTAAGCCCCACTCCATTTCTCATGGGCGCACCTTTCACGACGTGATCCTCTAGTCCCTACTGCTTCTTGTTTCTCACACCAAGAATGACTCACGTGGGCTTAGAGTAAGCATCAACCATGACATTCTCTCATGGGCCTCCTCAGAGTGTAAGCCACAATCTATCATCATGGGCCTCCTCAAAGTGTAAACCCCAATCCATCACCCTGGACCTCCTCCGAGTGTAAGCCCCAATCCATCATGGGCTACCTCAGAGCATAAGTCTGAAGCCAATTCAAACTACGTGGAATTTGATCTCTGTCTCCTAGGAAGGGTATGTAGGAAGCCTCCCCAAGGTTCAATCCCAACAACGGGTCATTCCAACTCCCTTTCACGTCGGTTTACCAATATCATGGGCCTCCTCAGAGTGTAAGCACCAATCCATCATGGGATTCCTCAAAGCATAAGTCCCAAGAAAATTCGAACTACATGGACTTTGATCCCTGTCCCCTAGGTAGGGTACGTAGGAAGCCTCCCCGAGGTTCAAGCCCAACAACGGGTCATTCCAACTCCCTTTCACGTCGGTTTACCAATATCATGGGCCTCCTCAGAGTGTAAGCCCCAATCCATCATGGGCTGCCTCAGAGCGTAAGTCCCAAGACAATTCGAACTACGTGGACTTTGATCCATGTCTCCTAGGCATGGTACGTAGGAAGCCTCCCCGAGGTTCAAAACCAACAACCGGTCGATCCGACTGTCTTCACATCGGTTCACCGAGCTGCTCCCAGCACCGTCTCAATGAGTCCAGACTCCATGGGGTCATTAATCCAATGAGGGATGGTAAACCTCAGGCCTAAATGATTCTAAATCCCCTAAGTCCAGTTGACCATTGCCCACCAGGTTTAAATCTGTGGATACTATGTTTGGGAATAAACGAAAGATTCACGAACATATGAATACATATTAAATATATAAGAGAGTCCCGAAACAGGCAATAATTCCCCCAAAAAAGGATCTGATGAGCCCAACTTACCATCCTCTCGACTAATGTGAGTTCTCAAGAGTTGTTGGTCAGACCATCCAATGAACGCCTGCCTTTGGAAAGCAGGTCCATCAATCATTGGATGCGGAGCCGTTGGGCGTTTCAAGGCCGAAATCCAAAACCACAATACAAAAAAAATGGTGAACCCGACGCGAATCTTTAACCAAGCATGACGAATTTTACCTAATCCCACTCTGTGCCCTTTTTTCACTCACAAAGAGGGCCAAGAAAGGCCATTAATTACGCATGGTATCATGATATGCTGCTTTGACGGGTTTGCTTCTTATATTCTCTAAAATGTTTTTCATGTACTACCTTCAGAACTCCCTTCGATCCAATGGCATCCTGAAGGAACTCACAAGTGCACGCTTCCGACAACGCAAGTACCAGACATCCTCACCTACGGAGGACCCCGTCACCCACCCAGCGTCTTCAGCGCTGGGTCTCGGATGTTCTGATCTGAGAGTACCACGTGAACGGTACTCTCCCAACGGTGGGGGCGGCCATGCATGCCCTCCAATCCACCAGAACTCACCGGTCACCTGCCAAGTAGCGGCCGCAAAGGAAAATCTAGACAGCTCCTATCGCTGTCTCCAGCCGTTTTAGGAGTCTATCCCCGGAACGGGACAATGCGTACCTCCCTTATCTTAGGGAGGCGGATGAGGTTGACGTTGATGACTTCATCCCCACCAAACAGGGGTTCTGCTCTAAGGCCTCTACCAACAGACGTCATTGCGGTCACGCTGCGACCCGATATCCTCACGCCGAGAAGGATATCTCTCCGAGGATTTAGGCCCACGCTCCCCGAGCTCCGGCCGCTCAGACCGCCCGATGAGGGCGGCAGACCTACAATCAGGGACCAGTCATAACCCTGGTCCCTAATGAGGAGCTTTGCTGCATAGCCACAGAGGTGTACCACGAATAGGTACCTACACCTTTTCGCTCATCCCGAGACCGCCATCCAGACACGACGACATCATATGAGCTGGCGCGCATCCCCACCGAGCTCCATCAAGCCTGTCGCTCACACAGGATGGCACTTACCAGGCAGGAACCTATTTCTACCCAGGGTCATGAAGCCCACCAGCTTGACATGGTGGCGACCCGGTGCCTGCAGGACCAGCTCCTAGCAGATGCTTCTGACGCCTTCCATCCTGATATGGAAGCGATCAGCAAAGCCCGCCACCCAGATGTGGTGGAAAATCATAGGTGGTCTTGTCTCCCCGCCAACAAAGGCCATATACTCGATACAGTGGAAAACCAACATACGCAGGGCTAGCTCCCTTTAGATGCAAGTAAAGTCTGCCACCCTGATGTGGCGGCAAACGGAGAGATAAACCGGCGTAGCCCGGTACAGGGGCAGATTCGTTCACCTGCCCTAACATAGGAGAATTTTCAGTACCCACTGACCACTGGAGGACCGGAGCAAGATATTCCTACTCCGATACAGGAATGGGCCTTCATACCCGTTCCAGCCAAAGATGTCTCTCTACATATCCTGGAAATGGTGGAGGAGAAGGTATCGATCCCAGATCATATCTTGCAGACTTTCGAGAATGTAATTGCATCAGTGGTAACAGCAAGGACTCTAGACCGTGAGCCCATCTCCCCAATTAAGGCGACTCATCTAAGAGACGAGATAGCCGCCTATGAGCAGATCTTCATCCTTGATTCTACCCAGGAGGGTCGCCGGCTATATTCCACGACACAGGGGCAACTGGATCGAGTAGCTTCACTGGTTTCAATTGGGAGACACCCGTCCATCACGGTGGATTCTATAGAGCAGGAATATATCACTACTGAAAGCCAAGATGTTCGTCGGTGTATCCCGGAAGCATCACGGGACCCAATCAGACAGGGACCCAAAGGAGGTGAAGGTCGTTGTCAACAGCATACAGTCCCTGCTACCCACAAAAGAGCACCCTAAACGCGCCGAAGACATCCAGAAAATAAAGAGGGAGTTCATGACTCCACTCTGCTGGAAGCTGGGGTTCCCAAGGCGGCAAAGCATTCATAAAAGGCTCAAAACTTTTCCCCTATGATACTATATTATGGGAGTGGTAGTAGCAGTTGCGAAGGTCCTCCCTGCAATGTCGCTACCAGCATCTCTGAAGGTCCTCCCCAGAGCACCTGTGGGGGCCTCCCCTGTAGGCATATAATGATCGATCACGAGAGATCCACTTTTAATACGAGTCACAGAAACCCTCCACATCACCAGAAGATCGAGCACTAAGAAGGTCCTCCACTTATTTTGGTCCACCCTGAAGGTCCTCCCAGGGGTATACACTGTAATCACTCTCCATACAGTGAGACCATAGATTATGATAGTATCCCTCACTATCATAGTCGCAACTGTGGAGGCCCTCCCTGTAGTGACGTATCATCATGGCAAGAAGGCCCTACCCTTTTTGTTGCATTCCTTGAAGGTCCTCCCCAGGGGCTACGCTGCAACGGAACTCCATGCATCCAGGCATCAGATCACGGTGGTAGTCCTCTCCACCCTGATAACGGAGGTCATCCCCGTAGAGACGTCGAGCAACAAGAAGGCCCTCCCCTCATTGAAGTACATTCTGGAGGCCCTCCCCAGGATGTATCCCGTAGATATTCTCCATGCGGCAGTAGTAATGGTAGTCCTCACCATTTCTGCAGTTGTGATGGTAGTCCTCTCCACCGTGGCCGCCATTGCGAAGGTCCTCCCTGCATTGGCCCCAAGCAACAATAAGGTCCTCCCCTTGTCGCGGTGTGTCCTGAAGGTCCTCCCCAGGATTCATGTCGAACGTTAAGCCATGATGGTCATCCTCACCATGATGGCAGTTGTTGAAAAGGTCCTCCCCGTAACGACGCTACACAGCCAGGAGGTCCTCCCCTTACTACAACACACCTTGGAGGTCCTCCCCAGGGTGTGCACTGCAGAAGTCCTCTATGCGGTGAAGCATCAAGCAGTAATGGTAGTCCTCACCATTATGGCTGCCATTGCAGAGGTCCTCCCCGTGATGACATATTATTTCGATGGGAAGGTCCTCCTTTTGTCGAATCAAGCACCGAAAGGCCCTCGTATGCCGAGGCACTCAAAAGTATGGGATCTAGCATGTCAGATTCTTAGCTTGTCGCTAACGATTCCCTTCTTCAATCAGGCGAAGTTCCAGGGCTGCGTTCATCCCCTGAACCACCTCGAAATCACCCACATAATGACTCAGAACCTACCAGTCCCACTGCCTCCAACCACATTGGCAGCGAGCGTCTCAGTTGGGTCGACCAGGTAGAGGAGTCACTAGTAGAGGAGTATGCCGATATGCTGCACCTGAGGAAACGACTGGCTAGGTATGATATACCAGTTATGTTTTTGCCTACGACCACCTCTCAGTTCGACATACCCAAAGAGTTGTCAGAAGAATGCATGCACGTCATCCACCATAATATATGGATGACCCTCCACCGGCTGAAATCAAGATTCCTACCCTATGAAGGGTATGTAGACCATGTCAAGACAATAGGAGACCTACTACGTCACATAGACCTAGAGTCCCTTCCTACGGTGCGACGACAACACCCCGAGAGACGTAAAGGAAACATGGAGAAAGCCTGCCTCTGAGCGCTGCACCAACTGCGCCGCATCATCGGTGACGCTCCGACGGGAGTCCATATCAGGGGATGGGGAGAACAAGGAGCTATGCATTTCACTCCACTCCCCGCCCATAAAAATCCATTGGCGTAGGGTCTTGCAATGTCGTCACGTCAAGATGGAAATCGAGTGGTCTCCCTATTCAGGAAAGGCAACACACCCAGCAGAGTCAGGCCTTGAGTAAGTCCCAGAAGCGTTAGGCCCGACGGTAATGAGCCATTCAAGAACTTCTGAATCAGGACACTGAGAGCATACAACAGGCATCTCACCTAAGAGAGTCCAATTAGCAATCTTTGCCTGCCTCCCCAGAAGGGATTAATTCACAGAAGAACTTGGCACAAAACCCAGTTCACCCATGAATGGGGGCACATGAGATCAGGCAGGTAGTGATAGCCGCAGCCAATGCCGCAATCCAGGGTCAACCCCAGCTTACAGGGTTGGGGGAATTTTAACAACAAATGCCCCCATAAGACCAGTAAAACTATGAAGAGACTCTATGTCCAAGGAACGGATCCAACCCCAGCCATCAGGGTTGGGGGCATTATTACCCCCTCAACAACAACATCCTCCACGAGAATCATTATTCTCTCATCTAGGGAGGACATTAAAAAGAGGAAGTTCCTGTCATATCCCTTCATTTCAATCATCATCCCCTCCGATAGGAAGGCGCACCGTGAGGTGGCATCAAAAAACTGTCCAAGTCACCCTTCGTCAAGAAGTCTGAAGGCAATCCAAGGACACAAAATGGAAGGCCAGCAGAAGATGCGGGAGATCCTCTCCCCATTTGGAAGATGACATCTTCTCCACCCCGCGGTATGCATCTATCAACGTCATAGAGGTTAACCCCATGGGTGACACCAGAGATATTGTAAATCCAGATGGATCGGGAGACGATAGTTCTGGTCAGGCTGTGACTCACAACGAACCACCAGGTGTGCACACCTGGAACCAGAGGGCCACCCTAAATATGGTCGTCCTTCCATCCAATCCTCTTCCACCTACCTAGCAAGCTTCCAACAAGGATAAGAACAAAGGACTGGTTACCCTTAACCCGCCCCCTTCTCTCGACAAAGATGAGCCACTCAGGATCAAAGAGAGATTCGCTTGATAGGAAGAGGAGATGAAAGAATTTTGGCGGCTTAACGCCGAGCTACTCCAGAGGAACCGCCTTATTGAAAGTGCATCCCAGGAAGAACCACATCATGCACTCCCAGCAAGTGTACCTCAAAGGCTAAGGTTTTCCCCGACAAACAAAGAACGACCAGGGCTCCTACCTAGTGAGGCTCCTGCCTAGTGAGGCGCCTGGTTCGTCCAGCTACATAAACGTGGATGATGAATACAAGGATTTCCCTCCACTTTGGAGGCAACCAGAGAAAGTATGCCCAAACCCTACAAGTGTACCCCGAACGGAATATAATCCCTTCGTTCCAGCCAATCTGGATTCTCAGGCGATGCCTCGGGCTATGCCTGCCCAGGACCAGGCCCAACATGATGTAAATCAGGGTCTCACCAACACCATCGAGGCACTAACAGCTCGATTGGAAGCGATGGAAGTTCGAAGCGCTCTGATACACCCAAAGAGGAAACCCTACCTGGATTGGGTAACCAACACACCCCCTCCACCCAATTTTGGGAGCCCTGTATTCTCCATCTTCAATGGATCGGGCGATCCAAAGCAGCATTTGATGCACTACGCATCCTATTGCGGCCCTATGATGGGAACTCCGGAACAACAGGAAGTAGTAAAACTCAGATTCTTCATACGTACCCTGCAAGGATCTTCCTTCATCTGGTATACAAGTCTACCAGCCCAGTGGATAAAGAGCTGGGAGGACCTCCGGCAGCAGTTCCTGTTCCACTTCATCTCAACATTTCTTGAAACAACGGTCTGCGACCTCATGAACTGCAAGCAGAGGGAGAATGAGAGGGTATCAGATTTCATTTCCAGATGGAAGGTTCTGACCTATTCCCTAAATAGACCAATGCCACGGGATGAGATGCTAGCCATATGCATCGACAATCTTTGAGATGAGCTACGAACACTACTCATACCAGTGGAGTGCACTACCGGATTCCGCCATCTCTCAGCCATTGCCCATAGAATTGAGGACTCCCTACAGCGGACTAATTCAAAGTCCTGAATAGCCTCGAAGGATCCTACGAAAAGAGCCCCTAGAGATGAAGCGTCTTCTGTCACACTCAAGCCGGCCCCTGTGCCCGCTCCACCACTCAGGCCTCCACTAAATCGTCAAGGGCCTCCTACATATTAGCGGCCGCCTCCACCTAAACGGGATGATCAGAGAGGACCGAAGTAGAATTAGTTTAAGGAATGAAGACAAAAAGTATACTCGTTCCAAGATGATCAAGTCCGTAGGTACTTCATTGCCGCCCTGAACTGCAACTTCCTCCGCCTCCCGGAGCTGAGGAAAACTGAATAAGTCATTCGCGATTATAGGCCAGATTACTTCCCCTACCATAGGATATTGGGGCATAGTATCTGATAATTCTTCGTCTTCAAGGACCTCCAGGAGAGGATGGTAGACTCCGGACAAGTCGATCCGGGACCACCCCCAGCACATGTGGCATGTATCTCTACCACCGACTCCGACAAAGAGGAGGGGTGTTAGAAAGTCACCAGTAAGCAGGGGAAGAAATTTGATAACTGGATGACTCGAAAGACTATAAACCGAGCCCAGGGCATACTCCAAGCTCAACTACAGTAGCAGGGGTTTCCACCAACAGCCCCTGACGCCGCAAAGGTGATGACATTGTCCTCACAACCCTCCACAAGCCGGTCATCCGGGTGGAGTAGAATAAAGAAACAATCGCAAGAGGATCAGTCCGCAATGGGGCCAAAGTTAGTCCCGACCCTGGAAGATTATATGCCCTTGAATTTTGCGCCACGAGCACTAACCCTCCAAACAGCACCATCAGGGACAACCGACCAGGTTGACCTGTCCAAAGATAAAGAGCCAATATATGGTTCTATTAACGTCATCCATCTTATGGAATCATTCCCTGGCAATGGGTAGGGTTAAGAACCCAAGTTCCCTGCATGAGGAGCCGAGAGGAGGAATCGAAGAGGTAGGGGATACCTGGGGAGGCGCAGCTGCGGCTGAAACCAGCCCTACGGTTGGACCCCGGCCCAAACTGTTAATATTTAAAAAAACCCGTGGGAGAGCCCTTCAATGGACTGGCTGGTCCATGTCCTCAAAATATGAGAGCACCATCGATATTCAACCCTGCGGCCGGTCCCTCCTAGTCAAATACTCCAACCCCTAAAGCACCCTCTAAGACTCTCCTGCCAATGGAGAGGCGTCGGCCGCTGGAGCAGAAATACGATATCCTTAAGAAACTGGCATCGGTACCGGCCAAGCTATCAATCATGGATGCCCTGAGTCTATCGTCAGACCTCAGGGAGGCGCTTATAAGGGCTTTGATCAGCCCCCAGGAGTTTCGAGTCGAGGTAGCTGCCGCCGAAATTTACCAGACAGAGACTAACTCGGCTGAATGCGATGTGGTGATTTTCTTTCACTGGACAGGATGAAGATTCCATCATGCAAGGAAACAACAAACCATTATATGTGTCTGGTACACTAAATGGTATTGAGATCTGGAAATTCTTCATAGACAATGGCTCTGTAGTTAACCTCCTTCCTCTACGGACACTCCGTAAGTTGGGCTATAGTGAGGATGACCTAATTCCCTTGGACACAACATTGTTCAGTTACAACAAGAGTGAGAAGAAACCAATGGGTTAAATTAAGCTAAGGACCCATTTTGTTGACCTAGTAGCCTACATGGAATTTCTGGTGGTCCGGAAGAGCACAGCATTCAACGCCCTGCTGGGAAGGTCGTGGCTCCATAAGCACATGGTCGTTCCTTCATCCTACCACCAGTGTATCAAGTATTGTGTCAATGGAAAAATTGGAACATTTCATGCTGACAAGGCCCCTTTCGAGCTCTTCGAGTCATATTACATTGATGTCGGGTTCTATGAGCAAAAGAAGAAGAATCCTTTGGTCGATGGTGTCGACTGGATCCCCGCTCCAAATGGCTTGGAAATGGTTCCCGATGATCCCCTCAGGCATCTTGGTAGAGATTATGTCCTTCCCATCAACCATATTGAGAGTAGGAGTTTAGGTAAGGACATGCATTTGGATGTCCTCATGAATTCATCCACGATGGCCGAGTGTGAAAATCTGGGAACATCCACAGACCCTCAATTGGGGGGCGAAATCTCGAGCAGGGATGCCCACGACACCTCGCCTCCGGACTCCCAAGAACTCATGTAAGGAGATCTCTCCTCATCAGACCAAGAAGATGAGGGTTTGGGAGAAGAAGAGGGGGAGAATCTCAGGGATGCACCTCCCTCATTTCCACCACTGTGGATGAACTTAGGGAAATAATCCTGGGTATCGAGGAAGACCCGAGGCCCACCCTCATTAGTGCGGCCATGTCTTCCGAGGAACATGAGGTATATACCTCCTTCCTGAAGCAACATCAGGATTTTTTCCTAGAATTATACAGAAATTCCAGCACTCGATCCCGAAGTGGCGACGCATCACTTGGGTCTTCCAAAAGACCATCAGGGCTATAAAAAGGCCGCCAAAAGGGCGCATCCCTCACATGCCGCCAAAATAGAGGCTGAAGTAGATAATCTCATTAAAGCAGGCTTCATTCGGGAGTTCCAATACCCTATTTGGTTGTCCAAAAACATCCCTTTCATGAAAAAGAATGGAAAAATCCGCGTCTGCATCGACTTCAGAGATCTTAATCGGAATTTTCCAAAAGATGACTTCCCGGTTCCAATCACTGAGTTGTTAATTGATGCAACGTCTAGGTATGAGGCTCTATCGTTCATGGAAGGCTATTATGGATATAATCAAATCAGGATGGCACGAGACGACCAAGAATCTGCTGCCTTCAGGGCCTCTCAAGGGGTATTCTGTTACAGGGTTATGCCCTTTGGTCTCAAAAATGCTGGTGCCACATATCAGTGTGCCATGCATCAAATCTTTAAACCATTCCTGGGAAAATTCGTTGAATGTTACGTGGATGATCTAGTGGTCAAGTCCAGATAGTGCTCAGATCACCTGTCAGACCTTGAGGCCATCTTCAACAAGCTTTGACATTACAGCTTGAATATGAACACCTTGAAATGCGCCTTCGGGGTTACCTCTGGGAAATTCCTTAGCTTCTTCATATGCCAGTGTGTCATCGAAGTCGACCCTGAGAAGACAACAGATATCCTTGGATTGCCACCTCCCTGCAATCTCACCGAATTGAGGGGATTCTAAGGACACCTAGCCTATATTAGGTGGTTCATAGCCAACCTAGTAGGCAAATGTTTACCCTTCACCGGGTTAATGAAGAAGGGGGTCATGTACCGATGGACGAATGACTGCCAAGAGGCATTCAAAAACTTGAAGAAGTACCTCTTAAGCCCACCGGTGCCCATGCCCCCGGTTGAAGGAAGACCTCTCATCATGTACGTAATAGCCTTAGAGCGATCACTAGGAGCCTTCCTCGCACAAAAGAATGATGTCGGCAGCGAAAACAGCCTCTATTACCTCAGTCGAACAAAGATTGATACTGAGACTCGATACTCAAATATCGAGAAGAACTGCTTGACATTGGTCTTCGTAGTTCAAAAGCTGCGACATTATCTGCAACATCACGAATTCCATTTGGTCTCATGTAGTAACCCGCTCAACTATATCCTCAGCTGCCCGATGCTAACCGGACGCCTATCCTGATGGGTAGTCATCCTGTAACAGTTCGACATCCAGTTCGTGCCTCAGAAAGCCATCAAAGGCTAGACATTAGCAAACTTTCTGGCAGAGCACCCTTCGATAGGGACCACTGCACCGGATGCCGAACTACCTGACTAAGATATCTTCTCGATTCAAGAGGAGTTCCCAACATGGCAAATATACTTCGACGGTGCATCCCGAAGCCCAATCAGGAAGAGGATGGAGGATCCCAAATTCAAAAACATGGGTTTGGGGATAAAACACATGTCCCTAGAGAAGGCAGTCTTGCCATATTCCTTCCTCCTATCAGAAGGATGTACAAAAAATGAAGCGAAATATCAAGCTCTCATTGCAGGTCTGGAGCTCGCACTTCAGGCACAAGTACGACACCTTAAGGTAAAAGGTGACTCAAAGCTGGTCATCAAACAAGTCAATGGTGAATATGCTATTAAAAAGGAGGATCTAATCCCCCTGTTAGACCATTTTAGATGGCTAATGGATGAGTTATCCACAGAACGAACATTGACTTATATTCCCCAGTCCTAGAATGCTCAGGCTGATGCATTAGCCAACGCAGCCACAGCCCTAGCTGACCCAAACCGGGATGAAATGGTCTTCAGTATTGCTCACTGTCGAATGGTATTGCATTTTGTTCAAGCTAAGACGGAATAAATCCACGAAGTCAGTCTTGTCCCTGAGCCATATTCTCCTACCACCGACTGGATGACCCCCCTTGAAAACTACCTTCAATGGGGAGAGCTTCTATCAGACAGGGCTGAACGAGAGAAAATATGGAGAAGGGCAATCAACTTTGTCCTATATGGCGGCACGGGTTAGCAAGAGGTCCTCTAAAAATGAGGTCTTGACAAAGTGCTTCTTATATGCATTGATGGGGAGGAAACCACTGCTATAATGAATGAAGTACATGCCGGAGCATGTAGAGCACATCAACCAGGGACCAAGATTTCCCATCAGGTTCGAAGGCTTGGGTACTACTATCCCACAGTGGCACGAGACTGCGTGCATTTTACCACAAAATTCCACTCATGCCAGATTCATTCCAACTTCATACACCAACCCCTAGAGTTACTTCATCAAGCCAAGTACTCCTAGCCGTTTTCCATCTGGGGGATGGACGTCGTGGGACCATATCCTCCCACCACGGCCAAATAGTTGAAGTATATCCTCATGGAAACCGACTTCTATTCCAAATGGGTATAAGGCATACCCCTCAAGGAATTCGGGGAAAGGAATATTGTCAGATTTGTGAATACTAATATCATCACCAGATTTAGCATCCCTCATACCATACCAACGAACAACGGTACCAGCTTCTGCTCTACTGAATTGGAGAAACTATACCACGAGTATGGTATCAAGGCTAGCCACTCATCCTGCTACCATGCAGCGGCCAATGGACAGATAGAGTCTTTTAACAAGAACTTTTGCAACATCCTCCAGAAAATAGTGGACAAAGACAAGAAGTCATGGCCGGATAAACTCCTCCATGCATTGTGGGATTATCGAACCAAAATCTGCACCGCAACTCAGTCTACCCCGTACTCATTGGTGTACGACACAGAGGTGGTCCTGCCCATTGAACTCCAACTTCCCTCACTCCGTGTTTCCATATGTGATCAATTATCCGATGATGAGCAGTCAAAAAAGTGGCTAGGTGAATTGGAACAGCTGGACGAGAAGTGGTTGCACACTTTGCACCATCTGAAGGAATACCAGAACTAGATCGCATGAGCCTTCAACAAAAAGGTTCACCTCCGATCTTTCTTGGAAGGAGAATTAGTGTTGGTCCTTCGGACCCCAATGATACCTAGAAAGAAGCCTCCAAAGCGGGAGCCCAAGTGGGAGGGACCATATGTTGTACACATGTCCTACTCCAACGGAGCATATGCCCTGATCTCCATGGACGGACAATTTACAACGGCTCCTACCAATGCGATATTTCTGAAGAAGTATTTCACATAGAGACCAAGAAGTATTTCATCCTCACTGCATGAAGTTAAACTCCACAGACAAGATGATTTAAAAATGCCCCCTTTTCCCCGTGTATGGGCCAGACCTACACGGGGTGTATTCATTGTCCGAGTTGCATGACGTTAAACTGCCAAGCACCCAACGGTCTAATCTATATGAACTTAAACTTAGAGTATTTCATCCTCACTGCATGACGTTAAACTACACGGAAAAGATGATTTAAAAATGCCCCCTTCCCCCCGTGTACGGGCCAGACCTGCACGAGGTGTATTCATCGTCCGAGCTGCATGACGTTAAACGTCCAAGCACCGAGTAGTCCAAACTCTATGACCTTAAACTAAGAGTATTTCGTCCTCACCGCATGACGTTAAACTACACGGACAAGATGATTTAAAAATTCCCCCTTCCCCCCGTGTATAGGCCAGACCTGCATGGGGTGTATTCATCATCTGAGCTGCATGACATTAAACTGCCAAGCACCCAACGGTCCAAACTCTATGACCTTAAACTAAGATTATTTCATCCTCACCGCATGACGTTAAACTTCACGAACAAGATGATTTAGAAATTCCCCCTTCCCCCTGTGTACGGGCCAGACCTGCATGGGGTGTATTCACCGTCCGAGCTAGATGACGATAAACTTCCAAGAACCCAACAGTCCAAACTCTATGACCTTAAACTAAGAGTATTTCATCCTCATCTCATGACGTTAAACTGCACGGACAAGATGATTTAAAATCCCCCCCCCCCCGTGTACGGGCCAAACCTACATGGGGTGTATCATCTTTTATAAACTATGTGAGGCGTGATTCCTACCCTCGCAGGATATTTAGTGACGCCAGTATTCCACACCCTGGCCCAACCACCTCAAAAAGAAAAACAAAAATGCTCATTCCCTCGTGTACAGACCAGACATGCACTGGGTGTATTCACGTCCTCACCGCATGACGTTAAACTGCATGGAGTCCATCATTACCGCACGATGCTAAACTGCACGGATAATAAGAGTCAAAAATGATCCCTTCCCCACGTGTACGAGCCAGACCTGCACGGGGTGTATTCATTGTCCTAACTGCATGACATTAAACCACCAAGAATCCAATGGTCCAAACTCTATTACCTTAAACTAGAAATATCACGTCATCACCGCATGATGTTAAAATGCACAGAATATAATAATACCCCTCATCCTAACCACATGACGTTAAACTGTATGGACTCTATCCTCACCACATGACATTAAACTGCATGGATTTCAGAGAACTACATACAGCTTGATTCCTGCCCTCACAGGATATGTAGCGACACCAGGATCCCTAGTCCTGGCCCAGCCCCCTGAATAAAAGAGAAAAAAATTCCCTTTCCCCCCATTTGCGAACCAGACCGGCACGGGGTGTATAATCTGTCCTTACCGCATGACGTTAAACTGCACGAACTTCGTCCTCACCGCATGATGTTAAACTACACGGACTTTATCCTCACCGCATGACGTTAAACTGCATGGAATTCATCCTCACTGCATGACGTTAAACTACATGGACTTTGTCGCGACCCACCCAAGACACATGGTAATGCGAGATGGAGATACTCCTTGCACATTTGGATACATCCTCTCCATATATCAGACTCCATGATAAGATAATTATGGATCTCCATAACCACTCATGGCCATCGGAAGTGGAAAGTCATCAACCTGTGAAAACCTTTGCATGACTATGCATACCATGCCCTCAGCGGGTCTACATAATGATATCCCCTGGCTCATCTACCGAAGGAAAGATTTCCACAGGCGACACTCTTCCTAGCTATGTATGCTTACTAGCCTCAGAGCCTCCATACCATACCTCTGATCCAGAAGTTTATGGAAAAGTGGTTTACAAGTTCATTCCCCTTTTCACATCCAGGTGTTTCCAGTGTATCCCTATCTGGCTAGCCTATGTGTTCGTCAGTGGTTCACATAGTGACCTGCATCAACGAACATTAATCCAGGACTAGGCTACTTTGACTCAAAGGACAATTGCGGTGAAGATGTTACTTGTATATCAGGACACCATTATCCCCACATTCCTAACTCTACATTGTGAGCAATCACGGATTCTCATAACCATTCATGGCCATCGGAAGTGGAAATTCATCGACCCAGGGACAGCTTTGTATGACTAGGCATACCATGCCCTCAGCGGCTCTGCATAATGATAGCCTCTAGCTCGTCAATCAAAGGCAATATTTTCTCAGGCGGTACTTTTCCTAGCCCTGTACGCTTACTGGCCTCAGAGCCCCCACATCACACCTCCTGATCCGGGAAAACTCAATGTTGCAGTTCACAACCCTCATCCCCTACCTTGTTCCAAGTATATCAGAACATGTTGACCCAGTTATCCTTCGAGTGATTGCAGCAATAGTCACTCAATGGTCCGAGCTCTATGATCGATAAACTAGGAGTAATTCTTCCTTCCCGCAAGATGCTAAACTGCATGGAGTGAAGGAATGCCCCCAAAAGCAAGATAAATCAGTGCAGGGAGCTCTCTAAGCTTTAACATCAACCAGGGACGAGTATGCCCGACATGTTCAGACATTTCCTGCCTCGGTGACAGACTTCATGGCCTGGATAATTGCGGATCCTCATAACCATTCACGACCATCGGAAGTGGAAAGTCATCGACCCGGGGGACACCTTTGTAAGACTATTCATAACATGCCCCCAGCGGCTCTGCGTAATGATATCCCATGGCTCGTCTAGCAAAGGCATGATTTCCCGGGGTGATACTCTTCTAGGTCCGTACGCTTACCGGCCTCAGAGCCTCCGTGACATCTCTCCTAATCCAAGAAGCCTCAGAACCATGATTTACACCATCACCCCCCCCCCTCCACTCCATGGACATTCCAGGATACTCGGGCCTAGTTACATTCTAATCAAGAGCATCCTTTTTAACTACGTCCTCACAGTATCACGTTAAACTATACGGTCAATCGTCCTTGTTGCATGACGTTAAACTGCACAGCATTGGAAAGGAAAGAAAAATTACCCTCGTCCTCGCTGCATGAAGATAAAATGCACAACAACCACTAAATAATGCCCCTCGTCCTTACCGCATGATGATAAACTGCATGGTCAAACTTTCCACGGGTTCAATAAAGAACAGATGCTTTTCTCTGCTCTTCAGTGCACGGGTCTGATCGGCACAAGTCTCCGTCTCACACCTTTGTGAGAAGGGATTAATTCACCCATTCTCAGTAAATTTAGTCTAGATGTCTCCCCCAAATCCAGGTACCCTCTCATCATAAACCATACTCTACACTTAGAAAAAGCCGAACTCTCATAAACCACCCCTGGTGGTCCCAAATGTCAACTTCCCTGAAGTTTCTTGGCTATCGGGGGAATATAGTCATTGACCTAAGGACACCATTGCTTGACTATGCATACCATGCCCTCAGCGGCTCTGCATATTGATCTCCCCTGGCCCGTCCACCAAAGGCAAGATTTCCTTAGGAAGTGCTTCTCTCCGTACGCCCCTTGGCCCCTCAGCACCCATGTCTATCCCAGGATTCTGAAACCCTCTGAGCTACAGTTTACCAACCTCTTACACAACCCTGCCTAAATATGGTGGAACATCTTTGACAAGATTACTGAGAACCAGGAGTAGTCGTTCCATTTTAAATGATGTCCTAGCTGCATGACTTTAAACTACGCCAAGCCTCAACCATCCCTTACGCTAAATAATGTGTAGGGAAGTGGTCTCCTGACCACGCTTCTAATTAGTACGGATGCACCCAAACCCCTTTCAGAAGTCACACTCCCCTTCTGAGCCACCCCTGGTGGTTTTCATAATCTTCCATGCCACCCATCGTGGTTTCCATGACCTGGACTTCCATGAAGTCCCCTGGCCATCACAAATGGATAGTCATTGACTTAAGGACACCTTTGCACTACTATGCATACCATGCCCTCAGCAGCTCTGCATATTGATCACCCTTGGCCCGTCTACCAAAGGAAAGTTTTCCTTAGGAAATGCTCTTCTTACCTCTGTACGCCGACGCGGCTCCCATGCCCTGAGTCATGCCCTGCATGCCGTTCAAATTTAAATATGATTCACCCCACGTGCATCTGAAAAGTATTGAGACATCTTTTAGTCAGCTGGACCCCATTGGGGCCCTTGCCCCACCATGTTTGGTCAAAGCTGTTCGACCTAAAACATCAGTAGTGATAGTCTTGTCGGCGGGAATTTAAATTGCTCACAAAAAGAGGCACAAAACCTGTTAGGCTGAAAACCCGAAAAGGGTGACCTAAGAAAAAGTCAGGCTATACCCGCTAGGATCACACTAAAAGAGCCCAGGAAAAATCAGGGTATTAAAAGAAGAGACAAAAAGTTTGTAGGGATTTTCAACAAAACCCTTATAATAGTTAAACTATGCTCGCTGGACCCCATGGTCTAGGAAAAAGTCCGAGTTTGTTTTCCTGGGTTATGATTAATTCTGATTCAATGAATCGTTATCTATATGACAATTGTTCTCAGTAACAATCAAATTTCATAGCAACAAGTGATCGACAGAGACTGCATTTCGTTCGAAAAAAGGGGGGGAAGATGCCCACAAACTGTGGTCTCTCCCTCACAAAAAAGGGGGGAGGGGTAATTAAAATAGAGGGTACAAGAGTGGATTTGATAGTCATAAAAGAGCTTGACTCTCCCTCTCCACCAGATCAGCAACCGTGTGGTGGATGTCGTTGCAGGACTGTTCCAACACAACCTTCTCCATGGCTTCAATCTCAACCACCAAACGAGTACGCTCCATTGTTGTTTGGAGATCATTGATCCATTTTCTAGTGGTTTCAATACGGATGGTCATAGTTGAAAATCGATTCCTCAGCATCACTGCCCGTTCTTCACATTCATGCTACTCAGAGGATAGAACGGCCGCCTGATCTCGAGAGGAAGCCTCTTGTGCCGTCAGTTGATGAAGTCATATCGTGGCTTCCTCCAAGGTCCGGGTCCCGCAATGAGCATCAGCGAAGTGGGAAAGTTTGTGTTCGCTAGTGGAAGCTTCCTCACGAGCCATGAAAACTTGGAAAGCAAGGGAATGGAACTGTTGATAGTCAAAGCCACCTGACCCTAAACCCAGGAAGAGTTGTTGAAGAGCTTCGGTCTTAGTGGTCATCTTAGCTAGAGGTGTTTCGGCGACGATCTCTCACATTCGGGGCCAGGCCCACCTGTGCACCGCCCGGTGGTCCGCCATGGCATGAAGGTCTTTGGTGTCCTCTCTAGATGTCACGGGAACGAAATTTGGCATTGAAACCAGCACAGGCATGTGCTCGCAGGAATACGGTTCCGAAGCTGGAATGTCTGGAGCCTCTAACCTCGGTTCAGGCTTGGGGACCAAGTTTCTAAGCCCGGTATCGACTGATGAAACTTTCGGGATGGTCTCATTGGGACACGAAACCATAGGGTCGTCCTCATACATGCACAAGAAGGATGAATCTGTCTGAACTGCGGCCACCGCAGGGCTGGGAGAGGAATGTTCTCTGAGTCGCTTTGATCGACGAGACATCAGTCGATCCACCCTTAAAACTAATGAGGAAGGTGTGGTGGATGCAGCAGCCACCATACCTCCTGATTTGGGAACCTACTAGACAACCTTCCCTAGGATCCCATCAGGATAGTATTTTACCCATGTTTTTCCATACTTCATGGAAAGGCCAGCGGCTGCCCCCACAACAGGCAGGGGAATACTCGCGTCAGATCCCTCCTGCGTCAGCATCAGCCACCATTGATGAAGTGTGGCCGAGTTCAGTCCTTGAGACTGAGGAGGGGGAACGGAATCTTGGAATTTCATACACCCAAACTGGAGAGAAAAACGATATGGGACATACAGCTGGTACAGAGAAACCCCGTCGATCCACGCGGATAGAAATCCGTCTCACAGAGCGATCATGTAAGAGAACTCCTCCAGGATCCCTTGGCAGTTGTCAACTAAGACGCTAGAAGGGGTGGGGTAAGGAGTGAAATAAAACTGGGAAAATTCACTCAGATGATCGAGGACTTCACTAGGGCTGAGGGATTTTAGGCGAACTCCAACTACATCAAGCAGGGTAGGCCGAAAAGTAGGAAGTGGTATGACTGTGTTGTGACGATACTCATAGCAACGACAATGATCCGCTACCCAGCCGTACAAAAATTGAAATGGCCCACTCAAATGGAAGGGTGAACTGCCCTTCTATATGTGACCCAACAGTTCATAAATGTGAGCCAATGTGGGCACAGCCAAGTTCATCAGGTGGCCCTCTGCCAGCTCAACTGCCATCATAAGGGTGCAAGCCCTGATGCCGGGATTACTATCCCGAGAAGGAAATAGCCATCTGCTCAAGAACATAGCAAACAGACCGGCCAACCGGAGCATAGTTGACACACCATGGTGCACCTCGTAACCCCATGAAAGGTAGTCGCCCGCCTCCAGAACCGCCCAGTTGGAACCTGGGTGGTTCGTGACTGCAGAGAAGGATGTGTCCTAGGGCGCTTGATCTTCAGCACAGGACCAGTAGTGTTCAGAAATAACCCTACCCAGGTACCATAGGGGATAAGAGAGCGGGCACGCAACGCCTGGACCAATTACTACTCTTCCGTAACCAACAGATCCTTCGCCAATAAAGGCACATGTTCGACGTTGTCCCATGCGTCGGGAGTGGGAAGAAATTCGTCATACATCTCGCCAGTAATCGACAGTCCTCCTATCTGGTAGATGTCCCACAGACTAATGCGGATTTCACCATGGACAAGGTGGAAAGTATTAGTACTTGAACACCAGTGGCTGAACAGGTCAGACAGGATCGGAGATGGTGGGTAAACAGCAAATTGAGAAGCCCACACTGTGGAGTATAGATTGACCGCTTCCAGTGAATCGGGAGACTCCCAACAATGATGATGTACCCAGAAAGCCCAGGACCAATCATTTGAGAAGATCCCACCAGACCGAAGATCCCACCTGGGAACCCACCCCGCGTCAGGATCCCTTCGAACAAGGTTGATAATAGAAGGGTAGTCCTTAAGGACAGATTTCTGAGAAAAGTCTTGAGTGCACTGATCTCTTTGGGTCCAGACAGAGCCCCTTAGAATAAATGTGTTTTTTGGACCAGAATTAGAGATTATCTCCTCGGATTGGGTAACGTTTTCCTGAATGCATTTTGACGGCACTTCCAGGAAAGGAGAAGGGAGACCTAGGAAAGTAGGGGGGATTGGGACGTCATCCTGAAGACCGAAGCCGTAGAGCGGGAGCCGATTTGATAATGGATAACTCAGAAGCTCTGGAGAGAGCAAGTTGTTCAATACACCATCATCAGGAATGATGGACAGACTAGGGTCTTCTTTGACGCCCTCCGCTCTGTGAATCACAGTTGAACGTCTCCCTGAGCCAGTTGAGAGGGGCGCTGCAGTAGGCCTCGGCACAGAATGAGGGGGAACCATATTTTCTCCCTGCATAACGAGAGACAATAATTTCTTAGTCCGGAATAAAAATCTGTACAAAAATAGCCAGATATATGGCTAAGGAGCCTTCATAAGCAAAGCCCGCAAGGAGGCCTTGGAGGACGGTTTGCGATGACATCATCCCATGAACCAGCCCTTCATGAAATCAGTCCGCAAAACCCTGGCCTGTGAAGCGTTGGCTAGGAAACCGCGAACCAAGTCGCTCCGTAGAATTTCAATCCCGCGTTTATGTGATTATGTTTAGTACACTCAGACACTTCTAAATTTCAAGAGATTTTAGTCCGCAGAGCATCGAAACCGCGAAGAAAGTTCCTTCGTAACCCATCATCACTTACTTTTTAATTAATTAAGAGTAATGGTTCTGCAAACCATCTATGTTTCAGGACCACTTTGAATTGGAATGGCCTCCTCTTCATTCCGATCAGACCCCATTCCAATGGGGGCATTTTGTAGGGTCCTTAAAAATCCGCAAAAGAGATTTTACCCAAATCCCCCAAAGAACTGGGGAAAATAGTCAAAGAAGGAACACAAACAGGACCGGTCCGTGAATCGGTCCCATGGAAATGTAACGTGGCCAGACCCCGTGAAGAGACCCCTCTGCGAAACATTGTCATTCGCGAAATGGAGGCTGAGAGACTCTGCGGTCAGGAGGCAGGATGGGCGCCAGTCGGGTTCACCGTCATGAACCTCCCCAACCACGGACCGTGTCGACTGGTTGAAGCCGCACCCAGTGTCGTTCGTGTAATAGAGGTGGAACCCTCCGTAGACATGGAGCACTCCCTTAGTTTTCCTCGCAGAGGGGGTGGGAAGCGTCCAATACCCACCATAAATCGTGGATTGACCAAGTCAGTTGTAAACCGGGTATTCGGTCATGGACCTCTGCAAAAGTTGTTGCGTGACCGCATATATATCCATTTCCACACTCTTTAAAAGGAGGCTAAAGGGGGAAAGAAAAATGGGTCGGAGAATTGGAATTGGATTCAGAGGGATTGGAGATTCGGAAAGAGATCGGTAGAATGAAGGCTTCAGATTTCAAAAATAGCGAAATTCCCATCCGCGAACCACATCAGGTATACGAATTAACAAGGAATTGGAAAATGCATAATAACTTGGTGAACCGCAAACCTAAAATAACAAAAAACAAGGAAAACTATGAACCATACCCCCTCTACGGATGAATTCCCCACGGACCAGGGAGTTTATGCCTCTTTTCCCATCTGTCGTAATGCATAGCACTCTCCTACGCGGGTGAAGTCCCGACCGACGAGCCTCTGACCGGCACCGCCCTTGGCCACCGCTGCCTGCCTAGAACCCTCCGCAAACCACCCTAGTTTTTGGATCAAACCCAAACCTGTGAACCACCCTAGTTCATGGATCAAACCCGAAGTCGCGAACCACCTTAATTCGCGGGATGCCAATCAGTCTACGGACCACCCTGGTTCGCGGACGGCTTCTCCAGCCGTGTGGAACTTCCCCACATGAAGGGTACCACCACCCATACCTCTTAGTGGCTCTCCAAATACTTCGGTGTTCTCATTTCTCGAGCCAGATAAAATACTTCCGATCCAGCCAAGTCCTCCATGACTCCCTCATTGGCCTATTCATCGGCCCCAAGCCGAGGCCTCCACCAGAGCCACCGGACCCGTGTAGTGTAACCCTCAGGCGCATTCAGCACGCCGTTTTGAGTTCAGATACCCATGGTAAACAGGGGACAAGGGGTTTCCCCAACCTTTGAGCAGATTCCCAAAGCGTTCCTAGGTCCACATTCCCACGGTAATGAGGGGTCTGAGCTCGGGAATCCCTTTTCTGCCTCTCTACTTGTCAAGGGCTTCCCAAGGATGGTAAAATACCCATCAGAAGGAAGCCCTCATGCACTGTAAGAGAGAAGATGGGGACAGGAGCACCCCCTTTCCCTCTCCCGTTGCGCTTTATCACTATGGGGCTCCTTAGAGTGTAAGCCTCAATCTATCGCCATGGGCCGCTCCACGCGTAAGCCCCACTCCATTTCTCATGGGTTCACCTTCTGCGACGTGATCCTCTTTTCCCTGCTGCCTCTTTTTTCTCACATCGAGCATGACTCACGTGGTCTTAGAGTAAGCATCGACCATGACATCCTCTCATGGGCCTCCTCAGAGTGTAAGCCCCAATCCATCATCTTGGTCCTCCCCAAAGTGTAAGCCCCAATCCATCACCTTGGGCCTCCTCAGTGTGTAATCACCAATCCATCATGGGCTGCGTCAGAGCATAAGTCCCAAGGCAATTAGAACTATATGTAATTTGATCCCTGTCTCCTAGGCAGGGTACGTAGGAAGCCTCCCCGAGGTTCAAGCCCAACAACGGGTCATTCCGACTCCCTTTCACATCAGTTTACCAATATCATGGGGCTCCTTAGAGTGTAAGCCCCAATACATAATGGGATACCTCAGAGCATAAGTCCCAAGCCAATTCGATCTACCGGGACTTTGATCCCTGTCTCCTAGGCAGGGTATGTAGGAAGCCTCCCTGAGGTTCAAGCCCAAAAACGGGTCATTCTGACTCCCTTTCACGTCGGTTTACCAATATCATGGGCCTTCTCAACGTGTAAGCCCCAATCCATAATGGGCTGCCTTAGAGCATAAGTCCCAAGCCAATTAGAACTATGTGGACTTTGATCCCTATCTCTTAGGAAGGGTACGTAAGAATCCTCCATGAGGTTCAAGCCCAACAACAGGTTGATCCGACTGTCTCCACATCGGTTCACCGAGCTGTTCCCAGCACCGTCTCAATGAGTCCAGACTCCACGGGGTCATTAATCCAACGAGGGATGGTAAAACTCAGGACTAAATGATTCTGAATCCCCTACGTCCATTTGACCATTGCCCACTAGGGTTAAATCCTTGGATATTATGTTTGGGTATAAACCAAAGATTTTCGAACATATGAATACGTCTTAAATCTATAAGAGAGTCTCGGAACAGGCAGTAATTCCCCCCAAAAAGGGTGTGATGAACCCGACTTCCCATCCTCTCAACCAATGTGAGTTCTTAAGAGTTGCTGGTCAGACCATCTGGCGAATGCCTACCTTTGGAAAGTAGGTCCATCAATCATTGGATACGGAGCTGTTGGGTGTTCTGAGGCCGAAATCCAAAACCACGAAACAATCCCACTAATGTTTTATCATCCTAGTTTGCAAAGGTTAACTAAACCTTAACTTTAATACAAACTATAGTGGGACAAACTTTTCACGCATACATATTACATCTTCTATATGAATATTCATCACATTATAAAAACACACACATGAGTATCATAATGATTTAGTTCCATTGGTGACTAGGTATAAAATATTCTTATTTATTGAAATATGTTTAATGTTCCCCAAAAATATCTCCACATTTAGTACTCTTTATAGACATAACCAACTTAAAACATTATTCATAACCTGGGGGGAGGAAATATAAGAAAGGGTGATCTTAGAAGATCATTATGGGTATGAAAATATGTAACCATAACATGAGATAAGGGTATAAGAATGTGAGAGTGAAATATGAAAAATATACCATTCATATCAAAGATAAAAATATTGAGTCATGGAATAAATAATGGAAGTTTATAAGACATTAATCTTAAAAATCAAATAACATGATCCAAGAGAGCATAACATTGACATGATATATGGTATTTTTTCAAACACATAATCCTATAAAATTATTTCTTTAGTAATCAAGTCTCATCTCCAAAACTATATTAGTTGAATGGTTTCACTCCCAATACCACCATAGTGGTTAAGGATAACTACCAAGACTATCATAGTGGTCAGAGTCCCTGAAAAAACTGGTTTAACACCCCATTCAGATCCTATTTATCTCATGAGATACTGATCATTACCCAATAAATTTTAGGGAGATATAGGTCTCACCCATCTTTTTTATAATATAACCAATCTCACATAATGATAATCATACATATGTGTGCCAAAATATCATAAAATATTTATCATATCACAAACCATGAAAAAAATGGGTTTTATAAACATTTCATCATAAAATAACCTATATAATAGAAATAGTTTTGATAATAATTTAATCATTTCATCAAAGAATAACCGATGGAAAAATAATTGGTTTCCATAAGAATTTTTGCCATGGTATAACCCATGGAAGAGAAATCAGTTTCATAAATTTCTTTTCCTCAAAAACATAAACCATCCATAGAAATAAAAATAATGGTATCCTTATATCATATCCCTAGTAAAGAATAAGTTTCATAAAAGGATGTCATTTTAGATGGAAAATGGTTTTGAAAGATAATTTGGAACATTTCTTTAGGAAAATAAATTTTCATTGAAATCACTTTTTAATAAAATCATAAAATATTTGATAAATCATTTTCTTTGAAAATAACATTGAAAACTTAGAAATGAATATTTAAAATCATTTAAAAATTTCGTGAGAAAAATATACTTTTCACTTCAAAAAAAAAGAACTTTTTTTAAAATAAAAAAAATCAAATAGTTTTCCTTGAAAGTAAACTCGAAAAATTATAGAATAATATTCCATGAAAATAATGGTCATGATGGTGGAAATTATTCTCAAGCTATACATGTTAAGACAATGATTCCATCCATGTTTTTGATAAAATAAAAATGTTCATTGTTTGGGAAAGGACATGAAGATTCCTTTCAAAAAAATTGTAAAAATTAAAAAATGGGTAAAAATTTAATTAATAAATCATTTAAAGAATGTTAGAAAATTTATTGAACACATATTTTGAAAGCATGATTTTAGAAGAAAATTTTTTTTTTGAACGAAGAGAAAAATGAATAATATTTTTATTAGAAATATTACTTTGAACTATTAAGTACATAAAGTGAGGAAATGAAGGGGAAACATTTATTATCAAAACATAAATAAAGGATAATAAGATTAATGGTTTCCTTGAGAGATAGATCATAATATTTCATCATTGTAAGCATAATCATGAACAATCCTAATAAATGAGGAGATTATAACATAAAACCCTTACCACTTTGGTAACTTTGAATCATAATCCCCCTAAATGAATAAAATTTAATTTAACCTAGAATATAATTAAAATAAATAAATTCATGATATTACATGTCCAAGTGTCTATATATCCACCATATAAAATATGATAGGTGTAAAACAAAACATATTTCTCAAAGAATAAAAATTGAGACAAAAAATATGTTACCGCTTTTGTATATTTGGAATTGTAAACCAAATAAAATAAATATCATAAAATGGATATGTAAATCAATATAATTTTCTTAATAATAATCATAAAATATATTCATGATAAGTATATACACCTCAAAAAAGGAATAAGTGGTGCATATGGCATGTATCTCAAAGATATAAAAAGTGAGAGGAAAATCCATTACCTAAAGAGTGGACTTCCTTCATACACATTTGGGAATAAAATATAATAAATATAACATTGTTTTAATTATATAAAAATATCTATACACATATGTATCATACCATATATTATGTACTTATGAATTTTATTATCTGTTTATCAACAATTCATTATTAAAATCACATTTTGGGTACTAACTACTTTGTTTTTCATGTTTGTCTTGATTTTTTATTTTCGATCCTCTTACATAAAAAATGGTTACATCATATATAGAATTGTGACCATGATATAAATATCATATATAAATATATACATTATATATTTATTTATAGTAATCCATAAATTTTAGAGATAAAAAATGAAATACATCGTTCATGGAGATGGTAGGTCTTACGTACGCATGAATGTTGTTTCCATTTTCCCAACGTAAATAAAGAAATAAAGGTAGATAATATATTAAAATTAAATAATAGTTTATATTCCATATATATCATATATATGTTTTTTTAAAATATTATTACCTTCCATGTAAATAGTAATGATGAATAATCACATCACTTCGCAAGTCGGTAGTCCACCATACACATGAGGGATGTTATTGTATTACCACAGAATGGAAATTAACGAGGTATATTTAACATCATAATTATATTACTATAAATATGTTACCAATATCATATATATTAATTTAATATATCTATATTACCATCCACATAAAATATAATTGAAAAACACATCACATCGGTTCGCGAAGCGGTAGTCCCCTATACACGCAAGCAAAATTATTTCTTTCCAACGCGTATAGAGAAAATAAAGTAGAAGTGGTATTAAAATTTTATTCATAAAATATTGTAATAAATATAATATATAAACATTAAATCCATCATTATATCTAGCTATGAGAGGTGGTGATGGGAAATGAAAAACATCGGTTCGTGAGGCGGTAGTTTGCAGTACCTATGAGTAATGATTTCATATCCCATTTAATGAATGTGGAGATAGTTGTTGGTAATTAAATTAACATAACAATATATAAGTATATGTAAGATAATGATATTATTATATAATCATGTTTTAATAATAATTTAAGGATTTGTAGGAATAGATAAAATAAAATTCATGGTTAGGGATGTTACCTCTCCTTCGGACAAATACTTTTGGTTTTCACCAAAATCCTTCCTAGGTAAAAAGTTATGTTGACCATATTAGATATTATAAATTATTATTATCACAATTATGAAATCAAATTTCTCAAATTTAATTCAGATAAGTAGGAAATTTTAATTTCAAATTAATCTCCAATATGCAACGAGAAAGCTGTTTTCCAAAGAGAAAATGTTCAAAAGTTTAAAAACAATATATCAATATTCAATTTTAAATTTATTATAATTAAATAATTCGATTAATAGATATATAATTCCACTAATTATTCATTTAAACCATATTAAAATGATATTTAATTTTTAAATTCTTTTAAAATAAATGACAATTCTTAATAAAAACAAATATTTTTTACTATTCATTAAAAAATTTATCTTCTCAAAAAATTCTCAAAAATTCACCCTCACATAATTTTTAAATTATTATATTAAAAATAATTTATTTTTTTAAAATAAATTTTATAAAAGTGGAAGAAATTAATTTAAAAAAAAATTATGCAAAAGCTGGAAAAACTTCTTTTTTGGAAAATAAAGTGTTTAAGCATAATATTAGTTTTATTCTTATCTCTTTTCTAGAAAACACATAAGATGAATTTGAAACATTTAATTCTATAAATAATAGATAAATTTAATTGAAATCATTAAAAAAATTTGTTAAATTTACTAAGGTAGAACACATTTTTTGTAGAAAAATAGTTTATCAGAAAAAATATTTTCTTTATTTTCATATAGTTTTTTTTAATTTCTAATTAATAATTCACCAAAAGAATCCAATTTATATATATTTTTAAACCATATATTTTTATAATTTTTATTATTCCTATTCATACCCACCATTTAAATGTATAGGTGATAACTATAATATTAAATAATAATATTTTAATTGTATATTGTGTTTCATTTAAACTCAGTATTATATGTAATGCAAGATAAACTCAGTGTTGTGTGTAATTTAAGATAAAATTAGTGTTTCATGTGAATTAAGATAATCTCAATGTTTCATGAAATGAAAAATATCAAAAAGTTTAAATTTATTTGAAAATATATATTTCACAAAATCTTGGGGTGTTAAAAATATTACAAATGAAGATTGATTTATTAGGGTCAATTAGTTGATGTAACAAATTTCATCTAAATTGAATTATTTTGCCTCTACTTCTTATTGGATTTTGGAGGGGGAAACTTCTCTATACCAACAAAAAACATCAACCAAAATTAATATTTTCCATTGGATCATTCCATTAATTTAAGAAGTATAAAATAAATAGATAATGATGTACACTTTTCTCAATTGATTAATCTTCCCAAGCCAAATGACACAATATTTATAGTAATCACTATGAAAAAAACAATACACTCTTTCCTACTAAGTTATCCACTATTTAATAACTTTTCATAATTTTAATAAAATAATACGTTAATATTATGTTTAAAATGTACAATATAAGTGAAGTCAATATCACTTTACAAATTCAATGAAAATAAACATAATTACCATCCAAAATAAAACTCTAAAAGGGGGTAATTGAAACACCAAAAAACCATAAAAATAGCATAAGGCCATTATCCACTTCATATTTTCCAAAAAATTAAATAATTCATCAACTTAAATCATGAATATTGGTTGATTACACAATCAAAAATCACTAAAAATACAAATGAATAAACAAGAATCTAATAAAAACCCAAAAAAATATGCTGATAACAAAACAATGGGCACCACAAGAAAAGCACCAATGTTGAAGAAAATTTTATTCAATACACATACACTGGATAATGAATAAAATACATTTCACCCTAACCCAACACCACCAATGTACATAGTCACCTTCTTGAAATTCTATCACTATATTATCAATGCACCTACACCACTAAAGAGAATATACATGGATTGCCTACCTAAAATGTTTCCTAAGAGTATATCAGAGAGGAAAAACTAAATCAATTGAACAAGAGATAAGAGAACTAGGAGCATTAAATCCTCCACTATGTGAACAAAGTAAAATAGGGCCCAATAATAAGGGATATCCATAAGTTTTTATCACATAGTAACACTGATAAGGATAAACAATAACTAAAATATGATATTGAACATATCACAAACACCAACTACCTCTAAAAAAACTTTTATAAAACTTCATCATGATCCATCATCACACCAAGCATCCCAACCATATCCAATGATATATAAGCCTCAAGTTATATAAGGATAAATGAATTCATCTTGGGGATATATTATTGGAAAATATAACAAGTGTAAAGACTGTAGATGGTACCTGGGAAAGCCTATAAATGAAGACATATCTTGGGGGTTGGATCTATACAGAAAAACACACCAAGTAATAACCAAATAATGGGGGATCAAAAATTGGTAATAAACCATGGGAAATATGAATCCAAGTAAGGAATAAGACGAATGAATAATGTGAAGGGGTCCATCCACGAGGAAGAAAAAGAAAAATTATGGAAAGATAAAACAATATATAAAAAGTATCAAAAAAACCTCCATTAATGAGGAGGAAACACCATGAAAAGAGAGTTGAGGAACAAAGAGATGAAATGGGAGTGTAATCACCAAAATAACTAGACACCAAGATCTCCCTTCTGAGTAATTTATTTAATGAACCATAAGAGATGATAAACAAATGGAGAAGATTCCACTATTTTATAGGGTATCCATGGGCTATCTAAATCTTCCAAATCTTGTAAAGTAACTTCTTCAAGACATGGTCTTCTAGAATCCTAGTGAAAGGATGGAATAAAATAAGAGATTTAGGGTGTTTTATTTTTTATTATTTTTTTATAGAATTCAGTTACACAAAAATAGATACCATGATCCCTTTTATATATCAATATAAGGACCTTCCTTGGAATAAAAAACATTTAGTTATTAAAAAAATATTTCATTAATGTTTTATATTTTAAAAAATATCAAATCTTTTCTATTAATTTGTGATCAATTTTTATTTTTTAAATAATTATTCTATATTTTAAAACTCCTTAAATCATAATTTCATTATAATCAAACCAAAAATGATAGATTAGGTGTAATTTAAATAAAATTATATGCATTATCATATAATGAATGCATTATCATGAATAGAACCATGATGTGGAAACAACCACATTGAAATGGATTACCCCAGATCAAAATAATACATGGTTAATACCACCATTTCAATGTTTTAAATATGGTTTATATTTCTATCAATATCTCATTAACATTAAAGTCTCATAGACTCATTGCAGTTTCACCTTTTATGACATCATATATAAAAACTTTTGAAATAATATCTAAAACTCCTTTTGGTTATTTTTCCAATAATTTTCTTTGGAATAAAATCATTCATTTTTATTAAATGCTACATTATATACACCAATTTTGTGAAAATTCATTCAAATCATTATTTGGATATCCTATAAAACACTTTTAGGTATTCTCAAAAAGTTTTATATAAATATTTTATCAATAAAAAATCCTAATTAAAATAATATATAATTGTAACCCCATGAGAATTTTTAGTATTTACAATAATTATAAATTCCCTACTCTGTAATTTTTATAAAATATTATCCTCTATAAAATATTCAATAATATTCAAGATACAAAGGGATCTAGTATGATCACTGTCAAACACATGTATATCCATATATGTGTCATCAAAAAATATCATATACAATACAAATAATTAATATAATATTTTTATCCAATATATCAAGTAACCATGATACAATGAGTATATCAATATTTTAGAAGCAATTCATATGTTATAGTTTATCTAAGTATAGATTGGCTAAATAGGTCAAAACATCACATTTAATTCACCTAAGTAGACAACCGAAACACATCAACTTTATCCAAATATATAAGAACATCACATGTGACTTTTCAAAATATGATCACACACTTCTCCAGTCTATAATAATAAATGTCATAAATTTCATAAATGTAATAATATTTATATAAGAGTACAAATTAAATCTTGGTTAAACATTAACAGAGTATATAATCAACAATATAGAAAATCTCCCCATATTAGCGCATCCCTAAGGTTTAAAAATAAAATATATCAAATTATGAGGGTCCTTATGTCTGGTATCATGTCAACCTTAGGTAATGGGGATTTAATATGAAATATACACTCCTCATATACAAATGAAATGGTGTTTTTCCTTTAGAGGAAAAGGAAGTAAGGGTTAATACTTAAAATAAACATCCCAATTACACATTTCATTGATGAATGAAAAATAATAATGTTTATTTGAATGAGGATAACAAAAAATATAATCTGGGAAATATTTAAAAAAAATTAAATTAAAATAATTATTGAATTTTAATAAATATCTAAAAATATAGAATATAAAATAAAATAAAGCAATTGATTCAAATTATGAAACACATAGAAGGTAAAAAATTAATGTTATAAACATTTTTTAATTTTAATTTTTATCAAAGGAAAAATATAATACAATAAAAATATTATTATTATTATAATTATCATTATTTTATATAAATTAAAATATGTGTTGGAATAAATTTTTTCTTTTTGAATTGTATGATAATGAATGTATGTATAAAAACATTACAACATCACACCTCATGGGAAACTCAAACAGGTATCAAAATAACCTAAAAATACTACATTGTGTGATAGATAATGATAAAGGAAACACCATATCCTTATAGAAGGGACACCTGAGAAAATCCACTATATTCCAACGTATTCCATGGACTCCGACAAAAGATCTTGTCACACCCTAGTTTTTTTCATGTTTAAAGTAATTTTTCCCAGTTTACTTACCTTATATCCCTTCTGATCATTCTTATTCATCTTTTTTTTATTTTTAGATAGATATTATGGTCTATTATTTAATCTTTTGATCACAATATTGTCATGGGGGGTCCACCCTAGCATGGTGGGTCTTCCTCGTAGGAAGAAACACTTAGGGTGGAGGTAGGCTATATCAAGGTGTCACCCATGGTGAGTTTGAGACTCATAAGGATGGAAATTACAACCCTTAAATAATAAACCCCTAGAGGTAGCCATTTTATCTAGGTAATATGTATTCCAATGCCATAGATATCCTCATGATGGGATGGCAAGGCCTCCATACAAAGATGGATAGGTCACACTACATCATGGTGAAACCTCAGTAAATGTTTCGAATTGAATAACTCCCAATTGGAAATGGAAATTTCACACCAAGCTAGGGTGAGACCACTGTCACCATTTTGGATGTCCCATGAAATAGGGAACCACATCATTGTGCAGTTCATCCACACCATGGTGAGGCCTCTATAGAAACTTTTATAAATGGGAAATTATAATGCTACCCTGATATTTTTTAAACCAACTAACCCCCCCCCCACCACCCATTTATCCTTCATTTTGAATCATATAACCCTACTATGGTTGAAAATACCTCTTCATATCTCTTATAACTCCATTTCAAGTGGGGTTTTACCATGAATCTTCAAGAAATAATCTATTAAGAAATTTCTTCCCTCTCATCGTGAATATTTTTTTCTTTCCTTGTCACTATCACTTTCTCCTAAGGCAATGGAAGATTATAGTTTGTTTTGTATGAATATAAAAATTATATTTTGGATATTTTGTTTTTTCATTCTCTTATTAAGAAATTTTAAATTCTTTTATTATGTATTCCAAACATTAATGACTGGATAAGTTAAATTAAGTAGGTAGTTTCACAAGTATTATTTGTTTCATAATCTATAAATTATCTTACGTTTCAAATGAATTTTTTAAATTGTTTAAATAATGTTTAGAAATTTTTTAAATCCATTATATAAGATATACGTGTTTGGAAATGGTTCCCCTTTAGTTTTTTAATAAATTGTAATGAGATGCATGTTTTACATGGTTTTTACGTGATTATTGTGTAGGGTTTGATGAAATTACCCAGATGAAATAATTGAAATAATTAAATAGATATTATTAAAAATGTAAAACACATGGGAGTGTGAATATTTAGGTGGGAGGATGAGTAAAATCATGAAAAGTAAAGGTTTTCCCTCCCTATAATTAGATTCATGTTATAACACTAACTAATAATGGTAATATTATGATAGGGAGTAACTTACTAAGGTGGCACCTTCTCACTAGCCCTTGAGATTACTCACCCTAGGTTTATGAAAAAACTTTTTTAAGACTAGTTTGATCAACGAAATGGGTGAGGATCCTATATTATTATAGACTTAGAAACATAAAGGCATCCCCATGATTCTTTTTTCAATTATTTTTTTACTTAATATTTTCATTTAAACTATCAAATATTTTTTATTTCATCACTTTAAAAAATGTTAAAATATATTTTTGTTATATTTTATTTCAAAACTATTATTCTTGGTATTATCTAAAAAATAATTTTTTATATAAAATCAAATTTATCCTACTGGGTTGGTTTTTCTCACATTGTACATACGCCCTATGGGTATATGTAGACCTTTTTTGGTATATAAAAGTAAAATAAAGTCATCACTTTGTATCAAAAGGTATTATATTTAGTGGAGCATAGATTGAGGGTGGTGACATGGTGGGACTAATCTCTCATGACACATGGGGATAATTATATGATTTTTCCATATTTTTTGACTAAGTTTTTATACCCCTCATGTATCACCTCTGCAGCCACCCATCATATTCTCCTTCATATATATATATATATATATATATATATGTGGTTGACTTATCCTTTTTATTATATCATGTTTATTACTGGTGTTTTTTCTATGGTTATGGTAACTTATTTGATATTTAATTTATGAATCTTATGTTAATTCATTTAGTACCTTATTTTACTCCATTTGGGATCATGACTTTCATATAAATAATAAGTTTATGTCAGGTTCTCGGTTTGGTTCCATCTATTGTTTTTATTCAGATAGCCATTCCCAATAGTGTTTCTTGATGACTGGGAAATAGTTTCCAACCCATGGGGATCAAGAACACCCTTTGTTTCATTACATGTACTGAATTAGTGTTTTTTTATGGATGTCCCAGGTTGATTCCTAACTCTTCTGCCAATAACAACTACCACTATCAAACAGCACCACAAACCACCAATATTAGCTCTATGAAAAATGTTGTAGATCCATTATCACCAATCCCATCTTTAAAATATAAATTTATATCATAGACACAACATGTGTGGGAATAAGGCCCATGTAATGGTGAGTATAAATATAAACATTATGACATTCCAAAATTAAAAATTAAAAGCGTGAGATGAAAATTTATCTCAACTCCTTGAAACTAGATTTTAATCAGTGAAACAAATAAGTAAAACAACTAGTTATGATTTATAAGGACAGAAACACTAGATAAAAGTTATGTTTCCTACAAATATAGATTAACTCTATAAATAATAATATCATAAAATAATTAAGTACCCCAAATAATTAAAAAGGATTTTAATTTATTTTCAATCATGTTTGAGAAAATTTGGAATCTTATGGGATGTTATTGGAGTTAGTTGGAATGTTTTTAGAAGGTTTTAAAAAATCTTAAGTGATTTGAAGTATCTAAATTTTATTTGAAGTATTCCATAATTCTATATATTATGGTGAATATAAATATGTCTCAAACAATGTATGAGTCATCCATAGAACAAGATGATCAGAATATTTACAAAGTTAAGAAAATTCCATGATAACATATTATTAATTTATCGACTAGAGTTTTATATTTTGACCAAGGAAGAGGAATCATATAAGATATTTTGAATCACTATATGGATCATGTGTAATAGTATATGAGTTATCCTGAATTATATTATGATTCATTTCAACTTTGGGTTGAAAATTGTTAAAGGCGCTCGTACTGCATACGAGTCATTTGAACTAGCATAGGAGTCATTCAACACTATGTATGAATTATTTTTGAATTTCTATATGTGTCATTTGGAATATTAATAGGTGTTATTTTTGAGTTAACTCATATAAATATAATTCATTTTTGAGATTATTATATGTCATTTTTAGGCTATGATATATGTGTACGAGTGATTTAGGTCACTGTATGAGTCAATTCCTCTCTAAAAATTGGATATTTTTGGAGAATATATTAAATATTTCCATAAATATATATTTATAAGAAAATATAACTAGATTACGATCTATATATTATTTACAAATTAAAACATAACATTTAAATTATGGTTTGAGCTGGATTTTGGAGAACTGAAAAGGGACGTCACTACTTTCAACAGTTTGATATTATTTAAAATCATTTATTTGGAAAAAATAAATGGTTATCAAGGATAGAATATTTGTATGAAATTTAATTGAGATGATGTTTTATTTATATTTAGTTATAAATTCACCTTAAAATCATAATGTGATTCAATATGAGATATTTTTTATTTGAATTATCAATAGCATGAGTTTTCATAGTTGTTGCACTGTGAAGTGAATAGTTGCACTCCAAGTATATTGAAGAAGTCAAGTCAAGGATAATCGTATTGAATAGTGAGGATATCACCTTGGGATATTTTTTGAATTTAATGATATATTTACCTTTTATTTATCTTGATGGTTTTCAAATTTTTGGTTTTCCCAAGTATTATTTAGAAGTTGAATAAATAGTAAAATAAAAAAAAAGTTTTTTTTGAAAATATATGAAATATAGTGGTTTAAATGAATAAGAAAATATTTTTTGATCTTGGGAGAATAATTACATGACCCGTTGAATGAGGAAAAATGTCAAGGGTCATAGAGGATAAACTTTTCTATTAGAATCCTCTAGAATAGAGGCTAGAATTTATTTCTAAAATTACGTTAATTCTACAATTATTGGAGTTCACCTGAATAAGGGGGAGAAATTAAAGAGAGATGTGTGGAATGGATAAGTATTGAAAAGTATATGAGAAAAATCTAATACTAATTCTAAACCTATGTGAATAATAAAAAACATTAAAGATCCAATGTATTCATTAAACTGAGATTTAGACAAAGGTTAAGAAGTAGATCAACATATGTATCTTAATGTTCAGAGTAATTATTTCTAGTTTTTATATTATTCTAAAGCATTATCATAGGTTAAATAAAAATAATAGGTTATTAAACTTTAAATTTTCTATTATATAATTCTTTAGTGGTGGATCTTTATCAGTTGATGATGCAATATAGATTCTCAAGTGATCTTTTTCATTATTATTCTGATCACATTGTAACTAGTTGGATGTTGTGTAATGACTATTGGGATACTGATGAACTAAAGGATAAATGATAATACCTATAATTTCCCCTTGAAATTGATTATTAAATTATAGTGGAAAATATGTAGATCGGGTTAACAGTTGGATACAACAAGGCGTGTGGACCCATATTGGGATCGATGTTGAAAAAATAGTTGTGTGCCTTATCCTTTTCATTTTTTCCCTTCATTCAAGTAAGGATTAGTTTGTATTTGATAGGTTATAATATTAAAATATTATATGTATTTATTTATAAGTTAAATAAATTTTAAAATAAAACCTCCACTAATCCACCCCCCTCTCACTAGTGCACCCATTCTTGGAGTATTAAAAGTGGTATCAAAGCATATAAGTTACCTCTATCATATTCTCAGGCTATTAGATAAATAAAACATTAAAACAATGAAAAACATAGAATTTATTATATATTATTCAAATAAATACCAAATTTTGTATTATAATATGCTTATCTAACTTTTATCACTTGTCTGGGAAGTTTTGGATACAACTACAAGGGGTTTTCAACTATGTATAGATGTGATCAAATGTATTTTTTTATAAGAATAATTTGGTAATTGATGGAAAATTTAAAAATAATATTATGATTTCCTTATCCAAAAAATTTATACACCAAAGTAATAGTTTTGAAAATCGTAAAATAAATATATATTTAGTTAGAAAGTATCTTTAAATGAAATTTTAAAATCGAAGAAGCTATATTCTAGATCTGGAGGATAAAATTTGAGGATATGAAAATTTCATAACATGAAAATATTGACGAATAATCCCCAAGATTCAATGAAATATTAAAAAATATAAGGGGATATAGGGAAAATGTAGAAGTCTTTACAATTATAAAAAATATATGGAGAATTTTCCAAGACATGTTTGATTTAAAAAAATCCCGTATTGGAAGATATAGAAGATGTTACCCTTGATGAATTGTACAATATTATCATATCACATGAAATGAGAAAGACTATTGTATTTAAGAATAAATATAAATAGGAAATTGTATTTTGATCCCTGAGGAAGCTCAGTATCAATGAAGAAGAAGTGGAAGAGTCAAGTAATTATGATAAAGAAAAAGATAAATATGTGGATTATATATAATCATGTCTCTTATGTAAAAAATTTAAAATAATTAAA
The DNA here is from genome assembly GCA_963277665.1 of Viscum album. Classification (NCBI taxonomy): domain Eukaryota; kingdom Viridiplantae; phylum Streptophyta; class Magnoliopsida; order Santalales; family Viscaceae; genus Viscum; species Viscum album. The sequence goes on along the minus strand of OY728147.1, from coordinate 389,710,312 downwards.
GATAAAATACAATGTAAATCTCTCACTCAGGAATTTTTAATATGGTGGAATTATACAATTTTCCATTAATTATATAAATAAGAATAGTATATATTATTAAGATGAATATCAATATAAAAATCCTAAAAATAAGAAATATTGTAAAATATTAAAATATGTTTCTAAATTTTTTAAAGGTATGAATAAATTACTAAGAAAAAATATTAATTTTGACTAGTAAATAAAAAGAGGATGATCCCTTTCTATGTAGCTAGTCTGAAGAGTATGATATTGTGAAATTCAAAATTTTCATGACATATGTGGTGATATAATAAGATTTTCTAAGTAGTGAGTGAAAAGTATATGAAATTACCAACATAGATCACATGATGAAAACATAATTTGAATCATACCTTAAATACAATATAAACATAAAAAAATAAATTAAACTTTGAAAAAAAAAATATGAAAACAAAATTGAGGTTGGAGAATATCTTGTTAAGAATTAAGATTTTAATATTGATGAAATTAATATTTTCAATTTGAGTGTTATTAAGAATGATAAAATTGTAAAATATATTGATAATATGTTAGAAATACACAAACTAAATGTCTTGAAGTTAAAACAGAATTCAAAAATAAGAGGATTTATTACAGTAGAGAATTGGATGTTAAGGTTGAGTCATAAAAATATACAGAGAAAGAAAACACAAAGGAGAAGATCATATCTATACCTTCTAAATCATAATGTAATTCCATTCTGGATAACAATATAGATTTAAATTAAAAAACTAGTCATGTTTAGACCAATAAGGGTGATGATAATACCTTGTATGCATTTAATAATCAGAAGAGAATTTATGAAAGTTCCTTCTACCTAATAAAAAACCATCACTACTAGAATTTTTACTTTTGGAGGCCGGAGACCTATAGCGGCCGCCATTTGGCGGCTGCTAATGCTATTAACAGTGACCTCCAAATGGCGGCCGCTACACAGAATACCTAATTTTACCCATTTTCCCCTCCCCCCCCCCATTTACCCTCCCCGACCCCGCCCCCCGACCCTGGGACCCCGACCCCGGTGACCCCGCCCCCAACGACCCCTCTCGGACCCTGTGACCCCGACCCCGACGACCATCCCCGACCCCAACGACCCCACCCCCAGTGACCCCGCCCCTGGCGACCCCTCCCCCGGCCTCCCCGACCCCCGGTGACCCATGTGACCCCAACTCCCGGTGATCCCCTACGAGCCCCGGCGACCCCCGGCTACCCCCGACGACCTGACCCCCGGCGACCCCAACCCCCAGTGACCCCTGACGACCCCGACCCCGCGTTGCGCCACCCACAACCCTGGTGACCCTATGCGCCACCCGCAACCCCGTGTTGTGCCACCCACAACCCCATGCTGCGCCACCAGCGACCCCGACAGCTTGCACTGCACCTTCGGACGGTCCTGTCCCAACCCCGCGCTGCGCCACCCGCAACCCCAACAACCTGTGATACACCTTCGGACAGTCCTGCCCCCTTCGTCTCCTCTCGGCCCCTCTACATCCCTCCGTCGAGTCCTCACATCCTGCCTCCGTCAGAACCTTCTGGTTCATCGTGCCCGGCTGTGTAGAACCCTCCCACGCTTCATCCAGCGGTTTCGTCGCATTCGATTCTGGCTGTCAAACCCCTATCGTCAAGTCGTTGCGCCTTCATGAATCCTCAATCGAGTTTCACCCCGTTACCTATGGTTGAGTTCTCTGCGGGTAATGTTTTTTATCCTTCAAATTTATCTTTGAAGTCATTGGTTTTTAAATTTAAGGATAGGTTTTTATTTAAAATTCAAATAAGTTCACTTTTCATTTATATTAAATACAGATATGGATAAGAGTTGGATTGATATGCAAGATAGGTTTTCGGCTGAATATTTTGAGGGGATTAATCAATTTATGGATTTCACCCATAGATTTCCAAGTGATATGATTAGTTGTCCATACAGAAAATGTGCAAATATATATCTCTTCAAACGAGATAGTGTTGGAGAACATTTGTTTTTGAATAGGTTTTGAAAAACTATAAGACATGGACATGTCATGGAGAAGATTATGTTTCATGTCATCACTCGAAAAGTATTCATATGAATGTTGATTCGAGAACAGTTGATCCGATGAACATAATGATCAATGATATGATGCTCCAGTTTCAACCTGAAGATAGTAATGTCGTAAATGACGATGTTGGATCGAGTAATCCCTATTCTTCTATATATGGAGAAGCATTGAAATTATTTTAAATTCATGATGATGCACATACTGAATTATATCATGGATGCACTAAATTTAGTAAATTTTCATTCATCATTTAATTTTTACACCTCAAGGATTTGAACCAGTGGTCAGACACCTCATTCGACATGTTGTTGGTATTGTTGAAGAAAGTACTCCCTGTTGGAGCGAAGATTCTGGAGTCATTCTATCAAGCTCGGAAGTTGACCGGTGATCTTGGTTTTACATATGATACAATTGATGTGTGTCGCAATAATTGTATGTTGTTCAGAAAAGAGAATTCACAATTAAATAATTTTACTGTTTGCTATACATCCAGGTGGAAGACTAATGAGATTAATCAAGGTAGTCAGATTCTTCCTGGGAGAGTCTTGAATCATGGGAAACAAGTTGCTGCTAAACATATGTGTTATTTCCCACTAAAACCGAGACTGAAGAGATTCTTCATGTCAACTAAAATTTCTAAATTGATGACTTGGCATTCATATAGAAACAAACAGGTTGATAAATTAACTCCCCCGACAGATTCTTTAGCATAGAAAGAGTTTGATCAAAGACACCCAGACTTTTCCCGAGATGATCGTAATATTCGACTGGGTTTGGAAGTAGATGGTTTTAACCCATTTAGGTCCATGGTTGGTGTGACACATAGTACGTGGCCAGTGGTGTTGGCTCCATACAACATTTCCTCATGGGTATGTATGAAGCAACCTTTTTTGTAACTGTCAATTCTAATTGATGGACCGAGAGGACCTGGCGATAAAATCGATGTTTACATGCAACCTTTGATTGACGAGCTGCAAGAATTTTGGGCCGATGGTGTAATGACTTTTGACTCAGTAGCTAATGAAATTTTTAGACTTTGGGCCGCTTTGTTATGTACAATTAATGATTTCCCAGCGTATGCAAACTTATCAGGTTGGAGTACAAAAGGAGAATTTGCTTTCCATTGTTGTAATAGTAGTATGAAATCTATATGGCCTAAGAACTGTAGAAAGTGGGCATATCTTGGTCACATGCGCTTTCTTCCTCCATTTCATAGGTTCAGAAAAGACCGTGTATCGTTTTATGGGAATAGAGAGTATGAACCATCACCACAAATATTGTCTGGGGTTCAAATTTGTGCACAACTTGATCAAGTAAACATCCGTACAATGTATGATTTTAAAGATTTATTGGTTCCTGAATTTCCTTCTATTCCTGCTTCAAATAGACAGCGCAGTCATAATTGGAAGAAACAGAGTATTTTTTCGAATTGCCTTATTGGAAATATATTATTTTAAGACATAATTTGGATGTGATGCACATTGAAAAAAATGTATGTGATAATATATTGTGCACCATTTTAGGAGTCAAGGGGAAATCAAAGGATAGTGCTAATGCTCGACGTGATTTGCAAGAAATGGGATTGAGAAAACCTTTACATTTACAATAGGGTGAAGGAAATCATGCTTACATTCTTACTGCATAGTACGCAATGAGTAAAAAAGAGAAACAAACATTTCTATCAATTTTGAAGACTATTAAGGTGCCAGATGGTTATTTCTCTAATATTTCCAAGCATGTGAATATGACGAGCATGACATTACATGGGTTGAAAAGTCATGATAATCATATTCGGCTTCAACAGTTAATTCCTATAGCAATTCGTGATTGCTTACCTACCCAGGTTGTTGAGCCTTTAATTGAAGTTTCTAATTTTTTCAGACAGCTCTGTTCAAGGAATTATCGAATGAGTGATTTGGAAAAGTTGCAGGATAAGATTTTACTTTCACTATGTCACCTAGAAAAACTATTTCCATCGTCTTTTTTTATGTCATGGTTCACTTGACCGTTCATTTAACTAGTGAAGTCACAGCTGGTGGTCCCATACAATTCAGGTGAATGTATCCAATAGAGTGATACTTAAATACATTGAAACGATATGTTCGCAACAAAGCTCGTCCGAAAGCCTCAATTTCCAAGGGATATTTAAGGGATGAGTGTACTAATTTTTGTGCTTCATATATTTATGAGGTTTAAACAAATATAGATAAACCCTCCCAGAATAAAGAGGGTCCAATTGGAGAAGGAATAATGTTTGATATGAAAAATTATGAGTGGGTTCAAGATCGTCAATATGTGTTGTTCAACACTCCATCAGTTTTTCCATTGATACAGTAAGTTTTATAGTTGATGTATATTTTGTTTCTATATTTATTTTATTGCTTACCTTATATTATGTTGTGAGTTAGGAGGCATATCGCTGAGTTGAAACATGAAAGGCCCCGTGCAACTAACTATCAAATCCAAAAACATCATTTCAACACATTTCATGAGTGGTTCAAGACTCATGTACGTATAATTGATATAATATTTTTATAGGGAAACTTAGTTGTATTTTCACAATCCTTTATCCCTTAAACTATATATGTGAAATTTGCAGATTCAAAATTTTCATGATTTAACCCATACTGTGAGGGAAGAACTCAACCAACTAGCTGATGGCCCATTTAATACAGCTTGACGCTATAAGTCTTTCGATGCTAACGGATTCGGATTTCGTATTAGCGATGTTGACATGAACCAAGCCACACAAAATAGTGGTGTTGGTTTTTCTTTTGTTGATGCGGGTTATTATTATGGATTGCTGAGAGATATTATTGAGGTTTTTTATGGTCGTGGTTTAAAACACATATTGTTAAGGTGTGATTGGGTCGATCCGATTCGTGGAACGAAAGTTGATAACTTCCAATTTACATTAGTAAACTTTAACAATATGCTATATAAAGATGAATGAGTAAGCAGTGAGCCCTTCATACTAACATCGCTGGCAGAAAAAGTTTAATTTGTTGGCATTGATTCTAATTGGAAAGTTGTGGTGAAAATTTCTAGAATAGGGGGTTTTTTGATTGACCAAGAAGAACCTGATGTTGTCGCATTTCCTGATCAAACACTTGACCAAACAACAGTAGCTGTACGAGATTAAGATATACCATGGGCCAGAGTGACAGTTGAAGGAGATACGATAGACTTTCATGATTAGTGAAAATTGTAATTATATCGCCAGTTATTGTTTGTAAAAATATTTATAAGTTGTAAATGTATAAATATTTCTTGATTTAACGATAATTTCTTTTAATGTAGGCATGTCACAGGGTGGTCACAGTGGTTCACCTGATGTTGTCGGTATGTATGTTTTCAATTTTTTAAATTAATTGATTGTAATGTTTTGTGTATATTTCCCTAACTATTTCTAATAATTAATTTATATTGTAACTGAATTATGAATTTATGATTATCAGGATCTAGTACGTCTTCCAGAAGACGTAGGGGTCCTGGTAGATGGGTTCGATCCTGGAACTCTGGAGCCCGATTGGATGTTTTATTTGATGACACATTTCATCTAGTCCGAGAAGGTGGTACTATATTGAGTCATCAGTTTAGGAATATGATATGAGACTCACACAGATTTCCTCTGATGACTCGTGAATGGAGTTCTTTCCCCCAGGATACGATGTAAAGATTATGGAGGGAGGCTCAGGTAAATTCATTGTTTAATTGTTTATGATATTGTTATTATTATTGTCCCATCTACTGACAATTTTTTTAATAGGATAATTTGACATCTTATCTAGATTAGTTTCAAGCTGTATGTATGTCCAAATGCCAAAAATTATAGAAGGATTACAAGTCAAGGGTGAAGAGAGATCACTGGACACCATTTTCTGGTGTGCCCGACATTCTACAGCGAGTCCCTCTAGGAATTCTTCTCGAGCAGTGGCAGGATTTGGTTGCGTTTTGGTCGAGTGAGGTGGCGATGGTAAGATTTATTACTTTCAATCTATAAATGACTAATTTTTCAAATGTTTATTAATTAAATATATTGAATGTAGACCGAGTCTGCTCATCATTCACATAATCGGGCGATGCAGGGCACGCCTTGTAGACTTGGCACTCGACATGTGTCACAGCTTAGACATGATGTAAGTTTCAAATTCACCATTCATTCATATTTTAAAAATGTTGTAGTACAACATGGTGAACCCCTTTATTATAGTTATACCAACGCGGCGAGCCGATCGATCAGATGTCGACATGGATGAGGACTCGTAGGGAGGGTGATCCCGATGTTTCTGTTGTTATAGTAAGAAAATTATTTACTAATAAAAGTATTTTTATTTTATATAACTTATTCATATTTGTTCATAGATTTATTATATGCTCCAGGATCAGTTTGACGCTCAGTTAGCAGAGTTACCAGAGGAGCAACGTCATAGTACTATGCGTAGAGATGAAATATTTCACCGTGTCGTGGGGCGTGACGGTCATGGTTATTATTTGACTTATGGCGGTGGTGTCCCACAACGTGAAGTTGTTAGAGAAGATGCGATGGGTGTATGCAGAGATTCAGGGATGCGCACACAGACTGAGATAGATGCTACCATGCAGGATATACAGCGCAATATGAATGCACATTTTCAGCAGTTGCGTGCAGAGTATGAGGAGAGGTTGTCACAGATGTCATCATGTATCGATGAAATGAAGATGCAACAAGTGACGACATAGGTAAACATTAAAACAAACCATACTCAGATTGAATTTTATTGATATGTTTAAGATATATAATATTGATATATATTGTAGGCTCCGAATACAGCTGGTGGACATCGCAGTGATATTGGTGATCTATATGAGGATGAACCCCATGCATGAGGTAATTTCATTAGTGTTGATGAATTATCTAGTATCTGTGGACGACATCTTTGTGCACTCCAAAACTGACTTGATCATACCCATATCTTGACATCATCCAGATTACACTTATTGTGCATCGACTATATGCCAAACTATATATATGTCACTTTTGTATTGATTAGGTATAGTTAACGGGTCAAATAATCTTAGAAGAAGGTGTTTCAGTGGATGGAGATAAAGTTCATGCATTTGTTTCTTGGGAGAATCCCAAGAACTATTTCGATATCTGTAGCATTCTAGGGTTACTAGGATTCAATGTAATTATTATTCTTGATGTATACAAGGATATGGAACGTCAATCGGACATGCGGTTTGCGCGCAACGGCTCAATATGCGCTTTTTAAGTGTTGAGCGCGCTTCCGAAACGTGTGTGGGGTGGTCCAAACCGGCTGAACGACGCCATATTGGCCTAAAATCAGATGAAAAAAATGGGTGAGTGAATTGGGAAGTGTTTCGATAGACGACATGCCAATCAGAGGTGTTGTGTGCCCGCGGTGAACGAGAACGCACTTCTGGTGCCATAAATAGCCAAAACGGGCCTCAAACTGTCAAATTCAGAGCGTATGAAATCGGATTGACCTGAAATCACAGAGGGAACACTTTAATTATTATTTTTGACACGTACGAGGAGACGGCACGCCAATCGGACGTGCGGTTTGCACGCAACGGCTCAATATGTGCTTTTTAAGTGTTGGGCGCGCTTCCGAAACGTGCGTGGGGTGGTCTAAACCGGCCGAACGACGTCAGATTGGCCTGAAATCGGACAAAAACAACGGTTGACTGAATTTTGAAGTGTTCGGGTAGAGGGAATTCCAATCGGAGGTGTCGTGTGCCCGCAGTGACCTAGAACGCAATTCTGGTGCCATAAACTGCCAAAACGGGCCTCAAACTGTCAAATTCAGAGCGTACAACATCATATTGACCTGAAATCATTGGGGGACACTGTAGTTATTATTCTTGACGTGTACGAGGAGACGGAACGTCAATCGGATGTGTGGTTTGCACACAACGGCTCAATATGTGCTTTTTAAGTGTTGGACGCGCTTCTGAAACGTGCGTGGGGTGGTCCAAACCGGCTGAACGACGTCAGATTGGCCTGAAATCGGAATAAAACAATGGGTGAGTGAATTGTGAAGTGGTCGGATAGACGACATGCCAATCAGAGGTGCCCTGTGCCCGCGCTAACTGAGAACGTAATTATGGTGCCATAAACGGCCAAAACAGGCCTCAAACTATCAAATTCAGAGTTTACAACATCGGATTGACCTGAAATCACAGGGGAACACTGTAATTATTATTCTTGACGTGTACGAGGAGACGGCACATCAATCGGAAGTGCAGTTTGTGCTTAACGGCTCAATATGCACTTTTTAAGTGTTGGGCGCTTCCAAAATGCGCGTGGTGTAGTCCAAACCAGCCGAACGATGTTGGATTGGCCTGAAGTTGGATGAAAACAACGGGTGAGTGAATTGTGAAGTGGTAGGTTAGACGGCACGCCAATCGGAGGTGCCGCGTGCTCGTGCTGACCAAGAACTCAATTCTGGTGCCACAAACGGCCAAAACGGGCCTCAAAATGTCAAATTTAGAGCATACGACATCAGGTTGACCTGAAATCATAGGGGGAACACTATAATTATTATTATTGACGTGCAAGAGAAGTTGAAACGTCAATAGGATGTTCGGTTTGCACGCAAAGGCTCAATATACGCTTTTTAATAGTTGAACGCCCTTCCAAAACACGTGTAGGGTGATCCAAACCGGTCGAACGACGTCAGATTGTCCTGAAATTGGACCACAAGAATAGGTGAGTGAATTGTGAAGTGTTAGGGTAGACGGAATGCCAATCGGAGGTGCTGTGTGCCCGCGGTGATCGAGAACGCACTTCGGGTGCCATAAACAGGCAAAACGGGACTCAAACTATCAAATTCAGAGCGTATGACATCGGATTGACCTGAAATCATAGGTGGAACACTGTAGTTATTATTATTGATTTGTACAAGGATACGTAACGTCAATCGGACGTTTGGTTTGCACGCAACGGCTCAATATGGGCTTTTTAAGTGTTGGACGCGCTTCTAAAACGCGTGTGGGGTGGTCCAAATTGGCCGAATGACATCGGATTGGCCTGAAATAGGACGACAACAACGGGTGAGTGAATTTTGAAGTGTTCAGGTAGACAGAACGCCAATCAGAGATGCCGTGTGCCTGCGCTGACCAAGAACGCAATTCTAGTGCCATAAACGGCCAAAACGGGCCTCAAACTGTCAAATTCAGAGCGTACGACATTGGATTGACCTGAAATCACAGGGGGAACACTGTAATTATTATTATTGACATGTATGAGGAGACAGAATGCCAATCGGATGTGTGGTTTGCGTGAAACGGCTCAATATGCGCTTTTTAAGTGTTGGGCACGCTTCCGAAACGTGCGTGGTGTGGTACAAACTGGCCAAACGACATCGGATTGGAATGAAATCAGACGACAACAACAATTGAGTGAATTTTTAAGTGTTCGGGTAGACAGAATACCAATCGCAGGTGCTGTGTGCCCGCGATGACCGAGAATGCAATTCTGGTGCCATAAACGGCCAAAATGGGCCTCAAACTGTCAAATTCAGAGCGTACGACATCGGATTGACCGGAAATCATAGGGGGACACTTTAGTTATTATTATTGATGTGTACGATGAGATGACATGTCAATCAGATGTTCGGTTTGCACACAACGGCTCAATATGCACTTTTTAAGTGTTGGGCACACTTCTGAAACGCGCGTGGGGTGGTCCAAACCGGCCGAATGACGTCGGATTGGCCTAAAATCAGACGACAATAACGGGTGAGTGAATTTTGAAGTGGTCGGGTAGACGAAACGCTAATCGGAGGTGTCGTGTGCCCGCGGTGACTGAGAACACACTTCTGGTGCCATAAACGGCCAAAACCGGCCTCAAACTATCAAATTCAGAGCGTACGACATCGGATTGACCTGAAATCACATGGGAAAACTGTAATTATTATTATTGACGTGTACAAGTATATGGAACATCAATCTTACATGCGATTTGCATGCAAAGGCTCACTATGCACTTTTTAAGTGTTGGGCGCGCTTCCGAAACACGCGGGGAGTGATCCAAACTAGCCTAACGATGTCAGATTGGCCTGAAATCGGGAAAAAACAATGGGTGAGTGAATTTTGAAGTGTTAGGGCAGACAGAACGCCAATCAGAGGTGTCGTGTGCCCGCGCTGACCGAGAACACAATTCTGGTGCCATAAACGGCCAAAACGGGCCTCAAACTGTCAAATTCAGAGCGTACGACATCAGATTGACATGAAATCATAGGGGGAACACCGTAAATAGTATTCTGGACGTGTACGAGGAGATGTAATGTCAATCAAACATGTGGTTTACACGCAACGGCTCAATATGCGCTTTTTAAGTGTTGGGCGCGCTTCCGAAACGCGCGTGGGGTGGTCCAAACCGGCTGAATGACGTCGGATTGGCCTGAAATCGGACGAAAACAACGGGTGAGTGAATTTTAAAGTGTTCGGGCAGACAACATGCCAATAAAAGGTGTCGTGTGTCCGTGGTGACCGAGAATGCACTTCTGGTGCCATAAACGGCCAAAACGGGCCTCAAACTGCCAAATTCAGAGCGTACGACATCAGATTGACCTGAAATCATAGGGAGAAGACTTTAATTATTATTCTTGACATGTAAGAGGAGATGGAACATCAATCAGACGTGCGGTTTGCACACAATGGCTCAATATGCGCTTTTTAAGTGTTGAGCGCGCTTCCGAAACGCGCGTGGGGTGATCCAACCGACCGAATGACATCGGATTGACCTGAAATCGGACGAGCACAACAGGTGAGTTAATTGTGAATTGGTTGGGGATAAGGCATGCCAATCGAAGGTGTCGTGTGCCCACACTGACTGAGAACGCAATTCTAGTGCCATAAACGGCCAAAACGGGCCTCAAACTCTCAAATTCAGAGTGTATGACATCAGATTGACCTACAATAACAGGGGGAACACTATAATTATTATTATTGATGTGTACGAGGAGACGAAACATCAATCGGACGTGTGGTTTGTGCACAACGGCTCAATATGCGCTTTTTAAGTGTTGGGCGCGCTTCTGAAACACGTGTGGGGTGGTCTAAACCGGCTGAATGACGTTAGATTGGCCTGAAATCAGACGAAAACAACGGGTGAGTGAATTATGAAGTGTTCGGGTAGACGACATGCCAATCAGAGGTGTTGTGTGCCCGCGCTGACCGATAACGCAATTTTGATGCCGTAAACAGCCAAAACGGGCCTCAAACTATCAAATTCAAAGCGTACGACATCGGATTGACCTGAAATCACAAAGGGAACACTGTAATTATTATTCTTGATGTGTACAAGGAGACGGAATGTCAAATAGACGTGTGGTTTGCGTGCAACGGCTCAATATTCTCTTTTTAAGTGTTGGGCATGCTTCCGAAACGCACGTGGGGTGGTCTAAACCAGTCGAACAACGTCAGATTGGCCTAAAATCAGACAACAACAATGGGTGAGTGAATTGTAAAGTGTTCGGGTCGATGGCACACCAATCGGGAGTGCCGTGTGCCTGCGCTGACCGAGAATGCAATCTAGATACCATAAACGGCCAAAACAGGCCTCAAACTATCAAATTCAGAGTGTACAACATCGGATTGACCTGAAATCATTGGGGGAACACTGTAATTATTATTCTTTACATGTACAAGGAGACAGAACGTCAATCAGATGTGCGGTTTGCGTGCAACGTCTCAATATGCACTTTTTAAGTGTTGGGTGTGCTTCCGAAATGCACTTGGGGTGGTCCAAACCAGACTAAAGACGTCGGATTGGCCTGAAATAGGACGAAAACAATGGTTGAGTGAATTGTGAAGTGGTCGGGCAGACGGCATGCCAATCGGAGGTGTCGTGTGCCCGCGCTGACGGAGAACGCAATTCTGGTGCCATAAACGGCCAAAACGGGCCTCAAACTGTCAAATTCAGAGAGTACGACATCGGATTGAACGGAAATAATAAGGGAAACACTGTAATTATTATTCTTGAAGTGTATGAGGAGACGGCACATCAATCGGATGTGCAGTTTGCACGCAACGGCTCAATATGTGCTTTTTAAGTGTTGAGCGTGCTTCTAAAAGGCGCGTGGGGTGGTCTAAACCGGCCGAACGATGTCGGATTGGCCGGAAATCAGATTACAACAATGGGTGAGTGAATTTTGAAGTGTTAGGCTAGATATCACACCAATCGGAGGTGCCGTGTGCCCATGCTGACCGAGAACGCACTTCTGGTGCCATAAACGGCCAAAACGGGCCTCAAACTGTCAAATTCCGAGCGTACGACATCGGATTGACCTGAAATCACAGGGGGAACACTGTAATTAGAACCATTGAATTAACAATTTTATATTTTTAAAAAGATAATCGAAATTATGAATATATTTTTAAAATCTTATACTTTTGATCTATTATAGTAAGTTTGAATTGAAATATGTTAATTTGTTTCAATTATTTGTTTATAGGTTTTATTTGGTACTAATTTTATTATTAAATTTTGATATTTAGTTATATTTGATGAGGGTTTCATATCATGGAAGATGACGATGAGATTTATGTGGTATTCATAGTTTTTTTGATAGTTTTTTTTAAAAAAATTAACAGCTAGAGCGGCCGCCATTTGGCGGCCGCTGTAGCCTATATTCGTGTTCACTATAGCAGCCACCAAATGGCAGCTACTGTTGGTCAGCCCTACAGTGGCCGCCATATGGTGTCCGCTGTTTGTCATACCTTCTGGCCTTTAGCGTCCACCAAATGGCGGTCGTTGATAGCAACAACGACAGACCAAAAGAGGCTGCCATTTGGCGGACGCTAGGCGGCCTCTATAGACCTTTAGCGACGGCTTTTGGCGGCCGCTAAATGTCATATTTTACTAGTCCATGTACCATCTATGGATTTCTAGCAGTATCAAAATTTTGGATAAAATTTCTATTATTATAGAAGAACCATATTTTGTGGGTACTGCTTGTGTTATAGGATCTTTGGGAAAAAATCTTATACAAACATGTATAATATGTATCTACCTAGGAGAAGGCATGGATAATGCTGTATTAGATTTGAGAATTTTAGAATTGAACCAAGAAATAAAGAAACTATTTGTAAGAATGGACCATATCCTTACACACAAAATAGATTTGGATGTTTGGTTGTAATTTGTAGTAGATGTGACAAAAAAGGTCACTGTATTGAGAATTTTATAATAGATCTCCCTAGATAAAGAAGCTATAATGAAAAAGGGAAAGGTATTTAAAATCCATGTTAAGTAGAAAGATCACTTTTTGTTGAAGTGACTTTGAAATAAAATAAGAAATTAAATCCAAGGATTCTTGTTGGTCATTCTTCCTCACATAAGTTTAGAGATACATAAAAAATTAAAATTTATTGAAGAACATGATAGAGGGGTATTGAAATTTTTAACTTATAGTTCTCTATGAATTAAAGGTATTAGTTTTACTAATATTGATGAAATAAAGGCTAAGTAAAATCATGATCTTTATATAGAAGGAATCTAACGCAACCATCTTACTATGAGATAATAATGTTATATTGGTCTTGAGGTTGTATTTAAAAATGATTCATAAATATTAAATAATTATATAGAATTTTGAATCATATCTAAATTATAATAACGTATTCCATAAATGACTTAGACCTATTAGAAAAATAGATTTAAGTAAAATATCAAAGCCTGATTTGGTAAGGGACCTTCCCTAACTTAAAATGGAGAGGGAAGTGGGGTATATTTTTGAGTATTTAAAAAAGTAAAATATGGTCTATAAAATACATAGAGTACAGATTCAATCCATAAGGCCACTATAATTTATACATTTAGATTTTTGTAGTCCTACGAGGCATTAATAATCCATATGTGATTTGTACTTAACTAACTTCATTAATGATTCCCTAAAATGACTATAGTCTTTTTTATGAAATAAAAGTACGAAGAAATTTACGTGTAAAAAATATATCTTAGATATTTTTATAAAAAATTGGTAGTATACATTATGAATATGAGATCATATAATGGTAGGAAATTTACCTGTAATATATTTTAAAACTATCTAGAAAAGCACTGAATAAAGCATCAGTTTAGTGAAAACTATATTCCTTAATAGAATGGGGTATCTAAGAGGAAAAATATATGTATTTTGTATATGGGTAGGACTATGTTAGTTGAACATAAATTGTCTAGATTTTTTTGGGAGAAGCTATTTTAATCACTATTCACATACATAATTGGTGCTTATTGAGACTAAAAATGAACTTGAAAACTTATGAGATGTGGTTTAAAGAAATCCAAATGTGAAGTACTTTAAAGTATTTGGTATCCATTATTTCATTAATTTTAAAAATAAATATCTGAAAAAGTTTAAATAAAAAAATGAATAATGAAGTTTCATATACTAACTATTAAATGGAAGTGGTTATAAGTGTTTAAATAAGAAGCTGAAAATCTTGTTGATTGTTGTCATGTAAAAATCATTGTAATTTTTCCAAATACCAAGGTTATAATTGATTCATATAATTAAAATATATAATCTATATGTTACTAGATTTCATAAAACATATTGAAGAGGTGTTTTTAAATGCACTAAATTTTGTTGATATTGACTCATACTAGAATATTAATGAAGATAAAGCTGCTAAAAATTAGAGTTTCTTACATCAAATTTTGAAAAATATTGTTAATTATAAAAATAATATTATCTATAAATATTCACATGTATCACCAATAAATATATTGATAATTGAAAATAAAACCTCAATCATTTTCCATGCTTTTCCCCAAAATATTTTAGGGGAAGTTGAGAATGAATATTGGATTGGTGAAGTGAATGAGGATCTTGATCATATTGAAAATAACTCCACTTGGGAGATTTTCCCTATAAATGAACATAAAATATGATTAGAACCATGTTTTTTTTAAACAAACTAAATGATAGAGGTAAGGTTCCAAGAAATAAATCTTATCGGGAATGGAAATTTTATTCTCAATAGAAGGCGTTGAATTTTTATAAACTTTTTATCCAATATAAATAATAAGAATGTTAAACGTAGTAGAAGCACATAAACTTTACAGGGTTTTATCAAGTGGATATAAACTATTCATTTCTAAATAGTGACCACGAAGAATAATTATTCAATGATCAAATTAAGGGTTTCATCTTAGAGAGTGATGGTAAAAGGTTCTAAAGGTTAAAGAAACTCTTGTATTTATTGAAATATCCCCCTAGAGCCAGATATTCAAAATTTAATGGTTACTTTAAGGAATGATGTTCAAAAAAGTAAATGTTTATATAAACCATTATGTTAGAGTCATGCATGCATGTATTTTCATAATCATTGTGTGTATATATATGACAATATATTTACTAGATACAAAAAATATATCTATGAATAATTTACTGAGTATATGAAAAAAAATATATAACCAATATAAGTAAGATGATATTTTTTTAGGATTAAAGATTGAGTAGAAAAATAAGTGCATATTTTTATCTCAAAAAAATACACTATATAATTTTTGAAAACTTTTGGGAATGGAAGATTCAAAAAATGATTCATATACCATTTAAATTATAAAAAAAATTGTGTAAGGATGAATTTAAAGTTTTAACTATAAAGAATATAGAATATTAATTGAAGTCTATTTTTAGCTAACTAAATCAAGGATAAAAAGTGTCTTTTTTGTGACTCTATGTTCAATATTTTAGAGTGATCATAAATAGTCTTATATGATGGCAGTTAAAAGATTATTGAGCGAAATAAAGTGAACTTTGAGTTGTGACCTTTTGCATATATAAAAAATATTTATAGTGGTAGGGATATGCAGATGCTAACTTGGTTGCACATTTTACCTACAAGTATTCCACATCTGGTGGAGTATTCTTTCTTGGTGTGAGTTTTTTTAATTATCATAAAAAGAAAGAGAATTCAGTGTAATTAAGTATAGTCAAGGTATGGTATATTATAGATATACATGCCTATGCATATATATAATAGGTTCATGTTCTGTTAAAATGTCTATAATTTTTTGCTGAGAAGGCCCACATAATATCTTTTAATAATTAGAGTGAAATTTATCTTTTGATGAACCTAGTTCAATATTCAATATAAAATCATATTGAATATTGATTTCATTGCATTAAATTGAAGGTGACACATGGTGATATGAAACTTGAATTTATATTCACAAGATACCAAATTGAATATATTTTACCATGGTCATTCCTAGAGATAGGTTTAGATAAATAAGGTTAAAACTTTATATTTATCCTACCCCTCTCACTGAACATGTGTGAGTACCCCACAAAAGGCCTTGTAATTTTTTTCATATAGTGAGAAGATATGAAAAAATATTTCTTGTTAAAGGGGGTGTTTCTTTATAAAATGGGGAATGTTCCATTTCTATATTTCGTTGTTAATATAAAGCTATGAATATTGAGAATTAGTGTAGATATGAATTGAGAAATGTAAGTGTGAATTAATGGGGTGATCATCTAGGTCACTTAGACAAAATTTCTTATCACCAATGGATGGAGTAATCTAAAAAACATTAGCTTATCTAGTTGTGTGGTTTCAAGACTTTTCTCATTTAATAGAGTCCATGATGGGATTATTCAAATGAGAATTAAAAACTTTCAGAAAATATTGAGTGAAGTTTAAAATAGTTAGTTAGAATTGAAAAAAATCTAAATTGGGTGATTGATGTACCCAAAGTAATTATTGAAGAAGTTATATTTTTTTCAATTAGGTTCAATAATATTTGGATTATTTGAGATATTTTTATAGTTTTTTGTAATGTTTTTTAGAATATTTGAATAACCCTGATTTGATTTGAATATGATCTAATTTATTTGAAGGTTTTTTGAATTCTAGAGTTGATGTTTAATTTAAAAATGTCTCAGACTATGTATGAGCAATCCAAGGAAGAAATATTGAGAATATCCATAGAAGCATATATTGAGAATATTTGAATAGAACATAGTTTTCTTGAAATATATTTTCTTTATTTTATTAATTTAGGAATTCTAAAGTAGAATTTGAATTTGAAGAAGTATCAAATTGTGTATGAGTCATCTAGAGAAGCATATGTTGAGAGTATTGAAAATGTTAAAAAAACAATGAAAATTTTTGAGTAATTTATATACAAGAGTTTGAGTTGTTAAAAATGAAGAGGCAACATATGAGTGATTTAGAGTGTACGTATGAGTCATGCATCATTGGGTATGAGTCATCCTAAAGAATTTTATGAGTCATTTAAACAATGGGATGAAAATTGGAAAAGGAATAAGTATCATGTATGAGATATTTGATATACTATATGATTCATTCAACCCTTCGTATGAGTAATTTATAACTCTATGTTTGAGTTATTTGAAATATTTTGTTGGTTTAATTTTTGATTTAAGACATCTATGTATTATTCATATCCAAGCAATAGTTTATGAAATTTATTTTTAAGTGATTTATATCATTGTATAAGTCAATTTATTTTTTAAACTTAGAGATAGATGAATAATATATTTTATATTTTCATAATTATATATGTTTATATAAATAGAACAAGATGATGCTCGAGCCATTCATTTTTTAAAATGTCACATTTAAATTGTGCTTCAATCTGGTTTAAAGAAAATTGAAAAGGGATATCACCAATTTCAACTATTTTATGTTTTTCAAAAAAATTATTTGGAAAACGTTATTAGTGATCAAGGATGCGATATTTATCTAAAATTTAAGTGTGATGATGTTGCGTTGATCTGTAGATTCACATTGATATGTGTATTTCATGAATGTATTTTATGTTATTTTAATACATTGATTTCTCTAAATAATTGATAAATCTATCCAATTTGTGAATAGTTTTACTTGTTTTATGCTTTATGGAATGATACAACCAATCTTTGGAAAATTAGAAAAAATATATGAATATGGGAGAAAAAGGCACTTCATGTCACAAAGAGAAGAAAATTGGTGCGACATCGAAAAATTAAAGATGAAAAATAGTTGTAGATATTAGATAAAAACATTTAAACATCATGTAGAAAGCTTTCATAGTGTGATTATATTGGGAGATAATGGTCACCAATTAGGACATGTTGTAAAATAATTCACTCTTCGAAAAACCATTACATTTTGTGTACACTATACAGGACATGAAAGTTTAGGATAGAGAAAGATATTATTAATTCACTACTGATGCATGTTACACATCGTGTAGATTGAAACATCTTGAAAGTACAAAGAAATATATAATAAAAACACCATAAGACCAAGGTGTTGACACTAACCAGTATTTATTCTAACTTCGACCACTACTTTAAATACTTATATGACTGAGGGGAGTGATGGATGACTGTCAAATCTAAGTGTTACGATTCGGATCCTTGATTCACTATAATTCATCGTCAACATTCTTTCTTAGGTATACATTATTCCCTTTCTCATCATGCCTTGCAGGATCATGTAGTACTTTATATTTTGGGTGATTTTATTATAGGGTAAAGTTCTATTAGGGATTAATTCTATTAATTATTCATTTCATAGATTACTATAACTTCAACTATCAATTCCATTATTCTTATAATTGAAACCGCCTGACCATTTCTTATCATTTAAATAGTATTACTTTATTACATTAATTAATTTCCATGTTTTCCGTATGACCATTATAAAATATAATATAGATATGTGTAAATACATTTTTGGGTTACATAATCAAATTTTTGGTCCTAGTAGATTAGAATTCCAACAATATAACTGTTGTTTTAGTGTAGGGTACCTAAACAATGATCCCCACTAAACCAATTCCAACACTGAACAAGAATAAACCCAAAATCAATTGAATCCCTAGCACACAAACACAAATATCACGGAACCTATCATGCCTCCAAAATTGATTTCAAAATGTTCATTTACTGCATTTTAATATCTTTCTTAAATCAATCAATATATTATAAATTTCAGTTCCATTAATTAATATATAGAGTACTTACCATCCACGTGGGTTATACGCTTGTACTTTTCAAGTATTATATTTTTATATAGTTTCTATGGATTTTATAAATTTTCAAATTTGTGTAGTCCTGTAGGAATTTAACGATGTCCTACGGGTTGTCACTTATTCACATAAAAATCATATTTTTATTCAAGATGAGATATTTTATGTGTAAATTATCAATTGGATGAGTGTTTTAGTGTTTTCTATCCATGAAGTGTGAAATCACACTACAAGATTGTTGAAAAATTCAATTCGAGGTTAATCAGGTTGAATAAAGTTGAGATCATTGTCGGATATTTTTAGAATTTACAAATACATTTATTTTTAATTTATCTTAATCCAAGCTTTGGTTTAAACAAGTATTATTTTGTATTTGAAAAGATAAGTAAAAATAAAAAGTTATTTTTTGAAATATATTGGAGACAATAGTTTAAATAAATATTGGACTATTCCATGATCATGGGATCACACCCACATCACCCATTGAGTGTGGAAAAATTTTGAGGTTCGTGGAGGAAAATATTTGTTATGGGAATACTCTATAATATAATATATCACTTCAATCTAGAAGTATTTTAATTTTGGAGTTATTTTATTATTCCCAAATAAGGGGGTCCAGCCCAAGAATGTGTGTATAAAGAGTAAATATCAAAAAAAAACAGTGAGAAAAAAATGAACCAGAAGATGAATCTATGTGAAAAATAGAAAACTTAAAAGAACTCGTGAATTCATTGGACTGATATTTTGAAAAAATTTGAGAACTAGATCAAAATTTATATATAAATTTTTTTATAATGTTTTACCATTTTTTATATTATAATCATGTTTCATGAGAAGTAAAATTAACAAAAGAGGTGATCACATTATGATATGTTAGTTATCTAATTATTGAGAGGAACATATTCATCATTTTTTAAGCAACATTGATTATCAAGTGATCATTCTCATTTTGGTTATGATAATAACATATCTAATGAGATGTTTTGTAATGACTAATAGGGTACTGATGAACCCAAGGCTACAAAATGATATCTAACCTTCCCACTTGTAATTGATTATAAAATTCTAGTGGTAAATCAATGTATGGGCATAAAAATTAAAAAAAAAGTAAGGAGTTGGTACCCACACTGGTAATGAACATGTGGAAATTTTTGTGTCCCCTTTACTTTTCATTTTTTTATCAATTTTTCTGAGGTTGAGTTTATATTTGAGAGATAAAATCCTAATGATAAAAAAATATAAGTGAAATAAATTGTTAAATAAAAAAACTACTAATTCCCCCACCCCATAACAATGTAGAACTCATTCCTTCGAAATATCAAAGTACCTATGGTCACACAAGTTAGTGACAAAATTTATGTGTCAAAATTATACAACCCATATTCAAGTCAAAACTTTTTTGTGATCAAGGTTAATAGGGGAAATCTATATAACATTGGTAGTCTATTTCCACATAGCTTTAGGGATGAAATAACCTAGTAACATCACCAAATATATTCCACATAAAACATTCATCACTATAAAAACTTTTTATCACCACACTGGAACAAAGTATTGGGACTATGTCTTATTAGAGTAATGTAAATCAAACACCAAAAATTTAATCTATAGATTTCTAAAACCAAAAAATATTTAGAGTGCCTAGTGAACTATAGAACTCATTCCACTTAAACTAACTCACATATATCACTTCTAAATCATTACTTTGTATTTGTGGTTTTGGGGACCCATACCCACTAGAATACACCTCAGTTACAAGGGAAATTAACCCCCATAAGGGACCTATAAACTAAAATGTGTAGTATACATCATATTTTGTGTTACTAAATTGACAAGTTAAGGTCCCTTACCCAATCCCTAGGAAATTATTGATTACTCCCCCATATATATATATATATGCTACCCAAATTTTCCCCAATGACTAATGACTTTGGATTCCAAGTCAAATAATAGATTATTAGAGTCCTAGTGAAAGGATACATTAAATACTACAATAGAAAATAGTTCCATAGTCTATTAATCAAACTAAAAGCCTTTTAATATCATTTATTAATTCCTTAAACCAAACCTCACATACCATTTCCCTAAGACATAAAATACTCTCATACATTTATTGTAGTCAACTTCAAACCCCAAGTCATAGGTTTTGTGCTATAATTAGGGAATTATATGTATATAGTGGAGTAGATAACCTTATCATAGTAATGAGGTATGGTTACTCTACTCATTAATTTGTTAACACTCTCAAATTATGAAAAGTTCAAACATTAGGGTGAAGGTCCTCTATTGGGGTCGGTTGCCCTCTTGATTGAGACAACGTCTTGTGGGTTATAGGTCCCCCTTACAAAGGTTATCATGGGATGTTATAAAAATGATATATATAAGATTTTATTCATTGGGTTCTATAGTGTCTTAATTACTCTACATTAATTTTGGTGTTAAGAATCTGTATAACTGATCTATGGGGATCGATATACAGTTCTATTATGAGGTGTGTCCCACTCCTAAGTTACAAAGTTGAGACATGAATTTTGTATGACATTGGATTGTTTGGATGGTGTGGATTATATTATTTCCTAAGGTCATTTTATCCCTCAAGATATATTGATTTGGAATACCAGTTATATGAGAATTAATCATATTACCCCCAATCACTAGTGAGGTGTGACTTATAGTTGGGCTAAATACAATAGACACACTAGGTATTTTATAGAAATATGTGACCCTGGGTACTTTTATGATATTATTATTCATATATCTTATTATATTGTTATTAATCTTCTCTTTTATAGTTTTTATCTTTAATAAAAATCGTATCTTGGTCCTTTACTTGTTTTCTCCATTGCTTATATTCAAGTTATGGGGAGTCAAGAAAATTTCTCTTTTCTACCTTTTAATTTTTTATTTCAGTGAATCATATTGGGTTTGTTTATAATCAAACATATATGGTCCTTGTACTCATATGTGTTATGTATATGTGAATGATTCAAATTTTGGGTATGAGCTTGGTGGTCAGGGAAGAGGAGATATTTATACAGAGTAGATGTTTGGTAGCATATGGTAGTATTTGATGGTGAAAGTTGATATTAGAGAACCCTTTTAAGGATTCCTCAGAGTATTATGGCATGCATTATCTATTATTATGTGTCCCTACTATGAGGATATGGTTCTTCCTTTGTCTTTTTTTATTTTATAGTGCACAATTATCATTTGTTTTGGTTACCTTTCGGGGTTTCCCATGAGGCTTTGTGTTATATCATTATTATTAATACATTAATTTTTATATATTTTAGTTATAAGTTTATTTTTAATGTTATATTTTGGTAATATTTTTTATATTTTATTTCATATCTCTTGCATTTCCTTGTATTACAAGGCCTCTCATGTATGATTACACCTTCATGGTGCAAGTCCCTAGTGCCTGGCTTATTAGAGGTGGGATTTGGGTGAGACACTTGTCTCATCACTATATTAGGTGAATGTACATAGTGGATGGATATATCCATACGGTTTCCAATGTATAATAAGATATAATTTATTACCTCTCTCTACAACTCTTTATTTTGATCGATGAAAACTTGAGCTATTCATCATGTACCACTTTTTCTAAATTCATAGATTCTTATAGAACTCCAAGCTATAGTCATACCTGTTAGAAAATATCTACTAATGGAAATAGTAATTCTGTCATACCATTTGAATATGGGAATTTCACTTTGATGTAGGAATATATTTTTCATGGGTTTTAATAATGGTGAAGATGAGACTCAATGGTGTCATCCTTAGTAAGGATGGAATAAAAATTGATAGCGTTACATGATGTTTTATAGTTGAAAAGATAGAGAATCTACAAACAAATAAAGGAGTTGATTTAGTATTAATGTGGGACTATATTTTATCAAGCATTGGACCTAAAGGTTTATTCATAAATGTGGGGTATGAATCACCCACTTCTCTGTTTAGATAGTGGTTTTACATCAATTAATATCTTGGATGTATCAAATTATATATTGAGAAATGATCACCCCAGTGGAATTAATTCCTATGCATAGTACATCCAATAGTATATAAGGTCATCCAAATCTGCATGAAATTAGTTGCGTTATGGTGGATGCTTCCCAATGGTTGAGGTTTTAGTCACTTGATCTTGATAATGGTTATCCTGGATTATTGATTATAAAAATATAGGTTATCTATGTGCTAAGGATGTTATAATTTGGATTGTGGTGGAATGGATCCCTAACTAGTAGTGTAATATGGATAGGTATCTTGAAGATCATTTTGTTTTTTCACAAATTTCTCAAAAGAATATTTTCCAAAATAGATATATAACATAAAAATATTTTTTTATTAGAGAATGGATTTATGTTTGGAAGTAAAATTTCAAAGTTAGGAATCCCTCATATGTTTTAGTAAGGCATTGAGTGGTCTTTTGAACCTTTTAACTTTATCTAGGGACATTGGTTCGTATGCCTTAATGGTGGGTAATAAAAAATCTGAAGCGGGACCTGGAGAACCTTCTACCCTATGATTCTTCCATTTTTATTTTAGAGGTGTAATTATTGTGTTATGTAAAGGAATCTAATAGAAATAGTCCATTTTCATATGATATGATTCTATGGATTTATTAAATGTGGGTATCATAACATCCCCACATATGGTATCTTTGTTGATGAAACACTTCATGGTGGATGTTGGAGGTTGTTAATTTTTTCTCCTTATATTTCGAAGACCTTTAGATGAGGAAAAACGTAAATGATTTTTTAGGTTGAAGATAATTTCATGAGGTAATTTTATGATTCTGGTGATTTAATTCTTTAGTATATGATTGAGTTGATAATGCTTCTAATGATGTGGGATATTGGCAAAGGAATCTCCAATATGTGTGATGAACGAGTATGTTCATTCCCTATATAGTTGTATTAGAGTTAACTTATATCTATATCCACTAGAGGTAGATTAATTAAGTGTAAGGATAGACTGTTTTTTCACATGAGTTATTTTTTCAGGATCCTTAGTTAGTAGCTCTATTATTTTTTATTTCAAGGAAGAGATTTTTTAAATGTGGGGCGGATGTAGCGACCAGGTTTTTCTCTTAATAGAGACTTAACTCATTTTTTTGGTGCCTCAAGCCCCTAAATGGGGTAAATATTAATTTCACTAACGTGTGTTACCTTAGAAATTTTTTTATTCTTCTATTTATATTAAGAAATAGTGTTTACACTTTGGTAAATTTTTTGGAATTTTCTTAGATACTTGAGATTTTTAGAAAGATTAATATTTATTAGTAAATATTTATTTATTCTATGAGTGTAAATATTTATATCCCCATAAATAGAGAACAGATTAAAATATTGACACTGTAGTAGTGTTTGAATTGGGATGTTTTTCATTTGTGAGGTATATATTATGTTCTTGGGTATGAAACCATGGACCAAACAATTTGAGGAGTTAATTTTAAATTTTAGGTATATTATAATAAAAATAAAATAATATTTTTATTGGGTTAGTGATGGGGCATCTACATGCCATGCTATTTGTGACATGAAAAATGGCATACCACATGAATATGATATAGTCTATTGGATATGTTGTGAGAGAATACCTATTTTTAGAGAGTTCATTTGAAATAATGAAGGATTTAAATTTTTGTTTTATATAGAGAAATTAGTTGGTATCTTATAATAATAGTTAGAGATGGAAACAAATCTTCCCCCCAACTCCCTAATTTTTTCCATCATTAGAGAATTAGATATGTAAAATCCATCTCTCACTCCTCTATATTTGTAAGAAACCTAATTAAAATAAGAACTTTCACCCTTCACATAGAGATGGGGTTATTTATTCTCATTTTCCATGTTCTTCATGGTGGACACACAATGATAACTGAGGTTTATGTTGATAACATCAATATTTTTTAGGATAATGATGAGTTGTGACTTATTATTGTTTTATTTTACACTTTAATGATGTGTAATTTGATCTCTTACCTCTCAATATTGAAATAATTAAAATTTATATAGTGATGAAACATATAAGAATCATGAAGGGTTTTTAAAAAAATTAATTACCTGATAATCAAAGATAATTGATCAAATTTTGTTTTCAATAATATATTATGGAAAGTGGAAATGTTTTTAGTTTGATTATATGAATTTCCTTGGTAATTTTCATACTAAAAAATATCAAAAAACTATTTTATTTCCAAACAAAATTGTATCCTTAAAATAATTTTACTAAAATATATTTTTATTAAATAATAAATGGTCATTTTAAGTTGATTATTCAAAAAGAAGTTTTTTTAGAATATATAATTGTTCCTACTAATTGAATATCATATTATGACACATGAGTAATCATATTTCTTTATAATTAAATTAAATTAATTGAGATATTAAAATTATTTGATAAATAATTTTTTAGAATAACCTGGGATGTGTTTTTTTGTAGACGAATCAAATAATTTTAAATGAATAAATATTCAATTGAATTATAAAATTTATTTTTTTCTCATCATATAATGAATTCATATTTAAAAATAAATATTTTTTTCATGTGAGTGGCTTAATTTGGAGGATCACAATAATAATAATAAAATTGATATTATTATTATTATTATCAATATTTTGGATAAAAATATTTTTAGAATTAATTTAAAATTATTTCTCTTCATACATGAAGAATTTATATTGTATATTTGAAGATCCTTCTACATTGATTATTTTTATATGGATATATTATTATTTTATATTGATATCATGTGGTAAACATGGGGATTAATCCTCAATGATTATGTAGAATTTTATCTTAGAGATTATTCTTGATTTATTTATCCTAGTGGAGTTTTCCAATGTTATGTAATTTTATTATTTTTTTTATTGGCAATAAATTAATTGATTGATGAAATTATTTGAGTTTTGATTTTCCTAAAAATCATTCTCTTTTATTATCACAATAGTTAATTGGTGGTTTTATGACACTATAATGAAGTAAAACCATAAAATTAGAGGTTTTGGGTACGATTTAATAGACAGATAAATGAAAACAAGATATTTGTGATGGATATTGGAAACTCACCATAGTGAGGCACACTAACGAGTTCAGAGGTGATGGGTTTGGCCAAAAGTGGAGGTGTAACTATAGGGGAAGGAGGTAGTGAAATTCACAATATGAATATGAATTTTTTGTACTCAGTAAAGTTTAAACTATAAAATGTGTAGTCCCAAGTCATAAATCTTGTATATCACTGTCATTTTATTCAACATGAAATGAATGTCATACGACATGTAAACCACATAAATATTATAGTGTGACTTTCTTATTAACTTGTATTAGTTATAAGAAACTTTTTGAAATCAAATTTTGTGTAACTATAGTTCACACATCATGTATCACTAGATTGGGTGACTTTCTATATACCTTGAAAACACACCTAGTTTTCATAACAAGAACCTCACTTCATGTACATCAAATAAACATGCCATGAATCCTGGTTTGTGTGATAATAGTTTGAATTTACATATTCACACATAATATTAAGTCACATGTAACACTATTATTGGGAAGAACATGTCATATACTTTCTACAGACATCAAGTACGACTTTCTAGGATACTCGGCATGCATCTGATGTATAAACCGACCAAACCACGGATCCCAACACTTTGTGCACACCATTTTACATGTTTTGTACTTTTTATTCTCATGGATTGAGTTGTGATAGTACACGATCATCCTAATTGAGTGTCCCCACATACTGTGAACCCTACTTCACACACCGTGTACTGGGAAGTATGTACTGTTCTATATGTATTCCCTCCCAAAATCCAGTTTTGGAATATGATCAGTCGATTCTAAGGTTTTTTATATATATAACATTATATAACTTATATCTTTATCATATAAGGTTTATATAAATGTTATATTCGTTTTCATGGGTTTATAGAGATGATAACCTATGTGGGAAGACAACTAGTGCTTCCATGGGGTTGGTAACCAACTTGGATCCTATATGTCCTGAGGGTATGGGTACTCCATGTATATAGTTTAGTATAAAATCCTCTCATAGAACATAGGTATGGGTCCTTCACTTATTTATTTTGTATACCTCTTTGACAAATCAAACTATATACATAGGGGTATGTGTCCTCTATAAGACCGGTTTCCCTCACAATAGTGGTGTCCTCAAGTGGGGAATGGGTCCACCTAATTTCTTCTTGTGAGGTATGTTGTGAAGGTGATTTGGAATTTTTTGGATCAGTAGATTCTAATATTATATAAGTAATATATATTTCCTTCTTGATATATACATCTATAGTGATGAGTTGTGATATTCGATATACTTTTCTTTGATTCTGCGCAGTTTCACTCCTTAGTTCCAGTGTGGGGAAGTAAGGATTATGGAGAACTAGATTTTTTTAGACAAGGATTTTAAAAATTCTTGGATTAATTCAGTGATCAAGAAAGGTTAAGTTAAACTCTAGTGGTTTGAGTTTCTTCCCTACTACCCTGGATCACCACCAAGATGTGACTTGCTGCTAGGTTTCAAACTTTGGACACACAAAGTATTTACTGAGATATGTGCCCATGAATACTGGCTTGGCATGTTTATTAATATAGTTGAGCTAATCTATGGTGAGAGGAGACTTCATTATGTTTCTATGTTTCCTTCTCATTAAGATTATTTTTGCTTTACATTCCTCTCTAGTTACTCATTTACACCATGGGTTTTTATTTGACTAGTTATTATGTTTTCATTTTTTATTTTATAGTGTTATACTAGGTATATTTATACTCACACATGTACATTTTGTGTTACCACATATGTGTTTTTATAGATGAATAACAATTCAAATATATTATTGGTGATCATGGTATTAGAGAAATATATGTGGAGTGGATATTGGATGATGCATAGAGTCCTTGAAACTTAGTGGCATTTAGTGTATCTTCTTAGGTGACCCTACTATAAGAAGTTGGTGTTTATTTTGATAAAATTAATTTTTAATTATAGTGTTTCATGTGTTTTGGTTATTTATTAGAGTGTTCCATAAGTTTTGGTATTGTATAGATTTTATTTATATATTAACTAAAATACAATTTAGTTATTCATTTATTCTAATTTCAGTGGCCAATTATATTTTTCATATTGTATTGCATAACCATTATAGGTTTAATAGGCATAAGGCCTCCCATATATGAATAATCATTTTTTTCCAGTATCCATCCCCTGTCCTATTAGAGGTGGTCTTGGGTTAGCATGCTCAACTTATCATTGGCCCAGGTGGGGACCCAGTGGGTCAGATCGTGTCAGAATGTAACACTTAGTAATTTTAGGGGGGATTTATATCTCACCACATTAATTCATGTATTCCCTTTTATGTGTTTATTATTCTAATTATTTAGTTTTTAATACCATATAACTTCAACTGAATTCATACATTAAATTAACATTAATGTATAACTCTTTATACAATTCATGATTTGTATTAATTGAAAAAAAATCCAATAATATTCCCACATATAAAAATAAAACCCATGTATAAGTTATATGGAACCCTTTTATATAAATTATTAGAATCATATGAAAAAAATCCCTACAACTGAAATCATAGTAATATAGGTAGTCAACCCACCCTTTTTATATAGAGCTTAATATCGCATGTTAGTTATTAGCCTAACACAAAGTTCTACTACACATGGATCACAACTTAAGAGGGATTTCAAATCCAATACAATCTTAATACCTAATATTTATAAATCATAACCAAACTTTATTTTCATGATCTTAAACCATAATAATTAAATTTTTTGTTTAATTTAACAAAATATTAGGTTGTACCTTAGATATAAATCCTTATATAAAGAATACAAAATTCATAAGAAGTGCTTTAAAACTTTTAACTAAAAAATCATTCATTCATAATGTAAATAATTTATACTCCTGCATAATAAAGTATGTAATTGGACCCCTGTAGGGTGTTATTATTTCTTATGGGGATAATAAAATTCGATAATTTAAAAATAAATGAACAAACACTAACTGAATTAATGTAGTAGATAGTGAGCCTGAGGTCTAAACCATGAGACACTTTATGTATATTTTAGGAAGATTTAATTTATTAGGAGAGAATGAGAGAAAATAGAGTGATTTGAAATTATTTAGAGAACACATTCCAAGTTCAGTAATCTTCAAGTTTAGGTTCTAGTGGATTAACAATTAAGACCTCTTAGTTATGTCATTTTTTAGTTCAATACAATAAATACCTTGGTCTTTGTTATATCTATAACTCATTAATTTCCATTTTTATATGGTCAACTAATTTTGATGTATTGATGAATTAGGTTATTCAAGTTCATGTTTAAGCATAATAATCTTGATATGTACAATGTTCATGCAAAGATTAGGATGATTAGTTTTATATTAAATATTATTTCCTAATTCAATTAAAAAAATTTGTGATCAAATAAATGGGTAGAGATAAAATTAAATTGTTAATATACAACTCTGTTGGACTCACCTATTTTGATAATATAAATTATGATTAATTATGTTTTGATAATCCCAAATGATGTTTATTGATTAAACATTTCATTACTTTAGTTACTATTTAAGTGATTAATTTCAAAATATAAATAATGTTGAATATGTTCAAATGATTTATCTTTCATTCAACAAAATTCGGTTAATCAAATGTTCATTTACTTTGTAATGTTTTACCCTAACTTAATCCGTGGATAGTTTGCATATACTGATTAATATCTACTGATACAGAAAGGTCATTGGTATAAAAATGAGCTACCGATACAAAAAGGTCACCGGTATGAGAATGATCTACCAATATAGAAAGGTCACCGGTATGCAGACAGTTACCGTTACACCTAAGCTATCGATATAGTAAGTCTACCAATATGCATAAGTCAACTAATACAGAGTGAGAGCTATTGTTATGAAGTCTACCGTTACAAGATCACCAGTATGGGTCACTGGTACACAATTCTACCACTACTGAGAGCTACTTCTAAAGGAAGTCACCGCTATATATAGTCATCGGTATTTGGACTTATCGCTAGAAGGATCTACTTCTACAAATAGAAACCGATAAAAGATCTATCGTTACAAGTCCGCCACTACAGGTTCAATGATACAAAGAGCAACCGAATGGAAACTAGTCACTGTTTCTCTAAACTCTATCTCTGTTTTCTTGTTATCAATGTTCATATTTTGTGCTTTTAATGAATCTTAAATTTAAATAATGATTTTTTTTGGATGTCAGGAAACCGTACCTCGTACAAATCATTCCTATTACCAGAGCTTAAGGAATATAAAAAGGGGAACCTTGAGCTATTGGAGAATAATTCCTTCAAGGCACATATGAAACATGTTTCTGGATATACAGAAGGACATAGAGAATGAAAATAGAGACAAATACAAGAAGAACACAAGTAGAAATTGACGAACACTCAAGAATAGAAGTTCAAAGAGGATATTTAAGTGTTGTAAGGAAAACTCTCACATTTTAAATTGAACACCTATACTAAAAGTGAAGGAACAAAACCACGATACTCTGTGCGCCAAAAAACATCCAAAGAAATACTCAAGCTTCATCTGCTTCAATCCAAGGAGTGAAGAGCTTTACTGAAAACACAAAGAGCATTCTAAAATCATATCTATATTTTTAGATCTATTGTGTTTCATTTATTTAAATTTTGAGAAGTTTGTGTGCTCTGTATTTTAAGCACACACTATCTCCTAAGATGAACTAGAGGATTTCTAAATCCTCTCTCAATCTTTCTCTTACACTCTATATCCCACTGTGGATAGTGGTAGAGGTCAAGTGTGACCTGGATAGCCTCTATGTTGTTGTTTAGTTTTCCCACATAGAACTATGGTAGAGGTATGATGACCTGGATAGTAAGTGCAAAATTGTAAAACCCCGACATAGGGTGTGGATCGTAGTTTATATAAAACTGTTTGGGGGGACTAAGTCTCTGCTTGAGACTGAACCGCTTGTTTAAAACTGTTGTGCATTTTGATTTTAGTTAAAACTATTTTGAATATTCTGCTGCTAAGTAATTTAAATATAAATCTATTTTAATATTAACTCTGATAGTTAAACTATAAGGTGTTTGTATTTATTGTAAACCAGTAGGTTATTTTCAAAATCTAATCTAATCTTCATATTAGATTAACTATGAACTAATCAATCTATTGAGAACCTAATTGAACCTTTACTATATTACAAATTCACTACAGTTTATCTTGTTATTTAAATTGGGGGATTTTTATATAAATCTTTTAAACAGAAATTTTTCATTGGTACTCAATTCATCCCCTCTTGAGTATCCACTCTTACAAACATTTGGTGTCATAGGGTTAGTTAAAAGTTTTTCAAAATACTCTAATTTTTAACTTTGATTCTAGTTGTATCTTAAAGATCTTAAATTTCTGTTATTTCTAAATTTTTATCTCTTTAAATACATTTTCTAAAATCTAATTAGGGATAATAGATTAGAAGGTGCAACTACCAACAAGACACCTTTCTTTAATGGTGTAAATTATGCCCAATGGAAAATAAAAATGAAAATTCATTTATAAAGTATGGGATTTGACATCTGGAATGCTATAGAGACTCTGTATAAGATTCTAGAAACTATTAGAACTACTTGGGATTAACCTACCAAAGATGCATACAACAATAATTGTAAAGCAATGAATGTCGTGTATTGTGATTTAGGAGATGAAGAATTTAATCGAATATCTGTTTGTAAGACTTCTTTTGAAATCTAGGATACCTTGGATGTTTCTCATGAAGGAACAACCAATGTGAAAGAGATGAGATTAAACACTTACACTATTAAATATGATAATTTTAAAATGAGGCATGATGAACCTATTTTTGACATGTATCTCAGGTTTAATGAAATTGTAAACACTATGGACTCGTTGGGAAAATTTGTCCCAGAAAAAGAGTGAATCATGAGAATACTCATGTGTCTACTAGAAATATGGAGAGGCACATTAGTTTCAATAAGAGAATCATGTGACATAAGTTCACTACCTATCAAAGAGATGATTAGTAAATTGATGATGTATGAAAAAGAGCTGAAGGTAAACAAAGAATAAGATGATGAACCAAGAAAGAAATCAGTACCCATCAAGACCTCTGCTTTAAAAATCAAGGACAGAGAAAAAATTCAAGCTGCAAGTGATAGTTAAAGTAGTGAAGACAGTGCATCAGACAGTAATGTTGAAATGGCTCAGATAACCAGACGATTTAAGAAGTTCTGTAGGAAAAATAAGTTTTTCATAAAATAAAATTACAATGGAAAGTATGAAAATAAAGTTCATTAGAAGAAGGATTGGAAAAGGACTGATAAAAGTGATGACATAGTCTGCTACGAATGCAAGAAGAAAGGACATGTGAATGCTGACTATACAAAGTTAAAGTACAAGAATAAATATGAGTACAAGGGAAAAAAATATAAGAAGGCTATGAAAGAAACCTGGAGTGCTTCGGAAGATTATTCAAGTGATTCTAATTCCACTAAGGATGAAAATTTTCAAAAATATAATATGTGTTTCATGAAAAACACATCTGAGGTAACATTGGATACTTCTGATTTAAACCCTTATTGTTCTAGAGATGATTCCGATTAAGATTCTAAAAACATGTCTAGTGAATAATTATTTGATTATTGTAACATGATAGAGGATAAATGAAATGAGATGTGAGACAAGTATAAAGCCTTAAAGAAACAACATTCTTTAACTAGCACTGTAAAATCAGCACTAGAAGTAGAAAAGGAAAAGAATGCTCAACTACTCAAAGAGAATACTGAATTGAAATTTTCTAATTAACAACACAAGAATTATTAAGAAAAATTTACTAATGGAATGGAAACTCTTACACAAATTCTAGGAAAACAAGTAGCACCAAATTATACTACCGGTTTAGGCTATCAGCCTGGACAAAGACATATTACAAAGAATAGATTTATTCTTAAATCTGGATAGTATGTTGTTAGTTCTAGTACTATAAATTCTTATATCTTAACTAGCTACCCACATAGTTATAGATCAAAAAATTTTGTCTTTCAAAATAATTTAAATATATTGATTATATGAAACCCATTATACAAATCTAGGTATCAAAATTTCTGCTTGATAACCTGTCTAGACCCAAGAAAATCTAGGTACCAAAATCATTTTCTATATTAAATTGTGTTGTAGGAAACCTGCTTAAAAAGTTCTTGTAGGAAGACATGGTACTTGGACAGTGGATGTTCAAGACATATGATTGGAGAATTTTCATGCTTTAATATCTTAGTCAAAGTTGATGGAGGATATGTCACCTTTGGGGATGACTCAAAAGGAAATATGATCATCTTAGGCGAGATTGGTAACACTGATTCAATTTTAATTTCTAAATTTTTACTAGTTGATGGACTAAAGTATAATCTGTTAATCATTTCTCAGTTTTGTGATGATGGATTTAATGTTAAGTTTGAAAATGATTCTAGAAATGTGTTTAATTCTAAAAATGTTTTGGTATTTACTGTATTAATAAATGAAAATTTTTATGCTGTAGATTTGAATTCTTTAGCTAAGAAAAATATTACCTGTTTAAATGCTTTTCATAAAGAATATTGGATTTGGAAGAGGAGATTAGGACACTTCAATATACACTCACTTAGAAAACTGACTAGGAAGAACTTAGTTAGAGACCTAACAAAACATAAATTCCCAGCTGACAAAGTTTTTAATCCTTGCCAAAATGGAAAGAAACATAAAGTTTCTTTTAAATCAGAGAAATAAGTTTCAACTTCTCAACCTCTTGAGTTGGTTCACATGGATTTGTTTGTACCATCTAGAGTTTCTAGTATAAATGGGAAGAACTATGTCTATTTCCTTGTAGATAACGTTTCTAGATATACTTGGGTATATTTTCTAGCACACAAAAGTGAAGCTTTCTCTTACTTCATTAAATACTCCTAGTCTGTAGAAAACCTTATTGGACTTAATATTAAAACCCTGAGAAGTGATCATGGTCATGAGTTTGAAAGTAATGAAATTGAATCATATTTCTCACACTATGGCTGCAATCACAACTTCTCTGCCCCTGGAACACCTCAGCAGAATGGTGTCGTAGAAAGAAGAAATAGAACTCTTTAGGAAATTAAACGAACTATGCTTAATGAATATGATTTACCTGTTTATTTTTGGGATGAAGTTGTAAATACAACTTGTTACATTATAAATAGAGTTTTAATTAAGCTAGTACTTAAGAAAACCCCTTATGAATTATGGAATAATAGAAAACCTAAAGTTAGTTATTTTAAAGTTTTGGGTTGTAAATTTTTTATTCTGAATACTAAAGATAATCTAGATAAACTTTCATCTAAAAGTGATGAAGAAGTTTCTCTTGGCTATTCCTTAACTAGAAAATCCTATAGATTTTTTAATGAAAGAACCAAATATGTTAAAGAATCTGTTCACATCAAATTTGATGAAACAGATCCACATTAACCTAAAACTTCTCTTTAAAATCTTTAAGAATACTTTTCTGTTTTGAACCTTAATGATGAAATCGGTGAACCTGTTCTAAAGACAACCAGTTCTGGAAATATTTCAGAATCTACTACTGGTGAACCCAAACCTAGAGAAGAACCTAAAATTCCAAGTCCTACCTTTACTAGATCAACTAAGATTCTAAAGAATCATCCTTTAGATGTTGTTGTAGGTAATATTGATAGAGGGACACTGACTAGAGCTTCTCTAAGAAACCAGGTTGAACATCCAGCTTTTCTTTCACAGTCATAACCTAAAAATATCAATGATTCTATAAATGATGAATTTTGGGTAATGGCTTTGCAAGAATATTTAAATCAATTTGAAAGAAACAAAGTCTGAGAATTATTAGAAATACCTAAGGACACCTTGACCATTGGCACAAAATGGTTGTTAGAAATAAATTTGATGAATCTGGAAACATAATTAGAAACAAAGCCAAGTTAGTTGCACAACGTTACATTAAAGAAGAAATAATTGATCATGAAGAAACCTTTTCACCCATATCTAGATTAGAAGCCATTAGGATCTTACTTGCTTATGCATCTCATCTGAATTTCAAGTTATATCAAATAGATGTTAAAAGTTCTTTTCTAAATAGTTATATAATTGAAGATGTTTTTTTTGAACAACCACTTGAATTTACAAATCCCCACTTTTATAATCATGTTTTTAAACTTTCTAAATCTTTATATGGTTTAAAACAAGCTTCAAGAGCTTGGTATGATAGACTTACTAATTTTCTTATTTCAAAAGGTTTTTCTAAAGGAATTGCTGATCCCACTCTTTTTATCAAAAAAAATTCTAAAGATGTTTTGATAGTACAAATATATGTCGATTATATTATTTTTGGATCTTCTAAAAATTCTTTATGTACTGATTTTTCAAACGTTATGCAAAATGAATTCGAAATGAGCTTAATGGGAGAACTCAAATATTTTCTTGGATTTCAAATTTTTCAAAATAGGGATGGTATTATTCTAAATCAAATTAAATACACAAAGGATTTATTAAAACATTTTGGGTTGGATAGTAATAAGGTAAGTGATACACCTATGAGTACCACTTGTAAGTTGTATATTGATGAATCTTGGAAAATAATAGATCAAACCAATTACAGAGGTATGATTGGAAGCTTACTTTACCATACTGCTAGTCGGCCTGATATTATGTTCAGCATATATATGTGTGCACGATTTCAATCTAATCCAAAATAATCACACTTACTTGCTGTAAAAAGGATTTTCAAATATCTTAAACATAATACTAATTTTGGCTTATTTTACCCTAAGGGAGAATCTTTTGATTTAATAAGTTATTCAGATGCTAAATTTGCTGGTTGAAAGTTATATAGAAAAATCACATCTAGAACATGTCACTTATTGGGAAAATCCTTAGTATCTTGGTGTAGTAAGGAACAAAATTCAGTTGCATTGTCTACTGCTGAAGAAGAATATATAGCTGCTAGTATTGCTATGTATAGATTTTGTGGATCAAACACACTTTTTTGGACTATGGATATGATTTTATACATTTTTCTATTAATTGTGACAACACTAGTGCAATAAATATCTCTGAGAACCCTGTATATCACTCTATAACTAAGCACATTGATGTAAGGCACCACTTTCTAATATATCACTATCAAAAGGGTGATATAACTCTTGATTTTATAGGCACTGAACGTTAACTAGATGATATGTTTACAAAGCCTTTATGTTTAGAGAGATTAAGTTACATTAGACATGAATTAGGAATGATCAACTGCACACAAACCTCACTGTTAGACAAACCTCACCAATAGACAAACCTCACCGTTAGACAAACCTCATCATTAGAAAAACCACACCGTTATAAAAACCTCACTATTAGGATACCTCACCAGTAGTTCTTATTGTTATAATCCTCACCGATAGAATGGTTACCGATATATCATGATGTTTTAATTTTTTTATAATTTTAGTCGAGACGCTTTATCATTTCAATGTATATTTTTTTTATTTCGATTCCTAAATGATTTAAGTCGAGTCTTAATCACAATCAATCTATCATGAACTCCACCCTTCCAAGTCCTCACTTACCCAAGCCTCTGAAATTTTGTGAACCCTAAGTTTATAGATTTGGAAATGGCCAGAGTTAATCGGCCGATAATTGATGAAGGTAATGAGTCGAGTGTGAAGCGACAAAAATTCAGTTTTGGATCCATTGGAAGTACAAGTGGTACTACTAAAGAAAAGATAAAGTCAATGAATCTGTATTTATCAAAGAGGGAAATAGTGATTGAGAAGTAGCATTGTGTTGAATGGTTGATGACAAGTAAGTCTCTAATTTTGAGGATTTTAGAAGAGGAAGGATGGGTAGATTTTTTTTCAAACAACAATGGGCCTTATTACCCAAAA
This sequence comes from Viscum album, assembly GCA_963277665.1. NCBI lineage: Eukaryota > Viridiplantae > Streptophyta > Magnoliopsida > Santalales > Viscaceae > Viscum > Viscum album. Next base: position 389,673,262 of record OY728147.1, on the reverse strand, counting down.
CTGGTTAAGTAATTTTATGAGTTTGTTATATTTTAAATGAATAAAGTTGAGAACAGGATGATATCGGTGGTAAATGATAAGGATATATCTTTTTCATCTACTAAATGGGATGAAAGTCTGAAAGTACCTCATGAAGGAGAGTATGGTTTTTCATCTAAATTAGTACCAGAAGATAGTGACCATTTTGAGTATGAGGTTGCTTTGCTTGAGTTAACTAGAAATGGATCTCCTAGAAAAGTGATTGTTACTGAAATGGAATGAGAAAACATATTGTTGTTTATGTTCGTTCAATATGTGATTATTCCCAGGAGAGGAGATTTTTCAACCCTAAATTTTCAGGATATATATTATATTTAATTGTTTAGTCATGGAGTGAAGGTAAACCTATGCATATTATGGATGATTCTGATAAAATATTTGACCTGACCTAGATCAAAGACAAATACTTTGTTCTTTTCATAGATAATTTTTATTATGTTAAAAGTCAAAGGTATTTCTGAATCTGGGGATGAAACTGTTGTTGTTAAAGACAATTTCTACATTACTAAGACTATCTACAAGTATATGAAAGTAAGTTGGAACCCTTAGAAGAAACAATGAGTGAATGATGATGGTAAATTGTATGATAAATTAAATCCTGTGGACCATCCTTATAAGCCTAAGGATGAGAGGGATCCATGCATAGGACCTAGTGAAGATGAACTTGCTTATAGTGATATCGAGGATGATGTCGATGATGAGGAAGAAGAGACATTCGTAAAAGAAGGGGGATAACCTAACCTTCCTCTTATCCCTGCACTTTAGAGTATTTCTTATGAAGAGGCTAGTCCTCCAGCTACTTTACCAAGAAGAGAATCTGATTCTGATAGCTCAGATGAGAGTACCTTGAGTTTGAGTCCAATAATTGAGAGTTCTGCTATGTCAGAAGAGGCTGGTTTGGTTGAGATGCCAGAACCTGCATCTATCCCTGAGGAGGCTCTTGTTGTTGAAATGGAGATGGTTGTGGATTAATCTTCTGAGGAAGACCTGCATGTTGAGGCTGTTATTGATGTACCTATACAGGATAATGCACAGATTTAGGGGGATCATCCCACCAGACATGGTACTATATGACTATCTCATGAGATTGAAGACTGGGCAGAAGACCCAGGTTTTGTACTTTTTGGGTTGGTCTATCCCGATTCTAAAGATGAGACACCCATCAGAAGACCACATGTCAGTTATGATATCCTTTATAAGACTTTACCTAAATATTTAGTAAGAAAAGTTGTTCTAGACTAGTTGAAGTCTGATGTCAAGACCTTTTTTGTAGAAGAAATGGGAAGAATGGAATCCTCTTTAATATCATACATTCAATATGATATGACTGAATCTATATCTAGTATTTTGGATAAAGTTAAGACCTACCAGCATAAAGTTTCAAGCTTGGCAGAGGATGTTCAATCTCTAAAGAAATCAGCTGTCTCTCTGGAGTCTTATATGAATTCTAAATCTCAAGAAGACAAGGATTTGACATTTTTAAAAAGCATAGTTGGCCAGATGGTATCGGTTTTTGAGGAATTTAAGAATTCCATAAAGAAACATGTCATCACCCAGGACCTTGTTGTGAAAAATCTCATTAGTGGGCTGACTAAATATTTTAAGGAAACAATATCTTTTACTGTTTCACCTCTGAGTGCTCCCAGGCCTTCTTTAGATGTTGATCAGATTAGATTTGTGATGAGAAAAGATCTTGGACAGTCTTTCACCATTTATAGACTCTACTACCTTGACCCAAGTGGTGACTACCACTAGGAATATAGGAAAAATTGTTCAGTATTTTCTCAGGGAGGCCACTGCTTCTCAGAAAGAATTAAAGGACAAGGTGGATTACTATTTAAAAAGGGTATACACTAAACATCGGTTGAACAATCACTTTAAACTTTTGTTAGAAAATTTGAAATTGCCTCCAATGACTCAAGCCTCCATAGAGAAAGTGAGTAAGCTCAGGGAGCTGACTCCAACTTTGAAAAAATTCCTGGAAAACAAGGATGACTTCATTTCTACTATGGAGAGAGGAGGAGGGATTATCATGGATTTCAGAAATCTCTTGCTGCCCTTTTTGCATGTTGATGCTCAGCTAGTGATTGTACCTACAACTTTACCTACATCTGGCTCTACTGATTCTACTTTTCAGATGACCCGAATTCAAGATTTCAGAAGCTTGACACCAATGATTACTCAGAAGAGTACCCACTACAGGCTAGGAATAGTTTCAGTTTCTCAACCTCTAGTGGTTATTTTTGGAGTTCCCAAGCCTTCAACCGAAGCTACCCAGCCTGATTCTACCTCATATCCCAAAGGAACGTCCAAAGTGGACATTCAGGAAGTGGATTGAGTGGGTCTAGATGAATTTGATAGGGATCATTTGTCCCTTGTATACTATTTTTGTAATCCTTCTGTACTTTTGAATCCTTAATGCATACCTCTTTTTCAGTCTCTTTGTCTCAGTTTTTACCTCTAGTGCCTACTTATTTTCTTTCTCCTTTACTTTTAAACTTTTGTTTTTACCTCTGTTTCATACTTGTATTGTCTAATTTCCCTTCCATAACCAACTTTATCTCTTATCTTTTAACTCTGATTCTCCATCTTTTTTGTTCTCTAATAAATTCTTTACATACTTATCTTATACCTCCCATGTTTTTTCTAATCCCAAAGGGGGAGAAATATTTCCCAAATGGGAGAAATGATAAATGGGGAGATGAAGAGGGACGGTTATTTATTACCTTTCATAATTTGTGATTATCAAAAATGGGGAGATTGTTGGACTCACCTATTTTGATAATCTCAATTATGATTAATTATGTTTTGATAATCCCAAATGATGTTTATTGATTAAACTTTTCAATACTTTAGTTACTGTTTAAGTGCTTAATGTCAAAATATAAATAATGTTGAATATGTTCAAATGATATATCTTTAATTCAAGAACATTTGGTTAATAAAATGTTCATTTACATTGTAATGTTTTATCCTAACTTAATATGTGGATAGTTTGCATAAACAGATTAACATCTACCGATACAGAAAGGTAACCGATATGAAAATGAGCTACCGATATAGAAAGGTCACCGGTATGAAAATGAGCTATCGATACAGAAAGGTCACAGCTATGCAGACAGTTACTGTTACACCTGAGCTACCGAAAGAGTAAGTCTACTGGTATGCACAGTTCGACCGATACAGAGTGAGAGATACTGTTATGAAGTCTACCATCACAACATCACTATTATGGGTCACTGGTACATAAGTATACCTCTATTTAGAGATATTGCTAAAGGAATTCACCACTACATATAGTCACCAGTATTTGGAGTTATCACTAGAAGGATCTACCGCTACAAACAGCTACCGATACAAGATCTACCATTACAAGTCCACCGCTACAATTTTAATGATACAAAGAGCTACTGAATGGAAACCAGTCATTGTTTCTCTAAACTCTATCTCTGTTTTCTAATTAGAAACAATCATATTTTTTTCTTTTAATGTAACTTAAATTAATTAATGATATTTTTGGATGTCAGGAAACCATACCTCATAAAAATCATTCCTATTTCCGGATCTCAAGGAATATAAAAAGGGGAACCTCAAGCTACTGGAGAATAAGTCCTTAAATGCACATACGAAACAAGTTTCTGGATATACAGAAGGACATAGAGAATACAAAGAGAGACAAATACAATAAGAACACAAGTAGAACTCAAAGAACACTCAAGAACAGAAGTTCAAAGAGGAGATTCAAGTGCTGAAAGAAAAACTCTCACATTTCAAACTGAACACCTATACTTGAGGTTAAGGAACAAAAAAACGATACTTTATATTCCAAACAACTTCCAAATAAGGTCTCGAGCTTCATATGCTTCAATCCAAGGAGTCCATAGCTTCACTGAACTAGAGGATTTCTAAATCCTCACGCAATCTTTCCCTTACACTCTGTATCCCACTGTGGATAGTGGTAGAGGTCAAGTGTGACCTGGACAGCCTATGTGCTGTTGTTTGGTTTTCCCACGTAGAATCGTAGTAAAGGTCTGAGGACCTCGACAGTATGTGAACTATTGTAAAACCTCGATCCATGGTGTTGATCATAGTTTATATAAAACTGTTTGAGAGGACTAAGTCTCTTCCTGAGACTGAACCTCTTGTTTAAAACTGTTGTGCATTTTTATTTTAGTTAAAACTGTCATGACCCGTCCTCGGGGGCCCGTGCCGTGACTACCCCAAGCCCGCCTTCCATAGGCCAGGGGCTGACGACTAGCACCAAGGCATAAATCCTAGAAAAAGGGAAGGCATTTCCTTTGTAAAGTAAACCACAAACACCACAGAGAAAGCAGGCAGAAGTAAACACTAAGTAAAAACTGGTACAATAGTAAGTCTGGAAAATTAAGTGGGCCAGTATACAAACCCAAACTGAAAGTAAAGTACAACTGGAAAGGGAAAAAAACAAAAAATTAAAGCCGCAACGTCAAGCTGACCACTGGAAATCCCACCTGAAGGGTGGGTATAGAAAGCCTCCACTACTCCTTGGGTCCAGCCGACCGCTCCGAGTACGTCCCGCCCAGTGGTCCACCTCCAGGTACCATCCTGCTCCGCAAGACTCTACCACGATCAGCGTTGTCCGTCGTCTGCAACCAACACAACGTAGTGCGGGCATAGCCCATGCAGGGGTGAGTATAAGCTACTCAGTAGGGACCCCGAGACCCCCGAAGGTCTCCCATAATAAACAAAATATAAACCACAAAGGAAAGATACAATCACGAAGTAACATTCGGCACAGCTTAGGTATATGCCCATACATATACCTAAGTCATCAATTATCGTTCGGCTCCAACATCCGAACCCAAGAACAACCCAGTCCACACAGGGAAGCAAAACATAAATCCACACAGGATAGCACAACAAAATTCACAAAGTAAAGTAAATAGGATTCAGCTCACACAGGAATACTTCTTTGAATGACGATAAAGATGACCAGATGTTACCACTGATTTACCTAAGCCGTCGGACCCACAAAGGATTGATAGGTACTAACCCCTGCAATTACCCACAAAGGATCTGACCCACAAAGGATCGATAGGTAACTAACCCCCGCAATGAACCACAAAGGATCTGACCCACAAAGGATCGATAGGTAACTAACCCCCACAGAGACCCACACAGGATCGGACCCACACAGGATCGATAGGCGCTGGCCCACACAGGACCGCTGAGTGCTGACCCACACAGGATCGGACCCACACAGGATCGGTAGCACTGACCCACAAAGGATCGCTGAGTGATGTAGTCATCGTCGTCGAATCCACTGAGGATCTCTGCATAGTCGTCGTCGAATCCACTGAGGATCTCTGTACTGTCGTCGTCGTCGTAGTCGCAGCCAGCTCTAGGGTTCCCGCACACAGCAAGCTCATTCAGGAGGGTCCGCTCCACGAGCCGAGAGGCTGATACATCAACTGACACATAGTCCAAAGTTAATGTAGCCAAAAGTTCTGTATCGTCAACAGGAACTCAACGTCGCAGATGGCGCGTCAATCGGACACCCGGTCTGAGAGTTATTGGTTTTTTCGTCCCAGGGGCCCGGTTGGTTTTTAAGGAAAAACCAACCCGACCGTACTCCACCTGTGTCCAAACCTCGGGCGGAGTAAACCAAAAGATCCGTCTCACTTAGAGGAATCCATCAAAGTCGGCGGTACATCAATCGGACGTCCGAAGCTCAAGTTATAAGCATTTCTGCTCCGAGGGCCCGGTTGGTTTCGTGTACGAACCAACCCGGCCGAACCCAAATATTCGGAAACCATGGGTGTGGTATACCAAAACGACCATCTCGATCCAAGGATTTCATCTCCACTGACAGCGCATCGTTCGGAGGCACGTAGATCAATTTATGAGCAAAAGACCGAAAAGGTCCGAAAACGGGGGGTCTGGGCCCGGACCGACCCAGCCCAACCCCCCTGGGTCGGCCCGAACCAGGTCGACCCGACCCGGGTCTGGGTCCGACCCGGCTTGGCACGAATTGGCCTGGCCGGCCTGGGCGCGACCCGGCTGGCCGGTCTGGCGGCTCGGCGCCGGCCGAGCGGCCGCACCCAATAAGCTCCCCCCCCCCCCCCCCCCGCGCGGGGGCCGCTCCGTGTCACCGAACGCAGCGCAAGGCCACGTCCCTTCCCTGCGGTCCCGCACGGCCGCGGGACTGGATCTCGCCACCGCGACTTCAGTTGTGGTGGTTCTTCCCGGCGGCGCACCTGGCGCCGCCGCTTCCTGGCGGTCGGCTGCCGCCTCCGGCCTCCGTGCCGGCGTGGCGTGCCGGTGGGAACTTCCACGGACCACTGGACGCACTTCGGTGGTCTGATTCGCCTGCGGTCTTCACCAGTGCTCGTCTCTGGACCCGACCTACGCTGCAAAGCCTTAAAAACGCCCGAGCGGCTTGTTTTGTCATCATCTGTCGTCCGTACACCAAGAACGAAAGGGCGGTGGGTTCGGACTTGTTCGTTGGTCCGAACCCACCGCGTTAGGGGTTTAAAAAGTCTCACAACAATCATTTAATCACAAGCCGCGGTTATAAATCACAAAGATTTAAAAGAATCAAACCCCTACCTCTTCGTAGTTGTCGGACGAGAGTTCTTCGCGGAAATGATCGTCGCGGAAGAAAAGGATCGTCACGTCGCGGAAGGGTGTCGCGTCGACGATCTCCAAGGGTTAAGGAAAACACAAAGATTTAATTTCACGAATTAAATCCATGTTAAGGATAAAATTCCACAAAGGAAATTTAAAAGATTTGAAATCTCCTACCTCAAATGGATGATCGAATATTGTTGCGGGGAAGAACGTCGTGGAAGAAGCGTCGTGGAAGGAGAATCGTCAGCGTCGTGGAACACGGCATCGCGTCGTCAATCTCCGAGGGTTCGGCATTCTTCACGTTCTTCGCGTTTTTCGCAGAGGGGAATGAAGGTATAGATTCCCCAAATACTCTCAACAATCAACCCGTCAACAAAAAGAAAAGGTGTTGGTCTTATTTTATTATTATGCCAACAGTTTGAAAACATCTTAAGAAATGAACCATTAATTCGGTGAATTAATGGTAACGACTTAACTGTCCATTTAATAGGAGTGTTTAAGAGTTAGAAAACGCCCCAGTTGACTTTCCTTAAGAGGGGGGTTGCGGGTGCGTTACTTAGGGGAAAATAAACGGTGGGGATCATGTGGGCCCCACCTCACAAATATCCTACCAAGAGGGTAGGATATTTTGGGTTCCACCCTATCTGCTTCAACTCATCTTAAGAAGCTTTAAGTGGCATTAAGTGGCTTTAAGTGAAATAAAATAAGGTTGTCGCACCACTTTATTTTATTTTCTTCACTTAACCCCAAAAATTAAAAACCACACCCTAGCAAACGCAACTCCAGAAGAGGCGTTTCTAAGCAAGTACAGGCACTTCGATTCCATCGGTGCCCTCGGAATTTGATTCCGAGCACCGGCTCAAAAGTTAGAAATGCCCGCTCATTCATTCACTGAACGTACTCGAGCCAAACTTCGGAAAATGATTCTGGGCACACCGGGCCTCAGAATCACGTGCCATCAGAAACTACGCCCTTGTAAAATTTCAAAGAAAATTAAGAAAAAAATTTCCTTGAAATTTACGGGTCTTTACATCACTCCCACCTTAGGTCTTTACGTCCCCGTAAAGATACATCATAAGCTAGGGAAACAAATGGGGGTACTGAGCACGCATCTGAGCCTCCCGCTCCCAAGTGCTCTCTTGGAGGTTCTCGTGCTGCCATTTGATGCGCACTAGATGAATCGATCATCCACGTAGGACCCGCTCCTGTAGATCCTCGATCTCCACTGGGACCTCCACAAAAGTCGCCCCATCATCAACGTCCAGCTCCCCATGGTCAATGATATGCGTCGGGTCGTGCACGTATCTCCTCAACTGAGATACGTGGAAGACGTCATGCACCCGGTGCAACTGAGGTGGTAGAGCCAGGCGATAAGCCACCTCGTCGATCCTGCTGAGGACCTGGAATGGTCTGATGAAGCGCGGAGACAACTTTCCACCTCGGCCAAATCTCCGTAAACCACGTCGAGGTGAGACACGCAAGAAAACGTGGTCGCCATCCTCGAACTCTAGTGGCCTCCACCTCTTATCAGCATAATACTTCTACCAGCTCTGAGCTATCCTCATCCGCTCCAGGATGACCTGGACCTTCTCTGTCGTGGCCCGGACCATCTCTGGGCCCCCAAGTGCTGACTCCCCAGGGTCTGTCCAGCACAAAGGAGATCTAAATGTTCTGTTGTACAACGCCTCGTATGGTTCCATCCCGATGGTGGAGTGGTAGCTATTGTTGTACGCAAACTCCACCAAGGATAGGTGGTCCTACCAGCTGTGACCAAAGTCGAGGACACATGCGCGGAGCATGTCCTCGAGAGTCTGAATGGTCCTCTCCGTCTGACCATCCGTTTGAGGTTGAAAGTTGGTGCTCAGATGTAGCTGCGTCCTGAACGCCTCCTGCAACCCCTTCCAAAGCCGGGAAGTAAAGCGAGCATCTCGATCAGAGACGATAGATGATGGAACACCGTGAAACCGCACAATCTCCTGAACGTAGATACGCCCTAAGCTCTCCATTGAGCCCTGCTCTCTGATGGGTAAGAAGTGAACCGACTTGGTGAGTTGGTCGACAATCACCCAAATGGAGTCGTGACCTCTGGAAGTGCGTGGAAGTCTAGTCACGAAGTCCATAGATATCCCGTCCCACTTCCACTCTGGGACCTCCAAGGGTTATACCAAGTCTGTTGGTACCTGATGCTCTGCCGTCACCTACTGGCATGTGAGGCATCGAGAAACGAACTCTGCCACAACCTTCTTCATGCCCGGACACTAGTGCTGTCGTTTGAGGTCCTGGTACATCTTCGCCACTCCAGGATGTACCGACAAAGGAGAAGTGTGAAACTCTCTCAGCACCTCCTCCCGTAAAGCGAATGGTACTAAGATACGTCCTCTAAAAAGGATGTCGTGCTCTGATCCAAAGGAGAAACCATCAGGTGTCTGTCCTGAGGATATTTGTGCACGCCGCGTCTCATAGTCAACGTCCCCACACTGTGCCTCTCTGACCCGCTGTAGTAGTGGAGGAGAGACTGTGAGAGACTGAAGTAAGGCTGCACCATCTCAATCCACGAAGGATATCCGCAAAGTGGCTAGCTGCTTTGTCACCTCCTCGAGTAGCTGAATGCCCATCCTTCTGCTGAGAGCATCGGCTACCACGTTCCACTTCCCAGGAGTATAGACTATCTCAAAGTCATAGTCCTGGAAGAACTCGATCCATCGCCGCTGTCTCAGCTTCAGGTCCTTCTGAGAGAAGATGTACCTGAGACTCTGATGGTCAGAAAAGACTGTAAAGCACTCGCCCATCAGGTAGTGTCGCCATGTCTTCAGAGCGAAGACTACTGCTGCTAACTCCAGGGCGTGGGTAGAGTAGTTCTGCTCATGCGGCCTCAACTGATGTGATCCATAGGCGATCACCGCCCTCTCCTGCATCAGGACACATCCGAGTCCGGTCCCTGATGCATTGCAGTAGACTATGTACCCTACTCCCTCCTCAGGCAACCTCAAGATAGGGGCGCTGGTCCATCTTTGTCTCAGCTCCTGAAAGCTCTACTGACATCTGTCTGACCACACAAAGGGTTTCCCCTTCTTCGTAAGATCTGAGAGTGGTGCTGCAACTCTGGAGAAGTCTGGCACAAATCTCCGATAGTATCCAGCTAGTCCCAAGAAACTTCGCACCTCCGTTACGCTCTTGGGTGGCTCCCAAGCTAGCACTGCCTCGATCTTCATAGGATCCACTGAAAATCCCGCCTCAAAGATGACGTGTTCCAAGAAGTGGACCTTGTGTATCCAGAACTAACACTTCGAGAGATTTCCATAAAGCTGGTGCTCTCAGAGTGTGTCTAGTACAACTCGCAAGTGATAGGCGTGCTCCTCCTCAGTCGTCGAGTAAATCAAAATGTCGTTGATGAAGACCACGACAAATCGATCGAGGTATGGCTGAAAGATCCTGTTCATGAGGCCCATGAACACCACTGGAGCATTGGTTACACCGAAAGGCATAACCAAGAACTCATAGTGTCTATACCGACATCTGAAGGCCGTCTTCTGCATGTCCTCGTCCCGAACTCTGAGCTGATGATAGCTTGGCCTAAGGTCTATCTTCGAGAACCATCGTGCTCCTTTGAGCTGATCGAAGAGGTCATCAATTCTGGGTAGCGGATACTTGTTCCTCACCGTCACCTGGTTCAGGAGACGATATTCTACACGAAGTCGCAAGCTCCCACCGCCTTCTTGGCGAACAATATCGGGGAAGCCCAGGGTGAAACACTGGGTCGGATGAATCCATTACCCTGAAAGTCCTCCAACTGTACCTGTAGCTCTCGAAGCTCAGTGGGGGCCATCCGATATGCTGCAGTGGATATCGGGGCTGTCCCGGGGTACAGATCAATATAAAAGTCTACCTATCTGCGAGGAGGTAGTCCTGGAACATCGTCAGGAAAGACGTCCACATACTAATCCACCACTGCAGGAAAACTAGGACTTCGCACGTCAACTGCTCCTAGGATGAGGCTAGCAAACTGATGAGTTATGGGTTGTCCTCTCCTCTGTGGAAGTCCATCCTGTGCTACAAAGGCTCCCTTCTCTCCGATGAAGGTGAACCTGCTCCCGTCGGTGCGTACACATCGCACCTTGCGCCTAATACAGTCGATCTGAGCATGAACTGTAGATAACCAATCCATGCCCAAGATAACGTCGTAAGGCCTCGACGCCGCTACAAGAAGATCTCAGCCGAAGCTCTCACCTCCTAGAGTAAGATCACACTGCCGGCACCAGTGCGTAATCATCGAGTCCTCTCTCGTAGGAGTCTCTAGTCGTAAGGATCGAGCCAACGGCTCTATCGGAATCTCCGAGCTCCGAACAAGGGCAGCAGCTATGAAAGAGTGACTCGATTCTGTGTCTATAAGAACTGCATCAAGGGTGGAATAGACACAGATAGTACCTCGATTCATCTCGGGCACGCCGTGGGCATAGGCCTCCGCTGCCTGGAGTTGTACTTGTCTCTGCCCGCCAGCTCCCTATGGTCGGGGTGGACCTCCTGGTGGTGGTGGTGGTAGAGCCTCAAAGCTTCGCCCACCACCTGCTGCTCGGCCAACTCCTCTTCCTCATCTGCCTCCTCCCTGAAGATCGCCACGGTCGACCCTCTGCCTCTGCCTGGGTGGCCCCTCAACCGTCTACTGCTCCTCGTCACGGTGGGTCGGGCAGTCACGAGCCATGTGGCTCTGCCCGCTGCATGTGTAGCACTGCCTGCCTCTCGAAAGACTGGCTCCACACTGTGTACCCCGCACTGTTGAGCCAGTGTCCTGAGGTTGTCTACGTGAGGGTCTGGTCTGCCTGGACCCCTGAGTCATCTGTCGACTACCTGCCGCAGAAGACTCTACTACGTGCTGCCCCGCGGTAGGTCTCGCTGCTGATGAAGGCTAAGCAAGGAAACTCTCGATAAAAAGGGCTCGCTCTAGTACTCCTGCCTGAGTCCGAATGCTGAGGGAGATCAGGGATGCCCTGATCTCATGTCTCAATCCCTGCTCAAAGGTCTGGGCCCAGAAGAATGGGTCACGTACCATGTCGGTCGACTAGCGCGAGAGATCGGTAAATCTCGCCGAGTACTGGGCGACCGTCAAGCTACCCTGCCGCAGCTGAAGAAGCTCCTGGATGCGCACCGCACGGAGGGTGGCCTGGACGAACTCTGAGCAGAAGAGGCCCTCAAAGTCTGTCCAGAGGAGAGATGCCTCATCGTGCACCTGAAGCATCAATCTCCACAATCGGCCCGCTTCTGCGTGCAGTAGGCTCGCTACGAGGATCACCATGAGGTCTGCCGGTGTCCTCACTAGCCTGAAAACTCGTACAACTGCCTCCATCCGGTCCTCAGCTGCCTGGGGGTCCGTCTCCCCACCGAACCTAGGCGGTCGATGGCGCTGAAACTCGTGCAGAGCTCCGTGGTGACGTGCATCGTCAGAGGCTGGGGCTGGAAGCATCGGTGGCTCGGCGGGTAGAGGTACCGCCGGTGCCTCAGCTGTCAAAGGGCCCTGTACCGGGGCCTCATCGCTCGGTGGGTTGTCATCACGCTCAACTCTCAGAACCCTAGCTGTCTGCCATCGTGGGGCCATCTTGAAAATGAAACAGGTGTGCCATGGTCAGAACAGTATACCTGGTGAGCTGACACAAGTAATCACAAAGAAAACTTGAAACACACATGCAATCAATGTTTTCGTGCATTAAGTTGGAAATCTGAATTCAGGGTCCTGGTGTACGGATACGTCGGCCGTCGCACCAACACTGGGCTCCCTAGACTGATAAGCACACTCAATAAGCTTAACACTATTGCTTCACATAGAATAAATATCAGAGTCTGTGGTAGAACCGAACTCCTCTGATACCAATTTGTCACAACCCGTCCTCGGGTGCTCGTGTCGTGACTACCCCAAGCCCGCATTCCATAGGCCAGGGGCTTGCGACTAGAACTAAGGCGTAAATCCAGGAAAAAGGGAAAGAATTTCCTTTGTAAAGTAAACCACAAACACCACAGAGCAAGCATGCAGAATTAAACACTAAGTAAAAACTGGTACAATAGTAAGTGCGGAAAAGTAAGTGGGCCAGTATACAAACCCAAACTGAAAGTAAAGTACAACTGGAAAGGGAAAATAACAACTGAAAAGTAAAGCCACAACGTCAAGCTGCCCACTAGAAATCCCACCTGAAGGGTGGGTACAGAAAGCCTCCACTACTCCTCGGGTCCAGCCTACCGCTCTGAGTACTTCCCGCCCAGTGGTCCACCTCCAGGTATCGTCCTGCTCTGCAAGACTCCACCATGATCATCGTTGTCCATCGTCTACAACCAATACAACGTAGTGCGGGCATAGCCTGTGCAGGGGTGAGTATAAGCTACTCAGTAGGGACCCCAAGACCCCCGAAGGTCTCCCAGAATCCAAAAAGGATAAACCAGAAAGGAAAGATACAATCACGAAGTAACATCCGGCTCGGCTTAGGTATATTCCCATACATATACCTAAGTCACCAATTCTCGTTCGGCTCCAACATCCGAACCCAAGCACAACCCAGTCCACACAGGGAACCAAAATGTAAATCCACACAGGATAGCACAACACAATCCAAAAAGAAATGTAAACAGGATTCATCTCACACAGGAATACTTCTTTTAATGACAATAAAGATGACCAGATATTGCCACTGATTCATCTAAGCTGTCGGAACCACAAAGGATCGATAGGTACTAACCCCCGCAATGACCCACAAAGGATCTGACCCACAAAGGATCGATAGGTAACTAACCCCAGAAATAACCCACAAAGGATCGATAGGTAACTAACACCCGCAAAGACCCACACAGGATCAGACCCACACAGGATCTGTAGGCGCTGGCCCACATAGGACCGCTGAGCGCTGACCCACACAGGATCGGACCCACACAGGATTGGTAGCATTGACCCACAAAGGATTGCCGAGTACTGTAGTCGTCGCCGTCAAATCCACTGAGGATCTCTTCACAGTTGTCGTAGAATCCACTGAGGATCTCTGTACTGTCGTCGTTGTCGTAGTCGCAGCCAGCTCTAGGGTTCCCGCACACAGCAAGCTCGTTCGGGAGGGTCTGCTCCACGAGCCGAGAGTCTGATACATCAACTGACACATAGTCCAAAGTTAATGTATCCAAAAGTTCTGTATCGTCAACAGGAACTCAACGCCGCAGACGGCACGTCAATCGGACGCCCGGTCTGAGAGTTATCGGCTTTTCCGTCCCAGGGGCTCAGTTGGTTTTTAAGAAAAAACCAACTTGACTGTACTCCACCTGCATCCAAACCACTAGCAGAGTAAGCCAAAAGACCTTTCTCACTTAGAGGAATCCATCAAAGTTGACGGTACGTCAATCGGACGTCCGGAGCTCAAGTTATAAGTGTTTCCGCTCCGAGGGCCCGGTTGGTTTTGTGTACGAACCAACCCGGCCGAACCCAAAGTATTTTGAATCCTTGGGTTTAGTATACCGAAACGACCGGCTCGATAAAAGGTTTGTATCACCGCTGACGGCGCATCGTTCGGAGGCCCGTAGCTCAAGTTATGAGAAAATGACCGAAACGCTCCGAAAACGGGGGGTCTGGGCCCAGACCGACCCGGCCCAACCCCCCTGGGTCGGCCCGACCCGGGTCCGACCCGGCCCGGCCGGCGCGACCCGGCTGGCTGGTCTGGCGGCTCGGCACTGGCCGCGCGGCCGCACCAAAGGAGACGCGGCCCCCCACGCGGGGGCCGCTCCGTGTCACCGGACGCGGCACAAGGCCGTGTCCCTTCCCCGCGCGGCCATGGGACCGGCTCTCGCCGTCGCGGCTTCATCCGCGTTGGGTCTTCCCGGTGGCGCGCCAGGCACCGCCACTTCCTGGTGACCGGCCGCTGCCGCTTCCTGGCGACCGGCCGCCGGCTCCGGCCGCCGGTGCCGTCGTGCCGGCGGGAACTTTCGCGGACCACCGGACGCGCTCCGATGGTCCGATTCGTCTGCGGTCTTTGCCGGTGCTCGTCTCAGGACCCGACCTTCGCTGCAAAGCCTTCAAAATGCCCGAGCGGCTTGTTTTGTCATCGTTTATTGTCCGCACACCAAGAACGAAAGGGCGATGGGTTCGGACTTGTTCGTTGGTCCACACCCACCGCGTTAGCGGTTTAAAAAGTCTCACAACAATCATTTAATCACAAGACGCAGATATAAATCACAAAGATTTAAAAGAATCAAACCCCTACCTCGTCGTAGTCATCAAACGAGAGTTCTTCACAGAAATGATCGTCGCGAAAGAAGAGGATTGTCGCGTCGCGGAAGGGCGTCGCGTCGTCGCGGAAGGGCGTCGCGTCGTCGCGGAAGGGCGTCGCGTCGACGATCTCCGAGGGTTAAAGAAAAAACATGGATTTAATTTCATGAATTAAATCCATGTTAAGGATAAAAATCCACAATGGAAATTTAAAATACTTGAAATCTCCTACCTCAAACGGATGATCGAATATTGTTGTGGGGAAGAACGTTACGGAAGAAGGATCGTGGAAGGAGAATCGTCGGCGTCGCGGAACATGGCGCTGCGTCGTCGATCTCCGAGGGTTCGGTGTTCTTCACGTTCTTCGCATTCTTCACATTCTTCGCGTTCTTCGCGGAGGGGAATGAAGGTACAGATTCTCCAAATCCTCTCAACAATCAACCCGTCAACAAAAATAAAAGGTGTTGGTCTTATTTTATTATTATGCTAACAGTTTGAAAACATGTTAAGAAACGAACCATTAATTCGGTGAATTAATGGTAATGACTTAATTGTCCATTTAATAGAAGATTTTAAGAGTTAGAAAACGCCCCAGTTGACTTTCATTAAGAGGGGGGTTGCGGGTGAGTTACATAGGGGAAAAGAAACGGTGGGGCTTGTGCGGGCCCCACCTCACAAATATCCTACCAAGAGGGTAGGATATTTTGGGTTCCACCCTATCTGCTTCAACTCAACTTAAGCAGCTTTAAGTGGCTTTAAGTGGCTTTAAGTGAAATAAAATAAAGTTGTCGCACCAGTTTATTTTATTTTCTTTACTTAACCCCAAAAATTGAAAACCACACCTGAGCAAACGCAACTCTGGAAGATGCGTTTCTAAGAAAGTACCAGCGCTGCGATTCAATCGGTGCCCTTGAAATTCGATTCCGAGCACCGGTTCAAAAGTTAGAAAAACCCGCTCGTTCGTTCACTGAACGTACCCGAGCCAAACTTCGGAAAATGATTCCGGGCACACCGGGCCTCAGAATCACGTGCCGTTAGAAACTGAATTATCATAAAATTCCAAAGAAAATTAAAAAAATAAATTCTTTGAAATTTACGGTTCTTTACAAAAACTATTTTGAGTATTCTACTGCTAAGTACTTTAAATATAAATCTATTTTATAAGTAACTCTGATAGTTAAACTAGAAAGTGTTTGTATTTATTGTAAACTAGTAGGTTAGTTTCAAAAGCTAATATAATCTTCAGATTAGATTAACTTAGAACTTATCAATCTCTTGAGAACCTAATTGAACCTCTACTATTTTACAAATTCACTACATTTTACCTTGTTATTTAAATTGGGGGATTTTTATATAAATCTTCTAAATATAAAATTTTAATTGGTACTCAATTCACCCCCCTCTTGAGTATCCACCCTGACCAACAAACCCAAAAATAACTAAAATAAAATAGAAATATCCACTAGCATAATCCCCTTACAATTAAATCACATGGAACAAAAGGATAATTAACTATCATGCTATTTGTGAGCGAGAGAGATATGCGAAGAGAGAGAGAAAAAACTCCTAAATAATTGTTATAGTATCCCAGTGGGAGACTCTAAAAGAGAAACAATCTATACCTAGGTGTTTATTTTTCTCTCCCTTATATTGATGTCCTCGTGTCTTACTTATGGGCCAAAATTCAGCCCTGGGTGGATTTATTTCCCTAAATTCTACCATTAATTATGTGTTGGTCAATTGAAGGATTCCTTGTGAAATTCAATGTGAAACCCAATAAATATATTCAAAAAATAATATATTTATTTTTTACCTCAACTAGATTCATGGTGTGATAGTTTCATGCCCACCAAAAATCTTCAGGCCTTGCTCCTAACTAATTTTTCATCTGAATCCCTCTTTAACGCCATGACTATGAGTGACACAGAATGAATTCATGCTTCCTATATCCTTATAAAATTTTCCCACTTCTTTCTTCTATTTCATGTTGTGAACTCTTTCCTCAAACTTTTCACATCCTAAATAGACCAATAACATCGTGATCATGATCATCCTAGATCAAAATCCTCTACAGATCCTCAAGATATTTATTCATTTAATTCAATGTCCACCATTCCATTATATGATTAAAAATACCAAATAAAATTTTTAAAATAATTTTTAAATTTAATTTATCGATAATTTATGCATTAAATAGGCTTATGAAATCCCCCCACACTTGAATTCAGGCTTATCCTAAAGAATGAAGTCTCAACATACTACATAGGAAACTCATCCTTATAGAATTTAAATTAACTATCAATGGGATCAAGTTATTCAATGGGGAATTAAATTTTAAATAATCAAATGATAAATATTATTAAAATCCCCACATTTCTAGGAAATAAGAAAATAATTTATTTCACTCTTCCTCTTTAGAATGGACAATGACTCTCCTCTCTACCATTTATATTTCTCAATTCATTAACAACACATATAAAACATTTAATTTACATTTCTTAGAATTATTTTCACTCATAACTCATATTAAAATTTTATATGGAGTTTCATGCATACCTTGAATCATGATCCTTACCATATGCTTGAAATTAATTACACTCTATACCTCATAGATATAAAAAACACAATTAATCATGAGGGATTCACTGTTAAGATCAAATTACATTGAGGCTTTGGGGTTGGTAGATAATAATAAAAGTAAAAGAAATTATCAAAAGGATTTTTTATCTAAATTAATTTTTATGATAATAAAAAATAATGCTCAATGAAAAACTACTCTCAAATTGAAATCAACATTTTCCCCCAAAAACTCAAATTAGGCTCATAAAGCAATGAATATAAATAATAAATCACCCTCTTGGTTCTATTTTTTCCCTTATTCTTTTTTTCAAAAGTTGTTCTTGGGAAAAATATCACATCTTCCACCAAAACTCAAATGATAAAAATCATTAGCCATTAAATGTTGATTTCTTACCCACCCAATACATGACCCATTTTCAAAAAAAAATCAAGTGGGGTAAACAACATAATAAAACGAAGGAAAATCATAACCTATTCTCCAATTCCCATTAAAACCCCCCACACCTATCCATTTCAATATGCATATCCCTTCTACCATGGAACTGTCTCCCCGGAACACATATTTTTGATAATCATGTAAACTACTCATAGTAGGGTAGAAAAAGGTAAGATAATCATGTAATTTAGATCTTCCCTAAAAATGATATTCATAAACTCTACAGGCTAAATGAGGATTTATTTCATGAAAAGTATCAAAGATAAGGTCTTATGAAAAAAAGTTCCTCGGTGATATTAATTGTAAATTTGTATAATCATAGCTCCTAAAATATGAAAAAATTAGTTCTAAAATAAATCATGCCCGAGTCTATCATAAAATATGCTCAAAAATGGAAAAATTCGGGTTAGAAAACTTCTCGATAATGGGAACATAGAATTAGGACAGTAATGCATGGAAATGAAAACTAATAAAAATACATTAAAAAAATTGGAGATTTAAAGCATATAAAATCTATAAAAAAATAATTTTAAGAAGTAAAAAAGTTACCAATAATCATAAATTATTAAATTCAGTTCCCAATTTTTATCTTTAATAATTAAATTACCATTTTATTCATTCAAATGTGTTGAGAAATAAATATAAAATAAGAAATGATAATTATCCATAGAATTTTTTGTCTCCTAGATTAGTGATCAAAGAAACTTTTCAAATATAGGGCATGTATTTTCCATTGAAAATTTCTTATGTAGGAATGTAGGGGAGTAATGGAAAATATGAAAAATAAAAATAAAATGGCCGTGTTGAATTGATGTGCTTTATCATGTGTCTATAAAATTCATTGACATGGTCATATATGTTCTATTATGTAAAATTTCATGATGTGAAGTCACCATTAATGAAATTAATCACCTACAAACAACCTCTTTGATTTAATTTATGCTACATTTCTATTCCTATTATTATGGAATTGAAAATATAAATACATAAGTGAAAGTTCATGAATTTTTCAATTAAACTCAAAAAAATATAGGGGAAGTTCTCCTACTCCTAAAGAAAAAATATTAAAAATATTAAAATCTTAGGCTACACCTGGAAGTGATTATTTATCATCCATGTCTTGAACTTAAGTAATTATCATTTGTTAATAGTGAATAGAAATATTGTATCAGGTTTGGATTCATAAAATCCATAGTTGTAACTTCTCTACATAGATAGCTTATTTCCCTCTTTTGAAAAAATTTATACTCTTCCTTGTGGTAGAATCTTAGTTACTTCCATTGGGACAATAAAACAGTGTTTTCTTAATATGAAAAAATAAAAGGATAAGTAATGTACCATCTATACTTTTTGTCCATCTTTGAACATAGTTGGATCAGCTTCCTTACCAATTTCTTCATTTTTTTCTCAAAAATTTCCCTTATTCTTTTAAGAAAATCCACTTCTTCAATTTATCTTTAATGAAAGTAGAAAATTCATGGTTTTCGTGAACTATAAAAGTATATTTAGTTTTTATATTTCTTCCTTCATCCATATCATCATCTTTCACATCATAATTCTTCATCACTCGGTGAATGTTAAAACTCACTTTCTCCACAGTAACTCTCAGACATATCTCTCCATTATGAATGTCTATTGACTCCCTTTCAGTAGCAATGAATGGTCTTTCCAGGATGATATGGGTCCTATCTTCTTCCATGTCCAACAATAATATGTCAACCAAGAAGTAAAACATATCTACCGATAATAATATCTTTAATTTTTTTTCGGGGATATTTTACTATTGATTCTTCTGGATGGATTAAAACTCTAGTGTTCATCATATTTTCTAACCCAAGTCCCTTAAATGTATTATTTTTCATTATTTTTATACATTCACTTCAGTAATAGAGTGATTTACCAATTTTTTTATACTCAATATTTATTGTAATTGAAAAATTATCTCGATCATGTTTCTTGTTAGGTATATATTTTGATATTGTTTCTAAGAACTCCCATGTGAGTGGGATGGTTTCAATCTCCTGAAGTCTATAATTTTTGGACACCATCTTTTAATTATTTTTTCATACATTTCCATGTTAATAAAGGTTTCCTAAAAAGGGATGTTAATGTCTAACTTTTTCAAATTTTCCCAAAATTAACTCATTGTGCATCAATTTACCCTTATAATATCCTCTCAAGAATTATAGTGTTCAATTGTATGGTGGTGGTTCTTCCCATTCTTGTTCTTCTTAATCATTATATTTTTGTATTTTTTCCTTCTCTTATGCTGATTTTTTATAATTTTATATTTATGTATTTTTTTCCATGGTTGTACATAGTTTTTTTTCACTCATTAAAGTGATCGACTTAAAATCTCCACATGGGTTAAATTATGGGTTTCTTAGTAGCACTCTTCATGGTCTCTCCTAAATTTGATCAAACATTTATCCAAAATGAAATTCCATGTTTTATAGTATAACACGTTGGTCCTTAGAGTCTTAATTTACCTCTTTGATTACTATTCCTTGATATTTTGGGTGTTTTTTAAATTATTTAATAGTATCCTTAGTGGTATTCATGAACAAAAACAAAATATCCACCAGTGTGCAGATTTGGATTTGTAGTGATGAGCCTTATGGTTAATTTTTAAATCCCATCCCCATTTCTTGATAGTTGTGTACTTGATTTTGTTGTGGAAGTCAACCATGAAATTGATTTTTTTGATTATAATCATTGTGATTAACCTATTTAATAGACTATCCATGGGGTTATTCTTGGGCCATTATGGTGGTAATAGTTTTCATCAGATATTCCATTTTAGATACTATCTAATTGTTACTATCAAACAGTTGTACACCGCATATTTTTTTCTTCACATTTCTACTAAAATTTGTTACTTTTCATGTAATCTAGTAGGTTTATGATTTTTTCTAGATACTTATTCATCATAGATCATCCTTAGGCAGAATTTACAATTGATCAGTTTCCCTAAGAAAAACCCATAAAAATGTCCAAATTAATAACCATATCTCTATAAAATGATGTGGAAATTTTATAATTAAATATTTGAAACAATAAAAGGAATTATAGATTTATTTATCATTCTATTCATTTAATTTTAAGATATTAACATGTATTTCCATGGATTTTGAATTAATAAAAAATAGGTTATAAAGTATCTTACCAACTCATCCCATGTCGTGATGGAATGAGGGGGTGATATTTGAATCAATTCTCATGGATTATCTCTTAATGAAAATATAAATAATTTAATTCTTATTTTATCATAGGAAAAATTTCATAATTCAAGTGTGAACATACTGCCCAAACATATGCTAAAAAGGAGAAATATCCATGATCTCAATCCCCTTATAATTACGTAACTATGGACAAATGGATAATTAACCCCTCTTGTTATTAATGAGGGATAGAGAGAGGTGGATAGAGAAAATAAATACTAAAGAATGGTCAGAGAAGGCTGGTGTAAGTCTCAATAGTAGAAGCACTTCGTACCCAATGATAGCTTTTGTTCTCCCCTTATAGTGGAAGCCTCATCACTTAAGAGTATGAAAATATTTAGCTCTGGTGTGGATTTAATTTCATGAATTCATCAATTAATAGTGATTGATTTAATCCTAGGAGTCCCCAAGAAATTCAATGTGAGACCCATTAATATCTTCAAAAAATTAAAAGTTTATTTTTACTATCCAAATTTATGGTGTGACTGTATCATTCATGTCGTGAACCTTCGGGCCTTTCTCCAAACTATTTTTTCCTCTGAATCCCTATTTCACCACATGACTATGAGTAACATGGTGTGAATTCTTAGTTCCTAGATCTTCTTGTTTATTTTCCACTTCCAAATTCTATTTTTTCTATGAACCCATGTCTCAAACTTCCCATTTTATAAATAGGACTTTCCCATCATGAATCATGATCATCTAATTTTAATATCATATAAAACTTCTCTAGTTATTTTTTTTCTTTAATTTAAAATCCACCCTACCATCTGATGATTAAAATATTGAATATCAATAAAAATTATTGAAGTCATTAAAAGAATTTTTTTAATTTAATTTATCAAAAATATATTCTTGAAATAGGATTATGAAGAATAATATAAATAAATAAACAATTCATAAAGTTAAATATCAGATAAACTTTTGTAAATAATTCATAAATAAATAAATTAAATATAATTTATAATTTTTTCATACTTTATGGATAATAAATAAATTATTATAAACATTTAACATTTATTTCAATGTAAAACCTTTTATATTATAACTTTACATGGTAGTAAAAACTAACTCTTTATCTTTTAAAACATTCAATAATCAAGAAAAATTTTATAATCACATCAAAATTTCATATTTTATTTAAAGACTTTACATAAACTAAATATCATATAATTTTTAAATAAGACCAATAAATATGAAATTTTCATTTTTACATTTTATAAAATTTAAAAAAATAATATAAACACTTTTATATTGAGCCTTATTTTATATTTTATAAACACTTTATAAATCATAGACCATGATGATCTGTTTGAAAACTATATCACAACCACCAAAAATGGTATGATGTGATGAAGTTTTTTATAATTTTAACAAAAATTATTTTTATTTAAATTTAAAAAATCATATAAATTTTTCTTTAAAGATATATCATTGTTTATCTGAAGTGAAACTAATGTCAATAGGGAAAAATGACCATTTTTATTAAGTCAATTTGTTTTGGGATAACCCTATATAAGTCACACTCTTGAAACCACGAAATGGTTTATTCAACTATATCATGGTTTTCCTATGGAAATTAATTTTTTTTACTGACCATTATCTTTTTTGCAAGTAAAAATAAGATGTATTATTATCATTTTATGATAATCTCTTTTTCAGGAAACTATTTCATACTAATTTTTCATAAACCCCGACATGGTTTGAAAAAAATTATAAAATCACTCCCATTTTTCACTTAAGATACATCATGTTTATGAAACATTCATAAACCAATATCATTTTAGAAAAAAACATCTTAGGTTTAAGGAATTTTTTTCACGATCCTTAATATATTAAAAAATTCAATTCAAATGACATGTAAGTGGCTTAGATAACGCTGTTATGTTTTGTAAGGGAAATTTATTATCCCAACATAAGGGAAAACATCAACCAAAACTGATTTATACAACAGTTTCTTTCCATTAATTTTATATTAATAAAATAAATAAAGAATATTATGGATTTTTCTTCATTGACTTAATCTATCAATTATCCACGATAGAGACTAGTAATGATCACTATGAAGAATCTAATGGAATACTTCCTTATAGGGTATCTATGGGCTATGTGAATCTCTCAATACATAGGAAGGAACTTATTTATGAAATATTCTACAAAAACCCTAGTAAAAGTCTTAAATAAAATGATAACTTTAGTGTGTTCTAGTTTGATGCGTTTTTTACATAATTTAAATACACAAAATCACAAAACATGGCCTTTTTATATAGTCATCTAAGGAACTTCCTTGGAATGTAAACATTAGGTTATTGAATAAAAAACTTTCATGTTTGTTTCATAGGTTAAAACATTTATAAATCCAGGTGTAGCATCTTGAGAATTTAGAAGAAGAAAATTATGGCTTAAATTAAACTCAATATTTATTTTTTCTTTTGTTACATTCAACACAGAGTTTAAAAAATCACTCCTTTGAGAGAAGTTTCATTTTTTGATAAACAGGGAAAAATACAATATTTTAATTAAAAATTTTATTTTCATATAAATAATTTATAATGTTAAATTATATTTTGAATTAGTTTTAAAGTATAAATAGTTCAATTATACATATATTAATCCAATATAGTTCATTGGAATAATTTTCATATTGAATTTTGATATAAATACATTGTGGACTTTTGAAACACTTTAAAACCCCTCTTTCTCATCATGTTTGGAGGATTAATTTTAAATTAAATTATGTCACTTATACGAATTGAATTTGAAAAAATGGATTCCATATTTGGAATAATAATAATTTATATTATCTAATACAGTCAACTTAATTTTTTTTAC
The DNA here is from genome assembly GCA_963277665.1 of Viscum album. NCBI lineage: Eukaryota > Viridiplantae > Streptophyta > Magnoliopsida > Santalales > Viscaceae > Viscum > Viscum album. Next base: position 389,649,318 of record OY728147.1, on the reverse strand, counting down.
AAAATTTTATTAGTGAAAACAATTAAAATCTATTATAGTGATTAAGGTAAAATGTGTTTACTTAGTGGTTAAACTTATAATATAAGGTATAAAAATGACCAAAAACATGTTAAAAACCCATTTTATAGACATATTTATACCATTGTTACCTTTATATTGATGTATATGAGTTTTGGGGACACTATTCCCTGAAATTGAACTATATAATAAGTTAAGTAAAGAAAAATACAAAAAAAGAACCCTATTTACTTTTAATATCAATAATGATTTGGAATAAGGGAAAAAACTACATAGGTTTAGTTAGAAATATTATTCGGAAATATAATTAACTTTTTTTATAATAATAATTAATCATTAATTTTTAGATTTTATATAATTACATTAAATTCTTAAGAAACTCCAACACATGAATTATTTGGTTAATAATTAAATAAAATAATTGATACTAAAAAAATTAAAAATGAGGTAAATAGAATTAATTTTTGTGTTAAATTATTTATTTAGATTAATATATCATGATGCATAGATTTAAACTTAATATATTTCAATTACATTATTTTCTTGATATTTTTTATATTCAAATTAAAAAGATAATGTAAAAATTGCCATTGATGATATTTTATATTAAATGATATTTTATTAAATGGTTAAAAATTACTATAAATATTATATTATATATAATTATTTTTATATTTTAATAAATATAAAATATGGTCTACTAATGAACCAATTAATATTTTATAATAAATATACTTACTCATTAATAGTAAAAACATTATTGACATGGTTAGGGTTAATGTATTATTTTTGCACGTTACACGCGCTTATATTAAAATTATTTTCCAACACAAAAGATATTTTTATTTTATAATTAAGATTTAATATTTAAAATAAGTTGGTATAAATTTTGGATTAATTTTCACTTTAATTTATTATTAATGCATTAATTACATAGGTTAAAAAATTAGTTTCCTTAATAAAAAACCAAAATGATAAAAAATATAACTTAAGAGTTAAGGAAAAAAATATTTTAAAAAATGTATTTATTTTTGTGTTAGAGGTTTATATATAAAAAATAATCTCTTTCCAAAATTATTATTCAATATTGGAGGCACATTAGGTAAGGGATACCTCTCAATAGTAAATAATTTTTAGTATTGACAAGAAAGTCACTCCTCCTCAACTATAAAGAGGTACTTACACTCCCAAATTATTCACACCTGTAAAGCCTTTTTTATCATCCAAAACCTAACCAAATGACCTCCAAAATTCCCTCCCCTCATCATATAATCCTTATTTATGGAATAAATCAAGCAATTCAAGGTTTTGTTTCAAACCAAAAGGAGTTACCTAAAGAAGAGGTAACGTTCATCAACGTGTATTTTTGTTTTGTTTCCTTATCCTCCCCCTTCAATTATTATTATACCAAAATTATATAATTAAATCGGTATCCTAAATGTACATAGATGTTTTCAAGATATTTTTATGACCTAAAAACACACACACTTCCATAAAATGGGTAATAAAGTCACTATTCATCTGCACAGTGTACTACTGCCTCCCGAAACGATGTCGTTCATTTTATCATTACCACCCTTCATGGTGGGGAATAATGATCTAAATAATGTTAATATATGATAATTATGATATATATAAATTTTTTTCATTATATCATATACACCCTTTTTACATTTAATACAGTATAGGGTACAATAATTTCGCTTGTGTGTACGGTAGACTGCCTCCCCGCGAACTGATGTAAAGCATTTTTCACTAAAGCATAACATGGAAGCTAATAAGGGTAGTGATACTAAATATATAAGATTTAAATAAAATAAATATAATATTCATTAAATAATTATATTCAATAAAATATAATATATCATTTTCTTTATTACCTTTTCACATGATGAAAAAATGATAACGTCGTTTGTGGATGTATAGACTACCTACTTCTCAAAGTAATGTCAATAATTTTTTATAATAATAATAATATATATATAAGTATATATAATTTAATATCATGGTATTAATTATATAATTATCCTTATTTCAAAATAAAATATAGCATACCTTCTTACCATAATGATCATGGAGGAAATTGAAACGTTTCTCATGCATACTTACGACCTACCGTCTCCATGATCGTAATGTTAGGTCATTTTTCATAACCATATTCCATGATTGGTTTTAAAAGAATTATTTATGTTTAAATATGATAAATATTTCATGATTATTATTCTGGATATGTTTAAATAATAACCCATTAGACCATAATCGACCTAACAAAGTCATTTTCACACAAAGCCAAATATAGTCAAAACATCCAATGTAAATTTAATTTATTAATTAATTATATATTTATAAGTGAAAAAATTATATTAAATAGGTAAAAGGTTCTAAATAAATAAAATAATTAATATAAGTTTTTTATTCATGAATATAAAGAACAATAAGGACGAATAAAACTCCAGGTAAGGTTTTTTCTAATATTACTTTTATTTTTGTGAGATACATGCCATATTCACCACTCATTTTAGTTCCGTGGAGTATATAATGACCATGAATGTATTTTATGATTATTATCATTAAATTTATATGTATTTACATAACAGTTTCTTGGATATATATTAATATTCCCCGGTAACTTGTAACATGGGTTTAAAACATGTTATGAAAGTGATTCTCCATGTTACCGAAAAGGGTATTTATCATTTTCTATGGGTTTATAAGGTTTCTAGTGATTGATATTGATATCACATGGATCTTAATTATTGATTCTAACTAATATTTCCTTTTCCATGTTTTCATATTTTATGATCTAGGTATTGATGGGTATGAGTTATTTGATTATTCACTCATACAATATTATTTTGTCATCATAACTATGTGAAATTATTACTCTCATTGATGGAATTCAACTATTGATTCTTATGTTTACCCTTACTAAGAATTTGATCGCACCCTTATTATTTTTCCCTCCTCCCAAGTTTCTAAATGATAAAAACGAACAGATTATGTGTATAAATTATTTCACAAGGATAGTGTTGATAAGCTAATTTAAAATAAGAAAATCTAGGTTAAATGGGACAAATACTCATTTAAATTCATCTGAGTTATTTATGTTGTATTTTAACAAAATTCAATAAAACTAAGAAAATAAAAATTCCATGGGTATGAAACTGATCCAATATTTTCTTTTTGATGTTGTAATTTTTTATTAATGAAAATTGGTTAACATTCTTCAGTATAAAAGTTGATAATGTAAATTTTATGAATTTAACACCCAATATGGGAGTGAAGGTTCTTGGATGTTGTAATTGGTATTATAGAATTGTTAAGATAAGTTTGTAGATAAGTATTATTTCATTCCAATTTAACAAAAGAGTTATTGATACCATCATAGGTCTATAATATTTAGTATGATCATAATTTCAACGTTTTAAACACTTCTTTTAGTTTTTAATAGATGAGATCCTAAAGTGATTAATGAAATTATTTAGATATGTTTTATTAGTTTTAGGTATTTATAAACCATAATATCAAAATTAAGTTTTATTTAGGTTGGAATTATTTTTCATGTTTTAAAAAGGGAAAACTTATATGTTGGGTAACAACCCGCCGCATCTGGAAATCTAGTGGGGCTTAAAACCATGACTGAAGGACGATAAGGGTTTTACTCCTACCATTGGACTCCATAGTGTATTGGTTAGTATTAAATTTTTATAGGTAAAGATTTAGTTTATTCTAGAAACATATGGTGTTATATTTGATTAATAATGGTTTATTTATCTTGGAATAATAAATGATAAAATCATTCAAATCTTGGGGTTTCTAACTTTTTCAGTACATGTTTGAATAATTTTATGGATAGTTATTTAAGTAATAATTTAGTTTTAACTTTGATTATTACTATTGAATTTTGAAGATTAGTGTATCATAGAAAGTTATATTATGTTTGGGATTTATCTTACCCTATGCTAACCATTTTGTTTATGTTTAATGTTTAAAGATATAAGGAATATCTTCTTATCCCTTTTATGGTTATGAGGTCTTTAAAAGTTTATTTTAGTGTATCAGGAATTAAAAATTCTTCTTGAATACTCATTATTTTTTGAAAAAGTTGATTTGATGGTGGAAATTGATTTTATTGAAATTATATTCATAATGTAATTATATATCCATTATTTTCTTGGTCTAGATAGTAAGAGAATTTATTAACTCTATGAAAAGGATATTGAAACAAAAATACTATCCTAGAACCTTCAATTATGATGCACTAATTGTCCTTTTGATCATCACTAATTTATTTTTTTGAGGCCCTTCATATTCCATTTATCATTAACTTGTTTGTGATCAGTGACCTCAATCACTCCCTATAATTATTTATTTTTTTCTCTATTCCCACTTACATTCTCTTATTTGTAAATCTATTTTTGTGTTATTTCATATGACTTTTGTACTTCACTTTCTCTATTATTAATAGGATGTATTAATAACCCTTTTTTGATGTCGATTTAAAAAAATTATTTTAAAATTTAAAACCTTTTTTTACCAAGATAAAGTTAAAATTATGAGCATGAAATTTATTAAATAGAGGAGCATGTAATACCTTGATAATTCAGAAGAAGAAAACTATGGCTTGTATTAAACGAAATATCGAGTTTAGCATGCGTTATATGTAACACTGAGTTTAATAAATTCACTCTTATTTGATTATATAAATGAAATTCATATATTATTTATTCAATTTAATTTTTAACATTCATACTAAGTGTTTTTGAGATAAGAGATAAAAATAAATCCAATTTTATGTTTAAACCTATATTAAAAAACAGTTTTGTAGCCTTTTATGGTGAACTTATTTTAAAAATAATTTTTTAATTTTTTATAATTTTTATTTTACAAAATAAACTTAATTTTTGATATTGGAATATCAAAATTATATTAGGATGAATTTTTGGTATTTTTATGATAATTTTTTTCTGAATAGTGAAAAGAACAATATTTTAATTGAAACCAACCTTTTCATCTAAATAATTTATAATGTAAAATCATATTCTGATTTGGTTTTGAATTCACAAGGGTTTATTACGATTGTATTAAAACAATATATGTCATAGGAATAATTTTTATATTGAATTTTTATATGAAAACATTATGAAATTTTGAGCTTTTTCACTTTAAAATCTCTCTTTCTCGTCATGTCTATAGGATTAATTTTAAATTAAATTTTGCCACTCATGTGAATTTAATTTGAAAAAAATTATTCCATATTCGGAATAATTATAATTTATGTCATATAATAATTTCAACCTAATTATTTGACCAAGGTTATTATTGAAAACAATTAAAATTAATTATAGTGATTAAGGTAAAATGAGTTTACTTAGTGGTTAAACATAGAATATACGGTGTAAAAATGACCTGTCACTTGTCTAACAACCATTCATTGGAAATATTTATACCATTATAACCTTAGGCTCAAAATATGTGAGTTTTATGCACACAATTCCATGAATTTGACCTATATAAAATTTTAAGTAATGAAGTTGAAAAAAAAGGAACCTTCCTTGCCATTAATATCTATAGAGGGTTTGGATAGAGAATAAACTACATTGGTTCGGTTAAAATATTATCTTGAAATATCAATGAATTTTTTTCATAGTAATTTGTATTTAATTTTTAGATTTTATATAATTACATTAAATGATTATGAAACATCAACGCAATGACTATTTAATTAATAATTAAATAGAACAGATGATAGTGAAAATATTAAAAGTGAGATAAATAGAAAGATTTTTTTGTTAAGTTAATTTATTATAAGAATATATCATGATAAAAAAAATGTGAAAATGATATATTTTAATTCCATTATTGTATTGTTTTTTTTAATTCAAATTAAATAAATAATGACAAAATTTAAATTAATATTATTTTATATTAAATGATATTTTATTAAATGGTTTAAAATTACGAAAAATACTATCTTTTATAAAGTTATTCTCAAATTTTAATAAATATAAAATTTGGTGCATTCACACAAAAATTTATCTTTTACAGTGAATATATTGACCCCTAAAGAGTAAAAACATTTTTTTCACTATTAGGGTTAAAGTAGTGTTTTTGTACATTACATGCTCTTCTCTTAAAATTATTTTCCAAAACACATTTTATTTTTATTTTATAATTTAGATTTAATAAGCAAAATAATTGGGTATAATTTTTATAAAAATTATCACTTTAATTTTGCTTAAATGGATGATTTGCATAAGTTAGAAATCTAGTTACCTCAATGAAAAACCAAAATGAAAAAATTAAGGAAACCTAGGAGTTAAGGAACAAAAAAACTAAAAAAATATATTTATTTTATATGGATGATGTGTTTCTAGACCAAATAATCCCTCCCCTAAATTATTATTTAATTTTTAAGGAACATGAGGTATGGGAGACCTCCCAACTGTAAATACCTTTGAGTATTTAAAAGAATACCACTCATCCTCAACTATAAAAAACACTCACTCTCCCCACTTATTCGCACCTCTAAAGCCTTTTGGCTGATAAAAACCATTGAAAATTTACCTCCAAACTCCTCTCCCATAATACTATAAGAATTATTTTGGTAATAAAGTAAAACTTTCATGTTTTTGGTACAAACCAAAAGGATTTACCCGAAGAAGAGGTAATGTTCATCAACATGAATTTTTGTTTGGTTTCCTTATCCACCCCCTTAAAATGTTCTTGTAACATGATTATATAATAACCTAAGTATCCTAAGTATACTGATATTTTTTTATGTTAAAGTTAAAACTTAAAAAAACACACTTTTGTCAAATGGGTTATCAAATCATCATTCATGGGTACAGCGGACTACCGTCTCACAAAATGATATCGTTAATTTTTCCATTACCACCACTCATGGTTGGGCATAGTGATGAACATACTATTTATATATGATAATTATTATATTTATAACATAATAATACCTTTGTATTAATTATATCATATACCCCCTTTCTACATTCCATACCATAGGGGGTATGATAATATCGCTCGTGTGTAAGGCGGACTACAGCCCCACATAGCGATGTGAAGTGTTTTTCACTAATGTATTACATATAAGGTAATAAAGGCAAAGATAATAAATATATATTATAAAAATTAAATAATTTTGATATTTATGACATATTCATCTTTAAGAAAATTTAATATATCATTTTCTTTATTACGTTTACACACACTAAAAAAGAGATAACGTCATTCGTGAACGTGTATACTACCACCTCCTTGAAGTTACGCGAATCCTTTGAAATCATAAGAATTATATATATATATATATATATAAGTATATATAATAAAATATAGTTTTATAAATGATATAATTATCATTCTATAAAGATAAAATATTATATACCATATTTCCATAATGATCATTGAGAAAATCAAAACATTTATCATGCGTACGTACGACCTACCATCTCCATTATCATAAAATTAGTTCATTTTTAATAACCATTTTCCATGATTGGTTATGGAAGAATAATTTATGTATAAATATAATTAATATTTTATGATTATTGTTCTTTATATTTTTAAATAATGACACATTTAACCATAGTAAACCAACGAAAGTCGTTTAGACACATAAGCCAAATATGGTCAAAACATTTGATATAAACATAATTGATTAAGTAATTATATGTAATTTCTTATAAGTGAAAAAAAAGTAATAATAAATTGTAGAATTTAATCAATAAATTAAAAAACTAAAATAATTTTGTAATTTAGGAAGACACTACCACAAAACAGGGCAAGGGAAGCGATTCCCTTTATCAGCGCTAAACAAAAAGCGCTGATAACGGGGTATACCTTTCTCAGTTCTATATAAAAGCGCTGATAAATGCTACATTTATCAGCTCTAAAATATGTGCTGATAAAGGGTACCCATTTATCAGTGCTTTTTTTAGCGCTGATAAAAGGGAACATTTATCAGCGCGTTTTTTAGCGCTGATAAAGGTAGCTCTTTATCAGCGCTAAAAAAGCACTGATAAATGAATGTTTTATCAGCGATTTTATTTTAGCGCTGATAAAACATACGTTTATCAGTGCTTTTAATGAGCGCTGATAAAGGTTTTTTCGGTTTTTATTTAATAACCCTAACAGGCCATCCTCGCTTGCACGCGATCAAGCTCTCGCGGAAGCTAAACCAGGCCCCACGCCGCGTGACCTCATCCTCCTCGTCCTCCTCCTTCCTCCTCCTTCCTCCTCCTTCCTCCTCCTTGTCCTCCTCTTCCTCCTTCTTCTCCGCCACTGCCGCCACCTCCGCCCCCACTCCCGCTACCGCGACCACCTCTGCCTCAGCCGCCTCCACCCTCGCTGTCGCGACCGCCGCCACCTCTGTCGCCGCTGCCTCATCCTCCTCCTCCTCGTGCTCTCAAGGTGGTAGGTGAGTTCCATGGATGGTATTCACTTGGTATATTATCTATATATTGTTTGTGTGAGGACCAAATAGTGAATATAGATGTGAGATAGGAATGATTCCATATCTTGAGCCTAATTCCAGTGAAGATTTCCATAATAGATAGTGTGGTCTTAATGTGATTATGATTATGTCTAGGGATGTGATTCATAATTAGTGATGAGTGACGAAATAAGAGATGTTATTGATATTTAGCAACACAAGTGGGTTGTTTGTGAATGATGTGGAATTGGATACCCTATAGGTTCCATAGGGATATCTTGACTCTACGATGAAGTATATGGTAATTGGTTAGTTATGATGGTTCACATGTGTGAGAGGTCTACCAAGGTTATGTGTGATGACTTCTGTGGATAACCAACCCTTGTTTTCATTTTTTTTATTTTGAGTTACCATGGGCGGTAAGTTCTACCCCTTCGAGTTGAATATTTATGTATCAGATACAAAAGAAATAGTTTTTAATCTTATAGTTATATGGATTCCCAAATATTATCCCAATGGAAATGATGATGGATCCATATTAATTTTTATCACATAGCATAATCTCATAGTTATATGATTAGACAAAGATGAACCCATAATACAAAACATATCACCTAGTATGTCTGTCACATATACGAATAAATAAATTAGAAAAAAACATGCTATAAAGCATAATGGTACCATTAAATACTTACATTGGTTAACTTGTTTTAGAAATGGTGTATCTTCATCCGTGCCTTGTACTTGCACCCATGAATTTGAAGGTGAGTATGTGTACATGATAGTTGGCCTTCTTAGAGAAGAGTGTCTGGAAGAGTATAAGAGACATGAATCAGTGAAGATCATTAGAGTGTTGGAGCAAATGTGGTTGCTACAAACAATGTGGCAATCGGCTTGTGCAATGCGGCCTAAGTTACAACTTGCAGGTATTGTAAATTAGGCCACGTTGCACAAGCCAATTTCCACAATGAATAGCAAGATCTTCATTACTTCATGTCTCTTATACTCTTCCATAAACTCTTCTCTAAGAAGTTCAACTATCGTATATGCATACTCACCATCAAATTCATGGGTGCAAGTACAAGGTACAAATGAAGATAAAAAATTTATAAAAATAGTTGACCAATATAAGTATTTAATGGTACCTTTATGCTTTGTAGCATGTTTTTTTCTAATTTATTTATTTGTATATGTGACAGACATACTAGGTGATATGTTTTGTATTATGGGTTTATCCGGAATCTGTATGATTTCGTGTTTCCACATTTCATTTTCAATAGCATGTTATAATTATATATTTACTGTACCCTAATGGCTCAAATAGTCAGGCATATTGTAGATGTTGCTAGAATGCTGTAGGATTCTTTTTCCCCAATGGTAGTACATTTTTAGGATGTTTTCACTGATGAGGTATAAAATTTACTTCTTAATAAATAGATAAACTTTATAATCTAGTTAGTTTTGGGAGAAAATTCAGTTTCTATCACAATTTCTAAAATAACACCAAAAGAGAATCAGTTGTTTGAATTACAATTTGATGATATAGAATATAATGGTTTCATATGGTATAGTACTTTACCATGGGGTTTTATATTTCTCTAAAATAGATGGTTGATTGGTATTTATTATTTTGTTGGACTATTGGAGATTGAACCTGATGAGAGTCATGAATATGTATCCTCATCCACGCATTGATAGTCACATTGATCATCTATGAGGTTCTATGATCTTTTCCAAGATAGATTTGACATTAGGATACCATTAGATGAGTTGGACATCGATGGACCTACCATGGACTGCTTTTAGGAGTAGTTATGGCTTGTATGATTTTTTAGCGATGATTTTTTGTTTAACTAATGCATTGGATGTATTAAGGGACTTGATGAATAGGATATTTCATCCTTTTCTGGATCAGTTTTTAGTAGTTTTTTTAAATTAAATATTAGTGTACTCCCAACCCATAGTTTATCTTGACCAACATCGTATCATCACCTTGAGTACATTGAGATAACATCATATTTATTACTGTTTTCTCCTGTTACTCATTGGTTTCCTCTTTTTCGCATGTCATGCATTTTCTAAGGCATCATTCAGTCTTTGTAAGACTAACTTGGAATAAATTTGATATATGTCATATTAAATCAGGTATCTTATACATACACGATGTTCACCCTACTGGACACACCATGTATATGGATTTTACATGTGTTTAAAGGCATTTGTACCATGATTTGTTTTTATGAAACCCAAACAATGCTACCTGATTAATTAAAACATAATATTAGGCAAGTTCTCTTGATTGAACCCATAAAGATGATGAATATGAATAAAGAATGGATGAATGCCAATATGTTGACAAAAGAGTATAAAGATGGTGTGAAAGAGTTTATCAAGTTTGCAGAAGATCATGCATGTGACCCTTCTAAAATCCTTTGTCCGTGTTTACGCTGTTGTTATTCAAGACAAATTAGTCCCGAGGAGTTGGAAGAACACATGATCTGTCATGGAATAGATCGAAGTTTTACATGATGGAATAAACACGGGGAAAAACCAATGTAGGTAGTGACTCAGATAACACAACATTTTATAGATCATCTGATATGATTAGAAGCGTGAACAGTGAAGACGATCGTTTGGAGGGTGTGATTACAGATGTGAATGATGATGAAGATCGTATTGAAGAAATTACAAGGACAGATGAAGATGAACTTTGTGATTTCCCAAAATTGTTTGAGAAGTTAAAGAGTTGCGCAAAAACGTCATTGTATTCTGGTTGCACTAAATATATAGCATTGTCTACCGTATTGAATCTGTATAATTTGAAAGCAGGAAACGGGTGGAGTGATGCCAGTTTTACGGAACTACTTTCTCTCCTGAATGACATGCTCCCAGAAGATAATGAACTCCCAAGCCGAACATATGATGCCAAAAGAATTCTATGATCGATGGGTATGATCTCTTAAAGAATACATGCTTTCCCGAATAACTGTATATTGTTTTGCAAGGACTACAAATCACATAAATAATGTCCAAAGTGTGGTGCTTCCCAATACAAGAAAGATGATTCTAGTCCTATGAAAGTTGTATGGTACATTCCAATCATTCCTAGGTTTAGAAGCCTATATGGAAGTGAGGAGACTGCAAGACAATTGACATGGCATACAGATACAAGAATTAAAGATGGAAAACTATGTCACCCTGCAAACTCTCCTTAGTGGAAGATAATTGATCACGAGTATCCTGAATTTTGGAACGAGCCGAGAAACCTTCGTCTGGCGTTATCTAGAGATGGGGTGAATCCTTTTGGTTTTCAAAGCATCAGTCACAGTACATGGCCGGTTATGTTGGTAAATTATAATTTACCACTGTGGTTATGCATGAAACAAAAATACATCATGTTATCTATGCTTATATCAGGACCAAAACAACCGGGTAGTGATATTGATGTTTATTTGGCCCCATTGATCAAGGATTTGAAAATATTGTGGGATTCAGGTGTTACGATGTATGATGCTTACAAAAATGAACAGTTCAAATTGAAATCCATGTTGTACGATATGATAAATGACTTTCCTGCTTATGGAAATTTGTTAGGATATAGCATTAAAGGAACTCAAGGGTGTCCCGTTTGCGAACAAAGTACACAGTCAATTAGGTTGAAACATTAATCGAAAACTGTGTTTCTAGGACATCGCAGATTTATACCCCAATGACATAAGTACCGATCTTGGACGACATCATTCGACAGAAGTTTAGAGGAACATACAACACAGTCTCCACTGACAGGTGATCAATTGTTTGAGAAAGTGAAAGATTTGGACACTACTTCTGGTAAACCGTTTTCGAAAAACCTTACGAAAACTGGTTGGAAAACAAGATCAGTTTTTTTTGAATTACCATACTGGAATTGTCTGTATGTCAAACATTTTCTTGATGTTTTGAATGTTGAAAAAAATGTATGTGATAGTGTCATCGGCACGTTTCTAAATGCACCCGGCAAAACAATGGATGGAATTAAGGCTAGATTGGACATGGTTGAGATGGGAATACGAGAAGAGTTGGCACTAGTGAAGGGTGAAAAATGAACATTTCTTCCTCCTGCTACTTACACTCTTTCCAGGCAGGAGAGATATCAGTTTTGCAACTTCTTGAATGACGTAAAAGTTCCAGAGGGGTATTCATCAAATATCAAGATCATCGTGTCAATGGGAGATTTAAAATTAAAGGGTCTGAAATCACATGTCTGTCATGTTTTGATGCAAGATCTAATTACTATAGCTTTACGTTGCATTTTTCCCAAGAATGTCTGCCATACATTAACGAAGCTCTGTTTCTTCTTCAAAGCTATATGCAATAAAGTTATAGACCCGCCGAAATTTCCAACTATGGAAAGATAAATTACCATCATATTATGTGAATTGGAAATGTTATTCCCACCGACATTTTTCGATATGATGTTTCATTTGATGGTTCATTTGGTGAGAGAGATTCAACTATGTGGTCTTGTACATTGTAGATGGATGTACCCCCATTGAACGGTATATGAAGATTTTGAAAGGTTATGTCAAAAACCGAAGTTGGCCAGAGGGTTGTATTGTGGAGCAATATATTGTTGAGGAAGATGTTGAATTTTGTACCGAATACCTGTCTGGTGTGGAAATCGGTGGCATACCAAAATGTCGTCACACTGAGTGGGTTGGGGGTGAAGGAATTTCTGGAAGAGAGGTTTTCACAATCAATATTAAAGATCGGGAGTAGGCCCACATTTACGTTTTGCATAACAGTTTCGACGTTGACCCATATGTTCAAACCCACAAAGAAATTCTTAGGTGTTTGAATCCTTCTAGGGCTGAAAATGGATATCAGATACATATAATCGACTGTTTATAGGATGGTTTTGAGACCATATTTTTAAGCAGTTAGATGAAAATCCAGACTCAATTTCAGAATGACTTCGATGGCTGGACGGAGGAGCAAGTGTGTATGTACTATCTTACAATGCTTATGCAGTTAACGGTTATACATTCTATACTAATGCCCATGATGAAGATAGTACCATGCAGAATCGAGGGGTTACACTTGTGGCCGAGGCGATGCATGTTTTTGGTGCTAAGGACAAAAATCCAATTTATGCGAATATGTCATACTTTGGCATCGTCAAAATAATATGGGAGTGGGATTATACGAAATTCAAAGTGCTGATTTTTCAATGCAAGTGGGTTGATAACAGGATTGATGTTAAAACAGATGAATTAGGATTCGTGAAAGTTGATTTCAGTAAGGAAGGGGAGAAAGACAAACCATTTATAATGGAATTACAGGTAGTACAAGTATTTTATGTTCCAGACCCCGCAAACTGAAATTAGTCAATTTTTCTGTTATCGACCAAAACAACTGTAGGTTCAGATGAAATTTCAACAGAGGTTGACTCTTTTATAGGGACTTCACAATCATTCTGCAGCGGTCCAAATACAGATGACATTTTGTATGTCAGAGGAGACCATAATAAAGGAATTTACATAGTCGATAGATCATTCAAATCACTTTAGCCTTTAAAGAGAAAAAAGAGAGTACAATAATCAGGTTATTTGTTTATTGTAACATACATTGTGTTACGTTATGTTGTTATCTGTTCGCTGCTGTTTTTATGTAATCTAAATTAAATATTAAACCACTACTGAAGATAATGACTTCTGCACTTGCTGATGCGCCCAATCCCGAGGCACAAAAGGTCTCTCAACTACCAGCTAGTGGTCCCACTGCAGAGCAACAACGGGTTTCTCAGCCAAATGCTGGTGGTCCTAGTGCAGAGCAAAAATAGGTTTCTCAACCTATTGTTGTTGGTCCCAGTGCTGAGGTACAACAGTTTTCTCAACCTGTTACTGCTGGTCCCATTGCCGATGCTAGCGCTCCAGGGGAAGATATTGATGCTACTTCTGAGGAAATGGTAGGAAATGAAACCCGGAAAGCGCAAAAAAAACAAGAGCGTCGTAGTTTGACAGTGTTGGCCAAAATCCTTAAGTAAAAAAGCAAAAGGCATCAAATTTGAGGTGGGATGGAATAAGCGAGGCCAACATGTTAACCCCAACAAAGCCATCTTTAGTAGCTACATTGGAATCGTCACTCAGCAACAAGTGCCGATTGATGTACAGTCGTGGCACCATGTTGTCACTGGTCTGAAGACACTAATGTTGGAAGAGATTACGGTAACGTTATGATATCATTTTTTTAATTTATTAAAATAAAATAAAATACCAAAACATTGACTTACTCTTCATCATCCATTGCAGAGTGCATTTATAGTAGATGTCTCGCACAAGGAATATGTATTAAGAGTTGCAGGAAGGATTCATAGTGGTTTCCGCACAATTTCAACGAAATATCATCTTAAAGATGCAGAAGGTAAAATCAAGTCACACCCACCTCCTCTTTACGCACACTTAATATCCCATGGAGCGTGGGATGCGTTTAGCAACCGTCGTGGGGAGCATACTTTTCAGGTACATTGTGTTGGTTAATATGTTGTTTCACATTTGCTTGTATTCATCACTCCGATTGACAGTTTTTTATTTATGAAACAGCTACTGAGTGCTGAAAATAAAAAACGCACAACAGAACCAGCATACCCTTACCGTAAAGCAAGGATGTGGTACGCTGAACTTGAGAAAAAATTGGTACGTCTTTTAAATCTATCCTACTACTAGTATGTGACATAAAACAACACCATAACCATGTTTCTCTATTTATATGCAGATTGATGAATCGAAATCGAAAGTCATATCCATCCCACTCCATGTGCTATGGAAGGAGGCTCGTGTAAATAAAGAGGGGACATTGATAGATGAAAACATACAAAAAGTGTGGGAAACATGTGTAAGTATGACATAATATAAATTTGAGTTGCTTTAAATCACTATTACATTACAATAATAACTTATTTTTCTATACTTTCTATCTGAAATTTTCACAAGAATCAACAACAACCACACCAGATGCAGACATTCTTTCAACATCCTTGAAGCAGCTAGAAAATTATGGTCGTGTCAGAGGTGCGGGTTTTGGGGTGACACCCCAAACATATTTTCAAAAACAAAAACAAGCGGAGGATCAAAATTAAAAAATGGAAAATCTACAAGAACAATTTTCTATTTTTAAAGAAGAATTGCAATACCAGAGAGAGATGATATAAAAATTGATGGGGGAGAGGCAAAGAGAAGAAACAACTCAACAAAAACCTGTGCGTGACGATCTCGCCCCACCCCCCACCAGCTTTGAGGCGAGCCATTCCCCTAAAAACCTGACTTAGATGAGGTAATCAATTTTTTAATAATTGTTTCTGTGAAATGTGATTTACATAGATACTGATACCTTTCTTGTACTAATATTCCATAGGGTGAAAATTACTGTGATTTATATTTTTCAACTCCCACCTATCACCTTGTAGTGAGGGCTACGGTGTTCAATACGAAAAACGACATGCTACACAATAGACAGCTTCCAAAAGATCATCTTAGAGTGTCAATTAACGTAGCTAATGAGCCGAGTGTCGAGCTAAATATTCCAAATAAAGATGACGACATTCATATGGTTGAACAAGCTGTTGAAACATTCATCGCATGGCCGACAGTTCTTGTAAAAAAACATGTTGACAAAAAGGTATTCATTTCTTAATTATTTTTCAAGATAGACCTTTAATATTTAATGAAAAAAGGTCTGAACAGATGACTGTTATTACATAATGACAAAGACTGTGGGGTGAAACGAAATATCAGCTCAAAACTATCTCAAGGATCAACCAACCGATTGAAACGGTCTACTGAGAGCACCTTCACCCCGCCCGTTCTATATCCACAGTTAATATCATTGCAGACTCATGTGGATACAAAGTTGAAAGACGACAGTACTCACATAGTTGCTTTCATAAAATATATGTATGGAGAGGAGATATCAGATTTCATTAGTGCTGAAAATTTAAATGAACTCCTCAAGTATGAATGGCTAGGCGCCTCAGTTGTAAATGTATACATGAGGTAAGTTTTCATGATTTGATTTTACAAAAGCTGATATACTCTGATAATTTTGACTAAATACTTTTTATATTTGTCGGAGAGGTATATATGAAAAACAATTGAAGGTATTTCCCCATGAACAAAAATTTTGACTTGTTAGTCCTCACACCACATCTTCAAAAGACAAAATAGATTCCCTTAAAGAGGCTGCAATAATGTCATCCCTGCTAAAATCGTTTGAAAACAAAATTACGGATGACAGACTCTTTTTAATACCAACGATGCAGGGGTAAAACTCTACAATTTAATCATATCAACTATATTTTCATTTCTTTCTTTACTTATTCCTTTTTGTATTTTTAGAGAGCATTGGATGCTGATTGTAGTCAATTTGGATACTCCAAAGATTTATTTTTTGGATTCAACTTATGGATATCGAACATACCGACCATGCATGATGGCGTTTGTTAGTTTGTAATACACTAGATCCAACATTTTAAAACTAAAAATCTAGTTATATAATTTATTTTATCTTTTAATGAGGATTTTGTTATGATAGGGCGGTGCATCAATATTGTCTAATGCATGGAATGAATCCAGGGCATAAGGATAAGAACTCTTACAAGATCTACAACTCGAAAAGTATCTGGGTATATATATTAACATTTCACTATCCAAACACATATCAAAACAAATTAGTTATTGTTTTCGATGTTTCTATAGTGTCCAAAACAAACAAACGGAAAGGACTGTGGTTATTATGTTTGTAAATTTATGAAAGAGGTCATATTTCATCAACAAACTAGCATACCTGATGAGGTATTTTTAAAAATAATTACGAGTTCATTTAAAATATTTATTAATAATTTGTGTATTTATATTTTTTCAGTACTACCATGACTGTCGCAAAAACTCATATTCAGAAGATGATATACATGTGTTTAGAAACGAATGGGAAACATACCTGATGGAAGATTGTACACAAATAGGATGAAGGTGAATTCCTACCACTTATTTTATCTATATATGATCATTGATTATCCTCCAACCTACTTTGGTGAATTTAGAATGCTCTGATGTATTGAAATCTTAATTTATTACTCAATGTTTTCTATCCCCGGATTCATATTATTGATATTTGACCAAATCAATATTGAAGTAAGTCATGATGGTGTGCAGTGCGTATGGGGTGAACGACGAAACCACCGAGGATCAACAAAATCCATTTTCTGTATCTCATTTGTTTGAACTTGTATTTGATCACATGTGTTGTTGTTTGACTTTCACAATTATTTCTAGTTAGATGTATGAGATAATCAGTATCGTTGAGGGATTTTTTTTTGGAACCAAAATATGTGTCTCAGGATAATTCAAGTAAGGGAAAGGCTGGTTCAGATGAAATCCAAGCTCAAACGACCAGTACATCATCAAAAGAATCAACCCCGTGATGCACCATCATGTAGAATCTGGTCCTCATGATGTTTTGAGGTGTATATAGAAGGTATGGGGAGTCTGATAAGCCCCATGGCCACCATAAATAATGTTTACATAAATCTCCACATGTTTTTTGTGCCCTGTGACTCTTTACAAGGATCACGCCATTCACATGGTCCATCTTAGCACGTATGTCCCATTCATCCCATTGCTACTCTTGGAAGAACCTGAGAATCTGACAATGCATAAGCCCCACAAGACCCATACTCATCCTACCAAGAGTATTCCAATGTGAAGGGAAGCTAACCATGGGTAATACCCACAACATACCTCTTTTAAATATATGGGTTTTGATCCTTGTATTCTAAATAGGGTACGTAGGAAGCCTCCATGAGGTCAAATCCCAACCAATGGTAAACCATGGTGACCCCCTCACTGGGGTACAACTTCACTTATTTTGTCTCTTGTATTTCCCTTAGTGGCGTCTGAATAATTCTTCAAAATGAGAAACCTTACCTTTATGGGATGCACCAGACTTGGGTCAGACCTCATTGGGTGTTTTGATCCATCTACCAGGTAAACATTCCAGGTGCTCCCTCCTAGAGATGTACCTACCTAATCCAGCTTTATAAGTGTTTTGATCCACCTAGGTCTTACATCTCTGTAAGACATTAAATCATGACCCTCTATCCTTGTGGGATGTTAAACTCATGGATTACCACAAGTTAAACATGGGTTTCCATTAATATATTCAATATTAATGTTTAATCAGTCCTTATTAAGGTATTGTGGAGGTGTGGTTTTATGTTTTCCAGCAGATTTCGGAAGATTCCACGCTTTGTGTAGGTGATTCCATGCTTTTACATTATATGATGATTTTATTATCCTATATTTGATTACTAAGTGTACTATATGAAATGTTTGTGTGGTTAAAAATGTTTTATCAAAGGAATTTGGGGTGTGTATAGACTTGAAAGTTATTTTTAAAATGAATGCAGTTGTATTTCTTGTGGATTTTCATGCTTAAGTCCTTTAAATGTGTTTGAAGAAATGAGAAAGTTGTGTGATGGGTGTTTTCAAATGGATTTAATGTGTGTGAATTTTAAAGAGGGTTTTCTTATGAGATGTCGAGATTATATATATGTGTATTTACATTGAATGAAATTACATGAGAATGTGTTGATATATATGATGTGTATAATGTAAATTGAGCACAATTTCCATACAAGTTATTTTCTTTATGATGTGCAGGGGATAGGGTGAGAGGGCAGGGGTGGTTTTCTGGGGGAGGGGGAAGGGGGAAAAGTGGTAGGGGGAAGGGGTAGGGGGTGTGCTGGGTTATTTTGAAATATGTAGGGGTGGGAAGGGGGGGTGTGAAATGGGCAAGGGGGAAGTGTAGTGGGCAAGGGTGTGCTGGGGAAGGGGGCAGGGGGTGTTTAGGGGGCAGCGAGTGTGCTGGGGTAGGGGGTGTGCTCGGGGGTGGGCAGTGTGTAGGGGGTGTGCTGGGGAAGGGGGCAGGGGTTCTTCTTTTTTATAGAATGGGGGGACATAATATTTGTTTTATGTTTTGTGACTCACTAGTATAATTGGTTATTTTATGTTTTCTGCCTCACTAGTATAATTCCATTTAGCAACCCCATTCTTTATTTCATTATTGTATTACAAACATAATATTTGTTTTTTTATGTAGGTGAAATCTTTTTCCTCAGTTCGAATGCTTTGTTCAGAAACTGCCGCCATGGACGACAATTTTTTAGAGCGGATGGATGCAAAAAGGATGGAACATCATTGTTTTTTAACTGTTTGTTGGATAAATGTAATTGTAACCAAATTAAACTTTGTTTTAAATGTATATAGAAGTGTGTTGTTTTGTATTTATGATTTCAAGTAAATGTATGTATCATTTTTTGTTCTTTTGTGCTTTGTGTGTGGGTGTTGTTTGTGTTTTGTGCAAGTTTTGTTTGGACTATGTGCAGGTGTTGTAATGTGTGCAGGTGCTGGGTAGGTTCTGTGCAGGTTCTGGTTTTGGATAGGATCGTTGGCCTTTATCAGTGCTAGTTAAGCACTGATAAATGGATAATATATCAGCGCTATTTTGAGCGCTGATAAAGGTAGTTTTTATTAGTTCTCACAATAGTGATGATATATTATACATTTATCAGCGTTGAAAATAGCACTGATAAACACTACCTTTATCAACGCTTTCTTAGTGCTGATAAATGGGCACTTTTATCAGCACTTTTTTAGCGCTGATAAAAGTCCCCCTTTATCAGCGCTATTTTTAGCACTGATAAAGGGGACCCCCTTTTATCTTCGCCGATATTAATAGTTCTTTTTTAGCACTGTTATAGGTCGTTTTTAGCGCTATTATAAGCCATATTTGTAGTAGTGAGATAAATACTAAGAATGAAGAATCAGACTTAAGGTAAATGTTTTTCTCATCTCGCTTTTATTTCTATGAGATACATTCCATATTCACCACTTTTTTTATGTGGGGGTATATACAGACCATAAATTTATTTTATTATTATTATCTATAAATTTATGGGGATTTACATATCCATTTGAGTATCTATATTTAATGAGGTTTACGATTTCAATGTTACCAAAGCGGTAATGGATTTATGTCACAATTTTCTTTCTTTGAGACTTATGTTGTGTTATGCACCTATCTTTTTTTATTCAATGTATATACATCCCATTTGACCTGAAATATCATAAACATTATTTTATCTCATGAAATTTCTGTTTATTTTAATGTAATTGTTTTATTGGGATTGTGATTCAATGTTACTAAATTGGTAAGATTCTTTTGTTGCACTCCCATCATTTATTGAGATTGTGTATAATTAAGTCTCCAGTATTGAAATATTATAATTCTCATGAAATATAATATCCTCTTATTATTAATGATATTTTAAATTCATTATACCATTTTCCACTCTTTTTTATATATAATGCTTTAGAAAGTGTTTTTAAGAAATTCAAAATTCATTTCTCTCTTTGGTCGGAAATCCATTGTCTTCTGAAACCATATTTTCTTAAAAAAGTCCAAAAAAAATTAAATTATTTTTAAGATTATTTTCAAATAAAATTATTTTTAAAATGTTTTATTTTTTAAAAAAATTTTGAAATTATTTTTAAATAAACCTTTATAAGTTATCAATCTTCTTTTCAAAGAAAATTATTTCCAAAATGTTCTATGTCTTAAAAACAATTTTAAAAAATGAAAAAGATATTTTCCACAATATTTTCTTAATGATATTTTATTGTTATTTCCATTAATCAATGTGAAAACCCCTTGTTATTACCTATCCTCCACTAAATAAATTTTTTAATGATACCATCCTCATTATTTTCTTAATGTATTATGATTGTTTCAAGGATATTTTCATGGAACCCATTTTTTCCCATGGGTTAATCATGATTAAAAGATATTGAAATGAAAACCATTTATTTTCCATGGTTTAATACAGTACTAAAATAAATAATGATTATTTATATGAGCCTGATAATTAAATATCTATGTACATTATTCATGTTTTGGTTCTTGGATATCTTATAAGATGGGGAAACCTAGATAACTAGAATTCCAATGCATTGGGTAATGTACCATGTCTTGATAGTAAATAAGGAGATATTTACTTGAGGGTTTCTGATATGGATTTAACTAGGCTCCAGTTACATCTAATATGGGATTAAAATGGCTTATAAAATTAAGGATCCTAGTTACTAAAAAGGGTTTCAGTTGTTTTCTATGGGTTTATATTGTTTGTTATTGTCAATTTTGATATCACATGTATCATGGTTATTGATTATATTGACTCTTGAATTTTATATGTCTTCATATATTATGGTCTAGGTATTTATGGTTATGATTTCTTTAATTATTATCCCGTACACAATGATTTTTTCATTATACACTTATGAAATTATTATGATAATTGATGATATTTGATTATTAATGGTTATTTTTACCCTTATTGAGAATTTGATCACACCCTTATTATGTTTTCCACTTCCCCAGGTGATAAATAATTTTGTTGGATGAATTGTGTCTATAAAATATTTCATAAGTATGATGTTGATGACCTAATGTAAAATAAGAAAAAATGGGTTAAATGGGAGAAATTCTCATTTAAAGTCATGGGAGTTTTTTATGTTGGATTTTTCTCTAATTATGTAAAACTATAAAATTTCTAGGTTCCATGGGTTTGTAAGTGATCCAGTATTTTCTTTTTGATGTTGTATTTTTTTAATAAAAAAAATTGGTACACCTTCTTCTATATTAAATCCTAAAATGTAATGTTTATAGATTTAGCATCAGATATGAGAGTGCAGATTCTATGATGTTATACCTAGATATTTATCTATGATTAATTATTTAATGTATACATAATTAATTTAGATGTTAAAACTCATAAAACCATCATCACATGATCATTAAACCAAATATGATTCATTAAGTAAAAGAATAATAAAATAACATTCACTATCTTATGAAGGGTCCTCACCTAGGGTTGGGAAAGGTGGTCTCGCCTAAGGTTTCTCCAACATAGCCTCCCAAATCAGTTTGGGGTCTTATTCATAGGAGATCTCAAACGAGTTATAATATGGAATATCTACGGGTGCGCATTCATAGTGAATGGTGCTGGGTGGAGTGGTGACATACATGGAGGGAAATGGCAGTGATGTTCAACAACTAGTGATGTTTTCAAGTGGTGGTGTTTAGGGTCTCTAATGATGCAAGTGGTGAAAAATCAGGGTTGGATATGATAGCATATGAGGTTCTATGATGATGGTGGTGCAACATCTATGAGGGCATATTCTTTTTGGCTCATTTGGATTTCTGTCAATGATGACAATGTTAAAGGTTCCATTGAAAAATTCTAGTGTTTCCAGTGCTCACAGCAACAACTTCTCAGATAATCACACTGGTTCTATTCCCTCCCTGGTTTTGAGTGGATATTGGTTGTGAATATTGGATGCTAATTTTCATTATTTATCTTTAGGTGATTCTTTTATTTGGAGGTTTCAGATGTGTTTTAGCTGGATTTTGATTTGTTTCTTAGATATTTGTGTTTATTTGTGTTGCATTTGTCTCATGATCATTGTATTTTTTTTTCTCATTGCATTTGGATATCAGTGAAGTTTCTTACCAGTATCATGGGGTGGGCAGCCTCGAATTAGTGATGGATGTGTTGGAACCCATCATTCAGCCATTTGTCCACTTTTTTAGATGTATTGGTACCCTATTTTGATTTCTCGTAGTGTTTTGTATCTAGTTTTGTGTTGTATCAGTTTGAAAGTGCAATGATTTCCTCACATGAAATTTTGGGTGGGAAGATCATTTGAGATATCGATTCATCATCATCAATTGATTACACTATTTAATTGTCTAATGGGAGGGCGAGATTAGAAATTATCTATTTATTATCTTGATGTTCATTTCCCATTGGATATTCAAGTTCATTTTTCCCTTCAGGTCATGCATTTTTAAGGTTTTTTCCTCTATGTTTGTAATGGTTTCCCACTTTTCCTAGTTTTCAACAGAGGTATTCTTCTTTTATGTTAAATAAATGGGTTTTGAACCTCAACCTATTAAAAAATATCACACACTATCATATAATTCATACATTATCATGCATAAAACCTTCATTTGGTGACACTCAATATGAGTTTTTTACACCGATTTAAACCATGTAGTAGTTAAGACTACTGTTTTTTGGATTTATCATCAATATATATTTTCATCATTTCATTCTATAATTATTGTTTCTATGACTATCATTCGATGATACTATTATTATTATTTTTACTAAACATAATTTAATCATCCTCATCCAGATCTATAAAATTTTTATCATTAGGGTAAGTGCAATTATAAGGTGGATAAGACATTATCTACAACACAAGTTAAAAAAATAAATTAAAAGCATAAAATATATATTAATTATAAATTATACTGATGAAAAAATATTATATACATAACACCGTAGTAAAATCAACCCCATATTTTATAATATTATTTTTTTATTAATGTTTTAAGTGTTTTGACCCAGCTATATATTATTAAAATTACCTCTCCATGATCTTATCTAATATATAAGACATCATCTCCAATGGTTCCAGTATGAAATATTTTTGATCTCCATAAGAAAGGGTCATCCAATATGGAATTGACATATGATTTCATAATTTTCTTTTCAAAACAACAATGGACCTATTTGTATTTATAGTATTATGTGTATATAATATCTATATTACTTGTGATGTTATTATAAATAAATCACCTTTGTATTTCTTTTTAATGAAGTTTTTTTTCATTTTAATTCATTACCTTTTATTCTAATCCAATTATAAATGTAAAAAATGCCTATGTGCATTTAGGACTTCAGTGAAGGTTGCGGGCGCAGAGGAAGCGCGTGGGTGGATGTGCCCACTTGTATTTCTTTCATTAGAAATGATCAATATGGGGTCAATACGATGATAAATGCAAGTCTCCATGGATTTATTCATAGAAATATGCAAATAAGAAGAAATGTCCGGAACCAAAAAAGTGGATTGCCACAGGTTGATTATAATTAATTTAATTAATTGACAAGAAGTACCTTTTGGGTGTTCTTTATTTGTTGATATTATTGATCACATTCCGATGTGATTCATCATTGAATCGCAGAATCCAAGTGTAGACTTCCTCTAGAGGTGATCCACACATGCACCTCGTATCTCTGGATGTTGCCAAAGGAGTCCCTGGGTGCTAGTGTGGAGAAACCTTTGCTTGTGTTGTCCTCCTTAGATCGTCTTGATCCGATGGAAGAGGATATCTCTCGGTCTTGAGAGAATTCTTAGAGGAATAGGTCCTTTCAGCCTTGAAATAATTCTCCAGAATTGTTTTGTACAATGATTCTCTTGTATTGTAAAAGAGTTGGGGTTTCTAGAATATTTATAATCGGGTTTGAGGTTGTAGAGTTAGAATAATAAATAAACGTGTTATGCATTTTATTTATTTCATTGACTCTTATTTAAAACCCCATGTTGAATAATTAATTCCTTGACATGCGCCCACAATTATTATAATAAATATCATTTAATAAAAAAATATTATATCCTCAAAATCCCGACTGGAAAACTACACGGTATGTACTTGTTTTCCATAAAACTACAAGGCATGTAATCATTAATACACGGCGTGTATATCTTGTTTTTCATTTCCTTTTTCCTCCATCATTAAAATTATTTAGGCTTCCATGAATAATTATTAAACCACGTATGAGAATAATCTTTATTCTACTTGAGATACTTGAATACACTTAGTGTGTGACCCTCTAGGCCTCTTTCTCATTGGCATTAGGCGAGCTTGCCTAAAGTCCAAGATTACTATCTAGCAATGGGTCAAGGCACCCAAGAGAAAGAAGTTGACGCCTCAATGACGTGTCACCTCATACGAATGCTTACTGTGTAATTTAATCCTTTTGTCTCAATATCTCATCAACCAGGTTTCATGGCAGTGTCATAAACCTATATGCTTGATCTATCATTCTTTGAATACCTGAAATAAACTCATTGTTACACCATGGCCATGTAATTTAATGTGACGGTTCTATGTATATCAAAGGGCCGAGATATCAAATTCTATAAATGTAAGGGAAAAATCCTTCCTCGACATATCCATTAACAACATGTCACTCGTGACGCACCCAACGTACTCTACTTCCCGCCAACTGTCTACGTGTCAATTTTTGTCAATAAATCTAATTACACGATTCATGACACGAGTTAATGATAATATTCCAGTCTAAGGACCATTACACATGCTCGTAGATATCAATGTTTGATGACACAAAGACATGTGGAATTGCTGCTGGTGGGTCTGTTCTCTTAATTTCCCATCTTGGAGATTACCAAGTGCGAACTCCATAAGAGAGAGTCTCACATTCTTACAATTACTCGCACATGACAGTCTATATATTATGTTTCATATCATAGTATGTCATCCAACCATAGAACTTTATTTAAGAATATTGTTATATCATTTCAAGTTTCTCGTCATAGAGAGGATCTTCCATAACCTTATCAATACAACAAATATTCCAGGACGTTATTATATTATAGTCATGCAGAACAATGAAAAATATATAATAAGTTTACATTCATGTAATCAAAGTACAAAATATTTGGTTCTTAGGGAACCAACCCTAACAAACTCCCACTTGGACTAGAGACAACTACCTATGACTTTTAGTCCGCTAGACCTCACATGATGATCATCTTTTTTCTGAGTCAAGGATTTAGTCAAGGGGTCTGCCACGTTGTCTTAAGTGGAAATATTTCTCACTATAACTTCACCTCTTTGAGAAAAATCCATCAAGAGATGATACTTCCGAAGTATGTGCTTTGTCCACTAATGTAACCTTGGCTCTTTTTCAAGTGCCACTACTGCAGTATTATCACAGTAGAGTGTGATAGGATCTTTACTGCTAGGTACTACATCTAGCTCTTGGACGAAGATTCGCATCCATACTACTTCTTTAGCTACATCAGAAGCGGCGATATACTCGGACTCTGCTGTAGAATCTGCCACTACACCTTGCTTTGAGCTCTTCCAGCTCACTGCATCTCCATTCAAACTGAAGATGTATCCAGCTTGCGACTTCATGTCATCTTGATCAGTCTGAAAACTAGCATCTACATGTCCTCTGATGACTAGTTCCTCATCTCCTCCATAAACCAGTAACATATCCTTAGTACGCCTCATATACTTAAGGATATTCTTGACTGTCATCCAATGACGGTCTCCTAGATCATCTTGATATCTTCCTACCGCACTTAATGCGTAAGCAACATCTAGCCTTGTACGTAGCATGGAATACATGACTGACCCAATCATGGATGCGTAAGGGATCCTTGACATTTTCTTTCTTTCCTCATGTGTTTGAGGACACATTTTCTTGGAAATTTGAATGCCATGTGACGCTGGCAACAATACCCTCTTGGATTGTTCCATACTTAATCTCTTCAATATCTTGTCAATGTATGTACTTTGACTCAGGCCCAGCATTCTCTTGGATATATCACGGTGGATCTTGATCCCAAGAATATATGTTGCCTTTCCCAGGTCTTTCATAGAGAATCAATTATCTAACCATGCCTTAACTGATTGAAAGACAGGTACTTCGTTTCCAATTAGTAATATGTCATCAACATATACTATTAGGAAAACGACTGCACTTCCACTAAACCTCTTGTAGACACAAGGCTCACATTCATTTTTAACAAATCCAAATTCCATTATGCCTTCATCAAAATGAGTGTTCCATGACCTTCATGCTTGATTTAATCCATAAATGAATTTATGTAACTTGCATACCTTGTTGGAATCCTTTGGAATCACAAACCCTCCAGGTTGTGTCACGTAAACATCTTCTTGGAGTTTCCCGTTAAGGAATTCTGTTTTGACATCCATTTTCCAAATTTCATAGTCATGGTAAGAGGCAATGGCCAATAGGATTCTAATAGATTTTAGCATCGTAACTGGTGAAAAGGTTTCATCATAGTCAATTCCTTGACGTTGTATAAACCCTTTTGCAACCAGTTATGCCTTATAGGTGCTGACTTTCCCCTCCATGTCTAGTTTCTTCTTGAATACCCATTTATTACCAACAGACTTTACATCAACTATAGGATCTTCCAAAATCTAGACTTGGTTTTGGTACATAGAATCCTTTTCAAAATTTATGGCTTCTTGCCACTTGGAAACGTATGTGCCTTCAACTACTTCCTTGTAGGTGAGAGGATAATCATTTTCAACCAATAATGAGTCACCATCCTTAGTTACAAGAAAACGATATCATTCTGGTTCTCTCACCTCTCTCATGCTCCTACGTAGTTCTTGTGTCTCTGGAACATATTTTTCTTCCACGGGGCTTTGTGGAATCTATTCTTGTACCAACTCTTGTGTATCTTGAGCCTTGACTTCATTGAATTCTATCTTTATCCCACTATCACTTTTGGAGATGTGCTCCCTCTCAAGGAATATGGAGTGTCTTGACACTGTAACATTTTTGTCTGAGGGTTTGTATAGGTAATATCCTCTTGTTTACTTGGGATATCCTATAAAGATACACTTTGTGCCTTGGGGTGTAAGTTTGTTACCTGAAGAGGCCTTAAAAAATTCTTCGCTACCCTACACATGTAAATTTGATAACATGGATTTGCGTCCACTCCATAACTCATATGGAATACCATTTATCGATTTAGTTGGTACTTGGTTTAGTATGTGTGATGCTGTTTATAATGAATATCCCCAAAAGGATAATGGAAGACTCACATGACTCAACATTGATCTCACCATGTCCAACAGGGTGCGGTTCTTCCTTTAACTTACACCATTATATTGATGTGTGTAAGGAGGAGTGAGTTGAGATATAATCCCAAACTCCCGTAAGAAATCAATGAAGTCATGATTAAGATATTCTCATCCTCTGTCTAAGCAGAGTTTCTTAATCTTCTTACCAAGCTGTTTCTCAACTTTATTCTTGTATTCTTTAAACCGATGAAAAGAATCTGACTTATTCCCCATTAAGTAAATATATCCATATCTACTAAAATCATTTGTAAAAGTTATGAAGTACGAGAACCCACCCCTTTATTCAAATGAAAATGGTTCACACACATCTGTGTTAATTAATTCCAGATGCTCTTTAAACCTTTCACCTTTCCCAATAAATGGGGATTTGGTCATTTTTCCTTGTAGACACGCATGACATACACCAAGTGTGTTTAGTTCGAAAGAATCTAAATACCCATCTTGATGTAATTTTGTCAAATGTTTCTCATTGAAATGACCTAGCTGGTGATGCCAAAGTTGGGTGTGGAATGAGTCATGTGAATTAACTTTTTCATCGATTTCCATTACTTGGTTTGTGTAGTCTAACACATAAAGGTCGTTATATAAATGTGCCCTACCAAAACAAATTCTATCTTTATAAAATTAGCAATATCCACTTCCAAACTTGAAGATGAATCCATTAGTATCTAATCTGGATACTGAAATGATGTTTTTGGTTACAGAGGGTACATAATAACATTCTTTCAAAACCAAGACCATCCCAGTAGGCAATGTGAGGTGGTAGTCTCTGACAGCTACAGTAGTGAGTCTAGCTCCATTGGCTGCTCATAGATCCACCTCACCTCAGTCAATCTTTCTAAATCTACTTGGTTCCTATATTTGGATATAGATGTGAGAACCACAAGCAATATCTAATACCCAATTAGTAGAAAAAGATAGATTGCATTCAATAACAAACGTACCTGAATCTTCCCCTTGCTTCCTTGGCTAGGTGGAGTTTTTCTTCCAGTGGCCCTTCTTGCCACATGTGAAACAAACAACCTCCTATTCTCTTACCTCCCCTTTGATCTTATTTTTTTTGGAAGGCCTTGAAGAAGATTTCGGCTTAAATCTCTTCATCGTTCCTTTAGTTTTATTCACCACGAGGACAGAAGGATTTTCACACTTCATGTCATTTTCCACTTGGAGAATGAGGATAAGAAGATCAGACAGAGTCTTCTCAATGTTGTTCATGTTGAAGTTCACAACAAATTTTGAGATGCTTTGGGGGAGTGATGAAATAATGAGATCGGTACCCAGATCTTCAAGGAGTTTAAACCCTAGAACCTATAAGCGCTCAATGTAGCCAATGAGCATGACTACAAGAGGCTCGGTTGGGGCACCCTCTCTAATATTGCTCTGAAATAGAGAATGGAGATCCCAAACCTTTCTTGTCTTTCTCTCTCCTGGTATAGACCACAGAGGTGCTCGAGCATCCTATAGGAATCCATGTATTCATGAGACATCATGAGATCACTAGACATTGATGATAGAATCAAAAATTTAATGTCAAGTGCATCGTTCAAATGTTGATCATAGACTAGGAAATCTTCATCACTTGCCCCTTGGGAGGGCGAATCTGGAAGTGAGGACTCCAGCACATAAAACTTTCGTTCATGGTATAGGATAACCTAAAGAAGCCTAAATAGTTCTTTAAAGTTACTACAGGAGCGGATATTGTCTTTATCCAGAATTGGTTGAAGAGAAAATGTGGTTAATGAGTTTGTCATTTTGATTCTACAAATTAAAAGATCAGATTTATCAGTACTTTCTTGATTTTATTTTTATGAGAAATAATAAATTTTGTTAAGTCTCCCACTATTTTATCAAATCCCAGTGGTCCTCACCGTTAAACCCAGAATGTCTAGTTGCATTGACATTCTAGTGTCAAGGATCCATATTTCCCTTCTCATAACCCCAACAAGGGTTGGTCAAGATATTTAAAGGTATTTAGGTAGGCAGGTCTTTGCCAACTGTGAGCCTACAGTTCCTTGATCTGTTGAGTGGACTCCCCAATCCGGAAATCCTGACTTGGATTTTCTCAACACTTGCCTCTAATATTACACCAAGTCTAGAAAGGGCTACTCCTCTTGATGTAATATGGTTAAGTCAACCTAAAACCTTTCATAAGGGCTTCCTTTATAAAAGTAAGTGTCCCAACAAGGGTTGTTCAAACACATAGTTTTATTGATTCTTTCCCATAATCAAGTAATGGAAGGCTTGGTTTGACTTAATATGCTGTTTGAGGGATTTTAATACTTTATGCATAGTTTCGCATTTTCACATGCTTGTTAATATTAAGTGATGCTTATTTAAGTGATTAACCATGTTATGATAATGTTTACGCATAGTCTGGTTTTATTTTATTCCATATTTGTATGCTTGTTTATTTCAGTAATTATGTGATCGCAAAAACACATACATAATAAATTAACCTTGGAATCATACAGAAATAAAATAATATGGCATGATCATGAGCTTATATTGGTTAGCTTATCTAGAGGTTTGATAAGATAACCTTGACCTAGGGAAAAACACCTTGAACGGATGGTTTGTGTTTTGCAGCTCCTACCTGTCTACCTTTGTATTTTCTTGGGTTGGCTAACCTCAGCTTCAGGTTTTGAACTGTCTCCTCTAGCTTGGGAGATCCTCCATTACAAGGGGTTTACATTAAAGAAATCATGGGCACATAGGCCCTACATTTTATTGTAAAAAGGCTCATAGGCCAATGAATTTAAATTAAACAAATTTAAATGAAACCAAACACAAATACAAAAGGGACTTTGGTCTAGCTCATGATCATCCATAGAATGCAATGACATCTATGCATATTTATAATTCAAATTCTTTTAATAGTTCTATTATTTAAGATAAGTCTCTCTTGAAATTAATTAATTATGATCTTATAATTAATCAATTATTTATCTTAAATTCCTTTCTGAATTTCCCTGAGATTATTCTCATCAATATCCCTTGTATAGGTCTTTGTTCTTTTAGAGGAAACCTAGTGAAATTCCATTTCTAGAAAGTACACAACGTGTAGTTTATATTTACATGACGTGTATTTCTTTTCACCCTTTATCCAAATTACACGCTGGGGGCTTCGACGTGTTTTCTCTACTTTGTAAATTTTGGAGTACATGGCGTGTTGATTAATCTAACATGGCATATACTTCATTGTTACGCAGTTACCGGCCTGTAAATCATGTGTACGTGGAACACAACTTCTCCTTGTACACAGTTTCACTTGGGCCATATCGGAGTACACGGCGTGTTAATTCAACATACACGCTGTGTATTCCGTTTCCATGCACTATTCATTTCTGGTCAACATGGGGTAATAAATACTTAGTCATACTTAATTCACATGGCGTGGTTTGGAGGACCAGTACCGGTTCATTGAACCTAAGTACACGATGTGTAGTTTTCATTACACACTGTGTATTCCCGTGTTGTACAGACAGAAAGAGCATCTCCTTTGGATGAGTTCCTCATTTTTTATTTTAATCAAAATTAAAATTAAAAGGTCGTTTCTATGATTTGAATCGATAAAGAAAGGAGGAAGAACAGATCTTGTTCATTCAGATTTAATAGAACGATTTATCACGAATTGAATCAAATATAAATGCGTAAATTATCAATGAAAATTAAATAACTATAACCAACATTGTAACCTCGCTCTGATACCAATTAAAGGTACCAGGTGCAGTGGAAGCGCGTGGGTGGATGTACCCACTTAGCTTTTTTTCATTAGCAATGATCAATCCAGGATTAATACGATGATAAATGCTAGTCTCCATGGATCGATTCACAAAAATAGACAAAGAAGAAGAAATGTCCGGAACCACAAAAGTGGATCGTCATAGGTTGATTATAATTAATTTAATTAATTGACAAGAAGTAAATTTTGGGTGTTCTTTCTTCGTGATATTCTTGATCACGTTCCAATGTGATTCGTCGTTGCGTCACAGAATCCAAGTGTAGACTTCCTCTAGCGGTGATTCACACGTGCACCTCGTATCTCTGGACATCACCAAAGGAGTCCCTGGGTGCTAGCGTGGAGAAACCCTTTCTTGTGTTGTCCGCCTTAGATCATTTTGATCTGATGGAAGAGTATCTCTCTCGGTCTTGAGAGCATTCTTGGAGGAAAAGGTTCTTTCTCCCTTGAAGTAATTCTCCATAATTTTTGTACACAACGATTCTCTTTTATTGGAAAAGAGTTGGGGTTGTGATGATATTTATAATCGGGTTTGAGGTTGTAGAGTTATGATAATAAATAAACGTGTTATGTGTTTTATTTATTTCATTGACTCTTATTTAAAACCCCATATCGAATAATTAATTCCTTGACATGCGCTCATGCTAATTATAATAAATATCATTTAATAAAACAATATTATATCCTCAAAATCCCTATTGGAAAACTACACGGCATGTATTCATTAATACACGGCGTGTACTTGTTTTCCATAAAACTATATGGTGTGTAATCATTAATACACGGCGTGTATATCTTGTTTTTCATTTCCTTTTTCCTCCATCATTAAAAAAATTTAGGCTTGCTTGAATAATTATTATACCACGTACAAGAATAATATTTATTCTACTTGAGATACTTGAATACACTTAGTGTGTGACCCTCTAGGCCTCTTTCTCCTTGTCATTGGGCGGGCTTGCTTAAAGTCCAAGATTACAATCTAGCAACGGGACAAGGTACCCAAGAGAAATAAGTTGATGCCGCATTGACGTGTCACCTCATACGAATGATTACTATGTAATTTAATCCTTTTGTCTCAATATCTCATAAAGCAGGTTTCATGGCAGTGTCATAAACCTATATGCTTGATCTGTCATTCTTTTACTACATAAAATAAACTCGTCGTTAAACCATGGCCATGGAATTTCATGCGACGGTTCTATTTCAATTAAAGGGCCGAGATATCAACTTCCATAAATGGAAGGGAGAAATCCTTCCTTGACTTATCCATTAACAACATGTCACTCTTGACGCACCCAATGTACCCTAGTTCCCGCCAACTGTCTGCGTGACGGTTTTCGTCAGTATATAAGTACGTGATTCATGACATGAGTTAATGATAATCTTCTAGTCTATAAACCATTACACATGCTCATAAATAGCAATTTCCGATGACACCAAGACATGCAGAATTTCTACTGGAGGGTATGTTCTCATAATCTCCCATCTTGGAGATTACCAAGTGTGAACTCCATGAGAGAGAGTCTCGTCTTCTTACGAGTACTCACACATGACCGTCTGTATACTTTGTGTCCTATCATAGTATTTCATCCAACTTTAGAACTTTATTTAAGAATATTATTATATCATTTCAACGTTCTCATCACAGTGGGGATCTACCTTAACCTTATCAATGCAACAAATATTCCAGGACATTATTATATTATAGTCATGCAGAATAATGAACAATATATAATAAGTGTACATTAATGTAATCAAAGTACAAAACAGTTGGTTCTCAGAACACCAACCCTAACATTCAGGACATATAATTCAGGCCTCCGGGCCATGTAAGGGTTCCCTCTCAACCCTATTATAAATGGGATTATATGATAAATTTAAATTAAAAGTCTATTGATCCAAGGATTTATTATAAATCATGTTATTATCGTAACTAATCATAAACCTTATTCACACATGATACACACCAACCATACTATAATATTTTACCCTAAAAAATTACCATAAGTAAGAAATTATTAATCAACTAAACTAATGGGTCTTTAGAAGGAATAACACATATCCAAATATAATAGATAACATAAACCAAAAACAATTAATCCTCTATATCTGATTATTTGTTCGGAATGAAATAAATAAATAATGAGCGGTTTATATTTTTCTTTATTGATCTATATTATCCAAGATTCTTGATGTGAAATTGATAGTGAGCATTGGGGAGAAAATAATGGACTCCTTCCACTTAGGGTGTCCATGAGCCATGTGAATCCCCTAACTCTTAATAAAAATCCATTCTTCCTCAATATTTACAAAAAACCCTGACTCTAATAGAAAGAGGGGTGAGGGAGATATTAAAAGAAGATTTGGATTGAGCAGTACCAAAAAATTTAGATACACCCAAATAATAAACTATGAATCTATTTATATATTTATATATTTATTCAATGATATCGCTTGGATTTTATGTATCCAACTATATTGAATAAAATTTTTCATAAATGTTTCATTACATAAAACATTTTAACTCTCATTTATTCCGTTTTTATTAATAATTTAATGTTTAAACTATTAACCTAGACAGTAAAACTTCTCATAAAGTCATCATATGTTGAAAAAAACCAATTATGATGACTTAAGATAAGAGAAAGAGGCTATATAATTTTCCATTTCATAAAATATAAACTTCCATGAAAAACACTATGTTTTTTTGATATTTAACATGATGTATTATATCCCAATATAGACCATGATGAGGTTTAAATAAGTACATTGTGGTATTTCTTTTATTACAAACCTCTATCAAAAACTCAATAATACTAAATCCTTGCAGACTTAACATAACTTCACCTAATGTCAAATGAAATGTAATAACTTGTGAACCCATATCTAAAACCCCTTCTGGATATCTTACAAAACTCATTTTATAAAATTTGTCATTTATTTTTACCACATGTCATATCATATAAAACAACTTGTTAAAATTCATCCAAAACTTCATTTTGATATTCTTCAAAACACTTTAAGGGTAGATTATAATGTTTTTAATAAACACATTGTAAAAATTAATCATTATTAAAACAAATACCAAGTATAAAACCATGGGTATTTGTAACATTGAAAATAATTATACACTCACTAATCCATAAATGTAAGGAAACTGTGTCCTCTAGAAAAGAGTCATAGTTACTCAACTTATGAATGGAACTGATATGATCTATAACAAACCCATGTATCCCAACACATGTATACACTATATATATCATGCATAATTATCCATAATTATAAAATATCTTTATCCAATACATCAATTGGCTATGGGACATAGAGTTTTTCAATATCTTATAGGTTACTCATATTTTATCAATTCTCCAAGTATAAAATTACCAGACAGATAGACACAACACATGTCACTCACCCAAAAGGATAATCAAATCACATGACCTTCACCTAAATAGATAAGTACATCACATGTACTATATCAAGGTATATTGATAAACCACTTAATTATATCCCAATTAAGGGATCAGATGTCACACTCATCGTACAAGTGGAGAAATCTATCCTTGGTTTCACCATAATCGACGACATGATCAACAACATGCCAAAATGACCTATGATTAGTTCAACCTCGAGGATGGTGGAATTAAGGTATCAAATTATAAATTTTATTTGGGAATGTATCTTTTAAACTGTATATATATAGATACAATAAGAAACATTCACCCCTAATATACCAAAGAAATAATATAGAAAATTCAATGTGGTAAACTTGGTGGGATACCTTGTGAAAAAACATCTTTTGTGTCTCCCAAGAAAATCATTTATCTCTATACAAAATCATACCCACACTAACCATAATATTGTATCACATACTATAAAACTCCATGAAAAACATCACATATTGGTAACTTAAAGTCTTAGTTTTAGTGGTGATTTATCATTTCACTACATGAAAATATTCATCCAATATAAAAGAATGATAAATTAGGGATTACCTATGTGCATAATATGATGTATTTTATATAACTAAAATCATTTAATAATTCAATAAAAACTATAAATAATCACCAGTTATATCACATCTCATATGATAGACAACAATGGAGGCCTTATTTTTACTATACTTGTATGTTTTTGTTAAATATATTACAAATATATGTAATTCCTTCCACATATCTATATGCCCATTTGATAAAACCACCCACTAAACTACATTAATAGGTAGAATATATTAATAAATCATTTTTTCATAATGGTGATATCGAGAATTGTATTCCTAATTTTTGACTCCTTCAACATGGTATCAAAACTACTTTACATCATAACATGCAATGTGATAATGTTAATAATTTTTTGGTCAATTTATATTTCTTAAAATGTGCTCCATCATCAACATTAAACCTTTAAATTTAAAATTTTCTTTGAGAAAAATTTGGTAATAAAATTGGACTCATTTTATTTTATAAATAAATCTTAAACTCTTTTAGGATCACTTTAAATACAATTAGTTAATTTTTTTTTCTTTAACTTCTCTAAGTCTATACATACTTTCATTAGCCTCTTCGAAAACATATTTTCTCTAAAATATCATGCTACGATATAAAATACGTTCTATTCATGTAAACAAAGAAATTCCTTTATTATAAATATTTAAAAATAAATAATCATTAATATATCTTATATGGTATTCTATATGTTTGGATAAGTATTCTGAATAGAATATATCATTCTCTAAAATATTCAACTATTGCGCGATGAGATGAAATCCATCATATTTTAACAAATATCTTAGATAAACTCTTTTTCCTAGATAAAACACATTTTAAACTTATCTTTTTTTTCAAAAAAGTTATAGATTCTGATTCATCATAAATCATGTGTATCAAAGACATCAAACCATTTTGTTTATAACAATTCTCTTTTCAAATAATTAGATAAAATACACATCCATTATTAAAATCCATATAATCTTTGAATTGGTATAATGCATCCATCTCCTTAATATATTTACCCTTTTCTTCATCACTTAAATGTGTACTTTAGTCCCTAACCATAAATCCTTCATCTATTTTGAACTCCAATACATATTCAAAACAATTATTTAATATAATTTCAATATCAAATACCCTTCAAAATTGAATAATTTAATTTTATAATATTTACATCACAATTAAAATATTTTTAGTTTTTATTATAACCATTAATTTATTATGGAAAATTCTACATCCAGTGACTAGGATCACCAAAATAAAAACATAGGCCCTCCTTCCAAACTCCTCCTTTAGGTTTCAATGACCAAGGATAAGTATAAGACCATCAAATATTATTCTAATAGATTAAACCTTTTCCCTTTTGTAATATCAAAACTATAACATCCCTTGAACTTTTAAGCATGTTAGGGTTTATAATTTTTTCTTAGATATGTGTAACGAGGTACTTTTTAGACATTGAAGGTATTGGGGTAACTTGAGAGTGAATTTTTGAGCACTAAGAGAGACTTGTATCTGACCCAGAGTTTCATGAAGGATTTCACTACATTACATATAGTTTCACACCATAAATAGTCATTTTGTATCCCTGGGGGTGTTCTGTCTTGAAATTACATGACGTGAAACAAGTTTTCATGCCTTGAAAGATAATTTTTTAAGGGGTACCTTGGTTTTCCCCCCTAAAAACACCCCTTAATCTTTCCATCTCCTTTACTCAAACCTTGTATTCAGATTTAGAGTTTGGTAGGATTCCATGGGAGGGATTTTTATCCCTATTTCTAATCCCATAAATGTTTTCTATGTCATTCATCTTGGTGGTTCTATTTTGGTTTGACTAACCCCATTCTACCCTTAAATATTGGGTTTTCCTTACTTTTTTCTTACAATTTTAATATTTAATTTCAAGGTTAGTTTTAGAGATATGAAATGTTGGTGGTTTTTGGGTGGTGATTAAAGATTTTTGTCTTCTCTAAGCCTATGGTAGGAAGTCCCTTACCATTTTATAGATTTTTCATAAAGTTGTATCTGTTTTTCTTCATTTGGGTGTGTGTGAATTCATATAAGACCTCTTCTTAGTGTGTGTGTGTGTATGACTGGATAGTTCAATATAAATGTACTAGACTCCTAATAGGGTATAAATTAGTATTAGTGTGATTAAAGTATGGATTTCACTTTGTTTCATGGGAGGAGTTGGGGCTCTCTTCCCAATTAAACTGACCTTTAAATAATGGTTTGGGATTGATTTGGGCTAGTATAGTCAGGATAAATAGTGTATTTGATGGGGTGGTGTTTCTCTTACTTGTGATATGTTCTTTTGAAGTATGTAAATTTTTATTTCCTACTACTTGATATAACCTCCCAATACTATGTGGGATGGGTTAGTGTAAATGTTTGGGCCTCCTAAGAATCGACGGTAAGGGTTGATGTGTGTTAGATAACCTCCCAAGAACCCTCGGGATATGTTGGTGTGTATCATATGACCTCCCAAGAACCTAAGTTATGGGTTAGTGTGTATTAGATAACCTTTTTGGTGAGAAAGGATCATTTGGGGTGCTCAATAAGTCCATGACCTATGGGATAGGCATTGGACATGGGTTGTATCTTGCTATCACGGTTCTGACTTACTATCCTTCCAACATAAGGTAAAAGAAGGTGACACTAGGTTTTGTGGTGGACTAGTTAGAAAACAAATGGCCCAGTAGTTTGTGTGCTTACTAATGTATTTATTTTTCTATTGATTC
The DNA here is from genome assembly GCA_963277665.1 of Viscum album. NCBI lineage: Eukaryota > Viridiplantae > Streptophyta > Magnoliopsida > Santalales > Viscaceae > Viscum > Viscum album. Next base: position 389,610,573 of record OY728147.1, on the reverse strand, counting down.
ATCTATCTTTATAAAATTGCTAAAATTATGTTAAGGGGTCATTAGTGGTGTCATAATTAAATTATTCTCACATCTTGAATAGGCATCATGATGTTCATATAGACTTCATGTTCATGGATTAATCAAATGGGAAGGGTTCGTGCAATAAACTATTGAGTAGGAATTGGTTGATTAGGGTGGAGGTGATGCTGATACATATACTGAGATCTTCGGGATCTGTGATTTTTATTGCTTTTCTTATTTCTTCTTGTATATTGAGCCACCACATATATGGATCCTTTTGGTCATTGTATGACTCTAGATATTATATTTTATTTTTTATAGCATGTTATGATGATTATATTTATTTCCCTTATTATTTATCTATTTACTCTTATTTTCTTTTTCTTTGTTTACTGCTTATTTTTATGTGTACTCTGATGGACACCTGAAAATGAGGACATAACATACACATGTCCCATTTAGGCCCATACCACTAGTTGGTATCCTCTTTTTTACAGGGAGGAGTGAATGATGAAATGTGGAATCCCTTCTTCCCAAAATGGATGATTTATGACGAGGTACTACAAAATGGTACATGGATTTAGAGATTCTTAAGTGGGCCTAGGTTTCAGAGTTCCTTTGGTATTTATTATTTCATGTAGACTAGGGTAGCATTTTAATGGATAAGGAGGTAGGTCAGGGTTTGGTGTCGGGTCACCACCACTCCTACCAAAACTTGAGTTTCCATGGGATTTCAGAATTTAATTTTGGATTATTTATTATATAATTATGTGTTTTAAGCGATAATAATGGAAGTGAAGTGGAATAACATGGTGATCATGCACAGACTTGAAAACCATGTGGATCCTGTGTTTCTAGTTTGATTATAATTCCAGTGGTGTATGCATGATTGTCACATGGTCTGAAAAACTCATGGGGCCAAGTCAGGTGAAACTATTATTCACTCCCAGAAGTGTTTTTGTGTTATGTGATGATATTGATTATGTTTTTCTTTGAAATGGGGATAAAAATAGTGGCTTAAAAATAAAAATTCTTCTTCTTTGAGAATTGAAAAGGGATTTTTTGTGATGAAGACTTTTATTTTTAATAGTATGTGGGGTTGTTTTTATTTCATCTAATGTTATAGTTTCATATTATTCTTGGTTGATATAGTGTAGTTACAGTTTATAGGATTTTTCTATTGGACTGATTGGTATGAGTGGGAAAGTTCATGAATCATGGATAGGTATATATGTTAACTTGTTATTTTCTTTTCTATTATAGTTAATATTGTATTAAATGAATGAAATGCCAGTAATAATATATTTATTGTTTTCATAAATATATTATCATTGAAATCTAATTGATTTATCCTTGTAATTTTAATCATTATGCATTGATGTGACTAACATGAAGATATTGACGACATTGATAGGTTACATAAGTGACAGGGAGAGTATTATTCATTTTGGTTGTTTTATGATATTTCAAGTGTTTTCAATAAGAGAAATTCAATTTTCATAAAAGGATTTAAATGTTTTTAAAGGTATTTTGGTAACTACAATGAATTTTAAAGACATGTGTTTGTGAAATGATTTTTTAACTCCAAGTGGTTGTGGAATTTTCTTAATGGGTTGTTTTAATTGAAATTCGGGTTTTAAATGGAATTTGGCCTTATTTGGGTCATAAATAGGGCGAAATCTATGTTTTTAGGGAATTACTTTAAATGAGAAAAAGAATGTTTTTTCTCAATTAGTTTAAAATTAAAAGGGGATTTTTTAATTGAATTTTTGCAAATAGTTTTAATGAGGTTTTACCTAGTTGTTCATGCTGAATGGGTGGTTTGAAAATAAGATTTAAAAATGTATAAATTATTTGACACAATGAGATGAAATTTTAGTGAGGCATGTTTGGGACTATGTTTGTGTGAGACCATTTGGGGGCCTCTTGTTGTTGTGTTTGACGTAAATTGTGGCTCGAGGGGAATAATTTTCATTATTTATGCTTGTCATGAGTGGTGGTATTTTAGAGACACAGTTGGGTAAATACCATCCCTGAGGGGATGGTCATGGGATAGGTTATTCGATTTGGCCTCAATATTTGTTTGGTGATGGACCCTTCTAAGTGGTGGTTGGCCAAGAATATTGCCTTGTGAAGGTGGTGTTGATACCTATAGAGATAGTAGAGTGGTGTTTAGGGTGGTTGGTGGCTATGTTATACATAGACTTGATGTGGACCCACATTTTTTTAGGCTTTTAGGGTGTTGTTTTAGGTAGAGAACCATGAGTTATATGGCGTTTTTATGTGATACAACCTTGAGTTGTTGGGACATATATCTAAGAGTGTTATATGGGCTAGTAGAAAAATCTAACAGTGATTGAACTTTGTTGATAGTGGTACTATGTCAGTAGTGATTTGGTTGGGTATCAAAATCCTTGAGATGCGTGGGAGTTGGTTGTTCTCCTTGACTTATGTGATAATAAATTGGTATGTTTTTCATAATAATTTAATGATAGTGTGAGACCTAGGAAGTAGAGACCTTAAGTGTTGATGCTCGATCATCATGGGACTGATCATGTGTCATTGATAGGTGATGTCTCAGTTTTTTGTGGCATGATCTCAGTGAGAGTTTCAAAGCCTTAGAAGAATATCAGGAGTGATTTTTAGGAAGTTAGAATGGCCAACAAGGGAGGTTCTACAACATGTAGTGGTTCATTATGTGAACTATGTGTTGAGATTATGAATGATATCTTGGGAACATTCTTAAAAAGTTTATCTATGATTTTGGTTTAGAAACAAAATTTAATCCTTAGAGTGAGATGAGACAACTAGATGGTCCTTGGATTTCAAGAGACCTCATGATGAATGGTAGAATTGATGTGTGGTAAAAAGTAACATACTTGGAAAACCATGTTGAATCCTTGGTTCCCTAGTTTTCATGGTTTTAAGAAACATGGATTTTAAAATGGTTTATTGGAGGATAAAATTTAGGTGAGTAGTTTTGTTTTGGAATTCAATGTTAGTGGGAAGTTCCATTTATAGAATTAGATGTAATTGAAAGTGTTCTCAATGGGTAGGGTCTTTTTCAACAAACCTATGGGAGGTATGTGGTTTTTCTTTGGATCCCCTTGGGGTGTGTTAGCATAGAAGAGGGTGTCAGTGTGATTAGAGTTTGAGTGGGATCAGATATGTGTCATCGCTTATGAGTGGAGCATGAAGGTTCAATAAGTCGATCGAGGATCTGATCAAAGAGTTAAACTGAGAGTTGGTTATGGAACTTTTTGTGAGCATTGATAATTTTTTTATGATCTAGGGGTGTTAAGGTAATGTGTTCGGGAGGTGATAGCATGTTGGCGGGGGAGGCTTATCACCTTCCAGAAAAATCATCCAGGGAAGGACCAACAAGTGTTATTGTGTAGTAATTGAAGATTTTATGGGTACATCACATCAATAATTCCACCTAGGACATAGTTTACATTGTTCAAATATCGATTCAGGGTTTTGGGATAAAAGATTATGTGTCTTGACATGGTGTTTGAAATTTCTTAGTAGGTGTGTGTTGGGTTTTTGGAGATGAAATTCAAGATGTTAGTTTTAGTTTGATGAGTATTAATGGTCAAAAAGAAGTAAGGGGTATTAAAATGTTGGAATAATAATACCTTGGACCAATTCCTTAGGTTTAGGGTGCCTGGTCTAAGGGGGAAAAGCCTATGAGTTTAATCTTTGTAAAATGTTGAACCAGAGTACCATGGTTTAATCAAATAAGTGAAACAAAATTTTGGTGGATCTTTTGAAAAAGGGAGGTTATTCGTATTTAGTAGTGTGATGTCAAGGATGAAAAGAAGGTTATTTCTAGTCGTTTTTCTCTAGAAGGTGTGTCATGGTTAATAGTTTAGTGGTGTGTGTGGAAGCGGCAAGTTAGTCTTTTGGCTGGTGGATTTTGGTAGTTTTTGGGAGGTTGTAGCTTGGCATGGTGGTTTAGGAATCAGAGGCTATAGAGAACCACGAATTTCACACATAGATATAACATCTGAATATATAAATATTCATCAAATAACATAACAATCCTTTCCATGATTATTTATGTATAGTGCCTTTGGAAACTTGGATAAATAAATAACTAGTTCATAGGTAAAATGCATAATCTCCCATAACTATCAATCTTATTATACATATCATACCTAATAAATTTCTTCATAACCTGGGTAAAGGAAACATATTAAAGGGTGAGCTCAGATTATCATTAAGGGTAAACAAGGGAGATATCAATATGACATTAGCATAATTGTATGACAACATGATAATAACATTTAAAAATTATACTATGCATATCATAGATCATAAACATGAGTCCTAGCATAAATCTTGGAAGTTCATAAGACATAAATCATAAAGAAATCAAATAACATGATCCATGAGAAGATAACATTGTCATATGACATTGACTAGCGGCATACACATAAGCATCGGAAATATTATGCCAAGGATACACAACAAGACATTCATAACATGCTTGGATTGGGCCAACCACACATATACCTGCTTTGGTCATGGTATGAACTCTCTTGTACCCTCTATAGGTCTTGTTAAAACCTTCCATGTACCCTATTTTGGGATTGGGATAACCTATTATGTACCCCCATTCATTCTTGGGTTAACCTCTCGTGTACACTCTTTTGGGATTAGGATAACCTCTTAAGTCCCCTTTGGGATCTTAAAACAAAAATCATTAAACAATGTATTGGAGGGAGATATATGTCCCACTCATAACACAACATACACATTTTGGTTCCACGATATCATAACAAATTCTCCATATTAAAACCCATGAAATGGAAATGTGTTTCATAAACATTTCATTATAGTATATCACATGGAAAATAAAATGGTTTAATAGTCCTTTCATCAATTCATCATAGCATGACCCATGGAAAATAAATGGGTTTCATAAAAATATTTTCATTATAATAATAAAACATCTAGAGAAATAATATGTTTGGTGTCATTGGATTATATCCCCACTAAAGCTTAAGTGACATCAAAGGATGTCATTTTAGATGGAAAGTTGTTTTGAAAGATCAATTGTAACATTTCTTAAGGAAAAAAACCTTTCCACATTGAAAAAACTTCTTTAAAATCTAAAAATTTTCCAAATATCAAAGAAAAAAATTTCCTTGAAAATAAAATATAAAATTTTTAAAGGAATCCTTAAATAATTTAGCAGTCATGATAGTAGAAAATAACATTAATACATTATATATTAAAACTAAGATTCCTCTCATGTTTTCGATAAAAAGTGAAAAGAGAATTGTTTGGAAAATGATAAGAAGGATCATTTAAAAAATGTATAAAATCACAAATTAGTAAAAAATTAGTTATAAATCATTATATAATTATGAAATATTTCTGTAAAACTTTTTTATAAAACAGCTACATGGAAGAAGAAAAATTCCACAAAAGAGGGACATGTAGTCTCTTTTTCTTAAAAATATTATTTCAATTTCTTGATTAATTAAAGATAGAAAAATGAAATGGAAACATTTATTCCCCAAAATAAAATTTTATAGATGAAAACACATGACTTTATTGAGGTATATATAATAATATTTCATCGTCACAAGCATGATAAAAAACAATCCTGATAAATAATGATATTGGAACATAAAACTGTTAGCACAATGGTAATGCTTGAATCATAATACCCAATAAATAAAGAACCTTATATATATATTTAAATCAAAAATAATTTTCAAAATAATCATTATAAATAATATTTAGGGGCTGAATATACACCGCACAAAGGAAACAAGTGGTGTATATGGCTTGGGTCACACAAAAATATATTATCTCAAGTCTTGAATTTCTAAAAACATATAAGAACCACCTATATAATAAATATATATTTATTATATATATTTCATAACCATAATTATATATAATATACCATATATGATTTAATTATGACCTTTTATTACCCATATCTTAAAAATTTCCTTGTTAAAATCACGTTCTAGGTAATAATTGTTTATTTTTTTCATGTATTATTTGGTTTTGTGTTTTAGGTCCTTTTACTTTGATCATTGTTACATAATTTCTAGAATTTTAATAATGATATAAATACAATATAAATTAATTATATATTTATTTAGAGTAATCCAAAAAAGTTAGGGATAGAAAATGAATTACATCGCTCATGGAGATGGTAGGTCGTACGTACACATGAACACTGTTTCCATTTTCTATATGGATGGAATTAAATAAAGGTAAATATTAATTAAACATTACAAAATAATTTTTATATCATATATATTGATTAAATATTCCCTCATTACCATTCATCTTAAAACAAAATGAAAAATGTGTCACATCGATTCATGGAGGTGGTAGTCCACATGCACGCATGAGCGACGTTATCATTTTCTAATAGATCAGAAGGTAAGAAGGTAGATTTTATATTATAATTACATAAGAATAATTATTTCATAAATATCGTGTGCGTATATGTAATCCATCATTATATCAATCTGTGAGAGGTGGTGATGGAAAATGAATTGCATCAGTTCGTGATGCAATAGTTCCCCATACACATGGTCAGTGGTTTCATTTACAATTTGATGGAAGAAGAGATGGATACTAGATATTCAATTAAAATAATAATATATAAGTATATAGGATATACTGATTTTTTTATATTATCCTAATTGAATAATATTTTAAGAAATTGAAAGAATATGTCAAATAAAAACTCACGGATAAGAATGATACCTCTTCTTCGGAAAACCTCCTTGGGTTTGCACCAAAAGCCTTCTCTATAGGATTTCTTAGAGAAAATAAGGAATCTAGGATATGGGAATAGAAGTAAAGAATATATTGTTTTAGGGACTGGCTGAACCAAATAGATTTGGGAGTGTGAAGAGGATATAAGATGGGGTTCCCTTTTATATGCGATGGAGCATACACACTTGAAATTATTAAAAATAAAAAAGTTATATCCACATTTTAGACATGCCAAAAGGATCAAAAAAATGGATCACTCTCAAACATTTGATGAGATAAGGTTGAAATATGGTAATTAATTTTTACTATTTTTACTATCAATTATGAAAAAAATTAGTTGAACTTATTATATAATATTAATGATGAGGCTTAAGAATATAGAATCTAATTTTCCAAATTTAATTCACAAAATTAGTAGAATTTAATTTAAAATTAAACCCATAAATGCAATGAAAAATGATTTTCCAAAAGAAAACATTTTCATAAGTATAGAAAGTTTTAATATTAAAATTTAATGTGAAATTGATTACATTGACTTAAATTGGAATAATTATGATATAATTGAGCTTATTGTACATTTAAAAAAATCGTAAAGAAAAATTTAACTTGTAAATGATTTTAAAAAAAAATTGTTTTTATTAAAAAATAGAATTTTTCATTATTTATTAAAAAATTAAACTTCTCAAAAAAATCAAAAAAAATTACCCTAAGCTAATTTTGACATGATAAATCCAAAAATAAATTTAATTTTGTAAAATAAATTTCCAAAAAATTCCAAGAATTAATTTTATTATTTGTTAAAAAAGCCCAATAAAAATCATTTTTTGTGAACATTTAATTTTGAAGCTTCCGAAAACTATAACAAAAGTTACGTTTTTATTTTTCAATATATTTTATTTATGTAAAACCTCCATACTTATTTTTTTAAAATGTTGTTATTACTATTCATACCACTAAGTTTAATGGATAAGTTATAATGGTCCTTTTAAAATAATAATATTAATAGTATACGGTGGTTTATTAAAACTCAATGTCGAGTGTAACACAAACCATAAAAGAAATTAAATTTTATTAAAAAAATATTTCAAAAAATTTAAGGGTGTTGCATTCTAAGCCCCTTTAAAATAAATTTTTTTCTCAAAATTTAATCACTCTGATAAAAACAGTCTAATATACTTCTTCCTCATCATATACTTAGGTTCCCATTTAGTTTCTTCAAGTTGGTCGTTTTTCTATAAATCTTGAACAAGTGAGAGGTATTGTTCAATTGAACTTTCTCTCTATGATATAAAATATCCACAAGTGTTTATTTATAGGAAAGATCATGACATAGTGGTATAATCTATGATTTATATACATGTGAAAGATCAAGTATGTATGTCCCCATGAGAGATACCAGGAATACATTGTGAAATTCAGAGTGGTATGGTGGGAGCACCATGAGATAAGAAACAATCCCTAATCAATCAAGAATATTAAAAGGGGAAATATTACTAGGGTTTATTCTTCCTTTCATTTTGAATCTCATAACAATCTTCCATGGAGAAATATATATAAAAACCTTTTCACTAACTTCAAACTCCATATCACACAGATGATATCAACATAACTTTTTTGCCGACTCTGATATGTCTTGATGTGTTGCTAAATAGATTTGAATTTGTATGAAATTTCCTCAGATAAATAAATTCCTAATAGATTTATTTATCTAACTTCATCCAAACATGTTGGAGTTATACAATTATTTACATATAGGGCTTTATAAGAAGCCATCTAAATTTCCTAGTGAAAGATATTGTTGTAAAGAAACTCAACTCAAAGAAGGCATAAATCCCAACTACTTTTAAAATCCACTGAACAAGATCACATAATATCATAGAGGGTTTTAATTATTCCCTTATACTGACCATATGTGTGAGGATGACACACAATGCGAAAACATAGCTTCGCATCCAGGTCCTATGGAAGATGTCACCAGAACATTGAGGAAAACCTCTTCTCCCACTCAAATACAATATTATTTGGTACTACATGAAACCTTACCACATCATTAATGTATATTTTGGAAATATAATCAATAGAAAAATATTCTTTGATAGTTATGAAGTGTGTTGACTTCATATGATAATCAACTGTAACCCATACAGCATTGTTCCATTTAAATTTTATTGGAGGTCTCCTACAAAACTCTATGGTGATTTTTCTGATTCCTGCTCTATTATGTTTCATGGTTATAACATCCCCTTAGGCTTTTGTATATTAGTATTAACTTTATAACATACCAAGAACTAAGATACAAACTCTACAATATCTCTCTTCATTCCATCCCATCATAAATACTTTTCCAGATCTCTATATATCTTTTTCATTCCATGATTAATAGAGAGTGAAGAACTATGAGAATCCTCTAAGAGAAAATTATTCAAATAGGGTATGAATGGAAAAAATTCATGGTTCCCAAGCATTATCATTCTATCATAATCAAATTTAAACTTAGGAACATTTATCACATTCTTCTACATCTCTATTTCCTCTTTCTATGCCTCTTTAATGTTTAATTATATATATGGTTAAACACATATTTAAGAAAGATAAGATTTATCCCCTTTCATCAAGATTTCCATATCCATAATTTTCGCATCTATAAATATTGGATCTTTTTTATCCTCTCCATAGATAATATATCTTGATTATTTCATCTCAAAGCATTGTCTACATTGATAACTTTCCTAGGGTGATAATGTATTGAGCAGTCATAATCTTTCATCAGTTCCAATCATCTTATATGGCTCATATTCAACTTTGGATGTGTAAATACATAATTTAATATTTTATGATCAATATATATATCACAAATTTATCCATAAATATATTTAATCCATATCATTAATGAAAAAATTACCACATAAAAATCAAAATCATGAGTTGGGTAATTTTGTTCATGATCCTTTAATTTTCATGAGGCGTAATCTATCACCATATCATTTTACATGATAAGACATCCAAATAACTTCTTTGATGAATTACTATAGATTAAAAACCATTATACACAAAAATTTAAGATAATAATAGGTTCACTAACTAACATTCTCATTATTTTATTGAAATTTTTCTCACATTCATTTGTCCAAAAGAACTTATATCCCTTCCAAGTAAAATTGGTTACTAGATTATATAATCATGATAAATTATGTAAAACCCATCAATAATATCCATACTAACTAATAAAAATTCAAATATCAGACACATTGGTTGGTTTGGGCCAATATTTAATTACTTTTATATTTTATTGATTTATATATATACCCTCTCTAGATATTATTTGTCCTAAAAAAATTGCATCCAAAATTCGCACTTGATAAATTTTTCATACATTTTCTTCTTTATTGAGGGATTAAGAGAAAATCACAAGTTATCTTCGTACAATTCCATTCACCTTGTATACGTAATGATATCATTTATCAATACCACTAAAAATAATCAAGGTAATCTCTAAAGATGCTATTAATTAAATCTGTAAGGATGTGTGGAAATTAGAAATACCAAATGGCATCACTATATGTTCGTAGTGTCGATACCTCATATAGAATGTTTTTTTGATTATTTCCATTTTCTTAACCCTCAATTTATTATATCCAAAATGAATTTCAATATTGGTAAATATTGATCTCTCTATAGTTGGTCAAAAAAGTCATAAATATGGGGTAGAGGATATATATTATTGATTGTGATCTTGTTCAGTTCCCTATAATCAATTCAGTTTTGAATCAATCCATATTTCTTATTAACAAAAATAACTTGTTTACTCCATAGTGATACAATTAGAAAAATTAATACCTTATAAAGAATCACCTAAATTTTTTTATTCAATTCCTGCCAGACTATTGGGTTCATTATATCGGGAGTCTTTGAAATTGGCATAGCTTAATGTATGAGTTCTATTGAAAACTATACTTCACGATTCATCAAAATACTAAGAAACTTTTTTGTAAATACATAAAAAAACTCTAGTGAAATAATAATATCATCAATGTTAAGTTTCTCACCATATATATGAGATAAACACCCTTATTAATAGGAATCAATGCCCATACAATGGGTGAAATGTCTATCAAAATTTCATATTTATTGTCACACTGATAGACGATCATAAGTTGGTTTGGAATATAAAATGTGACTTCCAATCCTTGTAATCTGACATGGGATTTTTGTATAGAAATCCAATCCATTCTTCATGTAACATAAATTTAATCTAAAGGGATAATAAAAAAATTAGAAAGAAATTTCCAAAAAAAATTACCAAAGAAGAATCATAGACTTAAGATGTGATAATCATACCATTGGGGTCTTTCACTGCTAATTAAAAATGTAATCTTTTGGGTGTAATTTTTATACCCTTTTGAAATGATTAAAATATAAAATAGTGGATGTAATGTCATTGATTTTCCATGTATTATTTTTAAATATTGTATGGAATTATTTCGAGACGAGACATTGAGACGGTGTGTGATTCTGAGCCATGGGGTTCCCAGAATAAATGTTTAAAGAATATTAAAATATTAGATAGCACACATAAAATTTTTTCTAAAGAACCGTAATAACTTCTAAACAGGTTCCAAGATTAGAAATATGAGGGCATCATTGCGTTCAAAGCAGAAATTTTACCCTAGGTGAAGCCTAACATCGGTCGGTATGAGTCAATTTTGGAAAAAAAATTAGACATTTAAAGAAATAAAATTAATGAATTTTTCTTTTATTTAACATTATTCGATGATGTAGAAATTATTTTATTTTTCATAAACCCTACCATAGAATTTAGGGTTATCGTCATAACCCTGGAATACCTCTAAAAGGAAGATAAGTAGTTCTCTCCAATGAACATTGACAGATCGAGGATCAATGAAAACACGACATCTGTTATTCATCAAGAATGGATCCAAAATATAGGTAGGGAGTTGTTTTATTTGTGATTTTTCCTCATTTATGAATTCAATGGAAAACATAGAATAACCCATGAACAGGTTGATCTATGGTTCGATCTCTTATGGGATGGGTTTCTTACATAATAGTTTGTAAAGGGAGATATAATCTATGTGATTTCTTAATTCTTATTTCTTCATTATAAATAGAATGGATCTAGGCCAACATAAAATATGGCAGAGTTTCATTCCTCCAATAGTTTTTGTGCTTCTCTCTTCTTTCATTCTTAGTGTTCTTCACTGTTGGACATTTGTGGTCCCGGCTCGAATTTCTGGGAGGCCACTAATGCTATCGGACCCTCATATTAATGTAAATATTAATTGAGCTATAAGTAGTTAATATTGTGACCCAAGGATCATAGAAGTGTCCTGATCTTGAAAAATAAAGAATTATAGGATGACTGATGGCCTGCAGAAGGGGTGGCGCTGCCGGCCGGCATAGGCGGCAGCTCTGATCGGTTATGGCACTACGGCGAAGGTCGTAGGAGCAGAGGAAGGAGGTCGTAAGGCTATGAGGGTGGCATAATGAGGGGACTATGTGGATCTTATGGATGCAGTGAGCCTGCAGGGTAGGTGGACGTGGTGGGCTGACAACATTGAATGAGGCAGTGCCAGGTTAACTGAGGGGGGAACGCAGTCAGGGTGGACCATGTGCGGTGGTTCACCCAACCTGCATACCAGAGGGTTGGACTATAGGAGATAGGTCAGATTGGCCAGTCTGGGTTGGGTTTTTTGGTGGCTCAAGCTGTGTCTGGTAGGTAGAGTCAGACCCAGACCAGACTCAGGTCAGACCTTTTTATGAAAATAGCCATAACATTCTAAGTGTGTGTCGGTTTAATGAGTCATTTACAGATTTGGGACCCTTGTGAAGATATTTTAATTTTGATATATCCTATGTGGGTTTTTGGGTAAGTTCACATACGACCTTTTGGGCTCAAGTAGTAGGTTCTCCCAGAATGAGTGTGCTATGAGCAGAATCCTGTGGCTGGATGTGACCTTTAGACTACGCAACTTTCTGAAATTATGTGACTTACTGAGACTACATGTCTAACCAAGACTACATTTATTACCAAGACTATGTGTCTTACTGAGACTGTGTGTCTTATCTGGACTGACTATGTCATCGGGACTATGTATCTTATCGATACTTGTTGTTTTTTGGATTACGTATGTAATCATGTTTTGTGTGCTATTGAATTATACCTTTTTGAGCTAACTATACTTCATGTGTTTCTTTATGGTATAATTAATATATTCCATTTTTGTATACATTGTGTATTTATTTGTGGTATTACTTTGTGGTTTTGAGGTATCCAACTGAGTATTGTTTTACTCACCCCTACACAGTCTTTTCTCACACATGTCGTTTCTTGTGTAGATGATCGATACTTTGAAAGAGACCTCGGTGGACTAGGACCAGGTGGTGGTTACCAAGTACAAAAAATTAAGTTGTTCTCCTATGGATTTGGACAATAATCCTTGTACCTTACCCTTCATGTAGGGTTTTCTACGAATGGGTTTCATGAACTATTACATTCACCTTTACAGACTCTTTCTTTGGTGGGCTTGTATTTTGGCCCTGTATACTTTCTGGTTCTCTACTAACATAATTTTTTGTTGGTATCTTAGTGGTATGCATGATTTTTTTACTTATTTTTTTCATTTTAGAATTTTGGTCTTGGAGATGTGTGTGTGTGTGTGCAGTTACTTAGGAAAATGCCTCCCATTTATGGAATATGTCTACTGAGTGCTAGTCAGTAGCCCATAGCCTATTGGAGGTGGGATTGGAGTAGTCACAACATGGAACCCTATGGGATGGGTCGTGACAGAGTGGTATTAGAGTGGTCAGTTCTACTTAAGGACCAAGAGTCTGTGAGATTAGTTTTGGGCAATAGTGTTCTGTGTTTTGAGTTTGGATTTCCATCCAGGGAATCCAGTGTTGGTGCGATGGATGACATATCCCTACACAAGGAATCTAAATTCCTCTTTTAGAATTAGTACATGAAAAAACTTTCTTCAAGGAAAATAATGGTACATGAATCATATAGTATTTGGTTTTTTTCTCATATCCTTCTTGATTCATCTCACTAGGTATACACAGTTGACCATGATACATCTTGTTCTATTTTAGAATGCCTCCACGCAGACAGCTAGCTAGGATTCTATTGCATGATCAAAGGATGATTCTCCTAGTGATGAGGTATTGGTATATGGGCCTGTATCGGAGATAGATCCTTTGAGTGGTTTACCATCGATACCACCACCCATTGAGTAGCATTTACTACTAGTGCTACCAGTTGAGGAAGCATCTGGGATGAGTGAGTTGCATGAGTTCAAGAGGTAGTGACCTCATAGGTTTTGGGGTGAGACAGACCACCAGGTAGCTGAGGAGTGGCTGGAGGTAGTTACATGTTTCTTTCCCCTTGTGTGGATGCCTTCTGACCATATGTAAATCCTAGATGAAAATCTTATTTAGGGATCAACGGGGATATAGTGGATGTTTGTGACCCAGACACGCGACGAGACGACTCTCTCTTTGGCTAACATCGAGAATCTCATTAGAGAAGATTTATTTCTATCTATGTTATTCTTGTTGCATTTACAGAAGCTTATTCATCTGTAGTGGGGAAGTTAGATAGTGGGGGAGTACTCAGCAAGAATTTTTGATCTTTCTCACTGCTCTATCGATATTGTTCGAGACCTATTATTTGGTGCTCAGACCTTAAAGTAGAGATTACGCTATGATATTAGGAAACCCGTGATATCCTTAAGCATTCCTACATATATTGGGGTACTCAAGAGACCTCTGTTAGTGGAGATATTTCTAGGAGAGAAGGCACTAGAAGTGGGAGCTACCAACGGGCACTAGGTAGCTGAGTCTTTGGTAGTATGTATCTAACAGCAGTTGCAGAGAACCAAGAAGGTCAGTCACTCCATAGGATGACCCTATGACTCAAGGTCAGTGATGCAAGGATCCCAGGGTAGAGCGAGTTAGCTGAAGGATAGGTTGTATTACTTCTTCATTGGTCGGGGACATCTATCTCAAGATTTCCCAACCCATCATACGAATGATCAAGAGATGGTTGATAGACCACCGAGATAGAAGTAGAGGTAGGATAAGGGTGTTCTACAACATGGAAAACAAGGAATAAAATAAGGATGGGCAGTAATAGGTGGGATGAGGTTTAACGTATTACCATCACCACCCTCAGGTGTTTCTAATAGGCTTAGCGTATGATCTGTTTCTTTTCTACCTTATATACAGATTTAATAGACACAGGTGACAGTAATTCTTTTCTTTTCATGAAACTTGTTCGATACACAAATATTTTGGTGGAACCATTGACTCGACCCTTATGCTTAGAGACACTTATGGGAGGGGATTAAATGATCATAGACTCATGTCAAAAGTTTGACCTTAATCACGGAAGTGAGATTTTTATTTGGGATCTCTTGGAAGTGGCATTGATTCCTTAAAATATCATTCTTGGTAAGGATAGGTGATCCACAATCAATGCTCATATTGACTATTTTAGGTTCATATTGTTATTTGTCTGCATTTATAATACTAGATTTTTCTTTTTATATAAAAAAGAAATCCATGAATTGAAGGATATACTCACACATATGATAGTTCATTCGATAACTCATTATTTGGGTAGCCTGACCCTCACCATAGTGGATGATTTGAGTCCTCAGTTTTCTGTAGTGGTGGATGAGTATGAGGACGTCTTTCCTGAGGATGTTTCAGGGTTACCTCTCCATAGAGAGGTTGACTTATGCATTGATATATACCCCATGGTGACACCAATATCTACACCTACATGTTGGATGGATCCTGTAAAGCTTCATGGATTGAGGTTACATTTTGGGGACTTATAGAGGAAGGGCTTCATGAGACCCAAAGTTTCACCATGGGTAGCCCCAGTTTTGTTTTCTATAAAGGAATATAATAGTTTGAAGTTATTTGTGGACTTCCAGTGACTAAAAAAGGTGTTAATGAAGAATAAGTATCCACTAACAAAGATTTATGACCTCTTCAATCAGTTGAAGGGTGCATAATAGTTCACGAAGATAGTCTTTAGATCTGACTATCACCAAATTCAAGTACAGGATGAGGATATAATGAAGATGGATTTTAGGTGTCGGTATGACCATTATGAGTACATGGTGATGTCATTTGGAATGAAGAATTCCCCATCAATTTTTATTAAACTCATGAATAGGATCTTACAAATTTACTTAGACCGGTTTCTGGTGGTCTTAATTGATGACATACTAGTTTACTCGATGTTTGAGGAGGAGAACATAATACACTTGAGGATTGTACTTGACACACTCTAAGAGAACCAAATTTATGGGAATCTCTTGAATTGTTAGTTCTATATACCAGCCGTCTATTTTATGGGGAAATTCATTTAAGAGGATGGGTTTGCAGTGTATCTAGAAAATATAGTCGCGATGATTCCTTTGGAACCACCCAAGAGTGTTACCAAGGTGCATAGTTTCCTTGGTTTGGTTGGGTACTATCAAATTTTTGCACCTGACTTTTCCAGATTAGCAACACCCTTGATAGATTTTACATGAATGGGGTATCCTTTCATGTGGATATAGAAGTACCAGGATATTTTTCAGTAGTTAAGGCTAATATTTACAAGTGCTCACATCTTTAGATTTCTAGTGGAAGGTGTCAAGTATGTGGTGTTCTATGATGCATCAAGAACTAGGCTTGGTTGTGTCCTGATGTAGGGATAAGAGGTGATTGTCTATGGTTCACTACAGTTGAAACCACAAGATCAAAACTACATGACCCATGATATTGATTTAGTAGTTGTACTCTTTGCATTGAAGATGCGGAGATTATAACTAATGGGTGAGTGATTTATCGTCTACACTGACCATAAGTTTATCAAGAATATCTTCTCTCAGAAGGATCTGAACTTGAGTTTGAGGTGATGGTTAGAGATCCACTGGGACAATAACATTGAAATTTTATATAGTCCTGGTAAGTGGAATGTGTTGGTAGATGCTCTCAATATGATATCGAGTTCATAGCTACTGAATGAGGCATTAGAGCAGTTGTCCTCATTGCAAATATCCTTTTTGGATAAAGATGGAACTTTTTACCTCTAATTGATTGTTTTCACCCCTAAACTATTATTTAGAGTCATAGAGGTGCATCTTGGAGATACTGAATATGAGAATTTATGTGCTCAGATGTCTACAGGTCATGCCCTTGATGGATATTCCAAAGGTAGGGAGCATGTAATTCTTTTTAGAGTAAGCAGAATAGTACCAGTGGTGTTGTGGGAGGAGGTCTTGAGGTAGTTTTATACATCCCCTTAGATGGTATATCTAGGTGTAGAGAAGATATACCAAGACCTCCAACATTATTTTTGGTGGACAGGAATGAAAAATGTAGTGGCAAAGTTTTTTTCTAGATGCCTCACTTGTCAACAAGTAACAGCTATGCACCAAGTTCTAGTGGGTTTGAATCAACCCCATGAGGTGCCAGAGGGGAAGTGTTATGGGATATCGATGGACTCTGTGATAGGGTTACCATGTACATTTTGGGGGCATGATACCATCTGGGTGATGTTTGACCGACTCACCAAGTTGTCCCAATTCCTCACAATTCGATAGTAGTGTTTAGTAGAGATCTTGGGATGCCTCTATGTATAGGAAATAGTTCGAATCCATATATTTCCATCGAAGATAGTCTTATATCATAAGGATTTATTTATATCCTGTTTGTGGAAGGAATTATAGGGAGCGTTTGGGACTCAAGTGAACTTGAGCACAGATTTTCAAACACAGTCGAACGGCTAGACTGAGAGGACCATACAGGTTCTGGAGGACATGTTGTGTGATTGCATCCTATATTTTAGCCACATTTGGGAGGATCAAATACCCCTATTGGGATTTTTTTACAAAAATAGCTACCATTACACCATTGGTATGATGCTGTTTTAGGCCTTATACGAGTGACCTTTCAGGTCGCCACTTTTCTGGATGGACCCAGGAGAGTCAGCTCTCATGGTCCCAGAGTTGGTGCAAGCAACTACAGAGAAGGTGCAGGTCATCTAGGAAAGGATGAAGACTCCACAGAGCCATCAGAAGTCTTATACTAACCAGTGATGGAGACCTTTGAAGTTCAAGGAGGAAGAATATGTGTTTCTTCTGATATATCTTCGATGCGGGGTATGAAGATTTTGATGGGGTGGAAAGATATCTCTGAGGTTCATCATCCATTTCTAGATACTATATAGATATGGTGAGGTAGTGTAACACTTGGATCTACCTCTGTAGTTAGAGCGGGTTCACGTCGTTTTCACATGTCATAGTTGTGGAGATATGTGAATAATACATCGCACGTCATTGACTGGGGAAATCTAGACATTGAAGGTGGGGAGACTTTTTTGAAGTACCTGATGGAGATCGAGGATCAAGAGGAGAAGATCCTTCGTGGGTAGTCGATTCCTCTGGTGTACGTTTGGTGGCAGCATGTGAATCTCTAGGAGAGAACATGGGAGATGGAGGATCAGATTCTTTCTCAGAACCCCCATTTTTTGTATAGACTTTGTTTTTGGTTTTTGGAGATGTAAATCTCTAAGGTAGGGAGAATGTAATGTCTAGGATTTTTCATGTATTATTTTTACATATTATATGGAATTATTTTGTGATCAAGCACTAAGAAAGTGTACGATTTGGAGGCCTAGGGTGCTCAGAATAAATGTTTGAAGAATATTAAAATATTAAATATCATGTGCACATAGTTTTCTAAAATAAGTTTAATAACTTCTAAATGGGTTCCTTGATCATAAGTATGAGGGCACGTTGCATTCAGAACTGTAAGTTTACCCTATGTGAGGCCTAACATCAGTCGGCGCAGGTTAGCAGTGGAAAATAATTTTTGGACATTTAAACAACCTAAATAAATGAAGTTTTAATTTATTTAATGTTATGATATGATTCATAAATGATTTTATTTTTAATAAACCAGTAATAGAATTCATGTTTATTGTTATAACCATTAAATTCCACTAAAAGGAGGAGAATGATCTCTCTCCAACGAATGTCGATGGATTGAGGATCAGATAAGATGCAACCTCTGTTATACATCAAAAAAGGATCCAAAATCTAGGTAGGGAATTTTTTTCTATGTGAACTTTTCCCATTTATGAATTTGATGATGAACACGGGCCAACCAACGAATAAGTTGATCAGTAGTTCGATTGCCTATGGGATGGGTGTCTAATTATGGGATTTAAAAGGGGAGATATAATCTGTGTGATTTCTTAAATCTCTATTCTTAATTTAAACAATAAAGGATTGAGGCCAACATTAGAAAAGGCCAAGGTTCATTCTTTTAAGCATTTTTGTGCTTCTTTCTTCCCTCGTTTGTGGCGTTCTTTGATGTTGGACCTTCTTAGTCACGTCTCAACATTCTGGGAGGCTCTAAATGCTATTGGAACCCAAGATTGGTGTAAAGACTAAATAGATTACAGAGTAGTCAATATCATGACTAAAGGATTATAAAAGTGGCCATGTTTCAAAAAAATATATCATCGGTGGATGACTGGTGACCTGAAGAAGGGGCGGTACTACTGACTGGTGTAGGCGGCAGCTGGGGTGGTGGTTCCATTTAGTCCAGGAAGTCACCTAGGCAGTCAGAGCAGGGACTACGGGATCAGGAAAGGACACAAGAGGGAATATAGAGGAGTCCACGTGCAGCTTTATGGTGGTAGTTAGTTCATGAGGTAGTCATACGTGGTAGATCGACCATGTTGAATGTGGTGGCGTCGTATTGACCGGTGGGGCACATGGTTGTGGTGGACTGCGTGCAGCGATTCAGCCGTCCAGCATGCTAGCAGGTCATACTAGAGGAGTCGGGCCGCTACAACTAGTCTGATCAAACCATGTTCTGGTGGGTCAAGTCATGTCTGGTAGGTTGGATAAGAACTGATCCTGAATTAGGTCAAAACTTTTTAAGAAAATAGCCATAACTTACAAACTGTGTATCTGTTGGAGAAGTCATTTTCATAGTTGGGACCCGTACGATAAGAAGGTTTATTTGAGATATCCTAATTTTGTTTTCCTGGAAGTTCACATATGATAATTTTGGCTCGAGTAGTAGTTTCTCTAGAAACGAGTGTGTTATGAGTGGAATCCTATGGATAGCAATGACCATAAGACTACATGACTTTATGAGACTACATAACTTATCAAGACTACATTTCTTACCAATACTACATGCCTTGCTGGGACTACATGTCTTATCAGGACTGAGTGACTTATCAAGACTAAATTTCCTATCGATATAGGGTGTTTTTTAGATTACTTTTGATAATATTTTTTTGAGTACTATAGACTTATACCTCTGTTAGATGACTATAGTACATGTATTTATTTTTGTTATATCTCGTGTATTCCCTTGTGGTATATTTATGTATTTCCATATGGTATTCCTTTATGGTTTCAAGGTTTCCTACTGAGTATTGTTTTACTCACACCTGCATAGGCTTTTCCTGCACGTGTCGTGTCTTGGTTAGGTGATCGACGCTTTGACGGAGTCCTTGGTGGACTAGAACCAGCTGATGCTTAGTAAGGACATAAAATCAAGGTGTGCTCCTATGACTTCAAACAGCTGTCCTTATACCTTACCCTTTAGGTAGATTTTTCTGCATATGAGTTTCAGGAACTTGTTATTTCACTTTTATAGATTATTTCTTTGGTGGTCTTGTATTCTAGCCCTATATACTTTCCAGTGTTCTACTATTGTACTCAGTTATTGGTATCTTAGTGGTATTCATCCTTGTTTACTTATTGTTTTTCATTTCAGAATTTTGGGATAGGAGATATGTACGTGTGTAAATGTACATAGGAAAATGCCTCCCATTTGTGGGATATGTCTACTCAGTGCTAGTCTCTAGCCCCTAGCCTATTGGAGGAAATCTTGAAATAGTCGAAACATTATCCCCTTTGGGACGGTTCTTGATAGTGGATAGATCTATAATCAAATGAGACATTAACAGTTATATATTGAAAGATAATTGTATCTTTCATCATGCCATTATCATATCCCTAATTATAAAAAGTAATATAATTATATTTCCCTTTATATCTCAACTTAAGAGGTTGATGACATTGATCATCATCATTAACATTCAAATTTCATCATTTATTGGCATAATGGCTATACTCATTGCATTTGAAACTCTGATGTGTGGGAGTTTCATTTTTTGGGGATTTCTCTTTATTCTCATCCTTATCTAACTTCTTTCCATCAATTAGTCATTAATCTTCTTGATGACCATCATTTCCACACATAAAACATTTATTAGTCCTCTTAAGATAATTTCCTTCATGTTTCCTTCCACACTTAGAGCATAAATGAAAGATTATATTATTTTCTATATAATTTTTAGAGTTTAACTTTAATTTTGTATTTCTTTTCTTATCAAAACAATGTTCCTGAGGCATAACTCCAATATCCATTTCCACCTTGATATTACAATGAATGATTTCTTAATAGCTAATGAAGTACCTTATGGATAATTCCCTTTCTAAAACATTCTTTTAAGACACTAAAGAATTGATCAGCCTTACTTTTAGGTAGGATGATAATACCAAAAGCATACATCACAAGTCTTGAAAAAAATTTCTTCATAAGTATCGATGGATTCATCGTCCTTTGGTTTTATCTAAAGCAATGCCTTCTCCACTTCTGTTTGAAGAATAAAAGGAAATTAATTATTGAAAAATAAGTTCCTAAACTCATCCCACTCCATGGAGTCAATTTCTTCATATTGACTGACATTATTGAAAAAATTCCAATATTGAACCATTTCACCTTCCAATGATAGATTTCCAAAATTAATTTTTCATGCTCCAAAATCTAAAAAATGGAAAATATCTTTTAAATTATATTGATCCATTCCTCAGCAACTGTTGGATGAGTGAAACCACTAAAATAAGGTGGGATTTCATCATGAAAGACTCAATAAATTTTTTTCCCTCATTTTCTCGTTTAGATGTTTGGAATGATTCATAAATTAAGAAATTTTTGTGATCATAACATGGATATTTTACATAAAAATTCACATGAAATTTGGTTTTTCATTATTAAAATCACTAGGTTACCTATTTCATTCAACACTAACATGATTCCTTTGAGTTCTTACCATCAAATAAAACCAAAAAGCATTGTATATAAATAATAATCATAGTAGAAAATTAGATAATACAAAAAATTCACATATAGGATGTCTAAATCATGATACATTCATTTCAATCTATAACACCTTAGGCTTTACCTAGGTCATTCATGGTCAGAATTAATATACTTCCTGATGGTTCATAAATATTTTTTGAATTTCCAAAACATATCTCCTTGGTAATTTTATACTAGGCATGCATCAAGACCCATTTTAATTCAATGGGTGGTGATTGATTCAAATCCCAATATTCTCTTTTGTGAGATATTAACCCTAGGTACAATTATTTCTGATCCACACCCACTTGTAATATCCATATAGGGATATAATTTCTTGTAAACCACTCACTCTATCCTTCACTAAAATTCTACAATTGTTTCCTATACTTAGACTTATCCTTATGATTCTCACTAAAGTTTTCTCATCACACTCTCCAAAGATTAACAAATCATTAATATGATACAAGATATAGTGACCCACACTTTTCATTCATAGATATCACATCTTAATAGATCAATATTCATTACATAATATAATTATCCACACCATAATCATTTAGGTCTAGTGCCTTTAGAGACTGGGATATATAGAAACTGGTTCATAAGTGAACTAAACCATCTCCCAAAACTAGAACCATTTATAGAAATATCATAAATAACACCTTTATTTATAATAAGGGGAAAGAAAATATAATAAAAGGTGATATCAAATGCTCAGTAAGGGTAAAAAAGGGAAATATTAGCATAACGTGAGCATGATGGTATAATAACATGATAATAATATTTGAGAACCATACCCTGCATATCATAGAACATAAACATGAGTCATGGAAACAAAATTGGCATTTCAAAAGACATGAATCATAATGGAATCAAATAAAATGATCTATGAGAACACAACATTGTATAATACATATATTTTTTGCATACACATAAGCATCGGAAATATTATGATAAGGATTCTCACCAAGACATTCATTACATGTTAGTCCTAGGATAACCACCTGTGTACCTACATCATTATTAGGATAACCTCCCATGTACATACTTTTAAGATAGGGATACCCTCCTAGGTACCCTCTTTAAGGACTGGTATAGACTCCCATGTACCCTCCTTTAGTCTTGGGATAACTTCTTGTGTACCCTCTATCGACCTTGGGATAACCTCTTGTGTACCCTTTGAGATCATAGAACATTAATAATTTCGAAATGAATTAGATGAAGATATAAATACCAACCATAAAAAAATACATACATTTTTGTGCCATAATATAATAATACATTAATCATACCATAACCCATAAAAAGTAAATTAGTTCCAAAATCACTTCATCATATCATATCCCATGGAAAAGAAATGGGTTTCAAAAAAAATTCATCAATTCATCATAGAATAACTCATAGAAAAGGATGGGTTTGATAAATATCATTTAATTATAAAAATAAACCATAAAAAGAAATAATAAGCATTATTTCATTGGATCATATCCCCAGTAAATCTTAAGTAACATCACGGTATTTCATCTTAGATGGAAATTGATATTGAAAGATCACATGGAAAATTTCTTAAGAAAAATAACCTTTCCACCTTAAAAAACTTATTGAAAATACAAAAAATTACAAAATATTAAAAATAATCCTTCAAAATAAC
Organism: Viscum album; assembly: GCA_963277665.1. NCBI lineage: Eukaryota > Viridiplantae > Streptophyta > Magnoliopsida > Santalales > Viscaceae > Viscum > Viscum album. Next base: position 389,586,968 of record OY728147.1, on the reverse strand, counting down.
CTAAGAAACTTATAAATGAAACTTTATATCATTCCTTAGCCATAACAGCGGGAAATATTGTTTGTGTCATGAACATTAAAACAAATATTCCTCTCACATTTTCATTAAAAATTAAAAAAACCTTATTCAAAGAATGATAATAATATTCCTTTTAAAACATTTAGTAATAATTTAAACATGGGTACATATTAATTTAAAAAATAATTTGTAAATTTTAAAAAAAAAATTAAACATTTTTAAAAAACATGGACATGGAAGAAAAATAATTTTCATCCAAAGAGAAAAATAAAGTTGATTTTTATTGAAAATAATTTTTCAGTCTCTTGAGTACTTAAATAGTGTAAAATCAAATGGTAAAATTTATTCTTTTGAAATAACTCAAGAATAATAAAATATATTATTTTATTTATGAATATATCGTAATATTTCATCATTATAAACATAATCATAAACAATCCTGATAAAAAAAATGAGATTTTGACATAAAACCATTGTACTTTGGTAATGATTAAATTATAATCCCCATGAAAGAAATAGATTAGATGGATATGTAAATCCATATAATTGTTATAATAATAATATTAATAATACATGGGTATAATATACACCACTCAAAAGAAACACGTGGTTAATATAGAATGTGTCTCATGGAAATAACAGTGAGATGAAAATACCTTACCTCAAGTCTCAACATTTTCGTACATTTTGAACATTCTATATAATAAATATAGGTCTATTATAAATATATTATATATCCAAACTCATATATATCAAACCATATATAATTTACTTATGAAATTCTATGACTTATTTATTAATAATTTCCTAGTTAAAATCACGCTTCAGATAATAACTGCTTGGTTTTTTAGGTATTTCTTGGTTTGGTATTTTCAGTACTTTTACTTTGATCATAGATCCATAATGTACATAATTTTAAAAATTATATAAATATAATACATATTCATTATACATATATATATAATTATTTGTAAAAGTAAGATATAGAAAATGAATTGCACTGTTCATGGAGACAATGGGTCTTATGTACGCATGAACGTTGTTTCCATTTTCTCAACGGAAGAAATGAAAGAAATGTAAACATTATTTCATATTTATAGAATAATTTTATATCATATATATCATTAATATTTATTAAATTTTCCCACACTTTCTTTGATTTAAAAATAAAATTAAAAACATGCCACATCGCTTCATGGAGGTGGTATCTCACACGTACACATGAGGGACGTTATAATTTTCCAATGGATTTGAAGGTGAGAAGTTAGAGATGATATTATAGTTAAAAAAGTATAATTATTTCATAAATACAATTTTAATATGTAAAATCATTCATTATATCCATATGTAAAAGGTGATGATGGAAAACGAATTACATTGGTTCACAAGGCTTTTGTCTTTCGTACACATGATCAATGATTTTATTTCCCATTTGAATGAATAGGATATGGATATATCTTATTCCATTTACATAATAACATCTCATTATATGTTAGATATTTATTTTATTATATAATCGTAGTTTAAAAACATTTTAAGGATGAGAAAGAAGAAGTAAAATAGAAACGGTCAATTAAGAACAACGCAACTTCTTCGGACAACCTTCTTAGTTTTGCACTGAAAGGATTATTAGGAGGGTTTACTAATAAAAATAAGTCCTATAGGATGTGGTTATTAAATTAATAAATATATTTGGGTAGGTATTTTCTGAACCCAAATGCTTTGTGAGTGTTAATATGAGAGGAGAGAGTTTCCCTTTTATAAGTGTGGAAGAGAACACACTTAGAATTTATTAAAATAAAAAGTTATACCCAAATTTTACACATTCCATAAGGCATAAAAAATGAATAATTATTGAACCTTATATGAAATAAGATCTAAATATTTACATATTATAGTATTTTTATAAGTTTTTAGGTCATTTTAACCCTAATATTTTTAGTTTAACTCCCTGGTAAACCCATTTTAACCTTAACCGGGATAATTAATTTTTACTATTTTTACTATTCATTATGACCAAATATTATGTTGAACATATTATATAATATTAATTATTTTGATTCAAGATATGAAATTAATTATTAAAATTTCAATTAACATAATTTATATAATTTTATTTAAAATTAAACCCACAAACGTGATGAAGAATGGTTTTGGAAAGAAAACGTTTTCATAGGTATAGAAAGTTTTAATATCAAAATTCAATATGAAATTAATTTAAATGACATAAATTGTATTAATTATGATATTATTAAACTAATATTACTTTTTATACCTTATTAAAACAAAATGCAACCATAAAATACTTTTCAAATAGTAGTTTTTATTTAAAAATATCATTTTCTACTATTCATCAAATAATTAAACTTTTCATAAAAATACAAAAAAATAACTTTAATATAATTTTTAAATGTTTATTCCAAAAATTATGTTCTTTTTAAAATAATTTTTCTAAATTTTCCAATAATAAATTTTATTATTTGATCAAAAAATTGAAGAAAATCATTTTTTGTGAAAATTTTATTTGTGAAGAATATAAAGACTTTACCAAAAATTAAGTACTGTTTTATCAATATATTTTATTATCTAAAACATTAATACTTATTTATTTTAAGAAATGTATTATTACCATTAATACCAAAAATTTATTGGATAGGTTATAATGGTATTTTAAAAAAAATTATTAATAGTATAATGTGGTTCGTTAAAACTCATCGTCACATGTAATAGAAGATATTGAAGAAATTAAATTTAATTAAAAAATATAACCTAAAATATTGGTATGTTATATTATACCCCCATTAAAATGATTTTTTTTCTGGAAATCATATCACTTTGATACAAACAACTAAGGATACATATGCGACTTTATATCCTCATATTCCCATTTAGCTTCCTCAAGTTGGCGGTTTCGCCATAAAACCTTGTACATGTGAGTGGCCTTGTTTTATATAAATTTTTATATATGATCTAGAATATCTATAGATTTTTATTCATAGTAAAGATCATTATCTAGCTGTATAAACACTTATTTTAGTATAGGTGAAGCATCAGGTATGTACTTTATCAAAAGAGATACATGGAATACATTGTGTACTTGAGAGAGGTCAGGTGGGAGAGTCAATAGATAAGAAACCATGCATAATTGATCAAGAATATAGAAAGGTAAAATAATAATAGGTATTATATTTCCTTTCTGTCATGAACCGGGCCGGGTCGCCCTCTGACACGGTGCCCGACCCGGTCCGCGACATGACCCGAAGGGCATTCCCCATCCCCATAGGCTGGCACAAGTGCCCGGGTATCAAGAGTAACCTGTGGGAACGGTTTACCTGAAATAGTATACACAAACACTAACAAGATAATAGAAAATGAAACTAGGAATCGACAACCAAAGAGACCAATAAACTGAAATCAAAATTTAAAGGTTTACAACTAGAACCAACATCCAAAAATAAACGACAACAAAAGAGACTAAAAATAACTATAACTCAAACCTCCAACCGACAAGAGTGGTGTAGCATCCGCATGCCACAACACCAACTTGCATGAGAAGACCATAAATGACCAAAACCACCATCACTGATCACTACGCACAACCTAGAAAACACAAGAAATAAGGTCTACATACACCCGAAGGTGTATGCAGGGTGTGAGCGAAAAGCCCAGTAGGATGTCACCTAATAAAAATGTTCCATGCCACAACATCAAAAGGACAATTTAATGTGCTTATTCAAGTTATAATTTCGAAATGATTTTAAAGAAAACATTTACAAACCAAATGCTAAAAGAAAACACTAAAAAGAGCTCATTTCACAAACACGATTTTAAAGAGGAAGAGAAAGGTTCATTATGGGCACACACACACACACACTCACACACACACACACACTCACCCACACACACACGCGCGCACACACACACACACCGATGTGTTCCCCCATATGAAGACGTAAGGCACCACGCCATCAATGGTAGAGCACTCTGGGTAAATCCCCTAAGGTTCATCTAGCTCGAGTGGGACCCTAGAACCTCGTGTCTCGGTGAAACGTGGCTTATAAGGCCACGACCCTCAAAAAATGTGGCTTAGAAGGACACGAACCTCAGAACACGTGGCTTAGAAGGCCACGACCCTCAAATATCATACATTTAGTTGGTGTTGCAATCGTCAATCCAGCTAAGTGAAACAGGGACGATACCCATCCGGTTCACTAGCGCACTAGTTCTGGTCCGCCCACCTTGATACCCAGGGTTTTCCCTTGTGCTCAAACAAGTTTCAGGATCACATGATGTATATTGCTCTCCCATATCCTGAACCAAAAAAGACATTACACATACAAGTCACCACTTGCATACCCAAACACCATAAAAAAACGCACGCACACCAAAACCATTTTTATAACATAGTTCGGATCACTTGAATGACTTGATAAACTATTTAAACAATTTGAAGAACATTTATAAATAGCACAAAAATAGTTTTCATATGAGACATGCCCAGTTTCACATGTAAGAACCCATTTAAAAAAACTTAACGCACGTAATTATATCAAACACAACTCCCTCACCCCACATATAATTTAATGAGTGCAATTAACAATTTATAAAACATTTAGAAAGCAAAGGTTTACACAAGAAATAAAAACTCAATTTCATATAAGAACATCGCTTTAAAACCAAAAAGTATAGCATATAAAAACCAAAAATGTTTTTCCATTGTTCAAATAATTTCCAATTTAATTTCAAAAGTACGCAACATGACAAACACACCCAAGGTGAATCATATTCATTGAAAATCTCCAGTTAATTACACAGACACCTCAAAGAACTTGAAAACACATTTCTCACCTACCAAACGACCCCAAAAACCTTCCCAACCATGATTCGCATATCAAACGCAACTTAAATAAATAATTCCACAATTAATAATACATCACACATGTATACTACAAGGCCTTAGTTTAAAACACACAAATTTTAGATTTCGTAACCATTTGAAAATCAATTGTACATGCCAACCCTTCTAAAACCTCATCTGCACCCCTAAAACTTACTCAAGGTTCATAATAAATATTAACACATCAAAATAGTTTACCTTATTTTGAAAAACTCAGTTTAATAAAATCTATACCTAAAGCATTCTTGAAAACACAATTTGCACACCTTAAACAATTAACTAAAAAAATGTCTGAAAATTTTCAACAACACAACGCACATGAAAAACATTGGCATTTTCTTAAAAACTACTCAAATTCATCAATATACATATCGAAGCACATCCAAAATAAAATTTAAATCACGCAATTTATCACTAGAACATGTTATAATTTAATTAAGGAGCAATTTAAATAATCCAAATATGGTATGACATAGAACCACTTACCTCGAACCAAGAAGCTTCCGTAAAAATTTGCGAATTCACAATCACACCTCAACCGAACCTTAGGCAACCTAGCGTGCACCCAAAACACGAATTCAAACAAACAAACAAAAATTCATGTCAGAACCATAAAATAAGATCCCATTCCTGCTGGAAGACCAAGAAAAAAACAATGAATGATTTAGAAAAAAATAGAGGGGAGGACCCTACCGAGAGGGAATTCATCCGCGGAAGAGGGTTGCGCCGGTAGGGCGACGACGGACAACGTGCTAACGGCTGGCACTGAGGAGGTTCAACGGGTTCCAATCTGGAAGGAGGGGGTTCCGATGGGGGTTCGGGCTGGAAGAAAGAGGGGAAGGGAAGCTGGTCAGGATGTCTGGAGGAGATGGCGCGTCACTGGAAAGAAAAGGGGAGACGGCCTGAGCAGAACCGAAGGGGGGAGAAGGCCTTCGACGGGGCGCGATGGGCTTCGCCTGACAGAGTAGAATAGGGGATTTCTGGCGCAATGGGGTTCATGGATCAGTGGGTTGTCCGGACTGGCGTGGGGAGGCCGAAGGATTTTATGGAAGGTGGGGTGCGTCGTGGAAGGAAGGGCGGCCCGAGCAGAAGAGGTAGGGTGCGGCGAACCCGGGCTTCGGGGGTGGTGGTGTAGCGACGTGAGCTGGGGAAGTCGACGGCGGGGTGTAGAGCGCGGGAGGGGAAGCCGACAGAGAGGCGCAGCGCGCAGGAGGGGGGGAAAAGGATTCGACAGGATGAAGAAGAAAAAATAAAAAAAAGAAAACGAGGAAAGGGGGAAGGAGGTTCGGCGAGGGAGGCAGGCAATGGCCTCAGCGCGCAGGAGGGGAAACCGCAAGTGCTGCGCAAAGAACCCCAAAACCCTTAGGAAAGGGTGGGAAAAAATGAAAAGAAAAACCAAATAACAAAAGTAATAAAAACAAAAACAAGAATAATAATAATAATAATAATAATAATAATAATCAAGAATATGAATAATGATGTTCATATTAATAAAAGTAATTAAACCAAACTTCTAGTAATAAAATCAAATAAAAAGTTATATCAATTAAAAATAATTTGATAAATTTTTCCACACTTGTTTATGTTTTCTCTATATTTTATTATTCCTTTATATTTTAAATCATTTTTGAAAGCCAGGTAGACTGCGCGGTCTCAGAACCGGCCTTTCCCATACGTCCGGTGATGCAGAACCCAAACACTCATAATAATAATAAAATTAAAATTAACAAAACAATAATAATTGTAATAAACTAAAATAGAAATAATAATAATAATAATAATAATAATAATCTCAAATGACATTATTACGATTATTATTATTAAAAAAATTGCAAATTCGTTTTATTTCATTAATTAAACATCGGCAAGGCATGCGGTGAACCGGGCGGGGCCGCACGGCGACCCAAGTGAGGCCGCACAGCTTCGACCGCGTTGTGTTGGACGCAAACAAGACCAAAACACAAGGGACTTGAAATCTTAAGTCATATTTCGACCCGAACAACTCGATGCAAAGAAAATTAATAAAATAAATAAATTAGAAATTACGGGTGTGACAATTCTCCCCACCATAAAGATTTTCGTCCCCGAAAAGCCACAACCAGAACCAATCCCCACAGCAGAAAACCACACACCCTTTAGATTCAAAGGGGATCCCCACAAACATCAAGAAAAGAGAGGCAGAAGTATCGTGATCAGGAAGATTGACTCAATGATGACTTCAAGAAATGCGTAAAAAGACTTTCTGATATGTGTCGCCCGACCCAAAAAAACTAGAACACCTTTAATTGATTGATCAAGGATAAGGACTCTCGCACTCGCGAGAACCAACTTCACAAACCGAAACACCTCAAGCACTAATAAACGAAAACCACAGGATTTGGCTAGAATGAACAAATAAGGTCAAACCAAATCCACAGAACACTCTTATCACTTATCACCAAGCCATATTTAAAAACATAAGCAGAAGATCAACATGGGGGAGGCCCGAGGGGCTCCCCACCATTAAGAACTCACTGACGCTTGAAACGAGACCTAAAAACAGACACGGGGAGGTTCGAGCAGACTCCTCGCCATTAAAGAAAATTCCAGTACTGATTCATTATAGAGACATTCGTGCGAGACCCAATGTGGGTCTCCCCACCATTAAGATCATACCAATGCCCAAGGCGAGACTAGAAAACCAACATGGGGAGGTCCGAGCGGACTCCCCACCATTAAGGAAGATCCAACACCGATTTATTTTAGATACATTTTTGCGAGATCCAATGTGGGTCTCCCTTCCATTGGAACTAACAGCAGATACAAAACTTTAGAAAAATTCTCGATGGTGACCAAACACCCCACCACAAGGGGCGGGGAGGGAGGGGCCCGACCACCAGGCGTCAAAACCATGGTTGGCCACAAACCAACATCTCAAAATTTCCTAGATGAACACCATTCAAATTTGAGACTGGGTTACCCAATAGACTCTCATAAGGACCACTAAAGTGATTGCATCCAGTAGAACGCAACCCCCAAGACTTTAAGGCACGAGATGAACACGCCTCCACAGGGACACGAAAACTTTACGCAACTAGACGACTCATTCAGAGCGGAACAACCATAGAAACAATTTAAACCGCCTCTACCTTTAATACTGATGATAGAAATAAGTTTGGGGTCTCATACACTCTCGGGGTTCCTGACCACGCGCCAACTTCACTCCGGGGCCTATGGCTGGAGCCCTGATGTTTGAAGCATCTCCTGCCTCGCAGTCAGGCATGGAAGACTCCCGAACGGAGCTTCTCCTTTTGGTGTCACACGCAACCACACTGCAATCGAGACAAAACTAGAAAAAAACACATTACAACATACAATTACCCTCACACTAAACCTTCACCAGAACGAGAGCTTAGAGAGTCCACGCGCATCACCCCTTGTTACACTGAATGATAACACGACACCACCAATCGTCACCAGAACATGACCGTTACTTTTGAGAGGAAAATTATGCTGAGAAAGACATTAAACCGCGTCTTGAACAACACGTGATTCCTGCAAATGACCATAGTAGCCTCACACGACTGGGTCTTCCAAACTAGTAGCCTAACACGAACCTTTCCTTAAACGAACAAACCAAAGACCAGAGGTCATTTAGAACGATAGGCCGCACCAAAAACTTAGGGTTGCTTCCACATTTTTCCCACTGGAGTCTCCTTTACCGCTTCCAAACCACCGTTGACTATCAAAGGGACCTCCCACCGCAAGACATAACTGAACATGACCCTTGTAACTGATGTAAATACTACAAAGACCTTCAAGACGCTGGTCAACACTGATAATTCTGAACCGCCTTCACCCTTCCCCGCTAGATTTCCTTTCACTGTTTCAAGGGGGAACCTTCAGACACAACGACATCAAACTTCATACCCGATGACTCATACAACTCAAATAGACCAAAACTCCATTAAACTCCCCTCTCATCTGTCATCCCACTGCGAGAGGATCCGCTTAGATGTAAAAAAGGAGAGGTGTGTTCAATTCTAGAATTAAAGAAGAGATTCCTCTGACCAACTGGAGGGCCGACCAACTGCGATTTTCCTATGGCCGCACTTGAATATCATGTCAACGCTTTATGGGGGGCATACACTAGTAATGAAAGAAAACCATGGACTCAACCGAACTGGTCCAATGGTCAGGACATACCACAATCAAAGACCAAACATTCAGGAGGAACCACTGCAAGGTCTCCCTGATGTACTCTTCAAAATAATTCACTAACCACATGCTTGCATACCAATTTAAAAATAAGAATTCAAACATAGGACACAAATCCTTCACAAAGGATCCTCGTCTCAAAACGCCTCACATCAGACATTTCCAAAACACAAGGACACGCCACACAAACACCGTTCACTAAAATACCAAAAAAAATTCCTTTAACAAAACATTTTGAAAATAAGCAAACCCAGTGGGTTGCACAAACACCAATGGTGTTCCATGAGCCTCACACATGTATGTTCTCGTGCCGCATCGGAACCCACCTCATGTCCATCCATGCACTCATCCTCTCGTGCCATTAACCATTTCCCTTTTCGTATACATTCATGCATGTGGTTTCCCATGAGAGCGCCAAGGATCAAAACCAAACCTGTCCATTTTTTTTCAAAACCAAAACATCCAACCCACACTTTTCAAATATCATATCTCATTTTCTTTTTAAAGTGATTTATTTGAAAACATTTTTCATGACCAAATTAGTTTTACTTAAAAACCAGATTTCCCTGAATCGAAAACCAAGAGATGAGGAATGATGCAAGAGGGAACTAGTGATAGTGGGTGATTGGGACATATGGTTGGTGGCCATACGCCAATCATGCCACCGCCACAGAGGGTATTCTAGGATAGATTCCCCAGCTCCACAAGGCTTTCCAGGCCCTGCGAGCTCACTAGGACCACTGACCTTACCCCTTTTTATTTCCCTTATACAAGACTAACCGCAAGGACCAAAAACTCAGACAAACCTCAACATACTTTGGTAACTTGAGTCCCGCCACGAGGTGTGCTGGCCAGGAACCTTACTCATAGCCAGGACGCCAAGTCCTGACAACCTTAAATCAAGTCTACCATGAATATATCCCAAAATAAAACGATTTAAGAGAGAAATCCTTTCCCTTTGATACCATTTTTTCACGAACCGGGCCGGGTTGCCATCTAACCCGGCGCCCAACCCGGTCTGTGACATGACCCGAAGGGCGTTCCCGATCCCCACGGGCTGGCACAAGTGCCTGGGTATCAAGAGTAACCTGTGGGAACGGTTTACCCGAAATAGTATACACAAACACTAAAAAGATAATAGAAAATGAAACTAGGAATCGATAACCAAAGAGACCATTAAACTAAAATCAAAATTTAAAGGTTTACAACTAGAACCAACATCCAAAAATAAACGACAAAAAAAGAGACTAAAAAAACTATAACTCAAACCTCCAACCGACAAGAGTGGTGTAGCATCCACATGCCACAGCACCAACCTGCATGAAAAGACCATCAATGACCAAAACGACCATCGCTGAGCATGACGCACAACCTGGAATACACAAGAAACAAGGTCTACATACACCCGAATGTGTATTCAGGGTGTGAGAGAAAAGCCCAGTAGGACATCACCCAATAAAAAGGTTCCATTCCACAACATAAAAAGGTCAATTTAATGTTCTTATTCAATTTATACTTTAGAAATTATTTTAAAGAAAACATTTACAAACCAAATGCTAAAAGAAAACACTAAAAAGAGCTCATTTCACAAACACGATTTTAAAGAGGAAGAGAAAGGTTCATTATGGGAACACACACACACACTCACACACACACACACACACATACTCACTCACACACACACACACACACACACACACACACACCCAAGTGTTCCCCCATATGCCGACGGAAGGCACCACGCCATCGATGGTAGAGAACTATGGGTAAATCCCCTAAGGTTCATCTAGCTCGAGTGGGACCCTAGAACCTCGTGGCTCGGTTAAACGTGGCTTAGAAGGCCACAACACTTAGAACATGTGGCTTAAAAGGCCACGACCCTCAGATATCATACGTTTAGTTAGTGTTTCAATCTTCAATCCAGCTAAGTGAAACAGGGACGATACCCATCTGGTTCACTAGCGCACTAGTTCCGGTCCGCCCACCTAGATACCCAGGGTTTTCCCTTGTGCTCGAACAAGTTTCGGATTCACATGATGTATATCGCTCTCCCATATCCCGAACCAAACAAGACATTACACATACAAGTCACCACTTGCATACCCAAACACCATAAAAAAAACACACGCACACCAAAACCATTTTTATAACATAGTTCGGATCACTTGCATGACTTGATAAACTATTTAAACAATTTGAAGAACATTTCTAAATATCACAAAAATAGTTTTGACATGGGACATGCCCGGTTTCACATGTAAGAACCCCTTTAAAAAAAATTAACGCACGTAATTCTATCAAACACAACTCCCGCACCCCACATATAATTTAATGAGTGCAATTAACTATTTATAAAACAATTAAAAAGAAAAGGTTTACACAAGAAAGATGAACTCGATTTCATATAATAACATCACTTTAAAACCAAAAAGTACATCATATACAAACCAAAAATGTTTTTCCATTATTCAACCAATTTCCAATTTAATTCCAAAAGTACGCAACGCGGAAATCACACCCAAAGTGACTCATATTCATTGAAAATCTCCATTTAATTACACATACACCTCAAAGAACTTGAAAACACATTTTGCACCTACCAAACAACCCCAAAAACCTTCCCAACCATGATTCGCATATCAAACGCCACTTAAATAAACAATTCCTCAATTAATAATACATCACACATGCATACAACAAGCCCTTAGTTTAAAACATACAAATTTTAGATGTTGTAACCATTTGAAAATCAATTATACATCCCAACCCTTCTAAAACCTCATTCGCACCCCTAAAACTTACTCAAGGTTCATAATAAAAATTAACACATCAAAATAGTTTACCTTCTTTTGAAAAACTCAGTTTAATAACATCTGTAACTCAAGCATTCTTGAAAACACAATTTGCACACCTTAAACAATTAACTAAAACATGTCTGAAAAATTTCAACAACACAACGCACATGAAAACAGTGGCATTTTCTTAAAAACTATTCAAATTCATCAATATACATATCAAAGCACGTCCAAAATAAAATAAAAATCACGAAATTTATCACTAGAACACATTATAATTTAATTAAGGAGCAATTTAAATCATCCAAAGATGGTATGACATGGAACCACCTACCTCGAACCAAGAAGCTTCTGCAAAAATGTGCGAATTCACAATCGCACATCAACCGAAACTTAGGCAACCTAGCGTGCACCCAAAACACGAATTCAAACAAACAAACAGAAATTCATGTCAAAACCATAAAATAAGAACCCATTCCCGCTGGAAGACCAAAAAAACAATGAATTATTTACAAAAAAACAGAGGGGAGGACCCTACCGAGAAAGAATTCATCTGTAGAAGAGGGTTGCGCCGGTAGGGTGACGGCGGACAACGCGCTAACGGCTGGAACTGAGGAGGTTCAGCGGGTTCCGAGCCAGAAGAAGGGGATTCCGACGGGGGTTCGGGCTGGAAGCAAGAGGTAAAGGGAAGCTGGTCAGGATGGCTGGAGGAGATGGTGCGTCGCCGAACAGAAAAGGGGAGACGTCCTGAGTAGAACCGAAGGGGGGAGAAGGCCTTTGACGGGGCACGATGGGATTCTCCGGACAAAGTAGAATAGGGGAGGTCCAGCGCAATGGGGTTCACGGAGCAGTGGGTTGGCAGGAAATGCATGGGGAGGCTGAAGGATTTTAGGGAAGGCAGGGTGCACGGTGGGTGGTAGGGCGGCCCGAGCGGAAGAGGTAGGGTGCAGCGGACTCGGGCTTCAGGGGTGGTGGTGCAGCGGCGTGAGCTGGGGAAGCCGGCGGCGGGGTGTAGCGCACAGGAAGGGAAGCCGATGGAGAGGCGCAACGCGCCTGAGTGGGGGGGAAAGGATCTGACGAGATAAAGAAGAAGAAAAAAAAAGAAAACGAGGAGAGGGGGAAATAGGGTCGGTGAGGGAGGAAGGCAATGGCCTCAACGCGCAGGAGGGGAAACCGCAAGTGCGGCGCAAAGAACCCCAAAACCCTAAGGAAAGGGTGGGAAAAAAATGAAAAGAAAAACCAAATAACAAAAGTAATAAAAACAAAAACAAGAATAATAATAATAATAATAATAATAATAATAATCAAGAATATGAATAATGATGTTAATATTAATAAAAGTAATAAAACCAAACTGATAGTAATAAAATCAAATAAAAAGTTATATCAATTAAAAATAATTTGATAAATTTCTCCACACTTGTCTATATTTTCTCTATATTTTATTATTCCTTTATATTTTAACTCATTTTTGAAATCCGGGAAGACTGCGCGGTCTCAGAACCGGCCTTGCCCGTACGTCTGGTGATGCAGAACCCAAACACTCATAATAATAATAAAAGTAAAATTAACAAAACAATAATAATTGTAATAAACTAAAATAGAAATAATAATAATAATAATAATAATAATCTCAAATGACATTATTACGATTAATATTATTAAAACAATTTCTAGTTCGTTTTATTTCATTAATTAAACATCGGCAAGGCATGCGGTGAACCGAGCGGGGCCACGCGGCGACCCAAGCGAGGCCGCGCAGTTTCGACCGCATTGCGCTGGACGCAAACAAGACCAAAACACAATGTACTCGAAATCTTAAGTCATGCTTCGACCCGAACTACTCAACGCAAAGAAAATTAATAAAATAAATAAATTAGAAATGATGGGTGTGACACTTTCATTCTAAATTTTATAACCTTATTCCATGGATAAATTCCAATAAAAACCTTCTCACTAACTTCAAAATCCAGATTATGTTGATGATTGTCAGGATAACATTTTTTATAGACTCTAATATGCCTTAATGTGTTGTTGAATGGATCTAACTTTATATTATATTTCCTTATCTAGATCAAGTACAAATATATTTATTTATATAACTTTATATCATCATATTGGATTTGAAAACTTCTTTCCATAGATATATTCAAAATGAGTCATCTGAATTCTTGATTGAAATCTATTGTTAACTCAACTAAATGAAGGTGTTGATCAAAAACACATTTAAAATCCATATAAAAATATCTCAACATATAATATAGGGTTTTAATTATTATTTAAGACTTATCATCTATCTATTTATGATATGTAGTGCTGAAACTTAGCTCTATATCAATGGTTTGCTAAAGAATTCGCCAAAACATCAAGGTAATCCTCGGAGCCTGATCAAGTACAATAGAATTTGGTAATCCATCAAAACTTAACACTTATTAAATTTATATTCTGGAAAGCTGATCAAGAGAAAAATATTCTTATATAATAAGTAATTGTACTGAATTCGTAAGGTGATCGACTATAACCCATATAAAATTGTTCCCATTAGTTGTTTTGGGGAGTCTGATGCAAAATCCATGTTGATTTTTTCCAATTTCTAATCTAGTATTGGTAACGGTTGTAAAATAAACATATAATTTTTTATCTAAACCTTCAAATTCTAACATACCATGAACATAGATAAAAACTCTAAAATATTTTCCTTCATTACATCCCACCAAAAATACTCTTTTAGGTCTCTATACATCTTTTTACTTCCAGGATGAATAGAGAATATAGAACTATGAACATCCTCTAAGAGGTATTTATTAAATATGGTATCGATAGAACACATAAAAAATTCCTAAGCCATATCATTCTATCATAATAAATGTTAACTAAGGAACATTTCTCACCTTCCTCTACAACTCTACATCCTCCTCATGCACCTCTTTAATATTAACTTGTTTATATGGTTAAACACTCAATTGGGAATAATAAGTTTTCTTCCATTCCTTTAAAAATTATAGATCCATCATTTGAAAATATATAAATATTATATCTTTTGTGATTTGCATCATAGATAAGCTAGCATGATTCTTTTGACTCAAAGCATTATCTACCTTGTTCACTTTCCCAGGGTTGTAATTTATTGAGTGGACATAATATTTAATAAAATCTAACCATCTTATCTGGAACATATTCAAATCCTTTTGTGTGAATATATACATTAAAATT
The DNA here is from genome assembly GCA_963277665.1 of Viscum album. Lineage (NCBI taxonomy): Eukaryota > Viridiplantae > Streptophyta > Magnoliopsida > Santalales > Viscaceae > Viscum > Viscum album. The sequence goes on along the minus strand of OY728147.1, from coordinate 389,571,848 downwards.
TTATAATTAGTATATATATATAACTTTTCTATATAAAAATAATTTCTTTGTATCCTTAATGAAAAAATTACTCCAGCTAACTCCAAATCATGAGTTGGTAAATTTTGTTAATAAACCTTTAATGGTCGTGAGGAATAAGTAATCACCATACCATTCTTCATGAGAATGAATCCCAATCCCTTTTTGATGCATCACTAAATTTTACCAATTCTTCTCCAATACTAGGTAATGAAGGTACGGGTGAAATAACTAAAATTATTTTTAGTTCCTTGAAATTTTCTTCACATTCATTTGTTCAAATGAACTTGGCTCCCTTACGAGATAACTTGGTTAGTGGATTATATATTTTTTATAAATTCTAAAAAACCCATTGATAATAGACATCCAAACCAAGAAAACATCAGATATCAATCATAGTGGTTGGTTTGAGACAATCTTTAATAACTTATGTCTTTGACGGATCCACAAATAAACTCTCTCTAGATATCATATGTCCCAAAATGAAACTTTTTGTAGCAAAGATTCTCACTTTGTAAATTTTCCATACATTTTATCTTTCTTTAAAAGCTTTAACACAATTATAAAGTGATATTTATGATCTTCCTTTCTATTTTAATATATAATGATATCATCTATAAATACAACCAAAAATATTTGAAGGTAATCTATGAAGAATCTATTCATTAAATCCATGAAGATAGTTGGGAAATTAGTAAGACCAAATGGAATAACTATATATTCATAGTTTCCATACCTCATATAAAATTTCATATTTGGTATATCTTCATTATTAACCATTAATTTATGATATCCAAAATGAAGTTCAATCTTTGAAAAGTATTAAGATCCACATATTTTATTAAACAAGTCCTTAATAAGGGGTAGAGGATACTAGTTCTGGATTAAAATCTTGATCAGTTCCTGTTAATCAATACAGAGTCACATTGATCCATTTTTATTCTTAATAAAAAGAACTATTTCACCCATGGTTAAACTCTTGGATAAATAAATCCCTTGTTAGGATTTTCTTGGAGTTCCTTCATTAATTATTGAAACTCAATTTTGGCCATTCTGTAAGGATTGTTTGAAATATTCATAGCTCCAGGTATGAGTTCTATTAAAAAAACAACATCATGATATTACATAAGACTAGGTATATATTCCAAAAAGTCATCATAAAACTCCCAGACAATAGGAATATGACCAATGTTGAGTTTCTCTCCAACCATCTCTGATAAAAAAAAACCCTTTGAATGGGAATCATAACTCACATAATGGGTTAAAAATATATTTAATGTTTATTTTTATCATCATAGTGATAAAATATCATAGGTTGGTTTGGAATATCAAACATGAATTCCCTTCCTTGGAAATTGATGTGGGATTTATGTAGAATAATTCAATCAATTCCTAAAATAACAATAAATTCAACAAGATGTAGAATAAAAATATTTATAGGGATCACATTCCAAAAAAAGTTGACCAAATAAGAATCATAGACTTGAGATAAAATCACCATACCATTAGGTTTTTCACTATTAATTCAACATCTAATAATTTTGGTGGAATTTTGGTAACCTTTTAAAATTATTCTGATATAAAATAATATCAAAATCCAGAATAAAATAAGACATTAGTAGTTCTAGAGTGGATGATAATTGTGTCTTTCACCACATCCTTATCATACCCCTCATCAAAAATATTGATCGCATGATATTTTCCTTTATCTCATGTCTTGAGAGGTTGATAATGTTTATCATCATTATTAGCCATTAAATTTGAGAATTGGTTTGCATATTGCCTATAATCCTTTCATTTTAAACAATGAAGAGTGGGAGGTTCATTTTGTATATATTTATATATATTAGCATCATTAGTTAACTTCTTTCAATCAGTTTGGATTCATCCACTTCACAACTTTCTTTTCAACGCTTTAAAAATTTAATAGACACCTTAATACAATTTCATCCATTATTTTTATACACTTGTACCAAAAATGAAATCTCATGATTTTTTATCCATGGTTTTTAGTGTTTACCTTGAATTTAATATATTTTTTGTTATAAAAAACATGTGATTGATGGTAGCTTTAACCTCTATTTCTTTATTGATACTATAAATAATGATTTATTTATATCTACCAAATTCCCTTATAGATAACCCCCTATGTATAATTTTTAAAAACCACTAACTAATCAATAAACCAGACTTTTAGTTTGAATGATGATAGAAAAAGTATGTCGTTCTGGTCTTGTTAAATTTTCCTCATAAGTACCAACTGATCCATCATCCTTCTATTTCAGCTTAAGAAATTCCTTCTCCATTTTTATATGAATAATATAAGGAGAGTTATTATTAAAAAATTATATCCTGAACTCATCCCACTATATGGAGTTAATTTTTTCATATTGCCTTGTATTATTGATAAGATCCCACAATTGATCCACTTCACAGTTCAAATGATAGAATGTAAAAATGTATTTTTTAGTATCCAAGCACTATCAAATAGAAAATATCTTTTCAATTGTACTGATCATTTACTTGAAAACTAGTGGATCATATGATCTGGTAAAATAAGGTAGGAGATTCCTCAATAAGGACTCAAGGTAACATTATTTCCTCTTTTTCTTGTTTGGAAGTTCAGTATGATTCATATCTTGAGAAATTTTTGTGATCATAGAAGTGAAATATTTAAATCCATCTCCCACAACATTTTGTTGCTCGGGATGACAATCATTACATTGTCCATTTCATTCATCATTAAAACGACTCCTTCAATTTCTAGCCATCAAAGAAAACAAAAAATCATATTATAATCCACAATAATAATAGTGTGAAACCACATAATCAGGAAAATTTAATTATAGGATGTATAAACAATGAGACATTATTTTCAATCTATTAAAACTTTGACTTTACCTAGGTCATTCAAGTTCATTATCAAAAAACTTCAAAATAGTTCATAAAGAGTTCGTGAATTTCCAAAACATATCTTTTGGGAGTGTCAAACCAGGTGTACAACAAGGCCAATTTTCAAGCACTAGGTGAAAATAGATTCATATCACAATGTTCACTTATTAGATTTATTACCCCAAGGTACAACAATCTCAGTTCCACATAAAATTATAGTATCCAGACATGGATTTTATTTCTTATAAACAACTCACTCTATCCTTTACTAAAATTATAACATATTTTACTATACTTAAGCTTATCTTTGTGGTTCTCAATAAAAAAGTTTCTCATCATAGTTTAAAAAGGTTAACTAAGATTTTATATGATACCAAATATAGAGACCCACACTTTTCATATATATAAATCACAACTTAATAGATTAATATTAATTACATAACATAATGAACTATGTGAGAATAATTTTTTTTAGTGCCTTTGAAAACATGGATACATATAAAACTAGTTTATAAGTGAATTATATTATCTCTAATAACTAGCACCCTTCTTAGAGATATCATACATAATACCTTTATTAATAACTTAGGGAAATGAAATATGAGATAGAGTGAGCATAGATTATTAGTAAGTAAAAACAAGGGAGATAGCAACATAACATGATAATAAGTGTATGAGAACATGATAATAACCCTTGAAAACTGTTCCGTATATATCATAGATCATAAACTTGAGTCATGGAATAAATCTTGGAAGTTTATAAGTCTTGAATCATAATGGAATCAAATAATGTGATCCATGAGAACATAATATCATCATAATAAATAGATTTGTCGCATATATATAATCATAGTAAATCTTATGTTAACGCTACCCGCCAAGACATTCATAACATATTAGGCTTAATCTAACCACCCATATACCTACTTTGGGAATAGGATGACCACTAATGTACCCTCTTTCTGGCTTGGTATAACCTCATATTTATCCTCCTTAAGTATTAGGATAACCTCCTGTGTAACCTATTTCAGGCTTGGGATAACCCCCTATGTACCCTCTTTTGGGATCAGGATAACCTCTCATGTGCCCATTAATCTCATAGAACGTTAATCATTTCCCAATAAATTGGATGGATGTATAGGCCCCTCCCTTTAAATAATCCATAACTTTTTGTTCCATAAGATCATTATACATTTATTATATCATAATTTGTGAAAATTAAATGGTTTTTTATAAAAAAAATTATCATACCAGATCTCATAGAAAAGAAGCAAGTTTCATAATCATTTCATCAATTTATCATAGAATAACACATTTAAGAGGAACAAATTTCATAAAAATATTTTCATCATAATTATAAAACATCTAGAGAAATAATAAGGGTGGTATTATTGGATCATATCCTCAATAAATCTTAAGTAACCTCAAAGTATTTCATCTTATATGGAAAATTATTTTGAAAGATCACTTTGAATAGTTGTTTAGGAAAATAACATTTCCACTCTAAAAAAATTTATTTCAAATATAAATTTTTTTCAAATATTAAAAATATTCCATGAAAATAACCATGAAAATTTTTAATGTAAGCTTTAAATCATTGATCTGTCATGATGGAGGAAAATATTATTTATTTTATACAAGTTAAAATGAAGATTCCTCAAGCATTTTTGATAAAATGTTAAAAGATCCTTGTTTGGAGTAAAGAAAAGACTATTACTTTTAAATGATTTTGTAAAAATTTATTTAAAAAAACACTATATAATTGTAAAAAAAACTATTGAAAACATTTTTTAAAACATAAACATGGAATAAAAAAATTTACTGAAGAGAGAAATAAATATGATTTTTATTTAAAAAAATTATTTCAGTATCTTGAGAAATTAAATAAAGTAAAAAAAGAAAAAACATTTATTCTCCAAAAATACTACAGGATAATAAATTACATGAGTTTATTGAAGGATATATCATAATATTTCTTCATCGGGAGCGTAATCATAAACAATCTTGATAAATAATGAGATTGTAATGTAAAATATTTACCACTTGGTAATGTTTCAATCACAAGCATGATGAAATAAATAACCTTATATGTATATGAAAATCCCAAAAAAAAATAATAATAATAATATAAAACAATTATTGGAATTATATACACCAAAAAAAATAAACAAGTGGTGAATATGGCATGTATCCAATGGAAATAAAAGTGAGATGAAAATCCCAAACTACAAGTCTTAAATTTCATCATAAACATTTCAAAATACTGTATAATAAATCTAGGTTTATTATATATCTATTAAAAACCCATAATAATATATAAATAATACCATATATGATTTACTTGTGACCATTTATTTCCTATTTATTAACAATTTCTTTGTTAAAATCACGTTTCGAGTAAAAACTACTTTGTTTTCATGTATGTTTTGGACTATATTTTAAATTCTTTTACATTGATAATGGTTCTATAATATCAAGACTATTAATAATAACATAAATATAATATATATTCATTATAAATTTATTTAGATTAATACATGAAATTTATATATATAAAATGAATTATATCATTCCTAGAGATGGTAAGTTGTACGTATGCATGAACGTTATTTCCATTTTATTGGTGGACAGAAAAAAAGAAATGTAAATATTAATTATAATTTTAATGATACTTTTTATACCATATATATAATAATAATTCATCAAATATACCATAATTACTATCCATGTCAAAATAAAATTAAAAACATGTCGCGTCGCTTTGTGGAGCCGGTAGTCCACACGTACGCATCGGTGAATTTATCATTTTTGAACAGATTGGAAGTTAAGAAGGTATACATGATATTATAATTAAATTAATATAATTATGTAATAAATATCACATAAATATGTAAATTACATCATTATATACAACCATTAGAGGTGGTGATGGAAAAATATTTACATCAGTTCGCAACGTGATTGTCCTCCACACACAAGATCAATGGTTTTGTTTCCCATTTTATGGAAGAGGAGATACATATTGGTTATTAAATTATAATAATAATATATTATTATTTTTTATATACTTATTTTATTATATTATCATAGGTGAAGAGTATTTTAAGGAGATGGATGAATAAATATAACAAAAATTCTCAGTTAAGAATGATGCCTCTTCTTCAGACAACCTCCTTAGGTTTGCACCAAAAGCCTTATTAGCAGGATTTCCAAATCAAAATGAGGCCTCTAGAAAATTGGTATATAAGTAATGAAGATATTTTTGGTAGTTATTGGTTTAACCAAAATGATTTTGTAGTGTGATGTCCAATAAAGAGGGGTTCCCTTTTATAAGTGGGGGAGAGAACACACTTGGATTTTTTGAAAAGAAAATTTTATACCCACATTTTACATAAGACAAAAGGCTCCAAAATGGATCCTTATAAAACTTTAGATGAGATAATATCTAAATATGGAGATTAAATATTATTCTTACTGGTTTTTGGTCATTTTAATGGTAATCATTTTAGTTTAACCCCCAGTAAACCCATTTTAACCTTAACCGTGGTAATTAATTTTTATTGTTTTTACTATTCATTATGACAAAAAACTAAGTCAAAATTATTATATAATATTAATTATTATGATTCAAAATATGAAATAAATTTTTAAAAATTAAATTTTTATAAGTGTCATGATTTAATTTAAAATTAAACATGCAGATGCAATGAAAAAACAGTCTTCCAAAGAAAAGGTTTTCATACGTATAGAAAGTTATAACACCAAACATCAATATTAAATCGATTAAATTGAACTAAATTGGATTAATTATTATATAATTAAAAAAATTAATTTCAAAACCATCTAAAAAAAAATTTAACTGGTAAATTATTTAAATGAAAATTTAGTTTTTAGTAAAAATCTATATTTTTTCACTATTCATTAAACATTAAACTTTTCAGAAAAATCCCAAAAATTCACCGTAAACTAATTTTGATATTTCGATTCCAAAAATTAATTTCATTTTTTGAAATAAATTTTCTAAAAGTATAATTAATTATTTTTTTTTTCAAAAAGCAATTAAAATAATTATTTTATAAAAAATCATTTTCGAAGCATATAAAGACTTTTTTAAAAAAAATAAGTAGCTATTTATCAGTATATTTTATTTATCTAAAACCTTTATACTTATTTTTTCAAAATTTGGTTATTCTTATTCATACTTCCAAGTATAATTGGAAGGTTATAACAGACTTATTTAAAAAATAATATTAATAGTATATCAAAGTTCATTAAAACTCGATGTTACATGTAATGCAAGCAATAAAAGAAATTAAATTTAATTGAAAAAAATATATATTTCTTAAAATCTTGGGAAAATAAAAAATAATTACTGGTATAGTGTGTTTGAGGGACCTAAATGGTTGATGATTGTTGGTGGGAATAAATGATCATGTTTGAGGAAGTCTTCACGGTTCCTGTGGATGTAAGTGTTTGATGGATACTATGGTGAGTCATAATTGTGGTTCGGTAGGAATGCAAGTTCCATGGTTTACATTCGGAATGACATGTAGGAGAACCTAACCTATGATTTGGGGAAGGTCATAATAATACATGCATGTAAGAGGCTGATATTCAATTATGAATGAGAGGTACCCTTTTGCAAGTATCGATTAGCGGTGGTCAGGTGTGAGCTAGGGGAGCCAACCAATGGATCAAGGCAGGCACCATTGTGTAGGGATCTTATGATAGCAAGTATATTCATAAGATGTTTTGGGGAAAATGTACTTCTTAAGATAGTTCAGAGGTGAACCCTTTTTTAATCACTTGATTTAGGGTTTGGATATGTTTTGTCTCATGATTCATGGGGTGAGACTCTATTTTGTCAATTGATTTAGGGTATAACACTACCACAAATACAGGAAAGGGAAGCACTAAGTTTTTATCAGCGCTAATCAAAAAGTTCTAATAAAAGGGGGTCTTTTATCAGTTCTAGAAAAAAGTGATGATAAATCTACCATTTATCAGCATTACTATTAGCGCTGATAAAGGTCCCCCATTATCAGCGCTAACAAAAAGTGCTAATAAAACAAAGACTTCATCGGTGCTAATAATAGATCAGATAAAAGTTTTTAATAAAAAATATTATTAATTTATATGAAAATATTTTAGTTATATTCAAAAATATTGGTTATATGTATACATTAAATAAAAAACGGATGTTTATTATGTTTATTATGTTTATTATGTTTATTATATTTAAGTTTTATTTATGTTTATTATGTTTATTAGTTTTAGTTATATCTTTATTATATATTTATTATACTATATGTTTATAATATTATATATAAATACTTTTTAATATATATATATACCAATACTTATTATATATATAAATAAATTTATGTTTCCAAATGAATGTGTCAATTGATGCATAATGGACATTCATATTCATCTCATGAATATGTTTATTGTTTACCCTAACATTGGCCATATATATTATAGTACTATATATGGTGTATTCATTCATTTCCTATATATATGAATTTTTATGTACTCATAAATACTTAAAATCATGATAAATATATTTAAATAAACAACAAATGTATTTATTATATTTAAAAATATAAATATATTTAGTTATAAATAATTATATATTTTAATATATATTAAATATAATTATAATTAAATATAACTAGTTAAATATAAAAATGTTTGAATAATTATAAAATTAAAAAATATTTTTAAAATAATAAATATATATTTATGAATACCTTTGGAATATATTTATTTATAAATATATGTCTTTAATGAATATATACACAGACACAAACATGTATATATATTTAAACACATATGAAATTAAAATTAAAATTAATATATAAATTTATTTTAGATTCAGTAGTATATAAATATATATATTTATATTTATTTATTTAATTACAATTTAAATGATAAAATTAAAATAAATATATTTTTTATATATATATTTATTGTAAATAAATTTATTGTAATTCTATAATTATTTGAATATAAATATTTATTTATTTAAATATATCATGAAATTATAAAAACATATATATTTAAATAATTATTAAATTATAATAAATATATTAATTATATATATTTAGAAAATTATAAATGAAATAAATATATTTTTATTATATATAATTATGAATAAATGGTATGTTTTATCAGTGTTTTTCAATTTAGAACTGATAAAACATACATTTATCATTGATTTTTACTAGCTCGGATAAATGTTTCCCCTGATTTTATAAATGAACCATACCTATGTCCCCTTCCTTCTGCACCCCTCAAGCTCTCACAAAAGCCAAACCCGGTGCCACTTGATCCTCCTCTTTCTCTGCTACTTCCCCCTCCTCCTCCCCTTCCACTGTCGTAGCCGTCAACTCGTCCTCCTCCTCCTCCTTTGCAAACTACTACTCCTCCTCCTCCTTTGTCGTCGCTGCTACGAACGCATCCTTTGGCTCCTCCACTGTTGTTTCCACCTCTTTCTCCTCCTACACTACCACTACCGCCTCCTTATCCTCCTTCATCACCGCTGCCTCCGTTGTAGCCTCTACCACTGACGATGCCGCTGCTGCTACCAGTAAGGGTACTCTCCCTTCTAGAGTAACTTAATTACTTCTTCTTTTTCTTGAAATAATAATAACTGTCGATGTTTGTTTTTTCTCTTGGATTGGTTTTTCTAGATTTGTTTCATACTTATTCTCAATGTTTTTTGATATGATGCTGTGGTATTTTGATCCATATTGAGTGTATAGGTGATTTTGGGGTCACCTTGATCTCTCGGTGTGAAAATATGAAAAAGAAACCAAGTTTCATGGTTAGATTGCACGGTCTATAAAACTATTTACACCCAAAAGAATTTGGTTTTATAACCATTGTGATGGTTTTTTCATGGTTAGTTCATTATTATATAACCCAGGTGGTCAAATCATGCACAATTATTCTTCCCCCTATATTTTTATTTTTGGATCCCTTGTACTTTTCATTAATTTCAAGGGTTCCTACTATTGGTGTGTGGTTGATTAAGGGACTTTTATGGTGGTTTTACATTGTTGGGTGATGTTTAAATTAATTATTTGGTCCTAGTTTTGTGGTCTTGTGTTTTGAAAATTTGGTTTTATGTTATAGAAAATTTTATTTTTTAGATAAACAATTTAATTTTTGTGTTCATAAAATATTTTGAAATGGAATTATTCTTCTTCATTTTGAATTGGGAGATTTTTTTAATATAATTTTTTTTAATGTGTCTTGGTTTTTAAAACTAGGCATAATGGTTTCTTTGTAAGAGATATTTTGATTATCTTAAAGTTTATAAAAGTTGTTTGAATTCATTATGGAAATGTAAAAAGAAATTATAATTGATATAAATGTTTTTTAAATGATTTAAATATATTAAAATTATTATAAGTTAAAGTGGGTTTTTATTTTTAATTAAAATGAAATATTTTCAAATAAAGTGTGTGCTTTGGGTGAAAATATTTCTTAGACTCTTTTTAAATGTGATAATCTTAAGGAAATTGATTTTTGTAAGTGTTCAAATTTTAGTGAATCATTTCTACAATGGGTTGGATTGTTTTAAAAGAGTTTATGTCTTTGAAAACAATTAATAATAAACTTTTATATAGGAGGTGTTGTTTAAATAAGAATGAACATATTTAAATAATTTTTTGTATGTTTTGGGCTCAATAAATTTTATGTATTTGATTTATTTACTTGGTGTGAAATAAGATTATTTGTTTTATCTTGTGATACAGGAATGGGATAATTTCATATTTACTATTTTGTATTTTATCCTCTCATAAATGTGTTGATAAGATGTGAAGAAACATCCCTTAAGGTGAATTTTTTTCATGAATAGGTATATCTATTTGTGTTGTGGGATTTACCCAAACATAAGATGTGGTGGTGAATCTAGATCATCTTTTTATTTAAGGTTTATTAAATTTACATCCTTTCTTCCACAGTGATTAAGATCCTCCTAAGGTTGTGAATTGGTTAGGTTATTTTCTAAAATCTCTTGAGTTGAATTACCCAAAGTGGTTTGGGTTCATTATTTATTTTAGAATATGTGCTCATTGATTTAGAATGTCTTGAGGCTTTGAGGTAAATTTTATGTTATGTATTCCTTGTTGTTTTTTGGTTCCTCTTACCTAAGGATTTGTTTATAGAGGTTGTGAATATTATTTAGTATTTTATGAATCATTTTTTTTATCTTCTAGGGTTCACCATGAGATGGTTCTCTCACGATGTGATGTCCAAGATCACCACTTTCCTTCAATTTTGTGACCCAAGGTTATATTCACAGCATAAGTATATGGTAGGAACTACATAAGGGTAGACTCTAATTACAAATACTTCATATGGGTTACCAATGAATTTAAATGATATGGAAGGGTTTCATTTGAGTTTTTTAAGGGTACGTAGGTTCTATAAATGGATTATAATGAGATGTAGAAGAAACCCTCTCATAAATATGGAATACCACAATTATGTCAGGAAATAATCCACTAATGAAATTTAAGCCCACACTATCCACGCTCGGTGTGGGAAATAGGTAGTATATGAACATTACCTATGTTATACAATAGCGCATAAAAGGATCAAAAGTGTTGGGGTTATAATGACATTTTGGACAATTGAGGAATCCCAAAAAATTGAAAGGTTGGTTAGGGAAAGACCCTAAAATAATGTCTTGATTTACATATATTTATAGTTACTTGAGTGGTAAGGTAGAGGGAATTTGAATTCTAGTAGAATAGAGGAGAGTGAAAAAATTATGCCATTGTGAATTGGGAACATCATGTGGTATGTTAGTACAAGTGAGGGTTAAACATTTAGAGAGGATCATTGTGAGAGTGTTAAGAATGGGGAGGGAACCCAATAAATGGGGATCTAACATAATGTATCAAGTATGGTTGTGAAGTTAGGACTTAAGTTTTTATATTTTAACATAATGTGTAAAGTGTCTCTCTTGGGATTTATGTCTTTTTGAACTGCCTAAGTGGATCTTTTAAAATGATTTAAGTGTTTTGAAATGTTTCTTAAAAAATTATATGTGTTAAACATTACTTTTTCTGGTTTTAAATAGCTTTAAAATGGTCTAAGAAAAGGAATTGGGGTTTTGAGAAAGGATGTTTGGAAATAATTGGTTTATTTTAAAAATACTCTGTTATTTTAAAGAGGAACATGTGTAAATGGATGGTTTTTAATTGGATTTCAACTGTGATTTTTAATGATATTTTAACTGTTATTTTCAAAGAGTGTGATTTTTTATAAATATTTTTTTAATGGGATTTCAGCTTTGTAAATGGTTTGTATAAATATCTCTTTGTTATTTCATAAATAGTTTTAAAACGAGTGTCTTATTTTAGCCTTGGTTAATTTTTATATCAATGTTTATGTATTTATTTTGTTAAATATTAATATCACCAAATAGAATAAGATGGATATGAATAAAGAATGGATGTATTTAAATCGTCTGAAAAAAGAGTATTAAGAGGGAGTGAAAGAGTTCATCAGGTTTTCAAAAGATCATGCATATGATCCTTCTCAAATCCTTTGTTCGTGTTTATATTGTTGTTATTCCGGACATGTTAGTCTAGAGGATTTGGAAGAACACATGATCTATCATGGAATACATCGAAGTTATAAATGTTGGAATAAACATGATGAAAATCCAAATGAAGCAAGTGAATGGGATAACACAGTATTTTATGGATCATTTGATATGATTACAAGTGTGGACAATAGAGAAGACTGTATCGAGGAAGTGATTATAAATGTGAATGATGATGAATATTATATTAAGGAAATGACAAGGCAGATGAAGATGAACTTTTTGATTACCCAAAATTGTTTAAGCAGTTAAATAGTTGTGCAAATACTCCATTATATGATGGTTTCCCTAAATATACAGCATTTTCAGCCATACTAAAGTTATATTATTTGAAATCAGGCAACAGATGAAGTGATGCCAGTTTTACAGAATTAATTTCTCTCTTGAATGAAATGATCCCAGAAGATAATGATCTCTCGATATGAACATACGCTGCCAAAAGAATATTAATCTCAATGGGTATGATCTCTGAAAGAATACATGCATACCTGAATAATTGTATACTATTTTACAAGGACCACAAATCATATAGTGAATGTTCAAATTCTTGTGCTTCTTGATACAAAAAAGATGAATCTAGTCCTACGAAATTTTCATGGTACATTCCAATCATTCCAAGGTTTAGGTTCCTATATGGAAGTAAGGATACTGTAGGGAAATAGACGTGTCATGCCGACAGAAAAAATAAATATGGAAAACTATGGAACCAAGGTGGACTCTCCTCATTGGAAGAGAATTGATCTAGAGTATCCTGACTTTGGAAACAAGCTAAGAAACCTTTATCTTTAATTATCTATAGATGGAATGAATCCTTTTGGTTTTCAAATAATCACTTACAGTTCATGGATGGTTATGTTGGAAAATTATAACTTTCCACCGTAGTTAGGCATGAAATGAAAACGCATCATGTTATATATGCTTATATTAGGACCAAAACAATTGGTTATTGATATTGATGTTTATTTGGATCCATTGATAGAGGATTCAATTTTTTTTGGGATTTAGGTGTTACAATGTATGATGATCACAGAAATAAAGATTTCACATAGAGATCCATGTTGTATGGGATGATAAAAGACTTTACAGCTTATGGAAATTTTTCAGGACTTAGAATTCAAGGAACTCTTGGGTGTCCCGTCTGCAAACATGGAACACAATCAATTATGTTTAAACATTCATTGAAAACTAAGTTTCAAAGAGATCACATATTTCTAACCCAATGACATAAGTACCAATCATGGATGAAATCATTCTATGGAAGTTCAGAAGAACGTATATTAGCATCTCTACTAATAGGTGATCAACTGTTTGAGAAAGTTAACAATGTGTACACTGCTTTTGGTAAACCATTTTCAAAAAACCTTACGAAAACAGTTTGGAAAAAGAAATCAGTTTTGTTTGAATTACCATACTGGAATTATTTTTATGTTAGACATTTTCTTGATGTTATGCATGTTGAAAAAAAATGTATGTGATAGTGTCATCAGAACATTGTTAAATGAACCCATAAAAACAAAGTATGGAATTAAGGCTAGGTTTGACATGGTTGGCATGGGAATACAAGAAGAGTTGGCACCAGTGAAGGGTGAAAATGATCATTTCTTCCTCCAACTACTTACACTCTTTCCAAGAAGGAGAGATCTTGGTTTTTAAACTTCATTAATGATGTAAAGGTTCCATCAAGGTATTCATAGAATATCAAGAACATTGGTTCAGTTCATAATTTAAAGTTAAAAGGTCTGAAATCACATGACTTCTACATTTTGATGGAAGATTTAATTCCTATAGATTTACATTGCATTTTGGCCAAGAATGTTCATAAAACATTAACTAAGATATGTTTCTTCTCCAAAGCTATATGTAGAAAATTTATAGACCTGGGGAAATTACCGACTATGGAAAGAGAAATTGCCTTCATATTATGTGAATTGGAAATGTTTTATCCATCGACATTATTTGATATAATGTTTCATTTGATGGTTCCCTTGGTGAGATATATTTGTCTATGTGGTCATGTGCACTATATATGGATGTACCCCATTGAATGGTATATGAATATTTTGAAAGGGTATGTTAAAAATCAAATTCTTATAGAGGGTCGTATTGCGGAGTGAAATATTGTTGAGGAATCAATTGAATTTTTTCTAAATACCTATCTGGTGCGAAAAGAATTTTTCTAATGAAATCTCAACACATTGGGAAACTTGCAGATGAAGGAATTTCTAGAAATAAGGTTTTCACAATCAATATTACAGATCGAGAGTAGGGAAACCTTTATGTTTTGCATAATATTTTAGATGTTGACCCATATGTTGAAACCCACAAAGAAATTCTTAGTCATTCGAATCCATCAAGGGATGAAAATGGATATCAAATAAACATAATAAATAGTTTATAGGATGGTTTTAAGACCATATTTTTAGGAGTCAGATGAAAATCAAGACTCAATTTTTGAACGGCTTTGATGGATAGCCAAAGGAATAAGTTTGTACATATTATTTTACAATGCTTATGTAATTAATGGTTATACATTCTATACTATTGAATATGATAAATATAGTACCAGACATAATAGTGGACTTACACTTGTGGATGAAGTGATGCATGTTTCTTGTGATAAGGACATAAATCCAATTTACACAAATATGTCATACTTTTCCATCATCAAAAAAATATGGGAGTTGGATTATACGACATTCTGAGTGCAGTTTTTCAATGAAAGTGAGTTTATAGTAGAAGTGTTGTTAAAATAGATGAGTTGGGATTTGTAAAAGTTTATTTTATTAAGGAAGGTTACAAAGACAAACCATTTATTATGGTAGCATAGGAATTACAAGTATTTTATGTTCCATATCCTGCAAACCAAAACTAGTCAATTGTTCTGTTATTGACCAAAACCACTGAAGAGTCAGATGAAAATTCAATGGAGGATGACCCTTTAATTAGGACATTGAAATCATTTCATATCAGTCCTAGTGTAGACTTCATTTTGTATGTCTGATTAGACCACAATGAACAGATTTGGATAGTTGATAGAGGGGTAAAATCTCTTCAACCATTAAAAAAAGAGTTCAATAGTTAGGTTATTTTTTCTAATATACATAATTTTGATTTATGTTAATATTTTTTTATTTCAAATTTTATTTTATCCAAATTAAATATTAAAAAATTATAGATAATGACTTATGCACATGATGATGCTCCCAATCCCCAGTCACAACAGGTTTCTCAACTTGTTGTTGCTCGTAGTACAGACAAAAACAGGTTTCTCAACCTATTGCCTTGTGTTAATATCATTTATCTACCACTTTTATGTTATCTAAATTAAATTTTAAACCACTTATATATATAATGACTTCTTTACATGATGATTCTCCCAATTCATAGGCACAATAGGTCTCTTAACCTGCTGTTGCTAACAGTGTAGAGAAACAACAGGTTTCTCAACCTGTTTTTGCTCCCAGTATAGAGGTAAAACCACCATCTGCACATGCCAATTCTAGCCCTCTGGATTAAGAGGAACATATTTATGATATTTAATCTAATGAAATGAAAGGTGATGAAACATTGGTGGCACAAAAAAAGAGTTTCGTAGTCTAATGATATTATAAAAATCATTAAGGCTAAAGAGAAAGGATTCAAATACGATATTGGATAGAATAAACAGGGCCAAAATTTTAACTCCAACAAGACCATGTTCAGTATTTACATTGGAATCGTCCCTCGACAACATGTGGAAATTGATCTAACTTCATGGAACCATGTTATGTCTGAGATTAATACACTGATGTGGGGAGATATTATGGTAACATTATGATATCATTTTTTTAATTTAAAAAAAATTAAATAATGAAACATTTACTTATACTTCGTCATCTCTTGCAGAGTGAATTTATAGTAGATGAATCCCAAAAATACTATGTATTTAGGGTTTCTAGATATATTCACAGGGGTTTCCACACAATTATAAGGAAATTTCTTCTTAAAGATGCTGAAGGGAAAATAAAACTGCACCTCCATTTTATTTATGCACACCTGATAACCCAAGAATTGTGGGATATGTTTACTATCCATTGTGTGAAGTAGTATTTTTAAGTAAATTGTGTCTGTTAATATGTTGTTTGATGGTATGTTTATTCATCACTTCTATTGATAGTGTTTTATTTATTAAACAACAACTGAGTGATGAAAATAAACAACGGGCATCAAAACCAGTGTAAACCTACCATAAAGTAAGGATGGGGTATGAATCACTTGAAAAAAAATTGGTACATATTTTAAATCTACCATAATTATTTTATGTGACATAAAACAACAAAATAACTATATTTTTTTTGTTTATATACATCTTGAAGTGTCCAAATCCAAATCCACTTTCGTCTTACTCTATATTCTATAGAAGAAGATTCGTGTAACTAAAGATGCGAAACTAATAGATGAAAACACACAAAAAGTGTGGGAAACATGTGTAAGTATGACATAATAAAATTTTATTTGGAATTAAAATAATATTACATAAAAATGATTAATTATTTTCCTATATTTTCTATCTAACATAGTCACAAGAATAAACAACACCCACACTGGATGCAGACATACTTCTAGTGGCCTTCAAGTGGCCAGAAAAGTATGGCAACGTCAGAGGTGCGGGTTTTGTAGGGAAACCCTAAAAAAATTATAAGAATTAAAATAAGAGGATAATAAAAGTGGATAAATTAAAAATATTTGAGAAATATTTGATATACTTGAAGAACAATTCAAATGGAAAATAGAGATGATATAAAGTTTGACGGAGGAGGCAAAAAGAAGAAACAACACAAGAACAACCTGCGCATGAAGATCCCGCCCCACCCCCCACCAGTTTTGAGGTAAATAATTCCCCTAAAAAACAATTATTAACTAAGGTTTCCAATTTTATAATAATTGTTTTTGAGAAATGTGAATCATATAGAGACTAGACACTGATACCTTTCCTGTATTGATATTCTATAGGGTGAAAATGACTATGATTTATATATATCAATACCCACTCATCGCCTTGTAGTGAAGGATACAGTGATCAATATCTAGAATGACATGGTACACAATAAACCACTTCTGAAAGGTCATGTCATAGCTTTGATTACTGTATCCCTAGAGATGAGCACTGAGCTATCTATTCCAATTGAGGAGGCCGATATTCATACAGTCAAACAAGATCATGGAACATTCATCGCATGGCCATCACATCTTGTAAAAAAACATGTCAACAAGAGGTATTAATTTCCAAATTTAATTTTCAATCTAAACCATAAACATTTAATGAAAAAAGGTCTGAACCGTTTCATGTTATTACATATGGACAAAGGGAGGTGGGTGAATCAAAATATTGCTTCAAAACCATCTCAAGGATCAACCAACCGATCAAAACGATCTACCCAAATCACTTTAGCCCCCTATTCTATATCCACATTTATTATCATCAAAGGATTATGTGGATATCAAGTTGAAACATGGTGGTACTCACATAATTTATTTTGAAGAAAATATGTATAGAGGGGAAGATCCATACTTTATTGGTGTTACGAGTGAAACCAAAATCATCAACTATGAATGGTTAGGCGACTTAGTTGTAAATTTATACATGAGGTATTTTTTCATGATTTTATTTTCCAAAAGTTGATATAATATGTTAACTATGACTAAATACATTTTAGATTTTTCACAGGTGTATATATGAAAAAAAAAATTGAAGGGATTTCACCATGAACATAAATTTTAACTTGTTAGTCCTCACATCACCTCTTCAAAACAAAAAGACATAACATCCAAGAAAGAGGGTGAAATAGTGGAAATCCTACTCAAATAATTTAACATAAAAATTACAGCTGACAGACACTTCTTAATACCAATGATGCAGGGGTAAAACTATAAAATGTAATCATATAAAATATATTTTAATTTCTTTAATTACTTATTCTTTTTTGTTCATTTAGGAAACATTGGATGTTCATTATGGTTAATTTGGATACTTTATATATTTATTTTATGGATCCAATGCATGGATATCAAACAAACTGACCACCCATGATGGTGTTTGAAAATATTTAATACACTACATCCAACATTTTATAACTAAACATCCAGTTATGTAAATTATATTATCTCTTAATGAGGATTATATTTTGATAGGGCAGTGTATGAATATCATCTACATCATGGAATGAGGCTAGGGGAAAAGGGCAAGCAACCTCAAAATTACTATAAATGTATAAGTATGAGGGTATATATAATAATATTTCACTATCCAAACTCATATTAAAAAAATTAATTATTTTTTTAATGTTTTTGAAGTTTCTGAAACAAACCAATGGAAAATATGGTGGTTATTATGTTTGTAAATTTATTAGAGAGATCATATTCCATGAAAAAATAGAATTCTTAAAGTTGTATATTAGGAGATAGTCATTATTTAATTTAAAATATTTGTTAATCCTTTGTGTATTTATATTTTTTCAGTACTACCATGACTTCTGAAAATAGTAATATTCACAAGACGATATAGAAATTCTTAGAAATGAATGGGTATCATACCTGATGGAATAATGTATAAAAATTGCATGAATTTGGTAAACTTCTAAAATAATTACAAATTTTATAACCATGTCTACTTCCTCTTTCTCTTTTTTTATGGTAATGAGGTGATTTGTATGGCCTAAATGCCCTGCTGAAAATCATGGCCTTTGGTGGTCCTTATTTGCACACTAAATGAATTGCATGTTGGTTAGTTTTTTAAAAGAAATTGGTGGTCCCCATTTTTAGGGTATATGTGTTGTTGATAAAACACAAAAGATAACGAGTATCCAGAAGGGATTTTCCCATCCCTTGGGTTTTTTTTGATGTCTTGAGACCTAATTGGCATAGGATCTTACTCCACTCTTATATTTTTCAACAACGAGAAGGATTTTTCTCCAAAAAACATTGATTCAATCTGCAACACTAGAAGTTCCCTTATTTAGTCAACCTAGTAAAGAACTAACTATCATATATTCATTTGGAGGTCCTGAATACATGAAAATTGTTTCTTCACTGGGTTTAATAAATCTATTTTACAGAAGGAGGATTTGATTCCATTTCAACCATACAAGGATCAATGGTTTTTCCATAATCATTCTAAACTAGGTAGATTGAGCATATTGAGCACGTGAGATCTCTTTTTTAGGTTTCATAGGCAAGGGAGTATTGTTTTTTAGGATGAAAAATGTACTTAAAATTTGTTATGAAACTTTAGTACAATGATCCATGAGTCATTTGTGACATATAGGAATCAACAACACCTCAATCTGACGCACAATGTCACTGGTATGACTCTAAATGTATCTTTATTTAAAATTGGAATTAATTCAAGTAAAAAAACACAACTAGAATACTAAAAATGAGGAAATGAATTATTATTGGTTTGATATTTTAATAAAATGATCTGTCAGTCATTTTTTATGTGTAAAAATCAACCGCACCTCAATCTGATGCACGGTGTCATCGATATGACTCCAAATGTGTCTTGTTATTTAAAATTGACATTAATTTAAGTAGAAAAACATAACTGATATAATAAAACCCAAGTAAATTCATTATGATTACTTTGATACTTTAGATAAATATTCCATGAGTCATTTTTGATGTATAGGAATCAACCTCACCTCAATGTGATGCACCATGTGATCAGTTTGACTAAAAGTGTCCATTATGAGTTTATAGTGGACATTTTAGCTCAAAATATGTCCCCCATTGAAAACCAAGCTAACACACTCCAATTTTATTCCATATTAAGGACAAAAAATTTAAGTCCTTTTTATGTGTATGAAGTAGTATCATATCCAACTGATGTACGATGCGACCGATATAACTCAAATTTTATGTTTTCAGTTTGAAAGGACATTTTAGTAAAAAACAAAACTGCCATATTGAAAACTAAGGAAATGCATTTTTATTATTTTGATACTTATGGACAATGATATATTAATAATTTTTAATGTGTAGGAATCAAAAACACCTCAATCTGACTCATGGTGTCACCATTATGACTCCAAATGTATCTTCTTATTTAAAATTGACATTAATTCAAGTAAAAAAACACAACTAACATACTGAAAATGGAGAAAATTTGTTAGTTTTGTTTTTATAATTTAGGAAAATTATCAATGAGTCTTTTGTGATTTTTAATAATCAACCCCACCTCAATCCAACAAACAGTGTGATCAGTTTGACTAAAAGTGTCCACAATTAGTTTAAAATTTAAATTTTATCTCAAAGTGTGTCACTCACTTAAAAATAATAAAACACACTCTGATTGTCTTCAAAATTAATGAAATCAATTCAATGGTTATTTTTTATGTGTATTAAGCAGTCTCACGTCAAACTGACACATGATGTGAATGGTATGACTCAAATTGAAATTTTTTGGTTTGAAAAGACATTTTAGTAAAAAAACACAATTAACATACTAAAAACCAAGGAAATGAATTCCAACTATTTTGATACATTAGGATAATGATTAATTAGTCATTTTTGACATATAGGAATCAATCGTACCTCAATCTGACGCACAGTGTCTCCGGTATCACTCCAAATGTGTCTTCATATTTTAAATAGACATAAATTCATGTAAAAACACAACTGACATACTAAAAACTAAGAAAACGCATTCAAAATGTTTTTATACTTTAGAGAAATGGTCCATGAGTCAGTTTTGATGTGTATAAATCAACCCCACCTCAATCCGATGAACAGTGTGACCAGTAGGACTAAAAGTGTCCACTATCAGTTTAAAATTGATATTTTAGCTCAAAACATATCACTCACTGAAAACCATGAAAACACACTCTATTTTTATTTAAAATTAATGAAAGAAAATATTCATTTCTTTGTGGTGTGTATGAAATTGTCTCATTTTAAACTGATGCACGATGTGACTAGTATGACTCAAATTACATGTTTTCGATTTGAAATGAAATTTTAGTAAACAAACACAACTGACATTCTAGAAACTAAGGAAATGCATTAAAAATATTTTTATACTTTATGAAAACTATATATCAATAATTTGTGACATGTAGGAATTAACAGAACCTCAATCTGATTCACAATGACATCGGTATAACTTCAAATGTGTCTTCTTATTTAAAATTGACATTAATTCAAGAAAAAAACACAAATGACAAACTAAAAACTAATAAAATACATTCAAGATGCTTTTATACTTTAAAACAATGATCCATGAGTCATTTGGGATGTGTATTAATCAACCCCAACTCAATCTGACGAACAGTGTGACTAGTATGACTAAAAGTGTCTGCAATTTGTTTAAAATTGATATTTTAGATCAAAATGTGTCACTAACTAAAAACCATGAAAACTCACTCTGATTGTCTTCAAAATTAAGTACAACAATTCATAATTCCTTTTTGACGTGTATGAATTAGTTTCCCATCAAACCGACCCATGATGCGACCTTTATGACTCAAATTGCGTGTTTTCAGTTAGAAATAATATTTTAGTAAAAAAAACACAACAAACATACTAAAAACAAAGAAAACGCATTCATATTGTTTTGATAATTTAGGAAAATGATCCATTATAAATTTTTGACATGTAAGAATCAACTCCACCTCAATACAATGAATGGTGTTACTGGTATAACTCCAAATGTGTCATTTTTTTTAAATTGAAATTTTTTTAATGTATTCTTCGTATTTATGTTTAATTTATTTCTTTATCGTATTACTAACATAATATTTGTTTTCTTATATAGGTGGAACCATTTTCTAGAGTTGGGATGATTTGTTCAGAGACTATTACTGTTGGAAGACATTTTTTAGAGGGGACCACAGATGTTAAAATATAAAACATTAATATTTTTATTTGTTTGCTGGATAATTGTAAATGTAATTTTATAAAACATTGTTCAAAATGTATATAGAAGTGTTTTTTTGGTATATTTCATGAGTGAATATTTTTGTATTCATGATGTCAATTTAATGTATATATAATTTTTTCAAACCTTTTTATGCGCTTCTTGTTTTTTCATCATTTGAATCGTGTATGTGGGTCTTTGTTATATACTATGGGTGGTTATTTTTTAGAAGGTCGTTGCTGGTTTATACAGGTTATTTTTGCTCATTTGGTGATTTTGGTTTTCTATTTGGGTGATGTTTATTTTTTTCATGTTGTTGGGTGTTTTATTATATAAACAACACACCTAGGTAGGTAATCCTTTATCACTGATTTACGGATCGTTGATAAATGGGGTCCCCCTTTAATAGCGACTCTATTATCAGCACTCTTTAGGCACAAAAAAGGCCTTTTTTAGATCTCATAAAAGCATTTTTTGTGGTAGTGTAAATCTATTTTTTCTCATGATTTAGGGGGTGAATCATGTTGTGAAACATGATGAAAGTGTTTTATTGGGAAAATGGTTTTAGGAAGCATGTGAAGTTTGTACCATGGATCGGGGGAATGAGCGGGATCCAATGTCTAAGGTTATTAGAGGAAAATACTGCTTAAGAGGCTGGTGTGTCTTGTAAAGAGTTTCCAATGCATGTCTTATGAATTCAATTGATTAAAGGGCCATATGGAAGGGTATATCCTCTCAATCAAGTGTTGCGAAAATGTAGTAATCTCTAAGGAAGGATCTATGAGAAGGAGTTAGATATTCATACTAAGAAGCTGGGTTCTTTAAGAGAGATCCCTATGAAGACTTCTTGAGTAAAATAATCCATTATATGGGGTTTTTTTAACACCCCTTTAATTTTTAGGTGTTTTTTGGTTAGAATTTTTAGTCTAGACATGTGTAATGAGGTCTTTTCTAGCTATTAGAGGTATCAAGGTTTCTTGAGAGTGAATTTGAGAGTTTCAAGAGAGACATCTAGATAACTGGGAGTTAGAGGTGGGATTTCATGATGTCAAATATAGGTTCACATCATAAAATTTTGTGTTGTGGCCCCAGGGGGTGTTCTTTCTCAAATCACATAGCATGAAACAAGTTTTCACACCATTAAATACTTTTATGATATTTTTTATGGGGTTGCTTGGTCTTTTCTCCACAAATCACAGCTTAATCATACTCCCTCCCTTTCTCAAACCATTTCATGGGATTTTGATTCTAAGAGGCTTCAATGGGAGGTTTTTGTATCCCTCTTTATCATCCCTTCAATGTTTTTATGTCATACATCCTAAAGGTCCTCTTTTTGTAATTTTAACCCCATACAACCCTTATATCTTGGTTTTTCTTGGTTTTTTATTTTTTCCCTTTTCTGAAAAAACCTATTCTCTAATTTTGGGACTAATTTTAGGGATTTTTCATGTTGAGTTTACTCAAAGTGGTGATTAAAGGTGTTTTTTTTTTGGCCTAAGGTAGGAAGTATATTACCATTTTATAGTTTTTCATAAAGTTGTATGTGATTTTTTGAATGTCTCTATGAAATTTTTTTATGTGGTGTTGGATGGATCTTCATACTCCATATAGATGTAGTATACTCGTTAGATAGAGAGCAGAAGGTTACTGCTTTATTAAAGTGGTGATTTTACATGGTTTCATGGGTGACATAGGAGTCATCTACCTGGGAAAAATGACCTTATAAAAGTGGTTTAGAATACAATATTTGGGATAAATGATGTATGGGATAGGTTTGTGTTTCCCATTACTTGTGATATGGTTTTTTGATGCATATTATTCATTATATTAAACATAATGATATAACCTCCGAACACCCTTTTTGGTTGGTCAATGTGTATGTTTGGACCACTCAAGAATCCATGGGATGTGTTAGTTTCTATCAGATGAGCTCCCAATAACCCTCAAGATAGGTTGGTGTGTAATATATGGACTCTTAATAACCTAAAGGATAGTTTAGTGTGCCTTAGATGATCTCTTTGAGTGGGAAATTATGTGTTGTGGTGATCGATGAGGCTATGACCAGTGGCATAGGAATAGATCATGGGTTATATCTTGCTATCATAGTTTTAATGGACTATCCTTCTAGTATGAATCCAAATTAGATAGAACTGAGTTACATGGTGTCCTGGTTAGCACACAATGTCCTAGTGGTTTATGTGTTTACTAATGTATTTATTTTACTATCGATGAATCCACCTTTATACCATGTTGAACTCATGCTATGGGCTTTTTAGTGGTGTCCTACTGACATTATGCTCACACCATTCACATACATCATGGTGAACATATAGTCTTCATGTTCATGGATCTATATAAAGTAAAGGGGTCTTATGATAGAATTTCTTGTAAGAGATGGTGTATTGGGATGGGTGCAATATTGGGATATATGTCAAGATATATGGGGTTTTTTCCTTTTTATTATGTGTCAATTATTTTCCCTTGTACATTGATCCACCATGTATGGGGATCATTTTTGGTATTCAATAACTATGTATACTGTATTCTGTTTGTTTTATCATGTTATAATGAATATATTTCTTCCACTTACTATTCCATTTTTTAATTCAATTTTATTCAAATTTTCTTAATACTTATTTGAATGATTACTCTGAAAGGAACCTGATACTAAGGTGCTGGTCTCATCATGTACAATTTGGTCCCTCTTCATTAGTTAGTATCCTCTCATGTACAAGGATTTCTGTATGTTGTCATATATAATCCCCACATCCCGGATCAGTTGATCCTATTTGGGGCATTAAAAACACGACTTTGAAGCCTAAACCCCTCATATCATTCTCTATTATACTCAATATATTATATTGATTGGATAAAAATTTTCTAAACTCATTCATGTTATAGTATAAAATGAAATATTGGGAAAATTATAACAATGAATTTAAAATGTATTCTACAGCCATATCATGCCTTAAAGGAGACACCATCCTCTCCAAGTCATTGATGTACCAAAACATATTGTGTACATGAGTGAAGATATAAGTACCTTGATGTATCTTACACTGAAACAGTGCTTTTAAAACATCATATGTCTCATGCCTTGCCTATTATTAATAGATCCTTTTTTGGTTATCTATTATCTCAAAATCATATATATTCTCTTGTTTATTTTCAATATTGGGAACCATCGAAATAAAAATCATTGTAAAGAAGTCTATAGAACCTTTAATATCCTTACCAAAGTTTCATTGATGTTATTGATGGTTTAAATTTGTTGTCAATAATGTTTGAGAATCATTATAGGCTATTGATAGGTTGTTTCATTTTTGTTAAATGTTTTCGAGGAGGACTAAAGATCCTTGATATGATCTCATGAAGCTCTGAGTATTTTCTGGAAGTCTGGAAATCCATGTAAGGGTCCTAAAATTATGTGAGGGTATTTAATTAAGGGAATACATGTTTGAAGTTTCATGTAAGAAAATTAGAAATTAAGTCATCTGTATGGGGGTTTGACCATGTAAGTGGATATAGAAACCATGTATGTGGATCTACATAAGTGGATTCAAAATGAATCTCAATCTAAGGGAATTATACATAGTATATATAGACCTAAATAAAGGAATTAACAGTTTTATATCCATGTAATTCCATCTAAAACATAGTATTGATCGACATCGGTGTATCCAAGGCAGAGGATCAATATGAGTAGATCAATGAAAATGGATCATTTATCCTTACATGGTTACTGATTTTTTAAAATTAAAATTTTCTGAAGAATCCAAACCCAATGATACTGGAGTTGTTCATCATTGTTTCAAACATTAAAATAACTTATGACACTAGCTGAGTGATATTACTTTTAACAACATTCCACAAATAACATTATCAATCTATGAGAATGTCTATTTGAGTTATAAGTGGGTCCAAAAAGATTATCTAATGATTAAATTCCATAAAATATTTATGGAATCTAACTATGATGATGTTGTGAAGTTTAATTCATATAATCAGTTTCAATTAGTGTTTTAATAATTATAACTGATTTTTTTTAGTTTTTATATTCAATATATGAGTTATAAAGTGATTTGATGAGATATAATGCTCTATTTAATGATCCTAATTAAGAATATGAGTTCGATAATATTTGAATGAAATGGAGGAGATGGTTATTTATTGAATTTTAAAATTCATTATTTGTGAATTATTTTCTAAATAACTTATTTGATGAGTTTTCTCAAAGAACTTATTTTCTCAGTTAATTATAAATAAATAAAGGGTGGTTGTGGTACATTACTTGAGAGATAAATTAAATCAAATTTTAGAATATTCTAGGATTATGGTGCATGGTTTGGAGCCTAATTGAAAGAGTAAATGAGAAGGTTCATGCTTTAAATTCCACTGAAAATATTATCTTAAATTATGGGATAGAAATGGATTTCTAGAATTAGATTAATTTTAAAACTATATGTTCTCTTAAATATTGGGAGTTTTTTTAAATATTGAGTTTGTAAACCATAGTATATGAGGGTTTATAACTGAGTATTCTAAGAGGAAAAAAATAAAGATCGAAAGTAAGCCTAGTTCTTGAAGTTCCAAAGAAATCAACTACATATATTTAAGCTTAAGGAATCTGGGAATAAAATCAGTGTTTTAGGTGTAAGAAAAAATCTACAATAAATTATTCATGGAGTGAGAATATTATTCCCGATCATCATGAATTC
Source organism: Viscum album (assembly GCA_963277665.1). NCBI lineage: Eukaryota > Viridiplantae > Streptophyta > Magnoliopsida > Santalales > Viscaceae > Viscum > Viscum album. Next base: position 389,544,700 of record OY728147.1, on the reverse strand, counting down.
TTATAGAGGAATATCATATCTCTTGATATAAAGAAATCAAATCTTTAAATATATATTTATCATTCTAATTCTACACCTTCATATGGTAATGAAAAATTTCATTGCCCAGTGTGAATCTTGGTTAGTACAGTTTTATACTATACATGTGCATGTAATCTTGAATTAACTTGTTCTTATAATGAAGAATCCATGATTATGATTAATAACCAATCATGTAAAGGATTTTATTTCCTATAAAGGGATTGAATCTTTTAAAAATAATTTTTTTTCTTCTACCTTCCATTTTATTCATGATTGAGTGAGAATAAAAATTAATATTTGGGTGAATTTTACTTTAATAGGTTATAGAGGTTAATTTAAAGTTAAAAGAAATTATAAAAAACTATTATTCATTGATTCACCCCCACCCCCCTCTTCTCAGGGGACAAAACCAATCCTAGGAACTTAAACTAGAATCAAATAACTATCCCTCTTTTAGATCCAATCAGGTATTGAGAATGGATAATATGAACTCTGTTAATTATAGGTTAGTTCCCATGTTTTATAGTAAGAACTATCATAGTCATAATATTATAATGTTTCCCTGTATTTTATCTATTATGTTGTAAGTGAGAAATTTACTAATTATTGATATTACACCTATTGATGAGAATACTCCAATGGCCTTTTCAAAAAAATACAGAGGTTGATGGTAAAACACCAAATTATTTACTTATTTCCTTATCATAAAAGTTGTACACAAAATAAATGGGACATCATAATACGAAAGATCAATGGGATAAATTTTAAAGCAGTTGTGAATGAAGTGTGAAAGTCAAGGAGTAAAACTTATAGATCTAGATAAACTGATTTGAAGACAATAAGATGGGTGATAAAGAAAAAATTTATGATTAATTTAATTGAGTGAATGAAATCATTAGAAATATTCAAGGGTTTGGTGAAAAGTTGGATGAAAAAAATTTACAATAAGATAATGTGAAGTTAATAGCTAATTTGTATTATAAAATATAAAATCTTGAGGTTAGAGAAGATATTTACCTTGATGAATTACATAATATTCTCATTTTCAAGGAAATGATAAAAACACCACCATTCAAGAAAAATATCAAATATTAATTCAGAATTTGTGGCCATGAGGAAGATAGAATTCAATGAAGATTTTAAAGTGAATCCAAGTGAATCTAAGGATGAAAAATATCAAATAAGCATTGCTCTTATATCAAATAATTTAAATACTGTAAACATAAAGAGTATTAGAAAGCTTACACATAGATGTTACAAATACAATAAAATTTTAAATTGTTCTCTAAAGTATCCAAAGAATAAAGTTAAAGTTTATTAATATAAAAATGATGAGAAACATCAAAGAAATAAGTCAAGTAAAATATTAAAATAAGTATCCAAATCTAGAGGAAGTGAGAAGATATTTCTATAACCAAGATAATAAATATAATAAAATATATAATGAAGATAATAATTAATCAAAAAGTGAATTGGAAAATTATTCTACTGATAAATTCATCAATTTCATGATTCATGTTGAAGAAGGGATTGATACCTCAAGTAGTGTGGAAGAAGAATCAAAACCAACTAAGTTGGAACACATATTGAAACATGAACTTGAAGGTTGTATTGACAAAAATACCATGATCAAGAAAGCAAGAAAACCACTGATGAAAAAAATAAGAATCTGATTGAATAGTAGAGTGAATATATCAAGAAATAGACATCCCAAGTTGATGAAATTAAGAAGTTCAAGTTGAAAGCTGATGAATAAGAAAATGTTGGTAAGGATCTTGCATTCAAATTTTTTTTGAAAGAATAATAGTTATCTAAGAAAAAATATTAGTGTCTTGTAGCTTAGAATAATATTTAAAATATTAAATAAGACTTCTAAAATCCTATTGAATTCAATGTTTAATACTCTAAAGTGACTAAGGGGACTTTTAGAAGTCATCAGGTCAAATCTACACCTGATAAAATTATTTATAATTATAATTTTCATAAAATTTCAGGTTCAAGATCAAAATATAGATAAGTTTAAACCAATACAAATAGGAATAAAAAATGCCTATATAATTAGATGAAAGGAGTGGCTCATAGTGTTCTTCTTCTCCTAATGTCACGACCCGGCCCTAACTAGGGCTCAAGCCACAACTACCCTAAGCCTACCTCCATAGGATAGGGGTGGAAATAGGTGTTGAGAGGCATATCCTATATGGGAGGCCTTTTCCAAATGTACCAGTATGCACACACCCGAACATATATATGAAAAAGTGAAGACTGACAATAATAAAAAGATAAAACAACTAGAAAGTAAACTTAGCATGAAAAGCATATAGGGTGTACAAGAGTACAAAAATGAAAACTGAAAAGTATAGAGTATAAAATACACACCTAACTAGAAACATGTCCCAACTAGAAAAAACTAGAAAGTAAATTATTAAGATAACTTAACTCCTTATCTCCATGTTGAAACCTTCATATGAGATCTAAAGCACCTAGTATCCATAAGCTCCTCTGAATTCACCATCAACTTATCCATCGTATGACTATGAAATTACATGTATAGGTAAATCCTATTAATGGGTGAGTATGTACAAACCTAGTAGGATGCCCTAAAAGTTAAAAGGGGTAAGTAAGAGACACAATTGTAATGGAAAGATAGTGGGTAGTATGTAGTGAACAACTCAACCCAAATAAAGAGTGTAAGCTAATCTAAACACAAGGGCCTCAAAAACATGTGTAGGTGTACTACACAATGAGTATTTTCCACCCATAGTAGGATATTAACCTCATCCAAATTCAAGGATCTCAACACGGTGAGTAGGTGGACTACCTTGCGTGTCTTTGAAACCCATGGAAAGAGAGTAACCAAATACAAAGACATAGATAAAGTGATATAAATATATGCTTAATAAAATAAGCCTAAATTATTGATAAAGGGGATATCCATCTCACTTAACATCCTAGGAAAATAGTTTTAATCTATTATATAACTTGATCAATGATTCTCATCATCTTACGTGTCTTCTCAATAGAAATAATCAATTCAATCCTCACCTCGCCACTTTTCTACACAACACAGGGGACACAATCTCTAGATAGAGGACCCATGCCCTTGCAAAATAGAAGGGTACACTATGATGTTTGAGGACTGATGCCCATCTCAGGTGGAGGCTGACACTCTATTTCATTGAGGAACCATACCCATCTTAGCTAAAGGGTGAAACTCAAAAGATCGGGGACCCATACCCAACCTATTTAGGAGGGTTCCACTCTAGGTCATTGAGGACCCATCCCCAACCTGGTTGGAGGGTTCCACTAGGAAGGTCAAGGATCCATTCCATATCCCTGTTAGAGGGTTCCACTCTAATTCATCGAGGAACCATGCTCATCTTAGATGGAGGGTGAACTCAGAAGGTCGAGGACCCATGCCATGTCTTTGTAGGAGGGTGCCACTCTAGGTCATCAAATACCAATGCTCAGCCCAGCTGTAGGGTGCCATTTGGAAGGTCGGGGACCCATGCCATGTATCCATAGGAGGGTGCCACTCTAGGTCATCAAGGATGCATGGCCATCTCATCTAAATGTTTCCACAAGAATGGTTGAGGACCCATGCCCTGTCTTTGTAGGACGGTGCCACTCTAGATCATTAAGGACCCATGGTTATCCTGGCTATAGGGTCCAATTAGATAGTAGAGGACCCATGCTCTATATATAGAAGAGGGTGACACTCTAGGTCATCTAGGACCCATACCCAACCTAGATGTAGGGTACCACTCAGAAGGTCAAGGAATCATGCCCCATCTCTACAGGAGGGTTCCATGCAATTTCATCAAGGACTCATGCTTAGACTGGCTGGAATGTGCAACTCAGAAAGCTTCTAATGATCCTGCATGATCACTCCCATTGTCAATAATCACCTAAATAAGTTCCATTCATGTAAAATATTTAATTATATCCCAAAATCCACAACATAGGAAATCGTCACATTCTACATGGAAAAAAAGTCAGGATATTCTATTCACGGGCCAAAATCAGAGTCCAAACGAAGGGTATATAGAAGATTCAATTTTCCTCAAAAAGAAACTAGGTGTACCTGGAATGTGGGGGACCCAACCTATGTGTATTCCCACTATTTCACATGGTCTTTTCCCAAGAGATACATGGATTTCAATACATGTTGGTATACACCGCATGTAGTGAGACTACATAGTATTTTTAAGCCACCTGGGGTCCTTGCTCATGCTCTTTGGTCATGTCCATGTATCCATATCATGTCTGGGTAATTTGTTACATGGTGTGGCTCTTCACACAGGGTTCCTCTCATATATCTTTTCATTCCCATGTACTTTGGCATGAAATGTTCTTGGGAATTCCCATGGTCGTCTACTCCTAGTGTACACATCTTGTTCTCTAGCACAGGGTCACATGGTGAGTGGGTTTCCCACATGGTGTGTTATACTTATAAATCACAAAAACCCTAAACGATGCATCTAGGGTCTAACATGTTATGTGTTCTTCAAACTATATAGTGTATAGTCGTAATTTCTCTAAAATTTCATCTCTCCAACCATGTATCCTAATCTAACATCACCTCTTTGAATCAAACTTTTACTTCTCCTAAAATTGGCCGATCTAGTCATTTTTCGTCATTTCTAACAATCAAGTGGTTGGAAAGTCATACATGTTGATCCATTGAGGTTCTTTGCATGTCCCACACAAACTCATGCACCACTGTCTCTAATTTGAATTTAAACACAATGAAATGATCACCTATAACGAATAAAACCTCAATTTCATCCCCAATTTGATATTTCATTTGTAATTAAATGATTTTTTTCATGAATTTTGGGGGTCCTAGAAAGCTCGGTACCACCCAAAAATGTAGAAACAAGGCCTTAGGGTCCAATTAGTGAAGAATGTGAATAATCAACATAAAAAATCACAAGAACAAGGTTTTAAACAATTATTGTCCAAGTTTTCATGTCCAATAAATAAATTTTTTAGATCCTGGGTGAGAATCAATGAATAAACAAAATGATTTTAGTTCATGGGTGCGTGAAACATTTAGTAATTGGCACAGATCATAAAAAGAGGTGATATTTCTCAATTAATTTAATCAAAAGGGTTTCAAACAAAATTTTATGAGTCCTACCTGGATTTTGGATCATTATTCATCAAATAATGTTCTCTCTAATGATTGAGAGGTGTCGTTTTGTTTTCTACAAATCAATCTACTCATATTTGTAACCTTATCATTGACAGATCTTATTTCACCAACGAAAGGAGAAAGAATTATTTGGATTCTATCAAGGTTTATGTGGATAACCCTAGTCAAATATCCATAGTGGTAATTTCATAGAAGTAATAAATTCAATTAATTTAACGAATTAATTAAATTAATAATTTAATTAAACCAATAAACATGTTTTCAATGTCCAGCTTATCCAAATTCTCTGTGCTGACCTATTTTAACTCATGCCTAGGGTAAATGTCACATTCTAGATTCAACTGTAGTCATAGATTTATGATCCAAGCTTTAATTTAATAGTTATCCCATTTTATTTAATAAAATACACATGTGTAATATAAAATATATTTAATATTTTAATAAATTTAATTATGAGCACATCGAGCCTTGGAATCACATGTTGTCTTAGAGCCTGGCTTTGAAAAATTTTATATAAATATTTCAAAGTATTAGCAGGAAAATACTAGGTCTCTATATCATTCCCTCTAAAATTTTCACACCTAAAAATTAAAATTATAAAAAAAAATTAGGATATTGACCATGTATTGGGATCTCCCACTCCCTGGAACTCTCCTACACATTCTCGTACTGGAACAACACACAAACCAACAGAATCTTCTATCTATATAGTGTCTTATCCTATCTATCCTTGATTTCCACCCAATTCTCTAAAAAATGGTATCCTTCCTGGATGTATATCTCTCCCCAATCAAGGAAGTTCATGGGGTCATACATGTGTCACCTCATCTGTGACACGTGGAAGACTTTATCCACCTTTTATAGATATGGGGGTAGAGAGAGGTGATCTATGTACTATTTATACCTACTCTAGGCCATCATCATCATTCACTCACATATGACTTGGACCTTATCCGTTATCACTTGCACCAACTCTATACCCACAAGAGACATCTTTTTTATCTCTCTTCAGTAAAATGGTGACCTATAGGGTATTCCATATAGGGCCTCAAAATGTGTCATGATGATAGAAAAGTTGTAGCTATTGTGGTACCCAAACTATACCAAAGGTAGGTGATCCTCTCAACTTTTTCTAAAATCTAACACACAAACCCTCAACATATACTCCAACACTTGGATAGTGCACTTGATTTACACCAATTTATGGGGGTGAAAGGATGTACTCATCCTGTTCTAGGTCTTCAATGCATCCTATAGGCCTCTCCAAAACTGTGTCACTAACCAGACATCACAATTAGAGACAATAGTCGAGGGCACCCAATGAAGGTGAATAATATCTCTTATATACAACTGTCTGAAACTCTCCACCGAGATCTGCTCCCAGATAGACAAGAAGTGTTTCGACTTCATGAGTCACTCAACTATCACCCATATGGAATCATGTCCCTTTGATATCTATGGAATCCCTATTACAAATTCCATAGATATGTCATCCCACTTCCACTTCAGGATCTCAAGGAGCTACAAAAAACCTTCCAGAACTTGGTCCTCATCCTTCACCTATTAACAGGTGAGGCACTATGAGATTAACTTATCCATGCTCTATCTCATGTCGAACAACCAAAACTTACACTAAAGATCTATGTACATCTTCCCTACAACGAGATGTGTAGCCAAAGGAGAAGTGTGGGACTTTGGCATCACCTCCACCTGTATCATCATTGGGCTGCCATCCGTTCCTTGAAAAATATGATTTGATTCCCTCCTTTAGAATATCTATATGTCCCCCATGTAAATCTAGTCATTCTAGACCTCAAATTTGATATCTCTCAATTGGGAATCTCTCACATTCTCAAGAAGTATAGGATTCAACATCATAGACTAAAAAAAATTCACCCTCATAATCCACAAGGGTCAGCTGAAAGGGATCCAAATGAACCAAATCCTCCTACACCAAACTTGATTGGGTCTTCCTACTAAGGGAATATTCTAACACATTTCCCTTTCCCTATGTATAGATTATCTCGAAGTTATAGTCCAATAGAAATGTCAACTATTGTCATTGTCTCAATTTTAGGTATCTTAGTGTGAATACATACCCGAGACACCAATGGTATGATTAAACCCAAAATCACTCTCCCAAAAGTTATTTCACCCACATAATTAGGGAAAATACTACCACTGATGGTTCTATTTTATGAGTCACATAGTTTTTCTCATAGGGAATCAACTACCATGACTTGTACGTAATAACTGCATGCCTCTGCATCAATAAGTAGTCAAGTCTAGCTCCTAAGGCATCAAAATACACTATGTACTCTACACCCTTTTTCAGTAGCCACAACATAAGATAAATCATCAACCTCAGCCTCAACTCCTTGAAGTCAATCTGGAATTTCTTAGTTCAGGTAAACAATTTCCCTTTCCATGTCAGGCTAGTCAATAGAGATGTAATCCTGGAGAAGTTTGTCCCAAACCTCTTGTCGCACCCCACCAAGAAAAGAAAACTATGAACCTCTAACACACTATTGTTTGGATCCCAAGAAAGTACTATATTAATATTTACTGGTCCATAGATAAATAATTATTAGAAATTACTTTCCCCAAAAAGTGAAACTCGTGTATCAGGAACTAATAGTTTAAGAGCTTACCATAAGGTCAGCACTCCCAAAGAAAATATAGAACTATCCTCAAGTTCTCTACTTCTCCACCTATATCAAAGATTAGATGAGTATGTATTTGATTAAGATGATAATAAAATGGTCCAAGTGCAATCGGAATATCTGATTCATCAAATCCACAAACATAGTAGGGTCATTCATCACCCCAAAGGGCAACACCATTACCTCATAGTGTTCATAACATCATCATAATGTTATATTTGTAATATCAACCTCGACAACCCTCAACTAGTTGTATCTGAAGTTGATATCAATCTTTAAGAACCATCTCTTTCTTTGAAACTATTCAAATAAGTCATCAATAATTGGAAAGGGGTACTTTTTATTTATCATGGCCTAGTTCAGGTGACAATAATCCACACATAGCAGCAAGACCTCGTCTTCCATTTTTAGGAAAAAATTGGATTGCCCTGGGGGACACACTGGGTCTAAAAAATACCTTCTCTCGAAGGTCCTCCAGCTAAAACTGCAACTCTTAGATCTTGGTAGGGGGATCTGATATGTTGAATAAGTTATCAAAGTGGTCCCATGATGATAGTAAAAAACTCAATCTCTCACTCTTTAGGTGGTCTTAGAACATCTTCAAGGAAGAAGTTCGTATAATACTCCATTACTAAGGAAATTTGGATTCCTAAATATCCTACTACACTACTCTCCAACTGATGGGTGATGGGTTTTAGACTCCTTCTCTTAGAACCCAGTCATCCTACCATCATATCTTCTTTCCTGTAATGGTGAATCTCATCTAATAGTGTGAAGGCATCTGAATCATCTATGGTGATATTCAATCTAGGATCAGATCATGGAAAAATAGTCCATAACAAAGATGATGTTATATAGTTCCATAAAAATGACCAAAAGTTCCCACATGAACCTCTCCCCACCAAGCAATTGCTCTCACTACAAACAGATAAAATCTACGAAAGAAGTGTTCTATGTTGGAACCTCAAGACGAATATGATATAATAAAGCCTCTACTGGGAGATATATGTCTAACACTATGATTATAGATATGGAATAATGATTATAAACTATGTACATTAATACTGAAGAAATATTAGAAAACACACAGATCATTCCTCTAACCATCTCGTGTGCCATGGGGTCATAAACCTCCATAACATACAGTTGTTTTCTGGCCAGGCCACCATATCCCTAAGTCTGTTGTGGGAATATTGGTGGTGGTAGTGGAAGGATATCTTATCATATTCCACCTCCCACATCTCCTCCATCCTCTATTCTATATCCACCTTCCTAGGGGCCTCCCTTCTCTCTCCTGGGAGATCCCTGATCACCGTGTTGTCCCTATTGTGGGGGTCTGTCTACTATCTACCTACGCTCTTCAACACATCTAGTTAGGAAGTATCATGTTATGTAACCTTTCCTATCATAAGCATATAACCCCCCATCTCTGAGATTCCTTGGTCATATGTGCTACTCCTGACAACATGCCTGATCCTGATCTTGGGAAGACCTCCTGCATCGAGATCCTGTCAACTAACACCTTCCAGTTTCTACAGATGACTCAACTCTGTGACACCCATTTCCAACTCCAACTTCTTAGAATCCCTCTGATAGGAATCAATTTTTCATTAGTTACCACTCCAAAAACATGGCATAGGTTGGAATTCACAAGGGTACCATGCTGGTACAGATCTCCCAGTGGAATCCCTGCTCAAACTTCTATGATTGGAAGTAGCCATTCCATATCATATCAAGGGTGTCACGACCCCCCCCCCCCCAGCCCATGCCGTGACTACCCCAAGCATGCCTCCAAAGGCCAGGGGTTTGCGACTAGCACCAAAAGGCATACTCCCTAAAATGAGAAGGCATTACCTTTGAACCTGTATAGACACACTAATTAGAATGCAATGAGAAGCAACTGTTGTAGTAAAAAGAGTTCTGAAAGTAAAGGGTCCAGAATACAAGCCCAACTGAAAAGTAAAAGTACAAATGAAAAGAGGAAGAAACTATTAGACCGTCCATAGAGAATCCTACCAGAAGGGTAGGTACAGATTTCCTCCTCATCACTCCACATCCGCTCGTCTCCTCCGCGTACCACCTGGTCCTGGCTCCCTCAAACCTTAGTCCAGTAGCTCGTCGTCTGCACAAGACACAACAAGGTGCAGGCGAAGACCATGCAGGGGTGAGTATAAAAACACCTAGTAGGGACCCCAAGAACCCTGAAGGTCTCTCAGAATTCCACAAAGTAAAACTATAAAGAATGATCTCAATCACAAAACACAGACCAATAGACACAACTAAATTAGAGTCTCAACTCAAACCAAGTTTTTAGTGAAGTATACAAGTAAAGATGATTATTCGTGAAGTTAAATCATCTGACTCTGTCAAGAGGCAATGATGTTGACCATACGGAGTCTAACCCACACAGGATTGATAGATACTAACCCCCGCAATGACCCACACAAGATCTGATCCACCCAAGATCGATAGGTAACTAACCCCTACAATGACCCACATTGGATCTAACAGGCCCAGGATCGATAGGTAACTAACCCCCGCAATGACCCACACAAGATCTGACCCACATATGATCGGTATATCACTCAACCACAATGGGACGCTCTAAGGATGGTCCTCATTGGTTTATGAGGTGCTTATCCATATAGGACCACTAGGTGTTGATCCACAAAGGACGGCTAGGTGTTGATCCACATAGGACCGCTAGATACTAAACTCTGTATGGTCTGTCTCTAACCTCTCCTCACTACCAACCACTATATTAACACTCACAGAATTCTTGAGTACTGTAGTATCCACCCCTTGAGATATCATTCGTACCTCAACCACCACTAAGATCCAAAAATGAGTAACTCGAAAGACCTCCATGTCGTAAGGGTTCCAATGCGATAGATGGTGCGTCAATCGGATGCCCGGACTGTGAGTTATAAGTGTTTTAGTCCCAGGGCCCCGGTTGGATTTAGGTTCGATCCAACCTGGCCATAATTTTACTATCATTAAAACACAAGTGGAGTATACCAAAAAGGATCATATTGATCTAAGTGTCCTAGTGTTGCAGATAGTTTGTCAAACGGAAGCCCGGTTCCCAAGTTATGGCCCTTTAAATGCTTCTGGGCATGGTTGGGCCTAGGTCCGGTCCGACCCGATCGGACTTACCCGGCCCAACTCGCTCTGGACTGGGCTATGGCAGACTTGGACCCATGGGCCGAGGTCCAGCTCAGCCCATAAGGGGTTGACCTGCAAAGGGCGGCTCGGCTCGTATAGGGCGGCCCGCAAAGGGCCAGCCCGTGCCGCAAAGGTGGCACCTCGCTAGGGCAGTCCGACCTGTATAGGGTATCCCAGCCCATGTAGGGAAGCCCGGACCATGTAGGGAGGCCTGGAAAGGGGCGACCGGTTCCATGTATAGTGGCCTGGAAAGGGGCGGCCATGCCCATCTAGGGCGGCCCGCCAGGGCAGTTTCCCAAGAGGGCAGGGGCACGGCCGCAGTGAAGCGTGACCTGTGAGGGGTCCGCCCTAACCAGAGTGGGGGGTGTGACCCCCCAGTCTCCCGAACTCCCAAACATCCTGTAGGTCGTTTGGTTTGCAAAGCGAAGGTTCCTCGTGGGTGCCACTCGGTCATCATGGAACCCTCTGAAGGGATGGGTTCTGCCTCTACCATGGCATCGGCTGCAGCTTCATGTTTGCCACTGGAATTTTGGTCTTGCTTCCTCCCCTTCCATGGCTTTCCATCATGTTGGTATCCTCCCCCATTCATTGCAACTGATGTGTTGTGACCTTCTACTCACTGACGGCGCGGGATGACGCACCGCACCTCCTTTGCAGTCGGTCGGTGTCGGCCACTCCGATGACCGTCACGTCCTTATGCCACAACCTACTCTTACAGAGTGCGTCAGTGCACGAGTGCCACTGCGCCGGTGATCTTTCACGAAGGGTGTAAGATTAGAAAATTAGTAGAGGGTTCGGACTGGGTTTGTTAGGCCCACGCCCTCCGCGTTAGCTAGCAAACATAAGAGAGGAATTTAAAGGGGTTGAATAAATTCACTTGAAATAAACAATAATCAAAACCCCTACCTCTAAACATTGGATAAACGCCTGTGGTTGAATTTGGGTTGGTGATCTTCGTTCCCACAATAGGCTTCCAACAACGTCGATCGATCATCGATCTCCGGCTCGGGGTTTCGGTGTCTCTTGTCACCGTTTTCGGAACTGACTCCATCCTCCAAGGGTTTGGCGTCTCAGCACTTCGTTGCTTGGAGAATTTGTGCTGGTACCTCCCCCCATTCTCAATATTTATAGGAGAGGGGGAGGGTAAGTAACAACGTTGGGAATTAATGGGGATCATTAATTAGGAAGCTTCCAAATTTCCCCTACATTGTTGTTACTTAGATTATAAGATCAATCCAATTAATAGCTTGACACACCACTGGCCCCACACACCGCTTGTTTTTTAGAGGTTATGAAAAAAGGATAAAATAATAAAATTATTTTATTTTATTTATTTTAAAAAGTCACAAAACTTAAATTTTTTTCCAGAACTACTGCAGTTAAAGTAAAGTCACACTTAATCAAAACCCGGCACTGCGGATTCAACAGTGCCCTCATATATTTAATCCGAGCATCAGTTAAAAATATAGAAAATTTCGCTCACACATTTACTGAACATACCTTTAAAAAGTTCATAAATTCATTCCAGGAACACCGGGCCTCGGAATCCCGCGCTGTCAATTTTCGAAGACTCACAATAATTCCATATAATAAAAAAATACATGGAAAATCTAGATCTTTACAAAGGGAGTAATGTGTAAGGTATATAAACCTCACCTTGTAGTCATCCACTATCATTCCTCCTTGATACATATCCAAAATCTTTTAAATTCAAACTGAGCACAGCAAGTAGGGGTAATACTCCTCATGGGACATCTACTGGAAGTAGGGACATGAGAGTGTCGACTCATCATGCATATGTGTAACAAGACTCCACCAGTACCCAGCTTCTCCATGGAAAAGTATACATGTCAACAAAACCACCTGATCCTTCGGTGTTCAGATAAGCCTGATGATATAGACCACTGACTCTAGCCAATCCTCCACTACCTCGAGATTTGGATCTCCATGAAACCTTGACGGCCTCTAGTTCTATAACCTACAGAGTGCATTAATCCTACGTGCATCCTCAACCTTATCGGTTTGGATGATTTGTTTCTCAACATGTGGTGGTGTTGCTACCTATCCACCTTGAGGAAGGATCTCATGGGATTGATCCTAAACTGAGGCCTCATCGCTCATCTAATCATTATCATGATCTAAAACTCGTATCCTGGATTGATGTCATCATGGAGGCATCATGAAAATTAAATCAAGACATACCATAGTCATATTAGCATATATATAAAAATGGGGATCTAACTATATAATTACAATAAAAGAATCAATCTTATATCATGAAGGTTCCATTGATCTTAGCAACCAATATCTTGATATGCTGAGTTGAAAAGCAGGTAGTCAAGGTCCTCATGAATGGATAAATTGGCTGCTCATACCTTCACTAGATCCTATATCCTAAGTGATTAACTCAAGAAACTCTGAAACTGGTGCCCTAAGTCCTAAAAAATCCTTGTAAGGGGACTACACCAAACAACATCCTAAGGAATTAACTACTCTAATAACAATCTATCACAACCCGAACCTAACTGAGGATCGAGCCGCAACTACCCTAAGCCCGACTACATAGGCTAGGATTGGTGATAAGCACCAAAAGGCATATTCTAAATGGGAGGACTTTTAATAATGTAATTATATGAATAAAACTGACCAACTCAATGCCTAATTTCAGAGTAATAACAATAATAATAAGTTGAAATAGTTAAAAAGTAAACAAATCATGAAAAGACTCTAGTGTGTATAAGAGTACGATAGTGAAAACTGAAAATTAGAGGGGGGAAAACACACGACCAATAAGAAATATATCCCAAACTGAAAAAAAAAACTAAAAATAAAACACTAATAGAACTTGTCTTATGATCTCCAAGTTGTGACCACTGTACATAGTCCAAATCACCTAGTATCCCTATGATTCTTTGAAGTCATCGTTGATCAGTCCATCTTCTAAATAAGACAGGACATAGTGGAAAAATCTTGTGTAGGGGTGAACATATACATATCTAGTAGGATTCCCCAAAAGTTGAAAGGGGGAGCAGTGAGAGACATAATAGGAATGGAAAGATAGTGGATAGTAAATAGTGAATAGCTCAACCCAAACCAAGGGAGTAAGCTCATCCAAACACAAGGGGATCGACATAGAGTGTAGGTAGACTACACATCGAGACTTTTCCACCCATAGTAGCAGAGTAACTACATCCAATCACAAGGATCACAACATGATGAATAGGTCGACTACATAATGCATCTATTTAACCCATGAAATAGAGTAACGAAATCTGATAACATGGATACAGTTATATAAATATATTCTTAGTAAAATAAGCCTAAATGAGAGAGAAATGGGATCTTCATATCACATCTTAGACTAGTAAAATAGTTTCCATTAGTTTTAAAAGTCCATTAATGATGTCCAGTATCTCATGTGTCTTCCTAGTAGAAAACATCCAAGTCAAGCCTCACCTCACAACTATTCCAAACTATTGAGAGGCCATAATCTCTAGATAAAGGAATTGTGCCTTGGTACAATATGAGGGTGCCACTCTGATGGTCGAAGACCCATGCCCAGCCGATATAAAGGGTTCCACTCTAGGTTATCAAGGACCCATGCCCAACCTGACTATAGGGTGACACTTGAAAATTCAAGGACCCATACCTTATCTCCATGTGAGGGCTCCACTCTAGGTTATTAAGGACCCATGCCCATCCTGGTTGTAGGGTAACACTTAGAATATCAAGGACCCATGCCCTGTCTCTGCAGGAGGGTGCAACTAAAGGTCATCAATGACCCATTCCTAGATCGGTTGTAGGGTTCCACTCATAAGGGAGTGGACCCATGCCCTATATTCATTGGAGGATCACACTCTAGTTCAACAAACTCCCATGCCCAACCCAGCTGGAGTTTTCCACTTGGAAGGTCTAGGACCCATGCCCTATCTCCGTAGAAATGTTCCCTTCAAGGTCATCTAGGACCCATACCCAACCTGGCTAGAGGGTTCCAACTGAACGGTCTATGACCCATTCAACATAGCCATGGGAGGTTACCACTATAGGTCATTGATAACTCATTCCTAGCCCAACTGGAAGGTACCACTTGGAAACTCGAGGACCCATGCCCTGTCTCTATAGGAGGGTACCACAATATTTCATCAGGGACCCATGCCCATCTTGGATGGAGGGTTCCATTCAGAAGGTCAAGGACCCAAGCCCTATCTCTATAGGAGGGTGCCACTCTAGGTCATTGAGGCCCCATGCCCGACCCATCTAGAGGGTGATACTCAGAAATCATCTCGTGATCCTGCCCCATCACTACCTTCATTGGGAATCACTTAAATAAGCATCACACTCAGAACATATTGCATCATATCCTAAAATCTACAATGAATGGAATCATCATGTTTTATGTGGAACCACACTTAGTACATGTTACTTGCAGGAAAAAATCTGAGTCCAAATGAAGGATATACAGTAGATTAATATTACTCAAAATGAAACTTGAAGTACAAAACATGTAGGGGCCCACATGGCATGTGGTCCTACTATTTTTCATGTTTTTTTCCAAATAGGTACATGGATCACGAGCCATGTGGGTATACAGGGCGTACATCATGACTACACAACATATCTGAGCCACCTGGGGTCCCTTCCCATGCTCTCAGGTCATGTTTGTGTATCCATAACATGTCTATGTACATCAATACATGACATGCCTCTTCATATGGGGTGTCGCCTGTTTCTTTTGACATACCCATGTACTTTGGTACACGACATGTTCTTGGCTGTACCGACACCCATCTACTCCCGGATTATATGTCAAGTTCACTACCATAAGGAAACATGGTATGTGATTCCTAAATGGTGTGTGATACATATAAATAACTGAAACCCTAGCCTCTATAGTCAAGGCCAGACACACTGTGTGTTCTTCAAACTACAAGACACATAGTCTGGATTTCTACAAAATTTCAGCAATGCGCCCGCACATCCAGATCCGAATTTTCTACTTTTAATCAAGCCTCTACTTACCCCAAAATTGGTGGATCTAGTCATTCATCATTTCCATCCATCTCGTGTCCAAAAATTGGTACTTGTTGATCCATCGATGTGCATCGCACATCCCGTACGAACCGTATCCCCACCTTCTCTGATTTGGAATCCAAATAAATGAAATAGTAACTTGAAACCCAAAATTCCCTCAATTTCATCCCTAATTCAGTATTCCATTTTGTCACACATTTCCTTCATAAATCCAGGGGCTCTGATCAAAACCGATACCACCTGGAAACATCGAACCGAGGCCCCAGAGGCCAATAGGAAAAAATGTGAAGAATCATGGGAGAAAAGGAAAATAAAAATGGTTTAAACAAACATTGGACAAGTGTTATTGGACAGATAAAAATTTGTGAGATCTGGGGTGAGTATCAAAAAATAAACAAAATCATTTTAGTTCATGGGTGCATGCAACATTTATAAATTGGAACAGATTATAAAAAGGGTTGATTATACTCAGTAAATTTAATCAAAAAGGGCATAAAACACGAATTAAAGAGTCCAACCAAGTGTATTTATAGTTCATTATTGAAGAACATTCTTTCCAATGATTGATAGGGGTCGTTGCATTCATTATTTCTTGGTCTTCTTAGATATGAACCCTCATAATCATTGGATCTTGATTCTCCAATGGAAGGAGGAAAAATTATTTGGATTATCCCAAGGTTTATGTGGATAAACCTGGTAAAATCGCCATAATGGTGATTTTATTTATGTAATAAATTATGTTAATTTAACTAATTAATTAAAAAGTAATTTAGTTAATCCACTAATCATACCACCAAGGTCCAGCTTATTCGAACACCCCCACGCCAAACTATCTTAAGTTGTTCCTAGGGTAAACATCACTTTCCAAAATCAAACATGGTCTTAGGGTTATGATATTATCTTTCATTTAAGAGTTATCTTATTTTATTTAATAAATTATTTGTTCATGATATTAAATATATTAAATACTATTATAAAATTAATTCCAGGCACACCAGTCCTTGGAATTTCATGTCATCTTAACGTTTGGATCAAAATATATATATATAAATATTTAAAAGTATTAAAAGTAAAAAACTAAGTCTCAAAACCAAAAAAAATCATACATAGATATTAAAAAAAGAACAAAAAATTGATTAGTATTTTAGAAAGAATTTTTATGATCCTAAAATATTCAAATTCAAAGTATATTGATATTGTTTTGGAGTATTTGGGAATAAGGCATGCACATGATGGTATAATATTTCACTTCCTGGAATAAGTCATGGAGTCAAGGGGAGTTATTTATAACAGTTTAAATCATATTCTTAAAGAATGTAAATACCCAGATTTTCCATGTAATTTTTTTTAATTATATGGAATTATTATGAGTCTGCGAAAATTGACGATGCATGATTTTGAGTCCCGGAGTTCCCGGAATGAATTTCTGAACTTTTTTTTGGTACGTTCAGTAAACACATGAGTGGCATTTTTTGATTTTGAATCATTTCTTAGATTAAAAATATGAGGGCACCATTGAATCCACAGCGTCGAGATTCTCTTAAGGGTGTCTTTACTTTGACCGCAGTAGGTCTAGAGAAAAAGTTATGTTTTGTGACTTTTTAAAATAAATGAAATATAATAATTTTATTATATTATTTTCTTTCTTCTCCACCAACGGACAAGAAGAGTGTGGAAACAGCGATGTGTCAAGCCAATAAATGGATTTACCGATCAATATTAAGTAACGGTGTCCTTGGGGAATTAGGAAGGTTCATAATTAATGATACCCCATTAATTCTCAACGTCATTACTTACCCTCCCCCTCTCCTATATATATGGATTTCGGGGAGGGTTATTGGAATAGATTCGCCAAGAAATGAATTGTTGAAGGAGTGCTGAGATGCATAACCCTTAGAGGACAGAGCCGATCCTAGTGGGGGTGATGGGTGACACTGAACCACAAACTGAAGGACGACGTACGAGTAGCATCATTGGGAAATTATTGTGGGAATGAATAACCCGATCCACCTTAAAAAGTGGACACTATCCAATGGTTTTCTGAGGTAGGGGTTATGTTTTCTTGTTTTGAATTCAATTTAATTTATTGAACCCATTTTATCCTCCCCTTGTTTACAAGCTAACGCAGAGGGCGCGGGCCTAACAAACACGGCTCGAACCCTTCGCCACTTTTCTAATCTTACGCCCTCCATAGAAGACCACAAGTGTGGCGGAACTGACCAGCTACGAAGAAGGCCTTGCGCTAACGCACTCTGCAAGAAGAGTCCGTGACACATAGCCACGACAATCATCAGAGCGGCCAGCATTGGCCCGTGGCGGAGAAGGTGTGGCACGCCGTCGCACGACTCCAGTGAGAAAAGGGTTGCAGCTCGTCAGCTGCGGTGAACGGAGGAGGCGGTCGGCATGACGGTTGGCTACTGAAAGGGATGCAGCATGAACACTGCATCGCCAGTGAGCCAGAGGTAGTGCGACCAGTGCATCATCGGGGAACAGAAGCCACAGAGGAACCCATGGTGTAGGTCGAACCCATGCCTCTAGCGAGTTCCGCAGTGACCAAGAGGTGCCCACACGGCGCCGCCTCTTTGCAAAACGAACTTCCTCCAGGCCATTCAGGAGATCAGGAGACCAGGGAGTCACACCCCCATGTTGGCTAGGGAAGACCCCATAGCGGGCCTCACTCTTCCTTGTACTGGACTTTCCCCACCTTGAGTCAGGTTGCGCTCCCCCTCAGACCAGGTCACCGCCTTTGCGGGCCACCCCCTTTCTGGGCGGTCAGCCCCTTTGTGGGCAGCCCTATATGGGTCTGACAGCCCTTGAAAGCTGCTCTCTTACAGGTTGGGCCGGACCTCGTCCCAGCGGGCCGAGTCAGCCCAACAGGGTCAGACCGGACCCGAGCCCTGAAACTTTTTAAAGGGCCATATCTTGGGAATCGGGCGTCTGTTTGAAGAAGTGTCGGCTGTGCTGGTACACTTGGATCAAGACAATCCTTTTTGGTACTCCACTTATGTTTTGGAGGAAGTTGGAGTATGTCAGGGTTGTTTCGAACACGAATCCAACCGGGCCCCCGGAGCTAAAACGCTTATAACTTATAGACCGGGTGTCTGATTGACGCACCATCTGTCGGGTTGGAACCCTTACAACATGGTATTCCTTTGGGTTAATCCTTTGTGGATCATAGTGGCGGTCGAGGTATGACTGATATCTCTTGTGTCAGACTCTATGGAACTCAATCGCATTGGCTGTGAGGAATCCAGTGGTTGGGAGTGAGGCAGAGGTTGGTGATAGATCATACGAAGGTTCGTACCAAGCGATCTTGTGTGGGACAGAACCTAGAGATCTTGTGTGGGTCAAAACCTAGCAGTCTTGTGTGGATTATCCCCATGATTTCTTATGTGGTTCACCACCTAGTGGTTCTGTTTGGATCATCACCTTGTGACCTAATGAGGACCATCCTTACAGCGGCCCGTCATGGTTCAGTGATATACAGATCTTGTGTGGGTCAGATCCTGTGTGGGTCTTTGCGGGGGTTAGTACCTATTGACTCTAGGTGGGTTTCATCCTGTGTGAATCATTTCAAGGGTTATTTACTTATTGATATTGCTTGGGTCAGACTCTTTATGTTCATCAGTAGTGCCTCTTGATAGAATAATATGATCTAGCTTCACGACTAATCATTTGTACTTCTATACTTCATTGAAAACGTAGTTTGAGCTAAGACTCTTTTGAGTTGTGTCTATTCCTTTGTGTTTTATGATTGAGATCATGCTTTGTGGTTTTCCTTTGTGTAATTTTGATAGACCTTCTGGGGTGTCGGGGTCCTTACTGGGTATTGTTATACTCACCCCTACACGGGTTTCACCCACACCTTGTTGTGTTGTGTAGAGACGACGAGTAGTTGGGCTGAGGTTGAGGGAGCAGAGGACTCGATGGTACATAGATGAGATAGGCGAACGTGAAGTGTTGAGGAGGAGATCTGTACCTACTCTTCAGGTAGGATTCTCAGTGCATAATCTAGGGGCTGATTTCTCTTTTCAGTTGCACTTGTATTTTTCAGGTGGTCTTGTATTCCGGATCATTTACTTTCAGTACACTTTTACTACAACATTTTACTTCAAAGTTTCTTCTTGTTGTGTTCTCAGAACATGTGTTTTTTCTAGATTAAAGGAAATGCTTTCCCATTTTAGGGAATAAGACTTTCGGTGCTAGTTTCCAACCATTGGCCTATAGAATGTGGGATTGGGGTAGTCACGGCAGGGGCCCCGGGGGACGAGTCGTGACAAAGTGGTATCAGAGGAGTTTGGTTCTACTGAGGAACTATCACTCTGATCTTTTATGTGTGGTAATAGTGTTAAGTTTTATGAGTGTGGTTTTCAGTTTGGGGAATCCAGTGTTGGTGCGGCGGCCGACGTATCCATACACTAGGACCCTGAATTCTGATTTCCAACTCAGTACACGGAAGCACTAATTGCGTGTGTTTTGAAGAGTTTTTCTTGTGATTTCTTTGAGTCAGCTCACCAGGTATAAATTATTGATCGTGGAAGACCTGTAGTTTTTAGGATGCCTCCACATAGATAGCCATCCAAGATTCCTGAGAGAGTACACGATGACGACCCATTGTGTAACACCCCAAGATTTCATAGAGTGTTATTTCTTCAAAATAATTCAATAACTTGCACTACACGCAACACAGAGTTCAATGACACCATGACTTACCAAAAAGACATTCAAAAGAGGTCATGAATAGCATTAACTACATTTTAAACTTTATATAATTCTTATAATTTTAGAATCCATATTATGAGTTTCTTAGTCATAATGCAAGAACAGATTCATTTTCAGTATTACACTTTTATCAACTTTTAATAGTGAAACCTTTTTAAATACAATATTTTATACTTTTTGACTAAATGGGGACATCAAAAAATTTAAAATGAAACATCCCATGCTTACACGGTACGCTTTCCCTTGAATAAAACAGTAGCGTGTGTTGTACGCAACTTCGAGTTTTAACACACACCACAACCGATCAAACTAGCCGTTATGAATAGTAATACCTAATTTTTGAAATTATATATATTCTATATTTCAAAATTGACTTCATTTTTGGATTCGGAATATCAAAATTAGCCTAGGGTGAAATTTTGGTACATTTCGGATAACTTTCATATTTTGATGAATAGTGAAAATTACTAAATTTTAATTAAAAACAACTTTTTTAATCAAAATAATTAATAGTGATAAATTATGAATTTGAGTGGTTTTAAAGTATATTTAGAATATATTTTTACCATTCAATTTAATGTTTATCATTGGACATAATTTTACAATTAAACTGAACATAAACAAGTGTCAATCTTTTGATAGTTATTATCTCTTAAAAACACGCTTTTTGTTTTGACAGCGGGAATTAATTTTAAATTAATTTCTGCCACTTCTATGTTTTGAATTTAGGAAAATGGATTCCATATTTGGAATCAGGATGTTCAAATTGTGTAAATAGGTAACTTTTATTTTTAGACATTTTGAATAGTTACTGTGGTAAATATTTTATTTACCATGGTTAAAGGGTAAATCCGGTAAATAAGGGTTAAAACAATAATATTATAATAATACAAAATTACCCTAAAACGTGTCCTAACCTTATTGGTGGACACATACCCGACCATGGGCATCCTTGGGTCGATTTGGGGACCCCTTGGAGCCACTTGTATGTGGTAGGGACACATTATATTAATAAAGTTAAAATAAAAATAAAAATGGCATAAGCTTACATCTTTTAGAAGAACAATTTTTAAATAGGGTTATACATGTTGGATTTTCAATTATAAATATTAATTAGAAAGCTAAAAAGATTTCCTACATTATGATATTTTATTTATAATTTTTAGACATCAAATAAGTTAAATTATTAATGACACAATAATGATGCAATGTTTACCTCATTAATAAATCATTTAAATAAATAAGATTATAATGATTAAAATATTATCTAAAACCTGTCCAATTCTTATTGGTTGATGTTATTTAGAATATGAGTCATCTTATCTTCGACCTAAATGATTTTTGGACCATTATAAACCGAATATAATTATATTATAAAGTAATACTTTCACACTTTCCTAAAGAGCCCCTCCTCTCCCTTATAAAAGGAGACCACTTCTAATCATTCCTCACACCTCTCAAGCCACTTGGCTCGTCCAAACTCTGCCCAACTAAGCTCCCCACATCCCTCTCATCCTCCTTGAAGCTTCCCCTTAGGCAGAAAGCATTTCAACAAGTCCTTTGGTTCCAACCAAAGTGAGTTACCTAAATTAAAGGTAACGATTTCTCTTAAATTATTTTCATTTATTTTGCTTCTTAAACCCCCAAACTCTTTTTATTTCCTTTCTTTTGTAACAACACCAGTATCCACAATATACTAGGATGTTGTTATAAGAAGGATTCAAACTACACATACACACAACTCCATCTAATGGATGATGAACATAATGTTTCTGTGGATGGAAAACTAACGCCTCACGAAACGATGATTGTTCAAAAACATCTTACCTCCTCTCATGGTGGCCATTATGATGGAACTGTAATTAAATATGATATTAATGATATATATTTTATATATAAGCTTATGTAATTCCATTTTATTTCATACCATTATTCGTTTCATGTTGTATATACATACGATAATTTCATTTGAGGAAGTGCGGACTACCGCCCCCTTAAAATGATATGACTCGTTCATACCACACATGGAACGTATAAAAGATTGTGTTAATGAACTTAAGTAACATATATAAAATATTATATTATACTGGAATAGTAATATACCTATGTATCATTTGGATTCGATTCTTTTAAAATAAAAATTAAAAGGAAGTAGCGTTCGTGCGTACGTACGGACTACCGTCTCCACGAACGCGATGAAATTCATTCTCCATCGTATCCATTCAAGTATAATTATCATTTAATGATTTAAAAATGATGTTTAAGGACTTGATATCATTCTGGATATGAATAAGATACAACAAACATGACTTATGTAACAAAACATATAAAAGAAAATGAGTAAGTTAACACCCGAAACAACGATAATACTAAGATATTATTATCAAATCAATATTAAAAGATCATATATGATATCATATTAATGTATATGATTCCTGTATAATTTAATAACAATTATTTCACCATTATACAGGAGGTTAACCTACCCCAACCAAGGAAAAGTACAAGGTAAGGGTTATTTCACAATCTCTTCATTATTCGAGGTTGTTTATACGTAATAATCTACTGGGATCTCTTTATCATCCACATCCATGTTTCTTAAAAATGTATTTCAAAATATTTTTACTATTTACAAGAACATGGGTTAAATTCATTTATACCCTTGTTTGACTTTTTATAAGAGGTTTATAAAGGAATCTTTCCGTCGTTTTCAAAACAAGGTCCTTTCTAACCTTTTCGACAGAATTGAGGTAAGAATGTTTTTTTTAACTTATACGGTGGGTGCGGTTATTTTCCGCCGTTATAAAATCATCGAAGATTTCCTTACAAGCTTATAAGAATATTTTCAAATAAAATGTTTTATTTTATATGGATCTTAAATGATTTCAAAATAAAAGGAGATACTTCTTTAAAAAGAATTTTGATTTCATCTATGTCTACATCCTTTGATGGATTTTAAGATTATTTGAAGTTGATTTATTATGATACAAAACTTCTATATTGAATTGAAGGTTTTGTGATATGTTTGACTGTGGATGTGCTATATTTATACCATTCATAGTTTATGGTGAAATTATTGACATTTCGTATGCTAGTTTTAATACGAATGTTTATGTTATGTTTAAACCTTTTCATATGGGAATGCATTGGACTTAATAAGTGACGGGTGGAGCCCGCTATAGCTCCTCGATGCATCGGTAGGTCTCATGAGGCAAACTAGTGTCTTGGCACAAGGCCTTGACAAAATCTTATTTGTAGTCTTGGCACGAGGCCTTGGCTATGTGGTTATGATAGTCTGGCATTATGCATTCCATAATTATGAAAGTGGTTATTGATTTTTGCATGTGATTATTCGATTAGTAGAATATCCATGTGAATAAGTAAATGGCATTATTTCATTTTATTTATGCCATACCATGTTGAAAGTTCATGTTTGAAAGGCTTTTGTTTTAGTTATACATTGCCTTAAATGTTTATTCTTATTTATGAAAGTTTCCGCTATATTGTTATCCTTACTGGGCATTTGAGCTCACCCCTTTTCTATGTTTTATTTTTCCCAGGAAGTGAAGAAGTAAATTATGAATGACCTGCAGGAATATTATGTGGGGATATGAGTGTGAATTATGGAGGCATTATGTTGTTGTAGTAGTTTTTCATTTTATGATGTAATGTAAAACTTATGAATATATCTAGTGTTTCCAAGGCAACTAAACCAATCGGTCTTTCGAGATTTGATCTTTCTTGTGATCATGCCAATGTTACAAAGTAATGCACCGACTCTGGGTAGCTGGGGTCGGGGCGTTACAGTTGGTATCAGAGGAAGTTTAGTACAAACCTTGGAATCTAGATTTAGATAAACTCTGATTAGAGCACGTAGACCTAAGATGAACTTTGAGGATTAGTATAGAAGAATTTCCTAGAATTTTGGTATTGTAGTGATTTTGTGAGTTTTCCGAGCAATACATCCCTGTCTGGATACGAGCAGGTAGAGGCAGCTCTGGCACAGATGTACCTAGGAGTAAAACCCGAAAACACCGCTTTGAGCTAGACTCGAACGGGAACTGGTGCACGACAACGGGCCTTGCTGCACTCTTGGTTACGACACTCCCGGGAGATATGCTTAGGATAACTCTCATTTTCTTTACAAATCATTATGAAGGGTTTATGAGTATATACTTCCTCAAAGGAGACATTTTTATGATTATGGATTATATCCATAAATAGTTCAATTTATGTTAAGTGTTTTATAAGTATGGGATTATGTATTTTGATTCATAAGCTGATCTAGTGTATGCCATTGTTTAGAAATGGTGCCCAGTAGAAGGAATGAGATCTCCAGAAATGCACATGATCCAAAGAGAAGGAAGGATCATATCTTTCATGGTCTTAAGCTAGAATTTATAAGAGAAATAGTCTCCCATGTATTATCATCATATGAAGAAATAATATCATGTGTTGATAAGATAAGTAAAGAGTTTACTGAGTCCTATGGTTTTGAAGGGAAGCAAGAGAAGAAAAGGATGGAAGAGAGAAAGATAGATAAAGGGAAGAGGGAAAAGAAGAATTTTCCCATATGTGGTAACTGTGGAAAGAAACACCCTGGAACTTGCCTGAAAGGAATGGGAGTTTGTTATAAGTGTGGAGGAAAAGGGCACAAAGTACGTGACTGCAAGGGTAAGAAAATGGTTTTAAATGTACAATGCTTAATTTGCAAGGAGTTTGGACACTATGCGAACCTATGTCCCAGTCATCAGACTATGCCGCAAATGATGTTATTGGATAATAATCAAGTTATGATACTACCAGAGATGAAGAGGAATGATTAGAGTTCTTATGTTGATTATGTCAATTGAGTGTTGTATCAACAATGTACTTGTTATAATAATTATGGAGTATATAAGGATTGTACTGCAGTACTATTTCATTAAGGACTTGAGATTGTGTGGAATAAAGAAAAGTGACTCAATAGAAGGATAAATTTTTGGAAAATATATGGTTGAGAGAATGATAAATCATAATATAGTTCTGATACTGAGGTAGTGATTTTGGAATAATATGTGATTGTTTTGGATAAATTATATTGGATATTCTTGACTACCTTGGAACTGATTAATGATTTGTATATTCCATCATTTTTGGGGTTTAAAACATTTTTGGATTAATGAAGTATATCCAGAATTCTATATGGAATAAGGGAGCATGAATGTAATCAATAAGGAATATGGTAATACATGATGAAGGTATTCATATGCTATTACGGGGTAAAAAGGATCTATATTATGTTTACCTTCCTTATAAATGTTAGACTGTGAGTTTGGACAGAAGTATTTTGGATAGTTCTAGTTTGGATTATTTTGGATTGCCATAAAAGGACAACCCGGAGGTCGGGCGGCAACCCGTCGCGTCCGGCAAGGCTGTGAGACTTGAACCCGCAACCGAAGGGCGACAAGGGTGTATCACCTACCACTGGCCCATGAGATGTCCTGGATGAAATAATGTAGTTTTTATTAAAAGATCATGTAGATGAATTATAAATTCGTTTATTTTGGAACCCTATACGAATAGTGTAAATAGAATTTTTTTTTACATTCTATTATCTTTTAGAGTGCAAGATGAGTTTGTGGTAGAAATTTATTAATGGATAAAACTCTAATTATAAAGTAAGTATATCTCCTTATGATCTTAGTCAATCTCATAAATAAAATTACTCAATATTATGAAAAGAAACTTAGAACAAAAATGTTTTCCTAGATGGTACCTTAAATCATCACTAATTTATGGCTTTGGGATTGTTGGCCTTTTCATAGCCATGTTCTCTACCACTCTCCATCAGATAATTGATGGTTAGATTTTTCTTCCATATCCATATTTTCCTACATGGAACCCTAGTATGTGTTATTTTCGGTAATCTTCATACTTTCGACTCATTATTTTAAATAGAGGCCTCATTAATTCATTTTTCGATGTGGTATTTCAACTAAGATATTTTGAAACGTCAAAAATGTGTTATCCTAATACCCTATGTTTTGTTGAACCGATGGTATTTCAAATCATCATAGATTGATGAATTTAAAGACCTCAATTATACACTTGTTTGTGATTGATGATCTCAATCACTACCTATAAATATTTACGTTTTTCCTCCAATTATATGTCTCTAATTGCCACCAATGTTCTCATAATCGAGATCATAATTTGGTGGTGACTCTTTCATTTCTCTTTTCCTCATATTAAGACTAAATTTTAGTAACCCAATTTCCGATGTGGGTTTTCCCAAAAATATATTTTCTATTTTCAACCTTTTATTTTCGAAGAACAATTTCAAATTGCGAGGACGCAATTTATTGAAGGAGGGGAGAATGTAACACCCCAAGATTTCATAGAGTGTTATTTCTTCAAAATAATTCAATAACTTGCACTACACGCAACACAGAGTTCAATGACACCATGACTTACCAAAAAGCCATTCAAAAGAGGTCATGAATAGCATTAACTACATTTTAAACTTTATATAATTCTTATAATTTTAGAATCCATATTATGAGTTTCTTAGTCATAATGCAAGAACAGATTCATTTTCAGTATTACACTTTTATCAACTTTTAATAGTGAAACCTTTTTAAATAAAATATTTTATACTTTTTGACTAAATGGGGACATCAAAATATTTAAAATGAAACATCCCATGCTTACACGGTACGCTTTCCCTTGAATAAAACAGTAGCGTGTGTTGTACGCAACTTCAAGTTTTAACACACACCACAACCGATCAAACTAGCCGTTATGAATAGTAATACCTAATTTTTGAAATTATATATATTCTATATTTCAAAATGGACTTCATTTTTGGATTCGGAATATCAAAATTAGCCTAGGGTGAAATTTTGGTACATTTCGGATAACTTTCATATTTTAATGAATAGTGAAAATTACTAAATTTTAATTAAAAACAACTTTTTTAATCAAAATAATTAATAGTGATAAATTATGAATTTGAGTGGTTTTAAAGTATATTTAGAATATATTTTTACCATTCAATTTAATGTTTATCATTGTACATAATTTTACAATTAAACTGAACATAAACAAGTGTCAATCTTTTGATAGTTATTATCTCTTAAAAACACGCTTTTTGTTTTGACAGCGGGAATTAATTTTAAATTAATTTCTGCCACTTATATGTTTTGAATTTAGGAAAATGGATTCCATATTTGGAATCAGGATGTTCAAATTGTGTCAATAGGTAACTTTTATTTTTAGACATTTTGAATAGTTACTGTGGTAAATATTTTATTTACCATGGTTAAAGGGTAAATCCGGTAAATAAGGGTTAAAACAATAATATTATAATAATACAAAATTACCCTAAAACGTGTCCTAACCTTATTGGTGGACACATACCCGACCATGGGCATCCTTGGGTCAATTTGGGGACCCCTTGGAGCCACTTGTATGTGGTAGGGACACATTATATTAATAAAGTTAAAATAAAAATAAAAATGGCATAAGCTTACATCTTTTAGAAGAACAATTTTTACATAGGGTTATACATGTTGGATTTTCAATTATAAATATTAATTAGAAATCTAAAAAGATTTCCTACATGATGATATTTTATTTATAATTTTTAGACATCAAATAAGTTAAATTATTAATGACACAATAATGATGCAATGTTTACCTCATTAATAAATCATTTAAATAAATAAGATTATAATGATTAAAATATTATCTAAAACCTGTCCAATTCTTATTGGTTGATGTTATTTAGAATATGAGTCATCTTATCTTCGACCTCAATGATTTTTGGACCATTATAAACCGAATATAATTATATTATAAAGTAATACTTTCACACTTTCCTAAAGAGCCCCTCCTCTCCCTTATAAAAGGAGACCACTTCTAATCATTCCTCACACCTCTCAAGCCACTTGGCTCGTCCAAACTCTGCCCAACTAAGCTCCCCACATCCCTCTCCTCCTCCTTGAAGCTTCCCCTTAGGCAGAAAGCATTTCAACAAGTCCTTTGGTTCCAACCAAAGTGAGTTACCTAAATTAAAGGTAACGATTTCTCTAAAATTATTTTCATTTATTTTGCTTCTTCAACCCCCAAACTCTTTTTATTTCCTTTCTTTTGTAACAACACCAGTATCCACAATATACTAGGATGTTGTTATAAGAAGGATTCAAACTACACATACACACAACTCCATCTAATGGATGATGAACATAATGTTTCTGTGGATGGAAAACTAACGCCTCACGAAACGATGATTGTTCAAAAACATCTTACCGCCTCTCATGGTGGCCATTATGATGGAACTGTAATTAAATATGATATTAATGATATATATTTTATATATAAGCTTCTGTAATTCCATTTTATTTCATACCATTATTCGTTTCATGTTGTATATACATACGATAATTTCATTTGAGGAAGTGCGGACTACCGCCCCCTTAAAATGATATGACTCGTTCATACCACACATGGAACGTATAAAAGATGGTGTTAATGAACTTAAGTAACATATATAAAATATTATATTATACTGGAATAATAATATACCTATGTATCATTTGGATTCGATTCTTTTAAAATAAAAATTAAATGGAAGTAGCGTTCGTGCGTACGTACGGACTACCGTCTCCACGAACGCGATGAAATTCATTCTCCATCGTATCCATTCAAGTATAATTATCATTTAATGATTTAAAAATGATGTTTAAGGACTTGATATCATTCTGGATATGAATAAGATACAACAAACATGACTTATGTAACAAAACATATAAAAGAAAATGAGTAAGTTAACACCCGAAACAACGATAATACTAAGATATTATTATCAAATCAATATTAAAAGATCATATATGATATCATATTAATGTATATGATTCCTGTATAATTTAATAACAATTATTTCACCATTATACAGGAGGTTAACCTACCCCAACCAAGGAAAAGTACAAGGTAAGGGTTATTTCACAATCTCTTCATTATTCGAGGTTGTTTATACGTAATAATCTACTGGGATCTCTTTATCATCCACATCCATGTTTCTTAAAAATGCATTTCAAAATATTTTTACTATTTACAAGAACATGGGTTAAAGTCATTTATACCCTTGTTTGACTTTTTATAAGAGGTTTATAAAGGAATCTTTCCGTCGTTTTCAAAACAAGGTCCTTTTTAACCTTTTCGACAGAATTGAGGTAAGAATGTTTTTTTTAACTTATACGGCGGGTGCGGTTATTTTCCGCCGTTATAAAATCGTCGAAGCTTTCCTTACAAGCTTATAAGAATATTTTCAAAGAAAATGTTTTATTTTATATGGATCTTAAATGATTTCAAAATAAAAGGAGATACTTCTTTAAAAAGAATTTTTATTTCATCTATGTCTACATCCTTTGATGGATTTTAAGATTTTTTGAAGTTGATTTATTATGATACAAAACTTCTATATTGAATTGAAGGTTTTGTGATATGTTTGACTGTGGATGTGCTATATTTATACCATTCATAGTTTATAGTGAAATTATTGACATTTCGTATGCTAGTTTTAATACGAATGTTTATGTTATGTTTAAACCTTTTCATATGGGAATGCATTGGACTTAATAAGTGACGGGTGGAGCCCGCTATAGCTCCTCGATGCATCGGTAGGTCTCATGAGGCAAACTAGTGTCTTGGCACAAGGCCTTGACAAAATCTTATTTGTAGTCTTGGCACGAGGCCTTGGCTATGTGGTTATGATAGTCTGGCATTATGCATTCCATAATTATGAAAGTGGTTATTGATTTTTGCATGTGATTATTCGATTAGTAGAATATCCATGTGAATAAGTAAATGGCATTATTTCATTTTATTTATGCCATACCATGTTGAAAGTTCATGTTTGAAAGGCTTTTGTTTTAGTTATACATTGCCTTAAATGTTTATTCTTATTTATGAAAGTTTCCGCTATATTGTTATCCTTACTGGGCATTTGAGCTCACCCCTTTTCTATGTTTTATTTTTCCCAGGAAGTGAAGAAGTAAATTATGAATGACCTGCAGGAATATTATGTGGGGATATGAGTGTGAATTATGTAGGCATTATGTTGTTGTAGTAGTTTTTCATTTTATGATGTAATGTAAAACTTATGAATATATCTAGTGTTTCCAAGGCTACTAAACCAATCGGTCTTTCGAGATTTGATCTTTCTTGTGATCATGCCAATGTTACGAAGTAATGCACCGACTCTGGGTAGCTGGGGTCGGGGCGTTACACATTGAGAGATGAGGCCTTGGTTCAGGGCCCTCTTACAGCGTTAGCACCTTCAGGTGGTGTACCAGTAGCACCACTGCCCATAGGGCAGTCCTTGACACTAGCCCCACTTGTAGAGGATGCATGTCGACTGAGCATGTTGCACGAGTTTCAGCAGTATAGGCATCTGAGGTTCTGAGGCAAGACGGACCCGTAAGTGGCTGAGGATGGGCCGGTGGCTGTAGTCAGAGTTTTCCGACTGGTTGGGACACCAGCTGACGTTATGGTGATCTTAGCAGGCAGCCTTTTCCAGGCATCAGTACAGAGATGGTGGAACTTAATTCTCCAAATGCACAATGAGTTGACCCTCATCTGGGTAGACTTAGAGGGACATTTTATGGTAGATTTTGTCCAAATGACCTTATGATCTGTGTGTATATAAGAGCTACATCACTTACAGTAGGGCAGCATGACAGTGGCCCAGTAATCGGCAAATTCACTGATCTCTCTCACTACTCCAAGGACATGGTATGAGACCATTTCTTTAGGGAATGGACCTTTTATTAGGGTCTCCAATGGGAGATCCGAGCATAGATGGTATCGCTCAGCATACCGACTCAGGATGGGGTGCTAAAGCGAGTGCTTTTGGTGAACAGATTCCTAGCTGAGCATGCACTGACAGCAAGAGCCGCCACCAGATGTCAGTTAGTAGAGTCATCTATAGAAGGTAGTATGCATATGATATAGAGGTCCAAGCAGACCATACCTTATGGCGGATGACCCCAGGACACAGGGTCATAGGTCTAGGGCTCGCGAGGCAGAGGAAGTCAGGCGAGAAACAAGCAGTGTTATAGGTGCAGCGGGTAGGGACACATGGCTCGTGACTTCCTAACCTATCATATGGACAACCAGTAGATGGTCAAGGGAACACGGAGGCAGAGGCAGATATTCGATTGAGGAGGTCCATAGGGTGGCAGATGTGGAAGAGGAGTTGGCCATGCAATAGGCGGTGGGCGGCGATTCGAGGTTCTACCGCGACCACCGCCAGGTGTCCCACCCTGATCATAGGGAGATGGTGGATAGGGACGAGCCTAGCTCCAGGCAGCTGAGACCTATAACCATGGCACTCCATAGATTATTAGAGGTACTATCTGTGTCTACTAAACCTTAGGTGTAGTACTTATAGACATAGGTTCCAGTCACTCTTTTATTTCCACGACCTTAGTTTGGAGCTCAAAGATTCCAGTAGAGCTATTGGCTTGATCCTTATGGATAAATCTCTTATGGGAGAGGATTCAATGATTTCACACTGGTGTCAGTAGTGTGAGCTTACTCTATGAGAAAAGAGCTTCGGCTCGGATCTTCATGTAGTGGCATCGAGGCCTTATGATGTCATCTTGGGTATAGACTGGTTAACCATAGTCCATGCTCAGATTGACTGTATTAGGCGCAAAGTGAGCTGTGTCTACACGAATGCAACTAGGTTTTTCTTTCAATAGAGAGAATAGAACCCTTGCAGCATTGGATGGACTTACCCAAAGGAGGTTGTAGCCGATTACACATCAGTTGGCTAGCCTTACCCTCAGAGAATTTGATTTTGAGAGTTTGATCTATCCTGTAGTGGTGGACCAGTATGACGATTTCTTTCCTAATGATGTTCCAGGACTACCTCCCTATAGAGAGGTAAACTTTTACATCAACCTATACACCGGTATGGCACCGATATCTACACCAAAATATCATATGTCTCCTATTAAGACTTATGATTTATCGGTACATTTGTAGGTCTTACAGAGTAAGGGGTTCATAAGGCCTAGTGTTCCCCCATGGGCAAACCTGATTTTGTTCGCCAAGAAGGTATATGGGAGTTTGAGACTCTGTATGGATTATCGGTGCTAGAACTGGGTGACCATTAAGAACAAATGTCCCCTTCCGAGGATTGATGATATTTTCGATCAGATTAAGGGAGCTTGTTGGTTTTCAAAGTTAGACCTCAGATCAGGCTATTATCAACTCTGGGTACTAGATGAGGCTGTGCTTGATTGGGAGCCACCCAGGAGTGTGACTCAGGTGAAGAGTTTCTTGGGGTTGGCTGGATACTACCAGATATTTGTGATTTAATTTTCCATAGTTGTGGCACCCTTGTCATCATTGAAGAAGAAAGGACAACCCTTTGTATGAACGGAGAGATGCCAGAAGAGTTTTTAGGAGGTGAGGTAGAGACTGATGAGTGACCCCATATTGAGGCTACCAGAAGAGGTCATTGGGTATGTAGTCTACAACGATGCATCAGGGATAGGAATTGGGTGTTCCTAGATTCCAAGGAGAGTAGTGATCGCTTATGGTTCGCAACAACTGATGCAACATGATAAGAACTACGCTACCCACGACCTTGAGTTAGAAGTAGTTTTCTTCGCATTGAAGGTGTGGTGACATTAATTGATGGGTGAACGTTTTATAGTATACTATGATCACAAGAGTCTCAGGTATATATTCACTCAGAAGGACCTGAACCTGAGATAGCAGCGATGGCTAAAGTTCCTCTGGGACTATGACTTTGAGGTAGTCTATACTCCAGGGAAGGGGAATGTCGTAGCAGATGCACTCAGCCAGAGGTCTGGTCTGTAGTTGATGAGTGAGGCGACAGAGAAGCCAACTGCATTGCAGATATCCTTCATGAATAGAGATGGAGCAGCATACCACTGGCCTATGACAGTCACTCCCCCACTACTTCAGCATGTCAGGGAGGTGCAGCTAGGGGACACTGACTGCGAGACTCGATGTGCTCAGATATCCTTAAGACAGGCACCTGATGAATTTCTTGAAAGTTGGTAGCACTCGATCCTCTTCAGAGTATGTACCATGGTACCGGTGGCGCTACCGGAGGAGGTGTTGTGGGATTTCCATATGTCCCCACTAGAGGTACATCCTGGTGTGACAAAGATTTACGAGGATCTTTAGTATCAGCATTGCTGGCCAAGGATGAAGAGGGCAGCACCAGAGTTTGTTTCACGATGCCCCACTTGTCGGAAAGTGAAGGCCGAGAATTAGGTTCTGAAAGTCTTAGCTCATCCACTAGAGGTGTCGAAGTGGAAATGGGATGGGATCTCCATAGACTTTGTGACAGGGATTCCACGTACATCCAGGGGACATGATTCTATCTCAGTGATCCTTGACCGACTCACCAAGTCATCCCACTTCCTGTGCATCCGAGATCAAGGATTAATAGAGGTATTAGGATGCCTCTATGTACAGAAGATTGTGTGACTCCTTGGGGTGCCATCGGCGATCGTATCTAAATATGATGCACATTTTACATCCCAGTTGTGGAATGGATTATATGAGGAATTCGGGAATCAGCTATTTCTGAGCACCACCTTTCATCCTTAGATGGATGGTCCAATGGAGCAGACCATTCAGACACTAGAGGACATGATTTGTGCATGAATCCTAGATTTTGGGCGTAGTTCAAAGGATCACTTTCCCTTAGTAGATTTCATTTACAACAATAGTTATCACTCCACCATCGGTATGGTACCATTAGAGGCCTTGTACGGTCGACCTTGCAGACCACCTCTATGCAAGATAGAACCAGGGGAGTCCGCACTTATGGGTATATAGTTGGTATGGGCTACCACTGAGAAGGTGTAGATCATTTAGCAGTGGATGAAGACTGTATAGAGTAGACAAAAGTCTTATTCTGATAGAAAATGGAAACCTTTGGATTTCCAGGAGTGGGACCATGTATTCTAGTGAGTCTCTCCTCGACGAGGACTATGGAGATTTTGCCGAGGCGGAAAGTTATCACTGTGGTTTATCAGACCATTTCTGATACTTTAGAGGATAGGTGAGGTGGTATACCTCTTGTCACTTCCACCATAGTTTGAGAGGGTATACGACGTCTTCCACGTATCCCAGCTGAGGAGATAAGTGCATGACACATATCATATCATCGACCACGGCGATATGGACTTCGATGATGGGGAGAAATTTACGGAGGTTCCAATTGAGTTTGAGGATCGATAGGAGTGAGTACTTCATCAGTGGTTGATAACTTTAGTGTGCATTTTTTGGAATCACGGGAACCTCCAGAAGATCACTTGGGAGCGAGAGGTTTATATTCGTGCTCAGTACCCCCCATTTGTTTTCTTAGTCTATGATGTGGCTTTCAGGGACAAAAATCCCTAAGATGGGGAGAATGTGAAGACCCAGATTTTACAAGTATTTTTTTAATTTTATGAAAATATTACGAGTCTTTGAAAATTAATAGTGCATGATTCTGAGGTTCGGAGTGCCTAGAATGATTTTCTGAACTTTTTTCAGGTACGTTCAGGAAACGCGTGAGTGGCATTTTCTAACTTTTGAACCATTGCTTGGATTAAAAATCTGAGGACACCATTGAATCCGCTGTGCGAGATTCAATTAAGTGAATATTTACTTTGACC
Organism: Viscum album; assembly: GCA_963277665.1. Classification (NCBI taxonomy): domain Eukaryota; kingdom Viridiplantae; phylum Streptophyta; class Magnoliopsida; order Santalales; family Viscaceae; genus Viscum; species Viscum album. The sequence goes on along the minus strand of OY728147.1, from coordinate 389,509,250 downwards.
GTAGTAGGTCTGGAGAAAAAGATAAGTTTTGTGAATTTTTAAAAGAAATGAAATAAAATAATTTTTTTATTTTATTTTCTTTCTTTTCCACCAACGGACAAGTAGAGTGTGGTGACAGTGATGTGTCAAGCCAATAAATGGATTGACTTTTCAATCTTAAGTAACTACGTTGTTAGGGAATTAGGAAGGTTACTAATTAATGAGCCCCCATTAATTCACCACATCTTTACATACCCTCCCCCTCTCTTAGATATATGGAGTTTTGGTAGGGGTATCGGCATAGATTTGCAAAGCAATGAAGTGATGAAGGAGTGTCGAGATGTCAAACCATTAGAGGACGGAGCTGATCCTAGTGGGAGGTGATGGTGGATACCAAACCATGAACAAAAGGATGAAGTACAAGTGGCGTCGTTGGGAACCTATTGTAGTGACAAAGAGCATTATCCACCTTCAAGTGAAAATGATCTCCAATGGGTTTTCGAGGTAGGGGTTTTGTTTTCTTGTTTTGAATTTAAGTGAATTTATTGAACCCCTTTTATCCTCCCCCTTGTATATGAGCTAACATGGAGGGCATGGGCCTAATGAACATGGTCCGAACCCTCTGCCACATTGCTAATCATACGCCCTCCATGGAAGACTTTCGGAGCGGCGGCCCCAACTGGCAATGAAGGAAGTCCTGTGCCGATGCACACTGTAAGAGGAGGCCATGGAACAGAGCCACGACGGTCATCATAGCGGCCAGAACCGACCGACCGAAGAGGTGGTGCGGTGTGATGTCGTCTACCATCAGTGACCATAATGTCACGGCTCTTCAGCTGTGGTGAATGAAGGAGGTGGCTGGAATTATGGTCGACCGCGGAAAGGGAGGTGGCGTGACCACCGCACCGCTAGCGAGTGAGAGGCAGTGCGACCAGCACACCACCGGAAAACCAAATCCATGGCCAATGCCAAAGTGGAGGTTGAACACGTGCCTCAAGTGGGTTATGCGGTGACTGAGCGGTGTACACGCGGTGCCACCGCTTTGCAAACTGAACTCCATTCAGGACGTTCGGGATTTTGGGAGACCGGGGGGTCACACACCCCATGCCGGCTAGGGAAGACCCCACAGCGGTCCGCGCTCCCCCTCATACTGGACCTCTCCCCATCTCAGGTCAAGTCGCGCTCCCCCTTAGACTAGGCCGCCGCCCAATCGGGCCGCCGCCATACTGGGCCACCGCCCTAGTGGGCCACCGCCTTTGCGGGTAGCCCCCTTGAGGGCCGCCCTATACAGGCTGCTACCCTTGCAGGTCGGGCCAGACCTTGGCCCAGAAATATGAATCCTCCATAGCCCAGCATAGACCGGGTCAGACTAGGTTAGTCCGATAGGGTCGGACTAGACCCAGGCCCCACCAGGCCCAGAAACATTTAAAGGGCCATAACTTGGGAACCAGGCGTTCGTTTGACGGACCGTCTACGGTGCTAGGACCCTTAGATCGAGATAATCATTTTTTGTACTTCAATTTAGTTTTGGAGACAGTTGGATTATGGCTGGTTTGGTTCAAACTCGAATCCAATTGGGCCTCTGGAGCTAAAATGCATATAACTCACAGACCGGGCGTCAGATTGACGCATCGTTTATCACATTGGAACCCTTAAGATATGGCAGTCCTTTGGGTTACTACTTTGTGGAGCTTAGTAGAAGTCAAGGTATGAACGATATCTCGAGTGGCAGACTCTACGGAACTCGAGTGCACCAGGTGTGAGGAATCCAGTGGCTGGAAGTGAGGTGGAGGAGGGAGACGGATCATACAGAGGTTTTTACCAAGCGATCCTGTGTGGGTCAGCACCTATCGGCCCTGTGGGGATCAACATCTAGCGGTCCTGTGTGGATTATCACCTAACGGTCCTATGTGGATCAGCACCTCATGACCCAATGAGGACCATCCTTAGAGCGTCCCATCATGGTTCAAAAATATACAAATCATGTGTGGGTCAAATCCTTCGAGGGACTTTGCAGGGATTAGTACCTATCGACTTTGGGTGGGTCGGATAATGTGTGGATCATTGTGGGGGTTAGTTACCTATCGATCCTATGTGGGTCAGATTCCATATGGTCAGCAATAGTGCCTTTGGATAGAATTAGATGATCTAGCTTCGCAACTAATCATCTGTACATCTATACTTCACTGAAAAACCGGTTTAAGCTAAGACTATTTTTAGCTGTGTCTATTGCTTTGTGTTTTGTGATTGAGATCATGCTTTGTGTTTTTCCTTTGTGAAATTATGAGAGACCTTTGGGGGGTATCAGGGTCCTTAATGGGTATCGTTATACTCACCCCTAAATGGGCTTCACGCGCACCTTGTTGTGTCTTGTGTAGACGACGAACACTGAGCGGAGGTTGAGGGAGCCAAGGACTAGGTGGTATGTAGAGGAGATGTGAGGATGTGAAGTGCTGAGGAGGTGATCTATACCTACCCTTCAGGTAGGATTCTCGGTTTATGATCCAGGGTTTGCTTTCTTTTTTCAGTTGCACTTGTATTTTTCAGTTGGGCTTGTATTCCAACCCCTTTACTTTCAATACACTTTTACGACAGTAGTTTACTTCAAAATTTCTTCTTTTTGTGTTCTCATACCATGTGTTTGTACATGTTTAAAGGCAATGCCTTCTCATTTTAGGGAATATGCCTTTCGATGCTAGTCGCCAACCCCTGGCCTATGGAAGGCGGGCTTGGGGTAGTCACGGCACGGGCCCTTGGGGATGGATCATGACAAAGAAGGTTGGTTGTAAAGACAAATATTAAAAAAATTTACAAATCAGAACATATCTCATTATCTTGAGGAAGTTTGTGTCACGTGTGAGTAACCGGGTCATAGTCTAGTAAATTTTATGAAAATATTTTTAGGAAAAATTCCCTATGATTATAAAGGGAGGAGAATTTAGAAACCTAATGAAGAAATATAATGCATACATGAGGTTTCATTAAATTCCATCAAACGAACAAAGTCATGGATTCCTGATAGTGGGTCTTATTCCCATGTGAAAAGTGATACAAAGATGTTGAATAAAATTGAGAAGCGTTAATGGGAATCAGTTACCATTGGAAATGATTATTCCCTAAATATCTAGGGTGTTGGTTCGGCTGAAATTGAACCTCAAAATATGAAATCAAATGATTTATTGTATATAGAAGGTGGGAATCATAATTTTTTGAGTGTTGGTCTGCTCTGTGATGGTGGTAATGATGTTTTTTTTTCAATAAGGAATCATTTATCCTCAAAATATTAAAGGATTGAAGGATCACTTCACAAATAAAAAGAAAAAATGAAAATATATTTATAATTACTGATAAAAAAATCCTATTATTTGGGTGAAAAAATTATAATATGTTAGGGAATATAATTCTTGGAAATCTTTTCCAAATATTCATTATAAAAAATCAAAAATACGAGGTTGTAAGATATATTCTCAAGATGAAAAGAGAAATTGATAATATTTTTGAAACCATTAAAAAGGGAATGTTGACTAAAAAATATCATAAGAAGGTAGTTATTTTTTATAATATAAAACTGGAACTCATTCACACTAATTTATAATGTATAATGAGGTAAAATAAAATAATATTTTATTTATATTTCATCACATTCATTGATTATTTCACTTTAATGAACAATGTGATTTTGTCTAAGGATAATTTAGAATTTATTGAGATGTTCAAATTTTACAAGAGATATGTTAAAAAGAATTTTAGACTCTATATAAAGAAACAAAGATTTGATAATTCTAATGGATATACAAGTGACTCATTTGAATGTTATATTTATAAACAAAGAATCAATCATTTATTAAGCATATTATATACACCCCAACAAAATTATGTTACTAAGTGGAATAAAATGAGTATTTTTGGGATTGTTCAAACATTTCTACTTAAAAAAATCTCAAAATGTTATAATAGAGAAGTTGTGTAAACCATTTTATACATTTAGAACAAACTTATTCTGAAACCTGAGGCACATTCCACTCCTTATGAAATGTAGTACATTAAGAATCCATTTATTCGATACATCAAAGTATTTATTAGTCCATGATTTATAAACATTAAATATATAAAGTTGGGAATGTTTAAAGAAAAATAAAATAAAGGGATATTTTTGGGCTCTTTATCTAGAAGTATTGGGTACAAGTGCTAGAATAAATGGTCACATAATGTTGTGGACTATTTTGATGTCAAATTGTTGAAAATCAGTGTACATAATATCAGTCAGTTGCATCAAAATTAGAATTTTCTAGATAAAATATAATTTATATTTTTAATTAGTAGGATCAAAGGAAGATAAAATTGAACCAAATGTTGATGATATTGATTAAAAACATACCAGTGATGAAGATGAGGCTAATAAAATTTACAATAAAATGTTATAGAGGTTAAAAATCATGTTGAAATAAAAAAATATCATTGTTAGTCAATGAGATCCTATGAAAACAAGTGGGATACTGAGAATAGAAAATGAAAATTCACTTATATTATCTATCGAACCAAGGGATACTTGAAAATAGAAGGAATTTATTTTGAATAAACCTTTACTCTAATAGAAATATTGGAAATAATATGAATGTTTTTTGTAGTGGTTGTATATAAATATTATAAGGACTATCAAGTGGATGTGGAACAATCCTTTATAAATGGTGATCTTGAGGAAGAAGTAATTATTAAGAAATTTTAGTGTTTTATTTAAGATAATTATGAAAACATTGTTTAAAAACTCAAAAATGAATTCTATAGATTGAAAAAGGCACCAAGATATTGGTATTCAAAACTTTATAGTGGCCTATGATAAATGGATTTTACAGAGAGAAAGTTGATAGAAACTTTTATGTAAAGGAGTTTTCCATAGTTATACTTATATTAATGGTACATATTGATGATATAATATTTTCAATTGATAAAGTGTGTAATTTTTAGGAGTTTGTTGAGCAGATGAAAATTCATTTTGAAGTGTCTATGATGGGTGAGTTGACATACTTTTTGGTATTATGAATTGACAAGAAATTAGATTGCATATTTTTATCCCAATAAAAATATACCAAGGAATTTTTGAAAATTTTTGGCATGGATGACTCAAGATAAGTTTCAACTATAATTTTAGTAATAATAAAAATATGTAAGTAAGAGAATGGTAGAAAGTCAGATCAAAATGGTTTAGAAGAGTCATTGTAAGCTTGTTGTGTTTGATATCTTCAAGACTTAAAATTTCCTACATAGTGATACTTTTTGATGGATTTCATAGTGACCCAAGGGAGTTAATCATTCTTGGAGAGAAACACAAGTTCTGAGATTTGTGAAGGTAAAAAATGAACTATAGGTTTTTATAAAATTATAGTATATATTTTAACTTTCTTGGCTTTTTTGATGCCGATTGGGATGGTGATCATACTGATAGAAGATCCACCTTAGGTGAAACTTTATTCATTGGTCAAGGTTTTGTGAGATGGTATAGTAATAAGAAGAAATTAGTGACACTTATCATAGCTAAGGTCGACTATGTGGTAGCTACCCATGAATGTACACATGCATTATAGATGCAAGTACAAATTTCATATTTAAAAATTGAGACAGAGCAACCATTGAAGATACTTTGTGATATTAAAAGTATTATAGATCTCTCAAAGAACTAAGTACATTATTCCAAATCCATGAATATCAACATCAAGTATCATTTAATTAAAGAGAGTTTGTCCAATAGAGATATCAAATTGGAACATATTTATACAAATAATCATATTGCATATATATTCCCAAAATTTATGCCTACAGAGGTGTTTGAATAGTTGAGGTTGAAACTCAATATTCATTATTCTACTATCACAGAAAGATTCATGGAAATGACCCCCACTATTCTCTGGATTATATTGAAAAATGGATGGAAATAATGATGCAACTCTTTGCGAAAGGTGGACAGAACCTATTTCTATAACTTGAGTACTCTCTTTATTTTTATCTAAAGTTGGGGATATCACTATACAGGGGAGATATATGGAATTGATTGATATGATAATTGAAATTGTGAATTGAGGGGGATATCATCTATGTCACTAAATAATAATTTCTTGATATTTTGGGATGGAATTATCTCAAAAGCATTATCGTATTTGGTATTCCAGTGAAAGAAACTTCTCATAATATAATGACTATTATTTGATGATTCTAAAGATATTTGATTAATATTTAATAGAACTGAGTTGAATTATGTTTCTAAAAAATCTAAAATGGATATATTGAAATTAACTTAGATTTTTTGATGGTTTTCATCTATTCTCTATCATGGTTTAGATTCATTATAGGTTGTTGAAGTAGTGTTTCATGTTTTTAAGAAGGTCTTAGAAGTCTTGATATGACTTCAGGAAGTTTTTTGTATTTTCTAGAAGTTTGGAAATCCACATAAGGGTATTACAATAACGTAAGGGGATTCATGTAAGGGGATCCACATTTGAAGTTTCATGTAAGTGAATCAATAATTAAGTCATCCATGTAAGGGTATTCTAAAACATAAGGTGATTTGGAAACAATGTATGTGGATCTCTAAAATGGGGTTCAAATTGGAGATCGATGTAAGAGAATTCTATACCAAGTATGCATATTCATGTAAAGGAATTTGTAAGAACCCGAGTTTTTGGAAACTGGTCAAATTCCGACCCTGTTTAAACTTTTGACTGTTTTTTGAGAAGTCTGGAAAATCTGGGCAGTTTTTGGAAATTTCCAGACTACACGCCGTGTACTTTAAGTACACGCCGTGTATGAGTTACCCGAGTGACCGGCCGTGTGCTCGCCGAGTACATGTCGTCTGAAGAACATGTAGAAAATTTCCAACTACATGACGTGTATTTATAGACACGTCGTTTATTCCTTCCTCGTGCGAGGCTAGGTACATGTCGTGTGGTTCCCAGGTGTAAATTTCCATCTACATGGCATGTAGCCTTCCTTGACACGCCGTGTACCCATGCCCTGTGTAGCGGCCGGGACCCTGGCTGTGTGCTGACCGTGTACACGGTCCATACCGTGTGCCAGACTCCGCTTAAGTCGGAGTACAGAAACACGTATACATGGCGTGTACTTGAGAAATACACGTCGTGTACTTTTTTTTATTTGATCGACCGAGGCTTCGTCGCACCTCATTCCCAGAATTCTATTCTTCTCCCCCTTTGGACGAACAGTCCATTCGAAAGACCTCCACAAACACAAATCCTTCTAGATCTGTCGTACGACCTCCGTTCTTTGATTCGTCGGAGGCAGCAGGACCGCATCGAAGAGGCTAACCCCGCACACCCTTCTTCGTCCTTGATTCCTCACCTGTTCCTCCATAGATTCCATCCGAACGGAATTTCCGAATTTGAAAAAAACGCAGATCTACAACGATTCAGTCCAATTCAGAGGTTGAAATCAAAGGAGTGGCATCGTACGAGTACGAGGTAGGTGGTTCATACCTTCTTTCATGTTTTCATAGACTTTTGGGGGTTGCGACCTTCGGGCGCGATTTTAGGTGTTGAACGAAACCCTTTCTATTTTGTTTTTATTTAATTATCTGCATTGTGGGATGCCTCTGGGTATTCCCTGACCCTGTTGTGGTTGAGCAGGACCGGGTTAGAGGTCGTTGCTCGTTTGCGCCAATTCGGCCGGGGGTGTTGAAATGCGTTTGAATTGGACCATTGTTTAAACTGATATCTTTATACTTCATATTGAATGTCTCTAGTTAAACTATTTACTTTAATTGTTAAGTTGTGAATGAGTTAGGTACTGGTATGGGATAGCACAAGTAGTGCAAATTGACTGTTTAGTAATTGCCTGTTTAAAGTGATTCTTCCAAGTATGAATATGAAATGTGTGATATTTCCTATGTTGAACTGCTTGTTGTGTTGGGCGTGGACCAGATATATTGTTGAGTGATGGGGATCACAGGTTGGGTCTTTTAGCTCTGGTTACTTTGGTTGGTTGTTACCACGGGATTGGGTGTCACGAACGTCGGTTGAGACAGTTGGACTGTCCGGTTGGGCTTGGCCCGGGTTACTGGATGGAGAGACCATCATACTGGAGCGACATGTTCGCAGGGACATGAGGTGTCAGAGATATTTTGGATTGGGAACTTATTGAGGTGATTACCACTCACCGGGTACTTTTGAGTAGTGTGCACACAGATAGACTCCGAGATGAGGTGGTACGACCACTCACTGGGTAGAGGGCCCCGGTTGATGTGGTTAGGTATATTTGGTTTTGAGGTGCTTTCCATAGGAAGCCACGTGGAAGTTGAGGAGCCTTCGGAAGACAACTTTGAGGCGGTCAGGTTGGGGGCAGAGGCTCACCGTGATTTGAGGACAGACATCTCTGTACCTCCGGTTATCTTTTGAGGACATGTATCGATGTTCCTCCGGATATTGTGCCTAGGGAATGTTGAGCTTTCGAGCTAGGTTACGACGGTTGGGCATGTCTTTGGGACGTCGGTACTTGAGACACATGGTGTCAGGTGGCACGAGGTGTCGGGCAGCAGATCAGACTTTCCGGTGTTGGCCGAAGCAGGTGACACTTCTTAGTGGCTGCTGAGCACCAGGGAAGTCTTTGTTTACTTTTGGTCATTGCACTATTTACTATTTTTCTTGTATAAGCATGTCCGCCTAAACACTTATATTAGGTACGCACCTCTGGGTGGTATCCTACTAAGTCTGTCTCACACCCTACACAGGCCCTTCGGGACGCGTGTAGACTTTATGAAATTGCGTGCAGGTAAAGGGTCAGCCTCTAGAGCTGGAATTTAGTGCTGTTGACTTAGAGACTCATACGGAACCTGAGGTTGTGTCGTACTGGAGTTACTTGTTTAGTATTCTTTTCTTGCATCATCATGTTTATTTTATATTGTAGCTAAAGTTGGTTAGCCATTGGCACCGTGATATATATATATTGATTTGTATGACTTGTTTGGATGCATTCTTGGTTGTATTAGCAGTTATTGTAGTTGATTGTTGGCATGACGTTCTATTTAGTTTTTGTTGTTGTTGTTTTTATATTGCTTCCATTGTTTATTGTTATTGAATGTGCTTCTGCTATGCGGGTCTGGTTTGAGTCTACTGAGTCATTTATTTCCGCTGCATATTTTAGTTTATTACTTGGACCAGTACTTTTAATTCCTCCGTGAGGGTATAGCCTCCCCACTATACCTAACAGACCCTCACTTCTAGTCGACAGCCTTTGGCGTTCAGGGGAGGTGCGCCTAAGGTAGTGACACCCGACCCCTTCGACACTGTTCGGGTTGCTGGCCGGGTCCGGGTCGTTACAAAGTGGTATCAGAGGGGTTCTTGACAAGGATTTAGTAGCAGTGTTTTTCTGGCTACTAATGAGATTGAGACTTCTCTTTTTATTTTTGCTGGTTTTACTATTTGGGATATGGTAGACTAAAGATAGGTTGTTGTTGGAACTTGATTTTTGAACTTGTGCTTGGGTGCCTATAGCCCCATGTATGATGGATGGATTGAGTTTCCGGGGGTGGTAACTGTTGTTTGCTTTTTCTTGGATTACAGTAGATATGATTTCCACCTCGGTGGATCACTTGTTGTGTGATGTTATTGATTATGATATGTAAACCTTGGCTGGTATGGCAAGGGTTACTTTCTTGGCTTTTGATAGGTACATTTTAGAGTATTTCAATTTCATAACTGCACATATGCTTTGTGAAGTGATAATACCATGTGAATAAAATCAATTGACATGCTATGTATGCTCTAAAATGTGAATAGGTAAAACTCCTAATATAATTTCTTGTTTATGGTAATGTATATTCCATGCTTTTTATTTTCGTAGAATTGCATGTGCAGGACATATGGGTCTGGCTCTTATGAGAGCAGGCAGGTACTGTGGTTGAGGCAGTGTAACTGTCAGGATTAGGCGACTCGGTCGTCGGGATTGAGACAACATTGGTTGTCAGGACGGTCATGACCCGAGGTACTAATGATACTTGGATCTGTTTAGGTCAGGTAAGGAGGCCATGAGGTCGGGATGCCATGGGGCTTGGGTTGCGGTGAGGGGGAGTAAGGGTAGTTGTTATGCACTACCTTTTACTACTTTCCTTATCTGCGTAGAATATATTGTTATATAGATATATGTGGGTTGTATGACCATTTATGGTATTCAGTGGGTTACTTCTTCACGACACGATGGAGCGACAGGAAAGAGAGGATTTGGTACCGCATGATCAGGTTCAGAATCCGGTGCAGCCAGAGCATGATCCGCAGGTACAGGCTTAGGGACAGGATCAGGTTCAAGATCCAGTGCAGGCAGGGTAGCAGCCGGGTTTGGCAGCGTTCAGACCGTCGCTCGATGAGTAGCTCTGAGCTAGTCTAGTTCGCGTCTTGCAGGGTATTGACAGAGGCATGTAGCGTACAGAGCCTTCTATGGCGTATCTAACGCGGGAGTTCCAATTGCAGCACCCGCCGCTCTTTCAGGGTGAGGGTGGTCCACAGGCGGCAGAAAACGGGATAGAGAGTATGCACATGATCTTCGAGCAGCTCGAGACGCCTCCAGGGCGGAGGGTCAAACTGGCGACGTACATTCTAAGAGGACCGGCGAAATGTTGGTGGGATGTGCAGGTACATGCTCGTAGGCATGAGGGACTAGCCTGGTAGGACTTCGAGGATAGGTTCTTCGAGCACTTTTATCCGGAGATGCTGAGGGAAAAGATAGATCGCGAGTTCTTGAGTCTTCAGCAGGGAGACATGTCCATCATGGATTACGCAGCTACATTCACATATTTGTCCGGTTTTTCACCTGGTATGGTGAGCGATGATGCAGCTAGGGTGAGGCGCTTCGAGGACGGCTTACAACACGCCATTCGAGTTCAGGTAAACATCTTCAGGATGGGTTTATTCTTCGAGGTGTTCAACCAAGCTCTCATAGCTGAGGGCAACGAGAGAGAAAAATCTCATTTTGGTAGGGTGACAGCTTCAGGTGATGATTCGAATAGCAGGAAGCGGGGGAGAGATGAGTTTCAGCAGGGCAGGTAGGCCAAGGACTCAGCTAGACCACTTCGTGGCTGTTTAGCGGTGGTTTGCTTTCAGTGTGGACAGCCAGGACATGTTCGAGCTCAGTGTGATAGGCCCCCAAAGGAGTGTCAGGCATGTGGATAGGTCGGACATCTGGAGAGGATTTGCAGGCAGCCTTCTCAGACAGCCCGCAGACAGGGACCAGGACATATTGTGGCATCAGGAGTTGGTTCAGGTTCGGTACCGGGAGAGGGTGGCCGAGGTTCAGCTGCACGCGGAGGACGTGACAGGGATAGTAGGAACCATCTGAGGGGTCCGTGGCCAGAGACTGGGGAAGCACCGCAGGGAGGAAAGGCTTTAGGGAGCCGTGTGTCAGTTCAGGTGCAAGCCGTGGAGCTTCCAGGGTTTGAGTAGGCTGGAGAGCCGACTATGGTGGCAGGTACACCGCAGGTGTGGCCGTGAGTTTCTTTACTTTCTTTTGGCATGGCCTCTTCAGTCATGTCTGGGTGAGTGCACAGGCTACACAGGATACTTGTGGACTGACTAGATGATAGTTAGTGGGATTGGAATCATATTAGATGTGTTTTATGTTTTATTTATATATTTGAGATGCGTGGCATCAGGAGCATCAATTATGCAGGTTACTTGAGGTGTCGTGGGCATCGGGGAATCATGTATGTGGGTTACTTGAGGTGCATGGAACCAGGTTTGAATTGAGCATCTATTAGATGCAGGACCTCTGGGAGGAGGACGCCGATGCGGTGAGAGTTATGTTGGGTTTCGGGAGCGACACGTGAGCACCAAGGAGGTGTAGGGGTGACGATGTGTCACGGAAGGACCATGGGTCTGGGAAATAGGTCGTTGGGCCTTTTTTGTTTAATTGTTTGCTTTGAACTTTGTTCGAGTCGAGACTAAGTAGGCGATTCCTTAGGTGGGGATCCCTTTTAGGAATTTAGCCAGAACTTTGAGACCAGGATAGTCTGGGTTATTTAACCAGGATGGGCATGTTTGGTGCCATCTACTGGTTTCGTTTGGAAGCTCGGGGATGAGCTACGCTAAGGTGGGGAGTTTGTAAGAACCCGAATTTTTGGAAACTGGTCAAATTCCGACCCTATTTAAACTTTTGACTGTTTTTTTTTTGAAGTCTGGAAAATCTGGGCAGTTTCTGGAAATTTCCAGACTACACGCCGTGTACGTTAAGTACACGCCGTGTATGAGTTACCCGAGTGACCAGCCATGTGCTCGCCAATTAAATGCCGTGTGAAGACCGTGTGGAACTTTCCTACTACACGGCGTGTATTTATAGACACGCCGTTTATTCTTTACCCGTGCGAGGCCAGGTACATGTTGTGTGGTGCCCAGGTGTAAATTTCCATCTACACGACGTGTAGCCTTCCTTGACACGCTGTGTACCCATGCCCCGTGTAGCGGCCGAGACCCTGGTCGTGTGCTGACCGTGTACACATTCCAGACCGTGTGCCAGACTCCGCTTAAGTCAGAGTACAGAAACACGTATACATAGCGTGTACTTGGGAAATAGATGTTGTGTACTTTTTTTTATTTGATCGACCGAGGCATCGTCGTGCCTCATTCCCAGAATTCTATTCTTCTCCCCCTTTGGACGAACAGTCCGTCCGAAAGACCTCCACGAACACAAATCCTTCTATATCTGTCGTACGACCTCCGTTCTTCAATCCATCGGAGGCAGTGGGACCACATCGGAGAGGCTAACCTCGCACACCCTTCTTCGTCCTGGATTCCTCACCTTTTCCTCTGCTACTGAAATAATTCTTGCTAAGAAGAATGCCCATGTTGTGGCAATTCCACCCAGAAGGTAATGGGTTACTCCTACAGCACGTCCTTGTACAATACTCAAGGCTCTAGGCTGAGTTGCAGGAGCAACTTTTATTTTATTATGAGCCCAAACGATGGATTCAATAAGTTCTTGCCAATAACCACGCCCGCTGAATAGAAACATTAAACTAAAAGCCCATACAAAATGAGCACCTAGGATTTACCCGGCGTGAGATATCACATTGTTCGAGGAACCCTAGATGCTGTCGGAGTCAAGGATCGTCAACAAGGGCGTTCTAGTGCGTTGTATATTCTTATCCAATACTTGTATCATTTGATGATGCCATGTGAACAAACATGTGAAGTGTATGGCTAACCCAATCACGAAGGTTTAAGGGATAAGCGACATAAGCAATAAATTGAGTTTCTTCTCCAGCAACGGGCTCGATGTGGTAGCATCGTCCTTTGTAACGATCCAGGCTGGTAAGTCCATCGGTCCACACAGTTGTCCATGTACCAGTAGAAGATTCCGCAGCTACGGCGGCCCCTGCTTCCTCAGGCGGAACTCCTGGCTGAGGAGTGACTCGGAATGCTGCCAAGATATCTGTATCTTTGGTTTCATAATCAGGAGTATAATAAGTCAATTTGTAATCAGATTCCATCCGAACGGAATTTCCAGATTTGACGAAAACACAAATCTACCGCGATTCAGTCCAATTCAGAGGCTGAAATCAAAGGAGTGGAATCGTACGAGTATGAGGTAGGTGGTGTATACCATCTTTCATGTTTTTGTAGACTTTTGGGGGTTGCGACCTTCAGGCACGATGTCGGGTGTTGAGGGAAACCCTGTCTATTTTGGTTTTATTTAATTATCTGCATTGTGGGATGCCTTTGGGTATTCCCAGATCCTGTTGTGGTTGAGAAAGACCGGGTTAGAGGTCGTTGCTCGTTTGGGGCAATTCGTCCGGGGGTGCCGAAATGCGCGTGAATTGGACCGTTGTTTAAACTGGTGTGTTTATATTTCTTATTGAATGTCTCTAGTTAAATTGTTTAGTTTAATTGTTAAATTGTGAATGAGTTAGGTACTGGTATGGGATAGCACAAGTAGTGCAAATTGACTGTTTAGTAATTTCCTGTTTAAAGTGTTGCTTCCAAGTATGAATATGCAATGTGATATATTGCCTGTGTTGAACTGCTTGTTGTGTTGGGTGTTGCCGGGATATATTTTTGAGTGATGGGGATCACAGGTTGGGGCTTTTAGCTCGGGTTACTTTGGGTGGTTGCTACCATGGGATTGGGCGTCATGGACGTCGGTTGAGATAGTTGGACTGTCAGGTTGGGCTTGGCCCGGGTTACTGGATGGAGAGACCATCATACTGAAGTGACAGGTTCGCAGGGACACAAGGTGTCAGAGATATTGTGTCTTGGGAACTTATTGAGGTGATTACCGCTCACCGGGTACTTTTGAGTAGTGTGCACAGAGATAGACTCTGAGATGAGGTGGTACGGCCACTCACTGGGTAGAGGCCCCTGGTAAATGCGGTTAGGTATATTTGGTTTGGGGGTGCTTGTCATAGGAAGCCACGTGGAAGGTGAGGAGCCTTCGGAAGACATCTTTGAGGCGGTCAGGTTGGGGGCAGAGGCTCGCCGTGATTTGAGGGCCGACATCGTTGTCCCTCTGGTTATCTTTTGAGGACAGGTATCATTGTTCCTCCGGATATTGTTCCTAGGGAAGGTTGAGCTTTCGAGCTGGGTTATGATAGTTGGGTGTGCCTTCAGGAGTCGGTACTTGAGACACATGGTGTCAGGTGGCACGAGGTGCCGAGTTGTAGATCAGACTTTCCGGCGTTGGTCGAAGCAGGTGACACTTCCTGGTGGCTGCTGAGCACCAGTTAAGTCTTTGTTTACTTTTGGACATTGCATTGTTTATTGTTTTTCTTGTATAAGAATTCCTGCCTAAACACTTATATTAGGTATGCACCTCTGGGTGGTATCCTACTGAGACTTGTATCATACCCTACACGGGCCCTTCGGGATGCGTGTAGACTTTATGAAATTGCGTGCAGGTAAAGGGTCAGGATTAGGAGTTGGACTTTAGTCTTGTTGACTTGGAGACTGATACGGACCCTGAGGTCATGCCGTACTGGAGTTACTTGTTTAGTATTCTTTTCTTGCATCAGCATGTTTATTTTATATTGTAGCTACAGTTGGTTAGCCATTGGCGCCGTGATATATATATATATATTGATTTGTATGACTTGTTTGGATGCATGCTTGGTTGTATTAGTAGTTATTGCAGTTGATTGTTGGCATGACGTTCTGTTTAGTTTCCACTGTTGCTATTTTTATATTTCTTTCGTTGTTTATTGTTATTGAATGTTCTTCCTCTATGCGGGTCTAGTTCGAGTCTGTCGAGTCATTTATTTCCGCTGCATATTTTATTTTATTACTTGGACCAGTACTTTTAATTCCTCCGTGAGGGTATAGCCTCCCCACTATACCTAACAGACCCTCACTGCTAGTCATAAACCTTTGGCATTCAAGGGAGGAGCGCCTAATGTAGTGACACCCGACCCGTTCGGCACTGTTTAGGTGGCTGGTCGGGTCTGGGTCGTTACAGAATTGATGGTTATATATCTACCTAATGGTATTAATAATAGATTAAGGTGAAATATAATGGAATAAAGAAATAAATCTTGATGTAAGGAGATCCACACAAAGGGATCATTTTTCCTTATGTGGTTACTGAGTTTTGAGAATTAATTTTTTTTAAGAATACAAACGTGATAATGCTTAAGAAAATATTCACTATCTTAAACATCACAAAAACATTTTGATTCTAGCTATGAGATGAACAAAATTTATCATAGATAAATATTAAAATATTTTATATGAATATTTAATACATCTCATAAAAATACACACCCAGTAACTATAATGGTTTAGCGATTGTGGATACTAGATATATATTCATCTTATTTTGTGAAATATCTTTAACATCACCAATAAATTTATTCTCACATAGCACACTTCTTTATCATACCCTACTTAAAAACTTTCTTCATAACCTAGGGAAAGGAAACAACAGAAAGGGCGAGCTTAGATACTCAACAAGGGTAATACAGTGACCCATGCCTTTTTCACATATTATCACATGATTTTTAATATAAACATCCATTGATTACAACCAAAAGAAAAAAAGGCCTAGTGTATTTGGGTGACCAGGTTTATAATACATCAAAATGAAAATGAACTATAACATCCTCATTTTATTCTCCATAATGAGAGCTAATACATTTGAGATTCTAAAACTGTATAGGATAACTTAGGGAATACATCAATGATAGGGGTGGGTGAATAATCTTATTAAGGGAATAAACATGATAAGGAAACATAACATATTATTAAAATGTATGACATGATATCATAAAAGATAAGGTTTGTGAGTAATTTAATGGAATAATAACATAAAGAATATGGTATCATAGGATCATAGTAATAAATTAAATGTGGCAACATCATATAATATAACATAATCATGATTCAAGACTAAATACCTATAAAATATCACATGGTGGAAAAAGTCCCATAATGGATTAGGTTTACTCCCTAATCCAATAAAAAATGCCTCATGAGACTAAAGATTTACCCAAAAAATAAGATCACTATCTGGGTATACCCATTAAAATATGTTCAAGATTTACATGTTCCACAAAAATTAAATCAATCATAATTCATAAACATAATAGATACCCATAAAAATATGTGTTTCATAATCTTTCCTCATATCATAATAAAAGTATGTTTCATAACAAAGGCACTTGAGAAATGAACAGAAGGAATGTATCACCCCATAAAAGGATGGTAAAATAAGATAGATATATATTTTATAGAAATATATGTAGAATTTATAATCATTCCATTACATTAAACATATAGATAAAAAGACTTAGTGATATAAAGGTCATAACCCAATGGAAAGGTTGGTTTGGAGAGATCCCTTACCTCAAGCCCGATTCATCATGTGTTTTATTTATCTTCCTAAATAATAAAATTATGTTAATTAATTACTTTCTTAAAAAAAAATCAAGTTTTTTATTCATTTTTTTATTTATTATCACATTATATTCAATTACCTATTTATTTAGGTTCATATCAGATGTTTTGACAATGTTCAACTTATATGTCCAAAATCACATTGGTAAGTTGAATAAATTCATATAGATTATTAATTAATCATATATAAAATGATAATAATGAAATAATTATCATTTTTTACATCAATTATACTTTTAAATTCACCATGAAATATGGTTATGAAAAATGAACTATGTTACAATCCTGGGGATGGTACGTCGTATGTACGCATGAATAACATCTCTAATTTTCAATAATCATGATAGAAATAAGGTATATGTTATTTTATATTTAAATAATTATTATTATATCATATTATTTATTTAAATACACATAAATATACCATCCATGTGATGGGGTAATAAAAAATGAATCACATCGAATCATGAGGCGGTAGTCCACTGTATACACAAACGACGTTATCATTTTTCAAAGGATTATAAGGTAAGAAGGTGTATGATATATTAATTTTAAAGAATTATTAATATTTAATTAATATCATATATAAACATTCAATCCATCATCAGGAATATCCATGAGATCTAATGATGAAAAACAAATTACATCGGTTTGGGAGGTAGTAGTCCACAGTAAACACGAACAATGATTTCATTTCCCATTTGATGGAATTGAAGATGAATTTAAGTTATTTAATTAAAATAATAAAATAATATAATATGGTATATACTGGTTTTAATATATCATCATGGTTTAATAATATTTGAAGAATTTGGATGATGAAATAAAACTATTTTCTCTATTAAGAACGATGCATCTTCTTCAGACAACCTATTTAGAACTATAACTAAAGCCATTCAAGATTTGGTTTCTGATCAAAAAAATAGTTTATGATGTGTTTATGTAGTTACGAAATAATTTAAGTATCTATTTTATGAAAAAGAAAGCTTTTATGTGTGTAAAGTATATGATAATATGAGGCCTTTATAATTGAGAAGGAGTTGTATTTTTTTAAATACCCAAAACTATTTAATAATGGGAAGTCACACTCAAGAAAATTGAATAAAAAATTATTAAATAATGGATTGGAAGGGTGATATGGATGATCCAAACATCCATTATTCATAAATAAAAATTTAATAAACATGTATTTTCCTTTACATCTTTAATTTAACTCCCTGTTAAAATGGTTTTAACATTAACTGTGGTAACAAATTTTTACTATTTTCACTATTCATTATGGCCAAAAAATAATTTGATATTACTATATAATATAACTTATTCTGATTAAAAATATAAAATCTATTTTCCCAAATTCAATTCACATAACTGAAAAACTTAATTCAAAGTTAAACCCATAAAACGTGTTGAAAAAAATGGATTTTTAAGAAATGTATTTTTTAAACATAAGATCATATTACATTAACTATATGAACAAAAATAATCATTATATGAATTTCAATTCACATAAAGATATTTATAATATATTCATTTAATTTAAAATTTTCTTTAATAGGGGTTATTTTAATTACTTAAAATGGATTGACTTTATGCACTTAAAAACTGATTGTAGAAAACTGAGTTTTTAAGAATAAAAATAAATTTCTACCAAAATCAGGAAAATTGATGATTTAGATGAAATTAATTACATTATTATAAATACAATTTTTAATATTTAACTTTAAGACCAAATAAAAAATATAACTGAAATTTTAAATTAATTTATTTCATGAAAATAAATGACAGTATTCGAAAAATAAGTAATTTTAACTGTTCATGAAAAATCAAACATTTTAGAAAAATATCAAAATCACAACATAAATTAAATTTAATATTATAATTCAAAAAAATAATTTCATTTCATAAAATAACATTTCTAAAAGTTTCATATTTAAATTATAATATCTTCTCATAAAAAGTAATAAAAATCATTTTTGAGGGAAATGTATTTTTTTAGAATAAAATGTCTTTAAAAAATATAGTGTTAATTAATGATAATTTATCAATACTTTTGTATGAATTAGGACCATTATATATATTTCATAAATTAGTAAATAATATTTTTACCCTCTAATTTAATGGCTAGTTTATGGCATTCATAAATAATCATGGTTCATTTAGGCTCAGTGTTGTGTGTCACATACGCTATCAAGAATAGATTTCCTTTTTTTTAACATGGGATGTTAAATTATTCACACATTAGAAATTTTGAACCACAAAATAGTTGATGGTACATCTGCTTCATGTATTCCACTACTTCACAACTTTCTTATTTGTATTTATGGTTTGTTCATAGTACTTTGACCATGTGAGTTGTCTTGGTGCATAGAACTTTGTCTCTATGTTCTAAGATCTTTATCGGTTTATCCTCATAAGTGATATCATTTTCTAATTATACCACCTAGAAATTTAGTATATGTGATGGATTTTTTATTTACTTATTCAATAGGCATACATGGAATACATCATGTACTTGAGAAAGGGTTGGTGGTATTTATAGTCGATAATCCATAGCTCTAATGCGATTGAGAACCTAGAAGGGTTAGATGTACCTAGGGATTAGTTTTCCATTCTTCACAAATCTCTTGAGAGTATTCCATAGTAATATACATATAAACACTTTGACCTTCACTTAAAACTATAGGTCTCATAAAAAATTATCAATTTAATGATTTTATCAACTCTGAGAAGTAATGATGTGTTGCTGAAAAAATTATTGACCTTTTCTACCATCTCCTCAACCATTTCAGGTGCCAAAAAATCGTGTTTCACCAGCATCATCCCAACAAACTATTATTATATATCTCTTTATATAAAGGACTTCATAAGGATCCATTTGTATTCTTGAGTGGAAACTATTATTTTATGAAAACTTGATTAGAGAAATATATTGATCACATCCACGTTCAAAGTCTATCAAATATGCTCTCAACCTATCTTTCAATGTCAGAATAGTTCACTGGAATTTTCCATTAGTTTTTGGTTGATAATTAATACATAATTTCAACTTAGTATTTGATCATGTTGGAGTATTTTATAGAACTTGGAGTTAAAACTCATCTCTCGGTCAAATACAATAGATAATGGTGTTCCATACAGCCTCACCACCTCTCCGATGTATATAGTTTCAAGTTGATTGAGTGATAATTCCTATTGAATATCAATGAATTTATAAATGTTTGTAAGAATAACCACTATAACTCATATGGAAATTTTTTTCTTGATGTATTTTGAATACCAATGGCAAATTCCATGGTGATTTTTTCCATTTTCATGTTGGTATGGGTAATCGTTTCATCAACCCCTTAGACTTTTCCTTCCATCCTTAACTTGTTGACATACCAAACAAATTGATATATATTTAGTGATCTCCTTCTTCATATTGTCCCAAAAATGGTTCTCTAAAATATCTTGATACATATTTATGCTCCTTGGGTGGATGGAGAAGGTTAAGCTATGTTCATCATTCAACATATCTTTCTTTATCTTTTTATTTGATGGTATATATAGTCATGACCGAAATATTAAAATATCTTCTTCATCAATTTTGTACTCTGAGGATTTCCATTTCATTGAAGATTCCACCTTCAACTAAATGTCCACATCATCTCTTTGAGCCCCATTTATCTTCTTTAGATGTTATGGTTGAGGAATCATTTAATAAATGAATGATTATGTTCCTTCTTAATGATTACCATGTCTATCCTATTTAAGTATAAGAATATTGGATCCTTTCAAATTCTCATGAGTGATAAGGTTGTCATATCCTTTCTACTCAGAGAATCCAACACTTTGTTTACTTTCTAGGGATGTTAAGGCATTAAGGATTCATAGTCCATGATTAGCTCTAACCATATTTACAAGTGCATATTAAGCTCATTCTGTGTGAATATATATTTGAGGCTCTTATGGTCCATATATATTTCACACTTCCCCAAAAAGAGATAGTTTCAACATATTTTCTATGCAAAGATCACTTCCTCCAAATCCTGATCATGCATGAGATAGTTCTTCTCATGAACTTTTAAGTACCTTGAGAGATAGGCTATCACTTTATCATTATTCATCAGTACAAAACCCAAGAACTTATTTGATGTAACAACCCATATTTTTATCAATGGAATTTCTTTCTTATAACCACATAAAATAACATTAGGAAACACAGTGAAACATCATGATTAAATTAACTACTAAATTCTATGTGACCTTTAAACATAATTTTTCCACTACTGTGATTTGAATTTTGAAAAT
Source organism: Viscum album (assembly GCA_963277665.1). Classification (NCBI taxonomy): domain Eukaryota; kingdom Viridiplantae; phylum Streptophyta; class Magnoliopsida; order Santalales; family Viscaceae; genus Viscum; species Viscum album. The sequence continues at coordinate 389,488,107 of OY728147.1, read as the reverse complement.
CTGACATACACGATTGCGATCAATAAGCTGTTTGGAGTCTGATAGGACAAACATAATTTTTGTTGAATAGTAACATACCCTTATGAATTGTAATATTACCCTTATGAATATTAATATGACCCTTATCAATAGTAAAGTGTACAAGGGAATAGGAACCTTACCAATGATAGTATAAATAAAAATATCTATCTTATAAGTCACAATATGATATAATTATATTACAGTGTTAGTATTTTTGTAATTCATGAATGTTTAATGATTAAATTAATAATTTAAAATAAAATTTATTTTCATAAAATTTATTCATAAAAAATTTATTTTGACTTCTTATGATTATATGATAATTTTATGAGAGATTAATTAATTTTTCAAAGTGTTAAAAAAGCAATTTTAATTTTAAAATTTGTATTTTTCAATAAATTATAATTTTAATTAAAAATTAAAATACTCCTATTTAGAAAATTGTTTTCATAAAATGGAGATAATTTTAAGATTTTACAGGTCAAAAAATAGTTATGGCGATTTTTTGGGATTTTTTTGAAATACTTGAATTTTTGGTGAATAGTGAAATTTGATAATTTACAAAATATGCTAAATAAATGAATATATGCATCATGATTGAGTCATGGATGATGTAAATGGATATTGTTTAAAACTCACATTCCCTATTTAATGTATTTATTTATGTAATAATCACTATTTCTTGTCTTGATGTAAATTAATAAACTAATGAATTAAATATTAATAAAATACTCTTCCCCTCCACTATAAATACTGCTGCTCACAACCTCATTTCCTCAAACCTCTCAATCCTTGTGCCTACTAAAAATTCTACTAAAATTTCTTCCCAATATCGTCCAACATTTCCATCATCTCTTTTTCAAATAAAAATTCCAAAACCTCTCTCCTAAAGAGGCTCTCAAGGAAGATATATTCTAGAGGTAATTTCTCTCTCTCTCTCTCTCCTTTCAATTTCCTTTAAAATTTCTTTTCACTTATTATATTATCCTCATATTATATTATAAAATTGTCATGATATATCCAGTATTCTTTTTATACTGGTATTAAATCATTTTAATATAATAGTATTCATTAAACTCCTCCCTCTCCCTCTTTTATTTTTTTAAAATGAAATCACTCCTCACGATGTGTCAATTTACCATCATCATGGGCGATGCACCTTAATTTTCATCCAACACCTTCAAGAAAATAAATAAAACAATTAAACGGTTGAAAAAATATTTTAATGTCTATTTTTAACCCCTTTTATGATCTGTAAACAACTTGTATACATAATACTAAATGATAAAACAAAACATGTTTGTTGCGATCCAAAAACCACCCATATTAACCTAAAACGATCATTGATAAATTTTATCTAAAGATTCATCCTCATGGTATATAAACAACATCATTATAAGATCATTTAAACTCCTATAATTACATTAGTAAAATTTAAAAGAAATTATGGATGTTTATCCATGTTCTACATAAACTTCCATTCTTGTGCACAAGTGAACTGGTCCAGAAAACTAAGAAAAAGAAAACTTCTAAACAATGAATTTAAATTCTATAACTCATCAAAAGGATCATAAAAGTTCTTCATTAACCCATAATGAACCATATTACTATATAAATTGTTCTTCATTTGTTAATTATTGAATATAATGTCACTATAGAGGACATTAAGGTGAAGATAGTGTTTAGATAAAAGGTAAGGGGAAATTCTCAAACCCAACTTTCTTTCTTCATGTTTTCCCTCTTTAACTCCATTTTAAGTATGGTTATTCCATAAAAATAATCTATTCATAATTATATTACATTTTCTATTATATACATGTTTTCCTCTATATTTTATTTCAGACAAAAAAAATTTCAAAATAACTCTTCTTTCAAAAACACACCTTTTACTTCTCACTCAAGGTTGATGGTTCTTTTATCAAGTATGTAATTACCTATTTAATTTGTGAACCTAAAGTTTATTAATGTATGATTTATCAAATTAAACTCATTCTGTTACTTGTGTTATTTATTTCCAAGATTTATATACATTCTATGTGTCATTCATGATAATGTTAACATTATGATGTGACGGGTGGGCCTGAGATTATATAGCGCAATGTTGGTGTTATGATGTGACGGGTGCACCCAAAATTATATAAAACTCTAATGTGTTCGGTAATATGAAGAGCGTCATGACTAAATTGAAATACATGTGAACATTATGCTATATTTTTTCACAACTATGTGTGGTATTTGACCACTAATACCAGATGTATCATTTTTATGCATTGCCACATTTCAAGTCTTCTCTTAATGTTTCATCTCATGATTGTGATCTTATGCATATGTTATGATGATAATAATTATTCTCACCCCATGGTATATTGTTTCATATTCTTATCCATCCTCTTACTAGGATTTTATAATACACCTTTTTGATGTTTATCCCCATGTGACTACTTATACTAAGGATAATTCAAGGGTCAGTAAGAAGCTAGAGAAGAATAAATTAAATAAATTTTTATGCTTTATGTTGTAAATGTTATTTACGTTCCTAGTTTTCCCAAGAAACTAAACATTTGAATCCTCATTATGTAATTTTTTTAAGTTGTTTATCTTTAAAATGATTTAAAAGTAAAGTAACAAAATCAGAGTCGATATAGTTGGTATTAGAGGCACATATTAGTTAATTTGGGAATTAGGATTAGAGAACCTTGTTGAATACCCTAGTATAAGACTAAGTATATGTAATCACACAAGAATATTTTCTAAATATATGGATACCATAAGATATTCATTTAGTGTTAATTTCATAAAGGAATTAATTATTTATTAATGACTTTTTGACATATGTTTTCTTCTAACCTTTTCAATTTTAGAAAATGGTGGATACCATGAGAAACTAGGCCAACAAACCGTGTGAGGGATAGTGTAGCGATTGCCTAAATGACATCCCCGATGCTTTGGGAGTTGGAGTTTAAAACATCATGGCGATGCTTACCCAGTTGTCTCAGATTATGAATAATAATCTAAATAATGTATAACGTCCTCATTAACCTAAGAAGGAGAAACTAGATATCGAGTGTTTTATGTGGCAATGACCATCGACATTTAGTGGATCTTTCGATCCACTAGTTGTGAACAGTGGGTCTACTTGATAGAGAATATATTTTTTTATTCACTATTCTGAGATGGATAAGGTGACTCTAGCCATTTATTTTCTTGATGGAGAGGCTGACCAATGGTGGGATTTTATTAAGAACACCAAGTCAGCATAAGAAATTGAAGAGATAGAGTGGGAAGACATTAAGATAATGTTTCTTAACAAGTATTTACATCAAATCTTCATACGAATATGGATAGAGAATTCATAGATCTAAAGAAAAAGGATGGATAATCTATCATGGCCTACGAATCTAATTTCACAAGGCTTTCATGGTATTATTTGGGTTTTGTTATCAACAATGATAGCAAAATTGTTAGATTCTTTAGTGGATTAAAACCACACTTTCGAAAGGATATTAAAATTTGAGACTTTGGGGGTTATGAAAAAGTTGTTCGGTGTGATCTCAAAGTGAAAATGGAGTTTGGAGAATGTTCCCATGGATATGGTGATAATAAATGAAAGATGAAGTTTTATAGTAGAGGATCTAATGAGAAATGTGGAAAGAAAACTCAACCACCCACATGACAAAAAATGTGGGAAGAAGCGCCATGGGAATTGACTCAAAGGGATGGGGAAGTGCTTCAAGTTTGGGAAATAAGTCCACCAAGATATTTAATGTTGAAAATACATGATAATGAAGAAGAATATTTTGGATTAAAGGAGATCACCACCCATGGTCTAATGCTACAACTGTAGGGAGAAAGGGAACTATGTGAGCCAGTGTACTAAACGTCAAGCCCTCAAGGGTAATCAGTGTCGTTAGCCACCCAATCCAAAGGAACAAGGGAAGTATTATGCCATCACAACTATGTAAGTTGAGAAAGAAAATGATGTTGTACGAGGTACACTTCCTATTCACTCAATAATCGCAAAAGTTTTATTTGATTTTGGTTCTACACATTCATTTATATCCCTTAAGTTTGATATAACTATTGAATCAAATCCCCAAAACCTTGAAGTTTAAATATATATAAAAACACAAGTGATGCAATTATTATAACCCAAGTGTTGGAATATTCTCTTATTGGAATATGTGGGAAGAATCTTCCAGCGAATCTCATGATACTTACCATGGTGGAATTAGACAATATAATGGGAATGGATTGGATCTCATTATATAGATCTCATGTCAACTTTCAAGAAAATGAAATATCTTTTTATATTATGAACTATACCATGCTCCTCTATAAATTCAGTGAATATCATGAATATCTTTTTAAAAATCCTTCTATGGTGTGGGTGATTATTCCGTATGAATAAGCATACGTCGCTCAAATGGTTGATTCAAAGGAAAGTGTCAACCTAGCAGAAATTCCCATTGTGAGGGAATATGGTGATATATTTCCCAAATATTTACCTAGAATTCCCCCAGATCATGAGGTACATTTACCTATATAACTCATACTTGGAGATACACCTATCTCAAATTGTTCATATAGGATAGCTCCTATCGAACTAGAGGAGTTAAAGAAGCAGCTGCAAGAACATTTGTACAAATGGTTCATACGCCCTAGTGCATCACCTTGGGGTGCGCCAGTGCCCTTTGTGAAGAAGAAGGATGGATCAATGCGTCTTTGTATCGATTATCGGGAACTCAAAAATATCCCAATCAAGAAAAAGTATCTCTCCCAAGGATTTATGACTTGTTTGATCAGCTATGAGGAGCTCAGTACTTCTCTAAGGTGGATATTCATTCTGGATATCATCAGCTAAAGGTGAATAAGGAAGATATTCAAAATACTGCCTTCTATACATGGTATGGGAACTATGATTTTCTGGTGATTCCCTTCAGAAATACTAATTCCCCTATAATATTCATCAATTTGATGAATAGAGTCTTATTACATTACCTCAAAAAAATTCTGGCAGTGTTTGTTAACGATATTCACATTTACTCCAAGAGCAAGGAGGAACATGAAGAATATCTAAGACTTATATTGGTGAAATTGAGAAAGGATAAGTTGTATGCCATGTTCCAAAAGTGTTACTTTTAGATGAATCAAGTCACATTATTAGGACATGTGATCACAAGTGAGGGAATTTCTATGGACCCTTCAAAAACAAATGTGATTAAGGAATGGCCCAGACCCTCTAGTGTCACATAAATCCATAGTTTTCTCAGATTAGCTGGGTTTTGCAGAAATTTTGTGAGAAATTTCTCATGATTATCAAGATCGCTGACTAAGTTAACAAGGAAAGGGGTAAATTATGTCTAGATGGAAAAATGTGAGGAAATCTTCAAAGAGATAAAGGGAAGGCTGATCACTGCACCTATACTCACATTACCAAAAAAGAGAAATTTTTACGATATATGGTGATGATTCCAAGAAATTATTGGTTTGTGTACTCATGAAAAATGATAATTTGATATCCTATGACTCACAGTAGTTGAAGATCCATGATAAAAACTACCTGATGCATGATCTAGAGCTAGAATTTGTGATTTTTCATTGAAAATATAGCGACATTACCTCTATAGTGAGAATTGTGATATATATACTGATCACAAGAGCCTAAATTATATATTCACACAAAAGGAGATCAACATGAATCAAAGGAGATGGTCAGAGATAATAAAAGACAATTATTTATCTATTCACTATCATCCTTCCAAGGCTAACAAGGAAGATAATGCTATAAGAATAAAAGAACCTGGTACACTATCCAAGATACGGATTGAGAAAGAACCTATCTTCATGGATATATAAAGGATGGATTTGGAAATCATAATAGTAGGGAATACATCCTACCATACCCAAATGATTTCTGACCATCTATCCAATAGAATATTATGGAGGTGCAAATGGATGATTTTGATTTATAAGAAGATGAATGAAGTAAAGGAAGAGAAGTTATAAGAGTTCCATATTGACGATGATGGTGTGATTCTGTTTGGAACGTGGATTTGTGTTCCTTCATAACCTAGGATAAAAAAAGGATTCATTGGACTATACGCATAGATCAATTTTCTCTATCCATCCTGGCAGCACCAAGATTTACCATGATCTCCAATAACACTTCTAGTGGAAAAACATGAAGAAAAATATTGCTGAGTATATCTCAAGGTGCTTGATATTTCATCAAGTTAAAGTAGATAAATACGAGTCCAAAGTTATAATTCAACCATTTCTTATACCTATGTGGAAATGGGAGAATGTAACTATGGACTTTTTCGCAGGTCTCCCGAAGACATCCAAATGAGATAATATGATATGGGTTGTGGTGGAACAACTCACCAATAATTCCCACTTTATCGCTATTTCGGAAGATCTCTCACTTGAACAACTTGAAAAGATATATATGAAGGAATTGGTGAGATCTCATGGGGTTCCACACCCGATTGTCTCTGATCGTGATCCATGTTTCACATCTAAATTATTGAGGAGTCTTCAACATTTCTTGAGTAATGAATTAAATTTCATCATTGCCTATAACCCCCAAACTGATGGAATCTAAAACAACTATTCAGACATTCAAAGATATGCTAGGATCCTAATCTTTAGAATTCAAAGGTTGATGGGATCATCATATCTCATTGGTTGAGTTATCATATAACAATAGCTTCTACTTGAGTATTCATATGGATCTATACGAAGCTCTGTAGGGAAAGTGATGTAGAAATCTAACCTATAGAAATGAATTTAGAGAAAAAAATCTACTTGGACCTGATATTGTACAAATGATTTTTAAGAAGGTTCAAGAAATCAAAAAACATATCAAAGCTACTCAGAGTCTGCAAAAGATCTATGTTGAAAATCATTTAATGGACTTGGAGTTCAATATTAGAGATAAATTCTTCCTTCAAATAACACCATGGAAGAGCGTCATGTGGTTTGGAAAGAAAGGGAAGCTAATCCAAAGGTACATTGGTCCCTTTGAGATCCCTGACCGCATAGGATCCATGGAATATTAGCTTGAACTTTTACCAATTATGACTCAAGTTCATTATGTGTTTCACATATCACTCCAAATGAAGTACATACAAGATCCCTCACATGTATGGAACTCAGAGGTCGTACAGCTGGAAGATAATCTCTCTTATGAGGAGCAACCAGTAAAGATTCTAGATCGGAGAGATAAGGATATATGAAACAACATAACTAACCTTGTCAAAGTTTTAAGGAGTTACTATAATTATGAAGAAGCAACTTGGGGACCAAAGGAGGTGATGAAGGAGAAGTAACCTCACTTATTTATATGAAACAAAATTTCAAGGGTGAAATTTCAAAATGGGGAAGAATATAATGACCCAACATTTCATCAATAGAATTCCCTTATCATAACCACATAAAATCAAATTAGGAAACACAATTACACATCATGATTAAATGAACTACTAAATTCTAAATGACTTTTAAACATATTTTTTCCACTTCAGTGATTTGAATTTCAAAAATCTGACATACATAGTTGTGATCGGTAAGATGTTTGGAGTCTGATAGGACAAACTTAATTTTTGGTGAATAGTAACATACCCTTATGAATATTAATGTTACCCTTATGAATATTAATACGTACCTTATGAATAGTAAATCGTTCAAGTGAATAGGAACCATACCAATGATAGTATAAATAAAATTTCTCCATCCCATAAGTTATAATATGATTTAAGTATACTATAGTTTTGGTATTTTTGTAAGTCGTGAATATTTAATGATTAATTTAATAATTTAAACGGTAATTTATTTTCATAAAATGTATTAATAAACTGTTATTATGATGTCTTTTGATTATATGACAATTTTATGAGACCTTAATTAATTTTCCAAAGTGTTAGAAAAACAGTTTTATTTTTAAAAATTTTATTTTTTAAGTAAATTTTGATTTTAATTAAAAATTAAATTACTACTATTTAGAAAATTATTTTCATTTTATGGAGTTCATTTTTGGATTCTATAGGATGAAAAATTATTAGGGTGAATTTTTGGGATTTTTCTGAAATACTTGAATTTTTGTAAATCGTGAAATTTGATAATTTACAAAATATGATAAATAAATGAATATATGCATCCTGATTGATTCATGGATGATGAAAATGGACATTGGTTCTAAATCAGATAACCTATTTACTATATTTAGTCATTTAATCATCACTATTTCTTTTCTTGAGGGAAATTAATAAACTAATGAATAAAATATTTAAAAAATACCCCTCCCCTTGACAATAAATACCACCTCTCACAACCTCATTTCCTCACACCTCTAAAGCCTTGTACCTACTAAAAATTCAGATAAAATCTATTCTCAAGATCCTCCCCCACATCCATAATCCCGTTCTCACATAAAAATCTCAAAACCTCTCCCCCAAAGAGGATCTCAAGGAATATATATTCAAGAGATAATTTATGTCTCTCTTTTCTTTCAATTTTCTTTCAAATTTCATTTCTATTATTCTCTTATCCTTGTCTTATCTTATCAAAATTTCATGATAACTCCAGTATGATATATATACTAGTATTATATCATGTTAATGTAATATTATTCATTAAAATCCTCCTTATCCATTTTTTATTTTTAAAATTAAATCACTGCATGTGATGTGTCAATTTACAATCATCATGAGTGATACAGTTTAATTTTCCTTAAAAGACTTCAAGGCTATCAATAAAACCATTAAATGGTTGAAAATATATTTTAATATTTATTTTTTAACCCCTTTTATGTTCTAGAAGTAACTTTTATACATAATACTAAATGATTAAACAAAACATGTTTGTTATGATCCAAAAACTACCCAAATTCACCTAAAATGATCATCATTAAATTTTATCTAATGATTAATCCTCATGGTATATAAAAATCATCATTATAAGATCATTTAAACTACTATAAGATCATTAATAACATTTAATATCACTTATTTATGTTTATCCATGTTCTACATGAACTTCTATTCATGTGCATAAGTGAACCATTCATGAAAACTAAGAAAAAGAACACTCCCAAAAAATGAATTTAAACTCTATAACTCATCCAAAAGCCCATAAAAGAACTTAATGAACCATATTCATGTATAAAATGTTATGTATTTGTTAATTAATAAATTTAATGTCACTATATAGGACATTAAAGTTAATAAAGCGTTCAGATACAAGGTAAGGGGAATTCTCAAACCAAACTTTTTTTCTTTGATTCTTCCCCCATTCACTCCATTTTCAGTATGGTTATTCCTTAAAAATAATTTATTCATCATTATATTAGCTTTTTGGGATATAAATTTTTTCCAGTGTAGTTTATATCAAACATAATGTTTTTCAAAAGAACTCTTCTTTCAAAAACACACCTTTTACCTCTCACTCAAGGTTGATAGTTCTTGTATCAAGTATATTATTCCCTCTTTCATTTAGGAACCCAAAGGTTATGAATGTTTTATTTACGAAATTAAACCCATTAATTTACATGGTTTATTTATTTCCAAGATTAATATAAATTCTACGTGTCATGAAAGATAATGTTAATGTCATGATGTGACAGGTGCTCCTGGAATTATATAACACAGTGTTGATGTTATGATTTGATGGGTACACCTAGAATTATAAATCACTCCAATGCATTGGGTAATGTGAATAACCTCAGGATTAAAGTGAAAAAACTGTGAATATGATTCTAGATTTTTTCACAACTATGTGTGGTAGTTGACCACTAAGACATGATGTTTCATTTTTATGAATTGCCACATTTCAAGTCTTCTCTTAGTGATTACTTTCATGATTATGAACATATGACTATGTTATAATGATAATGATTATTCTCACCCCATGATATATTTTTTCATGTTCTTATCTATCCTCTTACTAGGTTTTTATCTCACCCATTTTTTATGTATATCCTCAGGTGACTACTTATACTTAGGAGAATTCAAGGGCCAATAAGAAGCTAGAGAAGAAGGAATTAAATAAATGTTTGTGTTTTGTGTTTTAAATGTTATGTATGGTCCAAGTTTTCACAAGAAACTAAACCTTTAGATCCTCATTGTGTAATGTTTTTATTTTTTAATCATTAATATGATTTAAAAGTAATGTAAGAAAAGTAGGGTTGCTATATTTGAAGTGTCATTGTATACAATAAAAAGTTCCCCACTTAAGGGAATCATAAGTACCAGTGAGGTGATAATCCTTTTTAAAACTCCTTAAAGATATATTTGAATTCACTTTTCAATAAAAAAAATTCTTCCATCCATGTTTTCTTCATTAATGGGTTTGAAAATCGTGAGAAGTTTCTCAAAAATCGTCGGTAATACCTATCTAGTCCAAGGAAACTATGAATATATGTTACATATTCCAGTCTAGGTAATCCATAAATTATCTTTTACTGACAAGGATCCATAGATATACCTTTTCTATTGATAATATTCCCTAAGAATGATAATTCCTTCAAAAATAAATCACATTTACTATACTTTGTATATATATTAACCTTTCTCAAGGCCCTTAGAATAATATTAAAATGCTCCTAATTTCTTTTAGGGTATATCAAAATATCATCTGTAAATGATACAAAAAAAATTTCAAGGTAATATCTAAATTATCTATTCATTATGTACACAAATATTTTCGGTGTATTGGTGAGTTTGAAAGGAATCACTTTGAACTCATATTGTCCATACCTTATTCAAAAGGAATATTTTGGGAATATCTTCCTTATTTATCCTTAATTGGTGATATCCAGAATGAAGTTCCACCTCATAGAAATATATATTTCCACATAGTTGATTAAATAGGTCATCTATCTATGTAAGGGGATAATTCTTCTTTATCGTGATTTTTCTTAGTTTGCAATAAAACATGCATAGGCGCATTGACCCATCCTTCCTCTTGGCGAAGAGGATTGCATACCCCCGGTTGAAGCACTCAGGTGTATAAAACTCTTTTATATATTATATTGTAAATAATTCTACATCTCTTCCAACACAATGGTGTCCATTCTATAAGAATTATTTGATATGGGAAGATATAAAGGTATAAGTTCAATTGAGAACTCAAACTCTCAGTCAGGAGGAAGAATAAGTAACTCTTCATGGAATATATAAATATAATACCTTACAATAGACATGTATTAAAGAATAATTATCTCCTTTATCTAAGTCATTTGGGATATATATTCTTTCTCATAAGTCAATAACATATAAAATTGAATAGAATATTCATAGAGATATTCATCCTCCTCCTTACAATTGTATATAATGATAGGATGACTTGGGACATGGAGAGTGATCTCCCTATCTCAATAGTTGATGTTGTATTATATAAGGATAGTAAATCCAAGCATAATATAGCATCAAAATTATTTAAAGTAAGTAATATAAGATTTACAAGAAGATTCAATCCATAGACACTGACTAGGGAGGAGTTATATACTTGGGATGAAACCATTTCCATTTTTTGTTCTTATAAGTAGTTTAACCCGAATTTTTTGAGGGGTTTATTGAATAGTTATATAAACTTAAAAGATGTAAAATAATTCATATAAGTAGAATCAAAAAGTGTGTTTACTATTCTTGAAAGAATATCCAGTATACATTTCACTGCATCATTGTCGGGATCCACCTCAGAAGTAGTGAGAGAATTTTCCCTTACATGATGCCTTGGAGGTCATTTTTGTTGATTTTCCCTAGCAACCTTGGAATTATGGAATTTTCTAGAATAATTATCACGTTCCTTGCAGTTGAAACACTGTACTGCTGGATGATTTTTGATCAGAACCTTCATTTCTACTTCCAAATTAGTGGGATTCTTCACTTCCCTTCAGCATTGATTACTTTGATGCCCCTATTTTCCACATATAGAACATCTCTAGGTTACCATAAAATATTTTCTAGGATCCTTCTTCCCATACTTTTTAAAATTGGTATGTAGGTTTTCTTTCCTTAATGATATTTATCCATGTATACTACTGAATAAAACTTCATTTTATGCATTTTCCTCTAGTCCCACAAGACCACTAGGAGTCATTGATCTCTATCTCAACTTTGAGGGAATAGAAGAAAATATATTCATAGATTTAAAAGTCCAAAATCTCTAAATATTTTCATAAACTTGGATTTAACTCACTAAAGAAATGGTTTACATTAATTTCAGTGTTGGCAAAAAAGTTAGAGGCCTACCATGAAATCCTCGTAGATTTTTCCTTATATTCCCCGATAGATTCATTTTCCTTTTACTTTAGTATAAGTAAATCCCTCTCCATTTTAAGATAGATAGTTTAGGGAAAATATTTATAGAAATATATTTTATTGAATTATTCTCATTACATGGGATTAATATCATCTTTTGACTTTATGTTCTTGATTAGTGTCCACCACTAATTGGATTATCCCTCAATAAGATAAATGGATAGCACAACATTCTCTTTATCTGAGCATTGAATGTTAGAGAATATCTTTTCAATATATCTAATCCATTATTATGAGGTGAGTGGAACATAAGATCCCCTAAATGTGGAAGGCCTTTTCCCATAAAATACTCGACTGTAACTTTTTATTTCTTAAGAGGAAGAGTGTGTTCTATATAATTTAAGTTATTATTCATAACCTTAGCTAGTTGATACATTACTTCCATAATTTTCTCATCTATCACTACCATAATATTAGGAATTTCCTTGAGGAAATAATTATATTACCTATCATTTTGGTTGTTGGTATAGTTTCTCTTATTTCCTAACATTAACTAAAATATGAAAAAACAACTTGACAATACATTAACTAGAAAACGTATAAAAGGAAAACTTGTAAACTTGGATTAAATAACATATAAATTATAAGTATAACCTAACTTATGAGTATCTAGGTTTCAGTATTTGTTATCCATGGTAATTTCATGATTAGTTTTTTTAACCTAACAACTTGTTCAACTTCTTCATAATGGTTCATAATGATTTTATGAATTTCGAAAGAATATCGCTAAATAGTGTCAAACTAGGTGTTCATCAAGGCTATTTTTCATACACCATGTGACTATTGAGTCAAAATTGATGTTTCCTTTTCATAGCTATTACCTCCAGGTAAAATATTTCTAGAGCCACATCAACTTGTGGTATCCGGACAAGGATTTAATTCATTAGAAACAAATCATTCTATCCTTCACAATAATTCTAGGATATTTTACTATACTTAATCTTATCCTTATACTTATCCTTAGTGTTATTACAAAGTTTTTCTCATCCTGTATTCCAAAGTTTAACTAATCCTCTCTCTAAAACCAACAATAATGACTCACGACTTTTCACATATTATCACAACATTTTTAACATAAACATCCATTAATTATATCCCAAAGATTGTGAGTCCTAGAGTATTTGGAAGAATAAGTTCATAATACATCAAAAGGAAACTAAAACATTAAATCCTCATTTTATTCTCCATAATTATCACCTATTTCAATTTGATCTTCTAAAACAGTTTAGGATAACCTTAGGAATACATCAAAGAAAAGGGTGAGCTAAAAATCCAAATAAGGGAATAAACATGATAAGGAAACATAACATGTGATTCTAAGGTATAAAATTATATCTTAGAAGATAAGGATCATGATTAATCATAAGGAAGGATAACATAAGGAATATGGTATCATAAGATCATGGTAAGATAGGAAATATGGCAGCAACATATAACATGGCATAAACACGAGTCAAGGATAACTACCTAGACAATAACACATGGAGGAAAAATTCCCATAATGGATTAGGTTTAATCCCTAATACCATACGTGACACCTCATGATGAAAAATATTTACATAATTAATTGGAGACCTATATGGTCACACCCATCATCAAATGTTCATGAGTTATGTGTTTCGCAAAAAGGAAATCAATAAAAAGACATAAACATAATAATTCTTCATTGACATATGTTTCCTCATAATGAGGACAACCACAAATACATTTATAACCCTAAGTATATCATAATGGGAAACTCAGGGATCAATCTCTAGGATTCAATGTTGAATTTCCTAGTGGTATTTCCAAAACTCTTTTTGTTATTTTTATATTTTGAAATCAGATGAAACAACATGGATAGTGCTAAAAAACATAGATGGAGTGGGTAATAGAGTGACGAACCTATGGAAAAAGATACCAAGACAATGTGATAATAAATGCATAAGTAAAAGAAGATTTGATAAGAAACATTTCTATATTCAGGTCAATCTAGTCGACTTCTACCAATGATTGACGTCAAATGGAAAAAATCATCTCAAAACCTCACTCGATGGTTGTTGAATCTCTCAAGTCACACACCTATCTTAAAAAAATATTAAAAGAGTGAAAAAAACTTCCCTTGGTTTTTTTATATCTCACTTCACCACTTACAGAGTCATTTTCCACCAAGAGTAAAGAAAAAGGATGGTGTTTAGCATGATGTAGGGACCTCTAGGAAGCATCGAGGTTTCTCTTATTGTAACTAGAATTTTATATTAGCACTTTATTACTGAAGTTATTATATCACAACATAATTAAGAAGAATAACGAGAACAAAAAATTATTTTAAAAATAGAAAAATGGAGTATAGTGGAAGGAACTGGTGAGAAGAATAACTATAGATTACATCTTTTTTCAAGCACCCAAAAAAATACAACTAAGTACCATATCTGGGAATAACTCAACCAGTCACCTTGGATCTCACATCCTATAATTCCCTCAACATCTCAGAACTCCCAACTCATGTTTCCTCCTTTTTCTAATGGTATAAACCAAATACAAATCATTCCCCCACTGAATCTCTAATAAAACCTACTTCCTAGCAAAATTGCACTTGTTCTTCTCCCCTGTTTCAGTAGTAAAAATTTTAACCTCATTGAACCTCATGTTGGACACCACATGAAAGTTTTAATGGTAGAAAATCCAGTTGTCCAACATATAAAACTCCCTAATAGGAAAAAAAAGATCCATATATATCCAATTTGATAACTAGAGACGAATACATAGAAATTTTGATCGATGTATCCTCATTGATCATATACATGTTTTCCCTTATAGTCAATTTAGTCATCATAGTTGGATATTTGATGTAAGTCATTATCCACATAGCTGATTATTGACATTTCCAATTCCCGACGTAGCCGATTTAGATCTTTTAGCTGATTTGGTTCACATAGTTGATTATATTGACATATTATATAAGGCCCCTTCTTTAAACATTATATAATATTTAGTTTTAGTCGAGAAAGTACATTATTTCACATTAATTATCTTTTCATGTTTATAGTTTTAATGAATTAGGCCATATCTAATCCATAACAAAAACATAAAATACAAAGTGGACACTTCAAAATAGTATCCATTTATCCCATAATATAAATCCTTTAAAATAAATCATGATATATTTTATAAAAACTCTTCACACCTTTCAACATGACTTCTTTTAATCCCTGACTCAACCTTAATTCATGTGAAAAACATTAAAAAACATGGGATGGGAATTAAGAGATCAGTAGGGGATATAAAATAAGGAAACCAATTGTCCATTGATAAATATTAAAACCCATTAAAACTTTATCAAAAAGTAATAATTTTTACTATTAATAAGTATTAAATACTTTCCATTGAAAATAATATCATTTCATACCTTCTTTGTAATCAAAGGTTTACCTTAAAACCAATATCAAGCATAGAAAATACATAAAGATATATTGGGAAATAATTATTCTTTTCATTATTATAAATTTTATAAACATGTGGTTGACTTACATAAATTTCACTCTTATAAATGGAATAATGATATATTTGACTTCCATACCCAATACATTGTAGGGCTATCATGAACAAACCCATCGTTGGTATATCACAGAACCACCCATCGTTGGTTTATCATGGAACCACCTATCAAATGTACAAGTAACATTATATAATCATAACACCTAAAGTAATGAAATTTTAAACATTTCACTAATAATTTTTTTCAATCATAATAAAACATTTCAAGAAATTCATATTATCAGTCCCCTTTCAAAACCCATTCTGAACAACAAAAAACCCAAAAAAGTGGGAAAGGGGTTTATTTTTATTTGAAAAAAAATGAATGATTTTAGAGGAATAAAAATACCAAAATAGATATAAAATTTCATTTATAGTCATATTATATCCATATAAATAAATAGGTAAAATAATATCAAGTATATTGACATGGAGAAAAGTATTAAATCTTTAAATATTCAAAGTGTCCCATACCACTTTGAACATTTCAATCATAAGCCCCATGAAAGAATAAAATTTAAAAAACATTAAATAAATTTATAATAGATCAAATATGGAAATTGAATGTCAAATTGTCTGTATATACACCTTATAAAATAATAAAGGTTCATATCATCAAGAAATTTCTCAATGAAAGGAGATTAAGATGAAATCTCTTAGAGCTATGGTAACATATGAATTGGAAACCAAAAAGTAATAATAATAAAATTAAACATTTAAATACAATTAATTTAAAATAATTCATGATAAAATATATCAAAAGGGTAATTATATACACCACAAAAACTATTTAATAGCATTTATCTCAAAGATATAAAAAGTGAGATGAAAATACCTTACCTTGAGTCTGACTTGTTAGGTGTGTATTTATATTCCTAAATAATAAAATTATGTTAATTTTTTATTTTATTCAAAAAATATTTCAATCTTATCATTACTTTTGTTTCACTTATGGCAATTTTTTAAACAAATACTTCAACAATTAATTTTACATTGGGTGTTTTGAACATATTTAGTTTATCTATCAAAATGAGTAAGGTTATTTTTCTATGGTCAATGAGGTCATTATATAAAAATATCCAAAATAATAATCCAGATATAATTATCAGATTTATATATCAATTATAATTTTAAAACAAATCATGAAGGATGGTTATGAAAAATGTACTAGTATTACAATCATAGAGACCGTAGTCCACACATCGACAAACTAGGTTATCATGTTTACACAAAATGGAAAGCATGAAGATATGTGTATATCAAAATTATATAAGTATGAATAAATAATAAATATCATATATATATATATATATATATATCATAAAAAATATTCTTCCCATCATAATTCCCAACAATGAGAGGTGGTCAAGGAAAAAAATGACATTGTTCCGTATGGCGGTAGTTCGATGTACATGAATGGTAATTTAGTTATTTATTTGATGGATGTGAGGGTAGGTGTAGTTAAAACCCTTAGAATAATAAAATATCAATATATTTAGGATAATTATATTATTATATAATCATTTAATAAGGATAATTGAATGTGTGGAAGAATAAATGAAACATAAATTCATGTTGAACAATGTTATCTCTTTTTTTGGATAACTCTTTTTGGTTTACACTAAAGGGATTCCTTGGTTGGATTTATGCCCAATGTGAGGAATATGGGGTGAGGGGTGTGATGTTGGTATTATAAATTGGTTTTAGATGTGTTAATAAGTGAGGATAGGATGCATTTTATAAGTGGGGAAAAGGACACATTGGATATTCTCAAAACTATTTGAGTGCTCCCCACGTTTTACTTATCTCCCAAGGTTTAAAAATCAACAATTACAAATCCTTATCAGTTTAATGGTTTACTTATATCCATAAAATAATATATAGACAAGTGTGGGGTCATTTTTACACATTATTTCCCAAGTCTAGTAATTAATTAAGATCATTTTTCCTTAATTGATGTAATTAATTTTAATTAATTTTACAAATAATTGTGGTAAAAAACTAATTTGACCTTATTAGAAATTAAAATTTATTCTTATTTTAAATATTGAATACGTTTTTTTAAATTTCAATTTTATAATTGGTAGAAATTAATTTAAAATTAATCTCACAGACGGGACGAGAAAAAAGGGTTTTAAAGTAAAAATGATCAAAAGTTTGCAACATTTATATATATAAATTCAATTTTAAAGTGTTTAAATTGACCTAAATTGGTTTAAATTATATAAAATTTCTATAATTATACTTTAATACTAATTAAAATATAATTAAAATATATAAATTATTTATATGAAAAAAATATTTTTCAATTAAAAATTTGTATTATTTACTATTCATCAAAATATGAAATCACTCACAAAAATACGAAAAATATACCCAAATTAAATTCTCATATATTGATATGAAAAATGAAGTTTATTTTTCTTATAAATAAAGTTTCAAAATGTATTTTTAAAACAAGTATTCCACTAAAAGGCGGTAAAACTGCTTTTTGGAAATAAAAAATAAAGTTTTAGGTGTAAACTATATTTATTCTTATCTTATACCAATAAAATTTATTGGATGAATGTAAAAATATTTATAAAAATGTGTTAACATAATATATTTATTTCTATTCACACATGTAAATATAAGAGCCAAGCTATAGCTACCACTTAAAATAATAATATTAACAGTTTATTATTTTTTGGTATATCTTAGTCTTGCATGAAACAAAACACTTAGAAAATATCTTTACTATGTTTCATGTAAACTATTGTATGTAGAATCCATTTTTAGTTAAAAGTACTATATAATCCATTAATATTAATAAATATTCAAAATTATTATTTTATCATTAGCTTGTATGTTACATCCTTTACCCCTTTTGGAAATTTTATCCTTGCAATTTTATTCACTTATCAAATAAGGGGGGATATTTTCTCCTTATAACATTTTAAAATTCCCATGTTTACTCTTCTGCCATATGTTTTTTCCATAAAACCTTAACCTGATTAATTACCTTGTTCTGTAACACTTTCTCTATATGGTCAAGAACCTAAACTAGTTATTCCTTATTAGAAATATTCTCTTCCATATAAACTAATTTAGGGCTCAAAATATGAGATGAATCTAGTACATACTTCCTTAACACTAAAACATGAAATACCTTGGGCACCTAGGATAAAATCAATGATAAAGGTACTCAATAGGAAACTAATCCAACTTTATCTAAGATTTTATACAATCTGATGAACCGTGGACTCAGTTTCCCCATATTAATAAAACACATCACACGTTTCCATAGAGAAAATTTTAAAAAGACATGATCACCTACCTCTAAAGAAATATATTTTATCTATTTATCTGCATAAATTTTGTTTCCTCCTCTGATATTCCCTCATATGTCATTGCATCAACAAAACTTTCTCTTTTGTTTCATATACCACTCTAGTACCTTCAACTTGTTTTCTTCTAAATCATCCTAAAAAGTCAGTGTTTGACACCACCTTTCTGATAATGCCTCAAAATTTTCCATTTGTATACTAGAATGAAAAAATATATATTACAAGAAAACTCAACCAAAGAAATTTCTAAATCTAAAATTACTTGGTAATCCATTGAGAAATAACTAATTATATCATTCATAGTAAGAATCTTACACTCATACTATCAATCAAATTGAGGTGGAAAAGTTATACTTGAGTTTAATTCAGTACTCAATGTCTTATGAAGTCCTTTCCAAAATCTAGATGTGAACCAATGATCATTGTCTGATACAATGGATAGAGTCACTCCATGTAACCTTAAAATATACATTAAATAAATTTTAAAAAGTATATCTAGATACATTGTATCTCAAATGGGATGGAAATTTATATATTTGGTTAATCGATAAATAATAACCCAAATTTTATTATTACCATAATAATTATTTGGAAATATTTCCATAAACTCCATTGATATAGTTTCCCACTTCCACTCTAAAACTTGAAAAGGTTGAACCATCCACTTTAATAAATTCCGATATGCTTTAAACTATTAACAAGTCAAACACTTCACTGTGAATTCAGAAATATCTCTTTTTATTCCATCCCACCGGTAATACTCATGAAGGTCTCTGTACATCTTATTGTTACCCAAATGAATAGAATATATTTAAGTATAGGCTTCAGTAAATAACTCTTTCCTCAAATGTAAATCTCAAGGCACCCATAATATTTTTTGAAATCATAAAAAACCTTCTTCATCAATATTAATATCAGGAAACTAACCATTATTAACATATTCTACCCTTTCTTTCAAATATTTACCCACCTTTTAAGATCTCTTAATTCTTTCTAAAAAATCTGACTACACTAAAACCTAAAAAAAAGTGCATGTCCCTACATCCATAACTTCTAGGCCACAATTAATCAAATCATTAACCAAAGGCCCACATTCCAAATATAACATGGTTAACCTAGGATTACTTTTTCAACTCAAAGCATCATCCAATTTGTTTTCTTTTATAGGATGATAATGAATCATGAAACCAAAATCCTTTATCAATTCAAGACATCCGCTTTGTCTCAACTTCAACTATTTTTGAGTGAATATATACTTCAAATGGTTTTTATTATTATATATTTCACACTTCACTCTATACAAATGATGCCTCTAAAAAATAATGCAGAAAACAATAGCATCTTATTCCAAAACATGCATAGGGTAATTTAACTCATGAGTTTTCAACAGATGTGAAGAATAATAAAATTCCTTTTCGTTTCTAATTAGGAAAAAAACCAAGTCTTTTTAATAAAGCATCAGTGTAGATAACAAAATCACTATTTTTGTAAGGAAGGGCCAAAACTAGTGCGTTGACCAATCTTCTTTTTAGTTCCTAAAAAAATATTGCATTCTATTATCATTATAAACTTAACTCCCTTTACCATTAACTTATTTAGTGGGATAGATAAGAAAGAAAAAAATTAAATTAACCTTTGGTAATATCCTTATAATATAAGAAAACTATGAATCTATATGTCATTGGAAGGTATTTTCAACTCTTCAATAACTATTTTTTTTTAGGGTCAACAGTTATTCCATATTTAGAAACAATATGTGTAAGGAGTGAAATTTTTTGCAACCAAAATTTACTCTTACTAAACTTTCTATATATTTTCTTTTCTTTTAAGGTTTGAAAAAAAAATCCCAATGTGACTTTCATATTCCTCATGCCTTTAAGAAAATAACAAAATATTATCTATAAACCCAACCAAAAACTGATCCAAAAAAATGGAATACTCTATTCATAATATTCATAAATACAATAGTTGCATTAAATAACCCAATGTCATAAATAAAAAATCATAATGTCAATATCTCATCTCGAATGTTTTCTTTTAAATTTCACCCTCATTCACCTTCTGTTGATGGTACCCAACCCTCTGATCAGTCTTCAAAAAACACTGATCTCCATGGGGCTTTCACCACTTCATTTGATGGCCCAACATCAACCACAGTAGTACCAAAAGATTTTTCCACACCATTTTGATTTAGATCTTAATGGTATCCACCATGGGTAATCAACACGGGAAACACATTATAAAAATGACCTAAATCATTACAACGAAAACATTTTACCAGTAGTTATTCATTGCTTTCTTGGTCATCTTCCTTGTT
Organism: Viscum album; assembly: GCA_963277665.1. Lineage (NCBI taxonomy): Eukaryota > Viridiplantae > Streptophyta > Magnoliopsida > Santalales > Viscaceae > Viscum > Viscum album. The sequence goes on along the minus strand of OY728147.1, from coordinate 389,466,607 downwards.
GTCATGAACCATATAACCAAACTTACCACATCAAAAGAACTTCCCAGACTTTGAAAGAAATTCTCAAGGATGATTTTTACCACACTTCTCAAAAGATGGAAATTTTTTTCTTACCTAAAAACATCTTTGATGAATGCTTTCCCATTTCCTGTCAACTATACATATTTTTTTCTTATTTTTATGGGACCCATGACCATTGAAAAACTCTATTTATATTGTATCATCACATTGAAAAATTTTCTCATAGATCGTGAAATCATAAGAACCCAATTCCCTTTAATATCTTGGACTTAATCCTGAGTAAAACCAATTTAACTTACTATCAATATCTTATAGAAATTTTATGAAGTACCTCACCAATCAAGTGGTGTTTTCTTTGAATGTAGACACCAAATATTCCTCCTTTTGTCTCAATTAAAATAATTTTTTCCCATCCTAAGTCAAACTATCATAGGATTCTCAAATAAAATATTCTTAAATCCATCCCATTACAAGGAATCAATCTCTTCAATTTATAAGATCTTCTTAAACATTGACCACCACTGGTCGGCATCACCTTCAAAATAATATATTGAAAGAGTTTCCTTTTAGTGATTCAAACAACCCATGACATCAAATATATTTTATATGGCTTTAATCCATCCTTAAATTACCACAGAGTTAGACGATCCTATGAATGGTAAGGGATATTGCCACATATAATTCTCCACTATCATCATGTTCCTCTGTGGTAGATCTGGTTTATCTCTTGAATGGACACCACCACCATTTATAACCTATGTTAAATTATCCATCACTGCAAAAAGAACTACTCAGTTCCAATTCCAAAAATCCCATGACACTAATTTGGAAGGATATATTCTTCTTGGTTACTTCCCACAATAGCTTTTTGTATTTTCTACATGGAAACCCATTATAAACAAAACTATATTAGAAAAAGCAACATAGTTATATTTAAACACTATATCATTATAACTTAACCACAACGTAAAATCTTCCAAGGGAATTATATTAACACTATCATAACTTCTAAAGTTATCCAAACCTTTCCTATGATACCAACTATAAGGCCCCACCCATAAACATTACATAATCTTTAGTTTTAGTCAAAAAATTTCTTTTTTCACATTGAGGATCTTTTCAAGTTTATATTTTTAGATAATTAGGACATATATAACACATAACCAAACCATAATATAAAAAGTGGAAACTTCCAAATAGTATCTATTTATCCCATAATCTATAACATTTAAAATAAATCATGATCTATTTTATAAAAACTCTTCACGACTTTCAACACGACTTCTTTTATTCCATTACTCATCCTTAGTTCCTTGGAAAAATATTAAAAAACAAATGATGACCATAAAAAGATCAATAAGGGATATAAAACGAAGGAAACTGTTAGTCCATTTATAAACATCAAACCCCATGAGAACTTTATCATAACACTACTATAAAACTTGCCTTTAATAACACTGTACTTTATCAATTATAGAGAAAACATTGATAAATGGAACTTTTATAAGCTCTAAAATAAACACTAATAAATGGTACCTTTTATCACTACTTTTTTAGCATTGATAAAAGGTACCCTTTATCAGCAAATTATTTTTAGTGCTTGTAATGGTTACCATTTATTAGAGCTTTATTTGTAGCGCTGATAAAGGGCATCCTCTATTAGAGCTTAATTTTTAGCACTCATAATGGTATCCTTTATCTGCACTTTTTTAGTGGTGATAAAGGTCTAAATAAAATGAAATAATTAAATAAATAAAAAATAAAAATGGGTTTATTTAAAAAATATTAATCAACTAATTATTTATAAAAACGAATAAATTAATTATATGATATATATAAATTATAAATGCTAATAAACAATATTTATTAAATATATAGATATATCAAAAATAATAATTAAACCAATAAAAATAAAAAATAATTAAGTTTAAAAAAATATTAAACATTTTATTAATTAAATTATTAATGATAATGTTAATAAATAGTATTTATTAAATATATAGATATATATTAATGTATATAAATATGATTTATATAATACAAAATATTTATTATTTATATTAACTAGTCATATATTTAGTAAATAATAGTTTATAATTAAAAATTAATGTGAATTATAAATACTCTCTAATTGCATCGAGTAATGGACATAATTGAATATCGTTTTATTTTTCAATTTAACATATTTCAAACGTGTTATATTGATTTCACATATACGTAATTAATTAATTTTTATTTTATATATATTTATTTACTGTGTTTTAATAATTTCAATATGTATTCATCTTTAATTCAATATATATCTATATTTTTTAATAATTTATATGTAATTAAGAAAACTTATCTATTTTTTCAATATTGTCAAAGTGTACTCATTTTTAATTTATTCAATTTCACGTATATTTATCATGTATTCACTTAAGATTAAGTATTCATTAATAATATTCAAAAAAATATTTATAAAAAAATATTTATAAATGTACATTTAATATATTTATACATTTATATATTTATAATTATAAATAAATAAATATTATTTTTATAAAAAGTACCTATATTATTATAAATTAATAATTATATATAATTAAATAATAATTAAATTTATAATAAATTTATTTAAATAATGAATATATTTACTATATTTATATTTATATTTATATTTATATTTATATTTATATTTATATTTATATTTATATTTATATTTATATTTATATTTATATTTATATTTATATTTATATTTATATTTATATTTATATTTATATTAAATATATTAATATTTATATATAATTATATATAATGATAAAATATTATTATTTTTAATATATTTATACAATTATAAATATATATAGATATTTATATATTTATAAAATTATAATAAATATATTTTAATAAAGAATGTATTTAATATATTTATATTTATATATATTTATTATATATATAATTAAATAAATATATTTACAAAAAAATTATTTATAATTATAATTATAAATCCTTTATCAGCACTTAAGTAATAAGTGCTCATAAAAGGAATATTTATCAGTGCCTTTTTATTACTGATAAAATCAATCTTTATCAGCACTTATTTGGAAGTCCTAGTAAAAGTGTCCCAGTCTATTTAGGAAATCCTAACGAGTTGTGAACTCATCGCGATATCCGAAGATTTCTAAGGAAGACAGTGTCTACTGGCACTCCTCGATTAATCGTAGCTTGAACCATGACACGAATTAAGGATCAAACAATTCTAAGTCTCAAATCCAAGGCTCAAACGATTCAAGGGTCAAATGAATAAAAGGTTCAAATGTAATTCTTTCTCTAATTTCTCTCAAATGTAATTCTTTATCTACTTTCTTTTGGAGAACTTGGGGTACAAAACATCAATGGTTCTATCCATGGTTGAAGCTGTTTTGAAATTGTGAGTGTGGTGATTTATCCATTTTGGAGATTTGGAAATGGAGATGATCCATTTTGATTCTTGGAATTTTTAGAGTGTGAAACACCTATACTGTGAGTCTTCCCATCTTTGATCACGGGCCATATGACCATCTCCTTCCTTCTGAGTTGTAGTTGTTAGTTAATGTAGGGGATTTATGTGCTACTCTTTTATATATGTGAACTTTTTGATTAATCATGCTTTATTTTAATTGGATAAATAGTGGAATTAACCATATGGTATAAGTCCCATCTAATTTTACATCGTCTATATAATTTTTTATGTATCAATTTCCAGGACGGTGGTTGGGTAGTCTATGAGACTATTTCCTCACATATTAAACTGACTAGTTATTTTTATATTTGTGTTGTAAAGACTTTATATAGGGACTGATGTTTTATAGATTTGTTAATTTTTTTATTCAACTTAGATTTATTGAGTTAATTAAGGGTAGCCCACTTAGAAAATGTAACCACATGGGAGTCGTTCTGTCTCGGTAGAGGCTAGTGTGTGTGGGGTAGATGTTTCAAGGGTTGGTGTATTTTTCTCCCATGTTTTTTATATATCTTATTGATGTGTATTATTTCTTTATTCCAACTTCTTTATGGACCTCCCTAGAATCTCAAGGATTGGTCAATGTGTACTATATGGCCTCCCTATAATCCTTCAGATGGGTGGATCTAATTTTATGACCTCCCAAAAATCCTTGAGATGGTTTGGAGTGAAGATATGGAATCCCAAGAGTCTTGAGATATTTTTAAATATTTGATATGCCATTAATATTAAATTTAATAATTCCATACCTTGTTACATCACTTGTTCCAAAAAAATAGAATAGAGGTTATAAAATTCTATATATTCTAAATTATTTTTATGTATTCATCATTTAAGTTCTACATGTATTGGTTCCACCCCTAGGAATCTCTGATTACCATTCTTGTATATTATATAACTCTTTATTTATTAAAATTCTTTATTAATACATTTTTATATCTTCTAATTGATTTAATGAGAGTTTATTATTCTTGTTTAACATATTTGGTTTTCTTATTACTCCTTAATTGCCTAAATTATATTTTCATTTGTTTTAGGGATTTAATAAAGACTTAATTTGTATCAAAAAAGTAGTTATTATTGAAATGTTTCACTTGAGACTCATCCCTCATATCTTTTATAGACAACTATCATCCTCATCAGTTTCATCTACCAAATAGTTATTGCATTTTACTGCTTAAGACTCATCCCCTATCACTTTTATTTTTTTTACTACTCTGAGCAGTATTCATCCCATGGATGACTATTGCTTAGAGTATTTCAATCAACATAGGTGCATGTCCAGAAGTGATAGAGGATGTGTGTAAAACAACAAAATGCAATGATAAATGTTCAGGAGATGAGATGATGAGCATGAAAGTTGTATATAACTTTCACCTTTGAATAAATTCAGAGGATAACACCTACCATATTGAAGTAATTTTTTTCATAAATTAAATTACCCATTTACTTCAAAAAATACTAAAATTCTTTGAAACAATCAAATTTTGGGATACTCTAATTATAATTGTATATAAATTTCACCTTTGATAGTGGATATCTTATATGTATTTATTTATTTATTGTAAAAAATTAATATTTTATGAACCCAACAGTATGGCTATGAATTGAAAATAGATACTTTCTAATATTTTGAAAAAATATTATGAATATGGAGTAAAAGAGTTCATCAAGTTTTCAATATAGCATGAATATTCCCTTCTCAAATCCTTTGTCTATGTTTAGGCCATTTTTATTCATGGAAAATTAGTCTAAAAGAGTTGGAATAACATTTGATTTGTTATGGAATAGATCAAATCTATAAATTTCGGACTAAACATAGAGAAAAACAAAATTTGCACACTGATTGGGATATACTACAGTTTATGGATAATATAATATGAATACCAGTGTAAATGATGATGGAGATCACATGAAAGAAATAAAAGGAGAAATTGAAGATAAAATTTGTGATTGTTCCAAGTTGTTTGAGAAGTGAAATAGTTGTTCCAAGAGACCATTGTAGACTTGTTATACTAAAAACACAACATTCTCATCTATATTGAGGTTATATAATTTGTAATCTAGTAGTGGATGGAGTGAAACCATATTTACAGAACTACTTGGTCTCCTTAATGATATTCTACCAAAAGAAAATGAACTAACATGTTGAATATGTGACACTAAATGAATGCCACATTCAATGGGCATGATCTCTAAAAAAATAAATACTTGTTCAAATGATTTAATATTGTTTCTCAACAACCATGATTAACTTATAAAATTCCTAAATAGTGGCATGGATTGATACAAGAAAAATGAATCAGGTCCTTCAAAATATGTATGGAACCTTCCTATAATTCCACAGTTTACAAGACTAAATGGATTTTAGGAAAATGTGATACAATTGACCTAGAAAGAAAATAAAAGAATTAAATAAGGGAACCTATGACATCTAAAATATTCTACTCAAAGATAGAAAATTTATTATGAGTATCTTGAATTTATAAATGAGCCGATAAACTTTTATCTTGTGTTATCTATAGATGGAATAAATAATTTTGGTATACAGAGTAGTACTCAAAGTACATAGGCTGTCCTGTTAGTAAATCATAAATTTCAACTATGGTTGTGCATGAAGCATAAATACATTATTTTTTCTTTTATTATATCTTGATAAAAGAAACCTGGTCATGATATCGATGTCTATTTTCCTCAAATGATCGAAGATCTGAAAATGATGTCAGATATAGGTGTTACAATGTATGATGCTCATAGAAGTTAAGAATTCACATTGAGTTCCATGTTGTATGGGATGATAAATTACTTCCATGTTTATGGAGATTTATTAGGATATATCATTAAAGGAATGTTGGGGTGTCCCATTTCTGAAAAATTCATACACTCATTTCAGTTGAAACATTCCTCGAAGACTATGTTTTTAGGACATTGGAAATTTTTACCTCAAAAAAAATATACCAGTACTAAATTACAGAATTCGATTGGAATATCAAAAAAGGTACAAAACCATATCTAGTAACAAGTGGAAAAATGTACAATTAAGTAAAAGATACTAACCCCATTTTCGGTAACCCATTTTCAAAAAATGTTACAAATTCAGGTTGGAAGAAGTGATCAATTTTCATTGAATTGTTATATTGGAATTGTTTATATGTTAAAAAATTTCTTGATTCCATGAATATAGAAAAAAATGTATTTTATTATATTATGGGAACATTACTAAATGTTATATGAAAAAAAATATGGCATCGGAGCTAGGTTGGACATGATTGACATGGGGATAAGGGAATATTTGGTATGGGTGAAGGGTAAAAGGAGGAAATTTATTCCTCTAGCATCTTACACTCTATCCAAACAATAAAAATTAAAATTTTATCTTTTCCTTAAAAGTGTAAAATTTTTAGAGGGGTATTCATAAAATATCAAGAATTTCATTTCAATGACTACTTTGAAGTTTCAATGACTAAAATCACACAACTGTTATGTTTTAATGTAATATTCTATGCATGTTACTTTCCATTGCATTCTGACTTAAAATGTAAAACATATAGTAAGTAGAATCTACATCCTTTTCAAAGCCATATGTAGTAAATTTAAAGACCTGGTGAAGTTTCCAATCCTGAATAAGGATGTCGCGGTCATATTATGTGAATTTGAGATGTTCTTCCTACCATCATTATTTGATATAGTGGTCCACCAGATGGTTCACATGGTTAGAGAGGTTCAACTATGTGGTCATGTCCATTATATATTGATGGACCCCATTAAATGGTATATAATTATTTAGAAATGGTATGTTAAGAATCAAATTTTTCCAAAAGGTTAGAAAGATATGTTGTTGAATAATCTATTGAATTTTGTACCAATTACCTATCATATTTTGACAGCATCAGTCTCCTAAAGTCTCATAATAATGGATGCCTTATGGGAAAAGGTATTTTTGGAAGAGACATTATTACAATTTCCTTGATATAGTGGGATTAATAACACCTTTAGGTTTTACATAATAGTGAATATATTGATCCATACATTGAATCCCACAAAGAAATTATTAGGTATTTGAATCCATCAAGGGATGAATGATGGATATCAAATACACATAATCAATAACTTATAGGATGTTTGTAAGATCAAATTTATAAGGATTTATCTAAAAATTCAAATTCAATTACCATAAAAATTTAATGGATAACCAGATGAATGAATGAAAATGCTATATCTTACACTGGTTTTGTAATCAATGGTTATACATTTTATACATAAACATGATTACAACAATACAAAGAAAAAAGGTGGTGTTATGCTTGTGGCAGATGCAATGTACATATCTAATTAAAAGGATATAAGTACAATTTCTAAAAATATGTCATATTTTGGAATTATTGAACAAATATACTAGTTGGATTATACAAAATTTCAAGTGCTGATTTTCTGTAGTAAATGTGTTGACAATATGAGGGAAATAAAAGTTAATTAAATGGGCTTCCTAAAGGTGAATTTTATTATGGAATGGGAAAAAGATGATTCATTAATAATGGAATCATAAGAAATGAAATTATTTTATGCCTCGAATCCAGAAAAAAAATAGGTTTATTTTCCTACTAGAGACTAAAAAAATGTCGGGTCAATGAAAATTCAATAAAAATGACCCTTTCATTGAGAGATCAGAATTAGTTCATGCAATTCCCAATTTATATAATGTATTTTATTTTATAAGGGACCACAAAGATATGATTTTTATTCTCGATAGAGGAACCAAATCCTTAAAATCTTTAAAATGAAAAATATTTCAATGAGAAGGTAGAAGTGTTTATATTAATATACTATATTTTTTCTCATAATATTATATGTTCTCTATTGTATTAACATAATATAAATTAAATGTTTGAATATTAATGTAGAAAATGGCTTCTACACATGATGATGTTACCAATCCCTTGAAATAACATACTATAATGATGGAACCCCTTTGTGGATATGTAAAGGTAATGTTATGATATGATTTATCTATTTTAGTAAAAAAAATATAATAAAATATTGATTTAATTTTTATTATTTCTTGTAGAGTTCATTTATTTTATAATATTTTTTCCCATATTTTATTCCTTTCTACACCAAAGCTTACATATATTTCTCCCTAAAAACCTTTTCACCCCTATAGTGTTTCATTTATCAATTTTCTTCAAGTTCCCTCCACTGCCTTTATAGAAAGAGAAACAATTCTACCTCTGCTCAATAACAAAATTAATATTGATGTTTCCATAGTATGATCATTTTCAATAGAATTAATGTATTGTTTCATATTTATTTTTAATTTATTTATTTTTATTATTACTCACATAATAATTGTTTTCTTATGAAGGTGGATTTTTTTGTTTGATTTGGGGTGGTTTTTCCATCTTTTATGCCTTCTACACCAAAACTTTCATAGACTTATTCTCCCTTAAAAACTTTTCACCCCTTTAGTGTTAATATTTATCAATATCCTTAAAGTTACCTCTACTGCTCAATCATAAAGGTAATCTTGAAGTTTGTATAGTAAAATCATTTTCCATGGAATTAATGTACTATTTCATATTTCTGTTTAAATTATTTCTTTTTAGTATAACTAATATAAATAGTTTTTCTTATATTGGTGAATTATTTTATTCGAGTTGGGTTAGTTTTTTGAAATTTACACTTCCTCATGAGAGATTGGACTTTGATCATGTAACTGAGATAATAAAAATAAGGAAATCTATCAAGAATTCATACAACCATCATGAAAAGGTAAATTCCTACTATTTGTTCAATTAATTTTATCATCATTTTATCTATTATTTGTAATTTAATTTCCTTATAATTTTCATCTAATAGTTATTTAGATATTTCACAGATCTTTTTGGGAGTCATGTTTTTCTTACAATTATATTCAACAAACCAAAAAAGAGATAAAATGTTTCTTTCTTCCAATGGTTCCACGATTTCCATTTCCATTGCCTTTCTTTGTCAAACTGACAACATTACAAATTGAATCGATGTTATTAGCTTAAAACCAATTCTCATTAGTGAAATATATAATAGGAGAGTAATCTCATGTTCCCATTATGGCGACTTTTCATGATATAAAGGGAACTTGAGCTTCCTAGTCAATCCTAGATTTCAACAATGAGAATTTTTTTTCGGCTAACAACATCGATTCCATATACAGTGTTGGAAGTTTGATAAATAAATGTAGTGTAAATAACTGAAACATTGGAATTTAGGATTTTTCTTGATACTTTTAGATATATAGAAATCATATTCACCTCAATCAGATGCACAGTGTGACCGATATGAAACCAAGTGCTTATTTTTATTTAAAAGTGTCATTAATTTATTAAAAAGTACAACTAATATACTCAAAACCAAGAAAACATATTATGATTATTTTTAATATTTTAGTAAAATTATACATATTTAATTTGGGTCAAGTAGGAATCAACCACAACTCAATCTAACACACGGTGTGACCGATATGACTCGAAGTGCATCTTTTTATTTAAAATTGACATCAACTTTAGTAAAAATGACAAATGACCTACTCAAAACCAAAAAAAACACTTTTATATTGTTTTGATAATTTATTTCAAGGAATCATAAGTCATTTTTGACATATAGGAATGATACACACATCAATCTGAAACACAATGTGCCTGGTATGACTCGAAGTATCTGTTATCAGTTTAAAATCAATGTTTGATTTCAAAAAATGTCACTCACTAAAAAATGAGAAACCAACTATAATTTTCATAATAATTTAGGGAATATATTTATAATTAATTTTTTATTTGTAGGAATTTTACTCACATCAAACTGATACATGATGATATTTGTATGAGTCAAAGTGCATGTTTCCAGTTTAAAGTGACATTTTAGTAAAAAAAAATAAGCGACATACTACTCAAAATGAAGGAAACGCATTTGTATTGTTTTGATAATTTATTAAAACAATCCATAAGTCATTTTATAATTATATTAATTATATTCACCTCAATCTAATGCAAAATGTGACTGGTATGACTCTAAGTGTGTCTTTTTATCAAAAATTGACATCAATTTTAGTAAAAATGACAAATAAACTACTCAAAACCAAGGAAACACATTAATATTTTTTTGACCCTTTATTAAAATAATAAATAAGTTATTTGATATGTGTAACAATTATCCACACCTCAATCTAATGCACTATGTGACCAGTATGACTCCAAGTTCATTTTTTTATTTAAAATTGACATCAATTTTAGTAAAAAGGACAACTGACCTACTCAAAAGTGAGAAAAAACATACGATTTGTTTTTATACTTTAGAAACAATATCCATAAGTAATTTTGTATGTGTATGAACCATTGGTACCAGTATATGACACATGATGTGCCCGATATGACTTAATGTGTCCCTTATCGGTTTAACATTGACAGTTTAGTTCAAAAGTGTCACTCACTAAAAACTAACTCTACTATAAATTGAGGATATACCAACGAAAGTTTTCCAACTGTTTTCATAAACCATTAGAATAGGGGTCCTTACCCAATGGTTTCACTAAACCATTATAATAGAAATTTTTCGATGAATTTTACCCAATGGTCTTATCAAACCTTTGGAATATATGAGTTTTAGATGACTTTTACCCAACGGTTTGATAAACCCATTGGGATATGTTAGATTTAGGAAGGCTTCACCAATGGTTTTTTGAAACCATTAGTAAAGCTTACCTTTCCCAATAGTTTTAAAAAACCATTGGGAAAATTTTCCCCTAAATTTCTAGCAAAACCAATCCCCAGCGATTGGAGGCCTAAATTCGAGACCTAATAGATCTTTGGCTCGGAATATTATTCCACCAGATCTATCTTCAATCAGAAAATTATGTTGTTCTACACTCTAAATCTGTAAGTCGTACCTTAGGTTTAATTTTTTGCATCTTTTTTTCTATTTTTATTTGGCCTAAACCCAAGGTCTTTGTGGTATGCTATACCCAACACTTGCAATTTTATTTATTTTCTGTTTTTGTTCTACATTTCAAATTTCATGATTGTTTGAATCAACATTATTTGAAGTGGGGGGTGCAGTGGGTGGGGGGATGGAGGAGTCTAAGTGGGGTGTTCAGGTGGGGGTGTAGTGGGTGAAGGAGGATGTGTAGGTGGGGGTGTGTAGTGGGGCGAGTCTGTTGGGCGTGAGGTAGGGGTGTACAGGTGGGGGTGGGGGTGGGCGGTGCAGGTGGGGGTTCAAGGAGGGGGTGTTGTGCAATTGGGGGTGTAGGTGGGGGGGGGTTGTACAAGTGGGTGGGCAGAGGGGAGTGTGCAGGTTGGGGGGTGGGCTGGGCAGGTGGGAGTCTATTGGGGGTGAGGTGGGGGTATATATGTGGGGGTGGGGGGATGTGCGGTGGGGTGGGGGAGGGGGGGACATGTAAGTGGGGGTTTAGGTGGGGGTGTGCAGTGGGTGTATGGGAGGGGGGCTGTGGGGGGGCTGTGCAGGTGGGGGTGTGGGAGGGGGCTATGCAAGTGGGGGTGCGGGTGGGAGGGGGGGGTTGCGCAGTGGGTGGATGGGAGGGGGGTGTGTAAGGGGGGTCTACTGGGGTGAGGTGGGGAGGGGGCCGTGTAGGTGGGAAGTCATCACTTCCATAGTTCTCCAATATGCACTGGGAAGTCATCACTTCTAGATATTTGGATAGGTCTAAGGCCTCTTTGGTTTTGGTCCTTGTCTAGTCATCTGGATTAGTAAGGTATCACATGATCTAAAAGTGAAATCAACTATATAAAATTAATTCCTTCTCCCACAACACATTTTTCTATAAATAATATATCCTTGGAAGGGTGTGGGAGGCTTTTGGAATCCTTTCATACAGAGACCAGTAGAGGAAAGTTTCCATATATATACACCTAGACCAAGGACCTACAACCATATGCATGTCCCATGTTCATAAGCCTACCTCTCCATATATTAAATGATTAGTGATTCTATCTGGACTTCACCTTCTAATGACATCCCAAATTTAATTCATGTTATCAGGAAAAAAATATCGAGTAATCCATACAACTTCATATATGAAAACACCATTAATCATCATGCCATGATAATGCAAATAATTATAAACTCATTACCATACATCATATCATTCCTAAAAACTACTTATACATATTCAATAACCTATATTCCTTCCACCAGAATCCAATGCCCCAACATTTTCCCAATTGAAAGCTTGATACCATCATGTTATCAAGCCACCAATCCTACCAAATTAGATTTTCACTAAAAAATACTACTCTAATCCATAACACTCATCATTTTTTTTATAACAAGAATGAAAACCCAATTAAATATCATAGATCTCAGTCACACCCCCATGGACAGCCCCCCACCCCCATGGATAGCCCATACCCCCGGATATCCCCCACCCCCACAGATAGCACGCACACCCCCTGGACACCCCCCACCCCCCAAACACCACCTATCCCCCCAGACACCTCTGACCCCCTGGAAATCCCCACAAACCCCTGGACAGCCCCCCCCCCCCCCACTAAACCCCCCCCCCCCCCCCCCACCCCCGTGGATACCCCCCCACCCCCGTGGATAGCCCCCACCCACTGGACAACCCCTACCCACTTTAACAGCACCCCCACCCCTATGGACAGCCCACCCACCCCCTAGATACCCCCTCCCCCTGGACAACCCTGCCACCCCCATGTATATCCCTCCCAACCCCCTTAACACCCTATACTCCTAGACAGCCCCGCAACCCCCGTGAACATCCCTTACACCCCTCGACACCCCTATCCACTAGACATTCCCCAACCCCGTGGACATCCCCCCCCCCACCCCCCAGACACCCCGAATCCCCTCAAACACCCCACCCCCTAGACACCTCGTACCCCCTGGACAACCCCCCTCCACCCCCATGGACTGCCCACCCAACCCCTGGAAACCCCTACCACACTAAACAACCCCCCCCCCCTCCCACCCTAGTGGACATCCCGCCCACCCCTTGGACACCCCCTACCCCTAGACATCCCCACAACCCCTGTGGACAGCCCACCCACCCCCTGGACAACCCTTCCACCCCTGTGGAGAACCCGCCCACCCCCTGAACACCCCCTACCACCCCCTGATATCCCCCCAACCCCGTGGACAGCCCGCCCACCCCCTAGACACCCCCACCCCCAGACACTCCCCATCCCCTCGTACACCCCCACCCCCTGGACACCTCGTACCCCCCTAGGCAGCCCCCTACCCCCCCACCCCACCCCCGTGAATTTCCCGCCCACACCCCTGGACACCCCCTACCCCCTGAATAGCCCTTCCACCCCTATGGATAGCCCCACCACCCCCGTTGACAGCCCTCCCACCCCCTAAACACCCCAACCCCTGTGGGTAGGCCCCCACCTCCCAGGACAGTCCCCCACCCCCTGGACACCCCCCACCCCCTAGACACCACACCCCATTGGGCATTGTATGTGATAACTCAAATAATCTACTAAAATATTAAATCTTTTCGATCTAAAATTTACTCAACTTCTGAATAATTCTCCTCCACAAGTGTACATAATCTTGTACACTCATGTATAGTTCTTCAAAGATATTTTGTTACAAATATAGTATTTTTTTATATTATGATTATCATATATAGTGTGTCAGTTATTGTTTCATATAATGTGCACAATTCTCGTTTACCTAAATATATTTTTGATGAAACTTCAATCTTATTGAATTGATTTTGACGAAATGACTTATAACTATTTGTTTACAGAATGGATAGAAGTTGTATGTATGAAACCGATTGGATCTCAAGTGATTTTCAAAACAATTTAGAGAGATTTTTAGATTTTTCATTTCACAATGCTTCAGATACTAGTCACATAGACTACCCCGGTAACAATTGTGTTGGAAGACCTTGGTTGATCTGTGAAGAAGTCATCTACCACATAACCAAATATGGTTTTCAATCAAACTACCATGTGTGGTATCACAATGGGGATAAAATGAAATCTCAAATTTATGATGATCCAAATGAGAGAACTGGATTGGATAATTTGTTATATGACTAGTTTCCATTTATTCTTCATCATGAAAAAGAAAGTATTCTGACCCAATAATATTTTGATATGAGCAGACATGATGCGTCTAATGAAAATGATGATGTTGTCAGGGTGAAAAAAATTGAATGATGTTATCATGACTCTAGTATATCGACAAAATGATAAAATGAAAAAGCTATAATTTTTAATATGATTATTTCATGAGAAAACTATGTATGGGATTTATAATACTGTCATCGATTACATTCTAACCTTCTTGAAGGACTTACTTTCAAATGATGCAGATATTCCCTCAAACCACTATATGGAAAGAAATTTAGTTGAGGAACTTGAATTTTCAAGAAACAAAATTCATGTTTTCCTGAAAGATTTCAGTTTATTCTGTGAGGAAACTGTTGAACAAAATGATTGTATAAAATTTGGCACATCCCACTGGAATCCAAAAGCTGATGCAACACCATCCTGTGTGCCACAAAAATTAATGTGGCACTTTCCACTGATCCCCAGACTCTAGAATATTTTTATGTATGATAAAATATCAATAAAAATAAATTGGAATGATACTGAGATAAGGAAGACTAATAATGAGTTGGTTCAACCTACAGATGGATTTTCATGGAAAATATTTGATGCTCGATATCCTGATTATGCAGCTGACATGTGTAATGTGAGGTTGGGTCTTTCATGTGACGGTTTTAATACATTTGGGTAGATTCTTACGTCTCATAGTACATGGCGGTTTTTATACACATTTATAATATTCCTCCATGGTTGTGTATGAAAAAACATTTCACTTTCATGATTATAATCATATCTGACCCTTCTGATCTCGGTAATGATATAGACGTATACATGCAACCTTTAATAAAAGAGTTGAAACTTCTTTGGGATGTGGGTGTGAGCACATACGATGCATGTTATAAAGACATATTTTAGATGTGTGTTGCGCTTATGTGGACGATCGATGAATTTCCTGCTTATACAATGATGTCTGGATGGGACACAAAGGAAAAACTATCATGTCCTGTTTGTATGAAGAATACACGATCCATAAGACTGAATCATCGTTGCAGTTTCAGTTTTATGGGACATCTAATATTGTTACCAATGGACCATCCATATAAAAATAATCATCGAATATATTACAATATGATGGAGACTAATGATCCACCTCAGCATATGTCTGGAACTAATGTGATTAATGAATTGAAATATTTCATTTTTTTATTTGGGAAGGGTCAAATGAAATCTGGAAAGAGAAAGAATGTTTCCACTGAAACCTTTTGCAATTGGAATGAGAGGAGTATCTTATTTTATTTTCCTTATTGGTCAACCAATTTGTTACGTCATTCTTAGATGTAACTCACATTGAAAAAAATATGTGTGAAATGTTTCTTTCAACTCTTATAAATGTTAAGGGAAAGACAAAAGATGATTTACAATCTTGGCGTGACTTGGTGGATTGTGGCATCAGAATAGAATTACATCCTCTACGTATCAGTGAAAATAAATGACAAGTTCTATGTGATTCATATGTGATGAAACCTACAGAAAAGAAAAGAAATTTCTAGAAGTAATAGAGACTATTAAAGTTCCTAATGGCTATTCAAGCAACATATCTAAATAGGTCAACAGAAGAGAGTTGAAGCTCAAATCTTTGAAGACTAATTATTATCACATCCTTCTACATGAGTTGATTCCAATAACAAACCTTCATATTTTCTCCAATAATGTAAGGGTGGTTATAATTCGTTTGTGTCATTTGTTTAGAGATCTTTGTGATAAGAAGTTGTCCAAGTATTTCTTAAAAAAAATTTGGCAGATGCCCCATTAATTTTGTGTGAGTTAGAAAAAATATTTCCTCCATCATTTTTCACATGCATGTTGAATCTGATTGTCCATATTATAATTGAAATACTTCTCAGAGGACCTATTTCTTTCATTAGATGTATCCAAATGAAATAAATATGTACACATTAAAGTCTTATGTCCATAACAGGAATCATCCTGAAGGTTCTATCGTGAACGGTTACATGGATCAAGAATGTATGGATTTCTGCTCTATGTATTTGTCTGATCCTACTACAAGAATGAACAGACCAATGAGAAATTAAGAAGAATAGTATGAGAAAATTGAACCCAGTTTTCCATCACTTCCTCAAACAGTTGGAATTCCTGGATCATATACATTGACGACAATAATCCTTGAAGAGCGGGAGATGGAACATCGCACTGTTTTTTTTCAACTGTGAATTGTTCGATGACTACATCTTGTAATTAAATTGAATATTAATATCTTATATATATATATATATATCTGTTAAACTATTAATATTTTTATCTACAGGTAATATAAAGCGATGATAAATAGAAATCATCGTTCTTTATCTTTGAGAAGGAGGGAGAATTTTCATAGCAAAGAGTTTTTTGCTTAGTTAAAATTGATGGTAATAATATTAATGTTTAAAATAATTAAAAAAATAATTAATTAAGTTTAATATTTATTTATATTTCAGGTATTGAGTTTACCTGCTGACTCTGTATCTGAGGAAATAAGATCATTGGATTTTGTACTAATATCATGGTTCGTGAATGTAAATCAATTGTTATCAATGGGTACAGATTTATTATCATTGAACGAGCAAAAAACATGAGAACACAACATGATGGTGTTATTGTTACTGCCACAATAGAATGTTATGTTGGTTCATCAGATAGTAGACCATGATTTGAAATTGTAGGTTATTACGGAGTCGTTGAAAAAATAATAATATTGGATTATTATTCTCATAGACGAGTCACGATGATGAAATATCAGTGGTTTGATTAAATGATGAGGAATGGCACATTTATTGATGATTGTGGACTTCAAGTAATTGATATGGCTCACACTCTTGCTACTGATGAACCATGTGTATTGGAATTCATGGAGAAACAAGTTTTTTATGTCAAATACCATCTTCAACCTGAATTTGGTGTCATAATTGAAGTAATTCCAAGACATATTTTTATGATGGTGATGGTGGAATTGAAACCATCCCTACTTCCATTAGAAACAATCCATTTATTACTTTTTATGGCTCTATTAGATCAATTTTCAGAGTTGATTGTGAACCTGAAGTTTTGGTGGGAAATATATAAAATCATCCATTCATGTTCTCAATTATTTTGGTTTACCTCGACTAGGGCTGTTAAGGTTGGTACAATTCAAATTGATTTAATATTGATTACAAATATGTTGTATCTGACTTGACCATTATGTGAATTTTCAATGTTTATTGGTTTCAATTTTATTTGAATTGAATTTTCTAATTTGAAATTTAACTATATTCAAACATACGAAACCAACATTTCTATCTTGGTGAACATTTCAATGCTTCAACTGTGATTTGTATAAAATTTGTATAACTCTAAGACCTCTCTTTAACATTTTACTAGGTAATAAACATGATGGTTTGAATTCTTATACAAAACATGTATTGAAACATGCATCATCTACCTCGGCTAAAGAAATTAAATTTTTCCTTAATTTTGACAACTTCTTTACCCCTTATGAATCTGGTAGAATCAATGTTCCATGATTTTAACATACTGATGACACTTTGTAAATAACTATCCTACTAAAAATTATATTTCTTTATGACATCTTGTACAATTTATTAACTTCATTAAATATATGTTCAAGCTCAACTAAAACAATGGATAGTTAAATTATCTATGAATCCCCTTATTCCCTCTAATTTATTTTATTTTTTGGGTTACACATTAGTTATCATTTTTTTATTTACTTCCATATTTGTTTAAAAATGTAGGAAATGAAACCAATTAAAGAGAGGTGAAAAAACAGATTATGTAAATCAATCGTCGCATGACTGAGCTGGGCATTCCACCACTAGTGCCTGCAGTGAGTATTTTATTTCAAATATATATTTAAATAATATATAATGTCATGTGATTAATTTTTTTAAACATTTTTGAAGGATCCATATATTAGGCTACAGTTATTTGATGAGCAGGCTAGTTGTGGTCCTAGTACTCAGGGTGTTCATACGAGGGGGTGGTATGATAGCTTGATGATCTAGTCGGTGTACTCGATTAGACCATGTCCCTCCCACTGACATACCATCCATCCCACATTCTGATCTTGGTGTGTTGTTAGGGACACACGGGATATTTAGGCCTCCCATGTTTTCACAACCCTTTACATCTGAGCCTTCTCACCTGTCTGTAACATATCCAATGATGATTCCCACTCCCCATCTAGCGTTCAGCCAGCCATCTCTGTCATCTTCTTTTACTTCTGCTTACTTCTCTTCAGGATTTTATATTCCATCTTCTTCGACTTCTGCTCTACTAGAGTCTGTCCCTACATAGCATACATTGGGACCCACTACATTTGTACAAGGTGTTCCTTTAGTTTCTGTGGATCCAGCAGCGCCCATTGATCAGACTACCATAGGTATACTTATACAACCCTAACAGATTTTTACACCATTATTTATTTTCATTATAACATGTATTGATAAAATATTTGTTTTTCTTTTATAAAAAATACATCTACTGATAGGGTGCGGGGTCGGGGGTGTACACGCATGTGTGTGGTGTAGAACCACCACATGTAGTTGATGGTTGACTACAATGAAGAAAGTCAAATGATAGAAAAATTAGGGCAGTAATGTCAGAGTTTTTTGTTGATGCTTGCCAAATAATCTTACATCATTCCTCTTAGCCCGCTCTCATGGAGACAGCTGGCAAATGAATTCAAGGATAAATCTTGGTCAAATATATGGGTTGAAAAATATGATGTATTTAAGGCAATATATTATTTTTTGTATTTATATGAATTAATATTTTGTTATCAGCTACGGTTTAATTTCCTTGATGGTGAGGGTGCATGGACAACACGTCTAAAGGATTTAGACATGCTTTAGAGAGATTACAAGCACGATTTGTACATTGGATGGTGTGCTATAGTGGGAAGAGAGTTAGAGGTGGTCCCTATCATGGATGATTATCTATTAGAATAGTATCGACAAATAATTACTCATTAGAAGACTAGCCAATTTAAGGTATTAATCACATTAGAGGTATTTAAATGAAAGTTTTCATGTTTTTATTTAATACTAATTATTGAATTTTATTTAGTATTCATTCAAAATAAATAAAAAAACATTGATGCTAAAAAATACATCCACACATTGGGACGTACTATGATGCCAGATCATGAGAGGCAGCAGGTATGATTATTTATAATTTTTCTTTATGAATTGCACTTTCTATTGCTTCCTCTATAATTTATTTGATTGCTAAAGTTATTATATAATTTTAGTTATGCAATTAATTATTGGTATCCTATTTTTAATTATGGTTTCCTATATTCAATGTCATTGTAGAGGCATAAATTGAATATAGAAGGATGCGTGCCTCGAGAAAAATAGTTTTTCGTGAGTATAAGGAAGAAACATGGAAGTGTGGTTAATGAACTGACTCAGTAGTAGATTTTAAGTTTTACTTGGTAGATTTGAAATTTTAATCTCTATTTTGTAACTTAATAATCTATTTAAATTTTTAATAGGTTGCTTTAGAGGCCCTTGATTCCCATGAACCTGACAATTTTGGGCCAAACGATCACTAACTTCAGGTGTTGGGAGATGATCACCCTGGAAGAGTACGCTGTTGACCTGGGAACAGTATAGTTCTGACAAGATATTGGCTCTCCTCAGGTATGAGTTTTAGTTCCACCGAGTTCCAGCAGGTTGAGGCACAGGTAGAACAGGCTGAAAAAAGGGCCATAGAGACGACCAAACAGTCTACTAGGGCAAACACTGCATTTATGAAATTGATGGAAGTTTTACGTCCAACACTTCCACCATAGGCCAGCACAGCTTTTGATGAATATATGTCATTGATAATTTCTATATATGGTGCAGTAGGGGGCAGTTCTAGTGGTGGTCGAGATGATGGCGAGGAGTAGGCTGATGCAGAGGAGGAGGAGGCCGAGGAGGAGGCCGATGAGTAGGAGGCTAAGGCGGAGGAGGAGGGTGATGAGGAGGCCAAGGCTAAGTATGAGGGCGGGGAGGAGGGCATTGTGGAGGGTGGGGATGATGATGAGGACGACGATGAGGATGAGGGTGAGGTTGATGATGGAGGTGATGATAGTGATGGAGACGAGGGACAGATTGATCTGATACATTTTTTATTGATATTAATGACCTTTGATGTTTATTGATTTGTTGTGCCTGAATATATGTGTGATTAGGTAGGTCACATTATCTTTCTTTTTTTAACTATAAATAATAGAACTTGACATGATGATTTTATGTGATTGATTCACCCCTCCCCTAGATAGCCTCCCCACCCCCATGGACAGCCCGCCCACCCCCCTGGACACCCTGTACCCACCAGGACAGCCCCGCCACTCCCATGGATAGCCCGCCCACCCCCATGGAGAACCCTCTCCCTGTGGACAGCCCCCCACCCTCATGGAAATCCCCTCAATTTATAGACATCCCCCCACCCCCATGGACCACCCGCCCATCCCCTGTGGACAGCCCGCCCACCCCCCTGGAGAGCCCGCCCACCCCCCCTGGATAGCCCATCCCCCCATGGACACCCCGTACCAACTAGAAAGCCTCACCCACCCTCCTTGACACCCCGTGTCCCCCTAACCCCCCCCCCCCCCCACCCCCGTGGAAATCCCTCCCAACCCCATGAACAGCCCACCCACCCCCTTGGACACCTCGTACCCCCTGGATAGCCCTACCACCCTTGTGGAAAACCCACCCACCCCCCCTGAACACCTTTTTCCCCCTAGACACCCCCCCCCCACCCCTGTGGATAGCCCGCCCACCACCCTAGACAACCCCTGCACCCCTCGACAACCCCGCCACGCCCGTGGACATCCCCCTAGACAACCCCTCTCCCTGTGGGCAGCCCCGCCACCCCTGTAGACAGCCCCTCCCCCTATGGATTCCCCCTCCCCCACCCCCATGGACAACCCACCCACCCCCATGGACAGCCCCCCACCCTCGTGCACAGCCTACCCACCCCCCTAGACACCTCGTACCCCCCTGAACAGCCACTCCCACCCCCCTAGACACCCCGTACACCTATGGATAGCCTCGTCCACCCCGTGGACAGCCCTGCCCACCCCCAAGACAGCATGCCCACCCCCTGGATAGACTCACCCCTCGTGGACACCTATTACCCCCTAGACAGCCCCACCCACCCCTCTAGACACCTTGTTTCCCCTGGACAGCCCCCACCCCCACCCCTGGGGATAGCCCGCCCACCCCCTTGGATACCCTGTACCCCCTGGATAGCCCTTCCACCCTCGGGGATAGCCCACCCACCCCATGGACACCCCATACCCCCTATACAGCCCTCTCCCCACCACCCCCATGGACAGCCAGCCCACACCCTGGGCACCCCCTACCCCCCTCAACAGCCCTGCCACCCCCGTGGACACCCCCCCACCCACGTGGACAGCCCCTCCCCCTATGTACAGCCCCCCTCCCATGTAAAGCTCGCCCACCCCCATGGAAAGACCCCCCCCCCCCCCAGAACACTACCCCCCCCCCAGGACACCCCGTACCCCCTGGACAGCCCAGCCCACCCAGCCCCCTGGACAGCCCCTCCCCCTGTGGACACCCTATACCCCCTGGACAGCCCCACCCTCCCCCCTGGACACCTCGTGCCCCCTGGACAGCCCCCACACCCGTGGACAACTCACCCACCCCCGTGGAAATCCCACCTACCCCTTGGACACACTGTACCCCCTGGATAGCCCCACCACCCTCGTGGACAGCTCACCCACCCCCTGAACACCTCCTACCCCTTGGACAACCCCCCCCCCCCCCCCCCCACCCTCATGGATAGCCTTCCCACCCCCTGGACACCCCTAACCCCCTCAATAGCCCTGCCACCCCATGGATAGCCCTCCTACCCCCTTCGACACCCCCTCCACCTATAGACACCCCCCTATGGATAGCCCACCCACCCCCTGGACACACCTACACCCAAGAAAACCCTTACACTCCTATGGACAACCCCCCCCCCCCCCCCGTACCCCACTGGATAGCCCAACCCACCCACTTGGACACCCCGTACACCCATGGACAGCCCCCCCCCCCCCCAGCCCCCACCCCTGTGGATAGCCCCGCCCACCCCCTTGACACCCCCTACCCCCCTGAAGAGCCTCACCACCCCCATGGATAGCCCCCCACCCCCTGGACAACCCCTACCCCCTGGAGAGCCTACCCACCCCCATGGACAACCTTCCCACCCCTGTGGATAGCCTACCCACCCCCTTAGATACGGAGTACCCCCCTGAACAGACCCTCCACCCTCGTGGACAGCCCAACCACCCCACTAGACACCCTATACCCCCTTGGAACCCCCCCCCCCCCTCCACCTCCTTGGATAGCCCGCCCACCCTCGTGGATAGCTCATCCACCCCCTGGACACCCCCGACCCCCCCCCCCCTCGATAGCCCTGCCACCCCCATGGACAGCCCGCCTACCCCCCTAGACACCCCCTCCCCCTGTGGACAGCCTACCCCCCCCCCCCAAACACCACTACCCTCCGTGGACAACCCGCCCACCCCCATGGACACCTCCTACCCCCTAGACAACCCTCCCACCCCCGTAGACAGCCCGCCCACCCCCCCTGAACACCCTGTACCCCCTAGACAGCCCCGCCCACCCCCAGGATACCCCCTACCCCCTAGACAGCCCCTCCCAACCCCTGGACATCCCCTACCCCATGGACACCCCCCCCCCAGACAGCCCCACCCCCGTGGATTATAGGGTTTCTAACAACTCAAAGATCCCATTAATAATAGATACCCACTTTGTTACCTCTTGAGATCCTTGATCACCAATAAAAAATAGTGGATGGTATTTTAGAAGCTCCCATGCATAATAAATGATCTGAGAAGAACATGGATATTCCACTTCCACAAGAGTTTGAGTAGAGACCAAGGCTAAGAAGACAATTGCTGGATCACAAGAATGACTACCTGAGATATCCCCTTTAAGGTTCCATTTAAAAATTCATGTAGTATTTTTGTCCCAAAATAAAAATGTAATCCATTTCATAATAACCAAATCCCATTTCCTACCATACACACCAAAAGAATTCAATTTTTCCTAAAGAAACACATACTATTGAAATAAACACTATTCCAAAACCATTGTAAAAATACCATGATCTTAAAATCCATGAAATTCATTCCATTAAAACCATTAAATCCCCTCACCCCCTAGACACCACCCCACCCCCCTGGACACCACCCCACTCCCCCTAGACACCCCCATGGACACCCCCCACCCCCTTTGAACACCCCACCCCCTAACCCCATGGATGGCCCCCCACCCCTTTAGACACCACCCCACCACATGGACACCCCCACCCCCTGGAAACCCCCATCCACCATTGACATCAATCCTCACCCCCTAGAAACCACCCTTCTCCCCTTGGACATCCCCCCAAACCCATGGACCCCCCCCCCCAGACACTTGTTGGGTCGGAGAGTGATGGCAAGAGGGGGGGTGAATTGCCTTTTAAAAAATAATTAACAATTTAAAAACAAAGTTAAAAGTGCAGCGGAAAAAAAAGAGGCAAGACACAAAACTTGATAACGGAGTTCGGCTTAAACCAAAGCCTACGTCTCCGCTCCCAACTCAATCGTTGAGAGATTTACTACCGCTTGATTTTTAATGGTTTTAGCAAGAAACCCACTAGACTTTAAGGTAGTCTAGATCCTATTACAGCTTGCTTTTAATGGTTGAGCAAGAACCCACTAGCCTTCTTACAGGTGAAGGGTAGCTCACCTATGACTCAAGCCTTTTAAAGGGAAGCCTTGACTAACCTCTTCACACCTTGAAGGTGGTGTGAAAACCCAAACAAAAGGAAGATGAGAGAAAGAGGGGTTTGTAGGCACAAACCCAAATTGATGCTCAAAATAATAAAACAAGAAAAACCGTAATGTGGAGAAGTCTTGGGCGCCAATGGATTGATTGGAGTTGATGAAGAGCGCTCCCAAGCTTCTATGGTGATGCTCCTTGGATGTGGAAATGGGTTGGAGCAATTGAGGTTCCTTGAAGGAATCCTCCGGAGGTTTGCCAAATGATAAAAAATGTGTCTGTTGGCTTCCGTTGGCTTTGTTATTATTCCACTACCATTCCGGGGCTTCCTAGTCCTTTATTTATAGAGGGGGAACCCTCATATAGCCGTTCGGGGTCTTCGGAGCCGTTGGAAAAGTCTTAGGAGCCGCTGGGAGCAGGCTGGTCAAAGCCCAACGGCTAGTTTGACTGGCTCCACCGGCTGACCGGTGCTTGGCCACCGGTTGGCCGGTGCTTTGGAAAAAGGAGAGGCCTTCTGCCTAGGCACCACCGGCTGGCCGGTGAGGAGGCCACCGGTTGGCCGGTGGTGAGACAGTAGGTGTCCCTTCTGTCTGGGTTCCACCGGCTGGCCGGTGATGGGATACCGGTTGGCCGGTGGTCTGGACAGAGGGGATGCCTTCTGTCAAGATTCCACCGGCTGGCCGGTGGTCATCCACCGGTTGGCCGGTGGACTGAAATCAGTCCACTTTTTCCTTCTGTCTTTCTTGGCCCAATTCCTTGGAAACCTGAAATCATGCCTATCATCCAAAAACACTTAAAACAAGATTAGATAAATAAGAGAGTAATTGTGATCATGAAAATTAAACCAAGAGGGGTACGAGAGGTACAACAATCTCCCCCTATTTTGATGATCACAATCACCAAAACAAGCAATGTAAAAGACTGAAATGAAAGGCATGCTTTAAAGGATAAATCAAAGCATGAGAGAAATATTTGTCCCCCAATCAACCAAGAATTTATCCCCCTTTGTGATTATCAAAATAGCACGGGGCATAAAACATGATTGAGGGAAAGGTTGAAAAACAAGATAGAGTTTTTAAACCAATTGAAATTTTTGAGATTTGAATTGAAAGTTTTGAATTTAAAGTTTTGAAATAAATCAAAAAGGCTTAAACGATCCTAACTCCCCCTAAATAAAAACAACAAATCACCGGGGAGAGGATTTTAAAACCGAGACAAATTTTGGTCCGGTGAGACTCACTAAAAGGGATTTTTCAATCCAAAATTGTCTAGTGGCCGGTCTTCTCCTATGAAATTCATCATTAAAGGAAATGGTTTTGGGCCTTCCATACTGGGCATTTTTGCAATCGCACTCATAAATTAAGTGCCCGGGTTTTTTACAATAGTTGCAAAATTTATATTGGGAGCTCCCCCTTACAAAAATAGTAGGAGCATGGGAAGAGGAAGCTTGCTTGGAATAGCCAAGCCCTTGGGTGGTTCTAGATACGCATTGGGAACCAAGGAGCTTCGAGAGGTTATGTTCACCTTCGGTGAACTTAGCTAGGGATTTCCTTAAATCCTTGATTGTTAATTCCATAGAATCAACATCGGGAAGGTTTTAGACCTTGAGGGACAACTCCTCCTTTTCTTTGAGAAGTTGTTCCTTTTCGGAAGAAAGTTTTTTGAAATTATTTTTTAAATCAATAAATTTGGAAGAAAGTTCATGAAATCCTTCCTCCAATTGATCTCTAGCATGTTGGAGATCCTCATAAGATAAATTATTGAAAGAATTTGAAGAACTAGAGGATGAGGAGTCGGAAGAGGATACCTCATGAAATGCCATTAGTCATTTTTTACCGTTGTCACTTGAGGAGGAGGAGGAGGAGGATGTGGAGCTATCACTCCATGTGGCCTTGAATGCCTTCTTCTTTTCCTTTTGCTTGGCCTTTTTCTTGTTAAGTGGACAATCGGGCTTGTAATGGCCTTTCTTGCCACACCCGTAACATGTTACCTCGGGCTCTGATTTTTCGTTGGGTTGAGCCTTGTGGGATTTCTTCTTCTTGTGCTTCTTCATGAATTTTTGCATTTTGCGGGCAAGATTCTCCATTTCTGAATCGCCGCTTGAAGAGGAAGACGATGAGGAGGAGGAGCTTTCTTCTTTTTGAACTTTGAAGGCGATGTTCTTTGGAACTTTGATCGGTTTGCCTTCCTTTTCAGCTTGCCTCCTCATGGTGATCTCGTAGGTCATGAGGGATCCGATGAGCTCTTCGACCGGCATGTTCTTGATGTCTTTTGCTTCTTGAATTGCTGTGACTTTCGGTGCCCATGAACTTGGTAAGATCCAAAGAATCTTCTTGACCATCATCTCTACAGAAACATCATCTCCAAGAGATTTCCATCCATTGCAAACGTCAGTAAAACGAGTAAACATTTTAGTAATATTTTCAGATGGATGCATGGTAAAAGAATCAAAATCTTGACGGTACATATCCAATCGAGTATCCTTAACTTTGTTGGTCCCCTCATGGGTAACCTCCAAAAGTTTCCAGATTTCATGAGATGAAGTGCATGTGGAAACTCGATTGAATTCATTACGATCAAGGCCGCAATGAAGAGCGTTCATGGCTTTGCCATCAAGCTCGAAATTTTTAATATCGACTTGAGTCCATTTGGATTCATCGGGAGAAGAGAGAGAGTAACCATGCATGAAAATTCTATAAATAGGATAACATATACTTCTAAGAAAAGTGGTCATGTGGGTTTTCCAATAAGTATAGTCGGTTCCATCAAAGAATGGAGCACGACCCAAAGAATAGCCTTCAGGGGCGAAAGAAGTTGAAGCCATCACAAAGGATCTTGAATTTGAAACCGGTTAGGGTATTACTCAAATTTTCCTCTGATACCAAATGTTGGGTCGGAGAGTGATGGCAAGAGGGGGGGTGAATTGCCTTTTAAAAAATAATTAACAATTTAAAAACAAAGTTAAAAGTGCAGCGGAAAAAAAAGAGGCAAGACACAAAACTTGATAACGGAGTTCGGCTTAAACCAAAGCCTACGTCTCCGCTCCCAACTCAATCGTTTAGAGATTTACTACCGCTTGATTTTTAATGGTTTTAGCAAGAAACCCACTAGACTTTAAGGTAGTCTAGATCCTATTACAGCTTGCTTTTAATGGTTGAGCAAGAACCCACTAGCCTTCTTACAGGTGAAGGGTAGCTCACCTATGACTCAAGCCTTTTAAAGGGAAGCCTTGACTAACCTCTTCACACCTTGAAGGTGGTGTGAAAACCCAAACAAAAGGAAGATGAGAGAAAGAGGGGTTTGTAGGCACAAACCCAAATTGATGCTCAAAATAATAAAACAAGAAAAACCGTAATGTGGAGAAGTCTTGGGCGCCAATGGATTGATTGGAGTTGATGAAGAGCGCTCCCAAGCTTCTATGGTGATGCTCCTTGGATGTGGAAATGGGTTGGAGCAATTGAGGTTCCTTGAAGGAATCCTCCGGAGGTTTGCCAAATGATAAAAAATGTGTCAGTTGGCTTCCGTTGGCTTTGTTATTATTCCACTACCATTCCGGGGCTTCCTAGTCCTTTATTTATAGAGGGGGAACCCTCATATAGCTGTTCGGGGTCTTCGGAGCCATTGGAAAAGTCTTCGGAGCCGCTGGGAGCAGGCTGGTCAAAGCCCAACGGCTAGTTTGACTGGCTCCACTGGCTGACCAGTGCTTAGCCACCGGTTGGCCAGTGCTTTGGAAAAAGGAGAGGCCTTCTGCCCGGCACCACAGGCTGGCCGGTGAGGAGACCACCAGTTGGCCGGTGGTGAGACAGTAGGTGTCCCTTCTGTCTGGGTTCCACCAGCTGGCCGGTGATGGGACACCGGTTGGCCGGTGGTCTGGACAGAGGGGATGCCTTCTGTCAAGATTCCACCGGCTGGCCGGTGGTCATCCACCGGTTGGCCGGTGGACTGAAATCAGTCCACTTTTGCCTTCTGGCTTTCTTGGCCCAATTCCTTGGCAACCTGAAATCATGCCTATCATCCAAAAACACTTAAAACAAGATTAGATAAATAAGAGAGTGATTGTGATCATGAAAATTAAACCACGAGGGGTACGAGAGGTACAACAACACCAACCCACCCCTGGACTCCCCCCCACCCCCTGGACACCCCACACCCCCTAGAAATCCCCCTCAAATCACTGGATACCACCCCACCCCCTGGATACCACCCCACCCCCTGGACACCCCAATGGACCCCCACCCCCACCCCCTGGATGGCCCCCACCCCTCCAAGACACAACCCCACCACCTCGACACCCCCCACCCCTCGATACCCCCACCCCCATGGACAGCCACCCCCACCCCCTGAAAGCCCCCCAAACCCCCTGGACACCACCCCACCCTCTGGATACCACCCCACCCCCCTGGACACCCACATGAACATCCCCCCACCACCCAGGACACCCCCCTGGACACCCCCCAACCCCCGGACGCCCCCACCCCTCCTAGACACCACCCCACCACTTGGACACCCCCCCACCCACCCCCTAGATAACCCCATCCCCCATGCACAGCCACCCCCACCCCCTGGACACCACCCCACCCCCCTTTAACAGCCCCCAACCCCCTAGACCCCCCCCCCAAACACCACCCCACCCCCTAAACTGCCCTCCCCCTCCCCCCCCCACCCCCTGGACACCTCCACCACCCCCTGGACACCCCTCACCCCATGGAAATCCCCCCCCCCAACAACACATAAGATCAACTTGATTTTCAAAAAATGGTCTTCTACAAATGTGTTCAGTATGAAATTTAGAGTCTAATAAGATCAACTTGATTTTTGGTGAATAGAAATTTATGAATAGTGTTTTTACACTTAGGATTAGTAATGTGACCAAATGTATTATTAATATCACTTAAAGAAATTATTAATATAATTTAGGCACCTTGATTAAGTAATGTGATTCAATAAAATAGGTAAATAACGGTTTCATAAAGTTTTAGTCAAGTATTAGTTTTTTCGGGTGAATAGTGTTTTTTAATTAAAAATTAAATTAAAAATATTTAGAAAATTATTTTTATAAAATGGGCATTATTTTTGAACTCAGAGCATCGATATTATGTTAAGGTAATTTTTTTGGGATTTTTTTGAAAAAAATGAATTTTCAGTGAATAGTAAAAATACAGTTTTAGGGTTTCAGTATGTTTAATGACATCATAACTTCATCATGATGATGTCATCAGATATTTTAAGGGATGGACGACTAAAGGGGATGAATTATTGTATGAGGTGTCCCAAGTTTCCAATACCATGAGGAAATACCACTTGTTTTTCCAATACCACCAACGAGGTGTCCCTTACCCATTAATGCCTTGTCCCCACACTTTCCCTATAAATACCCACCATTTCCCCCTTTATTTTTCACTCCCAACTATCCCAAAACTAATATATGGTCTCATTTCCTCCCAAGGAGTCCTCCCAAGTTTCCCCCAAGCCCTCAGGGTCCCAACCTTTGAGTTTTAAGAGTTACGTTTTAAGGTAAGGGATCCTACCTCTCTCTTTCTTTTCAAGTACTCTCGTTTATGTCATTTCTTTTAAGCCCCAAGTTCTTATGTTGGTGGGTGTTATTTTATATTTATATTACTTTATATTTTATTTTCATATGATTATATATCCCCTCTTTCTCTCATCATTTCATTTTATGAATGTTTTAAGTGGCACCGTTAGGTTGTCGAATGTTTAAGGGATTCTTTCACCCTTCTCTTTTTTCAAAGTTCTACTTTCAGGTCAAGTCTTTCAAGTTCCTTTTTATTATATTTGGGTATGATATCTATATCTATCATACTGATATTTTATGTTCATATTATGAGAGACTCTATTTGATCTCATCAATTCTTTTTTTGAAGTTTTAAGTGAGGCCATTAGGCTGCCGAATTTTCATAAGAGAAAACTTATTTTTGTCTTCCATCCATGTCTTTCATTTCATATGGTATGTCTTTAAAATTTCATTACCATGTTCTTATATACATTATATTATGTCCCTATACTATTTTATGGATCATTTATGAGTGGTTGACCCATGTCCCCTCTCTTTTCAATGTTTTATAAAACCCCTAAACATAGTCGTTATGCTGCAGAATTTTCGTCTCAAAATGTCATTCTATTTTTCTAAAATTATTTTATTTTATTAAGTGAATACTCAAAGATATTTCTTCTATATGGGTATTAACATATATATCAAAATTTTCTATTTTAAATTCTGGGATTTACATACATGAAACTCACTTTCCTTTTCTGTGGGCTTAAAGTGACATAAAGATCATGTCTTTAAAGCAGTTTTTAAAATGTTATGATTATGAAAGGAAACCGATTTCTTTTATGCTATATGAGTTATTTATGAAATATTTGATGATTATATATGTGTATAACATGATTATAAAGACAAATTTAAGGGTTTTCTTTGATAGTGCTCCAATGCATTGGGTAATGATGTAACCACTAGATATTACAATTTTTACGATACCTTGGGGTTTACCTTCGTAATTTCAAATGACACCTTGGGGTTTACCTTGGTAATATGTTCATGATTGTCTAAGTTAAATGATGAAGCCACATATTCATGTTATGAACCATTTTCTTTCAATTATGATATGCCTCATGATCTCTTTCTCATTTCCTAAATCTATTCATTACGACTTTATTGATGTATATCAAGTTCACATGTAAAATGTTTCTCTTGTTTCCCTTACTGGGCCT
Source organism: Viscum album (assembly GCA_963277665.1). Taxonomy (NCBI): domain Eukaryota; kingdom Viridiplantae; phylum Streptophyta; class Magnoliopsida; order Santalales; family Viscaceae; genus Viscum; species Viscum album. Next base: position 389,435,453 of record OY728147.1, on the reverse strand, counting down.
TATGATCACCATTTCCTTTGATGTATGCTCCCAGGTTATGAGATGTTGTAATGAACATAGGATGAACAATGAATAAGCCTTTAAAGTGTTTAAGAAGAATGTTTTATGTTGTTTTCATGTATTAAGTTCCTGGTTTCCAAGACACTAAACCTTAAAGATCCTCAGTTTTGTAAAATGTAATGAAAAGTTATGTTGTAAAAAGGCTGGATGATATAGTTTGTATCAAAGGAATGGTTTATTTATTTGTGGAAATTAGGATATGAAAACTTTAGGAAGAACCCTATAGAAAAGTTTAAATATAGGAAATATTCCTGGTATTTTGGTAAGTATTCAGTATGTGGTTTATCAAACAAATACATCCCTGTCTGGATACGAGCAGGTAGAGTCAGCTCTAGCACCGATGTACATAGGGGTAAAACTCGAAAACACCACTTTGAGCTGGACTCGAATGGGAACTGGTGCACGATAATGGGTCTTTCTTCACTCTTGGTTACGACACTCCCGGGGGATATGTTTGGTTAATTAAAATCTTTTTATGAATCATTATAAAGGAATTATAGAGAAATTTAATTGTCTTAGCATGAAGTCTTAGTTAAAAGATTCATAAATGAAATAAGTTTCTCACTAAGGTTTTATTCTTTTAGAAAATGGCAGGAAATATTAGGAACCATGCAAATGGTGACTGCAATGCACCATGTGCTGACGGCCCTCCGATGGAAGCCGTAATGGAAACATTCATGCGAATGATGAACCAACTGACTCAAGTTATGGGAAATAACTTGAATCAAGCTGAGAGACCAATCTCACCACTAAGGGAACAACACTCCATTGAATCCTTTATGCGTCAACGACCACCAACCTTTAGTGGATCGACTGACCCATTGATTTCTAAGCAATGGATCAGCTCCATCGATAAGATCTTTTTCATGATTCATTACTCAGAGCAAGAGAAGGTCACCCTGGCTGTTTATCGCTTAGAAGGGGAACCTGATCAGTGGTGGGAACTGATCAAAAACATGAGGCAAAGAGTGGAAGTTGAAGCTATGGAGTGGGAAGATTTTAGAGGGATCTTTTTCAATAAGTATTTCCCTCGCTCCATGAGAACAAGAATGGAGAAAGAGTTTATCAAGCTGAAGTAGAAGGAGAATGTATTTGGTGGAAGCTATGAGATGAACTTCACCCGAATTTCACGATATACCTCTAGATTTTTCATGGATACAAGTGGTAAGGTTGATAGATTCTTCGGTGGACTGAGACCTCATCTGCAGAAGAATATAGCCAACCGATACTACGATAGCTATGAGGAGATCGTGCGAAGTGCAATGAAAGTCGAGCTAGAGTTTTGTGAGATACAATGGTCTCATAAATCAAATGACAAGAAGAGATTGTTGGAGCCCAGTTTAGGGAAGACTTTTGATCAGGGAAGAGGAGGAAAGCAAGTGAAACTTCCCACGTGTAATAAATGTGGGAAGAAGCATTCGGGTAACTGCTTGATCGGAAGTGTTAAGTGATAAAAGTGTGGAAGAGAAGGCCATATTGAGAGGAATTGTCATAGTGAGGAGAAACCTCAACATCCAAACACTAACGACAAGGGGAAGATGGTGCAAGCCCTAGCTAATGTCCAGTGCTATAGGTGTGGGAAACATGGGCTCTTTGTGAATCACTGTCCAAATCTGAGGTCAGTGGAGGGGAACCACCATCAGCCTCAACAAAGGCCAAGGGAGCAAGGTCATGCTTTTTATATCACAACAACTGAAGTTGAAGCTCCGAATGACATGGTAGCAGGTACTGTTGTTGTCCTCTAAAAACTAGAAAGTACTTTGTTTGATTCTGGTTTGACGCATTCCTTTATTTCTTCCAAGTTTGCAAAGAATATAGAATCAATCCCCGAACTGCTTAGAGTTGTCAGTCAAGACTCCAAGTGGGATTATCCATGCATCAACAGTGTTTAGAGACTCTAGTGTTTACTTTAGTGAGAACAATATTATCGCAAATCTAGTAGTCATTCCCATGATGGAATTCAACGTTATACTAGGGATGGACTGGCTCTCAAAGTATAATGCTAAGATCAAATGCAGAAGTAAAGAAATCTCAGTAGTCTTGAATGGAAAACCTACATTTATCTTCCAATGAGAGATATCCCAAACTGATCCCTATCTAGAATAACCTCCTATAGCTTTATTTATGGATTTAATCGGTGAGGATGAAGAAGGAAAAGGGAGTATACAAATAGAAGATGTTCTGATTGTTCAGGAATACATGGACGTGTTTCCTGGGGAGTTACCCGGACCTCCCCCGAAAAGAGAGATAGATTTCTCCATTGAACTTGTACCTAGATCTCAACCGATATCAAAGACCCCGTATAGAATGGAAAATGTGGAGCTAGAGGAGTTAAAGAAACAAATCCAAGACTTGTTGGAGAAGGGGTTTATCCGACCGAGTGTGTCTCCTTGGGGATCACTGGTTCTCTTTGTGAAGAAGAAGGATGTATCGATGCAGCTATGCATTGATTATAGAGAACTGAACGGGATCAAAGTGAAGAACAAATACCCTCTTCCAAGAATTGATGATTTATTTGACCAACTTCGTGGGGCTCAATTCTTATCCAAGATTGATCTTGGATCTGGTTATCATCAACTGAGGGTGAAGAAGGAAGATATTCCAAAGACCTCCTTCCAATCAAGATATGGGCATTAGGAGTTTACTGTTATGACCTTCGGATTGACTAATGCTCCTTCTATTTTCATGGATTTGATGAATATAGTCTTTAAAGACTACCTTGATAAATTTGTGGTAGTTTTTATTGATGATATTTTGATATATTCAAAAAGTCGTGTGGAGCATGAATATCATCTGAGGGTTGTTTTTCAAACTCTGCAGATGGAGAGGCTCTTTGGAAAGTTCAGCAAGTGTGAGTTTTGGTTACAACAAGTGGCTTTCTTGGGGCACATCGTAACCAATGAAGGAATATCAGTTGACCCTGAAAAGACAATGGTTGTAGAGGATTGGCCTCAACCCACAACAGTAACTGAGATTCGTAGTTTACTTGGTTTAGTATGATATTATAGGAGGTTTGTAAAAAACTTTTCACGGCTTTCTAATCCACTGACCATGTTGACTCGAAAAGGGGTTAAGTTCTTTTGGACAAAGGAATGTGAGGAAAGTTTCCAAGAGCTGAAGAAGAGATTGGTTACTACACCTGTGTTAACACTACCCTCTATCAGAGAAGGATTTGTTATTTTTATTGATGCATCTCTGAAAGGTCTTGGATGCGTCCTCATGAAAAATGAAAAGGTAATTGCTTATGCATCTCATCAGCTGAAGAAACATGAGCAGAATTACCCTACGCATGATATAGAGCTGGCGGTAGTTGTTTTTACTCTAAATATATGGAGGCACTATCTTTATGGGGAGAAATGTGATATATACACCGACCACCAAAGTTTAAAGTATATTTTCATGTAGATAGAATTGAACATGAGATAAAGGATATGGTTGGAGCTTATTGAAGACTATGATTGTTCAATTCATTATCACCCTGGAAGAGCAAACAATGTCGCGGATGAATTAAGAAGGAAAGACCATGTTGTTCTGGCAACAATGAGGATCCTAGGAGATCCCTTGATTAAGGATCTAGTAAAACTGGAGATGGGGATTATAAGGGAAGGGACATCATCAACCCTATCCAAAATGATTTCTCAACCTTCATTACTAGAAAATATCAAGAAGGACCAAAAATAAGATCCTTTGTTGCAGGAGAAGTTTGAGGCTATGAAGGATAGTAAGTTCCCTAATTTCAATATTGATCAAGAAGGTGTACTGAAATTTCATACAAGACTATGTGTTCCATCGATTCTAGGGGTAAAGAAAGAACTAATGGATGAAGCTCATAGATCTACTTTCTCTATACATCTTGGAAGCACAAAAATGTATAGGGACCTTAGTGATAATTATTGGTGGGATAACATGAAGAGGTAGATTGCTGATTACAGTAAAAGATGCCAAGTGTGTCAATAAGTAAAGGTAGAATGACAACTTCCTAAGGGGGTATTACAACTGCTACCCATACCAACATGGAAGTGGGATAATATCACTATGGACTTTTTCACTGGTCTCCCGAAAACATCCAAAGGGAACAATGCGATATGGGTTATAGTGTACCGTCTCACCAAGACCGCCCATTTTATCTCTATTCAGGAAGATTTCTCTCTGGATCAACTTTCCAAGATATACGTAAAGGTAGTGGTAAGGTTACATGGGGTGCCACTATCCATCGTGTCTGATTGTGATCCAAGATTCATGTCAAAATTCTAGAGAAGTCTTCAACATGCTCTGAATACTGAATTGAATTTTAGTACGGCCTATCATCCTCAAACTGATGGTCAATCTGAAAGGACTATTCTGACACTCGAGGACATGCTAAGAACATGATCAATGGAATTTAAAGGTGGATGGGATCAGCACCTACCATTAGTTGAGTTCTCCTATAACAACAGCTTCCATTCAAGTATTCATATGCCACCCTATGAAGCTCTGTATGGAAAAGGATGTAGAACTCCTACTTGTTGGGATGAAGCTAGTGAGAGAAAGCTTCTTGGGCCTGATTTCGTGCAAGAGATGATAGAAAAGATTCATGCCATCCAAAAACACATAAAGGCTGCTCAGAGTCGGTAGAAGAGCTATGCTGACAACCGTCGAAGGGACATGGAGTTTGGGGTTGGCGACAAATTCTTCCTTCGAATTTCTCCATGGAAGAGAGTCATGCGGTTTGGGAAGAAAGGGAAGCTCAACCCTAAGTACATTGTCCCCTATGAAATCCTTGATCACATAGGAGCATTGGCCTATCGTCTAGTACTTCCACCGAACCTAGCTCAAGTTCACAGTGTCTTCCACATATCTCTCTTGAGGAAGTACATACCCGACCCTTCGCATGTACTGAACCCATAGGTAGTACAACTAGAACATGACCTCTCTTATGAGGAGCAGCCAGTGGAGATCTTAGACCGTAGAGACAAGGTTCTACGCAACAAGACTACCCACCTTGTGTAATTGTTGCGGAGGAATCATAAGTATGAAGAAGCGAAGTGGGAGCCTGAGGAAACAATGAAGAAAAAGTACCCTCACCTTTTTGACTAGGCCTCTGGTTTAAAATTTTGGGGACGAAATTTCTTAAGGGGGGAAGAATGTAATGACCCGAACTTTTTGAATAGTTTATTAATCTACTCTTAGAGATTTAATATAGATTGTAATGGTTAATGCAAGAAGAAGAGTCGATGGCTTCATCCAGTAGTCTCAGGCCGATTGAAGCCCATCTGACAAAACTAGGGAAGGAGGTAGCACCACTGGTCTTTACTCTAGACCAAACCCAATCTGAACTTCATCATGTGAAGCTGGAACGGAATCGCCTTCGGGAGAAGTTCAAGCTTATAGAAATCACTACTCGTGCAATGTTGGATGAGCCGCCCTCGGATTCCCTCACCTTAGCACACCTTACACTTAGGTCCTACGCTGGGGTTATAAGGGGCTATGTAAGGAGACCGTAGCTACTTTGTGTAATCCTTTGAGATAAATAAAATTGTGATTTCTTCCTTTAGTGAAGTTTGTGAATTTTCCAATGTCTGGATAATTTTAGGATGTATATTATTGATAAATTTTGGAAAAAGATATTTATGTAAACCTTAAATAATTAATTATGTGTAAATATTTTCAAAAAATTGTCTTCTACAAATGTGTTCAGTATGAAATTTAGAGTCTAATAAGATCAACATGATTTTTGGTGAATAGTAATTTATGAATAGCGTTTTTACACTTAGGATTATTAATGTGACCAAATGGATTAGTAATCTCACTTAAAGAAAGTATTAATATAATTTAGGCACCTTGATTAAGTAATGTGATTCAATGAAATAGGTAAATAATGGTTTCATAAATTTTTAGTCAAGTATTAGTTTTTTCGGGTGAATAGTGTTTTTTAATTAAAAATTAAATTAAAAATATTAATAAAATTATTTTTATAAAATGGACTTTATTTTTGAACTCAGAGCATCAATATTATATTAAGGTAATTTTTTTGGGATTTTTTTAAAAAAAATGAATTTTCAGTGAATAGTTAAAATACAGTTTTAGGGTTTCAGTATATTTAATGACATCATAACTGCATCATGATGATTTCATGAGATATTTTAAGGGATGGACGACTAAAGGGGATGAATTATTGTATGAGGTGTCCCAAGTGGCCAATATCATGAGGAAATACCACTTGTTTTTCCAATACCACCAATGAGGTGTCCCTTGCCCATTAATGCCTTGTCCCCACACTTTCCCTATAAATACCCACCCTTTACTCCATTAGTTTTCACTCCCAACTATCCCCAAACTAATCTATGGTCTCATTTCCTCCTAAGTAGTCCTCCCAAGTTTCCCCCAAGCCCTCAGGGTCCCAACCTTCGAGTTTTAAGAGTTACGTTTTAAGGTAAGGGATCCTACCTCTCTCTTTCTTTTCAAGTACTCTCATTTATGTCATTTCTTTTAAGCCCCAAGTTCTTATATTGGGGTTGTTCTTTTATATTCATATTACTTTATATTTTATTTTAATATGATTAGATATCCCCTCTTTCTCTCATAATTTCATTTTATGAATATTTTAAGTGGCGCTGTTAGGCTGCCGAATTTTTAAGTGATTCTTTCACCCTTCTCTTTTTTCAAAGTTCTACTTTCAGGTCAAGTCTTTCAAGTTCCTTTTTATTATATTGGGGTATGATATCTATATATATAATACTGATATTTTATTTTAATATTATGAGAGACCCTATTTTATCTCATCAATTCTTTTTTTGAAGTTTTAAGTGATGTCGTTAGGCTGCCGAATTTTCATAAGAGAAATCTTATTTTTGTCTTCCATCCATGTCTTTCATTTCATATGGTATGTCTTTAAAATTTCATAACAATGTTCTTATATCCATTATATTATGTCCCTATACTATTTTATGGATCATTTATGAGTGGCTGACCCATGTCCCCTCTCTTTCCAATGTTTTCTAAAACCCCTAAACATAGCCGTTATGCTGCAGAATTTTCGTCTAAAAATGTCTTTCTCTTTTTATAAAATTATTTTATTTTATTAAGTGAATACTCAAAGCTCATTATTCTATATGGGTATTAACATATATATCAAAATTTTATATTTTAAATTCTGGTATTTACATACATTAAACCCTCTTTTCTTTTCTGTGGGCTTAAAGTGACATAAAGATCATGTCTTTAAAGTAGTTTTTAAAATGTTATGATTATGAAAGGAAACCCATTTCTTTTATGATATATGGGTTATTTATGAAAGGTTTGATGATTATATATGTGTATCACATGATGAAAAAGACAAATTTAAGGGTTTTACCTGATATCGCTCCAATGCATTGGGTAATGATGTAACCACTAGAGATTACAATTTTAACGATACCTTGGGGTTTACCTTGGTAATTTCAAATGACACCTTGGGGTTTACCTTGGTGATATGTTCATGATTGTCTAAGTTAAATGTTTCAGACACATATTCAAGTTATGAACCATGTTCTTTCCATTATGATATGCCTCATGATCTCTTTCTCATTTCCTAAAGCTATTCATTATGACTTTATTGATGTATATCAAGTTCACATGTAAAATGTTTCTCTTGTTTCCCTTACTCGACCTTCTGCTCACCCTTTACTTTGATATATGCTCCCAGGTTATGAGATGATGTAATGAACTTAGGATGAACAATGAAGAATCATTTCAAGTGTTTAATAATAATGTTTTATGTTGTTTTCATGTATTAAGTTCCTGGTTTCCAAGACACTAAACCTTATAGATCCTCAGTTTTGTAAAATGTAATGAAAAGTTATGTTATAAAAAGAAGGATGCTATACGGGACCCCCCCCCCCCTGACACCCCCATCCCCCTGCACATCCCCCACCCCTTGGACACCCCCTACCCCCTTAGACAGCCACCCCAAACCCCTGAACAGCCCCCAAACCCCTTGAATTATGAATTGAATTCTTTATGTATTTAATTAACATGTGAATTGTGTGATAATGGGTTATGGGTATACTTGTTGTATGAGTATACTTGTTGTATGTGTATACTTTTTGTATGTGTATACTTGTTTTAATTACCTTATTAATTATGTGTTAATTCTTTATGTCTGTAGAGGGTAATTAAATACATAATTGGAGGTATTCAGAATTCTGTATGAATTCATAGCGAATTCTATATGTATAATATAGGTATGCTTGTTAATGGTGTATTGTGTTACTTGTTGTATGTTTATGTATTATGCATGTATTATTTTGTGTATGAATTTTTCAAGCCTGCTGGTGAAATTGCTACAGCTGCACAGAGGGAGGCCAGCAAGCCGGCTTGCTACTGCAGGTACAAAAATGATATGCCCACGGTTTACAACCGTTGGTATATGTGTAAAACCAGAACTTATATAAACTATTTTATGTAAACCCTTGGTATAAGTATATTACAATGGGTTGTAAACCATTAGAATAGATAATTTTACTTGATATTTAACAACGGTTTGTGGCAAACCATGGGTAAAAGTCTATACCAATGGTTTTGAAAGTTGTTGGTATAAAGATAATTCTTGCGATTACTCACGGTTTAAAATTGTTGTCAAACATTTATACCAAAGGTTTATTTAAACCATTGGTATATACTGAATTTTTCACACATATCCCAACCATTCTCATAGAAATGTTGGGATATGTCTATCTCTATGGATCAAGATCCAATAGTTTGGACAACCATTTGTATAGTTTATACCAACAGTTGTCCAGCCTTCACCAACGGTTTTAAACCATCAGTAAAGCGAAAATTTCTAGTAATGTGAGCCAACATCCTCATATTTTCTTGATAATTTAGTAAATTTATTCATAAATAATTTTTTGATGTGTAGTAATTGGTCTCACATCAAACCAATACCTGATGTGATTGGTATGAGTCAAAGTGTGTGTTTCAAAATTAAGATGACATTTTAGTAAAAAAGACAATTGACATACTCAAAAATGATTAAACACATTCATATTGATTTGATATTTTATAAAAATTATCCATAAGTCATTTGGCATGTGTGGTTTTCATCCAAAACTCAATCTAATGTATGGTGTGATTGGTATGGCTCCAAGTGTGCCTTTTTATTTAAAATTGACACTAGTTTTAGTAAAAAAGACAACTAAGCTACTCTAAACCAAGAAAACACAATCATATTGTTTTGATACATTAGTAAAATGATACATAATTCATTTGGGACATGTAGGTTTTATCCTTACCTCAATCTGATGCATAGTGTGACCAGTATGAATTCAAGTGTGTCTTTTTATTTAAAATTGACATCAATTTTAGTAAAAAGGGACAACTGGCCTACAAAAAACTGGGTCAAAGTGCATGTTTCTAGTTTAAAATTTACACACGATGTACCTGTATGAGTCAAAGTGCGTGTTTCAAGTTTAAATTTTCATTTTAGTAAATAATACAAGTGGCATACTCAAAACCAAGCAAACACATTTAGATAATTTTGATACCATAGGAAATCGATCCATAAGTCATTTTAGATATGTAGTAATTAGCCACCCCTCAATCTAATGACGATGTGACTATTATAACTCCAAGTGGATATTTTCAATATATAAGTGTCATTTTAGTTTAAAACATGCATCGCATCACCAAAACTAAGAAAACTATCCTAGATTATTTTCTCAACATTGTATCTTACATTACTTAATAAATTTCCTTATCACTTTTATCTTATAATTATTTAGTTAATTTTCAAAGAGATAACTCTTGAAGATGAACAATAAATGGTGTTACGTGCAAGAATCAACTGCAACTCAATCCGATACACAATTTTCCTAGTATAACTCAATGTTTAGTTTAAAATTAACACTTTTTATTAATTTATTTATTTATATTATTACTAACATAATAATTTTTTTCTTACACAGGTGTACTTTTTTCTCAAGTAGGGATTAAGATAAAAAGAAAAATGAATACTGATGTTTTTAAATGTATTTAATAATTTGTACTTATGTAATTGTATAAACCAATATTTGAAATGTTTATAATATAGAGTTTTTTTCTTATATTTGTGTTTTAATTTTTTTTTCATTTGAATTTTGTATTGATACTTGATTTTTTTGATATTATATTGTTTTTGGTGTTACGGTGTGTTCTTAGAGCACACTACACTGGTGTTGTAGTGTTTTATTACATCACACTACATCATGCCCCTTTATCAATGCTTTTTTAAGCACTAATAAAATACTCATTTATCATTGTTCTACAAGTCCTGATAAAGGATCCCTTTATTAGTGCTTTTTTAGCGCTAATAAAAGACTAGGATTTTTAATCTCGCACTCGTAGTATGTGATGATAAAGTCCATTTTTAGTGATGTTAAAGGTGTGTTTTGTAGTAGTGTAAAGTAATACTTTTCACCCTTAAAATTTAGTAAATAATTCCCTTTTAAAATAATCTCATTTCATACATTTTTTGTAACTAAAAGATTACTATAAAACCCATAGTAAGAATAGAAAATTCATAAAGGTATCTTGGGAAATCATTATATTTGTCGCTCTTATAAATTCAATAACCATGTGGTCAAATTCCATACATGTAACACTTACAAATGGAATATTCATATGTAAAACTTCCATACCCAATGCATTATTGGGCTATCACGAACCCACCCATTGTTGGTTTATTATAAAACCACCCGTTGTTGGTTTATCACAGAACCACCCATCAAATGTCCAAGTACCATTATATAATCATAAAACAAAAAATAATTAACTTTTCAAAATTTCACCCCCAAAAAAATCATTTCTAATCATAAGAAAACATTTCAATATATTTAAATAATCAATACCTATTCAAAACCCATTCTCAGTAGAAAAAAACCAAAAAAAAGGAAAGAGGGGTTTCTTTTTCTTTTAAAAACATGAAGTCTTGTAGAGGAATCCAAATACCATAATAGACATAATATTCCCTTTATAGTCATTTTATTTCCATATAAATAAATAGGTAAAATAATATTAAGTATATTGACATGGAGAAATGGATTAGATCTATAAACATTAAAATTTTCCCATACCACTTTGAACATTTGAATCATAAGCCACATGAAGGAATAAAATTCAAAAAACATTAAATAACTATAGAATAGATAAAATATGGATTTTTAAAGTAAAAAGGGTTTGTATATATGCCATATAAAATAATAATGGTGCATATCATCTAGAAATGCCTCAATGAAAGGAGATTGAGACGAAATCTCTTACAATTGTGGTAACATATGAATTGGAAACCCAAAAGTAATAATCATATAGTGGAATATTTAAATACCATGAAGATAAAATAATTCATGATAAAATTTATCAAAATGGACAATATATACACAACATAAAATAATTAATTGGTTAACATGACATTTATCACAAATATCTAAAAAGTGAGATGAAAATCCCGTACCTTGAATCTGACTTGTCACGTGTGTTTTATATTCCAGAATAATAAAATTGTATTAATTATTTACTTTATTTAGAAAGTTTTTAAACTTTATAATAACTTTTATTTCACTTATTATAACATTGTATACAACTACTTAAACAATTAATTTTACATCGGGTGTTTTGACCATATTCAGTTTATTTGTCAAAATGACTAAGGTTGTTTTTCTATGGTCAATGAAGTCATTATATAAACATATCTAGAATAATAATCAAGAAATAATTATCATATTTATACATCAATTATTCTTTTAAAATTAATAATGAATTATGGTTATAAAAAATGAACCAACATTACAATCATGGGGATAGTAGGTCATACGTATGCATGAGTAATGTTCCCATATTTTAACAATCATTATGGAAAGAATATAAGTAGAATTAATATCACAAGATTGATCATTATATAATAAATATTAAATTTTTTAAGAAGGTGTTTCCTCATTCAGATACCCAGGAACAATTTATTGAATATATAAAATAAGGTTTACAAGAGTCTAAAAGATGGAATTTTATTACAATCTTTATCAAAAAAAGGAATCAAATCACCAGGAAATTCATCCCGCCAAGTTATATCCTGGATGATTCCCTTTTTAGAGAGATCTTCTACAAAGATGTTGGATTCACAAAATGCATGTGTAATGATTTAATTTATTTCTGTAAGTGAAGAAAGACAATTCATCCAACGGGTAGTAAGAGTCCATACAAGATGGATCCCACCATTCCAAATAGCCTGGACAATAGTGGTTGAATCACTTTCAATCCAAATATTGTTCCAACCCTTGTACTTTGCATAATCAAAAGAATGGATCACCTCCATCATTTCCACCTCCAGAAATGAGGATATTCCATAGCCACTAAAGAATCATACATGAAATTGTCCAAGATAGTCTCTGAAAACAGCACCGCAACATGTAGGACCTACGTTTCCTTTAGAAGCACCATCGACATTCACTTTGATCCATCCTAGAAGTGGGGATTTCCAAAAAAACTCAAAAGTGCATCTAGTCTATCTTTATAATCCATCAATCTTAAGATGGCATAGTATCTCAAAGTCTTCAATGGAGTTATCACAATATGCTTTCTAAATCGAGGCAGCATCTAGAATAGCAATAAGAATCCACGTCCAACCTGAATTAATCCTGAATGAGCAATTATTATGAATAATATTATTTCTATCATACTAAATCACATGGAGGAGCTCAAAAAATACAGTTAATAAGTGATTCTTGATTTTTTGGGAAGATTTAAACTCTGCACAGTTGTGAGTTGATTGAATCAATGAGTTACCATCTACAATTAAACATGTCAAAAATATAATTCTAAAGAGCCGAAGCAATAGTGCAAGATAGAAACAGATGATTTGTATCTTCTCTATGTTGGTTACACATGCAACACTTAGAGAAAAGTTGAATCCAAAAAGTTTGAAGACAAACTTCAGTGGGGACTCTATTGTGCGCAACATGCCAAACCAGAGTAAGTCTTGAGTGTTTAATCCAAGGTGTGCTGAAAGATTTTAACCAACAAAAGATAGAATCAGAATTTATGAAATTATGTCTATAAAAACATTAGGAATCAAGAACACCATTATGAGGAGGATCACAGATAAAGAAATCATCAAAGTTTGAGAAGGTATAATTATCAATAACATGATTTATTTTATCAGGGAGGTTGGTGTTATGAGAATGAAGAACTTCCCTTATGGTGTAATTTGTGTTAACTCGTAGAAAAATGGAAGGCACCAACGTTATTAAAGGAGAACCAGTCTAGTTATCAAGACAAAAATTCATGGAGTAATCAGTATTAACCATCCATCTATAGTTGTTCATGATGTTTGTGAAGGATTTCCTAATAGACGGCCATATTGAATAAGTGATATAATTCAAATTTCCATAATTTAGTTTAGTTAGAAACCTTTTTTAAGGAATGTAATGGAATCATAGTTTTTTCTAAGAAACCTCCAGGTGAGCCTAGCTTGAAGAGAACCACTGAAAAGATTAAGATTTTTTATGCCAACACCACATTTTACTAAAGGAGTGCAACAAGTATCCTAAGGAATGGTCACAAGATTTATTTCAATAATGCTTCCAGTCCAGACCAAATTTTTATGTAAACATTTATTTTCTTAAGAAGACTAGCATACCATTTGTAAACCATCAGTGAGTAGACCATTTTAAGAACTATTGTGGATTTCACAAGACATACCCTACCAGCCATAAATAAGTATTTACCCTTCTAAGATGAGAGTTGTTTGATAATTTGGTCAACAATATTGAAAATGTATCCAGATTTAGGTCTACCCCAAAAGATGGGGACACCTAGATAGGTAAAATGAAAGGGCCCTTCTTTAATACCTAAATTGTTGATGATAGTACCTTTCTGGTTAGAAGATAATTTTTTTCCAAATAAAACAGAGGATTTGTTCTAGTATATAGATTGACCAGAGATGTCTTCATAGTGGGTGAGAGCATTTTTAATATTTTGAATATTACTTTTATATCCTTATAAAAACAAGATGATATCATTATCTTATAAAAGATGTGTAGGCACATTTAAGTTCTAAGATGCATGAATAGGTTTAATCTTGTTTTGGTCAACAAGGCGAGTGAGAAATATACTTAGGTAATCCTGTAAAATGGAAAACATAATGGAAGATAGGGGGTCTTCTTGTCAAACACCCTTGGTGCAGTTGAAAAAACCCTCAGGGGAACTGTTGACAAGGATAGAGTTGTAGGCAGATTTGAATAAATTGTTTATCATACTGATAAAAGAATCATTCAACCCAAATCTCTTGAGAACATTGAAAATAAAACTCCATTCTGAGTGTAAAAGTCTTTACTAATGTCAATTTTAATGGATATACTACCCCCTCTTGTGGTTTTGTTTAAGATATTGGTGCATTCTGAAGCAAGGTAGATGAAATATTGAAAATACCTACCCTTGATAAAACCAAATTGATTCCAAGAAACAATTTTATTACTTATGGAAGTAATTCTATTAGCAAGAAGTTTTGAAATTATTTTAAAAAGAGTGTTAATGAGCACAATAGGATGAAAAAGATGAATCTCAGAGGCATTTTCCACTTTAGGGATTAAGGGGAGGAATTGAACATTTAGGCCATGAGGGAGGATACTATTGGAAAATAAATATTTTACAATACAGAAAATGTCTAAATTAATAACCTCCCAGTATTTTTGGAAGAAACCATTTTCGAATATAGTAGGACTCGGGGAACTATCAGGGTTTGGGTTGAAAATACTGTATTTGATTTCATGATCAAGAGGGATGCTTAAAAGATAATAATTTCCCCCCTCATTTACCATAGTTGGAATCACATTAAGAAGAAGTTATTTGTTGAAATTTTGTACGTTGAAAATTTTATGAAATTCAGAGACACCATGATTAGCAATATTGTTCTCAGAGTCAATGAGGGTGTCTTCTTCCCTAAGAAAGGAAAGAGGGCTACAAACTTTCCTAATTCTTTAGAGAGAGTTGTAGAACCTAGTATTTCTATCACCATTTAAAATCCATTTAGATATTAATATTTTCTTAGGTATTCTGTATTTGAGGAAAAGAAGAGTGTTGAGCTTCATAGATGTATTTATTTTAAGCTGTTGATCCAAAGAAAAGTCAGATCAAGTATTGGAGTTTTGAATTTCCAGAAGTTCATTTTCGAGAGAAGAGATCTCCATGTCAATTTTCTTGTAATTGGAACTACACTAGACCTTAAGAAATTTCTTAAGGTGTTTTAGTTTATTGATACAAGAAAAAAACTCATTGTGATGATTCATGCTTTCCTAATGTTTTTTAATGATGCTAGTACATTTAGGTTCAGTGGACCAATCATTATTAAATCTGAAAGGAAGAACAAGTTTAAGATTTTTGGTGAAAAGATTGAAAATAATGGGATGATGGTCTGAGTTAAGATTAGGTAAGGTAATACTCTAAATGGTATCCCATTTATCAAGTGGAGGGGTGTTCGTGAATGCTCTATCTAGTTTACTAGAATCTACCCTATTGTAGTGTCTTCTATACCAAGTGAACTTAGTACCAGTGATGTTGATTTCAAAAAGATTACTATCTTCAATATTAGCTCTGAATTATCTTGAGGAGATGGAAGAGTATGGTGGTCCAATTTTTTCACTGGAGTTAAGAATCACATTAAAGTCACTGATCATGAACTAGCAGTCATGAATGGTGCTGGCTAAAGAATAAAGGTCATGCCAAAGGTATCTTCGATTGTGATATCTATTTTTAGAATAAATCATAGTGCAGTAAATATATATTCCATCAAGGTAAAATTCATAAGAAATCATTTTTTTAGTAATTTTAAAGGCATTAACATTCTTCAAATATGCATGGTAAAAGATCCAAAGAGATTCCACTGCAAGACCAATTTTGAAAGAACCTAAGAAAATATAACCACAAGAAACAAGATGTTTAAATTTCAAATAAAATTTGATTTTGGGTTTAGAAAGAGAAAAAAAATTAGTTTTATGAGTTATAAGAAATCCTTGAAGAACTATAAAAGTTTTAGGGTTTGCAATGCCCTGAAAGTTCCAAAATAATATATTTATTTAACCCCTGATTTGGGGTTAGAACCCCTTTTTTCCCACCACCCAAGCCCTTAATCCTTGATGATCTTTTTTCCTCTTTAGTAGAGTTTAGCCTAGGTTTCTCCCATTGATTACTCATAGGAGAAACAGAAGATTTATTAGTAGCACCTGTCTTGGCGTTAATTTGGTTTGCATCAGGTGTATTAGCATTAAATGGGGTGGCTACGGGGCTACCCCTTGAATCCATTAAGGGATTTATAACATGAGTGACCATGATTTCAATAGTAGAAGGCAGTGTACACTATGAAACTGTTGTCTTGGTAGATAAGACCAAATTAGAGTGTGTAACCATACTTGAGTTTTCATCCAGAGGCACTAAAAGGGTGTCAATGTTCATTATTGGTGTTGGTTGTGTGCTCACCAACACTACAACCTCTCTGTATGTAATATTAAAGGATTTTTAAGATGTATCAGTAGGTTCCTCAGTGCACTGTCCAACTGTAGCCATGTGGACTAGGTCCTTATTGCCACCATCCATTGATGACAATATTGTTTTAGTGGGAATAGATTTAATAGTTGAGTGTCCATCACCCTTATTTGCATCAAGGGGTGCCTGTTGTATCTCATTGTGAGGCGGGTTCTTGTTTTCAGAGGATTTAATATTGTTAATCCCATTGTATGGGACCTCGATGCCTACAAAAATGTGCCAAAGTTTTGTAGAGTTCATATTACAGGAATCTGTACCAGCAACACTCCCATTGGATAGATCCACAGGGTCTGAAATATGGTGAACAGCTTCTGTAGAGTTGAGATTACAAGAATGTTCTAAAATAGTGGTAGCTTGGGGTTGGTCACAAACATCCAATAAAAATTTTCAATTTCCTCTTGAATTCTTTGATCTAAAGTTTCCACCTCCTCTTCATCCATGAGCTGAGCTCAATTTGTACCCAAAATCTCTCCCAGGATAGGTGCCTTCCTCACCCATGCTTCAAATTTCTTCTTGTGTTGTTCATTCTTTTCAAATTCAGCCCTTTTTCTATCTTACCCCTTCTAATTTTAGGCCAAAAATCCTCCTTTGGTTGGGAAACATGGCTTTTCATGACCCTAAAATTCATCAAATAATGACCTACAATTTTACATAGGTCACATAATGGTGGTTTTATTTTAAATTATATCCAAACATCTGTTTTGTAGTCTTTAGAATTGAAAAAAAAAATAACCTCTAGAAGCTTAGAGTATAAATCAACCTCTACCATTACTCTAGAATATAAACCAATCTCAACATTTAAGGTACATTGGTCAATCTGGAGAGGAGTACCAATGGAGGACACTGGGTCATTCCGGATCTTGGGATGCCAAAAGAACCAACTAAGTCCATGAAATCTAACCCATATTTGTGATATATTATTCCTAAAGGTATGAATATTGTAGGCATAGTTCCATTCATATTTTCTAAGGACACCAGGCATGAGTTGAAAGTTCCCTAATTTCCAGACTCGGTCGATCTCATCCTGAGATTTTAACAGCATATGGAAGTAACCCCTTTTGATTGGAACAAGTTTCCAATCAAAGAATCCCTAGACATGAGCAATCCTATTTTTTAGCTCCATATTATACCATGATTTGTCTCCTTTAATGTATGAAATTCGACCCGAAATCGAGAACTTACACATTTGTGTAGGCTGCTGCAATGCCTCTGGATCAACCTCAACTTCAAAACATCCATCTTCAAGTCTCTTTCATAGTGAATATTTCATCAAGGTAGATATGAAAAGATCCATAGTTTTGAGTGCTTCGAATAATGATACCCATCTAGGTCTTTCAACCGGAGTGGCTTTGTCATTTTCTACTTTGAATTCATGACAATCGAACACTCATTCCCATTCAGGATCAAAAGCTTCCATGATAAATTTGATCTATCACATTCCGAAGCAAGCATCACTTTTTCAGTGTGTGAAAGGGCAATAAAGAAAATAATATATTATATTTAAAGAAAGGTAATTATTTCATTATGATCATATATCTATTATTTATTCATATATATTTAATTAAACTCGTCCTTAATACATTCTATTTAATTTGTGAGAATATCGCATCACTTTGAGGAGGTAGTAGTTTATACGTCCACAAACGATGTTATAGTATTTACACAAAATGAATATAATAATGGTGTGTGCGTAAAAAAATTATCTAAGTGTGATTAAATAATAAATAATATATATATATATATATATATCATATTAAAATATTTTTTCCATCATAATTCCCAACCATGAGAGGTGGTAAAGTAAAAACGAACGACATCGTTTTGTGATGTGGTAGTTCACCGTACATGAACAATAATTTCATTACCGATTTGATGGAAGTGTGTGTAGTTGTAGATATAACCCTTAAAATAGAAAGATATTAGTATATTTTGGATAATTAATTTATTATATAATAATGGAATAATAATAATTTAATGGGTGGATAATGAAATGAATCATAAATACATGTTTAATAATGTTACCTCTTTGTCAGGTAACTCCTTTTGGTTTGCACCAAATGGGGTCCTTGGATAGATTTCATCCACATTTAATAACTCTAGGGTGAGTATAGGTATGTTGGGAGATTATTTGGGTAGTTTTTGGACAATTCAAATGGGCTTTACAGGTGTCAAAGTGTGAGGAGTTGAGGTGGCCTGTTATAAGTGGGGAAAGGACACATTAGGTATTCTTGAAAATATATGAGTAATCCACATGTTTTACTTGTCCCCCAAGGGTTAAAAATAAACCATTAAACATAATTATCATTTTAATGGTATAATTCTGGCCATAAAATAATTTTTATACAAGTTTAGGGTCATTTTCAAACCTTATTTTTCAATTTTAGTAATTAATTAAGCTTGTCTTTCCTTAATCACTATAATTAATTTTAATTAATTTCACACTAATTTTGGTAAAAAAATATTTTAACCTTATGGGACATTAAAAATTATACCCATTAAAAGTATGAAATCTATTTTTCTAAATTTTAATAACCAAAGTGGTAGAAATTAATTTAAAATTAATCCCACAAACGGGACGACAAAGAAAGTTTTTAATGTAAAAATGTTCAAAAGTTTGCTAAGTTTTTATATCAAAATTCAATGTGAAATTGTTTTCAATGACCTAAATTGGTTTAAATGATATAATATTGATCTAATTATACTTTAAAACCAATTAAAAATATAATTTAACTATATCAATTATTTTTAGGGAAAAACATTTATCAATTAAGATTCATTATTATTTACCATTAATCAAAATATGAAAGTACTCAGAAAAATTACAAAAATACACCCGAAGTAAATTTAGATATCATTATTTAAAAAAATAATTTTATTTTTTCATATAAAAATTATAAAATTTTCAAAATATATTTTTAAAATAGGTGTGTCATTAAAAGGCGGTAAAATAGTTTTTTAGAAAAAATAGACTTTTTAGGTGAAAAACAGAATTTATTCTTATATTAGGCCTGTAAAATTTATTGGATTAATGTTAAAACATTTATAAACATATGTAAACATAATATAGTTACTTATATTCACACCCTCCAATATAATGGCTAGGAAATAGCTACCAATTGAAATGATAATATTAACAGTGTATTATTGTTCGATATATCTCAGTCTTACGTGCAATGCAAGATTTTGAAGAAACTCATTATTGTGTATCATATATTCTATTATACATATTGACCCCTTTAAGGTGAAATTACTATATAATTAATAAATATTAATAAATATGAAAAATAAGTATTCTATCATTTCCTAGGATGTTACATAGGCGACTTGGTGACATGGCCATCTGACTCGCATAACCAATTTGACCCTTCTGATTGGATAATGTAGTTGATTGGATTTTATTTGGGATTCCCAAACTATCATTCCACTGAATTTTTATCATTTCAATCTAGAGGCACTTTAATCCAATCAGGTTGTCTTCTTGAGAAAATTTTATTATCTCATACTAGAAAAACTCACCCTCCTCAAACATCTATTTAAACATTAATCATCAACATCAAAAATGGTGTCTCACAACCACGGGAGGAGTAGCATTGTCCTTCAATAAAGAATTTTTTGGGTGAATCTTGATTAGTAACTCAATATTAGTTTCAATACACATGACAATGGAATTTGTTAATGTTCATTTTGTGGAACTCTTCAAATGGGGACTCCCACATTAAAAAAAAGGCGGCCAAGGCTTCATCCTCACCATGATCTATAGATCTTTCATGGTTGGACATGGAAACAAGTACCTCCCAATTGAAACTAGTTAAGAGTGGTGGCGTCAAGAACTATTAACCAAAGGGTAATAATTACATCAAGATTATATATTTTCCTTAGACAACATTGACATACATTCCATCTACATGATCGACTGTAACCGTGAAATATAGACATTTTACTCTTTTTTGTTTTTCTTATACAAGTATCTTTTTACCTTCTAATATTATGTGGCAGCTGAAAATACAAAAAAAGGATCTCATTAAAAGTTCCAATTAGAATAGGAATCTGTTCGCAAGAAAATAAAATAGACAACTTCAATTTAAATCAATTTTTCAACCAAAAATAGCTATTTACAATAAAAATTTAAATAAAAAAATCTATAGATTAATTCAATATTAAAAAATAATCCATCATAATATTAATAAAGTATATGGAAGACATTTAATTCATAAAATGATGTGTAAAAGTGTGATAAAATAATGCTACGTTAAACTCCCCACACACTTAATCTATTGCACTCTAGGGAAATTCAGTCATTTAAATTTTCCATCAATAAAGGCATCAGATTTAATAAATATCATGTATCCTAAGATCAACACCGTACAAAAAAGTAAAATAAGATCATTAAAACATTTATTGTAATAAATTTTCATGCATCTTTTAGAAGTACATAAAACTACCCCATACTTCAATACATACTCAAGTCCTAGTTCTAAGATCAAAGGATAGAGAGACCAAAGTGTAATTAAATATATAAAAAAAAATTATTTCACTCTCCCCTAGGTTCCTAAAACCAATAATTCACTTCCCAATTTATTAATACAAATCAAAATATTTTCTTAAAACTCAATTGTTTCCTTGTTCATTTGGGTTCAATATTCCCCTCACTATCATGAGATAATTTTTTTACAAGGGTGATTCATTTTAATTTTTTACATCCATGAATTAGTGAAAATAACTATGAATAGAAATTATTTTTTTAGATTTATTTATAGAAACACACCCAGTACCCTTACCTCAGATACTCACAGTGGGATCCCAATTTCCCATTTTACTTCAGATTCAATATATTTATAATAATATTGATTGGTTTGTCTCTATAATGGGTTCCATAATACATAGTATAATTAGAAAATTTCAAGTCCAAGTTCAAGCTTCATTAATTTATAGTTTAAACTCCACAAGAATCTAACCTATCAATCATCTGTTTCCAAGTTTTAAAGAAATATTTAAATAAATATAGCAGATAAAAACACTCGATAATGAATCAATCCTAAAAACTTAATTCTAAATAAAATCCATCAAAAAAATCATGGAATTTTCCCTATATTGAAATATTGAGTTATTATTTGTTGAACCAAGAGACATATGAAACTTATATTTAAATAGGCCAAAAACTTGTCAACTTTCTCAAAAACGGAGGTATTCTAAAAATAATTTGGGGGTTAGATATAGAATAAATGAAACATACTAATGACACAAAAAAATCCATCTACCCCATACTTAAAACCCAAAATTGTCCCAAATTCTAAATCTTAAGTTAGAGAATAATTAAATTTTAAATATAATATTTATCTCAATAGTTTATATATTTTTGGAGGGGATACATGATTTTTCAAAACAACGTAATTTACACACTTCTAGTTAAAACCATTAACATTATTATTCTATATACATTTTTGTGAATGTTCATGCTTTAATTTGTTAAATACAGAAAAAATAATTATGAACATTAGTTCAAATAGAATCATGATAAATAATAAGGTAGTATAATATAGAATGTAGAGGCATGTCAGGGGTGTTATCCAAATTTGAAAATTAACTTCTTTTGAGTTTTCAACACTCTAGATATTATAAAACTCACCACCCAAACAATAAAAAAAATATTCACAGTTTTTTGTACAATAAAATAAGAGGGTATTACTTCAAACTTAATTCACAAGAAGCAAAAATAAAAATATGGAAGAATTAAAAGAACCCCCCCCCCCCCCCAGTGTAGAAGTCTGTCATGATTTTGTTTTGCGAACAGATGGATACTCCTTGTGTTTTCTTTTTTAAAGACTACTAGATGATTATTTATAGTTCCTAAAATGTGTAAATATATTAGTCATTATAATTTATTATTTATAGTAAAAATTCAGACACAACCATTTTTGAGTAAGGGATTTTAATCATGTGATTTCTAGTTTGATGCTCTGATTGTTCTTGATTGGTTTCCACATGGGATCATTGTATGATTATTATCCTATAAAAATTTACACACTAAAAAACTAATAGTATTAAAAGTAAATAGGAAACAAAAAAAATTAGTAGGGTAATATTGGTATAACCCCTGAAGGGGTGTGGTGTTTTGACTTTTCATAGCTGGACATCCTTTGGATCAACCCCTATTTAATAGAGGTTATATATTCTTTCTTAGAAACTAGCAAATCTTATTATTCCAAAATTTAGTGACTTACCATTTTTAGAGCACCAAAAGTACAACTTCTTTCAAGTCCCACTCCTTGATAGTAGTTTACCACTTGTGGAGTGGAAGGGGAAAATAAAGAAAAGGGGAAAATGTCCTACAGGTTGTTGGAAATCAATTATAAGGTGAGATTTGTCTTCTGGTTTAGTAAAATTTCTCATTTATTCTTAAATGACAAAAGATGTATCTAAACCTTCTTCAGATCCTATAAATAACTATAATACCTCCTCTTCAATAGCATCTCCCATAGTTAAATCATCAACAAAAACTAGAAGTTCCAAAAATTCTTCAATAGGTGCAGCTTCATGTTACTATTTACCCTATAAGAAATCAAAAAAAGATTTTCATCCTCAATACCTAAAATATTAGAATATTAATTTAAACCAGCATTAAAATGATCAAATTCAGATAAAAACCAAAGTTCTTCCATTAAACTATCAACTCCCTGAATTAGTGAAGTTTCTTCTTGTTGATATAAGAGTGCTCCTGGGAGTATTTCTGTGGTAGGAGTGAGGTAGTAAACCTCCTATATCCTTTATTGAACCTCTTAAACCTCATCTAAAAAATTTAGAGGAATGATTTTTACTTAGGAAACTTCTTCTGTATTAAACTTAGGGAAAAGGTATGAAAATTCTCTAAGTTATTTTGTTAAGGACTTCATAGTAGGTTACCTAATTTCCTTATAATATTCAAAAAGTTCAAGGAAATATTATTCACTAAAAATTTTAAATTGACCCCTAATTTTATATTCATGGAATCCTACCATGTACTATTATTGTTGGGTAGGTCTAATCATTTTTTTAGTTTTTTTTAGAAAAATGGCAAAACCAAAAAAAATTACATTATATCCCCAAAAATGGCACCAATTGATGGATACATCCATATCATGAGGGTAGAAAAAAATAAATTTATAACCATAAATATATAATAATAACCAAATAAAGGGTTTATCTCAATGATTCAGTGTGGAGGGTCCTAGTTTTCTTCCAAAAAATCTTTTTGTTTTTTTATATTTTGAAAGAATAATAAACAACATGGATAATGATGAAAAACGGAGGGATAGAGGAATAGAGTTATTAAAATATGGATAACATGATAGAGAGACATAAACACAAAAATAGATAATTAAAAGAATATTTAGTAATAAACATTCCCATATTCAGGTCAATCCACTCATCTACTACCTATTATTGACCACAAATAGACTGAATCATTTCAAAACATCAATTAGGGGATGATAGATCTCTCAAGACACCCACCTCTCACACTAAAGATTTAAATAGTAAAAAACACTTCCCTTGGGTTATTGAGCTCTCACTTCACCACATAGAGAGTCATTATATTTCAAGAGTAAAGAAAAAGGATGGTGTTCAGCATGACATGAAAACCTCCAAGTAGCATCGGGGTTTTACTTCCTAGAACTGGACTTGTATATTAGCTGTTCATTATTGAAGGGTTAAGATCAAAACACATTGATTTATAAGAACCAACATAATTAATTATTTACAAAATATAAAAACATAATACAGTGTAAAGAACTGGGTAGAAGAAGAACTATATATTATGTCCTGTCTTCGGGCACTTAAAAATTATATATGGATCATGTCTTCAAGAAAAACTCAAGCAGTTACCTCAAATATCACCTCCTATACTTTCCTTTTCCTCTAATATCTCTCCACTTATACTTACTCTTTGAAATTACTCTATAAACCAAATAAAAATTACTCCCCACTTACTCTATGGAAACATATACTTCCTGGAAGAATAAACCTGTTCTTCTCCTCAGTTTTAGTCTTAAAATTTTGATCCTTGTCAAACCTCATGTTGGCCACCACATGAAATTTCAAATGCTAGAAACTCTAGTTAAAAGGTTTATATAAGTCCTTAATGGAAAAAAGACATAGCTGATTTGGTCCTGTATATAGCCAGTTTGATTGATATAGCTGACTAGAAGATGTAGGGACTTTGATCGACATAGTTGAATTAATCACATACATGATCTCCCACATAGGTGTTTCAGTCAGTGTAGTTGAATGGTTGAGGTAGGAAATTATCCAAATAGTTGATTCATGATGTGGACAATTCCCAACGTAGCTAATTTGGCTCATGTAACCAATTTTCTTCACATAGCTGATTATGTTGAATTGTTCAAGGAAACATAACCATCTGACTCATGTAATCAATTTGAACCATTCAATTGACCAATGTAGCTTATTGGATTATTCTATGTGATTCCCAACCCAAAATACCATCAAATGTGAATCATCAAATACCATAGGCACTGCAGTCCGAGAAAAATGTCTTCTCAAGCATATTTTCTTAGCTTAGACCTAAAAAATGATCCCTCCTCCTTCGTCCATTTAAAGAGTAATATCCAACCTTCAAAAATGGTTTCCAACAACCATGGGGGAGTAGCATAGTACTTTAAAAAATAATGTTTCCAAAATATATTCATTAGAAACTCAGCATGATTTACAATACACTTGAGTGCAGACTTTGGTAATGTTCAGGTTATATGCCACTTCAAATGGGGACTCCCATATCGACAAAGGTGGAAAAGGCTTCGACCTTATCGGTATATTTAGATACTTCATGGTCGATTGTAGCAACAATCATATCCAAATAAAAAAAATAGAGAGTGGTGGCATCAAAAAGTACCAACCTCAAGTTAATCATAGTGGGGAGCTTCTAGATGTTCATTAGCTAGTGTTGATATACAGTTCATTTATATGATCGACTATAAACATGAAAAACATACATCAATCTCTTTTTACTTTTTATTGTACATGTATCTTTGTACCTTATTATCTTTAATAGAAAATAAAAATTCAAAATTTTGATCTCATTAAAATTTCCAATCATAATAGAAAACCTCTCACATGAAATCAAATAAAACAACCTAAATTTAAATCAATTGAGCACCCAAAAATAGCCAGTTTCAATACAAAATTCAATGAAATACAAATTTTAATGGATTAATTATAGATTCAATAATTATCAAATATATGATCAATAAAATAGTATAAAAAACATTAATTAATCAAAATAGATGTGGAAAAGTGTGATAAAATTATGCTGCATCGCCCATGGAATGAAAATGGGTTGCATAATCTTGCCTCATATCAAATCCAAGTAAGTTTTATAATGAAGTAATTTGAGAAATGAATATAAGTAATCTATTACCACCATAAAATTAAGGTATAATAATATATGTATATATGTGAGATAAATATATACATAATTTTGAATCATTGCATAACATTAAAATGAGATATAAAGAGAGTTTGAGAGAGAAAGGTCATAACCCAAAGGAAAGTGTGGTTTAAAGAGATCCCTTCCCTGGAGCCAGATTCATCATGTGTGTTCTTTATATTTCTGAATAATATAGTTATATTAATTATTAACTTTATAAATAAAATTTTTCATGTTTATTATCCATTTTATTTTACTTATTATCATGCTATATTCAATTACTTAATCATTTATGTTCAAGTTGGAAGTTTAGATGACATTCGGATCATATGTCCAAAATCACTTTGGTAAGTTGAATATGGTCAAAGTGATTAATAATTAATCATATAGAAAATAAATATCATGAAATAATTATCATTTTTAAACATCAATTATACATATAAAATCAACCATGAAATATGGTATGAAAAATAAACCATGTTACCATCATGGAGACGGTAGGTTGTATGTACGCATGAGTAACATTTCCGATTTTCAATGATCATGATGGAAATAAGGTAACTGTTATTTTATCTTTATATAATGATAATTATATCATAAATATCAAATTATTTCTTTAAATACACTTAAATATACCATCCATGCAATGTTGTAAAAAAAATGAATCACATTGCTTCATGAGGCGGTAATCTTCCGTACACATGAACGACGTTATCATTTTTCTATGGATTTTAAGGTAAGAAGGTATATGATATATTAATTTTACATAATTATTAATATTTTATGAATATAATATATAAACACTAAACCATCATCATGAATATTTTTGAGAGAAAATCATTGAAAATGAATTACATCAGTTCGTGAGGCGGAAGTCCGCAGTACACATGAACGATGGTTTCATTCCCCATTTGTTGCAAGTATATATATATTTAGGTTATTTGTAAGAACCCGGATTTTCCTTTTCAGTTATGTTTTCTTCTTATATCCTTTTTTGAGAGAAAGAGGAATTTATGGAAATTTTCAAAGTACACGTCGTGTACTTTATGAGTACACATTGTGTACTCAGTTACCACAGGTAGTCGTGTGCTAACCATGTAGCGGCCATGCACATGACCATGTGGGGGTGACCTGGAGGCCACCTAAAGCGGAGTACAGAAAAGGAGAGTACATTTATTGTACTTCAAAAGTACACACCATGTATTTTTTTCATTAAATGGACTGGGGTCGCGTCAAATCACCAGAACCCTCTTCTTCTAGGTTTTCTTTGTCTGAGAGAACCCGTACGGCTACAATCCTTCTCTGAGCCCCTGAGCCTCCATTCGATCTCTGATTCGACCACCATTAATTGCATTGGGATCACCTCGGAAAGCTCTCTCTTCTTCTTGATATTCGTTTCATGATTCCTCTTATTCCTCAAGTTATCCTTCATTGAATATTTTAGACGTTTTTGTAGATCTACTGCATTCTAGGTCGATCCAAGGGCTGATTCCGGAGTATATCGATCTCAAAATTCCAACGGAGGTGGTTTGTGCCTTTTTTTTGAAAGTATTTGAGTATTATGTGAAATTTTGACCAATACCCTTGAAAGGGGTATTGCGTGTTTACCATTTTACCCATGTTGATTGGCTTCCATGCTTGTATGCTTGTGTATAGATTAATTGGTTATGAATATGGTTGATTACTATGCTTTGGGTGTTTACCCACACAGGATCTTTTTTCGACCGTTTGGTCCTACTTAGCCTTTTTGGCCTCCTGGCCTATTTTCCATGTCTGTTGCTGTAGGGTGGAGAGTTTGTATTCTGACATGCTTTTTATGTTGTAGACTGGTTAGCTAAGTAGTTCTGTAGTTTTACTTTGGCCAAATTACATTGCTATACTTGTTGACATACACAGGGCCGTGAGAAACTGGTGAAGTAGAATATAAGGGGAATTTGTAGTGTGAGCTTTCTCAGAGAGTCTTTGAATTACTTTAATGACTTTGGTCTATAAGGGAAATTGACCGTGTGACCTTCCTCGGAGAGTACTTGAACTTGGGGCTATAAGGGTAATTGACCGAGTGAGCTTCCTCAGAGATTCCTCGACTACCATAGGCTATAAGGGGAATTGACTGAGTGAGCTTCCTCAGAGAGTCTTCAATCACTTTTTCTTATAAGGGTAATAGACTGTGAGTTCTTCCTCAGTGAGTCTTTATATATTCTAATGACTGAAACAGAGGGTATAGGTTGTGTGTACTTCCCAAAGGGTTACCTTTCTTGATTAGCTGCTTATTTGATATGTGAATTGTTTACTGCTGAGTACTTCTTGTTTAATGTTTTCTGTACTTTTACCTGCCATATTTTCACTGATTGTTAGGCACAAATCTTTGGGTTTTTTCCTACTAGGATTTAGTCTCACACCCTATTTGGGCCATTCTTTTAGGCCCAAAAAGATTATTTTGTTGCAGTTATAGATAAGGGAAAGCGCCCTTCTACTTCAGGTACCTGACTTGCAGTGGATATGGAGAGCATGGGACCAAGCTTAGGCTTGGGATGATGAGGAGATGTTTATCTATTTCTTTTGTACTTTTGTTTAGTACTGTTTTTATTCATCATTTGTGACTTGTTTGGCTATTTTCTTAGACATATGTATCATGCATATTTTTATATATATGTGCTCTAGTTGTTTATTATTCAGTCTTCTGTTGTTTACTATTATTAGGTATTTACCACTTCCACTACTGTATATTTGTTTCTCTTCTATTGTGTTACTATGCCAATGAGGGCATAGTTTCCCCACTATCACACCCAAGACCCTCGCTACTAGTCAACAGCCTCTGGAATTTGGGGAAATTTGTTTCAGTCCATGTGACCAACTAGGTACGGGGCACCTCTGGGTGGCTTACAGAACCAGGACGTTGCAAAGTGGTATAAAATGGAATCTTTTCTTCTGGACTTACTATTTGGAGCCTATAACTAGGTATAGGATGGAATTGGTAATTTGTAATAAACTATTCCCAGGAGTAGCTAACCCGTGTACAGGGAAAAGCCAATCTACAACGTTTAATTGTAATTTTTATGGATTTGTAATTAATACGGTTGATTTGATTTCACCTTGATTGATTCACATGATTTTTACTATTATTGTTGATATTATTGAGGTTTTATTTCTATCACAACCCGATGAGATGAGGGTATTCCATCTCATGCATCATATAGGTATTTGCTAAAAATCACATTTCATGCATTCTTGTCGTGTCATCTAGGATGCATTAGTGATTGCATGTTGTTTTGATAGATGTTGTGTAGAATATGCATGTTCTTGTGATATATTCCTTGATAAAAATACCTTATATTTGATAGGTAATTGTTTGTGTAAGGTTTTGTTTGAATGAATCCCAAAATTTGGTTCTTGAGGTGTTATGGGCTCTCATGGACCGGAATTTGGTTGATCATTGCCTTGTTTTCCTTGTTATAACATGTATAAGATGTCAAGATTTGATTGGTGGGGAGTATGGGCCCTCACGAATCAGAATTTGGCACTTTAATGTTCATTTAAATGTTTTTTTGGGCTCCAGAGTAGTTTCTGAGGCTTACTGTCTGGAAAAACCCAGAATACATGTCGTGTAGTTTTGACTACACACCATGTGTTCTTCTGTTTGGAAAAAAACTATTTTTCTAAAGTACACACCGTGTACTTTATACACATGTTGTGTAGTCTCTAACTGTGTCATAGGTTATGTGGGAAGAGACACGGGATAGGGAATTTCTTGTAGGAACACGCTGTGTACCAGCTAAACATGTCGTGTAGTCTAACCTAGGTACCCGACCATGTCATGAACAATACGGGTTGGTGTTATCCCTTTTCGTACACGTCCTGTCTGTCTGGAACACGCCATGTAGTGTCAGCCATGTAGCCAGCCATGTAACCAACAACACGGGTCAGTGTTATACTTTCACATACATGTCATGTCCACCTTGAACACGTCATGTAGTGTGAGCCGTGTGTCAGGCCGTGTCACTAACAACACGGGATAGGTGAAGCTTGTCTAGTACATGTTGTGTCTATCATGAACACACCGTGTAGTCTTGTCTTAGGAGAGCTGTGTAGATTAACCATGTAGAAGGACTCGGGCAGGGGAAGAGGATTCAAGTACATATCGTGTGTCAGGAGAATAGGTTGTGTGTTTGGGGTGTTACACGACCAGTTTAGTCAGGATTATTCACCCATGTAAATGACTTAAGGGAACATGTTGTGTAGGAATTGTACACGCTGTGTAGTCTTGTTTTGTAAAACTTGAATGCTTTCTTTATTTTATTCCCTTATTATGCTTCTAGTATTCAGTCCTTGATAATCTTGATCTAAGGTGTGTTCTTGACCTTATAGAGTCATGCCACTAAGATGTCCTACGGTTTTATGCCAATTTCCAGGAAGTTATCAAACACCAGACATGGATGATCAGGGACTACCTATAGATCCTCCTGTTGTGCCTGTTTTGGCACCAGCTGTTATACCGGATGTAGGTGCGGATGCATATTTCAGGGAAGGATTTATGAGGATGATGTAGACTTTTCAGAGAGTGCCACCTCCTGCCCTGTCGATTGCAGAACTGACGCGGGTCTTTTAGCAGCAGCACCCTCCCACTTTCTCAGGGGATGGAGGGGCCCAGGATGCAGATTCATGGTTAGAAGCCACACTAATGATCTTTGAGCATCTGGAGATACCTCCAAAGAGGAGGGTGAATCTCGCTACCTACATGCTTCGACACTCCGCCAAGAGGTGGGGGGATGTGATCTCACCGGTGGGGCGCCAGTATAATTTGGGTTGGGATGAGTTTCAGCACATCTTTTACGATTACTTATATCCGGAGACCTTGAGGACTGATCAAGACTGAGAGTTCATGAGCCTGGATCAGGGTACTCTTTCAGTTATGGAGTATTCCTCTCACCTCACAGAGCTCCAGCATTTCACACCTATTCCAGGAGGTGATGAGTGGTTCCTTAAATGGAAGTTTGAGGATGGTATGAGGCACAAAATTCAATCTCAGGTGAACATCTTTAGGTTGACTTCAATATCTTATATAGTCAACCAGGCGCTAATCATTGAGTGAAATATGATGGATTCTAAAACTGTGATCCAGGGAGGTTCGGTATCCAGAGTTAGTATTCCTCCCACTGATAGTAGGAAGCACCACAGGGAGATTTTATGAGGAGATAAAAGTATGCAGGATGCATCTACTGGTATCCAGATGTTATGCTACCATTGTGGGAAGAGTAGGAATACAAGGCCACATTGCCCGAGGGACCCGATGGAGTGCCAATCTTGCGGCAATATGGGCCACCTTCATAACTTCTGTGAGTTCTTCTCATCATAATTTGGTGACAGGGGTTCTTCGATGACTCCTTGTTCAGGAGTAGCACCACCAGTTTCTTAGCAGTCAGAGAACTAGAGTTCTTCTGGCCATTTGGGACGAGGTGGAGGTCATGGTCATGGTATCCAATTTCCCGATTTTCAACGACATTAGGGTGGATCGGCTCTGAGTGATCAGGCAGGGTCACAGGGTTAGGGACCAGGCCAGACTTTTCCAGTGGAGCAGACACAGTAGGAGCAGGATCCTGGACCTTCTATAGTTCGAGGTAAGATCTTAGTTGCCTCAGTTTTAGCTTCTACTCTTTATGATACAGGGTCTTCCTATAGCTTTATATCTATTTCGGTTGTGGATAGCCTTGTTCTCTTTATCATTTCTTCAGCCGATATATTGACGCTAGACACATCATTGGGGACTAGAACCGCTAGTGTACGTCAGTGTAAGTAGTTCCCTCTAGAGTTTGGTAGGTATCACTTTTTATGCGACCTCTATGTCCTAGAGATGACAAGCTATGATTTCATTCTCAGAATGGACTGGCTAGTTCCCTTCCAGGAATTCGTCGATTGATATCGTCGTAGGGTGAGTTTCACATCACCATAGGGTGCATCCTTTCTTCATAAGGGTGAATGGGATGTCCAGGAAAGAAAAGTGAGACCCAAGCATCATGGGTTGGGAGGAGTTACATCCCCGATTTCCAGTCTATACCTGGATGACCAGGGGACTTCACAGTTAGAATTTCCTCCAGTGGTGGATCGTTTCAGAGATGTCTTTCCAGAAGACTTTTCAGGTTTGCCTCTGAAGTGTGAGGCAGAATTTTCTATTGAGCTTGTGCCAGTAGCAGCACTGGTGTTCATTCCTACTTATAGGATGGATACACCAGAGTTTTAGGAGCTCAAGAAGCAGTTGGAGGAGTTTCAGGCAAAGGGTTTCATCCGACCCAATACTTCTCCTTGGGGTTGGCCTATCATGTTTGTGAAGAAGGTAGACGGTACCCTTAGGCTCTATGTGGATTATCAGAAGTTGAACCAGTTGATGGTCAAGAACTGATATCCTTTACCTAGGATTGATGATCTCTTTGATCAGCTTTGAGGATACTGGGTGTTCTCGAAGATTGACTTGAGGTCTGGTTACCATCAGTTGCACGTTAGACCATCTGATATACATCTCACAGCCTTCCGGAGCAGGTATGGTCTATATGATTATATGGTTATGCTGTTTGATCTCATGAATGTGCCTACAGTTTTCATGTCCCTGATGAACTGAGTGTTCCATCCATATTTGGATTCCTTCATGGTGGTTTTCGTGGACGATATCTTGGTGCACTCTCACACTCGACACGACCATGTCACACACCTTGAGATCTTTTTGAGTACACTAAGAGAGCATCAGTTATATGATAAGCTCTCAAAATTTCACTTTTGGATGGATCAGATTCACTTATTGGGTCATGTCATCTCAGAGACAGGAGTATCAGTAGACCCAGAGAAAGTGAGAGCAGTAGTTTCCTAGGAACATCCAAAGAACGTCTTTGAGGTACAGAGTTTTATAGGGCTATCTAGATACTACAGATGCTTCATTCAGGACTTTCCGCACTTATCAGCACCACTGACGAATCTGACTAAGAAGGGTGTGAAGTTATTGTGGTCAGATTCTTGTGATTTAGCCTTTCAAAAGCTGAAGGGGAGGTTGACTTCAGCACCAATACTAGTCTTGCCAGAGCCAGGCCAGATCTATACTGTGTATTATGATGATTCAGGTGTTGTTCTGGGAGTTGTGCTTATGCAGGGAGATGGAGTCCTTGCATACATGTCTCGGCAGTTGTGGCCACATTAGAGGAATTAAATGACGCATGATCTCAAGTTGGCGATAGTTTTTCATGATTTACGCTGTTGGAGACATTATCTGTTGGGAGAGTATTTTGTGGTTTTAACCGACCACAAGAGTCTAAAGTACATCTTCACTCAGCGTGATTTGAATTTGAGACAGTGAAGGTGGGTTGAGTACCTATAGTCCTTTGATTTTGAGCTTGCCTATACACCTGGGAAAGGCAATGTAGTGGCTGATGCATTGAGCAGGAGGACCCAGATACAGGTAGTTTAGGAGGCCAGTAGTGAGTGCCAGCTTATGGCTTTGTTCTCTAAGATGAATTTGGAGGTGGACGAAAGATAGGGGCAGACTTTCTTTTTTAGCTATTACCTCTACTCTTCTTGATCAAGTGTGAATGAGGAAGCTATCATATAAATAAATCCTAGTCCTACAGGAGATAATGTCAGGATAGAACCCTATTTCTAGATGGACAGTAGGCGAGGATGAGATATTTCATTTCCAGGGGTGTGTACGGGTTCCCGCGGATATACGTGAGGAGCTGATGCTGGGTTTTAATTCTTCAATTTGGGTGGTTCATCATGGTGTCACCAAAATGTATCATGAACTACACTGCCAGTATTGGTGGCCAGTAATGAAGAGGTATGTTTTGGGTTTTGTCATGAGGTGTTCCACCTATCAGCAATTGAAGGCAGAGCATTAGTGACTAGCATGGCTTTTACAGCAGTTACCCATTCTTGAGTGGAAGTGGAATGATGTCGCGATGGACTTCGTGACTAGTTTTCTAAGGTCACCTCAAGGGAATGATACAGTTTGGGTTGTCATTGACAGACTCACGAAGGTTTATCACTTTTTTCTGATCACCCTTATGTTGGCCGGAGGCAGGAGAGGCAGCTATGATGGGACCTCGTCTTGTTCAGGAGACCACAGAGAAGATAGAGTTGATTAGGAAGAGGATGGCTACTGCACATTCTCAACAGAAGTCTTATGCTGATCAGCAGAGACGACATCTAGAGTTTGAGGTCGAGGATCAGTTTTTTCTATGTGTCACACTGAGGTTGGAAAATAAGAGAATTAAGCGATAGGGTAAGCTTTCATTGAGGTACGTCGGGTCATTTGAGGTGTTGGAGAGAGTTGGGCCGATTTCCTATCGGTTGTAGTTACCTCCTAGGTACCGAGCTTTGCACGAAGTTTTTCACATTTCTTAGCTTCGATGTTACTTTTCAGACTCATCTCATGTATTCAACCAGAGGAGGTTCAGCTCGAAGTGGATGTGTCATTTGAGGAGAATCCTATCCGAATTGTTGATCACAGTACAAAGGTTCTTGATGGTTGATCTGTTTCTTTGGCATGAGTGCTATGGCAGCACAGGTGGGTACAAGAAGATACTTGGAAGAGGGAGGCTGATGTACGAGCCCAGTGGCCAGAGCTGTTCGAGGTTTCTTCTTCTATTCCACGCTAGGGAAATTTGGGGATGAGTTTCTTTAAGGGGGTAAGTTTGTAAGAACCCATCTTTTCCTTTTCAGTTATGTTTTCTTCTTCTAGTTGTTTTTGAGAAAAAGGGGAATTTCTGGAAATTTTTGAAGTACATGTCATGTAATTTATGAGTACACGCCATGTAGTCGGTTACCATAGGTAGCTGTGTGCTGGCTATATAGCGGCCATGCACATGGCCATGTGGGGGTGACCTAGAGGCCACCTAAAGTGGAGTACAAAAAATAAGAGTACATGTTATGTACTTCAAAAATACAGGCCGTGTATTTTTTTCATTAAATGGACCGGGGTCGTGTCTAATTGCCAGAATCGTCTTCTTCTAGGTTTTCTTCATCTGAGATAACTCTTATAGTCATGATCCTTCTCCGAGCCCCTAAGCCTCCATCCAATCTTTGATTTGACCATCTTCGATTGCGTTGGGATCGCCTTGGTAAGTTCTCTCTTCTACTTGAGATTTGTTCCATGATTCTTCTTCTTCCTCAAGTTATCCTTCGTTGAATGTTTTAGCATTTTTGTATACCTACTACATTCTTGGTCGATCCAAGGGCCGACGTCATATTATATCGATCTCACAATGCCAAGGTAGGTGGTTTGTGCCTTTTTGTTGAAATTATTTGAGTATTATGTGAAATTTTGACCAATACCCTTGAACGGGGTATTGCGTGTTTACCGTTTTACAACTGTTGATTTTACTCCATTCTTGTATTCTTGTGTGGAAATTAATTGGTTATAAATAGGGTTGATTAATATGCTTTGGGTGTTTACCCACATAGGATCCGTTTACGAATGTTTGGTCCTACTTAGCCTTTTTGGCCGCCTTGCCTTTGTTCCATGCTGGCTGCTGTAGGGTGGAGAGTTTGTATTCTGACATGCTTGTTATGTTGTAGACTGGTTATCCAAGTAATTATGTATGTTTAATTTGTCCATATTGCATTGCTATGCTCATTGAAATACACAGGGCTGTGATAACCTGGTGAAGTAGACTATAAGGGGAATTGACAGGGTGAGCTTCCTCAGAGAGTCTTTGAATTACTTGAATGACTTTGGGCTATAAGAGGAATTGACCGAGTGAGCTTCCTCAGAGAGTCTTGAATCACTTTTTCCTACAAGTGGAATTGACTGTGAGTGCTTCCTTAGAGAGTCTTTATATATTCTAATGACAAAACTAAAGGGGATAGGATGCGTGTACTTCCTAGAGGTTTACCTTGTGTGATTAGTTGCTTATTTGATATGTGAATTGTTTACTACTGAGTACTTCCTATTTACTATTTTCTGTACTTTTACCTGCCATATATTCACTGACTATTAGGCATAGATCTTTGGGTGGTTGTCTAATGGGATTTAGTCTCACACCCAGTTTGGGTCATTCTTTTGGTCCCAAACAGATTATATTGTTGCAGGTATAGATAAGGGAAAGCGCCCTTCTACTTCAGGTACCTGACTTGCAGTGGATCTTGAGAGCATGGGACCAAGCTTAGGCATGACTATGAACTCGAAGTGTTCATACCTGAATCTAGAATTAGTATTTGGGATATCTCCATCCTTCACCCTCAAATGGTGATATCCAGACTATATATCAATCTTAGAAAACCAACTCGCCCCTCTCAACTAGTTGAGAATATCATCTATCCTCAGAAGAGGGTAAAAATTCTTGATCATTACCTGATTCAACCTAAAATAGTCTATAAACAACCTTAGACCACCATATTCTTTCTTTATGAACAACATCGGAGCACCCCACAAAGACAAACTAGGCCCGATAAATACCTTCTTCATTAGGTCATCAGTATAAATCCTCAACTCCCTCAACTCATAAGGTTCCATCTGCTAAGGATCCATAGAAATTGGAT
This sequence comes from Viscum album, assembly GCA_963277665.1. Lineage (NCBI taxonomy): Eukaryota > Viridiplantae > Streptophyta > Magnoliopsida > Santalales > Viscaceae > Viscum > Viscum album. The sequence goes on along the minus strand of OY728147.1, from coordinate 389,398,930 downwards.
AAGCACCGAATTGTATGTCTATCCCGAACTTAATGTCACGTCGAGGGGGTGGCATCGCAACCTCCTTGAGGAAAACATCCAAGAACTCCCCAACAAACCTAGGTACTTTATTGTCCACCAATCTCACTAAAAGATCAATAAAAAGGAAATAAGATCCTCCAAGAACCGGATTCCTACCTAACAACTCCACTATACAACAAAAACCACACACTGGCCATCCATGTCTAAAAACACGACTCTTCTCCAGAAGAAGTAGTTAAAATAATGCATGTATTACAACAAATCGAGGTCAAGAATAACATTTTATGGTTTCATATATAGTTAGAAAATATTCCCACAGGACTGATGTGGTCCCATCATCAGTCTACAGCCCTGGAACACATCAAACAAGCTAGTCTAACCTCCGACTTCTATACTCAGCACCAGGGGAATGAGAATCCTCTCAACTCCAAGTCTCATAGAATGGAATAGAATGAGTGCAAAAAAGGAGTGTGAATCTCCTGAATCAAACAAAGCACAAGTAAGGGTACTAAACAAGCTAATTGTACCTCAAACAATCTCTAGACCTGTTGGAACTGCTGCCTCTGTGGCGTGCAACTGACCACCCCCAATTCCTCTTCCTCTCTACTAAATAGCTCTCCCACAACCACTCCCAGGTCAAGGTCCCTAAGAAACATCTTGAGGTTGAAATATACCTACTTTGTCTCCCCTTGGTGGAGCATGAGCCTATTTTCCCTACAGCTGATATGACCTAGTTGGAAACTATTGCTAAGGCTAGAACAGGACTCGTCCACCTCCACCATACTGATCTTGAATGGCCACTAGACATTATTTTTGATGATTCCCATGGACTCCATAGAAGAAACACATTGGACCCAAACCCATGGAAAGGGTATTAGGACCATAAGTTCGAAATGGAAACTGTTGAGGTCGACTCCCTACAAGTAAAAACGTCAAAGTCCTGAGTGCATAAGACCTTATACTAGTAACCCTACCTCTTGAAGAACCCTAATTTCTCCCCATCTCATGATAGACCTCCTCAAAAATGCATATGCTAAATCACGTTTTCCTTCTTCTGAGCCTCCAAGTACGTCGGCAATGTAAAGGGGGTGACGGCGTACTAGATAGAAGGATGAAGTGCCTCCTATAGCATCTTGCACGAGACCCCACATCCAAAAAGACATCTGGGGAAAAAAAGAGATCCCTGAACTTGATCCCTAGATCTCATACCAACATACTCCCATGATTGAGGCATAGTAACTCCTACCACTTCTCAGCCTTCATGGTCAATAAAAGGAATTATTCTCATAAATCCTTCCTAAAATTGACTCAAAGAACATAAGCCTTATTCCTCTACCCTAGGTATAGCATCCGCCATTGACGTGCATCTCCCCACATCTAACTTATCGCTAAAGTAACCCAGTATTCTCTCAGATCCTAGATCAACCTAAATCTGATCCCAAGATCCTCAATCCATCCCTCTATCTCCATCTCTAATGTACATCCCTTATACATTCCCAAAGACTAACTCTAGAAATCACACAATTTTATCTACCACTAGTCGTCCTCCTACACCATATCAACCCTCCACTGATCAACTGGGTCGGCCTACTAAGCCTCAACTACTTGAACCACTCATGGACAATGACTGGGTGTCATAGATGAAAAGGTAAACAAGGAATTCCTATGACTAGGTAGTAAAGAGTTTTTTTTAATATTAATTTTAATTCATTTAACTCATTTTTTATCCATTTTAAATTCCCCAAAAACAACCCAATTCAAATAGGAACACAAGTCATGATGCATGTACCTTTCCTAGGGTCTCTACCCTACAATGGGTGTAACCTCACTTGGTTGTTAGTTAAGCTCATATTCCTTTCTTTAGATCATGGGGGGCCTAAAATATCATGTCCTAGACAGTCTTCCCTATCTTATGTCATGAACCAAGATCACCTAACACTATTTCCCTACCAACCCATGCAATCCTCGCAATGAATAACATTAAACTCTATCATATTCTTATCAATCATCATCTATTAAACCATTCTTCCATGACCCCCTCCCTCCAAATATTCCCCTTCTAAGTTGGAAATGTAGAAAGAGTCATAATAACCCTCGAATCCCACCTCCAGTAGGCCCCAAGTTGGCGACCAGCACCAAGGGTATACAAATATCACAAAATGGGAGGAATTAACCTTTTATAGTAACCAAGTTTGGGAGAAAAGATGTATCAAATTCAAAAAAAACTCCAATATATATATATATAAAGTAATTTCAAAACTTTCCCACATGCATGTTTAAAAAAAACTGCTACAAATATAAGTAAACTCTAAAGTAAGTACCAAAATTAAATCTAAGCAGTGACACAACAGTTTTCCCAAAGTCTGATCTATTAACACCCATCACGGTTCCCATAGTCCTCCTAGAAACCTAAAAGCAGTTTTATAGTGTACGGTGAGAATACAAGTATACTTAGTAGGAAAATCAAAGTCTATTGTGCACAAGTGAGAGAAGCATACTAATGCTCCTATGAGAAAATAGAAAAATAAAAGCACCTAACAAGGCATATTAACCATCCCCACCTCACCAAGGAACACTCACCAAATAATGAAATCCAAGTAAACTAATATAGTAATCACATCGGTGATAGGGAACCCTGCACCACTTTCCCACCAAATTTCTGCTCTCAAACCCTAACGGCAAACGTCCTAGCGCTCACACATCTTTTGAAAGAACCACATCGCAACTCTTCTGCAGACACATAGGCCTCGCAACCACATCTATCTCACAGAAACCTAGGCTACATACCAAATCACATCCCTCCCACACACATCTAGTCCCCACAACTACATCTTTACCACAGACACCTGGGCCACATACCATATCACGACCCATCCTGAAGACACCTGGTAAAAACAACACATCTCATTTATTCCCAAAGACACCTGGGAAACAAAACTCACCCAAACACACCTAGGACTCATTAACCACAACTCACTCAAAGAAACTTGGGATATCACCACTTTGAATAAAGATAAGGGAAGAGCGGGTAACCATCCATCCATCCTCCCACCAGGATGTTTGGGAAAGACACCCTCCCCCGTGACAATGGGGGTGTTTGGAACATAGTTTTTAACTAGGGTGGGGTGAATATAGAAATCACAAAGTAAATACATGTATATATATATAATACCAAACACTCAAACCAAACCTATGGGTTTTCAACCAAAAACCAACTCATGATACCACCTATGCGGCGACTTCTAATTACACAACCACAAAACAAGACACAAAATTAAATTATACACCCAACCAATTCATTTAACAAATTATCATTCTTTATTAACATTTAATTTATTCATTACATCACTACCCAAGTGACTACTAAACACAATCTGCAATAGGAAACACAACAAAATTCATATTTGAAGGCGAAGAGCCATATAAACTAAAGTATCATCAAATTCCTCTCTATTTAACAACCATTTGTAACATAACATACATTGATTCCAATACATGGGATGAAGCTTTCGGCATGATACTCGTGGAGAAACTTCGGGTGAAATACCAATACCAACCACTAGTATCATCATTCTTCAAATTCATTCCCCCAAATCCATCATCTCAACCACAACAAACCCCCAACTCATAGTCGCACCCACCAACACATCTCACAACAACTATTCTCGATAGACTTGATTCATAACCACACCACACCCATCACATCTAGCAACATAAACATAGAAAAACTTGATGGAATCCCTATTGAATAATATTTCCCATACATTCCACAATCAAACAATCTCTCAACCTGAGATTCCATTATACCACCAGAACCACCCCACGTCACCCAGCCATGCCCATGACCGTAATGTAAGAGTTGGTTTCATAGAACTAATTGGTTTTAATTTTATTACTTGAATATTTAATATATTTAAATATTAAATATCTTATTACATATTTTTCATTTTTCTGTATGACTATAGTGTAATAATGTCCTAGAGTATCTGTCGCATTGATAAGGTCATAACAGTTCTCCTCTATGATGATAACCTTGAAGTGATATGAAAATATTCTTAAATATAGTTATGTAGTTGGATGACATACTATAATGGGACACATAGTATACAGACCGTCAGATGTGAGCACTCGTAAGAAGATGATACTTCCTCTCATGAAATTTGTACTTGGTAAACTTCAAGATGGTAGATTATAAGAACAAACCTGCTAATAGAAATTATGGATGTTTTGGTGTCATAAGATATTCCTATCTACAAGAATGTGTAATTATCCTTAGAATTTAATATTTTCATTAATACGTGTCACGACTCGCGCACTTTGATTTAATGATAAAAAAATTTCACTCAATTAGTTGGTGAGAAGTAGGGTGTGTCATGAGTGGCATGTTATTAATGGATAAGTTGAGGAAGGATTTGTCTCTTCCATTTATGGAAGTTGATATCTCATACATTTGATTGAAATAGAACATTCAAGTTAAATTGCATGGCCATGTTTTAATGATGAGTTTATTTCAGTTATTCAAAGAACGATGTTTCAAGCATAAAGGTTGGTTACACTATCATGAAATCATCTTGATGAGATATTGTGACAAAGGGGTTATATTACACAGAGAGTGTTCATATGTGGATGTCGTTGTTGTGAATTTAAGTTCTTTCTCTTGGATGCCTTGACCAATTTCTAGACAATACTCTTGGACTTTAAGCAAGCCCACCTAATGCAAATGAGAAAGAATCCTAGAGGGTCACACACTAAGTGTTTTTGGTGGTCTCGGTTAAATTCTATTTGAATTTAATTGATGAAATAAATAATAATCTCAAGACCGTAGAATAATTTTATTCAAGTTAAAATGATCGGATAAATTAAATAAATATTTATTCACTGTATTGTGAGTAAAATATATTTATTTTATTGAACATTTAAGAAATATTTATTTACTAGTTTGCAAAAAAAATATTTATTTAAGAGAATAAATTATATATTTATTTATTCGGGTGTTCAATAAATGGAAGTAGAGTTTGAGTGGACCAAGGTTGGTCTAGTAGTAAAATAATTATTTTCCAGATAGTAAATAATTATTTAACTAGTTTACATAAGTTGAAATAATAATAACGCTGCTATTATTTTATGACGCATAATTTTATTTATAATTCTGTTTTTCACAAGTTGGTGAACCATAAAAAATGATGTGGTATTATTATTAAAATTGTGGTTTTTCTCTAAGGTTATGAATGTATTTAATTATTGTTATATAATTAAATATTGTAACTGAATCCCCATGTTGATAAATAGATATGTACGCCTATTGTGCTAGGTACTAAACTGCACACTTGGTGAATTGAAAATTGTGGAGCTAAACAATTTCTCTCTCGAATCCTCTTCTTGTCCCTCTAAAGAATGAGAGATGTTCTTCAAGGCCGAATAATAAGATATCAGAAACGACTGATACAAAACGCTCGCTTCACCGCACTATCACCTAGAGAACGAGTGGCATCAATCGGAGGCCATTAGAGCATGTGTGGATCACCTCTAGAGGAATTCTAGTTTGGATCCTTGCAAGCGCAATGAGATAATCCAGAAGGTTAATTCTGAATGATCAACATCATCAAAAAAGAAAGTACCAAAGATCCAGGTATTATTTCCTCTATGAAATTAATTAAATTAATTATAAACATTATATGCAAGATCCTCTCTAAATTTTTCGGGCCTCTTTCTTATTTATCTAAATATTTTATTTTATTTGGTGGAGACTGGCATTCATCGTTGTATTGATCCTTGAATAATCATTGATCATTGTAAAAATTAAAGTTGGGTGTCGGCCCAACTGTGCTTCTATTGTGCTCGGAAACTTCACGTAACACCACACAAACCAAAAAAACATATTCGTATTTAACAAGGATCCATTCTTTAATTCCACTTGTTAATTAGAGTGTTATCATAGAAACAGGGTTATCCTGGGGAATCTGTTTGTTATCCATGAATACATGATTAATAGTTTTCATATTGAAACATTCATCTAAGAACAAACATCATTCATTACATAGATCATCCCATGGGAAAACAAAGACCACCAAAGGCCATGATTTTAATTGGGTGATAAGCCCATAAAAAACACAACATCCACGGGTAATAAAAATAGAATCATGCATCACTTTTTCTCACCCACTGTATATTGATATTAAACTAATTTAATTGACCTTATTTATTTTTAATTCTATTATCTTCGCAAAGGAAAACATCGTACACCTACCCTACATGATACACAAATTAAATAGAGATGAAGGGATCCCTGCCTGGAAGAACAAATGATCATCACTTCCTTATTGTGCCAAATAGGGGTGTGTAGGCTATAGGAAGATCCTCTAGGGAAAACACGATCAATCGTCTATGGCCCAACACATAGGTCCTCAGGGAAGAAAGGTTCGAGATGGACCGAGAGAAAATGGGTGTGCATAAGGAAGATAATATCTTGTATTTAAAAAGTCCACAAGTTAAAAAATAGGAGAAACCATTTTTAAAAACCATTAAAGGTGGATATTAACCAAGACCACATGGTTTGGAAGGTTAAAGGAAGCTTCTGTTTTTTAGAAGATAAATATGATTTGAAATGGCTCCAAAAACCATTAAATGTAGTATTTAACACATTTAGAATCAAATAAAATGTTAAATTAGAGAAACTGGAAAAACTAGAAAGATTCTGAAATTTTGACAAACTATTGGAAATGACTCACCATTGGGTGACCCTCCATTGAACGACCTACTGGTGGATGAATCATATTTGGTTGAATCACCATTGGATGACTCACTATCATGACTCACCACAAGAAAATGATCTAATGGTAGAAGATTCAACATTGGGTGACTCATCATTGGATGAATCACTGTCAAATGAGTCACAATTTGATGAATCATCGTTGCTAGTCACCGCTATTGACCTACCAATGTGAGTCACCATTTTAAATCACTGTCATGACCTACCATCGTGACTTACCATTCTCAACTCACCTTTCTTGACCCACCATTTCGAGTCGCCGCTAGCAATATACCGATGCACGAATCACCATCAAACAAGATATTGTTGAAAGAACTTGAATTTTGGAGAAAACTCCAGAAATGAGTCACTGTTACCTCCTAGAACACCCTAAAGACTGAATTCCCACAAATTAATGGACTATAAAGGTCTTTTTAATTAAATTAAAAATTTATTATAGTAATAGGATGAAAATATATAGTTGAATTTATCCTAGTGATGGAAGTTTAGAAGTAATTATCTATATATGTTTGAGCTCAAGAAAATAGTGAATCAAATTGTTGTTTAATATTAGATAAGAATATATATATTAAATTATATATGTAGTGATAAAAATTTTCTTGATAATATTGAAGTCTTGTTGAAAAAGTTCATGTATCTTGTTACTGAAGAAACTGAATCTCTAAGGACAATTTTCTCATTCTGATTCTATATCTTTGTGTGGTACGAAAAAACTACATAGTTTAGTGTGAATCTAGATTAAAATAGTGTGATTATATTCTCATTCATGTAGAATTTTACTCATTTGTTCTTATAGCGAAGAATCGAATATTGGGTTGAATAACCAAACACAAAAAAGTAGTATGTTTTCCATGAAGGGGGGTCACCTTGTAAAAATTCTTATGTTATTTTCTCTTTTATTTTCTACATGTATGAGCAAGGCTGAGAATTCATTATACAGAAGGTTTAAACAAATTGTAAGTAAGACAAACCCGAGTTAAGGGAATTCTTAACCCCATTTCCATTCTTTGGGTTAACCTCCTACTTTATCTTTTATGTGATATTTAAATTGTTTGTGTGATGGGTTCTGTCTATATTATGTTTTATTATGTGTATTTACATTATATATACATACTCCGTCCACTCTATTAAGTCCCTCTTCAATTGTATGAAATTTATAAGGGGATTTTCTTTAAAAATCCTCTTTTTAAATTTGGTTTTACGAAATTCCAAAGCAATGTCTTTATGGAATTATTTATGCTGTATGATTATGTTTTAGTTCTTGGGAATTATTTATGATGAATTTTGGGACCTATATTTACCTCCAATTCATTGGGTATGAGTAAGTTGGAGGTCGGCCATATGGTTACTCCAAGTGTAACTGCGATGGTTACACAAAGTAAGGTAGCCATGAGGGTTACAATTTATAAGGTAGACAAGAATGGTTAAAAGATTATGTAAGTAATTCCCTAAGATACCTTTATGATTATATTTATGTTCTAATGTTTATGTGGATCTTGTGTAAATTTCATGTTACATGAAGTAATTAAATATGGGTGAAAATCGTGTCTTTTGAAAATGTTTTCATGCGTTATGAGTATTCATGGACTAATGTGATTTTTCCTTCTTTTCCATCTCTTAATGAGATTTTGTGCTCATACAAAGTTTTTAAATTATTTTTCACAGGTTAATGGATGTGTAATACAAGTAAGGAAGACACGTTAAATGTTGAAGAATTGTCAAGGTGTCTTGTTTTAAGTTTTAATGTTTTATATTTTGAAAAAAAATGGAAACTATTTTGATGGTTTCCACTCTGTAATAATGTGTAATGTCATGAATGTATTGTCCTAATTCTCTAAATCTATAAACCTTAAAATATCTTCAATGTAAAAGGAATTGTTTTCTTGACTAAATTCAAGATTATGTATGTAATAAGGTCGGGTCCTTATAGTTGATATCAGAGGAAGGTTTAGATAACTTTAGGGGTTATGGTGATGTTAATAGAATACCATAAATGATTTTCACTCTATGTTTATGAAATGTTTTAGCATTTAAAGATTACCATGTTGCTTCATCTAAGACATGTTTGTTCAGAATGGTTGTCCGCATAAGGAACAGGGACGCTGAAGAGGGGAGGCACCGACAGAATGACATCCTTTCAGAACTACAGCTCGGAATGGTAGGGATTGGAACTGAGCAGTTTGTGACAGTAATGGCTCAGCTAAAGCAGGAAAAAAATGGTGGTGGCATCCATGCAAGAGAACCAATAGAGGTACCACAAAGGAACATGATAGTGGTGGAACATTTTATGAGACAAAATCCTCCTGCATTCAATGGATCTTCTGACCCAGTGGTAGCTGAAGGATGGATCAAAGCCCTTGAAAAGATATTCAATGTTATGGGATGTTCAGACAATCAAAAGGTAAGTCTTGCCATTTATTGTTTTAAAGGGAAATTTGATCAATGGTGGTTAATGGTAAATAATATCAGGGGTAGAGAATATTTTTATGACTTAGAGTGGGATGAATTTAAAAGTCTTTTCCTTGAAAAATATTTTCCTAAAGTGGTGCGACATAGGATGGAGAAGCAATTCCTTGAATTGAAACAGAAGGAGGAAGATTTAGTGGCTTTGTATGAAGTGAACTTCACCCAACTTGAGAGGTATGCTCCAAATCTTACTCTGTATCTTGATAGAAAAATCAATCGCTTTTACTTAGGATTGAATCCAAGGTATTGAAGGGTGTTGGCCTCCCGTGAATTCAAAAGTTATGAAAAACTGGTCCGATGTTCTGAGAGGGTAGATATGGAGTTTTCTGATGATCATGTGCATTTTGGAAACAAAGAGAATAATAGGTCTAGTTGGCAAGCAATGGGTAATAATCAACCAAAGAAATCTGATGGTAAGAAAATCCAATTTCCAGTTTGTGAAAAGTGTGGAAAGAAGAACCCTGGGGAATGTCTTAGCAAAACTGGGAAGTGTTATAAATGTGGTAAGTTTGGACATATGGTCCGATATTTTAAAGAAAATGATCCAAAGACTAATCCTAATAAGCAAACTATAAAGTGTTTTAAATGTGGTGAGATGGGTCACTATGCAAACGTCTGCCCAAAGAGAGATCCGAATGATGCAAAGAAGCTAGAATACAAGCAGAAAGGTGTAGTGAGATCCTTTGCGACTATGTTAGCAGATGTCGGGCCATCCAATGAAGTTGTATCAGGTACTTTGTTTGTTCACTCATATTTTACTAAAGTTTTGTTTGATACGGGATCTACAAATCCTTTCATCTCTGAGAAATTTTCTCGTAAATTGGAAATATCACCTCAACAAATGAGACCCGAACTTGTTGTTAAAACACCATGGGGAAATGTTATAGCAAATAGGAATTATAAGAATCTTTCTATTATGGTCTGTGGAAAGACTTTACCTGAAAACCTTGTTGTTTTACCCTTATTCGAGTTTGATGTTATTCTGGGAATGGACTGTCTTTCTGATTATCATGCTAAGATTGACTGTAGAGCTAAAAAGTTGTTTTTCAGAAAGAGTTTTAGTTTGTATATAATAATGAACCCATACAATTGATAACATATCTGTAAGCTGCGAAACTATTGAAAGATGTAAATGAAAGTTATCTTGCTCATATTTTTGAAAACAATGGAACTATTCAAATTAATGATGTGCCAGTGGTAAATGAATACCTTAATGTTTTTCCTGATGAGTTACCTAGTGTCATACCTGATCGAGAAGTCGAATTCACAATTGACTTAGTTCCTGAAGCTAAGCCAATTTCAAAACCCCCATATCGTATGGCTCCAATAGAACTTCTTGAATTAAAAAATCAGTTGCAGGATTTTCTTGACAAAGGCTTCATTCATCCTAGCACTTCACCATGGGGAGCCCCTGTTTTGTTTGTTAAAAAGAAAGATGGTTCCATGAGACTTTTCATTGATTACAGATAATTGAATAACATCACTGTTAAAAACAAGTATCCTTTGCCTCATATTTATGACTTGTTTGATCAGCTCCAGGGAGCTCAGTACTTTTTCAAGATTTACTTGAGATCCAGATACCATCAGCTGAAGTTGAAGGAGGATGACATCCCGAAAACAGCCTTTCGTACTAGATATGGGAATTATGAATTTGTTGTTATTCCGTTTGGATTAACTAATGCACCTGTTGTATTCATGAATCTTATGAATAGAGTATTTAATGGTTTCTTGGAAAGTTTGTGGTTGTGTTTTGATGTATAATGATCAGGTAATTTCCTATCCTTCGAGACAACTTAAACCTCATGAGCTAAATTATCCCACACATGATTTGGAATTGGCAGCTGTGGTTATTTCTTTGAAAATTTAGAGGAATCATCTATACGGAACCAAATTCCAAATATATACTGACCATCAAAGTCTAAAGTATATATTAAATCAAAAGGAATTAAACATTAGGCAGAGAAGATGGCTAGAACTGATAAAGGATTATGACTGTACGATCAATTACCATCTCGGAAAAGAAAACAAAGTGGTGAATGCCTTGAGTCAGAAACATCATGCATTATTAATCATGTGACGTTTGTAACATGATCCCTTGATTAATGATTTGATGAATTTTGGCTCAGAAGTTGTTAGTGCAGGGAATACATCTATTTTGTTTCAGGTTTCAGTGCAGTCTTCGTTGTCAGATAGAATTAAGCAAGCAAAGAAGGAAGATTGTGAGCTACAAAAAAAGGTAGAATTGGTTAAAATGGGTAAGTTTCAATAATTTAACCTTGAAAAAGATTGTGTTTTAATATTTTGAAAAAGGTTGTGTGTTCCTAGTAATTCTCAGTTGAAGAAATATTTATTGTGCGAAGCTCATAGTTCTCCATTTTATGTTCATCCTGGCGGTGCTAAGATGTACAGAGACCTTCGGGAGTATTATTGGTGGGATGGAATGAAAAGAGATATTGTTGATTTTACCATGAAATGTTTGACATGTCAATAGGTTAAAGCAGAGTGGCAGTTACTGAATGGGATGCTTCAGCCTTTTCTAGTGCCAGAGTGGAAATGGTAGAATGTATCCATGGACATTGTGGTGGGACTACCAAAGACTTCTTGAGATAATAATGCTATTTGGGTTATTGCTGATCGGCTAACAAAGTCTGCACATTTTCTATCAAGTCTCGATACAATGTATTTGGATCATCTTTCTCGATTGTACCTCAAGGAGATTGTCAAGTTACATGGAGTTCCTCTTTTCATTGTATCTGACTGAGATCCCAGGTTCACTTCTAACTTTTGGAAGGGACTTTAGAAGTCGTTGTGCACAGAGTTAAATTTTAGTACATCTTTTTATCCTCAATCAGATGGGCAGTCAGAATGAACAATTAAAACTTTGGAGGATATGCTTTGAGATTGTTCAATGGACTATCAGGGAAGTTTTGATCAACATATTTAGTTAGTTGATTTTTCTTATAATAATAGTTTTCATTCCAGTATTCAGATGGCACCATTTAAGGCCTTGTATGGGAAGCGGTGTCAGACTCCAGCGTTTTGGGATGAATTTGGTGAAAGAAAGTTGATGGGTCCATAATTAGTTGAAGAAGTGGCTGAGAAAGTGAGGATGATCCAGCAGCACATGAGGACAGCTCAGAGTAGGCAGAAAAGTTATACAGATAACAGAATGAAAGACTTCACTTTCAAGGTAGGTGACCATGTTTTCCTTAAAGTCTCTCCTTGGAAAAGTGTGATGCATTTCGGTAAGAAAGGAAAGATAAGTCCACGGTTCATCGGTCCTTTTGAAATCTTGGAGAAAGTTGGAACAATTGCATACCGCGTAGCTTTGCCTCTGAGTTTGTTTCAGGTACATAATGTTTTTCACGTTTCGATGTTGAGAAAGTATGTGCCAGATTCATCACATGTCTTGAGCCCAGAAGAAGTTCAGCTGGAAGTGAACCTTGCTTATGAAGAGAAACCAGTTCAGATTCTTGATCGAAGGGAACAGGTATTGTGGAATAAGGTAATCCACTAGGTAAAGGTTTTGTGGAGAAACCACATGGTTGAAGAAGCAACATGGGAGTCTGAAAATTCTATGAGATAAAAATACCCTCAGTTGTTTAATAAGTAAATAAAATTGCGAGGACGCAATTTCAAGAAGGTGGGGATAATGTAACACCCCAAGTTTTTCTAAAAATAAATAGAAATGCATGGAACTTTGTTTTAAGTATATATTTATAACCAGCCTTTTAACATAATTTTTCCACTTCTATGTTTTGAATTTCAAGAAACTGTCATCTACAATTGTGTTCAGTATGTTATTTGGAGTCTATTGGAACCAACTTGTTTTTTTGGTGAATAGTAACATACACTTATGAATAGTAATATTAATAGTAATATGACCCTAATGAATAGTAAATTTTATTATTATTTTATTTTATTAAGGATTTAAGATAATATCATCTAGGTTAATTTTTCACTGTGATAAAGAAGTAGTTACAGAATTAGAATTGTTAATTTTTGAATTAAGTATGATTTTATTTAAAAATTAAATTAATAATATTTAGAAAATTACTTTCATAAAATGGACTTCTATTTTGAAATCTACACGTCGATAAATGGTTAGGGTGAATTTTGGGAATTTTTCTGAAACAGTTGATTTTTCGGTGAATAGTAAAAAATACAGTTTTTAGTTTCGGTGTATTAATGACATCATTAATGATATAATAATGATGTCATAAATTTGGTAGAATTGTGTATATTTAAATAATATGTGATGTGTCCCAAGTGGCTTATACAATGGGAAAATACCATGGGCAAGCCCATGGTTTTGTAAATACCACTCATGAGGTGTCCCTTGAAAATTATTAAAATAATCCCTCACTTTTCCTATAAATACCAACTCTTCCCTTCTTTGAATTCATTCCCAATTCTCCCTCAAGGAGGATCTGACCTCCTTACCTTCATATTATTCCTCCCAAGGTTTCCCCAAGCCTCCAATCTCCCAAACATCAAGTTCTAAGGGTTACTCTACAAGGTAAGAAAATTCTCAATTTCATTCTTTTTCCTTTCAAATTCTCTTTTATGTGGTATAATTTTCAAGTTTCCATACCATGTTCTTATTTAATTATTATTCTTGATCTTCTATATATTATTATTAATTTATGGAAGGGTGACCCTTTTCACCTATCTTTTTAATATTTTATAAAACCATGTTGTACAGCCGTTAGACTGCCGAATTTTTGTAAGAGATTTCTCACTTTTTCTTTTATTTTGAGGTCCTTCCTTATTATTTCTTCATATCTCCTTACCCAAGAGGCATAAAATCTCCAGAAATAATGTATACCCTAGATTTTATCATGTTTATTAAAAATTACACATCATTATTCTTCTCCTCTACCACTTATTTAAAGAATAAAAACATTGTCCGTTTGTGTCGAATTATCAACATCGTGGACGATGTGTTTTCAATTTCCATTAATTCTTTCAAGTCTGGTCATGAAACCCTTTATATGGTTGAACCAGGTTATAATATATGTTTTATGACTCACCCATGGTTCTGGGATTCTTTTTTACCCATGTTTCTAATTTATGATACAAAACGGGGTTGTTATTATCAAATAACAACTAAAATGATCAAAACGAACATCATTAACGTTCTAACTTATGAATCATCCTCATGTAAGAAATCAAAACGATAAATTTAATAATTTATGTTACTGGTTATATAAAAATACTACTCCATTCTAATTCTAAAGTTTCACTTCCAATCGACAATAATGTCCACCATGAACCAATCATAGAAATCATGTAAAGAATTCAACCAAAAACAGTGCAAGGGGCAAAATACGAACAATTAAGGGTGAAAAGATGTTATTAAATGATCATATAAGATTTTATAAACATGAAAATGTTTCTTTAAAATATTAATAACACTATTTTAACCATTATACAGGAGGTTTAAACAAATGGGAAGTAAGACAAACTCGAGTTATGAGAATTCTTAACCCCATTTCCATTCTTTGGGTTAACCTCCTACTTCATCTTTTATGTGCTATTTAAATTTTTTGTGTGATGGGTTCTATCTATATTATGTTTTATTATGTGTATTTATATTATATATACATACTCTATCCACTCTATTAGTTCTCTCTTCAATAGAATGATATTTATAAGGGGCTTTTCTTTAAAAATCCTCTTTTTAAATTCGGTTTTACAAAATTCCAAAGCAATGTTTTTATGGAATTATTCATGTTGTATGATTATGTTTTGGTTCTTGGGAATTATTTATGATTAAGGGTGGGACCTATATTTCCCTCCAATTCATTGGGAATGAGTAAGTTGGAGGTCGGCTGTATGGTTACTCCAAGTGTAACTGTGATGGTTACACAAAGTAAGGTAGCCGTGAGGGTTACAATTTATAAGGTAGCCAAGAATGGTTACAAGATTATGTAAGTAATTCCCCAAGATACCTTTATGATTATATTTATGTTATCATGTTTTTTTGGATCTTTGGTAAATCTCATGTTTCATGAAGTAAGTAAATATGGATGAAAATCGTGTCTTTTAAAAATGTTTTCATATGTTATGAGTATTCATGGACTAAGGTGATTTTTCCATCTTTTCCATCCCTTAATGAGATTTTGTGCTCATCCCAAGTTTTTAAATGATTTTTAACAGGTTAATGGATGTGTTATACAAGGAATTAAGGAATGATAAATGTTGAAGAATTGCCAAGGAGTCTTGTTTTAATTTTTAATGTTTTATATTTTGAAAAAAGTGGAAACTGTTTTTATGGTATCCACTCTGTAATAATGTGTAATGTCATGAATATACTATCCTAATTATCTAAATATCTAAACTTTAAATGATATTCAATGTAAAAGGAAGTTTTTTCTTGACTAAATTCAAGATTATGTATGTAATAAGGCCGGGTCCTTATATCATCCCCCTATCCTTCTTTGCGGAGTAACCCGGCCTTAGAAAATACACTTACTATAAGAATATTTCTCTTCTTAACTAGCTTCATCAATAAAAGTTTTCATAGGAAATTTTTTATCTAAAAAATAAAATCTTCCTTTTTAAAAAAAAATATAATTTTTATACCATTATAGAAAGTTGCTTATATTAAGTATTTTTTTTCTCCAATATTGATCTCATAGATAGGTTTGCTGACGATGATTTAATTCTATTTGTAACAAAATATTTTATCAAATGTGTATCAATTTTAATATTCAATTATTATGGACTTTTATTAAATTTAATCCCACTAATTATATGAACCCTTTTTTTAATATTACATTATATTAATCAGTAGTAAAAGATTCATATTTTACCGATGAGTATGGTTTAGTTCTTCTATCAATGCTTTCTTATTTAGGTAATCCATCATTCCAATCCTATCACGTATGAATCTTGGAGGGTTGAGTAGAAAACTATTGGATTAATCAATCATAAGGATAAAATCAACTCTATTATTATGGTATCATAACTAATTGGGGTTCTCAACTATGTATAACCCAAATATTATGCTAAATATGGGTGTTGAATCTTATTAATGTAAACCATAACTTTCTTAACTTACACTAGATAATATATGGCTACCCTTCATTAGCATGACCTACTCAATTAGATGACTTAGATCATTACAAATATCACTTTGGAAGGAATCTAACACTTAGTATTTAAAGAGGGTTAATTTATCACAATATTATCTCATGTATTCACATTACATGTATCCATGATTCCAATAATCTATTTTTGAATCCATATTGGTTCCAAAAAAATCAATATGTTTAAACCATAATGATGTGTAACTCTTAACATGTGACAAACTAGGTATTTTTAATAAGATTTAACCTTTATGGTATAATAATATTCATGATTATGAATTTATTTATTTACTTCAAAACATGTATATATGTTTATTTCATTAAAAAAAGGTATTATATAATAAATTAGATAATAATAACATATTTAAAATTATTATTTTCAATTCATGACATAAAATATGTTTTATTTAAAGGTTCAATATATTTTCATATCACGGTTTGTATTTATCTATCCTAGTAATTATTTACTTATTAGATATTTTATTAATGGATATTCATGCTAATTATAAAAATTCATATTCATATTCATTATGATAAATAATTTTATCAAGGTATGAAATGATTATATAGTTTTTCATTTTAAAACAAATAGGTTTTATTTTTAATAAACTATTTTCCATATATTATATGGTTTTATTTAAAAATTAATTTCTAAATTTTAAAATATTAATTTTATAAGAAGGAATTAATTTTTGGTTTCATCATGTAAAATATATATTTGAATGAATTTTTTACATTTTTTTAAAAAGGTTGATTTTTTTGGAGAATAATGGAAAATACAATTTTTACACAAAATCGTAAGTTTTATGACACCATCATGATATAAGCATGAATTAAACCTTTATGAAACCTTTTTATCAACAAAAAATGTATTTAAGTATTAAAATAAATCATTTGAAAATATTATTTTGAATTTATAATCCTATGTTTGGCATTTTGTAACCTATGTTATATTTGTTTTTTTATAAAAACAAATTTGGGATCTTTTCCTTTAATTAAGTATTCACAATGATCAATTCGTTTATAGATTTATTTTAAAGTAACATAAATTTATATTTTTTATAACTATACTAAAAAATTTCATGATAATAAATACTATAAATTATTTTGGTGAAAATCCATTTTTTATGCTTAAAAGAAATTATTTTAAAAATTATTTTTTGTTACATTAAACGTACTAATATTAAAATTAATATTTACCAACTCTAAAGATTAAATATTGAAAAAATATTAATGTTTTAAGTCATAAGGTTAAAATTTAGAAATAATTTCAATTTTATTATGGGTCATAAAATTGAAGTACCTTGGTAAAAGCTTGTCACCATGATAAATGTTAAAAGGGTTAAAGAGGGGGTCAAACTGAGGGATAAGGATTAAAATATCACAAAAAACATGCCTTAATTGATTTGTTTCATGTATTCTAGACCCTCCCTATATTATCATTAATTTTTTCCTAATTTTTTTCCACATTTATTGAGTGTGATATTTATTATATATTAAGAAAACAAGTATTTATGAGAGTCACTCCTCTCACTTATAAAAGGAGCTCTTCACCACCACACTTATCTATAGAATTTGAGCACTATAGATCAACTAATACCTATAAAAATCATTCCCAAAAAAATCTTTACCATGTAATTAAATGTCTATCATTAGTATATTAAAATTTTAATACAGTTATGGAACAACCATTATCTACATTCTTTCCACCAATTGGAAAATAAAAATGTTGTTCGTGTTATAAGGGTGGTTGTAAAAGTGAATTTAATGAATGAATAGAAAATTTATAAGGTTTTTAATTTTATTTAAATTTAAATTTGTACATTATATTAAAATAATTAACAATAAATAGTCATCATAAAATTTAACTACCTAAAATGATCATACCGAGAATATTTATATTTAATAACGTCTTACCAGTTTCTTTCATTTATATTCTTTATATAACTCTTCCTCAATATGATTTATAAATTTAATGACTTATTTTTTAAAACATTAATCTTATCTAAAAGTGATAGTATTATTGTACAATAATATATTCTTAGTCATTCATTCTTTGTAAAATGTTCTTGTTTGGGGCTGTTTTACCACCTACATGAATGTTGTTAAAATATTTGTACCATGAGTGATTAAGAAAACCTAAATACTGGTAATATTATGAAATTATGATAAATTTAATATGTTTTGATTATTTTATTATCGTAATATTCAAATTTATATTTTTTAATAAAATTAATTCTTTTCATGAAATCAAAATTCACAAAAATAGATATTTTTAGGTGTTCTATGCAAGCCATCATCATAAGTTCTATAAAATGACCCTCAGAATCTAAAATGATATCAATAAAATTTATTAAATATACATGAACCATATGGAATGGTAAAATAATCATCATAATAATATAATTAAAATTGAATAATCGTGGTTATTTTAAACTGACAAAAAAAAGATTATCAAAAAAGATTCATGGAAAATTAGCTATTTCCTAACTTATTGAAATACTTTAGTTCTGGAATTATATTAAAATTATAAATTGACACATATATAACTTATAGAACCATTGGACATGTAATTTTTATTTTTACTAGTAAATAGAATTAGTTTTGAATATTATGAACCAAAATACCCTAAAACAACCAATGTGAACTATATCGATTTAGTTTTTTTTTCAAAGGTTAAGGGTAAAGCCCCCTTTATTGAACATAAAAAGAAGACCTATTTTGAACTAGAGGAAAATGAAACCCATTACAATTAAATTAAAATGAATAAAAGAAACATTAACCAAAGGTCTTAAGATTCACAAGTGTCAAATAAGAAGCAAATGTAAAGAAAATAGTAGAAAAAATCTCATTGCCCCCACTAACAAGCAAAGAAACAATGAACTCAATCAATGGTGATGCGTTGCCACCATGCCAAGAATTTGAGCCATTATAGACCAAAATAATGTGAAAAATTATTCCACACACCCATAATAAAATTTGTAAGGATGACCTAATAAAAGGTTACAGAACACTTATCTCTCTTTTTATCTGCCCACTCGATGATGCTTGTGATAAATTCACTTCACTATCAACCTGATGCCATGAAAAAATGGATAGAAAGAACTATGTAAATTCAATATCAAGGTAACCATATATCCAAAAAAAATAGGACAAATTGTATATTATTGGAATCATCATACCCATCCCTCTTTTGAGGCCACCCATCCAGTAGTACATGCAAGAAGTTACACCACCATCCAAATGCAACAAGACAAATCCAATGCTCACAAAGACATCTGCAACCCAATAAAACAAATAGTCCCAAAAATTAAAAAAAACTTCAAATATAATCAAATAAATAACCATTTAAGCACATTTTTGTCCATGTAAATTCTCTTAATTCTCTTCCCAAAAAATTCCTTCACCCATGAGAAGTCTCCATCCATTTCTTGTAAACCTTAATTAGTTCAAGGTGGATAGGTGGAAAGGTACAACATAAACCTTAATTGATTCAAGGTTTTTTTTCTCTAGGTTAACAACTAGTTTATCAACCACGAGATAAACTAACCAATAGTAAGATAAAATTATCATACTGATTTATTATTTTATTTTTTTCAGTTTCATGGTTATTTCATTATGCGTGTATTGTCGTAATCACATAATTAATGAATTAATGATCATGAAATGTAGAACTAAAATAAACCAGTTTCTACGTAAATATTATCTAATATATGGTTAATCACTTAAGTAATCCCACTTAACATTAACAAGCATGTGATAAATAAAATAATTTAGAATTTATTCACAAAAGGATAAAATCCCTCAATAAAATATTAAGTTGGTATAACCTTCCATTACTTTATTTAATATCAAACCATAGTTCAAAGTGCTTGAACATCCAAATTTGGGATGCTTCCAATTATTAGAGAATTATAACATGAGGTTTTTGGTTGAATTAACTTGGTCCACATCAAGATTTGACTTCCAAATGAGGAATTGGTATAACTAAGAAGAAAAGGTTGAGTAAATATAAAATTAATGATTTAAAAATTGGGGAGTCCACTCAATGGATCAAGTAATTGTGAGTTAATGTAGTTGGAATTCGGAATGCTTACCTAAAACCATTCAAGTTTCTTAACCAACAAAATTTAGGGTAATGAGAAGGGGAATATAGATCCTTAGCACTAAAATATCCAAGAAACATGATATTTCAAATCCAATTATGAGGGATATTGGGTTTTTATAAAATAGTGGGAGACTAATAAATATAATATTTATTTATTTGTATAAATTTTATCCAAAAAAGTACTAAAATTATTTTTTTCTTATTTTATAGTGACAAAATTAAAATGAATTCAAACATATAATTATTATCCATACGTAATAAGGACATCCTTCTCACCGACATAAATTTCAAAGGGTGTAAAAGGCGCCTACATATCATACTTCACCATGAAATAAAATTGTATGTGATGGAAGAGCCTTTACCAATCACCCCTAAAATTAGGCAAGTGATGAAGATTTGTCTCTCTATAAGAAACATCTTAATTATTATATGAATGTTCATTTATTCATGATATCATCTATGTACAATTCTATTTTGAAGCAACATGAGGATATGGGTGCCTATAGCATGATGTCTCACATTTGGGATCTCTATCAAGAGATCAAAGACAAGAGAGGTATGAGATATCCAATTCTTTGTTCAAAACTATTCTTGGAGAGTCTGTGCCAGCTGGGTAACATATTCTCAAGCTTATCGGCTATATTGAACACCTGGAAATCTTAGGGATTAAATTCCCAAATAAGTTTCATACAGATATCATAATTTCATCACTACCTAAGACCTTATCTTGTTTTATTTTCAATTATAATATTATAAATAATGTGAAGAGACTTTTGAAACTTATTAATTTGATTCGCCAAGTAGATAAGGACATGGGGAGTGATAAACCCTTGGTCCTTATGTTGAAAAAGAAAAGGAAGAACAAGGAAAAGTGGCCCAAGACTTATAAACATTCTAAATCTCCCAAGCACCATCCTTCCAAGAAGAAGAAGATCTAGAGGTAGGGAAATGAAAAGGACACAGTATATTTTGTATTTTGGAAATCCAGCCACTAGAGGAGGAACTACACCCAAAAGAAAGGGGAATCTAAAGGTGTATTCATTATCAATTGAAATATTTCCATTTCTACACATTGGGTATAAGATATAGCTTGTGGTTATCACATCTATATAAAAATGTAGGATCCAAGTAGATTATGAAATATTTCCAGAGGAGAGGTGGATCAATGAGATGCTAATGGTGTGAGGCAGGATGATCAATCCATTGGTTACTACCACATTTCATTGCCAATGGGAATGATTTAGGTTTTAAGATATTTTTATTATGTACCTAAAGTTACCAAGAACATAATTTATGTGTCATGTTTATATACTGATGGGTTTATTTTCAAATTTGGAAAAAAAAGTTGTTTCTTTTATAAGTAAAACATATGTTATGGTATGGAACATTTAAATAATGGTCTTTATATATTGAATTATGAAATCCAAGTGTTGTAAATAGATAATGAATAATGTTCCCAATACTCATATAACACCCAGTTTTGGCATCACCATATTGGTCGTGTAAATGAGAAGCTTTTGATAAAGATGTATTAAGATGATTATTTTGAATCTTCTGATCTAAAACCACTTGATATATTTTATTATTGTTCACAAGGAAAAATGACCAAACCACCATTCCTTGGATAGCGTGAAAGGGCTACATAACTTCTAGGATTGGTACACACTGATGTGTGTAGACCATATCCAAAAGAATATAGTGGTGGATATTCTTACTTAATAACTATTACTGATGACTTGAGTAGATATGGATATATCTACTTGATGAGGTATAAGTCTATATAATTTGAGAAATTCAAGGAATTTAAGAATGAAGTAGAGAATAATCATGGTAAGAACATAAAGAATATTTGATCAGATCGAGATTGTGAATATCTTAACCAAGATTTGATTAACTTTCTATGCAAGTTCGGGATTCTATCTCAACTCAATTCACCTTATACACCCCAATGGAATGGTGTTAGTGAAAGGATGGACTGTACCTTGTTGGACATGGTAAGGTCGATGATGAGTCATGCAGATCTTCTATTATCATTTTAGGGATATGCATTACAAATTGTATCATACATATTAAACAGAGTACCAAATAAATTAGAAAATGGAATTACCTTCAAGATATTGAGTGGAAGGAAAACCATTTTATCACATACACATGTATGGGGTTGTGATTCATTTGTTATGGCATTCTCGGGAAACAAACTAGAACCTCGGGGCACGAGGTGTATCTTTATAGGGTATCCTAAGGAAAAAAGGGATACTGCCTATACAACCCATCAGAAAAGAACATGATTGTCTAGAGACAATCCATATTTCACAAGAGGGATCATATCATCAAAAAGGATAGTGGTATAAATATTGACTTCAAAGAAGTGGATGTTCAAGATACACAAGAGTTGGTATAGAAACATATTATATAGGACCTCGTGGAAGAATTAGTTCTTAAAATACAAGTATTGTGTAGTAGCATAAGAGAGGTATGTGAACTAGAGAGATATGGTTTTCTGGTCACCGAGGATGCTGACTTGTTGTTGGTTGACAATGATGAACCTATCTCCTACAAGGAGGTAGTGGAGAGATTAGAAGCTACAAGATGGAAAGAATCCATGAGTTCTGAATTGAATTCCATGTATCAGAAAAAAGTTTGGGTTCTGGTCGATGTGCTAGTTGATGTAAATACTATTATATGAAAATGTCTATTCAAGAGGAAACTGATCATAAAAGGTAAAGTAAGTACCTATAAAGAAATGATGGTGGGTGAAGGGTTTAAACTGCGTCAAGGAATTGACTATTATGAAACCTTTTCAATAGTTTTTGTGTTTAAATCCATTATAATTTTACCTACCACAGCAGCATACCATGACTATGAGATTTGCAATATGGATTGAAAAACTTAATTATTTAATGGGAGCCTTTAGGAAGATGTTTATATGACACAATAAAAAGGGTTTGTGACTTAAGGTGATTCCAAAATTATTTTCAATATGTTGATATCCATTTATGGATTGAAGCAAGAATACAGTTCATATAACATTCTATTTGATTAATCCATAAAATAATTTGGTTTCATTAATAATGAATGTGATTCAAGTTTTTAAAAGAGGTTTAGTGGGAATTTGGTCATTATCCTTGTAATATATGTTGATGATATATTACTTATTGGAAATTAAATACCAATATTATAATCTATTAAGGAATTATTAAACTAGTGTTTCTCTGTGAAGGACTTAGGTGAAGTATCCAACATTCTAGGGATCAAGATCATTTGTGATTGATCCAAGAGGCTTATTAGACTAATTCAAAGTATATATATTGACCATATACTAAATATATTTAGTATGGAACAATCCAAGAGGGGATTAGTTTCAGTGTCACATGATTAATATCATTCTATGAAAATGTGTCCCCAGACATAATAAGAAAAGGAGAGAATGAGTAATATCACATACTTATTAACAATAGGATCAATCACGTATGTCATGTTATGTACTAGAATTGAAGTTTCCTATACATTGATAATGGTAGGAAGATGTCCAGAAGGTCCTGGAGAATAGCACTGTACTACTGTTAAGGTTATTCTCAAGTATCTGAGAAGAACTAAGGATATGTTCCTAGTGTAAGGAGGAGATGAGGAGTTGGTCATCAGAGGTTATACTCATGCTAGTTTTTAGATATATCATAAAGATCTAAAGTCAAGGTTAGGATATGTAATCTATATCAATAGAGGATCTATGAGCTGGAAAAGTTCAAAGTATCCAGTTCTCTCTAATTCTACAGTGGAGTCTGAGTGTATAGAGGCTTCTGATGCATCCAAGAAATCCATTTGGATTTGAAACTTTATCCAAGATATTGAATTGGTACCTAGTAGTAAATACCCTATCACATTATAATGTGATAATACTGTAGTGGTGGATCTTGCAAAAGATCCAAGGTTACACCAATGGAGAAATCATGTACTCTGGAACTATCACATCTTGAGGTATTTCTACGACAGGGGTAAAGTTACAGTGAGTAGATTAACCACAAAATATAATTTGGTGGACCCCTTGACTAAAGGCATATCTCAGTAGAAAGATGAGTATCCTGGGAGAGCTAGTGAACTGAATGTTGTTAGTAGTTGGATCAACTGCATGTGGGAGTCTGTTGGATTTGGTAGGCTAGAAAAAACTTCTATATAATTTATTATAAACATGTATTAATTGTTATGAATATTAATAAACTAATAATCCCATATTTATTATTCTTATACATGACAATGTTTGTGAGAATGTCCTAAGAGTAGTTGTCACACTAAGAGGTCATACAATTTCCCTACTATGATGAGAAATCGAAAGTGATACAAAACTATTATTGAATATATAATGATACAGGATATCAGGGGTGGAGACTCATGGGACTTTGAGGTGCCTTATCATAGTGTACTCCCTTGGTAATATTCAGTAGGATATTATGAGAATGAGGCCTTCTAGTAGGAAATACACATTTATATGGGTCATTAGATGTTCCTATCTACGGACAAGTATATATTTCTTTAAACTTTAATACTATTATCAATGAATATTATGAGTCACATACATTTATGTATTTACAAAAACTATGATGATAGATGTTCTCGGAAATGTAGGATACGTTGGGTGTGTCAAGAGTAATATTACATTAATAAATAATGTGAGAAAGGATTTATCCCTTCTATTCTTTAATAGAAGTTAATATCTCGGTCCCTTTTATGGAAATGATATAGACTAAATAAATCCATGGCCACGGTGTTTTATAGGGAAGTTTTATTGCAAAAAAGATGAGGAAAGAGACATCGAGCACATAGGTTGATAGCACCGGCACACAACCTGCTTGATTTGAGATATCATGATAAAGGGATTATACTACACAATAAGAATTCATATGAGGTATTATGTCATTATGGTACTAACTTCTTTCTATATGGGTGCCTTGGCGTCTTGTTGGATGCTAACCTTGGACTTTAGGCCGCTCTGCCGAATGTCACTGAGAAAGAGTCCTAGAGGGTCACACATTAAGTGTATCCATAATCTTTGTTAAATAATATACTATAATTTATTATTTAATAGGTTGAATAATTATTATTCTCATATGCGGTTTAATAATTATTCATGTATGCTTGTTCACATATAAATATTTATTTTCTATTTTAGTAAATATAATATTTATTTATTTATTGGTGAATAATCTAGTGGTATAAATTTAATAAATAAATAGAAATTATTCAAGGTCTGATAAATATTAAGGAGGAATGACGGACCAAGATTTTAGGTCCGGTGAGAAATAATAAATATTGAATATTATTTTATTAAATAATATTTAATTATAATTCTCAACTTAAACACATCTCTAGAAATAATGATATTATTATTATTATTTTACATGGTATTTTTATAGGATTAAATAAATAATTAAGGGAACTTGTGCAATTATTTTATTTTAACCCTAGAAATATATAAACCGAGTTATGTTATTTTCTCAATAAACCATTCTTTTTTTTGAGTTGTGCACAATGGAATTAGGGAATTATCTCAAGTCTAGAGAGTTCCCTTCTCCAAGAACTCTCCCAAGAACATAGAGCAATCATCCTCCATTGGATCAAGGAGAATGCTTTGGAAGCAGTTCTCAAATCGATCAAAGGCAGATGATGCAAGTGTAAGGATCTGTCATGATAGCACCCGATGATTCCTTTGGTGGAGACTGGATATTCTTGAAACATGTGTAGATCGCCACTAGAGGGAATCTGCACTTGATTTCTAAAAAGTAATGACACAGAAATGTAGATTTGTTTCCTAATTCATCGACGAAGAAAGAATTACAACAAAGGTAATTATTTAATTAATAAAATTAATTATAAATAATTTGTGATGATCCTCTCTCTGGTTTCAGTGTAATTTATATTGTATAATACTTTTATTTAATTCTATTGATCATGATGTTCAATTTTTTTAAAATCTCGAATTAATCATTGATCATAGAAAAAAGAAGAATTTTGAATCGGCCATCACACACTTCCACTATACCCATACCTAAAGCATCATAGTAAACCATGTACTCTTTCCCTGATTGTAGAAATATCAAAAAAAAAGGTTGTGTTAAACCACCTCTGAAGATCCTTAAATGTTGTTTGACACTCTGGGATTCATTCAAAATTCAACCCTTTCTCTGTGAGTGTTTTCATGTGTGAATAAAGCTGAGAGAAATACCAAAAAAATCCTATAATACCCTACCAGACCCAAAAATATCATAATCTCAAAAACATTCTTTGGATTCTCCCATGACATCGCTACACTAATCTTCTCAAGGTTCCTTGAAACCCCATGTTCTGACACCACATGATCCATAATCATTACCTCCTTGATCCATAAGGTTCACTTGGAAAGATTCTCATAGAGGTGATGATACTGAAGGGTTCCTAGCATAGTCCTCAAATGTCGATCATGATCCTCCTTAGTCCTAGAATATACCAGGATATAATTCATCAATACCATGAGTCAAGATTTTGATGGAATACCCTGTTTATAAGATTCATAAATACCACTGGATCATTTGTCAATCCAAAAGGCATGAACAAATATTCAAATTGGTTTTACCTACTTCAGAAGGTTGTTTTCAGAACATCCACCTCTCTAACTCTGACATGGTGATACCTGGAATGTAAAAAGATCTTGGAGAACCACCTCACCCCACTTTATCGAATAAAATAGTTCATCAATATGGGGAAAGGGGTACTTCTTATTGATTTTTGTGTTATTCATCTTATGTTAATCAATACACAACCAGAGAGATCCATCAGCTTTTTTCGCAAATAACACTAGGGAATCCCAGGATAGTTGATCGGGTGAATAAATCATTTGGATTACAAATGGTCCATTTGTACCTTTAATTCCCTCAAATTAATTAGGGTCATATGGTATGAGGTAAGAGATATAGGTTGTGTTCCCGACACTAAATATATTGTGAACTCCACATCCATCCATGGGGGAAAACCTAAAAAATACTTTGTAAATACCTCTAGAATTCATCCACCACAGGTGGTAATCCACCATTAAAAGCACCATCATCATCCTCCAACATGAGTGAAAATATTTGAAAAATGATTTTTCCAATCTCTGAAATTGGAGGTCCATCACATCTCGTCTAATTTTCTCATTATCCCAAAAAAACCTTGGTACTTCCATCAGTTACAATGAAAATAACTCACCGAAAATAACAATCGACATGTGCCTGGAAGCACACCATCCAATACATATCAAGAATCATGTAAAATAGGTTCATTTCTAAAACTAGACAATCTCATTCCATCTCAACCCCTAACACAGTGAGAACAAAAGAAATTCACATGAAACCCTGCTCTCTCTTCTTACCAAGCAGCATCACCAAATCCATTTCACATGGAATAATCTCAATTGGAAACCTTAATAAATCCCCAAAATGGGCATAAATAAAATAAACAGAGGAACCAATATCAAATAGAATAGTAGTTAATGATGTTTCAATAAGAATAGTACTTCGAACTATCACAGGACCTACACCTGATTCTACTGGTACTCATTACACAGCATGAAGTTGACTCATCTCTGCCTAACCCTATGAACAACCACTGACCTACATCTCTACCCTGAATGGAATCTTCTCCAAATAATACCCATCCTGGCCACCATGATCTCTAAACCAAAAACACATTTTCTTAGATGGTTCTAACCAGGCTGACATACCTTTTAAGGTTATAGATCTTGAACCACCCTGATATAAACATTCCACCGTGAAAAAACATATAAAGTTCCCCATATATCCACACCAATGGAAATGTATGGTTTGGAAACAACACATAAACCATATGATTCCTTCCTTACCACATTGATGGCACACAACTAACATGTCACCTAAATCCAAAGACTAAGACAGTCAAGGAGAATGGCCTGAACTACCATCACCCCTCTTATCTTACTCATCCTGCTTCCTCTTATTTTTAGATGAATTTCCACTTCCCACTACTGACACTACTCTATAGAAACTACACTTTCCCCTATTATCAATTTCTACTATCCTAACTTGATCAACCACATCATAAAAGGTTTTCATCTTGAAAAAGAAGACCTGATATTATATCTCCAGTCACAACCCCATCTTGAAATTTTAAGCCTTATTCAATTCATTGGAAACCACCTTGGGTGCAAACCAAACCAATTTTGTAAAGTGGATAGAATACTCCCTCACGGTCTGATATACCTGGGAAAGATCCAAAAACTATAGCATCCAACCTTTTTATCGCTTAAACTTTCATTACATTTTACAAAATCGAGGATCTTTAAGGTTTAGTGTCTTGGAAACCAGGAACTTAAAACATGAAAACATAAAACATTCTTCTTAAACAATTGAAAGGATTCTCCTTATGTTCATACTAGGTTCATTACTGCATCTCATAACCTGGGGACATACATCAAAAGAAAGGGTGAGCATAAGGCCCAATAAGGGAAACAAGGGTAAACATTTAACATGTGAACTTGAGATACATCAACAATGTCATGAAAAATAACTTTAAGGCATGAGAAAGAAATCATGAGGCATATCATAATAAAAATAATGTATTTCATAACTTGAAGATGTGGCTACAACATTTAATATTGACAATAATTTCCGTTTCACCAAGGTCTATCCCTAAGGTGTCATTAAAAATTACCAACGTTATTCATCAAGGCATCGTTAAAAATGGTCATCTCTAGAGATTAAGTCTTTACCCAATGTATTGGAGGGCTATCAGGACGCACCCTTAAATTTGTCTTTATTATAATGTGAGTCACATATATCATCATAAAACATTTCATAAACAATCCATATAGCATAAAAGAAATGGGTTTCATTTCATAGTTATCACATTTTAAAAAACTTCTCTAAAGACGTGATCCTTATGTCACTTTAAACCCACGGAAAAAGGAAAGTGGGTCTCATGTATGTAAATCCCAGAATTAAAATAGAACATTTTGATATATATGTGAATACCCCTGTTGAAGAAAGATCTTTGAGTATTCACTTAATAAAATAAAATAATTTGAAAAAAGAGAAAGACATTTTGAGACGAAAATTCTGCAGCATAATGGCTACGATACATGGTTTTAGAAAATATTGAAAAGAGAGAGGAAATTGGTCACCCACTCATAAATGATACATAAAACAGTAGGGAGACATAATATAAAGGATTTAAGAACATGGTAATGAAATTTTAATGATATACCATATGAAACGAAGAACTTGAAAGGAAGACAAAAAAATAAGATTTCTCTTATGAGAATTCGGCAGCCTAACAGCATCACTTAAAACTTCCAAAAATGAATTGACGAGATCAAATAGGGTCTCTAATAATATGAACATAAATGATCAGTATGATATATATATAGATCATACCCCAACATAATAAAAATTAACTTGAAAGACTTTACCAAAAAATAGAACTTGAAAATGAGAAGGGTGAAGGAATCCCTTAAAAATTCGGCAGCCTAACGGCGTCACTTAAACATCAAAATAATGAATTGATGAGATCAAATAGGGTATTTCATCATATGAACATAAAATATCAGTATTATAGATATATAGATCATACCCCAACATAATAAAAATTAACTTGAAAGACTTGACATGAAAATAGATCTTGAAAACGAGAAGGGTGAAAGAACCCCTTAAAAATTCGGCAGCCTAACGGCGTCACTTAAACATCAAAAAAATCAATTGAAGAGATAAATTAGGGTCTCTCATCATATTAACATAAAAGATCAGTATGATAGATATAGAGATCATACCCCAACATAAAAATGAACATGAAAGACTTGACAAGAAAATAGAACTTGAAAATGAGAAGGGTGAAAGAATTTGTTACAAAAATTTCGGCAGCATCACGGCACCACTTAAACATTCATAAAATGAAATGATGAGAGTAAGAGGGGATCTCTCATAATATGAACATGAAAATGGAAGTAAGAGTAATATAAAAGAACATCCTCCAACATAAGAACATGTATCATAAAAGAAATGACTTAAAAGAGAGTATTTGAAAAGAAATATAGAGTTTGGATCCCATACCTTAAAACGTAACTCTTAAAACTCAAAGGTTGGGAGCTTGAGGGCTTGGGGGAACCTTGGGAGGACTCCTTGGGAGGACTCCTTGGGAGGTAATGAGACTAGAACTTTGTTGGGGGGGGAGTTGGGAGTCGAATGGATGAGAGGATGGCTTGGTATTTATAGGGAAAGTGAGGGGACAAGGCATTAATGGCCAAGGGACACTTCATTGGTGGTTTTGGAAAAACCATGGGCTTTCCCATGGTATTTGCCCATGGTATTGGCCACTTGGGACACCTCATACCTTATCTTACTATTCATGAGTCGACCATATTGATTACATACTTAATACATCATTTAATGATGTCATTAAACACCCGTAACTTAAAAACTGTATTTTCACTATTCCTCGAAAATTCAACTTTCTCAGAAAAAAAAACCAAAATTTCACCTTAACCAAATATCAATGCTCTGATTTCAAAAATGAGCTCCATTTTACAAAAATAATTTTCTAAATATTTTTAATTTAATTTTTAAATAAATACACTATTCACTGAAAATTCATTTTTTTCAGAAAAATCCCCAAAAATTACCTTAACATAATATCGATGCTCTGAGTTGAAAAATGAAATCCTTTTATAAAAATAATTTTCTAAATATTTTTAATTTAATTTTTAATTAAAAAAAACTATTCACCCAAAAAAAACTAATACTTGACTAATAATTTATGAAACCATTATTTAACTATTTTATTGAATCACATTACCTAATCAAGGTGCCTAGATTGTATTAATACTTTCTTTAAGTGAGATTACTAATCCATTTGGTCACATTACTAATCTGAAGCATAAAATCACTATTCATAATTTACTATTCATCAAAAACTAAGTTGATCTTATTAGACTCTAAATTTCGTACTGAACATAATTTTAGAAGACCATTTTTTGAAAATCATTACACATAATTAGTTATCTAATGTTTACATAATTATTTTCAAATATCTTTTTTCTAGAATTCATCAAAAATATGCATACTATATTTATCCAGACATTTGAAAATTCACAAACTTCATCACAAGGAGAAATCACAATTTTTATTTTAAACAAAGGATTACACAAGGATGTTACGGTCTCCTTACATAGCCCCTTATAACCCCAGCATAGGATCTAAGTGTAAGGTGTACTAAGGTGAGAGAATCTGAGGGCGGATCATCCAACATCGCATGAGTAGTAATTTCTATTAGTTTGAACTTCTCGTGAAGGTGATTCCGTTCTACCTTTATACGATGAATTTCGGCTTGGGTTTGGTACAGAGAAAATCCCAGTGGTGCTACCTCCTTCCCAAGTTCCATTAGATGGGCTTCGATCGGTCCAAGACTACTAGGTGAGGTCATTTAATCTTCTTTCTATATTAATTAACCAAGATCACTTGTATTTAGATACAATAATCGAATTGTTTAGTTTCCAGTGGTCATATTGACCAATGGTCATATAACAGTCAAAACTCAACGGTCTCATTTTAATTATACTCATGTTATCAAATGAAACAGTTTTGTTGAGTATAAAAAATAAAATAACACACAAAATTAGGAAACAAGATTTATTCAAAATTTTGGGTCGTTACAATCTTCCCCCCTTAAGAAATTGTGTCCTCGCAATTTGTAAAATTGGGTTTTGAAATTTCATTGAAATTCCCACATCGGAAAAGGAGGCAGTAAAACTATTACATTAAAAAAAGAAAAGGAAGTACAAAGGCCACCTGAGTTAACCCATACTTGGATTCCATGTAGGAAAACATGGATATGGAAGAAAAACAAAGGGTCAAGTTCTGAGGGAGAGTGATAGAAAACATGATTAGGAGAAATTTAACCACGAAAAAATCACAAACTTATGATGTGTGTAAACGGTCTTTGATTACCTAGTAGGAAACGTAAACCAACAAATTTTTTATTTTACGTTCCTTTTCATAATTTTGAGGAATTAATTTACTACATAGAACAAAAACATAAGGAAATATACCTACCTTCAAGTAGAGTTTCATCCTTTAATAAGTTTCTACCAAAACTAATATTTTCTCCAAACGATGAGAATTCAAAACTACTTGGTCTCATAAAAGCACAAGAATCATCTTTTATAGAATCACATAATCCACAAAAGATTAACTATCTATTTATTCTATCTTTAAACATTATCCCAAAAATAGAAGAGGTAAGATAAAACAACTCTTTCAAAAGAAATAATCCCATAGGAAGGGAAACTTCTTTAAATCTTCAAAATTCCACGGTACTACCCAAAGTTCATCATAGACCATTCCATAAATAAATGTCCTTAAAATTCCTCAAAATAAACCAAACTAAGATTGAAACCCAATTACAAGAAGGATTTGATGACATAGTCTTCCAAGATAAACCTTATTGTTCATCTCCAAACAACATCATCCAACCCTAACATCTTATAACAAAAGTAACTAACCTAAACATATTTTCCCCAAGATAGGTCAATAATTTCCATAAGTAACCTAAATTACTATAAGTTCACCTTAAATTCATCGATTCTTCAAAATTTAAGTCAACCTTTACTCCTCAAAGAAAAAACCGTAGTAATTTATTTCCCTGGATCATATAGGGTTCCCAAAATAGTGAAAGTCTTCCAAAATTATAATCATCTTTTAATCCCCTAATCACCCTTGAAGAATAGCTTCACTACATCAACATGTGGTACATAACTATAGATGTTTTCCTTAATGATATTAAACCATCTTAGTTAGTGACTCGATGTTCTTAAAAAACATTAAAGATATGCTCATAGGGCACGAACTAGAATACAACATGACATAGAAAATTATTGCGAAGAAGTTTCATGTACCTTAGTCATCATGATCCATCTCAGTATAGGACTTGCATTGTTCCCTTGTCCTTGAAGATTTTTCATGCTCATCATGCTTCTCATCCCTTCCAAGAGAGCATTTCCTTGAATAATGTCTAACTTATACACATTTACAACATTCAAGAGTATAAGGTACATTAGATCAAACCTTATCTATGTTCATCACATTATCCATTTTTTTGAAGCAATTGGATACTTTATGCCCTATCACCCCACACTTAAAACATCTCCCGGTTCCTTTGTGACATTCTCCTGGGTGAAACTTTCCACACATTCTGCATAAAGGAAATTGGGTCTTCTTTCCCTTATCAACTTTATCAGATGAACATCCTTGAGACTTTGTCTTATTATTCCTTGATGAGTTTGGGAATTCAACTAGGTACTAATTAGTAATTGTGATTTTTTATAGCTAGTTTGGCATAATCATAATATGTTCAACTTGATCTTTTGTCATCTCTATCACATTAATTGGGCAATCATCACATTTCCTATCACATTGGTTTTTGGGACATGATCTTCCATTTCCCGCCATTAACTAAGAAAAGAATGTATAATTATGGGGCTTAAATACTTAGCCAATAATAATGAAAAGGAAACTTAAAGCATAGAAGGATAAACTTTTATAATAAAAGTATACCCAAACTTTTGATCCCCTAGGTTCCAAACTAGGTTATCCATGATCATATATTCTTATGTGAATCCTTATTTTATTTTATCTTTGTTCCATTAATAATGGTTCATACTAAGCTTATGAATTTACCAAATCATATCTCCTGGGAGTGTCATAACCAAGAGTGAAGTAAGGCCCGTTTTCGTGTACTAGTTCCCGTTCGAGTCTATCTCAAAGCGGTGTTTTTAGATTTTACCCCTATGTACATCTGTGCCAGATCCACCTCTACCTGCTCATACCCAGTCAGGGATGTATTTTCTGGGAAACCCCTTACTCAATACTCACCAAAATACCAGGAATATTTCCTACATTTAAACTTTTCTATAGGGTTCTACCTAGAGTTTTCATATCCAAATTTCCACAAATAACTAAACCATCCTCTGATACCAACTATAGCATCATGACTTTTTATCACATAAACTTTCATTACATTTTACAAAACTGAGGATCTTTAAGGTTTAGTGTCTTGGAAACCAGGAACTTAAAACATGAAAACATAAAACATTATTCTTAAACACTTGAAAGGATTATCCTTATGTTCATCCTAGGTTCATTATTGAATCTCATAACATGGGGGCATACATCAAAAGAAAGGGTGAGCAGAAGTCCGAGTAAGGGAAACAAGGGGAAACATTTAACATGTGAACTTGAGATACATCAACAATGTCATGAAAAAGAACTTTAAGGCATGAGAAAGAAATCATGAGGCATATCATAATAAAAATAACGTATTTCATAACTTGAAGATGTGGCTAAAACATTTAATATTTACAATCATTTCCATTTCACCAAGGTCTATCCCCAAGGTTTCATTAAAAATTACCAAGGTTATTCACCAAGGCGTCCTTAAAAATGGCCATCTCTAGAGATTAAGTCTTTACCCAATGAATTGGAGCGCTATCAGGGCACACCCTTAAATTTGTATTTATTATCATGTGATACACATATATAATCATCAAACATTTCATAAACAACCCATATAGTATAAAAGAAATGGGTTTCATTTCATAGTCATCACATTTTAAAAAACTGCTTTAAAGACGTGATCCTTATGTCACTTTAAACCCACAGAAAAAGGAAAGTGGGTCTCATGTATGTAAATCCTAGAATTAAAATAGAAAATTTTGATATATATGTGAATAACCTTGTAGAAGAAAGATATTTGAGTATTCACTTAATAAAATAAAATAATTTGAAAAAAGAGAAAGACATTTTGAGACGAAAATTCTGCAGCATAACGGCTATGATACATGGTTTTAGAAAACATTCAAAAGAGAGAGGACATGGGTCACCCACTCATAAATGATACATAAAACAGTAGGGTAACATAATATAAAGTGTTTAAGGACATGTTAAGTAAATTTTAATGATAAACCATATGAAACGAAGAACTTGAAAGGAAGAAAAAAAAGATTTCTCTTATCAGAATTCGGCAGTCTAACGGCATCACTTAAAACTTCCAAAAATGGATTGACGAGATAAAATAGGGTCTCTCATCATATGAAAATAAATTATCAGTATGATAGATATAGAGATCATACCCCAACATAATAAAAAGGAACTTGAAAGACATGACCAGAAAATAGAACTTGAAAATGAGAAGGGTGAACGAATCCCTTAAAAATTCGACAGCCTAGCGGCGTCACTTAAACTTCAAAATAATGAATTGATGAGATAAAATAGGGTCTCTAATCATATGAACATAAAATATCAGTATGACAGATATAGATATCATACCCAAACATAATAAAAAGTAACTTTAAATACTTGACATGAAAATAGATCATGAAAACGAGAAGGGTGAAAGAACCCCTTAAAAATTCGGCAGCTTAACGGTGTCACTTAAACATCAAAAAAATCAATTGAAGAGATCAAATAGGGTCTCTAATCATATGAACATAAAAGATCAGTATGATAGATATAGATATCATACCCAAATATAAAAAGGAACTTGAAATACTTGACAAGAAAATAGAACTTGAAAATGAGAAGGGTGAAAGAATCTGTTACAAAAATTTCAGCAGCCTAACGGCACCACTTAAACATTCATAAAACGAAATGATGAGAGTAAGAGGGGATCTCTCATCATATGAAAATGAAACGGGAAGTAAGAGGAATATAAAATAACATCCTCCAACATAAGAACATGGAGCATAAAAGAAATGACTTAAAAGAGAGTATTTGAAAAGAAAGAAAGAGTTTGGATCCCTTACCTTAAAACGTAACTCTTAAAACTCAAAGGTTGGGACCTTGAGGGCTTGGGGGAACCTTGGGAGGACTCCTTGGGAGGTAATGATACCATAGCTTCGTTGGGGGAGAGTTGTGAGTCAAATTGATGAGAGTATGTCTTGGTATTTTTAGGGAAAGTGAGGGGACAAGGCATTAATGGTCAAGGGACACCTAATGGCCAAGGGACACCTCATTGGTGGTTTTGGAAAAACCATGGGCTTTCCCATGGTATTTGCCCATGGTATTGGCCACTTGGGACACCTCATACCTTATATTACTATTCATAAGTCTACCATATTTATTACATACTTAATACATCATTTAATGATGTCATTAAACACCCGTAACTTAAAAACTGTATTTTCACTATTCCTCGAAAATTCAAATTTCTCAGAAAAAACCCAAAATTTCACCTTGACCAAATATCGATGATCTGATTTCAAAAATAAACTCCATTTTATAAAAATAATTTTCTAAATATTTTTAATTTAATTTTTAAATAAATACACTATTCATCGAAAATTTATTTTTTTCAGAAAAATCCCCAAAAAATTACCTTAACATAATATCGATGCTCTGAGTTCAAAAATGAAATCCATTTTATAAAAATATTTTTCTAAATATTTTTAATTTAATTTTTAATTAAAAAATACTATTCACTCAAAAAAAACTAATACTTGACTAATAATTTATGAAACCGTTATTTAACCATTTTATAGAATCACATTACTTAATCAAGGTGCCTAGATTATATTAATACTTTCTTTAAGTGAGATTACTAATCCATTTGGTCACATTACTAATCCTAAGCATAAAATCACTATTCATAATTTACTATTCATCAAAAATTAATTTGATCTTATTAGACTCTAAATTTCGTAATGAACATAATTGTATAAGACCATTTTCTGAAAATCATTACAAATAATTAGTTATCTAAGGTTTAAATAATTATTCTCAAATATCTTTTTTCTAGAATTCATCAAAAATATGCATACTATATTTATCCAGACATTTGAAAATTCACAAACTTCATCACAAGGAGAAATCACAATTTTTATTTAAAACAAAGGATTACACAAGGAAGTTATGGTCTCCTTACATAGCCCCTTATAACCCAAGCATAGGACCTAAGTGTAAGGTGTACTAAGGTGATGTAATCTGAGGGCGGCTCGTCCAACATCGCACGAGTAGTAATTTCTATCAGTTTGAACTTCTCGCGAAGGCGATTCTATTCTACCTTCATACGATGAAGTTCGGCTTGGGTTTGGTCCAGAGAAAAGCCTAGTGGTGCTACCTCCTTCCCAAGTTCCATTAGATGGGATTCGATCGGTCCAAGACTACTAGGTGAGGCCATCGAATCTTCTTTCTATATTAATTAACCAAGATCACTTGTATTTAGAGAAAATAATCAAAACGTTTAGTTTCCAGCGGTTATATTGACCAATGGTCATATAACAGTCAAAACCCAACGGTCTCATTTTAATTATACTCATGTTATCAAATGAAACAGTTTTGTTGAGTATAAAAAACTAAAATAACACACAAAATTAGGAAACAAGATTTATTCAAAATTTCGGGTCGTTAAAAAAACTCCCAGGACTTGTAAAAGGCCAAAATCTCCAGAAAATACTGCTCATTAAAGACATCCTTGAAATATTTCCAACCCATTTTCACATTCTTTCTAGATTACACCACTAATTCCCATCACTTCTAACTAGGAACTTCCAACATTAACGAAGCACACTTTACCCTGACAACTTCATGAGTGTCATGAAACTCAAAAATTATCTCTATCTTCTCAATACACACCTCTAATTTATGAGGTTATATGATACCCTATAATGAATTAGGCTTTTCCTTGAGGAACTCCTAATATTTTTCCTTTCTAGGACCTGGTTTGGCTTCCCCAGCATGAGCAGGACCAGAGCTTGCTCCAGAACCCAAAGTTTAGACAGCCGAAACCGTGTCTTCCACTAGTCTTTGATCAATTGGTTAGGGAGAACTCTCTTTGACCTCTTCCCATGGATGCACAAGAGATTTATAGGGTGTCATTTTGAAACTATAATCAATAACCACAAAGGAGAAACCATTAATACAACTACTAATATAGCATTCTTAAAAAATTTAGCAATGCTAACAATTACCAAACACTTCTGTATATCATAACAAAACCACATCCAAATCAATAAAAAATCATAAAAAACACTCCAACTCAACCTAGTGTCTGTATATAGTCTGTATCTTATATGTATCACCTGGAGAAGGAGTCAAACCAAATCTTCTAACATCCCATGGTGACTCAAGATCTATCACAACGTGTTTTATCTAGACACGCCACTCACAAATAGAACATTAAGCCCAAAAAATCCTAACTTTGATCTGTACATACTCACCCAGATATCATAACCCAAAGAAATAGTGAAACCTCCTCTGATATGATTTTTTCATGAAGCAAGATGGGGTTTCATCCAAACCAACACCTCCCCCAATCCATGGAATGCCCAGAAGGGCATTACTGATCCCCATGGGATGGAGACTAGTTCTTGGGTATCAACAATACACTTTGGGAATGATTTCACCAATGTATATAACCATAAACATCCCATAAGAATAAAATATCACATAACTGATAATCATAACCAAATGGGATACAAAAAAATCAAATTGAAAGTTTAAAAATTTTAACCAATTCCAAAATTACCATAAACATGCAAAAAATTCATTTCTTTCACAAGTACATTCATTCAACAACCAAAGTTCACATGGAAACCACCATTTTCCATAAAAACCCCACTTTCATTTCACACACACACCAAAAACATTTTAAAATACATTTTACACCACTTTCACAATTCATGAAATCCATTTTGAAACACAACAAGAAGGTTACATGTGAAATCTAACCATTTCCATGGGAAATCCCCTTTCAAATTAATATACATACCAAATCAACATTATAACATGCTTCACAACACTTTCACAATTAAAAAATCATATTTAAGGTGCACAAAAAAAGAAGATCGAATGGCACAAAACCCATTTCTTTTATAGAACCAACTTCCAACACATTATCACCTTCAAATCCCTTTGAAAAAACATTTCACACCTTTTTCACAAATCATAAAACACTTTCAAGAAACACCATAATGGAGTAGAGATGAAACATAACCATTTTCCTTTATAAAATAAACTTTCATAAAATATAAATCTCAAAACATTCTTAAAAAATATTTTCCACCAAAAAAAATAACCCATAAAACACATTTAAACAACCAAAGGAGCAATCCAAAATCATCTAATAATTTAAAATCATGGAACCACCTACCTCAAGTTTGGAAACATTCAAAATCCAGTGGAAAATCACAAACACACCACAAAAAGACCCTATAAAGGAAAGATCAAACAAAAACCATCATGATTTTACCCAACAACACAAGATAGACCCCTCATTAGGACAAATAGCCCAATGGAAAAGAATAATACAAGAAAGAGATAAGATAAACTCTAGTAGAAGGGAGAAACTGAAGGAAAATGACTTACTTGATGATTTATTAAATAACAAGGGCCACAACCACCCAAATATTGATGCTGAAAGGCTCTGATAAGGTTTGGAGGAGTCTCTCATAGCATAAAATCCCATAGGTTTTGTATTAGAGGTGATTTAGGGTAAAATCAAAGTAAGGAAGAAGAGTAATTTTCCAATTTTTAATGACCTGGACTAGTTTCTCGGTTTTTCAAACCGTGCGGAAATCATGTATCCCTAACTATCCGACAGGAACATTCCACATGGTTAGCCTGCATGGTTTTCCAAATCATTCATCAATTTTGTGTCCCTTATTATCTTATAGGAATGAGTCCACATGGTTTCCTGGAGAATGGAACATGGTTTCCTCTAATTGTACTCCAACCATGTGCCTCATTCTATCGAGCCCAAAAACACCATTTTTCTCCAAAAACTCTTGGAAAACCCTAGGGATAGATACAAGACCAAAAATGAACACAGGAATACCTAAAACCAAATTTATATATGTGAAAAATAATTTTTATAACCTTATTTAAATACTTAATGATCATATCATTATTCATATAAAATAGGGTTTTAGAAATAAATTAGATTAGTGGGTATTATCACACATATAAAATATAGACTAATAGACAAAGGATATATTCAATAATAAGGAATTTAATATGGTGAAACCTTTACCCCTTCTTCTTAAATATAATCCATAATAATCTTATTGGAATTAACCAACCATCATAATTTTAAAAAATTTCAAAAGGAAATTAAAATAACTTTTCTAAGTCTTTTTATCTTTGAAAACGTTTTTATTATCCTGCCACTAAGTTTTAAAAATCTAGAATTTTAAAATTCCATTTTCAAGTTAACAAAATCTTTATATAGTTTAAAAAATCCCCTCAAGCTTGGTATGAAAGGTTAACTAATTTTTTTTCATTAAATGATTTCAAATGGGATAAGTGGATTCAATAATCTTTTTAAAAAGTGTTTCAAATGATATTTTAATCATTCAAATATATGTCTCTCATGTAATTTTTTTATCAAAAAATAAATCAATTTATAATAATTTTCAAATATTATGTGAAATTTTTTTGAAATGAGTTTTATTAGTGAGGTAAAATTACTTTTTGGTTTTTAAATATCTTAAAATTAGGATGTAAATTTTCTTAGAAAAAGAAAATAAACTAAGAAAATTATAAAAAATTTCAGTATGGAAAAATATAAGTAAATAAATACACTTATGAGTATTTATTATATGATAACATTGGATGCAGAAGATAAATTTTTTCAGAGTAAGAATCAAAAAATTATGATTGGGATTCTTCTTTGCTTTACTACGACCCAACCATAAATTATGTTTAATGTTTATATTTGTGTTTGTTTTAAAAATAATAATAAAGAGTCCCATTTAAAATATATTAAAAGGGATTTTATTTTATTCAAAAAAATTCTAAAAATTGTGCTTTATTTTATCCTAAAGGAACCTATTTTAATCTATCTAGTTTTTTCAATGTTGATTTTGGTGGATGTCATCTATATAGAAAAATTATAAGTGGGACATATCACGTTCTTGGACATTCCTTAATCTCTTGGATTGGTAAATAAGAAAAAATTAGTTTCTTTTTTTTTTACAATTTAAGAAGAATATATAGTCTTAGTAAGTTTTTGTGCCTAAATTATATGGATGAAAAAACTCTCTTTCTAATGCCATAAGAATCTTTAGAAGTATTATTCAGGATACACACACTAATCACAATTATATTCAATATCACTTTTTTAGAGACCACTTTCAAAAAGAATATATAATGTTAAAATACATTATAAATTATCTTTAATTAATTGATATCTTCATAAAACCCCAGGCTTCAGAACATTTTAATTTTATAAAATGGGAGTTAGGAATTACATTCCTATAATTATTTTCTATGTCTCTTATTCTTTTCTCTTTTAAATCTTGATTATTTTTGAAAATATTTTATTTTCAAGTCTTTAAAAAATATTTTTAAAATTTTAAAAATTATTTTTTTATGATCACCACGATTATATTTCTCATGTTTTATATTTTATGTCTAACCATTTTTCTTTGTAAGTCTATTTTATAATCACAAAGGGGCAGAAATTTTTAATGTTTGTAAGAGATAAAATTTTAATAGTTAGGGGGAAAAATTATATTGTTTTCATAGTAGGAGAAGAATGTTGTTTTTATGTGGGTAATATTACCAGTACTTCTAAAAATTTTATCCTTTCACTATTCTTCTTTCATATCTTTTCTTCACCTCCTTTTTATCCTATATTCATTTATTTTAAACTTAAATGAGTGTTTTATTATCAAAAAAGGGGGATATTTTTTAACATTTAATGTGTTTTTATGACCAGAGCCACTTAATGTGTTTCTAAACATTTATTTGGTTGTTTCTTGGTCATAGTGTGGCTTTATCCTAAGGAATCAATCAAACCAAGAAATTAATTTATCCTAAAATTTTTATTCAAATTGGTGAAGCAGGTATTCACCATGGCTTAGACCACGTCATGGTGAATTTATATAATTCATGTTAAAGATGATTATTTTTTGATTCGATGAACATGTCTACTATAATATCTATTTTTGATCTTGGAAGTAACTTGCATGAAATTTCTAGTCGAAATAAACCACACCATTTCACTAGGTGTGGTGGATTGGGAATCTACCTATATAACACATGGTATCCCACCATAGACATGGAAGATACCATGGAGGAACTATAATGGAGGGAGTTTTCCTATGAAAATAGCTTACATAAGAAGACAATAGGCATGATGCTTAACTTTTTGAGCTTAAAACATGTAAGAATTTATCACCATGTTGTGTTGTATGTCATTTTGGTGATTGAGTCAACATTTCTAGAAAATACATGTTTTTTACTTTAGTGGTATGAAATTATTGACTTAAAGTCCTTGACTTAGCTCATTATATCCTTATATCAACCCAAGACACAACCAGAAACTATGAAGAATATAAATAGATACTTAGAGAGGATTTTATATAAACAATTAACAAATATGATGAATCTTTCAGCTGAATGAGTCCTTGATTGATCCACAACATGATTTTTCAAGATATCTCCAAGCTCTTCTAACTATAAAAATAAAAACTAGGGTTTTATTAATTAAATATAATTTCTATTTTCCTTTTTTTATTTGATCTAATTTCTCCCTTTTGTATCTTATTAAAGGATCTTACTCTTATAACTTATCTATCTCTATCTTAATATTTTATTTTATTCTAAATACATTACAGAGAGTTTATTTCTTTGTAAAGTGTTTCTAAAAAACCTCTATCTTCTAGTATTCTTCTTTAGACACTCACCACTATTAAATTAAGGGTTCTTGGTTATTGGATTCCATTAAAACCAAGGGTCTTATTTTGGTTTTTTTTTGTTAAGACAAAGAGTTTCATTATTCTTCTTTAGTTCTTGGTTTTTTTAACTAAGGGATAAATATAACCCTCTAAAGTCTTACTAAATGTAAGAGACATAGGGGCTCATTCTTGAGATATTTTCAAACTAATTTATCAAAGTGTGCCTTTTTAATTTTTTCATTATATTTTCCTATATTCTTAAATTTTTAAATTCTATTATAGATATGCTTTATAGTGATTGATATATTCTTAAATAGAATGCATTCATGATAAGCACCTTTATTTTATAAGCTCCCGTTAAAATTATTTTTAAAGTAAATTCACCCCCCCCCCCCACACACACACACACACTTTCCATTTTATATATGACCTACGCACTTTACATAAAAAAATATGAAACAAATTTTCAAAATAAATCCTTTCAATAGAAAAATTTTATATTCTCATTTAAGAATAATTTATAAATCAATATAAATACTATTATACTTCACCTTCTATTAAAATTTATTAAAGATTTATAAATTATTAAATATATAAACCCACTTTAAAACCATATCATGTCTACTAAAATGTTCTTTGTATAGTTTAATCCAAAAAAGATTTAGCATATGCCTAAATACAACTCTTTCCATGGGGAAACCCATGGACATTATCAGAAAACTATGGTATGGTGTAATTAGACTATGTCTAGGTGTTATTACGATTTCACATTTCATAAAAACCCCTATCAATTTTTATTATAACCTATTAACCCTTACCATGTCAGGGTTCTTTCTATTGGTGTCATAAACCATGGCTTAGTGCATGGTAAACCATGATGTGGTATTATCAAAATACAATACTGTATTTAAAAAATCTATGATATATTTTTATAAACCATAATGTGTTTTCATGAAAATAATAAAAACATAATAGTTTTTCCACAAAATTATATCATGGTTAAAAAGAATCCCATAAACCATGGTCATTTTATATAAAACACTTCGCTGTTCTAGAAATATTGTTTTATAGTTTCTTAATTGAATTGAAAAATCAATCCAAATTAGATGGAACTAGATCTGAAACCACTGATGGGTTTTGGAGGTGATAACACTTATCCAAATTTAGCACAAAACAGCAACCAAAACCTATAATCCATATGATCAGCATATTTCTTGGATTGAAATAAATAAATAAATAATTTTTCTCTATTGATTCGGTCAATCCATGCATCTTGACATGAGTTTTATAGTAATCACTTTGAATTATCCAATTAAATCCTTACTCTTTGGGTGTCCATGGCCTATGAGAATATTCTAACTCTTAAAAAGTATTATCTTCTCCTTATGATTTTCTAGAACCTTGAATTAGATAGAGAGAGAGAGTAGGAAAGATTCATCTTGAGGAGTATCATAGCATTAAGATACACCCAAATCACAATCCATGGGCCACTTTATATATCCATCCAAGGAGACTAGTTTTATTTTAAATTCTTGGATATATTAGAAGAAATTTTCTATACAAATTTCACGAGTTATAGAATTTATAACTCTTGGTTATTATTTTGTGATTAATAATTTAATATTTTGACTATTAAATTGGGAATTCAAAATCCTTTAAACTTAATCATGTAGTAAATAAACCAATTATGGTAGCTTAAGATATGAGAAGTAAATTTATTGTGTGTTATCTAATAATACATACACCTCCATACACAACACAATAAC
Organism: Viscum album; assembly: GCA_963277665.1. NCBI lineage: Eukaryota > Viridiplantae > Streptophyta > Magnoliopsida > Santalales > Viscaceae > Viscum > Viscum album. The sequence goes on along the minus strand of OY728147.1, from coordinate 389,354,001 downwards.
GTGTTGACATTCACGTTGACGTAGTCTATCCCAACATGGACCATGAAGTGGTCTAAACCACCATATCATGGTCTTTATTTTCGTTCTAGTATCCCATGACAATTTTATAAATTTAATTAATGGATCCAAATAAATATTGATATCATTATTTGGTTATTTAAACCCTAAAATAAAAAACAACATGATATACTTGCGCTTCATGCATAAACATGGTGATAAATTATAATTTTTTAATATAACCATTCATGTTTTATGAGTGATTCTTTGTATTCCATAAAGATTAATATCAATAATAGATATTACAAAATAAAAGTTTCATGAATCTTTCCCAATTTTGGGATAATTTATTTTCAATTTTCTTCCATTGAAGATCATCCACTAAGTGTCTAATTTTGCTATCCTAAATTATTTTATCTTCATACAGATTTTTTGTCCCAAAAATTCTATATAATTATTGAAATTTATGAATGATTGAGAAACATTATACATATTACAACCTAATTTATTTATTTTTCCTACATCAAGATGTATTTTATTTGGGACATTTCTATAGTGTCACATGCTCTTTTCAAAATAATATGCAATTGTTAAGACAAACATGTATTTTTTTCAAATATTATACTAATGGAATATAACATTAATTTAGATTTATATGTTTTACAAGGACGTTAATTATTATCCAGATGCATATCCTTTAATAGGGAAAGAATACTTGTGATACTGGAGTCACTCGTTTATCGATCGCTTTCAGATTGTACAATTTTAGTATTTTTGATAGTGTTGTATATTTTGTACAATCATCATAAAATGATATCCTTACATATTTATCCAATATCACAAAAACATTTAGGTAATATATAAGTTCATATTCAACCACCAATATTATTTTCTCAATATGATATACATCATCATATAAACTTATATATATAACAAATGATTCAAAAAATGTTTTTTTATTATACTCATAAGATATATTTACTTTTTCTCTATAATCTACGTTAGAGTTGGTGTCCTAGAACCAACTATTCTACTTTAGATTTTATGTATATTTGAAGAATTTAATATTAATAAAACATCTTCTTACATATTTTTCATTGTACTTCATGACTTTAATGTAATAATTTTATAGAGTATTTATTTTATTAAAAAGGTCATACAGATTACCTGTTATGAATAGAACCATGAAATACTATGGAAATAATCTTAAATATAGTTATATTATAAAATAAAATTATATGATGGTGCACATATAATGTTGACAGTCAGGTGAAAGTACTCATAAGAAAATGATATGTCATCTCATGAAGTTCACAGTTAGTAATCTCCAAAACAGAATATTACTATAACAGACTTGTCTGTAGGAATTCCACATGTTTATATGTCATTGGATATTTATATTTATGAGTATGTGTAATGATGCTTATAATTTAATATTATTATTAATTTCTATCATGACTTTCACACTTTGATATATTTTCATAAACCATAACAAGATAGTTCATGGTGAAGTTGGGTGCGTTGGGTGGATCATGAATGACATGTTATTAATGAATAATCTAGAGAAGAATTTGTACCTTCCATATATAGGGAATTTTATATCTTTAACCTTTAATTTAAATACAACCATTTCATTAAATTTTATGTTCATGGTGTAATGGTGAGTTTAATTTAGGTAGTAAAAGAAATACACATCAAGCATATAGGTCGATGACATGAGTGTGCAACCTACTTGATGAGATATCATGACAAATGTATTATATGCACAGTAAGTATTCATATGTATTTGTTGTCTATGTGAAATTCCTTCTTCCTATAAAGATGACTAGACCCATTTTCAAATTGTAATCTTATAATTTAGAAAACCCCACCTAATGTCACTGAGGAAGATGCCTAAAGGGCCACACACAAAGTGTTCTATTGATCTTAGTTAAATATTATTTATTTAACAATTGAATTAAATATTATTCTACAAACTAAAAAATATTATTTATTTATTATTTATTAATCTATAGAAAATATTAAATAAATATTTATTTGTGAGGTAATTTCTTAGTTATGAAAATATTTATAATATTTATTTATCTCTTCTATTTCACAAGGTAATAAATAATTTTTTACTCATTAATAAATAATTTTTTTATTTATGTGAATATTTAATAAATATTTATTCTATATACTTTGAAGAGAATATTTATTTTAATTTATTACATGAATAATATTTATTAAAAATATTTATTCCAAAATTTAATAAATTATGGGGAGGGTGAATGGACTGAGTTTTGGGTTCAGTGATAAATTTTATTTATCAGATTATAAAATAAATATTTATTATTTTGTGGCTTAGCGCACACTATATAGTAAAAAAATAATATTATTTTTTCATCTAACATGGTATCTTATAGGTTTAATATTTTATTAAGGGTCCTTGTACAATTAATAAAATATTAAACCCTAAAGATGGGTCTATAAATAGACTACTATTACATTCTAGAGAGGGTTAAGTGTTGAGCACAATAGATTCCTCTGAAGATCTCCACCCTACTTTATTCCTCTCAAGACCGTTAAAAATAATAATAAAATCCATTCAAGTTCAAAAGAGCATGAAACGATCAATATGAACAATATAAAATGATCAATCGATTGTGCTAGCACTCGGGGTTTTATCGACGTTGTTCAAAGATCAAAGGAGCACATGTGGATCACTGCTAGAGGGGATCTACTTTGGGTCCTCGCTAAGCAACAATGCTACACCAATCAGGTTAAGACGATCAATGCCATCAATGAAGAAATATCTCAATACTGAGGTATTAATTGTTCTTATTCTTAAATTAATTATAAAATTAAGATGAAAATATATTCTATTGGTTCTAGTGTTTTATTTTTTAATATAATTTAGAAAAAAAAATCATCAGTCCTGACACTCATGTCTTTTACAATGTAAATTATCCATCGAATCTGAAAAAATCAAGTTTTCCATAGTCCTAACACACACTTCATCTATTCCCAAAACAATTAATAATAAATTGGTATTAGATCAGTCACATTAAATTTAAAATTATTTATTTTATTATTGATCATAAAAAATTTAAAGGTTAGATTTAATTTCATGTTTTAATTTGTTCTTAATTGGTCCTCAAAATCTCTGCTTACATCTCTTTTTTCTCACTCACATAACTAAGATTGGTTAATAGTTAATGAAGAACTAATCTATAGGTTTCAGGAATTCTAACTAGATAACACACCGTTACATGGCGTGTACTCCTTTGTCACATTTCATGTACCCTTTTTCATTTCACTAAGACACCCTCATGGATTTTGGGTCACTATGTAATGAATGCACATATCATGAATTAAATGAACCACGTATAGATTATCCAGGGTGGAACATGGTTTTACCATACTAGATGACATGTATATTTCCTACTCTACATGTAGTCTACATATTTTCATGGAAAAAAATGTGGGGTCAAGATGTGTGGTTTAATTGATACACCATGTGTATTTAATACACAATGTGTACGGGATAGGAGTCATACAAATTTAAGTAAAAATCATGTATCCTTATTACACATTTTATAACTCAAAAATTTTAGTGACAAGTACATGTCAAGTACCTAGGCATGTAATATAGACATTCGGTGAAGCAATGTACACACCATGTGACCAACCTACACATGCCATGTACTTTACATATTTATGTGAAAATAATAAATTTAATTAATTTCTCTATTAAAATTAATCAAATTAAGTTCCATGATTCATTTAATTTAAAATAAATTTTGATTGTTATGATTTATATTATATTAAATACTAAATTAATTATGCATGGTAATCGAAGCTACAAGTCAGGTATATTCATTACATACTAAATGCTCAGTGGGCATTAAATCATATATGAAATGAAATTTTCATGTATTCCATGTGTCATTAATTTGAAAATACATGATTTTAAATTATCTCATAACTAGTAGTAAATTCTAGGAAGGTTTCATATTCCTATGAGTAGTGTTGAGACATTAAATAGAGTCTTACATGTTAGATTCTTCAATCCCTAACCCACCTACTAAGGAGGTGAGTGATGAGGATTTAATTATCTATGAAAACACCTAAATGGTGAATAAGGTGTTCATTGTTTGATATTATCATCCATGTATATAAAACTCAATAATATATATGAAAGCATGTATGCTTATAGCATGCTATATTATCTTTGTGATATTTATCAGGATATAAAAAATCATTAATGATTTGAGATCTTTAAGGTGCTCTTCATGAACAAGTTTGGAGAAGGTGTGCTAGCTGGGACTCATGTAGAGAAACTTATCAACTACATTGAGCACCTAGAGGTTATAAGGTTTAATTTTATAGAAGAAATATGCACTGATATCATTATTTCATCACTCCCTCAAATATTCTCTAGTTTTGTTGTAAATTTTAAGATGAACAACATAGATAAATATCTAACATGAATTCTCACTCTAATTTTCTAAGTAGATAAGGATATGAAGTGTGAAAATACTTCATTTCTTATGTTGAGTAAAATGAAATGCCAAGAAAAGAGCACCAATTCTAATTCATCGTCACAACACCCTTCCAAGAAGGAAAGGATAAAGGGAAAACTAAGGGAACAATATGTTATCTATTTCACATGTGGAAATAATGGCCACTAAAAAAAATTACACCCATACAAAAAAGCAATGGGGATCTTCATTTAATTTTTTTATCAAGTGAAATTTATATGTTTCTATAAATTAGGTATTTTATATAGTTGTTGGTTCTCAAATATGTATTTAAATATAGAAACCAAGTAAATTCTAGAATATTTACTAAGGAGAGGCAAATTTATGAGAATCCAATAGAGACAAACTTGTTGTTGTGTCAATTAGGGAATACCACCACACATTATCAATTGGAATGATCATGATTCTAAAATATTTTTATTATATGACTCTAGTCACTAAAAATATTATTTTTATGTATAAACATGATATAGATGGTCTTATTTTTATATTTTTAAATAACTGTTGATTTTTTATAAAGAATGATTTTTTTATGGTAATGTATATTTAAATAGAGATTTTTATGTGTTATATTACACAAACCAAGTAATAGAGATGAATCATGAAAGCATTTCACACGACTCATACCATGTCTAACTATATTATCACTAGTTGGTCCATGTAAATAAAAATCATTTGACTAGGTTACATGAAGATGTATATTTGGACTCATCTAATATAAAACCACTTGGTTTATGTCACACAAATTTACAGGGAAAAATAACCAAATCCTCGTTTGGTGGAAAAGGTAAAAGGACCACTGATCTTCTTGAGTTGGTGCATACCAATGTGGGTAGAAAATTTCTAGATAAATCTAGGGGTGGGTACTCATAATTCATAACTTTTACTGATGATTTTAGTAGATATGGATATTCCTACTTAATGAGGTATAATTCATATTATTTTCATATATTCACGGAATATAAAAATTAAGTTGAGAACCATCTTGTTAAGAAGATTAAGACGGTCTACTCAAACTGGGGTGAATAATATCTTAATAAGAAATTTATTGATTATTTATAAGTATTTTTTATTTTATCCCAACTCACTCCTCCTTATAAACCATAATGGAATGGAGTAATTAAAAGGATCAATTGAACCCTAATGGACATGGTGAGATTAATGATGAATCATACGAGTTGTCCATTAAATTTTTGAGGATAAACATTGTAGACCACATCAAAAAATTTAAACTAATTTCTAAGTGTAAAATGAAATTTGATATGAATTTTAGTATGGAAATAACCCTGTGTAGTATCTTTTACAAGTGTGGGGATATCAATAATTTTTAAGGATATTTCTGGAAACAAACATGCACTACGAGGCACTAAGTGTATGTTTATAGGATATCCCAAGGAAAAAAGGAGTATATTTCTAATATAACCCCTAAAATAAGAAGGTTATGGTTGATAAAAGTCCCACATTCCTTGAGAGGGAACATGTCTCTAAAACAAATAGTGGGAGTGAGATAGACTTTGATGAAATTGTAACCCAAGATATGTAAGAGTTGTCATAGGAACAGATTCCAAAAATCCCCATGAAAGAGTATGTTTAGGAGACATAAGTATTGTGTAGGAGTATAAGAGAAGTTATAGAAATAGAACGATATGTTTTTGAAGTCACTAAGGATACTGACTCATTATTAGTATATAATATAATCTTGTAACCTTTAATAAAGTATTATGTGTTATAAAATCTAAAAAATTGAAAGAATATATGAATTCTAAAATGGATTACATGTATCAAAACAAATTCTATTTTTTGGTTGACCCTATAATATATGTAAACACCATTAGTTTAAAATTTTTATTCAAGAAGAATCTATACATGGATGGACAAGTTAGAACCTACAAGTCGTGACTAGTTGAAAAAGGGTTCAAACAACATCAAGGCATAAATTATGACAAAACCTTTTAACCAATCACTAAGATAAAATCCTTGAGAATTATAAATTCCACAATAACTTACCATGAACATGAGATTTTTAATATGGATGTAAAAATATATTTCCAAAATGATAACTTTAAGGGATATTTATATATGACACGACCACAAGGGTTTGTGACTATAAATGATGCTAACATGGTATGTAAGTTGTAAATATGCATTTATAGATTATATCAAGCATCTATGTCATGGGATATTCATTTTTTATGAATTCAAAAGAGAATTTTGGTTCATAAAGAATGAATGTGTTCTTTGTTTCTATAAGTGGTTTAGTAGAAGTGTGGTTTTTTTCCTAATAGTTTATGCTGATGGTGTGCTACTTATTCGAAACAAAATACCAATCTTATATTTTGTTAAAGACTGGTTAAAAACTTGCTTCTCCATGAAAAACCTAAGTGAATAAGAATATATTATTGGGATATATATTCATCATGATATATTTTAAGAGTCTACTTGGTCAAATTCAATGAACATACATTGAAAAGATACTAAAAAGTTTTATTATGGTACAATCTAAGAGGGGATTGTTTCTAGCATCAAATGGCATTCATCTTTCCAAGAAAATGTGTCATTAGACATATGAGGAGATATAGAGGATGTAAAGGACTCCATATGAATCATAGATTGGTTAATTAATTAATTTCATGCTATTTACTAGACTAGATGTCTCTTATTCCTTAGGGATGGTATGAAGATATCAAGATGAACTAGGTGAGCTCCTTTAGATGGCAGTCAAGTGTAAGATCTTGAATTTCTCCATAAGGTGTGTTTTTTATGTTTCATTTTAAGTCCCTCATTTTAATTAAATATGTGTTTTCCAAGTTCATGTGAAGATTGTGGGTGTTCTGGGGGTTTGGGACATGAAGAAGAGATGAAAAGGGAGTTTCTGGGTCGTTGCACAGTTTGTGCGCGGTTAGTGCTAACCGTGAAGATCAGCCTAAGTAATCATGAAAATCGGATGTTTTCAGACAGTAGAATCTGCATGATTTTCACTTGATTTGGAAAACTTTGAGGTTAAACTGAGCAGCCTAGTAACTTTGAGAAATTTACAAAAATGTCATTATGGGATTTTTAAGTTCCACTTAGGATTTTATTCCTTCCTTCTTTTAACCCTAATGATGATCCAAGATTCCAAGATCTTCCAAGAGGTTATTCTCCTTCAATTATAGGTTGTTTGAAGTTCCATTAGTTGAGGATTGAATACCCAGGTAAGGCTAATCCCCTCCTTGCTTCATTTTCTTGATTAGGGTTTGTATCTTTCTATAATCTCTATCTGAAGCTTTAAAACCCTTTTTTAGATGATATTTAGGGTGAATTTTTGAAGGGGGTTTAGATAGGGATCTAAGGCCTCTATTAAGGGTGTGTTTTCCAATGGATTTGAGGTAGGTGGTCTATGAGTTATATCCCATTGTTTGTACTTATATTTGTGCATGTAGGGTTTTATTTTCTCTCTCTTATTGATGTTTTCATGGTGTTATTGGAATAATGTGATGTATTGATTTTCTAAATACCCAAATGAATTCCTCATAATCCCTATGGGGTGAATGGAGGATGTTGTGACTTATTTTGGGGCCACCCTTGGGGTGCACCGACCCTTCTAAATGGGATAACAGAAATGTAAGGTATTAATTTGACCCATGATGTTGTAAATCCTTAGAGAATGTGTTAATTCGGTTATATAATGAGTTATAAGGTTTGTGTAAAGTTGTGTCTAATGTGGTTAAAGGCTAAGGGGTTATTTGGTTAGCATGTAAATGGGATAAATGGGATTAATGATAATATGTTAAGAGACTGTGTTTGTGTTTGAATATGCTTAGTGAGATAGGCATGGGAAATGGGAAATGGGGATAAATGGTTATGGGTTATATATGATGAATGTGTTAATGGATTGTGTCGTAATGTTAATTTTCCCATTTATTTGATATTATTGTGATGTTGCTAATGATATTGGTTATACTTCGTTGTAATGTGGTTGTTACAGAAATGGATAAATAAGAATGCACACATGTCTTGGTAGAGTGGGGGTATAGACATGAGGTTATATGCCCATGGGTCAAGTTTGACTGAGGTTCTAAGATCCTCCCACTAAATCCATGGGTTAGGGGTGGGAACAGAGTTCTATTCCCCTAACGTTTTCATTCCACCCAGACTGAGGCTTCGATGTGAGGATAATGTGGTTATTGTATTGTGATACCTGGTGAGATAGAACTTTATTATTCCCATATACCTTGAGAATATTTAACATGCATGATCCATTGAACACGTGATAAAAGAGTGAACTAAACCGTGATACGCTTAAGTAGTGAACTTGGATTAAAGGGTAGTATAACTTACAGGATCATAATATAGAATGGATTATTGAACTGTTTTCCTTTACTTTTCATTATGTAACACCTACATGCACTACCTATTTGACTGGATATTTTGTATAAATCGTTTTTGGTGGACTACTGAGTTGTACTCACACCTGATTGGGCCGTCGTTAGGTGCCCGGGTAGATTTCATACTTGCAGATTAGAAAAGAGGTATGGGCCTTATTCTAGAGAATTGAGTCGAGTTCGGTATGTGCATGGAGGAGGTTCAGGACTTGGATCCAAAACCATTTTGGGTATTCCACTATTTTCTTTTCTTTTTGGGTTCTTCACTTTGCACTGTAGAATGACATGGCATATTTACTGTTGGATATAATTTGTACCTAGTTGGGGATTATTTATTTATGTATGTTCATCATTTTGTTTATATTGCTTCGGCTATTATTTATATTTTTGTTGTGTCTTACTCTAAAAAAGATGGTATAGTCCCCCCACTTGACTCTTATACCCTCACCACTGGTCGGAAACCTCTGGTGTATGGGGAGGCGTGCTTGAGGTCATGTGGTGACTCGGATTGGGGAACCGGTTTAGAGGCTCCTGAGTCAGGAATGTTACATCAAGACTATCATTCAGATTCTAAGGCATACTATGGATATGTTCTTGGTTTATGGAGGATATAAGGAACTTGTAATTAGTGTATATGCATATGCTAGTTCCCAAATAGATCAAGATGATCTGAAATCATAGTCAGGATACATCTTTACTCTTAACGGAGGTGTTATAGGATAAAATTGCTCAAAGAAAGTCATAGTTGATGGTTATACAGTAGAGTCTGAAAATATTGTAGCTTTTGGGGTAGATAAAGAAGTGGTTTCTATATGAAATTTCATCTAAGATATTGATGTTGTGACTATAAGTAACTATTCTATAGTTGGAGTTAGTGTATTAGGAAAAAAAATTTGTACTTTAATTACATGTATATTCAATGTATTTAATATTAATTAAACATATTATTAAATATTTTTCATTTTTCTACATAGATTTAATGTAATAATGTCTTAGATTATTTTCCACATTAATAAGGTCATAGAAGATCCCCACTATGATGATAACTTTCAAGTGCTATGAAAATATTCTTAATACAGTTTTGTGGTTGGATAACATACTATGATGGGACACAAATTATTTAGATTGTCATGTGTGAGTAATGGTATGCGGATGAGTCTTATTCTCAGGAATTTTCCACTAGGTAATCTCTAATATGGGAGATTATGAGAACAAAACCACCAACAGGAATTCCACATGTTTTAGTGTCATCAGATATTCCAATCTACAAGAGTATTTAATGGTCCTTAGTCTTTAATATTATCATTAATACAAGTTATGGATCACACACTTAGATTTTCGGATGATAATAATGACAAAATATGTTCGCGGTGAGGTAGGGTATATTGGGTGTGTCATGATTTACATTTCATTATTGAATAATTCAAGGAAGTACTTTTACATTCTATCTTTACGGAATCTCATATCTTGGCCCTTTGATTGGAATAGAACTATCACCCTAAATTCTATTTCCATGATGTAATGATGTATCTATTCTAAATAGTCAAATAAAGAAATATCAATCCTATAGTTTGGTGACACGGATGTGCAACCTTATTGATGAGATATTATAGAAAAGGGATTATATTACACATTAATCATTAGTATGTGGTTTTCATCATTGCGACATTAAGTTATTTCTCTTGGGATCCTTGAACCGTTTCTAAATATTAATGTTAGATGTTATGAAATCCCACCAAATTATAATGAGAAATAATCATATATGATTACATACTAATTACTTTCTTTGATCTCGATTAAATTCTATTTGAATTTAATTAATGGAAAAAATATAATTCTCAATACTGAGGAATAATTTTATTCAAGTTTTATTGATCACATAAATTAAATAAATATTTATTCACTAGATTTTGAATAAAATATATTTATTTATTACATTTAATATTTAATAAATATTTATTTACCGGTTTTTGAATAAAATATTTATATAATAGAACAAAATATTCTATTTCAGTATTCAATAAATTCAAGAGAAGTTCGAACATACCAAGACTGAGTTCAGTGATAAATATTAATTAAGAATTAGGTTAAATAATACTTGTTATTTCACAAGTTAGAGCAAATGAAAAAATATTATTATTATTATTTTATTATTTGAAATGGGGTTTATTAAAGTTTATTATATTATTTAACTACCAACAAGAATTAAATAATTATTTTAAACTAAACCCTAGCTCTATAAATAAATGGTTTTGTCTATTGTGTAAAGTATCGATCGGTGAAATTGAAATAGATAATTGTTTCACAAAATGAATTCTCTCTTAACTCCTCCTTCTCTCTCCCTCTCAATAATTAGAATCACAAAAGAGGTTTCTTCTAAACCGAAGAATGAGCGATCAAGAACGAAAAATTCAAGACTTTTCATTCCCCGTGCTAACACCCAAAGATCAAGTGGCATTTCTCATAGATCATAGGAGAATGTGTGGATCACAACTGGAGGGATTCTATCAATAGATACTCACGTTTTAATGAAGGAAATATTAAAGGGTCCTTTGGGAGAATCAACATTCATCAATGAATAAAGATCCTAAGCCAAGCTAAATTATTTCTTTCTAAATTAAATTAATTAATTATAAATTTGATGTGCAAGATATTCAATATTCATTTCAGGCATAGAAATGTTAAAAATAAATTTTAAAATGGTTCCCACCACCACATGCTTCTGATGCTCTTGGAACAATCAAGTGGTATCATAAAAATCAAATTTAAATTTTCAATTATTTATTTGATTATTTATATATGGAAAATTGTGGTTATATTTTCATTTCATGTTATTCATTCTTTAATATTATTTAAATTAACATGCTTCAACATATTTATCATGATTCATTTGGTGTTTCATTTTCTTAAATCTTTAAGAACATATAAGGAATGATCATAGATGACATCAAGAAACAACCAATTTTTTTCCGGTAAGATAGGTTTACATGACATGTACTCAGAATTACATGTTTTGTACCCTAGTGCACTACATCTGGATGTGCTGAGGGATACATGGAACACCATGCATTAATTAAATGCAGTGTATTCCATGTGTTTACTATCCAATCTACCACACGGTTTTCAAATTAAACATCATGTATCAGTTTACAAATTGTGTAGTATATGCGGGTTAGTAGTGTAAATCGCAAAATCTGTGTGGTCATTAAAACTGGTAAAAACCAGATAAGACTAACAACATAGAGAATTTATGATATAAAAGACATGTATGTGGTGTACATGGCAATTATTTTATCAATTATCGTGTATGAAACACGTGATAAAGACCAATTCATCCCAAACACACAAAAAGTGGAACAAATGATGTGTAGTTGGTATGTACATGCCATGTAGTCTGTTTGAGGTATATACTGTAGACCCAGGGGTGAACTCTAGATACACGAAAACCAAGATACATGGTGTTTAGATGGTTTGTATATTTCGTGTAGTCTCCCATTAAAAAGGATAATTAAAAAGTATACTAAATTGAAAATTTTCATCATTCAAACCTTATTTTATTGAATGGAGTACCTATGTGTGTTTGAAAATTTAATAATGGTTTTAAAGAATATTAAGTGCTCAAATAATTTATTGTAATTACTATTTCATTATTGGTTTTTTCATTTATTTTTCATGAATTCCATAAATGTGGGAATCTCTAATTAAGTTCATATGATCATTAATATGAAAGGGAATCAATTAATTAAATAATTAATTTATTATTACAAGTGTGTTCATCTTAATAATAAATAATAAATAAATTAATGAATGATAGTCAGTTACTTTTGCGTATTCATTACATGTATGACCATTCATGAGATTGACTAAGACTTGTGTCTGTGTTGGATGTTTTAATTTAATTTATTTGATGGGTTTTCAAAAATTTATTATTAAATTAAATATGATGTCATGTGATTCATCCCTCCCTCAATTTTTATATAGGACTTGTGTGTCCAAGGATATTTATTTAATCCCCTTTTAACAAATCCTTTGGTTATCCTCAGTTGTCTGTGAGTAATAAATACATATAAATAATGGAGTATCCCAAGGGATGTGTAGTCAGTTCAAGATGGAACCATTATGATGCCAACTCATGTGATACATGGGTGGATAGGTGTAATATTCTAACGCATTCCAAGACTGGTAATATAAGTGATTTCCTCTAGGTTAATGGTTAATTTAATGTCCTACCATTAAATAAATCATTAGATAAATCTCATAAACAGGTAATTTATTTATTTATTATATATATATGTCTATGAAATAATTTTTTTATGGATGTAAGGTTGTGATCACATAAATAAATTAATTAATGTAAAAATACATAAATTAGAAAAATGAATTATGTGTAAATTTTTTATCCATTATGGCTAATTAATTAAGTAAAATCCACTTAATATTAACAAGACATGTAAAGGATAAAAGAAGATAAAAATTTATGCATAATTAATTAAAATCCCTCAATTAAATATTAAGTTGGACTTGGCCTTCTATTACTTGATTAGAAATGAAAGCCTTGAAACTAAGTGTTTGAAAACCCTCATTATGACACTTACTTTTATTATGGAGTTATTATAAAGGTTATTGGTTGAATTAATCATATTACATCAACATAAGTTTTCCAATCTAGACATGATGTAACTTGGAGGAAAGTATTGAGGAAACCCAAGTCATGATTTTAGGATAGGGGAGTGCACTCAACGGGTCAAGGAGTTGCAAGCTCACTTTTGGAAAAGAACATCCTACCTAAATACCATCAAGTAGCTTGACCAACCCTCCTTGGGGTAATGTGAAGGGGAATATAGATCCTTTCCACTAGAATTTTATATCAACTACACAATCCAAGTTCAATGGTGAAGGCTATTGGGACTTGATAATATAGTGGTAAATTTAATAAAAATTAATAAAAATTAATTTATTATTTATCACAAAATTTATAATCAGAAAAATTATTAATAATCTTCTCTTTTAATTATAAATTAAAATGGAAATCTCTTCATCTACATTATCCATATAATCAATATTAGAGAAAGATAGCCTCCTCACTGGTAGTAATTTCCATGAGTGGTTTAGACACCTTCGGGTTGTGCTACAACATGAACAGAAATATCACATTCTATAATCATTAATGCCTAATATTCCTGCTAAATAGGTGAGGGATAAAGATTTCCTGGTCTATGAATAACGTCTAAGTGACCCGGTCAATGTTCAATGTTTGATTCTTTCATCTATGTCTCATGAATTCATGAATTATCATGAAAACATGGATCGTATAACATGCTTCAACACCTCTATGGTCGTTAGTAAGAGAGAGTTAGATAGAAATGGTTGGATATATCCAAGGCACTCTTTTAGAGTAATATTAGAGAGGGTTCCCTGACTAGGACTCATTTATTCAATGTCATTGGCTACATTGAGCATCTAGAGGTTCTAGGGTTTAAACTCCCTAAATAAATGAGCATCAATCTCATTCCAGAATCACTCCCTCGGTTCTTCTCTAACATCATTGTAAATTTTAATATGAAAAATATTGAGAAGTCTTTTCTACATCTTCTTACTCTCCTTCTCCATGTAGATAATGATATAAAATGAGAAAAAAATTCCACCCTTATAGTGAAAAAATGGAAAGGGTAAGCGATGAGATTTAATAATAAGGATTCCTCATTCCCTTCTAAGAATAATAATATCAAGGGGCAAGCAAGGGGATAGGATGTTATCTATTTCACATTTTTTCAGAAGGGCCATTGAAAAAAAAACTACAACTGGGAAAATAAACAAAGGGAATATTCAGGTTCAATTTTTATCAAGTTCAATTTTTTTATTTTTTCAAATTAGGTATTAAATACATATTTTAGTGAAAACATGTGTATTAAAATATAGGAACCAAGTATATTCATAAAGATTAACTGAGGGGAGGTATATCTACGAGAAACCAACAGAGCTAAACTTGTTGTTGTAGCTATCGGTGACTACCACCTCACATTTCCAATGAGATTATCATGGTTTTAAAGGGTTATTATTATGTGTCTTCGGTTACCCAACACATTATATGAGTATCCATGATAGATACACATGGTTTTATTATCAAACATGGAAATAAATGTTTTTTATTTTATAAAGATAGTATTTTATATGGTAGGGTACAATTAAATAATGATCTTTATGTGTTGGACTAAACAAACCAATTAATGGAAACCCATAACAAAATAACCTCGCATAAATCATACCAAACCCATCTTTGGAAACACTGACTAGGTCACGTAAATGAAAAATGCTTGACTGAACTGCATCAATATAGATATTTATATTCTTTTAAACTAAAACCACATGGTTCATTCCATACATTTTTACAAGGTAAAATGATCAAATCCTCATTTAGTGGTGATGGTTAAATGGATAGAGATTCATGAATTAGTTCATATTGATGTGTGTAGTCCATTTCCTATTTAAGAAAGGGGTGGGTACCCATACTTCATAACATTTAATAATGATTTTAGTAGATATGGATATGTCTACTTAATGAGGTATAAGTAAGAATATTTTGATAAATTCAAGGAAAACAATAATAAATTTGAGAACCAATATGATAAGAAGATTAATAAAATACACTCATACCATAGTGGAGAATATCTTAAACAATAATTCATTGATTATTAAAGGGATTTCGGGATACTATCTTAACTAAATCCTCTTTATACGCCTCAGTGAAATGGTTTAAAAAAAAGGTGGAACCACACCTTGTTGAACTTGGTGAGATCAATGATGAGTCATGTGATCCTTCGATTATCCTATTGGGGATACACATTACAAACAATAACAAAAATACTAAACAAAGTTCCAACTAATGTGCAAAACGGTATACCATACCAATTATGGAATGAAAACAAACATGTGTTGTTATAATTACATGTATAGGGTTGTGAAGCATTAGTTAAGGCCTCTTCAAGTAACAAAATTTCATCTCGAGGCCCAAAGTGTGCCTTTATAGGATATATCAAGGAAATAAGGAGATATTACCTATACAAACCCTTGGAAATAAGGTTATAGTGGCAAGAAATTCCACATTACTTGAGAGGGAGAACATATTTTATAAGAGGTAGTGGGAGAAAGATAGACTTCAAATAATTCAAGTCTCAAGGTACATAATTGTTACTACAGGAACATATTCCAAAAATCCTCATGGAAGAAGAAACTATTTCAAAGACACAAGCATTGCATAGGAGTACAGGAGAGGTTAGAGAACCAAAACATTATGGTTTTCTATTAAATGAGCATGTTGACTCATTATTATTTTAAAATTTTGATTATATAACCTATAAAGAAAATGTGGAATAGATTTTTCCAAGTGGAAAGAATCCATGAATTCTGAAATGGATTCCATGTACCAAAACTAAGTCTAGATTTTGGTAGATTCTCTAGTGGATGTAAATACCATTGGTTGAAAATGGGTATTCATGAAGAAACTATAAATGGAAGGAAAATTTAGTAACTATAAGTCATAAATGTTTTTAAATGGGTTTAAAAATCATTAATGCATTGAATATAATTAAACCTTTTCACCAGTTAAAATACTGAAATATATCAGGATTATACTTAGCATTGTGGTTTACCATGACTATGATATTTGGAATATAGATGTAAAAATAGCCTACTTAATAGGAACCTTCAGTAAGATGTCTATATGACACAACCCAAAGGGTTTTTGACTTCAAAGGATGCCAATAAGATGTTAAAATTGAAAATATCCATCTATATATTAAAGAAATCATCTTGGTCATGGAACATCATTTTTTATAAATCTGTAATGGAATTTGGTTTCATAAATAATGATTGTGATCCATGTGTCTACAAACGGTTTAATGGGAGTGTGGTTTTTCTCTTCATAGTATATGTTTATGACATATTACTCATTAAAAGAAAAGTAAAAGTCTTATAATCAATTAAGGAATTGTTGAATAAATGATTATCTATGAAGTACTTAGATGAGGAAGAATATATTATTGGGATCAAGATCTATCATGATAGATCCAAAAGTTTTCTCAGCCTAGGTCAAAGTAAATACATTTAAAAATACTAAAGAGATTAGATATGGAACAATTCAAGAGGGGACTATTTCCAGTGTCACATGGCATTCATCTTTCCAAGAAAATGTGTCCTCGGATACATGAGTAATGAAATAGAATGTAAAGGGTTCCATACACATCAATGATTGGTTCATTCATATATGTTATGTTATGTACTAGGCTAGATGTCTCCTATGAATTAAGTGCAGTTGGAAGATATCAAGTTGATCCAGGTGATTTTCCTTGGATTGTAGTCAAGACAATCCTTAAGTATCTGAGGAATACTAATGATATGTTATTAGTTTATGGAGAAGATGATGAACTAGTCATAAGAGGATATTAAGATGCTTGTTTCTAGATAGATAAAGATGACATGAAGCCATAAAAAAGATACATCTTCAGTTTTAGTGGAGGTGTTGTGAGCTGGAAGAGATCAAAGCAGTTTGTGGTCATAGATTATACAGCAGATTCTGAGTATATTGTGACTTCTAAGGTAGTTAAAGAGAAAGAATATATGTGAAACTTCATCCAAGAGATTAACATGGTACCTAGAAGTAAATATCATATCACACCCTATTGTTATAATATTTGAGTTATGGCTCTTGTAAAAGATACAAGGTCATGTAAGCGGACGAAGAAAATATTACAGAATTATCATCTCTTGAGAGATTTTTCTCAGAGAGGTGAGTTTATAGTGAGCAGAATTTTCATAGAAAAAAACATGGTGGACCCCTTGACTAAATCCTTGATTTAGTAGAAACATGATTATTATTTGAGGTTAAGTAAAATGAAAGTCATAGGTAGTTGGCTCTAGTCTAAGTGGGAGCTTTTTGGATTTAGTGTCCTAAGACCAAATGTTTGTAGTTTGATTACATGTATAATTGATGTATTGAATATTAATTAAAAATCTTATTAAATATTTTCTATTATTCTATATGGAATTAATGTAATAATATCCTAGAGTATTTTTCACATTAATAAGGTCATATAAATTCTCTGCTAATATGAGAACCTTAAAGTGCTATGCCAATATTCCTCATATATTTTTCTAGTTGGATAACATAATTTAATGGGAAAATGTTATTCAAATCATCATGTGTGAGTACTCATAAGAATATTAGGAATCCTCTCATGAATTTCACACTTGTTAATATCCAAGATGGGAGATTATGAGAATAGACCTTCCAGTATGAATTCTGCATGTTTTGGTGTCATTGAATATTTTTATCTATGGGTGTGTTTAATGGTTATTATACTTTAATATTATCATTAATGAATGTCATGACTCACATGCTTACATTTTTTGAAAAACAATTGTGATAATATATATTCGGGGTGAGGTAGGTAATTTTGGTTGTGTCACAATTGACATGTTATTAAAGGATAATCCAGAGAAATATTTTTCCCTTATATCTTTATAGAAGAAGATATATTGGACCTTTTATTTTAATAGAATCATCACCCTAAATTCCATTTCCATGGTGTAAAGACGTGTTTATTTTAAATATTCAAAGAAATGTGTATCAATCATATTAGTTGGTGACACAAATATGAAAACTTCTTTATGAGATATTATAAAAATGGATTATATTACAAAGTGATCATTCATGTGTGGTTTTCATCATTTTTACATTAAGTTCATTCTCTTGGGTTCCTTGACCTATTGCTATATAGTTATCCTATACTTTAAGCAAGCCCACCTAATGCCAATGAGAAAGAATACTAAATGGTCACACACTAAGTGTTTTCATTTATATCGATTCAATACTATTTGAATTTAATTAATGGAATAAATATTATTCTCAAGACTGAAATAATTTTATTCAAGTTTTATTAATCGCTTAAATTAAATAAATGTTTATTCACTAAATTGTGAATAAAATATATATATTTATTTTATTGAATATTTAATAAATATTTATTTACTATTTTGTAAATAAAATATTTATTTACGAGAATAAAATATTTTATTTGGGTATTCAATAAATTCTAGAGGACTTGGAAAAAACAAAGACCAAGTCTAGGGAAAAATATTAATTAACAAGTCGGTTAAATAATACTTGTTATTGCACAAGTTGGAACGAGACACAAAATAGTAATATTATTATTTTATTATGTCTCATGGGGTTTATTAAAGTTTATTATATTATTTAATGGATAGTATGTATTAAATAATTATTTTAACCGAAACCCTAGATCTATAAATATATGGTTATGTCTATTGTATAGAGTATTCATCAGTAAAATCGAAATAGAGAATTTTCATACACAAAAAATTCTATCTCAACTCCTCCTTATATTTCCCTCTCAAGAATGAGAAATTAAAGTGATATTTCTTCAAGACCAAATAATTAGTGATCAAGAATGAAAAATTCAAGACATTCAATTCTCTGTGCTAGCACCCGGAGATCGAGTGGAATTTCTTAGAGATTATAGGATCATGTATGGATCACCTCTAGAGGGATTATATCCTTGGATCCTCACATCATGATCAAGGAAATCAGAAAGGGTCCTTTTGTATGATCAATAATCATCAATTAAGAAATGTCATACGCCAAGGTAATTTATTTCTTCCAAAATAAAAGAAATTAATTATAAATTTAGCATGCAAGATCTACGCTCTTGGTTTCAAGCATATAAATATTAAAAGAAATTTTAATATATCACACACCACTATATTCTTTCCATACACCCGGAACTATCACCTATCAAAATATATTGTGATAATTATGCAATAATGGATCTTACAAAGCATCCAAGGTCACATCAGAGGATGAAGCACATACATCAGAATTATCATCTCTTAAAGGATTTTTATTGGAGAGTTGACGTGATAATGATCAAAGTTTCCATGGAATAAAATGAGGAATACCCATTGACTAAAGACATAACTTAGTGGAAAAAATATCTTTATGTAAGAGATAGTGGAGTTTAATTTGTTAGAAATAAGCTCTTCCAAGTGGTATTTTGTTCGAGTTCATATCTGTAACGTCCTAGATCTGGGTGAAACCCAAAGGTGCCCTGTACCCAGTTGGTCACATGTCCTTAAGAGCATTTCCCCAAAATCCAAAGGCTGATGACTAGAAGTTATGCCCTTGGGTGTGATAGTGGGGAAACTATTCCCTCATTGGTAGAGCAACACAGTGGAAACAAATAGTAAATAGTAGTGAAAGCAGTAATACCATACAAAAAAGTAAACAGCAGAAGACTGATAGTATAAACAGCTGCAGCATATATATATCAATAATGATTTATGACTCAAGTATCTAGGAAAGTATCCAAACAAATAAAAATTCTATAAATACAACACTAAAACCAAAGTACTGAAAATAGTAAATAACTCCAACAGCATCGCAATCCTAAGCTTAGTCTCATGCTCTCCTGCTCCAATAGAAATCAAGTACCTAATGTAGAAGGGAACTTGCCCTTATCTATAGCTACAACCATATAATCTATTTGGGATAAAAAGCATGACCCAAATAGGGTGTGATAAGAATCCCAGTAGGCAACCACCAAAAGATTTTTACCTAAATGTCAGTGAATATATATAGCAGGAAATATGAAAAATGAAGCAATAAACAAGGAAGTACTCAAAAGTAAACAATCCTATAATTTCCAATTACATCCATTTAAATTTATTAAGTATTCAAACCATTGAATAATGAAATTCTGGGATCTATCCTAAGCCTTGTATCCCCTGTGTAGTAGAAAAACATATGTCTCAGAAGACTATCTAAACAAACTAGTAAGACTGAGTCCAAGATTAAGCTTTGTCTTGGAAGACTCATTGAAATCAATAAATCATTCACAAGAAAACCTATAGGAAATTGGATATCATCAATTCAATAAATACATAACGACCCTTTGGGAAACCTCACACAGTCTAGCACCTTCGGTCTCACAAAAACAAAGAATCTATCAGGAAGCACACACCATCAATTCCCCCTGTGGTCTTTTAACTATAAACTACAGACTTTCTGAGGAAGCACTCAATTTCCATTACCCTTGTGGTATCATAATGATATACTATAGACACTCTAATGGATAACTCACCATTAATCCCCCCCAATGGTCTCGCAATGTAAATATAACAGACACTCTGGGGAATCCCTCAATGTCAATTCGCCCTATGGTCTAACTACACCAGGTTCTCACAACCTTATGTAATACAATTGTACACAAACGATATCCAGAAGCCCAAATTAATCTCAACTACTGCAAGTCTAAGAAGCTACAATTCATAACACAGGAATTTAACAAGAAGCATCAAGCAATTGATTCCAACCAAACAATCAAGGCAAGGAAACATGGTCTGCCTCATGGGCAACCTGGACCAAACGGTCATAAACATTCAAACAAGGAAATGCACCCACATGGTATACCCTAAACATTAAATTTAGCATAATATATCAACAAAACCTTTAATCTATCAATCAATCTAAGGTTGATTATAATAGGATTAAATTATTTAACATAAAATCCCCGAATCATGGGTAACCGGTAATTAGGCATATATAAATCAAATACAAACTCCAAAAGGAAAAAAAACACATACCTCAGTGTTTTATGAAGAACACTCTTGAATATCAGCCCTTGAATCAGCCTAGAACATCATAGATCTACAAAAAGGTTAAAATCATTCAACCTTGGATAACTCAAGAGAGAGGAGAAATCGGGAAGAGAGTCTCTAGGGTAAGAGATAACTCACCCGTGGTAATACAACGCACCTGATGGAGTTTCAATCGGAGCTCATATAAAGGAATAGGATGATCTCAAAGTTCTTCAGCCGTACTTCGATCTCAGGTACAAAACACGAAGAGAAGAAGTGTTTTCTATAGATGAGACACGACCCCACTCTGACTCATCAATTAAAAAGAAAATTACATGGTGTTTTCATTTAATGTACGCGGTGTGTATTATCCTCAATCGGCCCCAACTTTAGAAGGTCTGCCAAATCACCCACACAGCCATGTACTTGGTCATTACACAGCTAGTACACGGTTATGCATGGAAACTAGGTACACAATGTTTACTCAAGAGTACATGGCGTTTACTTAGAAATTTTATCATTTATTCATTTTTCCTTAAAAAAATTTGAAATAAATATTCATATCTAAAATGAAGAACTGGGTTCATACAAACTTCCCCCTTAAAGAGATTCATACCCAAATTTCCCTTCCAAGGGTGGTGAAAAATAAACTTAGAAAACTATGGCCACTGCGATCGTAGGTCGGCCTCCCTCTCCCAAGTCTCGTCTTATACTCGCCCATGTCACCATAGCACCCATACCAAAGGAATAGAACAGCCACGAAGAACCTTCATACTATGATCCACAATCTGAATAGGGTTCTCCTCGAAGGATGTATCCACCTCTAACATAACCTCCTCTAGTTTAAAAACATGAGACGAGTCTGAAAAGTAACGTCGTAGCTGATAAATATGAAAGATGTCGTGCATATCCCAGTACCTTTGAGGTAAATACAATCAATAGACAATCGGACTGACTCTATCCAAAACCTCAAATGACCAAACGTATCTCTGTGAAAGATTTCCTTATCTCCTAATCCTTCTATATCCCAACCTTGGTGTGAAACACAAGAAAACCTGATCTCCGACCTCAAACTCCAGAGGTCATCTCCGTAGATCAGCATAAGATTTCTGGCGAGACTGTATAGTATCCATCCTCTTCTGAATCAACTTCACCTGCTCAATGGTCTACTGGACAAGACAAGGTCCTAGCATAGCTGCCTCTCCTAACTTTATCCAACATAGGGGTGATCATCATGGCCTATCGTACAAAGCCTCATAAGGTTCCATATAAATCGTCGCCTGAAAACTATTATTGTAGGTAAACTCCACTAGGGGTATATGTCTCTTCCAAGAACCCCTAAAATCTAGGACGCATGCTCGAATCATGTCCTCTAACACCTGAATCGTGTGCTCAGACTGGCCGTCTGTCTGGGGATGGTAAGCTATACTCAGAAGTACCTGTGTTCCCAAATCCCTCTATAGTTTATTCAAGACATGAGAAGTAAACTGGGCATCCCTTTCTAAAATTATAGAGTGTGTAACCCCATGAAACTGTACAATCTCTCATATGTACACCCTTACTAGCTCATCAACACTGAAGGTCTCCTTGATTGGTAAAAAGTTTGAAACCTTCGTGAGTCTATCAATGACAACCCAAACTGCATCATTCCCTCGAGGTGACATCAGTAAACCTGTCATGAAATCCATCACGACATCGTTACACTTCCACTAGAGAATGGGTAACTGTAGTAAAAGCTCTACTAGTTGATGATGGTCTATCTTCACCTGTTGAAAGGTGGAACATCTCATCATAAAACTAGCAATATATCTCTTTATACTTGGCCACCAATATAGACCGTGTAGATCTGGATACATCTTGGTGACACCAGGATGAACTTCCCAAACTGAGGAATGAAAATTTTTCAAGAGATCCTCGTGTATGTATGCCAATACCCATACACATCCATGAAAGTGAAAGATATAATCCTCACCTATATTCTATCCAGAAGTAGGGTCCTCACCTTACACACTCTCCTGTAGGACTAGGCCTTCGTAATCTGATAGTTACCTTATACGCACTTGCTCTATAAGGGTAGAGGTAATAGAAATAGAAGAAAGTAACATCATCCCCTGTTTTTCATGCACCTTCAAATTCATCTCAGAGAACAGAGCCATAAGCTACCACTCACTACTGGCCTCCTGAACTGCTTGTATTTGAGTCCTCCTGCTCAATGCATCAGCCATTGTGTTTCCTTTTCTAGGTGTGTAGGCAAGCTCAAAGTCAAAATACGGAAGGTACTCAACCCACCTTCGCTATCTCAAATTCAGATCATGCTGGGTAAATATATACTTGAGACTTTTGTGGTCAGTGAAAACCACAAAATAATCTCCCAAAAGATAATGTATCCAATAGCGCAAATCATGCACAACTTTAGCCAACTCGAGATCATGTGTAAGGTAGTTCTTCTCATGTGGCCTCAACTGCTGAGACCCATACACAATGACTCCTTCCCCTTAGATAAGCATTGTTCCCAGTCCGATACCTGACGCATCATAGTATATGATGTAACTCTTACCTGGATCCAGTAAAATTAGGATTTGTGCTGAAGTAAATCTTCTTTTTATCTCCTGAAAGGATGAATCGCAGGAATCTGTCCAGAAGTACATTGAACATTTCTTAGTCAGGCCCGTCAGTGGTGCTATTAATATTGAAAAGTTTTGTATAAAGCATCTTTAGTAACCATCCAGCCCTGAAAAACTCTGTACATCAAATATGTTCCTCGGTTGCTCTCAGGAAACTAATATTCTCACTTTCTCTGGGTTTACTGATACTCCTGTCTCTGAAATGACATGACCCAAGAAGTGAATTTTATCCATCAAAAAGTTGCATTTTTAGATCTTAGCATACAACTGATTCTCCCTTAGTGTACTCATTATGATCTCAATATGGGTTTCATGGTTGTGTTGAGTGTGAGAGTACACCAAGATATCGTCTATGAAGACTACCACAAAAGAATCCAAGTAAGTATGGAATACTCAGTTCATTAGTGCCATGAAAACTATTGGTGTGTTCGTGAGGATGAACGGAATAACTACGTACTCGTATATCCCATACCTACTCAAAAATTCCATTTGAGGTATATCTTATGGTCTAACGTGCAAGTGATAATAACTGAATATCAAGTCAATCTTCAGGAACACATGAGATCCTCAAATCTGATCAAATATATCATCAATCCTAGGAAAGGGATATCAGTTCTTGACTATCAACTAGCTCAGCTTCTGATAATCCATGCCAAGGCTAAGGGTACTATCCACCTTTTTTTCAAACAGGACAGGAAAAACCCAAGGAGAAGTACTGAGTTGGATGAAACCCTTTTCCTGAAACTCCTCTAACTTCTTCTTGAGATCCTATAACTCTGGTTTAGCCATCCTATGAGAAGTAATGGACACTAGTGTCACTCATGGCACAAGATAAATGGATAAATCTACCTCTCTATCCAAAGTTTAACCTTAAAATTTGTATAGAAAAAAATCCCTAAAATGATACACCATTGGAGGAAAGTACAACTTCAAATTCCAATGGTCATATAGATATAAACTAGAAATATGGATTATTATTCCTCTTAATCTAAGATTTTTGGTTCCATCTCTTCTTTTCTGAACATCCCATTCACCCTTGTGTAGAAAAGACCCACCCTCTGGTGATGTGAAACTCACCCTATGGTGATAGCAGTCAACAAAGGCCTGTAAAGAGACTAACCAGACCATTTTGAGAATAACATCAAATCCTGTCATCTCTAATATATAGAGGTCCCATAATAAGTGTTTCCCACCAACTTCAAGAGGGAACTCCTTGAACTGACATACACTAGTTTTTTTAATCCCCAACGGAGTGTCTAGCATCATAACATCTTCAAAAGTAAATCTATAGAGCCCAAAGATCTCCAAAATGTAAACTGATATAAAACTATGGGAAGCCCTGAGATCAAAAAGAGAAGAAGATAAAAGTGAGGCAACTAGAATCATACCTCTAACTATATAGGGTTTGGTATCCTGCTCTTTCTAGGTATGCTCCACTACAAAGGTATGACCTGTACCGCAGCCCTATGACCCTACCAGACTACCTTGATCTGATCCACCCTGTTGTCGCTAAAAGCCTAAATACTTTCTACCAAGACCATGGCCTCCTCCTCTGCCTGAACGGCTTGACAAACTCCAGTTCTGAGACTGATGAGAAACTGGTGGTCCTACTCTTCAATGTGGAGTCATGTCAGAACTACTATCACTAGATGTTGGTGAGAAAAACTGGAAAAACACTTAAGATAGACCATATTTCCAAAAGATCTACACTCGACTGGGTCTCTCAGGAACTGAGGTATCATATACCCACTCTTACCACACTGGTAGCATACCACATGGCTACCTGAAGGAATATACTGTCTACTTGGATCTCCACGCATAAACTCCTTCTGGTTCTTACTACTATCAGTTGAAGGAGTACCAACTTTGATGTTAAACCTCCCTGGATCACAGCTCCATATCCCTTAGATTACGATCAATGATCAGTGTTTGGTTAACTTTAGAAGATATATAAGTCAACCATAATATTTTCACATGGGATCAGATGTCATATCTGATACCATCCTCAAACTTCTGGGATAGAAATAACTCATCACCCCCCAAAATGGGTGTGAATCCACCACTAGAAAAATGATCTATAGCCACAAACATATATCCATGGTTTAATTGTTCCATGGCTATAGATTTAAATATAGTTACAATTATTTTAAAACCATGCCATTAGAATTGATAAACCTATGGCTAAACTAAGTCTCGTGGAAATAGTTCCTCAATTAGTTTAACTCTATCATGTCTCATCTCCCACCCACATATCTCCCTCATCGGGACTCATCCCCCACCCGCTAAACCTTTCTCCCTCACCCCCAACTGGACAATTCTCCCTCGGTCGATCCTCACCGAATTCTCCACTCGGTTCACCCCTCCCTCGTGTGATCCCTCCCATCCCCTTCTTCATGCGTTCGTCTCCTCCACCCCCTTCATTGCACATTCCTCCTCTAATTAGTGAATTGGTCGAACCGATACCTTCCATGAGTTGGATCTATGTGAGCGAGCCCCTACACTTTCTGAAAATATTTCTGTGGTTACTCTTTCGTGAAAGCTACTCAGGTGAGAGTGAAATCATTCCATGAACCCCCTGTTCATGCCATGAATTGAGCCTAATTTTATTTTTTACATAGGGTTAGTCTCATTTATTTGAAATCAGGGTGATTTGGGTTTAAAGGGTTTTGGATATTAGGAGAAGTTCATTTCTTGATGGTTTTACCTAACTTTTCCCCTCCTTTGATCCACCTTGAGAGGGGATCGATTTCTGGTATTATTTGATGATTATTTCAAGTGAGTTATTCCATCCCTTTCCTTTTTTTTGGTTTCCATCCATAGTATATAATTTTAAAATATTTATGCTGGGATTTATTGGAAATTCCCACTGAAGGATGGTGGAAATTGTCCCACATGATGGGGATTTTTCCTGGTGTAGATAAAGGTTGTCTTGAGATAAATTCTGTATGTTATTTCATGCTATTTCATCAAAGGTATGTCACCTGATGATTTTATTTATGGTTTTCATCTAAATTTACTGAAATCACCTATTAAATAGATACCATTTTTTTGGATTTTCCCATGACAGTATCAGGTGTATTCCATGGAACCTCCATGTGTGTTTGTTCATGGTTTTGGTGCATTAAACCAGCCCAGTGATTGATTAAGCATTTATGTATTTTTGTTTTAAATTATGAAATTAATTATAATCAATATAATTAATTTAATTGGATAAGATAATTAATTATAATTATGGAAACCTTCCCATATCACTTTCAAAGGCATCATAATAAATGATTCTCACTGGAAGGGGGTGAGGTCACTACAACTAGAACTAAGGGTCACATATATCTTTGTTAGTTTGAGGAAATACTTGGAATGATCAAAGTGGGATATTCAAGTAATGGGAGAGTAATATCCAAGCTCTTACACTACTATATCCACCTATTACCAATCTGAAACTTCTATAAATGGGTGAAAAGGGAAGGATCTTGATGATGGTGTTGTTCTGATCACTACTTTCAGAATTTTGAATTACTGTAGCCTGATTCCATTAGATTCAGTTCATATTTTGACATTCTAGGTTGGAGTTTCTAGTATTATTATAGATTTTTTTTCGAAAAAAATGTTGTAGAACTGAATCCTCGGACATTTTATGGTCCAGATACCAGTGATTCTGAAATGTAGTTGTCTTCTGAGATGTGATCCCCCTAACTCAATCCATATTCATAACCATTTCAAATATTTGAATGAAAATTTCGAGGGTGATAATGATCCTTAAGGGTGGAATATATCCATTCCTAGGTGATAAATGAAGCAGGTTGGTTCAAATATCTAAGAAAAACCAGATCTGAGTGATAAATAAGTAGATTATGAATTTTCTTTAGATTATGAGTGGGATCATCATGTGATAGTTCCATTTGGGTTTGCCTTATGGGATTGTAATAAAGACATATGTGAGTCATGGAATTATCCAGTCAGTAAAGGGAAAATAATAATTCATCGTAAGTATTATTCAAATTTATTGATTCCCTTGGCTACTAGATCTTCTGGTAAAACAAAGCAATATGTGGAAGATTTAAGGCCATTTATGTTGGCACCGGAAGTGATTGCAGATCTATAGATTAAATATAATTAGGAGCAAGAAAAATCTTATTATGATGATTTTGAGGAAGATCAATATGATAGAAAAAAAGATCAATATTAGATATAGGAATCTGAGATAGTTGATGGTGTTTTGAGGGCTACAAGAATGGGGAAAATGTGATGGAATGTGTGTCCAGGCCTGGAGGTCCATGACTCATGGGAGAATCACTATGTTATAGTAAAGATTAGTGTAATAATTACTTGATGGGAATGAATTGGTGAATGAGAATTCATTTTGTGGTTACATGCAGGGTCCATTGAAATGATAGAGTGAGGTGGTGAGCTGACCATTGAGAATGTTTCTATTTATGTGGATGATATCAAAGGAGGTGGTGATAGTAGGTCACTGGGGAATTTAGTTTAGGGTCACCCATATAGTTGGAAACTGACGTGTTCAATGTGAATATGATAGCGTTTGGTATCCCAAAGGAGTGTGTGTGTCTGGAGATGTCTCTGTGGTGTAAGACAAAACCAATGATAGATCTAGGTACCATTGTGCGATTGACCAGAGTTTGTCATTTATTAGAAATACTATGTCTTGAAGTAGTTGAATGTATAATGGGATAAAAACTATCTAGGTCAAAATTCATATCCCACGCCTGGGTTAATAAAAGTCAGAACTCATGTCTATCACTTAATGCAGTAAGTTTTGTTCTAGTTAATCTAGGTGTATACAATACTTGGTAGTATCTTGTAAATCAAGTGTGAATTGAAAATAATTTTTAGTCATTATGTTCATCATAGGAATAGTCGAGGTCTAGGTAGAATGATGTGAGTGCTATGAAGTAACAATAATGATACTATTATGTTGGGGATTATCAACCTGGTTTCATGTTAAATGACATCTCTTGTGGGAAGGGTCATGGTCTTGTATAAGAATGACCCTTGGATTATCTTGAAGACTCCATAAGTCCAACGTTCAGTAGACCTATGAATATCTAGTTCCATGATGAATGCCTCATTCTTGATTCAGATGTAGAACTGGATGGAGTCTATTTAATGGCTTTAAACTCCAGAGAAAATTTGTGCAAACTAAGAGCGGGGGCTATCTAGGGGGGAGGTGTGTGTCTAGGAAGGCAGGGTGCTGTGCTGGGTGGGGGGTTGTCCAAGGGGGATTGGATGGGGGATTTTCAGGGGAGGGGGGATGCAGGGGATAAATATTTAGAAAATGAGGGGTGGGGGTGGGGGCATGTCCAAGAAGGAGTGGGGGGTCTGTCCAAGATGGGGGAATTCCAAGAAGGGGGGTCTGTAGTGGGGGGTGTCCAGGGGGGTATCCAGGGGGATGCAGGGTGGAAGTATGTCTAGTAAGGAGGGGTATACACTGGGGGAGAGGTTGGGGGTCTGTCTAGGAAGGAGCGGGGGGTCTGTCTAGAAAGAGTGGGATTTCGCCAAGGAATCCTCTCGTTTCTGAAATGCAGAGGAAAATATTGATGATTCTGGGACTGACCCATTAAGGGGGAGGGGGATGTTCGGGGGGTATTCAGGGACGTGGGGTCTGTCATGGGGATTCAGGGTGGGCAGGGGTCTATAGTATGTGAGGGGGTCTATCCAGGAAGGATTGGGGGTGTTCAGGGAGGGGTCTGTCCAGGTGGGTGCATGGTGGGGGGACGAGGGGTATGTCCAGTAGGGTGTTCTATAGTGGGGGAGGGGTGGGTGGGGTGGTCTGTCCAGGAAGGAGTGGGGGGTCTTTCTGGAAGAGAATTCTTAGAACTTGTATCTTCTAACTGAATAGCTTGGGCTTCTTATTTCTAGAAGTTCCAATTTCTATCCATGTGCTGAAATAAATCTGGTATGGGTCCCCTTCCACAAAAACATATTTAGAGACATATATATAAGAAAATAAAATGGAAACTCGTAGTCTCCCAGTTGACAACTAGGTGTTTACCAAAGCCTCATTAAATTTCAATGGAATTTGGTTATCTTTTTTATGGTTATAGTCATAATAATTAGAAACCATTCCCTCCTCTTTTTTGATCAATGGAATGCATTATTGTGGAAAATTTTTTGAAAAAGATGTGAATCAATATGGGGGGTTCTTTAATGGAAGTTTCCTTGTTTGATTAAATTATTATATTGGGAATATTTGTTTTGAGAGTGATTAATCCTTTAGTTTTCAGGTCTGTTATTTGTATTAATAGTTGTAGCATATGATGACTGATCTATTGGTTTATTGGTTGGATATGGTTCTATTGTGATTAGTGGGTTCATGTTTTTGGGAATGTAAATGATAGGTGGTAGAGTTTTGTTTTTTTTTTGTCTCTAGTAAATATAAAGAGCAAAAAAATGCACAGGCCTAAACACATGTCCAGGGGGCTGTCCAGGGGGTGCAGGGTGGGGGGGTAGGTCCAGTGGGGGGTCTGTAGTGGGGGGGTGGGGGTCTGTCCAGGGTGGGGGTCTGTCTAGAAGGAGTGGGGGGGAGTCTGTCCAGAGTGTAAGGGGGGCTGTAGGGGGATAAAGATTCAGAAAATGAGGTAATAAGGCCAGTAAATGGTATTTCACCAAGGAATCCTCTCATTTATGAAATGCAGAGGAAAATATTGATGATTCTGGGAATGACCCATTAAAATAGCTGTTATATCCCCACTACACAATCTAACAAGTTATCTTCCTAGTTTTTCACCCCCATAGATTTCCTATATACCATATTTTAGATGGAGTGGGAAACATGGAAGAATTTTTTGCCTATTGATGGGATCTGAAGTTTTATTTAGGATAAAGAAATCATTATGAATGGGTATTGAAAACCTTCCACCCCATATAGAATTTATTACATGAAGCATCCTGATATTGTGTAAGCTTACATGTTGTACTTGAAAACACCTACATTTATAGTTTTAAATATATGAACTCCCTCACATGGCCAAGCTCTATCACCGCTCTTCATCCACCACATCTCATTGTCAAAAAATATAATATATATATATATATATTATAGCATCCCGCCTTTTATTAAATAACATTTCATTACATTTTACAAATAGAGGATCTTTAAAGTCCAGTGTCTTTGAAATCAGGAACATAAAACATGATAAAAACATAAAACATTCTTCTAAACCACTCGTAAGGCTTCTTCATTGTTCATACTAAGTTCATTATAGCATCTCATAACCTGGGAGCATACATCAAAGGAAAGGGTGAGTAGAAGTCCCAGTAAGGGAAACAAGAGAAACATTTTACATGTGAACTTGAGATACATCAATAAAGTCATGATAAATAATTTTAAGGCATGAGAAAGAGATCATGAGGCATATCATAATAAAAATAACATGTTTCATAACTTGAATATGTGGCTACAAAATTTAACTTAGACAATCATTTTTTTATCACCAAGGTTCATCCCCAAGGTTTCATTAAAAAATTTCCAAGGTTATTCACCAAGGTATCGTTAAAATGGTCATCTCTAGAGATTAAGTCTTTACCCAATGCATTAGAGCGCTATCCGGTCGCACCTATAATTTGTCTTTATTATCATGTGGCCCACATATATCATCATAAAAAATTTCATAAATAACCCATATAGAATAAAATAAATTGGTTTCATTTCATAATCATAACGTTTTAAAAACTGCTTTAAAGACATGATCTTTATGTCAATTTAAACCCACGGAAATGGAAAGAGGGTTTCATGTATGTAACTCCTAGAATTTAAAATAGAAAATTTTGGTATATATGTGAATACCGTTGTAGAATAAATAGTTTTGAGTATTCACTTAATAAAATAAAATAATTTTAGAAAAAGAGAAAGACATTTTGAAACAAAAATTCGGCAGCATAACGGTTGTGTTGCAGGGTTTTAGAAAATATTGAAAAGAGAGGGGACATGGGTCACCCGCTCATAAATGATCCATAAATTAGTATATGGATAGAATATAAAGGATATAAGAAAATTATAATGAAATTTTAAGTACATACCATATTAAATGAAAAACTTGAAAGGAAGACAAAAATAAGATTTCTCTTATGAAAATTTGGCAACCTAACGGCGTCAC
Source organism: Viscum album (assembly GCA_963277665.1). Lineage (NCBI taxonomy): Eukaryota > Viridiplantae > Streptophyta > Magnoliopsida > Santalales > Viscaceae > Viscum > Viscum album. The sequence goes on along the minus strand of OY728147.1, from coordinate 389,321,728 downwards.
TTAAAACTTCAAAAAATGAATTGATGAGATAAAATATGGTCTCTCCTCATATGAACATAAATAATACAGTATGATGGATATAGATATCATACCCCAACATAAGAAAAAGGAACTCGAAATACTTGACATTAAAATAGAACTTTGAAAATGAGAAGGGTGAAAGAATCCCTTACAAAAATTCGGCAGCCTAACAGCGCCACTTAAACATTCATAAAATGAAATGATGAGAGAAAGAGGGGGTCTCTAATCATATTAAAATGAAAAATACAGTAATATGAATATAAAATAACACCCCCAACATAAGAACATGGGGCTTAAAAGAAATGACATAAACGAGAGTACTTGAAAAGAAAGAGAGAGGTAGAATCCCTTGCCTTGAAGAGTAACTTCAAAAGCTTGAAGGTTGGGACCCTGGGGAGGCTTGAGGGTGCCTTGGGAGGACTTCTTGGGAGGTAAGGAGACCAGAACTTCTTTGATGAGGATTTTGGAATGGAAAGGATGAGATAATGTCTTGGTATTTATAGGGAAAGTGAGGGGACAAGGCATTAATGGCCAACGGACACCTCATTGGTGGTATTGGAAAAACCATGGGCTTAACCATGGTATTTTCCCGTGGTATTGGCCACTTGGGACACCTCATACCTTATCTTACTATTCATAAGTCGACCAGAATTATTACATAATTATTACATCCTTAATGATGTCATTAAACACCCGAAACTCTAGACTAAAAATTCACTAGTCACCGAAAATTCAACTTTCTCAGAAAAAAAAACCAAAATTTCACCTAAACTAAATATAGATGCTCTGATTTCAAAAATGAACTCCATTTTATGAAAATAATTTTATAAATATTTTTAATTTAATTTTTAAATAAAAACACTATTCACTGAAAATTCAACTATTTCAGAAAAATCCCAAAAACTCACCTTAACCAAATATCGATGCTCTGATTTCAAAAATGAACTCCATTTTATGAAAATAATTTTCTAAATATTTTTAATTTAATTTTTAAATAAAAACACTATTCATACGAAAAAACTAATACTTAACCAATAATTTCCAAAACAGTTATTTACCTATTTTATTGAATCACATTACTTAATCAAGGTGCCTAAATTATATTAATACTTTCTTTAAGTGGGATTACTAATCCATTTGGTCACATTTCTAATCCTAAGAGTAAAATCACTATTCATAAATTACTATTCCTCAAAAATTAAGTTGATCTTATTAGACTCTAAATTTCATACTGAATACAACTGTAGAATACCATTTTTTGAAAATCATTACACATTTTTAATTATTTAAGGTTTACATAAATATTTTTAAAATATCCTTTTTTTCTAAAATTCATCAATAATATGCATACTATATTTATCCGGACATTTGAAAATTCACAAAATTAATCATAAGAAGAGATCACAAATTATATTTAAATCAAAGGATTACCTAAGGCAATTACGGTCTTGTTACATAACCCCTTATAACACCACCATAGGACCTAAGATTAAGGTGTGTTAGGGTGATAGAATCTTGGGGCGGCTCGACCAACATTTCCCGAGTAGTGATTTCTATCAGCTTGAACTTCTCATGAAGGCGATTTTGTTCCAGCTTCACAGGATGAAGTTCGGCTTGGGTATGGTCCAGATCAAATCCCAAAGGTGTTACCTCCTTCTCAAGTTCCGTCATATGGGCTTCGATCAGCCAGAGACTACTGGATGGGGCCATCGAATCTTCTTTCAATATTAATTAATCAAGATCACTTGTATTTATAGAAAATAATCACAACATTTAGTTTCCAATGGTCTTATTTTAATTATACTCATTTTATTAAATGAAATGTTTTTGTTGAGTATAAAATAAAATAACACACAAAGTTAGGAAACATAATTTATTCAAAATTTCAGGTTGTTACAATATTCCCCCCTTAAGAAATTGTGTCCTCACAATTTTAAAATTGGGCTTGGAAATTTTGTTGAAAGCCCCACATCGGAAAAGAGTCAGTAAAAATATTACTTTAAAAGAAATAAAGGTAAGTACAAAGGTCACCTGAGTTAACCCATACTAGTATTCCATGTAGGAAAACATGGATATGGAAGAGAAAAAAAAGGGTCAAGTTCTGATGGAGAGTGATAGAAAACATGATTAGGAGAAAATTAACCACAAGAATATCACAAACTTAATATGTGTTAAACGGTCTTTGATTACCCAGTAGTAAATGTAAACCAACAACGTTTTTTTTACGTTTCTTTTCATAATTTTGAGGAATTCATTTACTACATAGAATAAAAACATAAGGAAATATGTTTACCTTCAAGTAGAGTTTCATCCCTTAATAAGTTTCCACCAAGACTAATCTTTTCTCCAAACAATGAGCATTAAAAAAGACTTGGTCTCATCAGAATCACAAGAATCATCTTATAGAGAATCACATAATCCACAAAAGAATAACTATTTTTCCCTTGTATTTAGTCAGCAACTAAAACTAAAATAGTTAGTACGAGATCATGTAATCCCCAAAAAGGATAATCCTTTATAAAAAGAAATATGAATATTAATCTCCAAAATTCAACAAAAGTGCCCAAAGTTACAGAAAGACCATTCAATACACAACCATCCTTAAAATTCTTCAGAATAATCCAAACTAAGATTACAACCTAAAACTCAGAAGGATTTAACCACATAGTCTTCCTCGATAAATATTAACATTTATTTCTAAATAACATCGACTACTATTAAAGTATCATACTAAAGTGTAATTGACCTATTCATATATTCTCTATGATAGGTTCATCATTTTCCAGAAATAACCCAAATCACCATATGTCCACAATAAATACATAAATTCCTACAAAACAAATTCAACCATTCCTCCTCAATTTAAATCCTGTAGTATTTTGTTTCCCTTATGCATATAGTACTCTAAAAGAGAAAACATCATCCAAAATAATATTTATCATTTAATAAACAAATCATTTTTCTATAAAAAGGATATCAATTTGATAAAACATAAGTTTCCAAAATCAACTTATTCTTGATCCATAAAAATAGCAGGTGCATTAGTCATTCCAAAGGTCATAACAACAAACTCATAATGCCCATATCTTGATTGGAAGGTAGTTTTTGGAATATCATCATTATTCACCCTCAATTGATTATAACCATAACAAAGATCAATCTTAGATAAGAATTGAGTCCCATGATGTTGGTCAAATAAGTCATCAATTCTTGGAAGAGAGTATTTTTTTCTTCACTGTGATCCCATTCAGTTCTCTATAATCAATGCATATCTGCATCGATCCATCCTTCTTCTTCACAAAGAGAACTGGTGCTCCCCAATGAGACATACTTGGTGAGATAAACCCATTCTCCAAAAGATCTCGGAGTTGTTTCTTTAATTCCTCTAGCTCCAAACTATCCATCCCATAGGGGGTATTTGACATCGGATGAGATCCAGGTATGAGTTCAATGGTGAACTCTACCTCTCTTTCTGGGGAAGGTCCAGGTAACTCCTTAGGAAATATGTCAACTTATTCCTAGATGATGGGGAGATTTTCTATAAGAATAAATCCTTCGTGAGAAACTTATTTCATTTATGAATCTTTTAACTAAAAAGGATTTTATGTCTTAAAACTTCATGGTTAGACAAATTACATTTTTCTATAATTCCTTCATAAGGATTCATAAAAAGCTTCCGATTAACCAAACATATCCCCCGGGAGTGTCGTAACCAAGAGTGCAGCAAGGCCTGTTGTCGTGTACCAGTTCTCATTCAAGTATAGCTCAAAGAGGTGATTTCTTGTTTTACCCTTATGTACATCTGTGCCAGAGACACCTCTACCTGCTCGTATCCAGACAGGGATGTATTTTCTTGATAAACCACTTACTCAATACTCACCAAAATACCAGGAAGATTTCCTATATTCAAAATTTTGTATAGGGTTATTCCTAAAGTTTTCATATCCTAATTTACATAAATAACTAAACTATCCTTTTATACCAACTATAGCATCCCACATTTTTATTACATAACATTTCATTACATTTTACAAACAGAGGATCTTTAAAGTCTAGTGTCTTGGAAATCAGGAAAATAAAACATGAGAATAACATAAAACAATATTCTAAACCACTCTTAAGTGTTATTCATTTTTCATCCTAAGTTCATTATATAATCTCATAACCTGGGAGCATACATCAAAGGAAAGGGTGAGCAGAAGGCCCAGTAAGGGAAACAAGAGAAACATTTTACATGTGAACTTGAGATACATCAATAAAGTCATGAAAAATAATTTTAAGGCATGATAAAGATATCATGAGGAATATCATAATAAAAATAAATTTTTTCCTAAATTTAATATGTGGCGACAAAATTTTACTTAGACAATCATTTCTGTATCACCAAGGTCCATCCCCAAGGTGTCATTAAAAAAACTACCAAGGTTATTCACCAAGGTATCGTTAAAATGGTCATCTCTAGAGATTAAGTATTTACCCAATGCATTAGAGAGATATCAGGGTGCACCCTTAATTTGTATTTATTATCATGTGATACACATATATCATCATCAAACATTTCATAAATAACCCATATAGCATAAAATAAATGGGTTTCATTTCATAATCATAACGTTTTAAAAACTGCTTTAAAGACATGATCTTTATGTCACTTTAAACCCACGGAAATGGAAAGTGGGTTTCATGTATATAACTCCCAGAATTTAAAATAGAAAATTTTGGTATATATGTGAATACACCTGTAGAATAAATAGTTTTGAGTATTCACTTAATAAAATAAAAGAATTTTAGAAAAGGAGAGAGACATTTTGAGACGAAAATTCGACAGCATAACGGCTGTGTTGCAGGGTTTTAGAAAATATTGAAAAGAGAGGGGACATGGGTCAAAAACTAATAAATGATCCACAAAATAGTATAGGTATATAATAAAAATGATATAAGAACATGTTAATAAAATTTTAAGTACATACCATATGAAATGAAAAACTTGAAAGGAAGACAAAAATAAGATTTCTCTTATGAAAATTCAGAAGCCTAACGGTGTCACTTAAAACTTCAAAAAATGAATTGATGAGATAAAATAGGGTCTCTCCTCATATTAACATAAAGATTACAGTATTATGGATATAGATATCATACCCCAACATAAGAAAAAGGAACTCAAAAGACTTGACATTAAAATAGAACTTTGAAAATGAGAAGGGTGAAAGAATCCCTTACAAAAATTCGGCAGCCTAACGGTGCCACTTAAACATTCATAAAATGAAATGATGAGAGAAAGAGGGGGATCTCATCATATGAACATGAAAATGAAATTAATATGAATATAAAATAACACCCCCAACATAAGAACATGGGGATTAAAAGAAATGACATAAACAAGAGTACTTGAAAAGAAAGAGAGAGGTAGGATCCCTTACCTTGAAGAGTAACTTCAAAATCTTGAAAGTCGGGACCCTGGGGAGGCTTGAGGGCACCTTGGGAGGACTATTTGGGAGTTAAGGAGACCATAACTTCGTTGAGGAGGATTTTGGAATGGAAAGGATGAGAGAATTCCTTGGTATTTATAGGGAAAGTGAGGGGACAAGGCATTAATGGCCAAGGGACACCTCATTGGTGGTATTGGAAAAACCATGGGCTTTCCCATGGTATTTTCCCATGGTATTGGCCACTTGGGACACCTCATACCTTATATTACTATTCATAAGTTGACCAGAATTATTACATAATTATTACATCCTTAATGATTTCATTAAACACCCGAAACTCTAAACTAAAAATTCACTATTCACCGAAAATTCAACTTTCTCAGAAAAAATCCAAAATTTCACCTTAACCAAATATCGATGCTCTGATTTTAAAAATGAACTCAATTTTTTAAAAATATTTTTCTAAATATTTTTAATTTAATTTTTAAATAAAAACACTATTCACTGAAAACTCAACTGTTTCAGAAAAATCCCAAAAATTCAGCTTAACCAAATATCGAAGCTCTGATTTCAAAAATGAAGTCCATTTTTTGAAAATAATTTTCTAAATATTTTTAATTTAATTTTTAAATAAAAACACTATTCACCCAAAAAAACTAATACTTAACCAATAATTTTTAAAACAGTTATTTACCTATTTTATTGAATCACATTACTTAATGAAGGTGCCTAAATTATATTAATACTTTCTTTAAGTGATATTACTAATCCATTTGGTCACATTACTAATCATATGAGTAAAATCACTATTGATAAATTACTATTAATCAAAAATTAGGTTGTTCATATTAGACTCTAAATTTTATACTGAACACAACTGTAGAAGACCATTTTTTGAAAATCATTAAACATTTTTAATTATTTAAGGTTTACATAAATATTTTTACAATATCCTTTTTTCTAAAATTCGTCAATAATATGCATACTATATTTATCCGGACATTTGAAAATTCACAAAATTCATCATAAGAAGAGATCACAATTTTTATTTAAATCAAAGGATTACCCAAGGAAGTTACGGTCTTGTTATATAACCCCTTATAACACCAGCATAGGACCTAAGAGTAAGGTGTGCTAGGGTGATAGAATCTTGGGGCGTCTCGGCCAACATTGCCCGAGTAGTGATTTCTATCAGCTTGAACTTCTCGCTAAGGCGATTTCGTTCCAGCTTCACATTATGAAGTTCGGCTTGGGTTTGGTCCAGAGCAAATCCCAAAGGTGCTACCTCCTTTCCGAGTTCCGTTAGATGGGCTTCGATCGGCCCAAGACTACTGGATGGGGCCATCAAATCTTCTTTCTATATTAATTAATCAAGATCACTTGTATTTATAGAAAATAATCTCAACATTTAGTTTCCAATGGTCTTATTTTAATTATACTCATTTTATTAAATAAAATAGTTTTGTTTAGTATAAAATAAAATAACACACAAAGTTAGGAAACAAAATTTATTCAAAATTTAGGGTTGTTACATATATATATATCCATCAAATTTATTTTCTCACAACTTCAAACTCCTCAACAACAACCTTGTAAACATGTCTAACTCAAACTCACTTTAGGGTTGTCTATCAATCTCTCCATCTTTTCAACAAATCGGAGAGAGAAAATTCCTAACATTTTTTCAAAAAATACAACACAATCCAAGGGGTGTCAAACTGCATCACTAACCCCTCATATATTTTATGTTTCCTATCAATAGTGGTGCAACCTACTCCATTATGGAATACTCAATAGATATAGAATAATATTACTCCAACGCTTTTGTTGTGTATGTATTGAATGAAATTGGATTTGATTTGAACAAAAAAACTTTATTAACAATCATGTTATTCAGTATTGGGATTTACATATCAATCTGAATATTCTTTGTTCATTTTTTGTTATGGATTTATGTATCATTTATCATATACAGTTTACACATTGATAACATATATATAAGAATTTGTTATATCTCACTTTTTTCCTATTATTTACTTACAGATGGATACTTATGAGGAGGTCAATTCTGCCCACCACCATAGAAGGCAGTGAGTTCAACATCAGATTCAGGTAATCTTTCTTCTATTTTTATTTTTGGATCAATTTTAATTAGATTTTTGGTGATTTTTGGTTTTTCTATCTTTTTGCAGTGCATTTTGGATGTCATTGAGGATAGTGAAGCACCACATTACTGGGATATCCTCTCAACCTGTGAGCATGAGGCCTTATAAAAGTTCATCACAAGGCCTGGCTCCTTGGTTCAGTTTGGGCCAGGTTATGTTTGTTAAGTTATTTTTTATTGGGTATTTTTTTTGGTTTATTTCAATTTTAACAGGTTTATTTTTTTCTATTTGGGGCTATTTAGTTCAATTAAATTAAATTTAGATTCAATCAGGTATGTTTCATTAGTTTCATTTTTTTATTGCTCAATTACTCTTTTCTGAAGTCATTTTTGATTGGTTTGAGTCAGTTTGGTTACATTGTTTTCAGTTTGGTTCAATTTCAACTTTTTCAAAACCATTTGGTTTGGTTCCACTCTACTCAATTTGTCTTGATGATGTTTGATTTAGTTCTAGTCATATTAGCATGTTTTTTATTAGTGTTGTTCATTTGACTGGAATTTTTTGTATAATAGCCTTATATTAGCATGTTTTTGGTTTTTTCGATTCAATTGACTGGTGTCTAGGGTGGGTTGGGGGTGTATGGTGGGGGTCCTATCTGGGGGGTATGTCCAGGATGGGGTGTGTAAGGGGGGGTCTATCCAGGAATGGGGGGTTGTCCAGGAAGGGGGGAAGGGGGGCTTCAGGGGGAGTGGGGGTGGTGTTGTCTAGGGAAAGGGGGGTTGCAGGGGGAGTGGTGGTGGGGGGACGGGGTGTCCAGTGGGAGGGAGGGGGCTGCAGGGGAGTGGGGGTGTCCAGGGAAAGGGAGGGAGGGGGATGTAGGGGGAGTGGTGGGTGGGGAGGTGTCCAGGGGGAGGGGGCTATCCAGGGAAAGGGGAGAGGGGTTGTGGGGGTGGTGGGGGAGGGGTGTCTAGGGGGATGGGGAGGGGGTGTCCATGGGGAGGGAGGGGGCTGTAAGGGAGTGGGGGTGCTATACAGGGGGAGGGGTTTTCTAGGGAAAGGGGGGGTTGCAGGGGGAGGGAGGGGGCTGCAGGTGGAGTGGTGGGGTGGGGTTGTCCAGGGGTGGGGGAGGGGCTATAGGGGGAGTTGTGGGGGGGCTATCCAGGGAAAGGGAGGGGCTGTAGGGGGACGTTTAGGGGGGATGTGGGTGGAGTGGTGGGGGTTGTCTAAGGGGAGGGAGGGGATATCTAGGGTGAGGGGGTGTGCAGTGAGGAGGGGGCAGGGGGGGCTATTCGGGGGGTGGGAGGGGGTTGTCCAGGGGAAAGAAGGGGGATGCAAGTAGAGTGGTGGGGCTGTCTAGGGGGAGGGAGGGAGCTGTCCAGGGGGGTGTGCAGTGAGGAGGTGGCAGGGGGTGCAAGGTGCAGGGGGGTGTAAGGTGTAGGGGGTGCAAGGGGGAGGGAAGGGGAGGTGTGCAGAAGTAGGGGTGGGGGTGCTGGTAGTGTCCTCTCAACAGCCAGCACGTTGAACTGTGATGGTTTTTTTTATGAAATGGAAGGGCCTATGACCATGGTTTTAAACTATGGATAAAGCTCTATAGACATAGTTTGAACCATGGATATAGTCCTATAGCCACAATTTTATGAACCATGGTTGGTATTGGCATGGAAATAGGGAAGACCCTATAGCCACGGTTTGAAACTGTGTGTATAGCCCTATAGCCAGGGTTGGAGTCGTGGCTATAGGTCTATAACCACAATTGGAACTGTGGCTATAATGTTATATCCACGGTTTGAAACCATGGATATAGGATTTTCCCTATAGCCACGCTAATACCAGCCACGGTTTATGAAACCGTTTCTATAACCTATAGCCATAGTTTTTGGGCCTATAGCCATGGTTTAAAACTGTGGCTATAGAATAAATTTCTAGTAGTGATCACTGCAGATCTGTGAAGTGATAAGAATACTCCATGAATAAAATAGTCTCTATTCCAAACCCATGAAATCTCAGACTCGATTATCCCTCAAGGTCTTTGGGTAGAAAAAGTCATAAAAGGTCCACTGGAACTCATCCCAAGCCATAACCCATTGGTGTCCCACCTGTGATATCACATCCCACCATATCTTGAAAGAATCTCAAAGCATGTAGATTTCTAGATTCACCCTCCTATCAAGAGATGTCTCAAGATGTTCGAAGATAGATAGCATGTCTTCTAACCATGACTTTGTAGCCTGAGGTCCTCCATACTTAGAGAAAGTAGGAGGATGTTGCTGCTGAAAAACCCATGTCAACTCTGGAATAGATGAGGTTGAATGCGGTGCACCCTGATATGTCTTTATAAACCTCATGAAGCCTTCTCAGAACTATGCATCAGCACCTCTGTCTGGTAAAATAGTTGGTGCCAATACTAGCACAACAGGAGGATCTGTTGGTAGTCCTTGATCTACCATTTTCGGTGTCTGGTTGTTGCCCTGTATCTGGTGTACAACCAGAGGACATCTTAGTGGAATGAATCTACAAGGTCAAGCTCACACCTCAGTTCAAGTTTATCAAGGACTGAAACTTAGAACTGAAATAAAGGAACAGGGGAAGAAAAACAATAAAATTTTATAAAATAGGGGTACAGAGCATGTATAATCCCTACATAGTGTGTTCCCTTAAGCTTTTAACATGGGAATGAACCTCTACCAAAACTGGTCATGTAACACCCCTACACATGGTGTGTTCCTCCTATGACAAGGCATGTACTTGAATTTTCCCTCCTTCTGAAGCTCTTCTGCACAGCTAAATTCTCTCCTAGGGAAAACTACATGGTGTGTTCACCCTAAACATGGCTTGTACCACCTAAGTTCTAACCACCCATTTCATTAGTCACACGGTCGGAGACACGGTCAACTCTACATGGAATTTGAGAATGGAAAATAGCATGTACAACCTAAGTTTTTATCCACCAGTGTCATTAGTCACAAGGTTGGATACATGGCCTTTTCATTATGGCGTGTACTACCAGCACATGGTGTGTTCTACCCAAGTTTCCCAACCTCGTGTCTTTGTTCACATGGTCATCCACATAGTTAAATACTACACGACGTGTACATATAGTACACATTGTGTACTTAAGAAATGTTTTTTCTTCCATAATAGAAGAGCACATGGTGTGTGTTCGTAACACCACACACCATGTTGTCTGGATTTTTGGATAGTAGACATATGAAACTTCTCTGAAACCCTTAAAAACTTAAAACTTTTCCCAAGTAATGAAACATTCCAACCCGTTAGATCCCATACTCCCAAGATTCAATGTTTTTCATCTTTTTCACATTATAACTTGACAAAAATCAATTAAAGTTTAAACATGATCCACCAAATTCCAATCCAAGAGGTCCCATAACACTTCAAGGCCCAAAGTTTGGCGCCCATCCAAATGAAACTTTAAAATTCTAATACCCTATCAAAATAGTAGGTATTATATCACGACATCTATCACAATAGTATGAACATCTAGCACAACATCTATCCCAACAACATGCAATCAGTAATGCACCCTAAATAGCATGAAAATAATGAATGACATGTGATCTCTAAAAAGTTCCTATATGATGTATTAGATGGCATACCCTCATCTCATCAGGTTAAAATAGAAATAGAACCTCAATTATATCAATAATAATAGTACAAATCTTGTGTTTCACCCAATGGTGAAATCAAATCAACTGTAACAGTTGCAAAACCATAAAAAATTGCAATATCCAAGGTAATTTGATTTTTCCCTATACACGGGTTAGCTACTCCCAGGCACAGCTTATTACCAACTACCTATTCCTTTCTATAACTATCTATAGGCTCCAAACAATAAGACAAATTATAAGAGAAACTCTTTTGATACCACTTTGTAACATCTCAGATCCAGGTGCCGCCCAAAGGACCCCCGTTCCCGATTGGTCACATGGAATCAAGCGCATTTCCCCAAATACTAGAGGTTGTCGACTAGTAGTGAGGGCCTTGGGTGTGATATTGGGGAAACTATTCCCTCATTGGCAGAGCAACATAGCGGAAACAAATAGTAAACAGTAGCAGAAGCAGTAATACTATACAACAAAGTAAACAGCAGAAGACTGATAGTATAAACAGCTGCAGCATATATATATATATATATATATATCAATAATGATGCATGTCACAAGTATCTAAGAAAGTAGCCAAACAAATCACCATACTATAAATACAACACTAAAACCAAAGTACTGAAAATAGTAAATAACTCCAACAGTATCGCAAGCCTCTTCTTGGTCCCATTCTCTCCAACTCTAACATGAATCAAGTACCTCATATAGAAGGGATATTTCCCTTATCTAGAACTATAACCATATAATCTATTTGGGTCGAAAATCATAACCCAAATAGGGTGTGAAACAAATCCCAGTAGGCAACCACTAAAAGATTTCTGCCTAACTATCAGTGAATATATATTGGAGGCAATATGATAAATGAAGCAATAAACAAGGAAGTACTCAAAAGTAAACAATCCTACAGTTTCCAATTACATCCATTTATATTTATTAATTATTCAAACCATTGAATAATGAAATCCCAATATCTATCCTAAGCCTTATATCCCCTGTGTAAAGGAAAATAATATGTCTCAGAAGACTATATAAATAAACTAGTAAAACTGAGTCCAAGCTTGTGTTTTGTCTTGGCAGACTCATCGCAATCAATAAATCATTCACAAGCAACCCTCTGGGAAAGTTGTCACAGTCTAACCCCTCTATTTCAACATATCATAAATTCAATAAATAAATAACTACCCCATGGTAAATCTCACACAGTCTAACCTTTTTCATCTCACAAAAACAAAGACTCTAGGAGGAAGCACTCAGTGTCAATTCCCCTGTGGTCTTTTAATGATAAACTAAAGAATCTATAAGGAAGCACTCAACATCCATTCCCCCCTATGGTCTCATAACGGTATGTTATAAACACTTTGAGGGAGTATTCACCTTCAATCTCCCCTATGGTCTCGCAATATAAATATAACAGATACTCTGGGGAATCCCTCAGCGTCAATTCCCCCAATGGTCTAATTACACCAGGTTCGCACAGCCCTGTGTAATACAATCTTATAAAAATGATATCCATCTTCCCAAATTAATCTCAACTACTACAAGGCTAAGAAGCTAAAACACGTAATACAAGCATTTAACAAGCAGCATCAAGCAATCAATTCTAACCTAACAAGCAAGTCAAGGAAACAAGGTCGGCCTCATGGGAAACCTGTACCAAATGGTAAGAGAGGCTCTAGGGTAAGAGAGAACTCATTGGTGGGAATCCAACGCACCCGGTGGTGCCTCAATTTGAGCTCGGACGAAGTAATGGGAGTATCTTGAAGTTCTTTGGTCTTACATCGCTCTCTTGCTTGAAACACAGGGACAAGAAGTGCTTTCTAGAGATGAGACGCGACCCCTCTTTGACTCATCAATTAAAAATAAAAGTACACGGAGTGTTCATTTAATGTACACGCCATGTACTAGCCTCAACTGGCCCCCACTTTAGGCGGTCTTCTAAGTCACCCACATGGCCATGTACTTGGCCATTACATGGCTAGTACATGGTTATGCATGGAAACTACGTACATGGTGTCTAATCAAGAGTACACGGCGTGTACTTATAAAATATCTCATTTCTTCATTTTTCCTTAAAAACAACTCGAAATAAATATTCATACCTGAAATGAAGATCTGGGTTCTTATAGTATCCAAGAACCAACTATTTGTACTTGGGATTTCAAGTATATTCTAAGAATTTGATATTAATAAAACATCTTATTATATATTTTTCATTATTCTATATGACATTAATATATAATTTCCTAGAGTATCTGTTGCATTGAAAAGTTCATAGCAGTTCCCCGTCATAATGAGAACCTTAAAATGCCATGAAGATATTATTAAATATAGTTCTATGGCCAGATAAAATTATATAATGAGATACATCAAATGTTGATTGTCAAGTGTGTGTACTCATAAGAATATGATACTTCAACTCATTAATTTTTCACTTTTTAATCTCCAAGATGAGTGATTATGTGAACAGACTCACACAAGTAAGAATTCCACATGTTTATGTGTCATTGGATATTCCTGTTTGTGGTCATGTGTAATAATCCTTAGACTTTAAGATTATTATTAATGCATATCATGACTCATTAACTTTGATGTATTTTCATTAACCATGATCAGACAGTTTATAGAGAAGTTGGGTATGTTAGGTGAGTCATGAATGACACTTTAGAATTGAATATGTTGAGGAAGGATTTTTCCCTTCCATATTTATGGAATTTTATATCTCAGATCTTTGATTAATATGTAATTTTTTCATTAAATTCATTGTTCATGGTGTAACGATGAGTTTATTCTAGGTAATCAAAGAAAGACGCATCAAGAATATAGGTTGCTGAAATGAGTTTGCATGATGCTTGATTAGATACTGTGACAAAGGTATTATACTAAACACTGAGCATTTGTATGTTGTTCTCGTTGTTGGAACATATGTTCTTCCTCTACGGATTCCTTGACCCATTTCTAGATAGTAATTTTCATGACCCGACCCGGTGAGGTCTGACCCATGACTACACCCAGCCCACCTCTATTAGACTAGGGGCTGGAAACCAGTTCCAAGTAGGCATATCCCACAAATAGAAGGCAATAGACTAAAGTACCCACACACACACACACATATCCAAGCCCATACAATACTGACATGTAAAACAACTGAAATAATGTGTGCATAAATCTAATATCCCATAAGAAAATATGATAGTAAAGTATTGAAAGTGGAAAAAAGGGCCAAAAAAAAGCCCAACCAAAAACATTAAAGAGTCTAACCTACTCTAAAGGTGAGACTAAGTAAAATGAAAGCTCCTGATAAAACTTCTTCATCTGAAAATATTTGTGTATTCTCCACATGCACCATGTCCTCCCATGACACCATAAAAAGGTTCATCACCTGCATAAGACACAACATGTGCGGACAAACCCCGTGTAGGGGTGAGTATACAATACTCAGTAGAAAACATTTAAAGCACTAAAAATGAACCACCTAGTCATCTTAATAAATGATATAACAATAAATTTATAACAGAAACACCCATATATACTTAGGAAAGAAACCACACCACCAGACGGTCATAACCAACTATCAACCATGGAACTATGCTTGAAGTAATTCTCTTTATAGGATAATTTACTCCATGAGCCATGTTATCATTGGAGACACTAGAAAAAAAGTTCTAGATCATTGTTACCCTCCTACAAAAGCTCACTATTCTAGGAACACCCCAATGCACAGATAGGGGGTCATGCCCAAAACTGATGGGGGATACCACGAACCCAATCTGGATCAACTTGATACATAGGGGATCATATGTCAATGATACCACCAACCCTAATAATACATCCTAATAGATTTAGGATAAATGACCTAATTAGGGAGGTCACACTGATTCCAAAAAACCCAACCTAGGGAACAAAGGATGATATATCATCGCACTCTAGTTTCAGTGAGGGACACCGTAACTCTATCTGAAACTCAACCTCTAAAGGGGACCACAATCCTATGATGTGGATGTAATGTTTCACTTCATCCTTGATGGAATCGACCAAGGGAATACACTCAACCTAGAATAGTCCAAAATGATGAAATAAAGAGCTAAAAACACTCTTGAAGGGGGTACACAAAGTGAACAAGGGGGTACACGGCATGTCCAGCTATCCCCATGTATGACCATGTGGAAGAGGCTCGCACATCATGTAAGTATCTATATAAATGGTGTGTAGAAGCATTACATGGAATGTAGAGACAAATGGTACCCTACCCATGTTTCTTTTTTCTGTCTGTATATGGTGGTAGTGTTCATGTACCATCCTAGGTACACCAAGTTGTGTTTGTGTCAAAGTACAAGACGTGCCACTTTGATTTATACTTTTTCCTGTACATGTGTACTTCTTGAAGTACATGCCAAGCCTCGTGGAATGGGGACACATGGTGGGTGACAAGGTCACATGATTTTTGATATTTACCTTTGGCTGAAACCCAATCACTACTTCCATGGGGACACGCAGTGTGTAACCTAGAATAGATGTTATTTTTCTCATGATTTTCATATCCGCTCTCACACCATTTTGTGCTTCCCTAGAGCTTCCACCCTTGAAAAAACCTATGTATTAGGGTTTTTTTGGGCCTCTAGTTTCTAGATCTCAAGATTTCAGGCTCCAAATATTCTCAGAAGATGATTAATCGAGAAAAACTATCATCTTCCATAAAAACTGGGAAGAACAGAAACCAAAAATCCATTTATTCTGCTCCTGATCATCCACCATGGTCATCGCACCTCAACCACACCATAAATAATGAAATACACCCTTGGTATCAATCCTTTATTCTAATTTATGTTCATGAAACAATCAAATATTGGGTATTTCATTGAAACATGGGTCATAAGAAAACGCTTGTGATGAACATGTGAAGAACGGGGGAAGAAATCCAAAATCTACAAAATGTGAGGAACAAACCTCATTCTTTATTAAATTGGAATAAATCCTTTGTCATAGAATAAGGAAAATAAATAGGAATAAATCAACAAACAAATAAAAAATTCCATCAACTTATATCTACCAATGATGTGCGTATCAATTATGTTCATGGAATTGATCCACATTTATCCAGGATTAAGAAGCAAGACAGAAGTCACAAATAAAAAATCCTACCTGTAGTTTGGATCAATAATTGAAAAAGAAAGGTTTCATTTCCATTGTTAAAGAGATCCACAAACTCTATTGGTACAACGATCCACAATTTGATCTCGATCCTTCGATGTTCGCCAAGAAATCTCTCTAATGGTTGTCTGAAATCTTCATTGTTTAAGCAGACAACCCTAAGGAATTTCTATAATTGTATAATTAAAGGATAAATCATATCTCTATTTCAAAATAAACAAAATAAATTATTTATTTATTTTATTTTACTCATTTATGTCTATGATGAATTTTTCACAAATGGCCTGCACTGACAAAGGATATGTCATACCTAGGGTAAAACCAATGTTCTGAACTCAATGGTTCCCTAGGATTTTTGATACGGGCCACCATTCGGGATTTATGAAACATTTTTTAGTAAAATTAACATGAGTGTTATTTAATATATTTAATATATTTCAAACATTTATTCTGAGAACACTGGGCCTTAGAATCACACACCATCTCAGTGCCTGGTGTCAAAAATAAGCCATATAATATCCAAAAATACCACACGGAAAATACAAATCATTAAATTCTATAAACCTTAATGATTTTTTTCCCAAAAATAGAAAAACCTACACAAAAATATGGGGGTACTAGGATTTCATCTAGGTATCCCACTCCCAAATTCTCTTATGAAGATTGTCATTTTTTCAATGGACACACACAAGGGGAATCGAACACCCATGAACGATTCTTTCACAATGATCCTCAATCTCCAGTGGGTACTCTATAAAGGTAGATCCATTTGTGATGTCCTACTCACCCCGGTTGATAACATGTGATAGGTTATGAACGTACCTAATCAACTGCAACATATGGAATACGTCGTGTACCCGGTCCAACTAAGGTATTACAGCTAAGTGGCATGCCACCTTGCCAACTCTACATAGTATCTGGAAGGGACTAATGAATCTCATGGATAACTTGCCACCAGGTCCAAATATCATTAATCCACATCGAGGTGAGACTCTCAAGAACACAAGGTCTCCCTCCTTGAACTCTAGAGATCTTCATCATTGGTCCACATAAGACTTTTTATGGATCTATGTAGTCCTCATCTACTCCTGGATGATTTTTACCTTCTATTTAGTAGCTCGTGCCAATTTTAGGCCCATGAGAGCTGAATTGCCTGGATCAGTCCAACGAAGTTGCGACCTACAGGTTCTCCTATAAAAAGGCTCAAACAATGTCATACCAATGGTGGAATGGTGGGTTTTTCATACACAAACTCTAACAAGGGTAATTGATCCTCCCAACTATGGAAAAAGTCCAACATGAAATCCCGCAGAATGTCCTCCAAGACCTAAATGGTTCACTCTGTCTGAACATCAGTTTGAGGGTGAAACACTATGCTCAAGCATAATTGACTCCCAAAGGCCTCTTGTAATCCTCTTAATAGCCTATATGTGAATTGAGAATCACTTTAATAGATAATCATTGAGGGAACTCCATGGATTTGGACTATTACCTACACGTAGGGGCATCCCAAACTTTCTACTAAACTCTTATCTCAAATATCTAGGAAGTGGGATGAATTAGTGAGTTGGTTTATGATTACCTAGATGGAATCATGTCACCTAGACAGACATGGTAATTCCATCACAAATTCTATGGATATCTCATCCCACTTCCACACTGTCACCTCAATTGGTTGGGTTAAACCCACTGGAACCTGGTCCTATGCCTTCACCTGCTGACAAGTGAGGAAATGAGAGACAAACTATGTAACTCGTTTCTTTATTTCTAGCCACCAAAATTGATGTCATAGGTCCTAGTACATCATTTCTAAACCTGTGTGTACTTCCCAAGGGGATGTATGAAACTCCCACAACACCTCCCCCTGCAATGTCAAAGGCACCATCGTCCATCCTGTGAAGAGGATAGTGTGATCCCCACCTTCAGAATATGCATCATGAGAATGTACAAAGGATATCTAAGTATGTAAGGTCTCACAGTCAGTATCTCCTCACTAGAAATCCCTAACACACTACAAAAAGTTGTGGGGTAACAACCATCTATTGAAGATATGAAACACTATCCTTGTCCATGAAGGACAACTAAAATGATGAAAACTACTCTAACACCTCATCCAACAACTGGGAACAAGATCTTATAGTGAGAGTGTCTTCCACTATATTATCCTTCTCAAGAGTATATATAATCTCAAATTCATAGTTTTGGAGGAACTCTAGACATCACCTCTATCTCAAGTTAATATCCTTCTGAGAGAAGATATTATTGATACTTTTGTGGTCAAAGTAAATTATAAACCTCTCACCCATCAAGTAATGTCGCAAAATATTAAAAGTAAAGACTATTTTTTCTAAATCAAGATCATGGGTCTCATAGTTCTTCTCATGTGATCTCAAATAGTGTGAACCAAAGACAATAACCACCTACCTCTGCATCAAAACACAACCATGTCTGGTCCTTAATTCATCACAGAACACTACGTACTCAACACCCTCCACTAGAAATCTCAAGATGGGAGCACTTTTCAACATATGAATCATATATTCATAGAACTTTTGGAACCTTTATTCTCACGGGAAAGGATTCAACTTCCTAGAAAAGGCTTTCAAGGGTTCTTCCACTCTGAAAAAGTTAGTTAAAAACCTCTAATAGCATCCTATCAACCCAATAAAACTATGCACCTCGGTAACACTCTTGGGTGGATCCCAAACAAGAACTACCTCAACCTTTTATAGTTCCACTACTACTCTAGCCTCTAAGATGATGTATCCTAGAAATTGTACCTATTGAATAAAAAACTTACAATTTGAGAGCTTCCTATAAATTCAATACTTTCAAAGTGCGTCCAAGACCATCCTCAAGTGTCTCACGTGCTCATCCTTAGATACAAAATACTCTAGGATGTTTTCTATGATGAATACCATGAATTGATCTAAGAAAGGATGAAATATTTATTTTATGAGTCTCATGAACACTATTTGGGACTTCATGCATAATTTCATCACCAAGTACTCATAGTGACTGTAGAAACATCTAGATTTTTTTTTAGTATGTCCTCATCTTGTACTCGCAGTTGCTGATAGCCTGATCTAAGTTCAATTTTCAAGAACCACCATGCCCCTATCAACTAATAAAATAGGTCATCAATCCTTGGTAGTGGATACTTATTCTTCATGGTCACTTGATTCAAGTACTGGTAATCCACACATAGAATGAATCTTCTACCTACCTTCTTAGCGGACAATACTAGGGATGATCCGGGAGAATACTAGGTCTCATAAATCCCTTCTCCTTCAAGTACTCCAAATGCACCCTTATCTCTCAAATCTCTACAGAATCCATATGATATTATGGGGATGATATCTATTCCATATCAGGATGAAAGTCGATGTGTAAGTCTATCTCTTGGTGGTAAGGTAAACCTTGTATGTCCTTGGATAATACATCCTCATACTCCGCCACCACCATAAGAAACTGATAGCCCAAATCATACACTTCTCCAAGAGTCATGATATCCAAATTGTGATTAATCAGTTTTACTCTCCAATTCCTAATCTCGTCATACTCTATCAAATTTTCCTTTTCACCCACAAAGGAAAACCTCATTCCATCACTGTGAAAACGCCCCATCCTCTGCCTAAAATTATCAATATGGGCATGAATTATTGATAGTCGATCCATACCAAATATGACTACATAAGGAATCATTAATGAAATAAATCTATCCCATAAAAAACTCTCACCTCCAAGCATCAGGTCACACTATTAGAACAAGTTCGCAATCGTTGAGTCACTGCATTTCGAAGTATCCAACTACAAGGGTCAAGCTAATGGCTCAACTGGAATCTCTATGTTTTGAACAAGAGAAGTTAAAAGGAAGGAAGGAATTTCACCTATGTCTCTAAATACTAAAACTAAAATATAAAAGAAACAAATCATACCTTGTATCATCCATGGAGAATCAGTGTCATAGGCCTCAATAGCTTACAGCTGGTCTCATCCATATCTACCATCTCCCTGAGCGTGGTTCAGAACACTTGGGGGTGGTGGTGGTAATAATTAGAACCTCAGACCAACTGCGAGTTCCCTATCAACCCCTCTTCTACATATTCTGTGTTGCAGACCACCCAACTCCTACCTCGATATTTTCTTTGGAAGTCCCGCAACCATCACATGATCATTTTTATGATAGGTTGGAAAATCATGAGTCAGATTTCCCCAACCATTGTAGGTGAAACATTGAATGTACCTTTGCAAATTTAATCCACCTTGAGATCCCTACACCATTGACCCTGAGTCTTAGGATCACCTCCTGAAGAATTATACACACTTGGATCCATGTGACTATTGTCAGTTGCTTGTTGCCAACGTCTCCGCAACTGGGTTCCCACTACTAGCTCCAACAACTGTTGTCGGTTCTGCTAGAAATTTCTCCACTACAAGGGCTCAATCAAGCACCCCATAATAGGTGGTAATATAAAGGCATACCACTGAATCCCTGAAGTCTTGGTGCAATACCTTCTCAAAGTTCCTACCTCTGAAGAACTGATCTTTCACTATATCCAATGAGTAATGTGAGAGATCAGTAAACCACATTGAGTACTCCTCCATGATCAAACTACCCTACTGTAGATATATAATCTTTTTTATTCTTACTTATCATAAGTTGTCTACATATAACTCCACCCAAAAGAGATTCTCAAAGACTAATTATAATAGAGTTGTCTCATCATGTGATTGAGTCCCTAAACTCCACCATTGACCAATAGATCTCTGAAGAAGACTCGCTGTGTGGACCACCATCTGGTCTATCGGTGTCCTTATAAGGCAGAAAATGTGAGTGACTGCCTCTAGCTAGTCTTTATCCACCTAGGGGCCTTTCTCACCCAGAAACCTAGGGGTCAATGCCTTTGAAACTCACGTAATGCACTCATCTTGTATTCATCCTTAGCTAGTACTTCCAACCCTAGCTGCTACTCAACAGGTGCTGGTATAACCGATAAACTACCCAAAGGTTCTTTATCTAGTACAATACCATGTACTGATGCCTCTTCACTAGGCAGATAATCCTCATGATCATGCATTGGAATCCTGTATGGATTTCTTTATGGAGGCATCCTAAAATAAAATAAGATTTATTATAGTTTATAGAGTATATCTAGGGAGTTAACTCAAAAATTACATGGAAAACACAACCACTCTTATATGATGTATGTACCAAAAAAATTCCCTGCAACCAATGTCCACATGTACCGAGTCAAAAGATACGTTATTAGAATTGTGGTCTATAGATATGTCAGCTACTGCACCAACACTGGATTCCTTGTCCTGAAATCCAAACTCGAAACACTAAACACTATTTCCCCAAACCAATATCACTGACTCCAGTCCTAAGGTAGAATATAAAACCTTTGATACCACTCTATCATGACCTAACCCGCTAAGGTCCAACCGTGACTACCTTAAGCCTGCCTCTGATTGGCCAGGGGCTAGAGACCATCATTGAGTAGGCATATCCTACAAATGGGAAGCATTATACTAAAGTATCTACACACATGCACACATCTCTAGGACCACACAATGATTAAATGTAAAACAAATGAAAAAAATGCATGCATACATATAAGATCCCACAACATAGTATGATAGTAAAGTACTGAAAGTGAAAAAAAAAGCTAAATACAAGCCCAACCAAAAACTATAAAGACTACAACCTACTCCAAGGTAAATTACTAAGTCAAATTCAAGATCTCGGTAAAAAAACCTTGGTCTGACAAGCTTCTTCTTTGCTCCACCTACTCCTTATGCTCCTAGGACATCGTCAAAAGGGTCATCATCTACGTAAGACATGGCATGTGTGGGAAAATCTCATGTAGGGGTTAGTACAAAAATACTCAGTAGGTCACCCATAAAATACTAAACATGAAAAAACATGTATATTCAGATCAATACAAGATATATCAATTAATGTATAATAGAAACACCCATATATACTCAAGAAGGATACCATGCCACCTGGTAGTCATAACCAATTGTTAACCTCAAGATCCTACTTGAAGAAACACTTGTTACAGGAGAATCCACTCCACATGCCATGCTATCATTGGAGACACTCAATAAATATGTATAGATCATTGAGACCACCCAATAAATCTCACTAGTATAGGAAGACCTTGATTCACATATAGGGAGTCACACCCAAAACATATTGGGGACACCACGAACCCAATCTGGATCAACCTGCTATATAGGTGGTCATATGTCAATGATACCACCAACTCTACTGATATGGCCTTAAAGATAGAGGATAAATGTCCTCCTCGGGTAGGTCACATCAAATTCACAAACCCCACCTATGGAACAAAGGATGATAGAGGATTGCACCCCAGTCTCACAAATGAACACCATAACTTTATCTGAGACTCTTCCACTAAAGGGGATCACAATCCTTGTGATGTGAATGTAATTACAAACTACATCCTCTAGAGAATAGACCAAGGGAACACGTTGAACCTAGACTGGTCCAAACTAATGAAATGAAGATATACAAACACTCTTGAAGGGGGTACACAGTGTGTACTAGGGGGTACACGGTGTGTCTAGCTATCCCCATGCTTTCCCATGTGGAATACCCTCCCATGGAATGTAATAATCCATATACATAGATTGTAGAAGGAGTAAACGGCATGTAGAGACACACAATACCCTTCTTGTGTTTTCTAGTTGTGTTTGTGTATGGTGACCATGTCTGTGTACCAGCCTGTCTACACCAAGTTGTGTCTGTGTCAAAGTACATAGCATGACAATTGATTGTGTACATTTTCCCATGTTTGTGTACTTTCCAAAGTACATGAATATCCTTAAGAAAGGGTGTCACACACATGTGAAAAGGTCACATAACATGTGATATTTAACTTTAGCCAGAATTCTAGCAATGTAGCTAGGGGGCCACATGGTGTGTATCCTGAAATACATGTTGTGTTGCTCATGATTTCAGGATTTAATCATGTGTCATCTTGTACTTCTCTAGAGCCACCGAACTTGTCAGAACCTATGGATCGGGATTTTTTGAGGCCTATTATTTCCAAATATCAGGATTCTAGGATATGAATTATCTTGGAAGATGATCTGTCATGAAAAAAACAATACCTCTCATAAAAACCATGAAGAACTAGAACTGCAAATCCGTATGTTCTGGTCTTGATCATCCACTATCGTTGTTACACCTTGACCGCACCATTGATCACCAACTGCACCTAGGGTATCAATCTGTTTCACCAAAGAATGTTCATGAAAAAATTTAATACCGGGTATTTTATCAAAACACGGTCCAAAAGAAAACTCTAATGATGAACATGCAAAGAACTGGGGAAGAAATACAAAAGTCACAAAATGTGAATAAAAAACTAGATAGTTGTTCATTGGGCCTCAATATTTTGTCATAAAATAAGATAAATTAAGAGTAATAAATCAAAAAAATATATAATTCAAAACAAATTAAATATTTCGACAATGCACATATCAATTATATTCATGGAATTGATCTGAGTTTATCTAGGATTAAGAAATGGGATGTAAATCATAGAGAAAAACATCCTACCTGGAGTGTGGAATGATTGTTGATGAATAATGATTGATTTACCATAATTGATGATATTAATGGATTACATTGGATCAATGATCCACGATCCAATCCCAATCCTTCATCATTTTCCAAGAAATATCTCCAACCATTGTTTTAAATCTCCAAGGTTTGAGTGGACAACCCTAAGGAATTTTATAACTGTATACTTAAAGAAGAAATAAGTTATCTTTATAAAAAACAAAATAAATTAATTATTTTAATCATTTTATTAATTTATGTATGTGATGAATTTCTCATAAATGTCTCACGTCGACAAAGGTTATGTCACGTGTAGGGTAAAACCCATGTTATGAATTCAATGGTGTCATCATATTTCTGATTTGAATCCCTATTGTAAAGTTATAACAATTTTTCAGGAAAAATGCATGTGGATTATATTTAATATATTTACTATATTTTAATCATTTTTTCAAGTAAAACCGGGCCACCGAATCACATGTCGTCTCAGCGCTTGGTCTCAAAAATAACCCATATAATATCCAAAAATACCGCACAGAAAATCAGATTCATTATAGTAATCGTGAACTTTAGGAAAGCTTGCCTAATGCCACTAAGGAAGAGGCCTAGATATCCACACATAAAGTGTTTTCGTCAGTCTTAGTTAATTATTATTTATTTAACAATTGGAATAAATAATTTTCTCTAGATCAAGAAATAATATTTATTTGGTATCTATTAATTAATCACAAATATTAAATAAATATTTATTATTGATTTAATAGTATAATTACATTAATATTTATAATATGTATTTATCTATTTTTATTGGAAAGATAATAAATAATTTTTTATTCATTAATAAATAATTTTATTTAATTATGAAAATATTTATTAAATATTTGTTTTCCAGACTATGAATGGAATATTTATTTTAATTTGTTAAATGAATAATATTTATTAAACAATTATTAAATAATTTAATAAATAACTAGAATTTTGGAAGGATCGAGTTTCGGTTCTAATGATAAATGTTTATTTACCATATTATAAAATAAATATTTATCATTTCATGGGATAGAACATGCCATAAAGAAAAATAATAATTTTTTCATGGAATGGGGTCTCTTATGGGTTTAATATTTTATTAACAGCCCTTATGAAATTAATTAAATATTAAACCCTTATCCTAGGTATATAAATAGACCACTATTATATTCTAGAGAGGATTATTTATTTTCCATGATAAATTTATCTCAAGATCTATCTCCTCTATTCCTTTCAAGAATGAGAAGAACAAGAGAAAATTTCTTCAAGTCCATAGGAGCATGAAACAATGAAGATGAATAATTCAAGATGATCAATTGATTATGCTAACATCTGAAGTTTTATCGGAATTGTTCAGATATTAAAGGAGCACATGTGGATCACTACTATAGGGGATCAACTTTGGGTCCTCACTATGAAATGACACTACACCAATAAAGTTATAAAGATCAAAACCCTACATGAATAAAGATCTCAAGACCAAGGTATTCATTCTTCTTACACTTAAATAAGATTTAAAGTTAACATGAAAAGATATTCTCTTAGTTCTGGTGTTTTATTTTTCAATTTTATTTGGAAAAAAATCATTGGCCATGACGTTAATGTCTTGTAAATTTTGAATGATCCATTGAATCTGAAAAAAAAATTGAGTTGACCATAGGCCTAGCACACACTTAAACTATGCCCAAAACTAGTACTTTGTACAACATTTATAACTATGATCAATTACATAACAAATAAATTGTTCTTAAAATTAAACTGGAATAATTTTCTTTGAATAATAATTACATAGACATAAACAAATAATTAAATAAGGGTTTTTTTATGGTCTATCATAAATTTGATAGGGGTGCTTAATGAGTTGGACAGGGCCATAGTGGTTCGAAACGACATGGTTCGGGGAACAAAATGCACCATCCATTTTTTTGGTCCTAGGTACAGCATGAGCATGCAGTGGTAGGTGATATATTAAAATTTATTTTAATTATCATTTCCTAAAATCATGAGTAAGGATCTTGCACATCAAATTTATAATTTATTTATTTAATATATTAAAAAATGAATACCTAGGCTTAGGATATTTTTTCATTGATTAATGTTGATCATTTGAAAAATACCATTTCATATTTCCTTCATTACATTGTGGGGATCTACTGATAAAATCTCTCTGGTGGTGATCCATATGTGCTACTATAATCTTAAAGTAACATCGCTTGATCTCTGAGTGCTAGCGTGAATAATTGAATGTCTTTTTTTATTCATTCTTAATTATCTGTTATTCAATCTTGAAAAAATATATCTTGTGTTTCTTATTCTTGAGAGGGATAGAAAATGAGGAGTTGAGAGATAATACTTTCTGCACAACAATTCTCTATTTCGATGGAACGAATCGATACTTTACACAATAGGCATAACCATCTATTTAAAAAGCTAGGGTTTATGTTAAAATAATTATTTACTTCATACCTATATTAAATAAAATAATAACCTTTAATAAACCACATACCACATAATAAAAAGAATTAATACTATTTTTTATTGCAAGCAAACTTTTGTAATAAAAATTATTATTAAACTAACTTGTTAATTAATATTTGTCACAGAACTCGGTAATGGTCCATTAAAACTCTTATAGCCTTTATTTAATACCAGAATAAAATATTTTATTTTATTAAATAAATATTTTATTCACAAACCAGTAAATAAATATTTATTAAATATTCAATAAAATAAATAAATATATTTTACTCACAATCTGGTGAATAAATATTTATTTAATTTATGTGATTGATAAAACTTGCATAAAATTACTCCTCAGTCTTGAGAATAAAATTTATTCCATTAATTAAATTCAAATATAATTTAATCAAGATCAATGAAAACACATAGTGTGTGACCCTCTGGGATTCTTTCTCATTGGAATTAGGCAGGCTTTCCTAAAGTCCAAGATTACTATCTAGTAACATGTCAATGCACCCAAGATAATGAACTTAATGTCACAATGATGAAAACTACATATGAATGTTCACTGTGTAATATAAACCCTTTTTTATAATATCTCATTAATAAAGTTACACATCTGTGTCACCAACCTATATGTTTGATAGTTCTTTCTTTGACTATCTAGAATAAACACATCATTAAAATATGGCCTTGGAATTTAGGTTGATCATTCCATTATAATCAAAGGGTATAGATATATGCTTTTATAAAGATGGAAGGTTCAAATCCTTCCTTGACTAATCTATTAATGACTTGTCAATCATGACACACCTAATATTTCTTACCTCAACGTGAACATATATCATCACAGTTTTCATCGTAAAATTTAAGTTTTCTAGTAATGGCATGAATTTATGATAATTTAAAGTCTAAGTACCATTACACATGATCATAGATAGAAATATCTGATGACACCAAAACATTTATAATTCATACTAGTGGGTCTATTCTCATATTCTCCTATCTTAAAGATTACTAAAAGAGAAATCCATCATAGGAATACTCATATGATTAAAAATACTCACAACTAATGATCTAAATACTATGTGTCTTATCATAGTATGTTATCCAACTATGGAACTATATTAAGAATATTTTCATAGCACTTCATGGTTCTCATCATAGTAGGGAAGTATTATGACCTTATCAATGCAACAAATAATCTTGGACATTATTACATTAATAGCATGAATAATAATGAAAAATATGTAATAATATGTTTAATTAATATTCAATACATCGAATATACATGTAATCAAAGTACAAACTGTTGGTCCTAGGACACCAACTCTAATAAACTCCCACTTGGACTAGATTCAATTGTCTATGAATTTTAGTCTTCTAGAACTCACATGATGATCATATTTCTACTAATTCAATGATTTATTATAGGGGTTTTACATGTTGTCTTCCATGTAAATACAACTCACTGCAACCTCACCTCTCTGAGAAAAATCCCTCGAGAGATGATAATTCTAGTGTATGTGCTTCATCCGCTGATGTGACCTTGGCTCTTTTACAAAATCCATCATTGTAGTATTACCACAGTACAATATGATAGGATATTTACTATTAGGTTTCACATCAATATATTGGATGAATTTTTGTATTCATAGTGCTTCTTTACCTGCCTTAGAATCCGCAATATACTTGGAATATGTTATTGAATCTAAGACTATAGCCTTCTTTGAGATCTACTAGATCACATCACCTCCATTCAAAGTGAATATGTATCTTGTTTGTGACTTAATGTCATCTTGATTAGTTTGAAAACTAACATATATATATCCTCTTATAATTAGTGTTTCGTCTCCTCCAAAAACTAAGAACATATCCTTAGTATGCCTGAGATAATTAAGGATAGTCATTAATTCCATACAATGGTGGTCACCTATATCATCTTGATATCTTCCTAATAAACTTAATGTGAAGGAAACATATAGCCTAGTACATAACATAGCGTAAATTACTGATCAATTTTGTGATGCGTATGGAATCATTTTTATTCTATTTCTTTCCTCATGTGTCTAAGGACACGTTTTCCTTGAAATATGAATGTTATGGGTTGCTAGAAAAAATCCCCACTTGGATTATTCCATAATAAATCTCTTATGTATCATTTCAATATATTTATATTTACTTAGGCCCAAAAACTACTTGGATATATCATGATAAACCTTAATCCCAATAATATATGATGCCTCACCCAAGTCCTTTATATAGAAGCATTTATTTATTAATTCCTTAACAGACTAAAAGACTCATATATCACTTCAAATGAGTAATATGTCATCAACATATATTATTAAGAAAATGATCCACTAAACCATTTTTAGACACAAGGATCACACACAGTATTTATGAAACCAAATTTTGTTATGGCATCATCAAAAAGAATGTTCCATGAACGATATTCTTTCTTTAATCCATAAATTTATTTTTACAATTTCATATCTTATTGGTTTCCTTTGGAGTAACAAAACCTTTGGTTTGTGTCATATAGACATCTTCCTGAAGGTTCCCATTAAGGAAGGATATTTTGAAATCCATTTTCCAAACCTCATAGTCATGGTAAACTGTAATGGAAAGTAGAATTCGGATGGAATTCAGCATTGCAATTAGAAAAAAGGTTTCATCATAGTCAATGACTTGATGCTGTTTAAACCCTTTTACAATCATTCATGCCTTATAGGTACCCAATTTTCCTTTCATTACTAGTTTATTCTTAAATAACCATTATAAACCAGTAGGATTTACATCCATTGGAGGATCTACTAAAATCCATAATTGGTTTTGGTAAATGGAATCCATTTCAGAATTCATGGCTTCTTACCACTTGGAAACATATGTTCCACTTACTACTTCATTATAGGTTAAAGGATCATTATTATCTACTAATAATTAGTCACCACCCTCAATGACTAGAAAACCATAATTTTCTAGTTTTATAACCTCTCTAATACTCACAAGTAGTACTTGTGTCTTTGGAACAACTTCTTCTTCCATGGGTAATTTTTGAATTTTTTCTTGTACCAACTCTTATATACCTTGAGCCTTGACTTCATAAAAGTCTATCCCACTCCCACTATCTCTTTTAGATATGCACTTACTCTCAAGGAATATGGTGTGTCTTTCTAGTATAAACTTTTTTTAGAGTTTGTATAGGTAATATTTCCTTGTTTTCATGGGATATCCTATAAAGGTACACTTTGTGCCTTAGGGTGCATGTTTTTTACCTGAAGATACCTTAATAGATGCTTCACATCCCTATACATGTAAGTATAAAAACATGGGTTTCTTTCCATTCCATAATTCGTATGGTATACCATCTTTCGATTTAGTTGGAACTTGGTTTAGTATTTTTGTTTTTGTTTGTAACACATATCCCTAAAATGATAATGGAAGACTCACATGACTCATAATTTATCTCACCATGTATAACATGGTGTGGTTCCTCCTTTCACTTACCATTCCAATGAGGCTTACAAGAAAGATTGAGTTTAGATAGTATCTTTAACTCCCATAAATAATAAATGAATTATTGATTAAGATATTCTCTACCACGGTCTAAGAGGAATTTCTTAATATTCTTACCAAGATAGTTCTAAACTTCATTATTGTATTCCTTAACTTTATCAAAATAATCCAACTTATACCTCATTAAGTATAAATATCTATATCTACTAAAATCATTAATAAAAGTTATGAAGTATGAGTACCCACCACATTCTTCAACAAAAAATTTTCCACAAACTTCAATATAAAATAATTCAAGGACTTTATCCCTTTCAACTTTTCCACTAAATGGGGCTTTGATCATTTTACCTTGTAAACATGTGTGATGTACACAAAGTGGTTTTAGTTTAAAAGAATCTAAATATCCATCTTGATGTAGTTTATTCAAGATATTTTCATTTACATGACCTATATAATGATGCCAAAATTTTGTCTGGTATGAGTCATATGAGATTATTTCATTATCAATTTCCATTACTTAGTTTGTGTAGTAAAACACATAAAGATAATTATTTAATTATGCCTTTCCATAAAAAATGTTATATTTATAAAAGAATAATAATTTATTTCCAATTTAAAAATAAAACCATATGTATCTAGTTGGGATACTAATATAATGTTTTTGGTAACTGAAGGCACAAAATAGCAACCTTTTTAAAACAAGATCATCGTGGTTGGTAATGTCTGGTGGTAGTCACTGATAGCTACAATAGTAAAATTAGATCCACTGGATACTCATATATCTACCTCCCCTTGGTCAATCTTTCTAAATCTACTTGGTTCTTATATTTGAATATATATGTGAGATCCACAATATATATCTAATACCCAATTTATAGAAATAGATAGATTGCACTTGATAACAAACGCACATGAAGTTTCCCCTTGCTTCTTTGGATGGGTGTAGTTTTTCTTTCAGTGGCCCTTCTTTCCACATTTAAAACAGACAACATCACGTTCCATAGCTTAATCCTTGATCTTCTTCTTCTTAGAAATATGTGAATAAGCTTTGGGCTTAAATCTCTTTTCATTCCATTTATATTTATTCACCATAAGGATGGAAGTCATTTCACACTTTTTATCCTTATATACTTGGTGAAGGATGGTAAGAAGATCCAGAAGATAATTCTCAATGTTGTTCATATTAAAATTTATAACAATGTTAGAAAAGCTATGAGAGATTAATTCCATAATGAGATCTATGCCTAGTTATTTAGGGAGTTTAAACCCTATAACCTATATTCACCCAATGTATCCAATGAGCTTGAATATGTGAGTCATGGATGGGGCACCTTCTTCAAGATTTCTCTAAAAGAGTTCCTTGGATATCTCAAACTATTCTTTTCCATCTCTCTCCTATTAAAGACCACATAGGTGATCAATCATGTTATATGCATACATGTTTTCATGAGGATTAATGAGTTATTTTAACATATACTAAAGTATTAAACATTGAACTTTTAAAGCTTCACTCAAATTCTTTTCATAAACTAGGAACTCTTCATCACTCACCTCTTTAGCAGGTGGATCAGGCATTGAGGATTTTGGCATGTAAGATTTTTGTTCATGGCATAGCATAACCCGAAGGCATTTAAACTACTCCTAGAAGTTACTGTCAGTGAGGAGGTTTTCTTTCTCCAATATTGATTACAGGGATAATGTGGATGATGAGATTTCTATTTTATTCTATAATTAAAAGATTGGATTATTATTAATTTTATTAATTATAAATAATGTGAGAAGTAAAAATAATAATTTGATTATATTAACTTTTATTAAATATCCCACTATTTTATCAAGTCTCAATATCCCCCACCATTGAACTTATAATGTCTATTTTTTAAGACATTCTAGTGGAAAAGATCCATATTCCCCTTCGCATAACCCCAATTATGGTTGGTCAAGCTCCTTTAAGGTATTTGGGGGTGAAAGTTTTTTTTCAACTGTGAGCTTGAAGCTTCTTGATCCATTGAGTGGACTCCCCAATCATGAAATCCTAACATGTATTTCCTTAAAACTTTCCTCCAAGTTACATAAATTATAGTAAGGTATAATTCTCCTAATTTAATATGGTTAAGTCAACCCATAACCTTCATAAGAACTCCATATTAAAAGTAAGTGTCCCAATAAGGGTTGGCCAAACACCTATTTTAAAAGCCTTCATTTCTAATAAAGTAATATATGTATAAGTATAACTTAATATTTAATTGAGGTGTTTTAATTAATTATGTAAAAAAATTATCTTTTTTAATCTTTTACATGCCTTGTTAATATTAAATATATGTTACTTAATTAATTAACTAGGGGTGTACAAACCCGACCCAACCCGACCGACCTGGCCCAACAAAAATGGGTTGGTTCAAGTTGGGTCATGTTTAAAAAATTATATTCATGGGTAAAGTTACTTTGGTTTGACTGGTGGTAGGGTTGTTTTAGGTCATGAATTGGAAAAAATAAGACCCAACCTGACCCAACTTACTCGATGACCACTTGCATCGTTCTTCCCTCCTACGTGACCTTGTATCCTCATACTTCACTACCGATACCTCTCCCTCCAATCCCAAGGCCCTTATTAGTGTATTCTTATGGAAGTCTTGTCTCTTCGGCTATTGAGAGGAAAAAGTTGATTTCCAGCACCACCACCCAATACGAGCGAAGCTATATTTTTTGGGTGTAACACCCAGATGTTTTATGAAATATTTTCTTTAAATAATTTTAATTCTTCAATAGCTTGCATTGCACGCAATCATGAGTTTAAGTGAACCATGAGATTACTTTAGTATAAAATTACCATTTTAACCTAGTCGTTAGGCTAGAAGGAATAAATATAACTAACTTATGAAAATATATGGTGAGGTCATTCGCTACCAATTATTTATGAAATATAAAAATAAATTATATTTTTTAAATTTTGTATTAATAAATTGAGTGAATTACTATAATTAAATTAAATTAATGAAACATATATGTTATATACTTAAAAATATATTTTTGATATTCATCCAATATATATTTTTGTCATAGGGTATGAATAAACCCTATTTAATGTATAAAAACCTATATTTTTCAGAAGGGTGGTGTTCTACCTATTAATAGAGAACCCCTTTTAAATTAATATTTTTTCATATTAATAATTTTTATATGAAAAAATAAACATTTTATTTGGAAGTGGGAAAGAAACATTTACTTTGGATGAATTTTTAATATTTTTCTGATAACTTTTAAATTTTGATGAATAGTAGAAATACACTAAATTTTAATTGAAAAAAAAATCATAGAAATAATTTATATGGTTAAATTATAATATTTAATTATTTTAAAGTATAATTTACATTGAATTCATATGTAAAAACATTTCAATATTTTTCAATATTTTAACTTTTAAAACCCATTCTCTCTTTTCGATAATATGATTAATTTTAAATTAATTACTAAAACTTCATTGATTTGAATTTTGAAAAATAGACTCCATATTTAGAATCAGTAGGTAAAACTTGTTTAAATAGATTTATTTTATTTTTGGGTATTATGAATAGTAACTTCGGTAATTTTTTTATTAATATAGTAAAAGGGTAAATCTGGTAATTAAGGGTAATAATGCTATTATAAAATTACCTTAACATTTGTATTAATATCATTGGATGAGTTTTTTTTGACCTAAATCATCCTTGGGTCGAAATTGTGTCCTTTGGAAGCCACTTGGATAGTCTTAGGACATTTATATTATTTTATTTTATGAAAAGTTAAATATATCCCACTCAAATTTCAATAACTAAATCATTTTTATATAATGTTATATAGAATATAAATTTGATTATAAATACTCATTTGAAATAAAAAATTTTTTATTTATTATGGAAAGTTATTTTTAATTTTTAGGAAATAAATATTTACCTTAAAAGCTTATAATTTTATGATGTAAAAATTAATTAATTGATGGGAAGTCAACAAAACAATTTTTATTAAAATCCTAATAACCATAAAAAGACAAAAACACTTGACCAGGTCTTATTAATTGATTATATCTAGACCATAACCATCCAATGGTAAAGTTAGTGACCATTTGGAGCCTCATATAAGAGATTGTGACACTTATATTATTTTATTTAAAGTGATGTTAAAGTTATAATATTCATAATTTCATAATTATAAACTTTTAAATGCTGTATTTTCCAGAAGATAAATTAGAGTAAAAATATTATTATGAAATATTGTAGGTTTATCTTCATCATAGTATTTAATTTTTAATTTTTATTCAACAAAATAGTATATTAAACAATTACACATAATTAATGTAGTAATTATTTTATTAATAGAGATAACAAATAACTGTTATTAAAAATATTAAAATAAATATAATTTGGGATAATTAATATTTTCAATGAGTTTTTTAGATGAAATTTACCTCTTTTAAATATAATAAAATATTTAGTTCGAAGTTAAATTATTATCTTAATATTTTTAAAAATCAATGAATTGAATAGTGTCAAAATTGACACTATTCATTGTTTATCAAAATAATGTTTTATTAAATTATTTAAAAATCATAAAATATTTTTTAAAAATATAGAATAATTATTATATGGTTTAAAATGTTATAAGGTATTTATTTATGGTCTAAATGACATAAAATAAGTAAATATTGAACCCTTTTAATATTGAAATATTTGTTACCGTAGTTAAAAATTAAATAGAATAACTAAGTGTTAATTAAAATGATAAGTTTTAAATTTCCAAAAAAACATGTTTAAAATCTATTGGTTGATGGAATTACAACCCAATATCATATCATATTCTAAATTGGGACATTTTTTATGTT
Organism: Viscum album; assembly: GCA_963277665.1. Classification (NCBI taxonomy): domain Eukaryota; kingdom Viridiplantae; phylum Streptophyta; class Magnoliopsida; order Santalales; family Viscaceae; genus Viscum; species Viscum album. The sequence continues at coordinate 389,286,938 of OY728147.1, read as the reverse complement.
TTTTCATGGGGTTTAATTTTATTATAAATTAATATTTTTAGATATCCCAAAAGTGTCCCTCACCTCAATTATAAAATGGAATCTTCTCCCTCACCTATTCACTTCATTTTGAGCCATAAAGTTCGGCCATACCCTACCATTTTCCATTATCAACTTTCCTAGTTACATGAAAAATGTTTTTTTCTTATTCAAAGACCAACTCTAGTGCTCTAAGAGTATATTTAGAGGAAGCGCATCAAAGAAGAGGTAATCTCCTCTACCGATTCTTTCAAACTTCTTTCTTCTTCTACTTCCTCTTCATTATTTGTTTCATTATGAAGTAATAAATACATTATATCTTATATATTGAGATGTTATTATGATTATGGAACCATAATATTCTACTTTCTATCTATCCTACAAAAAACCAAATCACCACGCATGCGTACGTACGGCTTACCGTCTCCACATTATGGTGTAATCTGTTTTTTACCACCACCTTACTTGGATGGGTATAATAATGGAAATAATAACTATATATTATTATTATAACATGATATTTATTCTGAAATATAATACATCATTCACTTGAATACCACTCAATAATTATGGGAATGATATCGTCGCTCGTGCGTATGTACGGCCTACCATCTCCACGATACGATGTGATTCATTTTACATGATCTTCATTAAAACATGATTACATAAAGGTATAGAATGAATAAAAATTATATATATATAATGTTAATATAATTTTTTAATGATATAACTATTACCTATTAGGGATAACCAGAACTTATTCGACAAAAAATGAATAAGCAAATGAATTAGTTAATACCCGAATAGCAAGTAATAAGGAAATTTTATTAACAAACTGATGATAATATGATCGTATATGATATTATAAAAATTAATATGATTCTATAATAATTCAATGAAATTATTTAAATCATTATACAAGATTTTCATATACATTTGAAGGATATCGGACCTAAGGTAAGTGATAATTTTGCAATCTCATTATTATTCGAGATTGTTTATACGTAAATATTTATTGGGGTATATTTATCTTCCACATCCATGTTTCTTAATTATGTATTCCAAAATTTTATTTCTATTATTATATAAAATTTTAAATTATATTTTACCAATTAGTTATTTTTTACGAAATGGTATGAAATGAATCTTTTTTCATTTTCGATGCGAGGTTCTTTTTTAATTTTCAAAAAAAGTATGAGAATAATGTTTTATTTTGACATATACGACATGAATGGATTTTTACACTTTCATAATTACTTATTTCAATGAAGATAAATTTACCATATTTCAAGTTTATTTTCAAATAAATTCTTTTCTTTTAAAATTGAGCGGTATTTTTAGAAAAGAAAATGTTTTTGAATAATAAAGGATATTTTCCTCAAGAATTAATTTCAACTATTTTATCAATATTATTTTCCATATAAGATGAAATTATTTAAATAGGGTTATGTTTCTATCCCTATTATTTTGTTGATTTGATTGTTTTTATGATGGGATTCTATTTATGAAATCTGTTTGTTTTATATGTATTATGATGGAATGGTGTTTAAGAAACCTATTTTATTCCTTGGGTTATGCTATGATGAATGATTTATATTTTTGTGTAACACATAAGAATGATTTAATTATGAGATGGTTGGGACCTATATCTCCCTCCAATACATTGGTTAAATATTTATATCTCATAAGATATACATGGCTGGTATGGGAAATGATCTTAGTTCAGTAATACCGGGCTAGAATGAGGTGTGAACTCGATTCAGTAATGGACATTATCCTCTTGGTTGGTCTTGGAAATGAGACTTGACTAATATGAAATGATTTTATATGATTATGTGTATTCCAGAAAAATTCATGTCTTGTGTTGCGAATTTTTGGATTATGTTCAAAAGGGGGTCTAGTTATGATGAAATTAGTGAGAGAAAGTGAAGATGTCATATAAACTAGTTGTTTATATTTCCCAGCTTCTAAAGAAATTATACCTATATAGTCATATCATGGATTTTTTATATTTTTTAATGAATATTCTAAAAATTTGAAGTAATATCAATGTATGTAGATAATAGGTCATTATAGTTGGTATCAGAGGAAAATTATAGTTAACCTTTGGAAACTAGGATGAGAAAACCTTAGTAATAACCCAAAAGATTTGTTGAAGTATAAGTTAAAATCTCAGTGTTTTATAAGTGATCATGAATAACCTAGTATAACACCTAAATAGCCTTAAATTGAAATTTTGTTCTTGATTATGTGGTTTTCCCATTATGATTAGTGTTTTTCACACTATTATCCTTGGTTTTAGTCAATGTCTAGAACTTGAAGGAACCATGTTAATGCTAAATGCGATGAGAAATGCTATGATTGTCCTTATAAGCAACCAAATGTTATGGGAGTTATAATGAAAAATCTTATAGCTATGCTCACATAACTTTATAAATCTATGAATCATACATGGAATCCAAATGAGAAAATAAGGGAACAAAATTTTGTTGAGTCCTTCATGAGGTAGTGTCTTCCTTCTTTCAACTAGTCTTTTGATCCATTAGTGGTTGAACAATGGATCAGTACCACAAAAAAGATATTTTTAGTTCTCCAATGTTTAGAACATGATAAAGTTAACCTAGTAGTCTATCATTTTGAAGTTAAATCTGACCAATGGTGGAATCTTATCAAGAATATGAGGCAAAGAGATGAAATTAAATCCATGGAATGGGATGAGTTCAAGAACTTTTTTTTTAATAAGTACTTTCCTTGTATTATTTAAAAAAAATATGGAGAAGGAGTTCTTTGAACTTAATAAAAAGAATGATTAATTCATTGGTACCTATGAAGAAAATTTTACAAGACTTGAAAGGTATGCTTCTAGAATTATTATCCAACCTGAGAGTAAAATTGATCGATTCTTTAGTGGATTAAAACAAGTATCTAAAGGGAATTAACCATAAGGGACTTCAATAGCTATGAAGAAATTGTTCTATGTACTCTTAAGGTTGATATGGATATTGGAGTAACCCATCAGTCCTATGGGTTTGATAAGAAGAGAAAAATGGAATTAAAGGGAAAATATAAAGACCACACTGAAAAGAAGATGATTTTTACCTTATGCTCAAAGTGTGGAAAGAAATATAGAGGAAATTGTCTTAAAGGGACTAGTAAATGTTTTAAGTGTGGAAAAGAAGGTCATAGGGTAGTTGAATGTCGAAGTGATGGGAAAAATATGTCTAATGATATGAATCTAGAAAAGGATGCACAGAATGCACCTTATACACTTCAATGTTACAAGTGCAAGGAATGGGTAATTATACCAATCAATGCCCTGATCCAAGGGTTATTGATGATGATTGGTGTTAGAAAACTCTTAAGGCCAAAGAAAAAGGAAAGTAATATGCGATCACTATCAACAATGTGGATTAAGATAATGAAGAGGTGAAAGGTACACTTACCATCCACTATAAAGTATCAAATGTTTTTTTTGATTTTAGATCCACCAACTCTTTTATTTCTGAAGAATTTTCTAAGAGTATCGACATATTATCTCAACAATTATATGTTTAGTTAACTGTGAAAACTTCTAATGGCGCAACGGCTGCATAAAAAGTTTATAATTATTCTTCGGTTGATGTTTTTGGGAAACTGATTTATGAAAATATTGTGATCCTTCCTACATTGGAATTTGATGTGATTATTAGCATGGATTGGCTTTCTCTATATAGAGCTCATATCAATTTCCAAGGAAGGGAAGTCACATTTCATATTCCAGGTTAATCTATGATCATCTATCAATGAAAATATGAATATAAACTTATAGTAGAAATTTATTCCATATTATGGGTCTTGATCCCTATAAATTATGGTTTTTTATCTCAAATGGTTGAGAATAAACTCAAAATTAAGAATGCACCCATTGTACAGGAGTTTGATGAAGTATTTCTGGAAGAATTTCTAGTTCTTACACCGAATCGTGAGGTTAAGTTTTCAATATTACTCATACCGAGTGTTATTCCTATTTCAAAGACACCTTATAGAATGGATCCAATTGAGTTATATGAATTAAAGAAGCAACTCCAAGAGAATCTTGAAAAGGGATTCATATTCCCTAGTGCATTACCTTATGGAGAACATGTTCTCTTTGTTAAGAATAAAGATGGATAAATGAGACTCAACATTTATTATTGAGAACTTAAAAAGATAACTATAAAAAACAAATATCCTATTACCCACATTGATGACTTATTTGACTAACTACGTAGAGCTAAATACTTTCCAAGAATGTTCATCATTTAGGATATCATCAATTAAGGGTCAAGAAGAAGGATATACTAAAGACAGAATTTTGTACATGGCATGGACACTATGAATTTATAGTGATGCCTTTTGTTCTAACTAATTCCTCCATTATATTCATGGATCTAATGAATATAGTATTTATAGACAATTTGATCAGTTTGTGGTAGTCTTTATAGATGATATTCTTATCTATTTAAAAAACAAGGAAGAACATGAATATCACTTGATAATTGTACTGAAGACCCTGAGAAAGGATAAGATTTATGAAAATTTTACCAAGTGTGAATTTTGGCTTCAGAAATTATTATTTTTGGGTCACATAATCTCAATATAGGGGATATATGTGGATCCAGCAAAAATAGAAAATATTAAAAGTTGGCAAATATCAACAACGGTAACTAAGATCTAAAGTTTTCTTGGTGTGGCTAGATATTATTGATGTTTTGTGAAATATTTTTCATGATTATATAATACACTCACCAATTTGACTCAAAAAGGAGTAAAGTTTGTGTGGGTGGAAGAATGTGAAGAGAATTTCAAAGATATAAAAAGAAGGTTAGCCAGTGCACCTATGCTCACACTGCCTTGTAGTAGAGAATGGTTTGTGATCTAAAATGATGCATCCATGAAGGGGTTGGGTTGTTTTCTCATACAAAATGATATGTTGATAGCTTATGCATCGTGTCAATTGAATATCCCTGAGAAAAATACCCAACTCGTGATTTATATTTAGCTGTGGTAATCTTTGCATTAAAGATATAGAGGCATTATCTTTATGGTGAAAGGTGTGATATTTATCCTGATAATAAAATTTTAGAGCATATTTTCACACAAAACGAGTTGAATATGTATCGAAGAAGATGGTTGGAGTTGATTAAGATTATGATTGCTCAATGCATTACCACCCTAGGAAAGAAAATAAGGTGCAAATGCTTTGAGTCAAAAGGACTATTCTAGCCTACCCATGATGAGGATCATAAAAGATATAATATTTATGGATTTTCAAAGGAAGGATCTTGAAATTTTAAATGAAGGAGAGAAATGTTATCTTTCTCAAGTGAATGTTCAACCATATATAAAAGTGAAGATTAAGGAGTCACATAAGGAAGATGTGCATCTACAAAAGAAGGTGAGAAATGTTCTTGAATTCAACCTTGATTGTGATGGAATAATATGGTTCAGGAACCAGGTTTGTATTCCTTCCATACCAGAATTAAAGAAGGATCTATTTGATGAGGCTCATAGTTATTCATTCTCTATTAATCCTAGAAGCACAAATATGTATAGGGACCAGAAAGAGTATTTCTAGTAGGAAGGTATAAAAATATATGTTTCCAAATATTTCTCTCGTTTCTTGGTTTGTCAGCAAGTTAAGGTTGAGAGACAGAAATCTAATGGGAATTTACAGCCATTACCCATACCAAAATGGAAATGGGAAAACATTAGTATAGACTTTGTCGTCAGACCTCTCTAAACATCTAAAGGCCATAATTATATATGGGTCATAGTGGATCACCTTACGAATTTGGAACTCTTTATTTATATTAGATAGGACTTCTCTATTGAACATCTTGATAAGATATATGTAAAGTAAGTGGTAAGATTTCCTGGAGTACCACTTTCCATTATATCTGGTTGGGATCCAAGGTTGACCTAGAAGTTCTAGCAAAGTATTCAGCAAGATATGGATATAGAGTTAAGTTTTAGTGCTGCTTATCATCCTCAGATATATGGTCATTCTAAGAGTACATTTAAAACTTTAGAAGACATGTTGAGATCTTTATCTATGGATTTTAAAGGTTATTGGGATCAACACCTACCTTTGGTTGAATTTTATTACAAAAATAGCTTTCACTCTAGTATTGAGATGGATCCTTATAAATCCCTTTATAGAAATAAGTACAGAACTCCAACTTGTTGGGATGAATTTGGAGAAACAAAGCTATTAGGACCAGATCTTTATGATGAAATGGAAGAAAATGGAAAATCTATTAAACAACGCATAAGAGCATCTTGGATTCGAAAAAATGGTTATGCTGAAAACTAAAGAAAAGACCTATAATTTAAAGTGGGTGACAAGGTTTTTCTATGAATATATCCATAAAAGAGAGTAATGATATTTGGAAAGAAGGGAAAGTTGAGCCCAAGGTATATCGGTCCTTTTGAAATTCTGGATAGTGTTGGGAATGTAGCTTACCGATTAATTCTTCCACTAAATTTCTCTCAAGTTCAGGATGTGTTACGTGTATCTCTCTTGAGAAAGTACATACCTGGTAATTCCCATGTACTAAACTTAGAATTCATACCCACTGGAGCAAGGTCTTTCTTATGAAGAACAATCTCTAGAGATTCTGGACCGTAGGGGAAAATTTCTGTGAAATAAAACCACTTGCTTGGTTAAAGTTTTGTGGAGGAACCACAAATTTGAGGAACCTACATGGGAACATGAAGATGTTATGAGGGAGATATATCCTCATCTATTTGTATCCAATTGATGAATTTTTGGGTCAAAATTAGTTTAAGGGGGGTATAATGTAACATCCGGATGTTTTATGAAATATTTTCTTTAAATAATTTTAATTCTTCAATAGATTGCATTGCAAACAATCATGAGTTTAAGAGAACCACGAGACACCCTTAGTATAAAATGACCATTTTAACCTATCCATTAGGTTAGCAGAAATAAATATAACTAACTTATGAAAATGTATGGTGAATTCATTCCCTACAAATTATTTATGAAAAATATAAATCAAATATATATTTCTATTTTTTGTATTAATAAAATGATCAAATTTTTATTAGTAATTTAAATTAATGAAATATATATTTTATATACTTAATAAAATATTTTTTATATTCATCCAATAGATATTTTTGTCATGGGGTATGAATAATCCCTATTTGATATATAATAACCTATATTTTTCAAAAGGGTATTTTATCATCTTTTAATGGAGAACCCATTTTAAATTAAGATTATGAAACATTAAAAAATTTTATATGGCAACATAAACATGTTATTTAGAATCAGGATATAAAAATATACTTTGGATGAATTTTTAATATTTTTCTGATAACTTTCAAATTTTGATGAATAGTAAAAATACACAAAATTTTAATTGAAAACAACTTTTTTCATCAGCATAATTTATATGGTTAAATTATAATATTTAATGGTTTTAAAGTATAAATAGAATATAATTTTGTCACTCAATATAATTTATGTCATTATCATTGATTTTACATTAAATTCATATGTAAAAACATTTCAATCTTTTGCAATGTTTTAACTTTTAAAATTCGTTCTCTCTTTCTGAAAATGTGATTAATTTTAAATTAATTACCAAAAAATCTATGGTTTAAATTTTGAAAAATTTATTCCATATTTGGAATCATTAGGTCCAAATTATTTAAATATCTTTATTTTATTTTGGGTCATTATGAATAGTAACTTCGATAATTTTTTTATTAATACGGTAAAAGGGAAAATCGGGTAATTAAGGGTAAGAATGCTATTATAAAATTATCCTAACACTTATCTTAATATAATTTGATGAGTTTCTTTATACCTAAATCATCCTTGGATTGAAATGGTGTCCTTTGAAATCTTCTTAGATGAGATTAGGACATTTAATTTATTTTATTTAAAGAAAAGTTAAATATGTCTCACTCAAATTTTAATAACTAAATAGTTTTTTATATAATGTTATATAGAAGATAAATTCAATTATAAATACTCATTTGAAATATAAATTTTTTTATTTATCAAGGGAATTTATTTTTAATGTTTAGGAAATAAATATTTACCTTAAAGACTTATACTTTGATGATGTAAAAAATAATTAATTGATGGGAAATCAATAAAACAATTTTTATTAAAATATTAATAACCATAAAAAGACCCAAAAACTTTACCAAATATTATTTTTCCATTATATATAGACCATAAACATCCAAGGTTCGATTTAGTGACCATTTTAAGCCTTATAGAAGAGATTGTTACACTTATATTATTTTATTTAAAGTGATGTTAAATTTGTCACATTCATAAGTTAATAAGTATAACATTTTAAATGTTGGATTTTCTAGAAGAAAAATTTGACTAAAAATATTCTTTTGAAATTTAGTTGGTTTATATTCCTCATAATATTTTATTTTAATTTTTATTCAATAAATAAGTATATTAAATAACTACACAAAATTGATGTAATAATTATTTTGTTGATATAGATAACAAATAAATGTTATAAAAAATATTAAAATAAATATAATTTTGGATAATTAATATATATAATTAATTTTCTAGATGATATTTAACTCTTATGAATATAATTGAATAGTTTTTTCTATGTTGAATTTTTGTCTTAATTTTTTTTAAATCAATGAATTGAAAAGTTTCAAAATTGACACTATTGATTGTTTATCAAAATAATGTTTTATTAAATTATTTAAAAATCATAAAAAAAAATTAAAAATATGGAATAATTATTATATTGTTTAAAATTTTCTAAGGTATTTATTTATGGTTTAATTGACATCAAATAAGTAAATATTAAACCATTTTAATATTTAAATATCTATTACCTTAGTTAAAAATTAAATAGAGTAACAAACTGTTAATTAAAATGATGAGGTTTAAATTGATATAAAAAATTGTCTAAAATGTATTTTTTTATGATATTAAAACCCTAGCTCATCTCATCTTTTAAATTGGGACATTTTGGAGGTTTTTTATGGGGTTTTATTGTATTATAAATTAATATTTTTTGAGATCTCAAAAGTACCCATCACCTCAATTATAAAGGGAATATCCTCCCTCACCTCTTAACATAACCTTGAGACTTAAATTTAAGACATCACCAACCATTTTCCTTTCTTAACTTCTCTAGCTACATTCTAGTGGTTTTGATCTTCTTCAAAGACTAACTCTAGTGCTCTAAGAGAAGATTTCGAGGAAGCTTATTGAAAAAGAGGTAATCTCCTCTACTGATTCTTTAAAACTTATTTCTTCTTCTACTTCCTCTTCATGAGTTGTTTCACAATAAAGTAATAAATATAATATCAATTATATACTAAGATGTTATTATTATTATGTAACAACAATATTCCACTTTTTATTCATCCTATTAAAACTAAATCACCATGTGTATGTACGTACGACTTACCATCTCAACACCATGGTTTAATCTATTTTTCACCAACAAATTACATGGATGGGTATAATGATGGAAATAATAACTATATATTATTATTATAACATGATATTTATTCTAAAATATTATACACCACTCACTTCAATACCATTCAATAATTATGGGAATGATATCATTGCTTGTGCGTATGTACAGTCTACCATCTCCATGATGGGATGTGATTCATTATACATGATATTCATTTAATAATGATTATATAAATGTATAGAATGAATAAAAATGATATATAATGTTAATACAATTTTTTAATGATATATATATAACCTATTAAGTTGAACTAGAACTTATTCGACAAAACATGCATAAGAAAATGAAGCAGTTAATACCTGAATAGCAAGTAATAATGAAATTTTATTAAAAAATAGATGATAATATGATCATATATGATATAATAAAATTGAATATGATTCTATAATAAGTCAATTACATTATTTAAATCATTATATAGGAGGTTCAGATACATACGAAGTATATCGTACCTAAGGTAAGGAATAATTTCGCAATCTCATTATTATTTGAGATTATTTATATGTAAGTATTTACTAGGGTATATTTATCATACATGTTTATGTTTCTTAATTATATATTCCAAAATATTATTTATATTATTATTATTTGTTTAAAGTAAATTTTACCCATTGTTAAATTTTTACGAAACGGTGTGAAAGGAATATTCTGCCATTTTCGATACAAGGTACTTTTCGAATTTCCAACAAAAGTATGAGAAGAGTGTTTTATTTTTACTTATATGGAATGAAAGTATTTGTAAACTTTCATAACTCCTTATTTATAGGAATATTACTTTAAAATATTTCAAGTTTATTTTTAAATAAATTATTTTCTTTTAAAATTTCAAATCATTTTGATAAAAGAAAACGTTTTTTGAGAAGAAATGATATTTTCTTCAAGAATTAATTTCAAGTGTTTTACCAAAATTATTTTCCATATAAGATGACATTATTTAAATAGGTTTATGTTTCTATACCTATTATTACTATGATTTTACTGTGTTATGATGGAATTTTATTTATGAAATCTATTTTTGTTATGGATTTTGATGGAATGATGTTTAAGAAACCTATTTTATTCCTTGGGTTATGCTATGATGAATGATTTATGTTTTTATGGAACACGTAAGAATGATTTCATTATAAGATGGGTGGGAAGTATATATCTCTACAATGAGTTGGGTAAATATTTATATCTCATTAAATATACATGGATGGAATGGGAAATGATCACAGTTCAGTAATACAGAGCTGGAACAAGAAGTGGAATCGGTTCAGTAATGGACTTTTTCTATTATGATGGTCTTTGAAATGATCCTTGAATAATATGAAATGATTTTCTATACTTTTTTTGTGCCACAAAACTTAATTTATTATGTTTTGACTCTTGGTATTATGTTAATTTATTCTTATTAACTTTCATGAATTATCACATGACATGTTATCACGGTCTTTCATATGCAGGATAAGATTTTCAAATGTTATGTTCTTATGTCTTATAATTATGATATGATTGATATATCCTTTTCTTACCCTTACTGATAATATAAGATCACCCTTTTATATGTTTCTTTTCCCTAGGTCATGAATAATGTTATTAAGTAAGATATTTCAAAAGGGGTCTAGTTGTGATGAAATAAGTGGGATACAATGAAGATGTCTTATGAACCAGTTGTTTATGTTTCCTAGTTTCTAAAGTCACTATACTTATATGGTCATGTCATAGATTTCTTATATTATGTAATGAATATTATTCAACTTTTATGTAATATCAATGTATGTAAAGTATGGGTCATTATAGTGGTTATGCTGTGGGATTCTCAAATATCAGTGCTTGAAACATCTGAAATCATGAAAATATATCCATGAAATGAACCTCAAATGTGGATTTCTTAAATCATATATAAATCAATTGATATTTGGTCAGAAAGAAACCATGGGATTTTATAAACATCAAAACCTACGGCAAGAGTAATGGATATCTCAAAAGAATATCACATTAATGGATATTTGATGATGCATTCTTAAGAAAATGTCTTTGTCTAGTGTATAAATAGAACTTCTGAGTTTTTTTTTTCAGGTATGGGTATTAATACACAAGACCTTCCATAGATGAGTCATAGAATCTCTGCCGGTTGGATTTTTTTGGATTCCCAACCCCTAAAAAATGTTTTAGTTCTTGATAAGTACCTAGCCAATTTTCCCTCGGCGGACGACAGCGTTCAAGGAATCAGTAATGGAACAGAAATATTCCATGAATGTAGTGGCCCTAGATCCATCGAAGACTACTTTCATCATCACCCTATGGGTCTTTCTTTCAACATCCTTAATGACTAATTACAGGTGAGCTGATCATTCCACCACCGACTTTTTTTTCTTTGGGTTGATTCATCTATTGGATGGGGGTGTTCCCTAGTGTGGTGGGGAAGGTGAACTGAAGTGGGGGAGACATCCTACGGGATATCTAGAAAGAAAAAAAGCTGATTTTCCCCCCATAAACCCATCGACCCAACCCGACACAACCCGATCAAAGACATTTGGGTGGGGTCAGGTCTAAAATAAATACCATCTCTGACCCAACCTGACCCAAACCATCCTATTTTGATTAGGTCAAGTCCAAAAAATCCATCTACCCAACCCATGGAAACCCATATAATTAACCATGATAGATAAAAAAATTAGACATAATTAATTTATTTAGTTTTCATCTATTCTCATTAATTCATTTATTTATGTGATTTAATCGTTACATCTATAAAATAAATAATTTCATAGATAGAAATAAATAAATAATGAAATGACATGTCCATAAGATTTATCTAATATTTAATTTAATGATAGGACATTAAATCAACCTTCTACCTTGGGGAAACAACTCCTATTTTCAGTCTTGGCATGAGTTACAGCATTCCACCTATCCACTTATGTATCAGCTGAGTTAGAATCATAATGGTTCTATATTAAACCATCTTCACATGTCTTGGGATACTCCATTAATTACATGTATTTATGACTCACACACAGTTGAGGATAACCAAAATATTGGTTAAAAGAGGATTACATAAATATCATTAGACATATAGGTCCTACATAATAATGGAAGGAGGGATGACTCATATGCCATAACATTTAATTTAATAATAAATAATTAAAAAATCATAAAATTAATTGAATTAAAACATCCAACACATACACAGTTCTTGGTCAAGATCATAAATGGTCATACATGCAATGAATACACAAAATTAACTAGATAGCTTTAATTTATTTATTCATTACTTATTATATAAATTAATATTCTTACATTAATTTATTTATTAATATATTAACTAATTATCTTTATGTTAATGATCATATAAACTTAATTGAAGATACCCATCATTTATGGCATTCATGGAAAATAAACAAAGGAACCAATAATTAAATATTAATTAAAAAAATTAATTAAGCATTCAATATTATTTAAAACCATTATTAAATTTTCAAACATGCATTAGTTTTTCAATCAATAAAATAAGGTTTTAATATTGCAATTTTAAATTTACTGTAATTTTAATTATGTCCTTTAATGGGAGACTACATGGTGTGTAAATACCATCTATACATCTTGTATCTTGGTTGTCATGTATTTAGGGTACACATCTGGGTCTGCGGAATATACCTTAACAAGACTACATAGCATGTACAGACCAGCTATACATCATGTGTTCCGCTTATCGGGTTTCCAAGATACACATATAGGGCTTTGGTGTGTGTTTATGATGTAAGAATTGATATACCACATGTTTCTTACACCACATATACATCTTTTGTATCATAAATGCTCCAAGTTTTCATTCTCACATGGTTTTGACCATGTATAATAACCACATAGATTACATGATTTACACCGCTAAACTGTGTAGACTATACGACATGTGCACTGATACATGTCATGTAATCTGACAACCATGTGACAAGTTGGTCGGTAAGAACACGGCATACATCATGTGTAATTACCATGTGGTGCACTATGTGTCCCTTAGTGCATCCATATACAGTGCACTCATGTACATGCCATGTACTTCGGAGTACACATCGTGTAACCATGTCTTTCTAGCAAAAAATTGGCACTTTCTCGATGGGATCTATGGTCATTATTTATCTATTCTTAAACCTTTAAGGAAATGAAACACTTAACAAATCATGATTAATATTTCTAGTCATGTTAATTTAAATCGAATTAAAAATGAATAACATGAAATAAAAATCAAACTAAAATTGTACAAAGATCAAAAATCATATAAACAATGATAAATTTAAACGTGATCACTCAAATAACACTGGTTGATTTCAATCATAGTAGAAGCATATGGTAAGGGTGATATATTGAAATTTATTTTAATTACCATTTCCCAAAACCATGATCGAGGATCTTTCATGTCAAATTTATAATTTATTTATTTATTATCTAAAGAAATGAATATTTGAGCTTGGGATCTTTCTTTATTGGAGAATGTTGATAATTTAAAAATACCATTTTATAATTCCTTCATTTCACTATGAGTATCTAAGGATAGAATCCCCCTAACATTGATCTCTGAGTAATGCTACTCGATCTATGGGTTCTAGCATAGTTAATCAAATGTATTTTGTTATTTTTCCTTGATCGCTCATTCTTTGGTCTTTAAGAAAACTCTATTTCATTTATTTTTCATAAGAAGGAGAGAGGATAAGGAGTCGGGAGAGAATTTTTTGTGTGAAAAAATTCTCTATTTTGATTGCACCAATTGATATTATACACAATAGACATAACTGACTATTTATAGAGCTAAGGTTTAACTTAAAATAATTAGTTATTACATTTTGGCCATCAAATAATATAATAACCATTAATAAACCCCATGCCACATATTAAAATAATATTATTATTATTTTGTGGCATGCACTAACTTGCACAATAATAAGTATTATTTCACTCACTTGTTAATTAATATTTTTCACTTAACTCAGCCTTGGTCCATTCGAACTTCTATGGCATTTATTTAATACCCGAATAAAATATTTTATTCTCTTAAATAAATATTTTATTCACAAACCAATAAATAAATATTTCTTAAATATTCAGTAAAATAAATAAATATATTTTATTCATAATCCAGTGAATAAATATTTATATAATTTATTAGCTCAATAAAACTTGAATAAAATTATTCAATAGTCTCGAGAATAATATTTATTCCATTAATTAAATTAAAATGGAATTTAATCAAGATCAACAGAAACACTTAGTTTGTAACCCTCTAGGATTATTTTTCATTATTATTAGTCGGGCATGACTAATGTTCATGATTATTCTCTAGCAACGGGTCAAGTCACACAAGAGAAATAACTGAATGTCATAATGAAAAAAACTACATATGAACACTATATATGTAAAATAATCCTTTTTTTGTAAAATCTCATCAAGCATGTTGCACATTCATGTCACCAACCTATACGATTGATACATTTTATTTGACTATCTGTAATAAACATTCCATTACACCATGGGCATGTAATTTAGGATAAATATTCAATTCTAATCAAAGGGTCGAGATATCAGCTTCCATAAATATGGGAGAGACAAATACTTCCTCAACTTTTCCATTAATGACATGTCAATCATGACACTCCCAACCTACCCTACCTCACCGTGAACAAATGTCATTGTGATTTTCATCAAAAAAATTAAGTGTGCGAGTCATGACATGAATTAATAATAATCTTAAATTCCAAGGCCCATTACACATGCTCGTTGATAAGAATATCCGATGAAACCAAAACATGTAGAAATTATATTGGTATATATGTTCTCATAACCTCTCATATTAGATATTACCAAAGTGAGAACTTTATGATAATATGCCTCATCTGCTTACGAGTACTCGCACCAAATGATCTAAATACTATGTGTCTCATCATATCATGTTATCTAACTATAGAACTATATTAAGAAAACTATAATAGAAATTTAAGGTTCTCATCATAGCGGGGAATTGTTATGACCCTATTAATGTGACAAATACTCTAGATAATTATTACATTGAAGTCGTGTAGAATAATAAAAAATATGTAATAAGATGCTTAATTAATATTCAATTAATAGAATATACATGTAATCAAATTACAAAAATTTGGTCTTAGGACATAAACTCCAACACATTTAATCCCACATTTAATGAGGGCTCAAATAATTGAGACTGGTCCAAACTAAATTTTATGTGAACCTGTCTATGGGTTGACTCACATTTTTTATAAATATTAAAAATAATTTTTAAAAACAATAATAAAAACTTATTATTATGTAGTATTAAATATTAAACACATAATTGTTATCACATAAGTGTTAATTTATATACATAATCTTCACATAATTCATAAATTTAAATGTTTGTAATAAAAAAATGTTATATTAAATTGAAATAAAATTAAAATAAAAAAATATATTCTTGGACTATGGGTTAACCTTCATTTGTTAAGGCTATTTTTCATAATCCTACAGGCTTTTTCCCCTGATTTATTTAAGTCCTTTTAGAATTTGGACTATTTTTTTAGTCTAATCTGGTACATAAATGTGATATTGCGGGCTTGGCTCGTGATATTAAGGCTTGTTAAGCCCCCTTGAAATTTCAGGAATTCTTCTACACTATCCTCATACTCACTAATCATATGATTAGCATGTATCCATTTTTTATTCATATTCATCGCATTTCATTCAAAAAAATATACATATAACTAACATACATTAATTTATATAATTACAAATAATATATACACACATGTTAAAATGTGTTTTTATATCAATGTCATATATATATAATACATATTTATATATAAATAAAATATATAAACACTATGAATATATATATATATATCAAAATTTATAAACACACACATAGTAAACATAAATACACACACACACACATAAATGTGTAAAGGAAGAAGGTGTGAAAATATTTAATGATTTATAAAAAATTACATTTAATTACCATAAATAATAAATTTTAATTCACACACCACTAATTTTATTCCCATTTGAAGAAGAAAAATTGATATTAAAGAAACCTAGTATATTTTTGGAGAAAAAGTGAAACATTGACTAAGTAAAGAAGAAAGGATCATTGTTAGGCTAATATAATTATAGCATTTCTCAGTTCTATAAGTAAAATCATTAAGAAAGATCATTACATTTTTTATTGATTCTATCTTGTGTGTGTGTGTGTCAAATTTTTAAAATAAAAATATACACAAATATAGAAAATATATATATATATATACATGTAGCAAACAAAATAGGGATCATTATTTTAAACTTAAAACTATTTATCATCCATCTATTTTTTAAACTCGTTACCTTGACTCTACTTCATTTTATTTTAAAATACTTCTTTAAATATCACTATAAACTTAAATACTTGTTTATAACACTACTATAGATTCATGTTTATTAATCATTTCCCTTTATCAGTGCTGATAGAGGGAATACATTTATTTATGCTAGTTCAAACAACTGATAAATATGGCTTTTATCAGCGCTAAAAAATCATTGATAAAAGGATACACTTTTTCAATTTTTTTCTTAGCATTGATAAGGGAGTTCCCTTTATCAGCACTAAAATTATTTTTTTAACACTGATAAAGGGAATACATTTATCTGTTCTAGCTAAAAGTGCTGATAAATGTTGCTTTTATCAATGCTAAAAAACTATGATAAAAAGGTTCACTTTATCAACAATTTTTTTAGCATTGATGAAAGATTTACTTTATGAAAAAAAATCATATATCATAAAAAATCACATTTTAATATTAAAAAATTTTCTATTGATATATATATATAATATACTTTCTTAAATATGGTTTATATAATACTAAATATGTATTTACAATTGATATATAATATATTTAGTGAAAAATAGTTTATAAAAAAAATAAAAATTAATTTTAATTAATAATTTTCTAATTAATATTGATTAATATATATTTAACAACAATTTATTAATAGAAAAAATTTATTTATTTATTTGTTTTTTAAGATAAGTTGAAAAAAAGTTTAAAATTCAAGTGATCATAATTTTTTATTCAGGTGTCCTTTTTATCTCCATGAGATATCAAATTGAAGCCTATGAAGATATATACTCCGTAATATTTTGAGGAAACCCTGATCACAATTTTTTAGATTAAAAAAGTTTGGGAAAGTCTCTAAAATAGAGTTTTTATTTGAGATACCTTAATTTTTTAATATTTGATGGAATTTGAATTTCATTTAAAATGGCCTTCTTATATTTTTTTTGATGAATACTAGATTTATTCATAGGATTTATGTTCATATGAATATTATGAGGATGAAATTTAACTTTTCTCAAAATTTAGTGTTATTTATAACTAAATATATACATATATATACACATATATATTTACATATAAAAAATTAATTCTACAAAATAAATATTTATTTTCTCTCTTTCATGAGGTTATGAGTGGTGGATATCCTTTATCTCATTGGCCCGGGGTTTCCCTTTGGGGACGGATTGTTGATTCAAAAGTTTCCTTATGACTTTTTCATACCTTTATGTTTTGGAAATCACAAACAACCTTTCCTTAATTATATTTTATTTAATAAATTTTATATTTGTTAGTCTTATATTTCTTTCTTTAAGAAAATTTATGTTTTTAGGCTTATATTTCTTTCTTTAAGAAACTTTATGTTTGTTATACTTATATTTCTTTGTTTTAAAAAGTTTATATTTATTAGAATTATATTTCATTCTTTAAAAAACTTTATTTTTGTTAGACTTATATTCAGAAATATCTTTTATTATACTTTCCATCTAATTCTAACATAGTTTTCATCAAGACCAATTAGATTCTGTATTCAAATGAAAAATAGGATACATGTGTATATAATCAGAATCGATGTTTCCTAGATTACTAATCACCCATAAAATAGATTTCAAATCATGTTATTTCTTGGATTCTGAATCACCTAAATTTTTGGATCCACTGTGTTTCTTAGATTCTGAATCACCATGTTTCTTGGATTCTATATCTCTCAAAATTTTGGATCTATTATGTTTATTAGATTATAAAACACCGCATTTCTTAGATACCAAATTACTCAAAATTTTGTATCTGATTCACTTTCTCAATTCTGATTTGTCGTGATTCTTGAATTATGAATTCTTCAAAATATCAAATGATTTTTTCCATGTTTCTTATAATCTGATTTTTAACTTTATTAAAGTTAAAGTTTTTTCCTTAAGAAACTTATTTTCAAATTTCTTAAGGTTACTATGTTTTTCTTAAGAAACCTATTTTCAACTTTCTTAAAGTTACTATATTTTCCTTAAGAAACCTATTTTCAACTTTATTAAAGTTACTATGTTTTCCTTAAGAAACCTATTTTTAACTTTCTTAAAGTTACTATGTTTTCCTTAAGAAACTTATTTTCAACTTTCTTAAAGTTACTATATTTTTTCATTAAAGATATGATTTTATATCTTTTTTAAATTTACTCTATTTATTTAATTTAATGTTTCTTACATCCATATTCGTACATATTATAGCAAAGATAATGTTACTTATAATATTTTTGTATCTAAAAGGTGTCATTGTTTCAGTTACAATATGACTGTTATGAATGCCACCTATCCAAGTTCCTCTGAAATTTTAGGAAAAATATTACCGTTGGAGGGAAATTCAAGCATTGGAGATCTCGCCTATAAATACATGGTCGTTTAGACAAGCTCATAACTTTTATATTTTGAGACATATGGGAGATCTACAAAAAATATTCTTTGTGTGAAATCTCTAAAGAAATTAAGTTGTGAATAGCTTGTTAAACATACTTATGAAATTTGACAATATTTTTTATATTTAGTTCGATTCCTATTGTTTCTGATTACGATTGAGGGCTTCTGAGGCTAGGAAGATAGAGGTTTTGATTACTTACTTAATCAAGAGATTCCAAGTTGAAGGAAGACATAGGTGTTGATCACCTTATAGATCGAGGTCTTGTGAAGATAGCAAGACAAATAATGATCTTCATATCGATGGATTACTCTAGTGTGGGTAAGATAAACTTTATTAAAAGTATAAAAAAAGGGACCATTTTCCAAGGTTTTTTGGATACCCTACTCTTTGGGTTAAAATATTTTTATTATTTACATGTACTTTCTGCTGCATTTTGTTGTAAATAGAAAGTGTAGCTTTCTTAAACTTTCTCATTTGTTGTAACTCTGATATAAGATTCTATACGCTTTAAGGTAGAATCTCACTTAAGTATACCTACGTACTTATTTCTTATATTATCTTTATATTCAGACTATGGTCCCTTCCGATCTCTTAGATAAAGATAGTAGAGGGTTTTTTGAATCTTGTCTGTTTAACTTTGTTAAAAAAGTTTTTTTAAGGTTAAAAACAAAAAAAATTAAACTTACAATTCACCCCCTCCCCCCTCTTGTAATTGAGTATCTATATATCATATTTTGATCCTATAATTGGTATCAGAGGAGGTCTTTGAGATACTGATACGTACACTTAGTATCATAGTAATATTTTCACTACTCAGTTTACTTACACATTGATTATCTTCTAAAAGTTGTTGATAATTACTTTTATAAACTTTTTGTTTATAAATTCATACTACACTAACTTTTGTTGTGGAAAAGAAATTTTTCTTGTATTACTTCTAAGATGTAATGAATAAATGTCAGATCCTTAGATAATTTGAACCCTACAAGACCACCTATCTTTGATGGGAATGATTATGAATACTAGAGAGATAGAATAAAGACTTTTATTATCAATACTAGTGTAGAAAATTTTGTTATGATTTCTGAAGATTATAAGATACCTAACAATGAATTTAGAACTTTTAAAAATAAAGAAAAATCAATAATATCAGCTAAACTATAAGGTACTCAATACTTTTCTTTATTCTATGTCCAGGAATATATATAACCAGATATCTTTTTGTGAATCATATAATAGTATTTGGAAGAAACTTGATGTTACAAATTTTAGTACTTCTAAAGTTATTAAAATTAAAAGAGCCATGCTTATAGAAGACTATCATTGTTTTGTTTTTCCTTATAGAGAACCAATAGTTAAAGTTCAACAAAGATTTATGACTATTGTGAACATTCAACAGTTAATGGGAGAAAAAGGGATAAATGATGAGATGCTTGTTGACAATATTATTAACGTCATGCCTAATGAATGGGAATCAAATAGAAATGTTATTGATGATTCAAGGAAAGTTACAAATGTTAATCTTGATGATCTATTTGGGACTCTCTTGTAAAATTAGAATAGATTAAAGAGAGATGTTGAGAATATAAATATAAATAATGGGAGTGTTTCTTTTACTATTAATTTTAATCAGATGAAATCCAAGACTCGTGAGAAATTTGTTAAGTCAAAAAAGTCTAAGAAAGTTGTTATTTAGTCAGACTTAAGTGAATCTGAACAGTTAAATAATGATCTAGTCAATCTTTATCTAAGGATGAACAAGATTGTTAGCGAGAAGGGATTTCAATACAAATATAATAAAAAGTAAAGGAAGGATAATAAATATTCTAAAGTCACATGTTATGAATGCAAGAAAGCAGGATATATCAGACCTGATTATCCTATATTTAAAAGAAAGGATAGTAAATATAGACATTATAAGAGAAATAAGAAAATATATTACAAGACTAATGGAAAGAAATTCTTAAATTAAAATGATTCTTGGAGTGCAAGTGGTGGAGACTTATCTGATGAATCTTTAGATAATGAATTTTTTGGATATAAGTATATTGGTCTCATTGCTATAATATCTATTGAAAATCAATGTTTCATGGATTAGGTACACACTAAAGAATACTTAACCAATATGTATTTAAATGATAACTATCCTGATGATAATGGATATATTTATTTAGATAAAGAATCTTCCTTATTAAAAGATACCTTACCTTATTTTTAAGAAGTATCTAGCTTTTCCAAGTTTCTTGAAAATGAAAATAGTAAGATCAATAGGAAAATTAACAAGGAAAAATCTAGAATCACTATTTTAACAAAAGAAGTATCAGATCTTTCTAAATATCTTGATGAAAAATATTTTGAAATTATTTCTATCTCAAAAAACCTTGAGGAAGTTAATTCTAAAAAGGATAAACTTTCTAAGAATCTTGAAAATGTTATTTCTAAGAAAAATGTTTTAAATACAAACCCCAATCCTAAGACTAGTAACTATGAGGATAAGAATTTATTCATTATACTAAAATCAGAAATATTTTCCTTGAATAAACTTTCATCTATATTTATTTCTGGAAAGGAAGGTTTTGGTAAAATGTATTCACAAATTCATCCTCTAAGGAAAAGTTTTGTAATTGGATATTCTCATCCAAAACCTATTTTTAGTCATAACTATTTTGTTCCTAAAAGTAACCCATTCTACATTAAGTGTCAAAGTGGTGGACATTGGGAGAAAAATTGTCCTCTAAATAAAATCCAGTCCTTAGGATTTCATAAAGCTCACTTTTCTAAGAAGATGTGGATTCCTAAGATTTTACTTTCTAATCGTTCTAGATCCAAGAAAGTTTGGATTCTAAAATCCTAACTGCTTTATTTTTAGGAAAACAAAGTACCAATAACAATACATGGTACATGTATAGTGGATGTCCCAATAACATTACTGGTAACAAAAACTTATTTGAAAATGTTATTAAGATGAAAGTAAGAAGATTCACTTTCAGAGATAAGGCTTAAGGAGAAATTGTTGGTATATGTAACATTTTTCTCCTTGGAAAAGTCTTAATTTCAAATGTTTTATTTGTTAAAGGAGATATCATTTTATAATTTATCAGAATTCACAAATAACTTTCTGATATTTTTACAAAATCATTACCCTTTGATAGATTTGAATACATTAAACAACATTTAGGAATGATAACTCTACGGTAATCATTCAAATCTACTTTTTGTTAAAACTATATTCTTACATTAAGATACTCTTTTTCATAGGGGGAGTACATTTTATTTCCTAATAAAGTTTTTTGGAACCTAATAAGGTTTTTTGGAACCTAATAATGTTTTTCAGAACCTTAACAAAAGTTTCTAGAACCTATAATAAGTTTGTGGAATCTAAAAAAACTTTTAGGAATCTAAGATGTATAAGAAGAATATTATCTAATACTAACAAATATTCTGACAACTAACAAAGGTACATTTTCTTTTTTTTTCTTTTACTTCTATTTGTTGGTATTTAAAATTTGTTTTAAGAAAAATCTCAACAGATTATTCTTTCCTTAAATATGTTTTATTTCCTTAAAACCTCAAAATATTGGAACCTATAAAAATTATTTGTCTCAACTTAAACCATTGGATCATATTGGTTTAATATCAACCTTTGGATCAATCTTGTAGGACTAATAATCACCATAATTCCTATATAACGGAGGGACCCCCTCAGCATCTCGCATCACATTACATAGAAATTCTCATCAAAACCCTGCTGCCCTTCAAATCCTCTTTTCCTCTCTCCTTTATCTCCCTTAAAGTTTTGAATGTCTCTGAAAATATCTTCTCAAACCTCAATGCCTATGCAAAAAGATCTTAAGGATTGGTCAATCTTCAGAGAGAGGTTATTTGATCTAATTTTCTTCCCGAAGTATGACTCCTTGATAAGGAAGATCATCAAGTCAAAGAATGGGAAAATGTATCCTTTGTGAAGGATAAGGGAGAGCGTGATCTGATATATGCGGACCTTGTAATTGAATTTTATTTGACATTTTAATTCTTTATCGAAGGTGGTAAAGAAAAGGTTAATTTTATGTCTTTTGGGAAGACTTATTCACTGAATTATAAGAAAACTGCTGAAATTATTAAAGTACATTATAGTGGAGAAGCATATTACCCTTCCCATAAGATGTTGTATTTCAAAGGAACTTTTGATAGAGTCAAGGAAATTGAATCCTTGATCCTTCAAGGAGTTAAGTCACCCAAGAATTCTAATCTTTCAACCAAACACAGGATAGTCACCTAATGGTTACAAGGATTTTTTATACTAAGGATAGGAGATAAGGATACATTGAAAACCACATACATCTTCATAATGGACTTCTAGTTAATATAATAAAGATTAACATGGTCAAGTGTATCATTCTTACAATCAGAAAAATAAAGAATGATTATATCAAGTCACAATTCCTCATGTTTCTAGTAATGTTTTCAATGTTTATAGTGAAATTCTTATACTTCTACAATATTCCTTGAAAGTTGAAGCCAATTAAGTTTAAGATTATTTTTTTAAGTAAAGACACACTGAAGAGAATGAAATATTCTTTCAGTGATAAGATGAGTGAATTTGTTGATCTTACAGACAAGTTAGGCCAAATTAGATAAATTTCAAAGTCTAGACCAAAGAAAATAAATGTTTAGAAACTGAAACCACATCAATCATCCAAACCTCCAATGTCCAAGAAACAAAAGACTTACTCTAATGAAGTTTTAGAAATATGGAAAAAACTTAAAAAGTAAAGTAAAGAAGGAGAACCAGTGTTTGGTTTATATTCGGATTAAGCTAAGGCTTTAAAAGTTTAAGCTTCTATAGAGATTAAGAAGCAGGATAAAGATAAGAATATTAATAAGAATCTTTCTGAAGAAGAAATAATTCAAGTTGTGTTGAAAGATACAGAAAGAGATTCAGAGCATATTCAAGTTCTAGAATTATTTTTCCAAGAAATAGAACTTCCTCAACCCTCTCAACAAATGGAAATAGAGGTAATCCCTTCATAAAATGGAAAAGAAGTTGTTCAAGGTTTATCTCTGTCTATTCAAGAACAATCTCATGAATAAAAAGAAAACAAATAAGAGGAGGAGGAGGAGAAAAGTGAAGAAAAATAAATTGAAGACGATATTTGTTATATTGAAGAAACTGAAAAGCAAAGTCAGTCAGATAAGTTGTCTATAAGAACCACCCAAGCCTCATCTTCTAATCTCTAATTAGTTCAGAAATCTATTCATCAAGAAGATAATTTTGTTGAAACTAAATTGAATAAAATTTCATCCGATGATGATGATGTTGATAAAGAATGTGATTTTGGCCAAGATGATGTTGGTAGTGAAGATGTTGATGATGATAATTATGATGAAAGGATTTTTCAAATCCCTAATAAAAGGGAGAAGGGAGAAGATGTTACAAAAAGAATATAAATATAAGGAAGATAATGTTTAATTAAAGGGGAGATTACTTAAAGAATACATCCTTCAGAAAAGTGGAAGTTGTTTCCTTAATAAAAGATGTCAATTTTACAAAGACAATAATACGATCCTTAGGGGGATTCCTTAACCTAAGGAGGAGTTAGTCATATTCACTTTAATTTATAAACTTAGGTGAGATAATTATTTATTTCAAGTTAAATATAAATACATTTCAGTCTAAATATTATTTTTCTAAAAACGTTGTTTGTGATTTCCAAAAAGGGGGAGATCGTTGAGTCAAAAGTTTCCTTATGAATTTTTCATACCTTTATGTTTTGGAAATCACAAACATAAAGACTGATTAGATTCTGTATTCAAATGAAAAATAGAATACATGTGTATATAATCAGAATTATTGTTTATTAGATTACAAATTTCCCAAAAAATCGATACTGAATCATGTTGTTTCTTGGATTCTGAATCACTTAAATTTTTGGATCCATTGAGTTTCTTAGATTTCGAATCACCATGTTTGTTGGATTCCAAATTTCTCAAAATTTTGGATCTGTTGTGCTTCTTAGATTCTGAAAAGCTCAATTTCTTAGATATTTAATCACTCAAAATATTGTATATGATTCACTCTCTCAATTATAATTTTCCATGTTTCTTGAATTCTAAATTCCTCAAAATATCAAATGATTTTTTACATGTTTCTTAGAATCTAATTTTCAACTTTCTTAAAGTAATTATGTTTTCCTCAAGAAAACTATTTTAAAATTTCTTAAAGTTACTATGTTTTTCTTAAGAAACCTATTTTCAACTTTCTTAAAGTTGTTATATTTTCTTTAAGAAACCTATTTTCAACTTTTTCAAAGTTACTATGTTTTCCTTAAGAAACCTATATTCAAATTTCTTAAAGTTACTACGTTTTACTTAAGAAACCTATTTTCAAATTTCTTAATGTTTCTATATTTATTAATTAAGGATATAGTATTATATCTTTCTTAAAGTTACTCTATTTAATTAATTACTTACATTAAGAATATTACATATTATTTCAAAGATAATGTTACTTGTGATAGTTCTTGTTATCTAAATGGTTTCATTGTTTTAGTTACAATAAGACCGTTATGAATTCCACCTATCCAATTCCCTCTAAAATTTCAATAAAAATATGACCATTGGAGGAAAATTCAACCATTAGAGATCTCACCTATAAAAACTTGGTCATTTGGATGAGCTCATAACTTTTTTATTTTGAGTCATATGAGAGGTCTATCAAAAACCTACTTTGTGTGAAAGATTTGAAGAAATTAATTTGTTAATAGCTTGTTCAACATTCTTAATAACTTCAACAAGCTTTGTTTTACTTAGTATGATTCCAATTGTATCTAATTATGATCCAGGGCTTCCGAGGCTTGCAATAAAGATGTTCTAATTACCTGCTTAATCGAGGGCTTCCAAGTTGAAGGAAGACAGAGATTCCAATCACCTTATAGATCGAGGTCTTGTGGGGATAGCAAGACAAATACCAATCTTCATATCGAGGTCTTACCCTGGTGTGGGTAAGACAGACTTTCTTGAAAGTATAAATCAAGGGACCTTAATCCAAGGTGTTTTGGATACCCTACTCTTTGGGATAAAAGATTTTTATTCTTTACATGTACTTTTATTTTCATTATATTTTGTTACAAATAGAAAGTGTAACTTTCTTACACTTTCTCATTTGTTGTAACTATGATATAAGATTCTATACGCTTTAATGTAGAATCTTACTTAAGTATACCTATGTGGTTATTTCTTTATATTATCTTTATATTCAGACCTTGGGCCCTTCTAATCTCTTTGTTAAAGATAGTAGAGGGTTTTGTTAATCTTTTTTGTTTAACTTTGTTAAAAAAAGTCTTCTTAAGGTTAAAAATGAAAGTTTCTAAACTTATAATTTACCCCCTCTTGTAATTGAGTATCTACATCTCATATTTAGATCCTACACAGATCATGGGAGAGAGGCTTGATCAGTACTTCTCCAACATTGTTTCCCCCTCTGCCCTTGTCATTTTGTTTATTCTCTCTGATGGCCCTCCTCAGTATCTTCCTCTTCAGGGTGATGCCTTGCTTCATTGTTCCCTCTATCATGTGATGGTCTTTAGGTTCCCACCCACTTGTCTTCATGCCCATCTTGATTATTCTCTATATTTGGTGTGGATTCTGTCCCATTATGGATTCCCCTGTATTTTTTCCTCTTTGTTCTATCTCTCATTGTCTTCCTCGTATTTTCTATTTCATGAGTTCATTTCGGATATTGACCCTTCGGTGTTGGTTCTTCCTTATAGTTCATTAAATCCTAGTTAAAAAAATGATTCTCTGTGAAGGAATTAAGTGAAGTGGCATATATTATTGGGATCAATATCTATCATGATAGATCTAAGAGGCTTCTTAGCCTAATTAAAAGTATATAAATTGAAAAGATAATGAAAAGTTTTAGTATGGCATAATCCAATAGAGGATTGTTTCCAGCATCACAAGGCATTCATCTTTCCACGAAAATGTTCTCTTTGACATAGGAGGAGATATAGAGGATGGAAATGACTCCATACGCATCATAGATTTGGTCATTCATGTATGTTATGCTATGTACTAGGCTAGATGTCACCTATGCCTTAAGCATGGTAGGAAGATATCAAGATGACCTAGGTGACCATCATTGGATGGAAGTCAAGATTATTCTTAAGTATATGAGGAATACTAAGGATATGTTCCTAGTTTATAGAGAAGATAAATAACTAGTCATCAGGGTACATGCATATTCTAGTTTCCAAAGAGATCAACATGATATGAAATCATAGTTAGGATGCATCTTTACTCCCAATTAAGGTGTTGTGAGATAAAAGAGAACTAAAAAATTCACGGTCGGTAGTTCTAAAGTAGATTCTAAGTATATTGTGGCTTCTTAGGTAGCTAAAGAAGTGGTTTGGATATGAAACTTCATCCAAGATATTTACATTTTTACAAGCAGTAAAGATCCTATCACAATCTATTGTGATAATACTACAATGGTGGCTCTTACAAAGGATCCTAGATCACATTAGATGATGAAGCACATACTTTATAAGTATCATCAATTAAAGGATTTTTATTGGATATGTGACATTAAAATGGGAAAAGTTTTCATAGAAAACAATGTGGTAGAACCCTAGACTAAAGACTTGACTCAGTAGAAACGTGATCATCATGTGACAACTAGTTGGCTTAAAGATGTTACCAGTTGGCTCTAGTCTAAGTGGGAGTTTTTAAGTGTTGGTATCCTAGAACCAACTATCTATACATTGGATTTCATGTATATTATAAGAATTTAATATTTATAAAACATCTTATTATATATTTTACACTATTCTATATGATGTTAATATATAATGTCCTAGAGTATCTATCACATTGAAAAGGTCATAAAAGTTCCCCTCTATGATGAAAACCTTGAAATTCTATGGAGATGTTCTCAAATATAGTTCTATTGGGTACATTAGGTGACTCAAAAATGACACGTTATTACTAAATAACTTAAGGAATGGTTTTCCCTTCTATATTTATGGAATTTGATATATCTTATCTTTGATTAAAATGTAATTTTCACATTTTATTCAATGGTCATGGTGTAATGATGAGTTTATTATATGTAGTCAAAGAAAGACTTTGAGGTTGAGTGGTAACCTTGACTAAGGAAGTATACCAAAATAACTAAAAGGACTGGACTAAATTATTTTCATTATTAAGTTTAATTTTATATATTGAATCAAACAACATAAAAGAAATAAAAGATTGTAGGAAATGCAAATAACATAGGGATTTAACATGCTTCAGTCCCACAGAGACCTACATGAATGGAAAGAACACCACCACCCACACATGAATTTTATTAATGATCAAAGAAAACAAATGCTACATATTGAAAAGAACCAGCAATAGCATTAGAAATGAAATAGTAACAGAAAAGTAGAAATAACAAGTTTCACACTAAATGAAAACTAAAACTGATGCTTATAGTTCTTGATTTTAAATAAATTATGGTGGTTATATTATCTTAAAGCTGGATGGTTGAATTGAAATACATATAGTCTAGGATCTCCTTCTCCTTCTTATCTCACTCTAAGAGCCTTCATCAAGAATGCAGGCCACAATTATTCCTGCGTGAAAGGACATCATCTCCACCAAAAGATCAACAATAAGTCATGGTCACCAATATCGAGAGATAAAGAATTCCGGGGTAGAAATACAGTGACAATGTGCTAGGGTAGGGTTTTTCCTATGAGTGTAGAGATCCAAAACTGAGAGAGATTGAATTTCCAATGATTTGAAGAGACCAGGGTATAGGGGTCATCACTCCCCTGACACTAACATACCCTCAAAATCACACTCCCAACCAAAGTGCACCGTGTATGCATCTCCAGAACAAAAAAACTAAGTGACTTGGTTAATAATAAGGATAGATGGGTGGTGTGGATGGAAAGGTAATCATGAAAGATAAAAGTCCATGGAACAACAACAACTAAATAGATATCATGGCATGAGAGCACACAGGAAACAGGTTTTCCAAAAAGGAAAAGGTCCAGTAAATAGAAGCCCACATGGAACAACGCCCCAGCGGGCCAAATAAGCCTAACAGAAAAGATGCAATACAATTTTGAACATTTGAAATAAAAAAATAAATATAAAATTTCATGCATGGTTAATCAAATGAATGTAAGTATAAACATGGCATGATTTCAATCTGAAAAACAAGATAAAATACAAGCCACAATTCACAAATCTCTTCCATTTTTAATTAAAAAAAAGATATTTTCTTACACCTGTGGTTATGTAACAAGAATAAAGTTTATCCTATCTAAATAAAATTTTAACTTAGATAAGACCATGGATTTAGTAAAACTATCAGCTGGGTTTATGTTAGTGTGTATATTCTTGACACACACAGTTCCCGATTCCACAACATCTCTAATAAAAAAACCTAATATCTACATTCTTTGATTTACCATGAAAAAATAAATTTATATATAAATGGAGTGTTTATTGACTATCATAATATACATTAATAACAGAATTGTATAGATTTAGTTCAAAAGAAAAACCCTTCAACCATAAGTCTTCTTTCACTACTTCAGTTAAAGCAATATACTTAGAATGTGCTGTTAACAATGCAACCATGGATTACATATTAAATTTCAATGAAATGGGACCACCATAAGAAGTGAAGATATAACCAATAATGGATTTTAGGGTATCTATATTACCTCATAATCATCATCTATATATCCAGTAATAAATTAAGTAGAATCAATATATTTTCCATAACACAAAGAAATAGCAGTGCTACTAGAGAGGTATCTTAAGATCCACTGAAGGGAATGACACTGTGGCTTCCAAGGTGTTTCCATAAATCTACTTTAGGTGAAGATTGTATAGGAAATGTATGTTTGGGTGCATATCATATAGTACATAACACTACTTGCTACATTGGCATAAGGTATTTGAGACATAAACTGAATATCATCAGCATATGTGGGTTCTGGTGTTAAAGATAGCTTAAAATGTTGTCCAAGAGGTATATTTATAGGTTTGATAGATTTCAACATATATCTATTAAGAATTTTTAAAACATAAGAATTTTGAGATAATTATTACAGTTTATTTGGTATGTACCTTATTATTTCAACTCCAAATATCTTCTTAGATGCACCGAAGTATTTCATTTTAAATTTTCCTTATAATTGTAATTTAATAGAAGATTTTTGGTTCATATTTTTTCAAATGATAAGAATGTAATCAACATATAACAGTAGGTAAATCATGAAATTTTTAGTTGATTTAAGATAAAAACATGCATCATATTGACTCCTAATGAACTAGTTAGCTAGCATGAATGAATCAAATTTGTTTCATCCCATACAGTTATTTGTTTAAAATAAAGATTGGATTCAATTTAAATTTAGTAGGATAACCATAATGAGGTTTCATAGAAATTTTCTCATTCAAATCACCATGCAAGAAGGTAGTTTTAACATCTAATTATTCAGTGTGCAGATCATTATAGGCAGTAAAGACTAATAAAATTATAATTGAAGAATTATTTACAACAAGGGAAAAAAATTCATAGTAATAAATTCCCACTCTTTGGAGAAAACCTTTTCCAACAAATCTTTCCTTTACTTTATTTTATTTTCCTTGGTATTATCTTATTTTATTTTAAATATACACTTGGAACCAACTATTTTTTCATTATATGGTTTGTTTATAACAATACAAATGTTATTCTTTTTTAAATATTCCATTTCTTCATTCATGGAAAAGACCCATTGCTTTGAGTATTTTTCATTTAGATCTTGCCTATAAGTTTTAGGATCATCATAAATATGATACAGTGCTAAATGAAAGGCATAATAATTCATGTCATACTGACTAAACTGGGTAGGATATCCATGAAGCCTTCTTTACCTGTCTCGAGTTAGTTGGTATTCTACACTAGGGGCAGCAGGTTATGATTCAAACTCTAAATTTGATGAAGACTCGGAATCATCCTCAATAGTGGGATTAGGAGAAGATGGAGTAGGCTGGATAGGAGCCTCAACTGGGTTGGAAGCTCAGTTTCATTAGCTGGTTGGAGGGATGGATCATTATTTCCCGATGTCAAGGCCTTTTCTTTAGTATAGGAAGACTCATGAAATACAACATCCCTACTAAAAATACATTTTTGATGTCTAGGTTTTTCAACCCAAAGTTTTTTCCCCTTTAAACCCTTGGTATACCAAAAAAATACACTTTATAGATTCTAGTTCTAACTTATCATTTTTAACTTGAGCATAAGTTGTACAACCAAAGACTCTTAAGTAGGAATAATAAGAGGGTTTATCGGTCCAAAATTCTTTAGGTGTTTCAAACTGATTAGCAGATGAGGAACACCTATTAATTAGGTGGATAATAGTGCTAGTAGTCTCTTCCAAAAAGTATTCAGGGAGGCTTGAGAATTAAATCATTCCATAAACTCCTTCTAGGATATTATTATTCACCCTTTCAACTAAGACATTTTTTGGGGGGGGTTTCCCTTACAGTTCTATGTCTTTTAACACCTCTATATTCACAAAATTGTATGAACTCATGAGATAGGTATTCAATCCCATTGTCTATTCTTAAAGTTTTAAGTTTATTCCCAATATGATTTTTAAATAAATTTTTCCAAGTTTTAATTGTTTGGAAAATTTCATATTTTTTTAGGAATGTATATCCATACTTCCCTTAAGAAGTATTCTATGAAGGTAACAAAATAGAAACCTCAGTCATATGAGGAAGTCCTAGATGGATCCCATATATCAGAGTGGATATATTCTAAGGGACTGGTGGACTAGTAATAATACCTACCAAAGCTAACCCACATGGCCTTTCCCATCACACAATCATCACAAAATAGAATATTTCTTGGTGTGATGTCACTCAACAGACCTTTCTTGTTGAGTTACTCAAGGCCTTTAGAGAAAACATTCCACAATATCCTGTTCCAAAGCACGGTATTACTGATATTAGTTGAATATACACTACCCAAATTCTTTGAATGGGCCATTCCATTCAATAAATACAGAACATTAATTAGATGTCCCTTAATATTGGTTCTAAATCCCTTGGAAATTTCGAGACAAAATGTTTTAGACCTAAAGGTGAACCCCTTTTGTTTTAGGACCCTTAAAGAAACAAGGTTTCTTTGAAGGTTGGGAATGAACCTAACATCAACTAAAGTAATGATATTATGGTCATAAAGTTCTATCAAAATAGAACCTCTAGACTCAACCTTACACCTCTTATTATTACCTAATAGGGAATCTCCTTCTACCCTTTCAACCAAATTTAGAAAGAACTCAATAAAGGGATAGATATGGAAATATAAACCTGAATCAAAGACCCACTCTTGATTGAGTGCATGGGTGGACACATTAAGGACCTAGGTAACTTCATAACCAAAGTATGTAAGAAGGGACTGATCAGTGGATTTTTTAGACTCTAAATCATGCTTGAGTTTCATACATTTGGTTTTAATGTGTCATGGTTTACCACAATGAAAATAGGTGACCTTTATTTCCCTATAATTAGACCTAGGTTTAGGTTCTTTATTGATTTTGTTCTAGTATTTATTAAAATATTTCTTCTTGGTTTTATTTTGAGGTCTCCCCTTAGAGAACAATCTCTTATCCTCACATTTTATTTTAGGTTTTTAATGTAGTTTCTTAGAAAGAAGGGCCAATTTAACCTATTCTAGGGTTATAGGGTCTTGACCATACATCATGGTCTCTAATAAGGTGTTGTAGGAATTATCCAAATAAATTAAGAGGATCATTTCTTGATCCTCATCATCAAATAAAACATTAGTGTTGGATAAGTCTAACATAAATTTATGAAATTCATCTAGATGGGCTTAAATTGAAGTACCAGGTTTCATTTTAAATGTAAACATGCGGTGTTTTTTATAAATCATGCTTATTAATGAAGTAGTCATGTAGAGTTTTACAAGTTTAAGCCAAATTCTAGTACTAATAGATTTATAATCCACTTCCCTAATAACTTTATCACCTAAATAATGTAAAAGGGAGCTATGCGACTTAACTAATGCATCATGGAAAACATAAACATATTCTATAATAGGATGTCCAATTTCATTCATAGTAATAACAGGCTTATTAGGCCCGCAAATGGAATCAATGAGGCCCTGCTAAACAAGTAGGGATCTCATCTTAATTCACTAATAATTAAAGTCATTATCATCATTGAATTTCTTGATATCATGTCTCATTGTTGACAAGTTTACCCACAGATTAGATTATGAGTTCTTGCAGACAACATTAATTGTATGTCCCCAACAACCGATCAATCCCTTAGGTAAACTATTCCTTATACAAATGGATATGAAATGGAGAGAAATATAGAAGGGAAAATGGATTTAAATAATTGAAATCAATAAGGTAAAGGTGATTTAAGAGTGAGATTATTATGAAGAAAATTTAAACATAAACCATCACTATATATAAGTAAAATAGGAAACAACAATTGAGATTTGATAGAAAAAGAAAAGAAGTAGGTCTATGATACCACTTTTTAAGGTTGAGTGGTAACCCAAAACAAGGTAGTATATCAATCAACCAAAAGGATTGTATTGAATTATTTATAGTAGAAATTCAAATTTTATAGATTTAATCAAACAACATACAATAAAAAAAATTGTAAGGAAAGTAAAGAACATAGTGATTTAATATGCTTCAGTCCCATGGGGTCCTATGTACATGACAATAACATGACCACCTACACACATGTTTTACTAATTCTCAAGTAAAACAAATGCTACAGGTTAAAAGGAACTAGGAAGAATAAGAGAAACCAAATAGTAACAAAAAAGTATAAATTACAAGTTTCTCAGCAAATGAAAACTAAAACTGATGCTTATAGTGCTAGAGTTTAATGAGACTTCAGCAGTCATGTTCTCTTAATGCTCAATGGTTGAATCGCGATACGTCTGGATCTAAGATCTCCTTCTCCTTATTCTATCACTCGTAGATCCTTTGTAAATAAGTAAGGACACACTTCTTCCTGCATTGAAGGATGTCATCTCCACAAAAATATCAGAAATAAGGTGTGGATGGGGAGATCAACAGGCATAGAACTCCGGGGTAGCAATGTGATGATGGTGAGCTAGAGATTCTCCTATGAGAGCTGAGATCCAGAACCGAGAGTGACTAAATTGATAGATATCTGAAGAGACCTGAGTATAAGGGTCATCACTCCCCTGACACTAGAACGCCCATGAAACCACATTCCCAACCAAATCATGCCACACATACATTTCCAGAATAGAAATTGAGTGACTCGATTAACAAGTGGGAGAGATGGATGAGATGGATGGAAAGGGAAACATGTAGGATCCACAGCTAGGGAATAATAACAACTAGATATCCAACATGGAATGGGATCACATGGTAAATAGGTTATCCTAAAAGTATAAGGTCCAATAAATAAAATCCCAAAGAAAATAATTCCCAAATGGGCTAAATAATCCCAATAAAAAAGATGAAGTATAATTTTGAGAATTTAAAATAAAAACAATCAATATAAAATTACATGCATGGTTAATAAAATTAATAGAACCCTAAATATGGCATGATTTAAATATGAAAAAAAGAAGATAAAATAAAATCCACAATTCCCAAAGACATAACAAGAATATAGGTTGATGAAAAGAGTGTGCAGTATGTTTGATGAGATACCATGACAAATGGATTATACAAAACTCTGAGTTTTTGTTTGTGGTTTTTTTCATTGTGATTTGCTTTATTCCTCTATGGATGCCTTAACCCATTTCTATATAGTAATATTGAACTTTAGGAAAACCTACCTAATGTCGTTGAAGAAGAGGCCTTGAGAGTCACACACAAATCATTTTCCTCGATCTTAGTTAAATGTTATTTATTTTACAATTGGAATAAATATTATTCTCCATACTAAGAAATAATATTTATCAGGATTTATTAATTGATTTCAAATATTAAATAAATATGTATTCATTATTTAATTGTTTAATTACGTGAATACTTATAATATTTATTTATCTCTTGTTATTTTAAAGTTAATAAATAATTTTTTATTCATTAATAAATAATTTTATTTAATTATGAAAATATTTATTCGTCAAACTATCAATGGAATATTTATTTTAATTTGTTAAATGAATAATATTTATTAAAAAAATGATTAAGAGTATGAAAGGATCGAGTTTTGGTTCCAATGATAAATATTTATTTACCAGATTGTAAAATAAATATTTATCATTATGTGGGCTAGCCCACACCACGAAGAAAAATAATAGTTTTATTGTATGGAATGGGGTCTATTATGGCTTTAATATTTTATTAAGGGCCCTTATAAAATTAATTGAATATTAAACCCTAATCCTAGGTATAAAAATAGATTTGTATTTCATTCTAAATAGGATTATTCATTTTCCACAACAAATTTTTCTCAAGATCTATCTCCTATCTTCCTCTCCAGACTGAGAAGAACAAGAGAAAAATCCTTCAAGTCTGAAAGAGAATGAAACGATCAAGATTAATAATTCAAGATGATCAATTGACTGTGCTAGCATCAAAATTTTCATTAACATTGTTCAGAAATCAAATGAGCATGTATGGATTATCACTAGAGGGGTGCTACTTTGGGTCCTCGCTATGCAACGGTGCTACATCAATCATGTTAGAATTATCAACCCTCTCGATAAAGAAAGATCTCAAGACCAAGGTATTCATTCTTCTTATGCTTAAATAAATTATAAAATTAACATAAAAATATCCTCTCTTAGTTTCAGTGTTTTCTTTGTGAATTTTATTTGGAAAAAAATTTCATTGTTCATGACACTCATGTATTATACATTGTGAATGATCCATTAAATCCGAAAAAAGTCAAGTTGGCCATAGGCTTAACATGCTCTTCAGTTGTTCCTAGAACTAGTACTTAGTACATCATTTATAACTATGATCAATTCCATAAAAAATCAAGTGTTCTTCAAATTAAGCTAGAAAAATTTTCTTTGAATAACAACAATATGAGCATAAACACATAATTCAAGAAGGTTTGTTTACATAATCTATCATGAATTTGATATGGGTGATTAATGGGTTGGATTGAGTCAAAGTGGGCCAAAAAATCATGGTTTGGGCCAAAAAATTCCACATACATTTAAGCCCACCTTTAATGCAGGATCAGATAATTGAGACAAGTCCAGAATGAATATTATGTGAACCTATCTATGATTGACTCAAATTTTTAATAGATATTAAAAATAATTTTTAAAAACAATAATAAATACTTATTATTAAACAATAATAAATATTAAACACATGATTGTTATAACATAAATGGTAATTTATATACATAATCATCACATAATTCATAAATTTAAATGTTTGTGATAAAAATGTTACATTCAATTAAAATAAAATAAAATAAAATAAAATTTATTCTTGGCTCATGGGTCGGCCTACATTTATTAAGGCTAGCCTACATAATCCTATAAGATGTTTTCTCTAATGTGTTTAATTCCTACTAAAATGTGGACCTTTTTCTAGTCTATAAATGTGAGATTACGAACCCGGATCGTGGGCCCAAGGCTCCTTAAGAACCCCTAGAATTTGATGAATTATTTTACACCATCCCCATACTCACTAATCATATGATTAACATGCATCCATTTTCAATTCATATTCATCACATTTAATTCAAAAAAATACACATATAACTAAAATATATTAATTTATATAATTATAAATAATATATACACACATATTAAAACATAGTTTTATATAAATAACATATATATAATACATGTTTATATATAAATAACATATATATACACTATGAACACACACACACATACATATATATAACAAAATTTATACACACACACACATGGTAAATATAATATATATATACACACACACATAAATGTGTAAAGGAAGAAGGTGTGAAAAAAAATCCTAATTTAGAAAAAAATACATTTCATTACCATAAATAATAAATTTTAATTCACATAACACTAATTTCATGCCCATTTGAAGAAGAAAAATGAATATCAAAGAAACCTAGTAGAAGTTTAGAGAAATAGTGCAACATTGACTAAGTGAATAATAAAGGACCATTGTTATGTCAATATAAATATAGCATTTCTTGGTGTAATAAGTAAAAGTGTTAAGAATGATCATTGGTTTTTTCCTGAATCTATTTTGTGTGTGTGTGTTAAATTTTAATATAAAAATAAGCACATTTGTAGAAAACAAAATTATATATATATATATATATAATATAAAAATATATGAACATATATATACACATGTATTAAACAAAATAGTGATCACTGTTTTAAACTTAAACCTATTTATCATCCATTTGTTTTATAAACTGTCTACCTTGACTCTAATCTATTGTATTTTGAAATATTACTTTAAATAACATAGTACACTTAAATACTTGTTCATAACACTATTATATATTTTTATTTATTAAGTTTTACCATTTATCAGTGCTGATAAAGGGGATACATTTATCTATGCTAGTTAAACTAATGATAAATGTGGATTTTATCAGCACTAAAAAAACATTGATAAAGGTGTGACCTTTATCAGTGCTAACGCGCTTGTGTTTAGAATTAATAAAGGGAATACATTTGTTTTTTATAGTTAAAAGTGGTTATAAAGGTGGATTTTAAAAATTCTAAAAAAGAAATGATAAAAGGATACCCTTTGTCAACACTGGTTTAGTGTTGATAAAAAATGCCCTTCAGGAAAAAAATCATATATCATAAAAATCACTTTTTATTATAAAAAATGTTTCTATTTATATATATATATAAGCATATATATATAATATCTTTTCTTAGATATGATTTATGTAATACTAAATATATATTTACACTTAATATATAATAGATTTAGTGAAAATGTTTTATAAAATATTTAAAAATTAATTTTAATTAATAATTTACTAATTAATATTGAGTAAAATAAATTTAACAACAATTTCATGATATAAAAAACTGATAAGTAAATTAATCTATTAAGATAAGTTTAAAAAATGATTAAAATTCAAATGACCATAAATTTTGATTTAGGTGTACATTTGATCTCTACAAGATATAAAATTGAAGCCTATAGAGAGATATGAACCATAATATTTTGGTGAAACCCTTATAACTATTTTTTTAGGTCAATGAAGTCTCATAAGGTCTCTAAAAATAATTTTTTAGTTGAGATACCTGATTTTTTACTATTATATGGAATTCCAGTTTCATTTAAAATGGCCTTCTTATATTGTTTTAGTGGAACCTGGATTTATTCATTGGTATTATACTCATATGAATATTATGAGGTTGAAATTTTAATGTTTTTAATATTTTAGTGTTATTTATAACTAAATATATACATATACACATGTTTTTATATACATATTTTCATATATTTACATATAAAAATTGAATTCTATAAATAAGTATTTATTTTCTCTCTATCATGAGGTTATGAGTGGCAGATATCCTTTCTCTCATTGGCTTAGGTTTTACCTTTGGTGGTGGATTATAGGGGAGATTCTTGATCACTTCTTCTCTTACATTGGTTCCCCCACCGTCCTTATCCATTTGGTTGTTCCCTCTGATGGCCATCTTTTATCTATTCTTCTTCAAGGTGATTCCTTGCTTCATCATTCCCTCAGTCATGTCATGGTCTATGGGCTCCCATGCACTTATCTTCCTGCCTCGCTTGATTGTTCACTAGCTTCAGTGTATATTCACTCCCCCTAGGTTTTCCCATTTCTTTTTCTTGATTCAATCCATCTCTTTTTGTTTTCCCTACACTTTCTATTTCATGAGTTTATTTTTGATTTTGACCCTATGGTGTAGGTTCTGCCTTATCCTCAGTCAGTTCAAATTCTAGTCCAAAGTGGAACTTACAACTCCAACAAACCTAGGACCCCTCCTCAGTGGTGTCTTTTGTTTCTATGACCTAGCCTTCCAGCCCTAAGTTTCATTGAATCGATCTAGGTCCTAGAGATGTTTGGATAATCTATTTCACTCTTCAGAGCAGCTTGGGTGTGATTTGTGTCTTAAAGTGTGTCGATAATTCAGGATCAAGTTTTCACTTTGGATGATGCTTAAGTGATTTTGTGGCTTTGTTCTGCTTCAGATGGCAGTAGTTCTTCACTAGAAATAGTGAGAAGGCAGGTCTCTAGTGTGAATTATTTTTGTTGTGGTGCTCCAACAATAATGGTTTTCATTATGTATCTTCTTCAAGGGGATTGTCTTTGGTTTTTTGTTCTTGGTTCAATCATTTCTATGGTATTCTCCATTATAGTTTATTGGTGGAGTGTGTTCCCAATTTGTCTTGGTGGTGTTCGGTTTGCGTTGGAGATGACGTTAATGTTCTTTTTCAAGGATGAAGATAACACTTCATTGGAGCTGTGTTTTCGACTGTATTGGTGACTTCAGTGTTTTGTTTTGGTGGATTTGTTTTCAGTGGCTTTTAATTTTGTTCTTCTATCTGGCTGATGGTGTTTAAGGCGGAAATTATCCAGATGGTGATTGGAATTTTTTTTGTAATGTTCTGTTCTATTTTGGTAATTGAAGGCATAAAATTTCCAGAGTACACTACTATAGATATACCCTTTTACAGTGTGAAAAAAGGATTTTAACAGTGCTAAAAAAGAATTTTTAATCGTAGGATAGATAAAGGGGGTCCTTTATTCCCACTAAAAAATGATGATAAAGGCCCCCATTTATCAGTGCTATTTTAGTGCTGATAAAGTCCTCCCTTTATCAGTGCTATTTTAGTGCTAATAAAGGCCACCCTTTGTCAGTGCTCGAAATAGTGCTAATAAAGGCCCAGCTCTCTGCAGCTGTGTTGTTAATATAATAGCACACCCAGCAAAAACCTATAATTTTAAACAATTATATATAAATTTAATTTACATCATGAATGAAAAAATTTCCTCCAATGGTATATACAAAAAAACTTCAATATACATTTCAAATAATGTTTTATATAATTTTATTTACAATTATCTAATAGTAATTTAAAAACATTAAAGTTTCATCTTTTGACACCCATGATCCCCTCTAAAAAATGTCCACCCACGGTATCATTTTCCAAAAAATCATCTAAACTCAAGAAAAATATTCCTCATATATAAGAAAACAAATATTATGTTAGTAATATTATAAAGAAATAAATTAAACATTAATATGAAATAATACATTAATAAAATTTCAAATTTTTATAAAAAAGAAACATTCGAAGTTATACCAATCACACCATGCATCATATTGAGGTGGTTTTGGTTCCTACACGTCACAAATGATTTATGAATCATTTTCCTAAAATATCAAGACAATATGAATGTGTTTGCTTGATTTTGAGTATGTCACTTGTTCTTTTACTAAAATTAATGTTAGTTTTAAATAATGACACATTTGGAGTTATACTGGTCACATTGTGCATCATATTGAGATGCAATTGATTCCTACCTATCACAAATTACTGATTTATCATTTTCCTAAAGTATCAAAACAATCTGAATGTATTTTCTTAGTTTTTAGTATGCCAGTTTTTTTACTAAAATGTCATTTCAAACTGGAAACACGCATTTTGAGCCATATCGATCGCATTGTGCATCGGTTTGAAATGATGTTACTTCATACACTTCAAAAATGACTTATAAATTACTTTACTAAATTATCAACACAATCATTGAATGTTTTCTTGGTTTTTGGTGAGTGATGTTTTGAACTAAAATATCAATTTTAAACTGATAACGAACACTTTTAATCATACTGGTGACACCATACATCGAATTGAGGTGAGGTTGATTCCTACACATCCAAAATGACTCAAGGATAATTTTACTAAAGTAATAAAATAATACAAATTTATTTTATTAGTTTTTGAGTATGTCACTTGTTCTTTTACTAAAATTAATGTTAATTTTAAATAATGACGCATTTGGAGTTATACTGGTCACACTGTTCTTCGGATTGAGGTGTGGCTAATTTCTACATGTCACAAATTACTGATGGATCATTTTCCTAGAGTATAAAAATAATCTAAATGTATTTTCTTGGTTTTCAGTATGTTGGTTTTGTTTTTTTACTAAAATGTCATTTCAAACTGGAAACATGAATTTTGAGTCATACCAGTCGCATTTTGCATCAGTTTGATGTGAGACTACTTCATTCATGTCACAAATGACTTACAAATCATTATCCTAAATTATCAAGGTAATTACAGCACAGTTTCTTGGTTTTTATTGAGTGACACATTTGAACTAAAATGTTGATTTTAAACTAATAACAGACACTTTTAGTAATATTGATCACATTGTGCATCGGATTGAGGTGAAATTTATTCCTACACGTCAAAAATGACTCATGGATCGTTTTCCTAAAGTATAAAAATAATCCAAATACGTTGTCTTGGTTTTCATTATGTTACATTTTCTTTGTACTTAAATTAATGTAAATTTTAAATAAAAAGACACACTTTGAGTCATAATGGTCACACCATGTGTCGGATCGAGGTGAGGTTGATTCCTACATGTCAAAAATGACTCATGAATCATTTTCCTAAATTATCAAAATAATCCGAAATTTGTTTCTTATTTTTCAGTATGTCACTTATTCTTTTTACAAAAATTTATCTCAATTTTAAATAAATAGAGATACTTTGAGTTATATCGGCCACACCATGCATCATATTGAGTTTCAGTTGACTCCTACACATCACAAATTACTTATAGATTATTTTACTAAAGTGTCAAAATAATATGAATTCATTTTCTTGATTTTTAGTACACCATTTGTGTTTTTTTACTAAAATGTCATTTCAAACTAG
This sequence comes from Viscum album, assembly GCA_963277665.1. Classification (NCBI taxonomy): domain Eukaryota; kingdom Viridiplantae; phylum Streptophyta; class Magnoliopsida; order Santalales; family Viscaceae; genus Viscum; species Viscum album. Next base: position 389,244,752 of record OY728147.1, on the reverse strand, counting down.
AAACACGCATTTTGAGTCATACTGGTCACATCGTGCATCAGTTTGACATGATAATACTTCACACACATCACAAATGACTTATGAATCACTTTTCTAAATTATCAAGACAATCAGAATTAATTTTCTTGGTTTTTAGTGAGTGACATGTTTTGAACTTATATATCAATTTTAAACTAATAATGGACACTTTTATTCATAATGGTCACACCATGTGTTGGATTGAGGTGTGGTTAATTCCTACACATCAAAAATGACTCATGGATATTTTTTATAAAGTATCATAACAATCTGAATGTGTTTTCTTAGTTTTCATTATGTCACTTGATCTTTTTACTAAAATTAATGTCAATTTTAATAAAATTAAAGAACTTGGAATTATACCGGTCACACCATACATCATAATGAGATTCAGTTGATTCCTACACATCATAGATGATTTATGGATTATTTTCCTAAAGTATCAAAACAATTCAAAGTTATTTACTCAGCTTTCAGTATGTCACTTTTTCTTTTTACTAAAATTAATCTCAATTTCAAATAAAAAGACACACTTAGATTTATAGTGGTCACACCATGAATCCTATTAAGGTGTGGTTGATTTCTACACTTCAAAATTGAATTATGGATAATTTTATTGAAGTATCAAAACAATCTGAGTGTGTTTTATCAATTTTTAGTATTTAACTTGTTCTTTTTACTAAATTAATGTCAATTTTATATAAATAGGCACACTTGGAATTATACTGGTCACATTGTGCATCATATTGATGTGTGGTTGATTACAACATATAAAAAAATGATTTATGGATCATTTTCCCGAAGTATCAAAACAAGATGAATTTATTTTCTTGGATTTCAGTATGTCACTTATTCTTTTTACTAAAATTAATGGAAATTTAAAATAAAAAAAGACACACTTAGAGTTATAGCAGTCACATTGTGCATCTGATAGAGGTGAGTTTGATTCCTATATTTCAAAAATGACTTATGGATAATTTTCATAAATTATAAAAACAATCTGAATGTGTTTTATCGGTTTTCAGTTTGTCCCTTTTTCTTTTTACAAAAATTAATGTCAACATTAAATAAATAGACACACTTGGAATTATATCGGTCATAACAAGCATCATATTTAGGTTTGGTTGATTCCTACACATCAAAAATGATTTATTTATCATTTCCTAAAGTATCAAACCAATCTGAATTTATTTTCTCATCTTTCAGTATGTCACTTGTTCTTTTTACTAAAATTAATGTCAATTTTAAATAAGAAGACACAATTAGAGTTATAGTGGTCACACATTGCATCTGATTGAGGTGTGGTTGATTTCTACACATAAAAAATGAATTATGGATCATTTTCCTAAAGTATCTAAACAATATGAATGTTTTTTATTAGTTTTCATTATGTCACTTATTTATTTTAAGAAAATTAATGTCAATTTTAAATAAATATACACACATGGAATTATACTGGTTACATCGTGCATCATATTGAGGTTAGGTTGATTCCTAAACATCAAAAATGACTTATGGATCATTTTCATAAAGTATCAAAACAAAATGAATGCATTTTATTAGTTTTCAGTATGTCACTTGTTCCTTTTACTAAAATTAATGTCAATTTTAAATAAATAGTCACACTTGGAATTATAACGATCATATTGTGAATCATATTGAGGTGAAGTTGATTTCTACATGTCAAAAATGACTTATGTATCATTTTCCTAAATTATAAAAACAATATGTATGTTTTTTCTTGGTTTTTATTATATCACTTGTTCTTTTTACTAAAATTACTGTCAATTTTAAATAAACAGACACACATTGAGTTATAGTGGTCACATCGTGTGTTTGATTGAGGTTCAGTTGATTCCTACACATCAAAAATGACTTATGGATCATCTTCCAAAATTATCAAAACAATATGACTGTGTTTTCATAGTTTTTAGTAGGTCTCTTTTTCTTTTTACTAAAAATAATGTTAATTTTAAATAAATAGACACACTTTTAATCATACTAGTCAAATTGTGCATCATATTGAGGTTTGGTTGACTCATAAATGTCAAAAACGACTTATGGATCATTTTCCTAAGTATCAAAATAATCCAAATTTATTTTATTGGTTTTCAGTATGTCATTTTTTCTTTTTACTAAAATTAATGTCAATTTTAAATAAAAAGAGACAGTTTGAGTCATACCGGGCACATCATGTATCAGATTGAGGTGCGGCTGATTCCTACTTGTCAAAAATGACTTAAGGATCGTTTTTGTATGTATAAAAACAATATTAATTGGTTTTCTCGGTTTTTAGTATGTTGGTTTTGTTTTTTACTAAATTTTAGGTCAATTTTAAATAGAAAAAAAGCACTTAGATCCATAACCATCGCATAGTGTGTCGGATTGAGTTGCATCTGATTCATACACATCCCAAAGTCTCAAAACAAACATTAAATTACAATTTTATCATGATTTCCCTTGACTTTAATTATAAAATTTTCAACACTGCATATTGACTCAATGTTCTTAGATGAAAACCCTTTCTTGTTGTTGAAAGCCAAGAGAGTGGAGGAATTTCATGTGCCCATTATATCAAAATAAGTCACCACAATGAGCACATGAGCTTCCTCCACTCTTCTAGTTTTCAATGAGAAAGTTTTTTAAGCTAAATAACATTGACTCCATACATTATTGGCAACTCGACAAAGAGAAGCAATGGAAATAATAAATATCTATGAAAAAAAACTAAATAAGTGTTAGATAAGATAAGAAAATTAACTTACTAATCATATAAAAAATTATGACAAAATTAATTAAATAAGTAGTATGAATTCTCCTCTTCATGATGGTTGTATACATTATAGACCCATTTCTTTATTATCATTATCTCATTTGCAATCTCAAATCCCAATCTCTCACAAACATGAGAAGCTTCAGACAAACCACCCAAACTCAAACAAAGGAATCCACCTTTATATGAAAAAAATTATTATGTGAGTAATAATAAAAATCAATAAATTAAACATAAATATGAAACAGTCCATTTCTTCTATGGAAGTCACATCTTCATGTTATTTTTGTAAATTCTATCATTAGGTATGTTGTCCATTCATTTCTAAAAAAATATATATCATCTTGTGAATATTAGTATTTTCAATAGTCATAATAGTACTGGAAAAATATAAATACTCAAATTATTAATAGATATTTTAAATGAAATAGTAATTATCTTTGAAAATACCTCTTCGGAGATGCTAGTTTGTTCATGGAATATGAACTCTCTCGTAAATTTACAAACATAATAACCACAATCTTTTCCATTTTTTTATTTTTATCACTACAAAAACATTAAGAAAAATAAGTAATTTGTTTTGATATGTGTTTGGATAGGGAAATATAATTATATATACCCTGATACTTGTCCAGTTTTAGAACTTTCTAGCATCCTTGTTCTTATCCCCTGGCCTCATTCCTTGTTTTTTATGATATTGATGCATCCCCCTATTATAACAGAACTATCCTAAAAAATATATAAATCATATAACTTGAAGTTTAGTTCTAAAAATTTTTATGTAGTGTATTACTTATTTACAAACTCCATCATGTGTGGTTATTTTGTTGGGTATCCATACGGTGAATCTAGGAAATAAATCTTTGGAGTATCTAAATTGACCTCAATGAGCATCTAATGTTTCCTAAAACACAAAAAAGAATATGTAATAAAAGAAATGAAAATAAATTTTATATGATTAAATTGTATAATTTTACCCCTACATCATTGGTATTAATAAGATTCTATCATATGAAAGTTTTCTTTCAAATTATTTGACTAGGTTTTCCACTATTTCATCTATTTTTTTAGATTCTATTTTTGTTTCAAATATAGAGGTTGTGTGAGGACTAAAGAATCTAAAAAAATCATGGGGAATCCCTTCAATTGGTGTTGATATATATTCCATCCAAAAAATGAAATGTATTTAGAAAAAATTAACATAGTATATTAGCTTTTGAAAAATCAAATCATGAAAACATACCTCATGTATACATTTACAAATGAGAAACATATCCAATCATAGTAAAGATTTCATTTACATTATCAACACCAATGTAGTATTCACCTTCCTCTTCATATATATTTTCTTCAAAATCAACTATGTGACTACTACCATTTTATAACTTTTTATCCACATGAACCTTCGATGTTAGTAAATTCAGATATGAAAAGGGTGGGGTAAAGGTGCTTTTGGGAGATCTTTTCGATCAGTCGATCGATCCTTTAGATGGTTTTGAGTTGGTCTTTAATTTCACCCCCTTCCATATGTCCTTGTATAATAACATTCATAGGTTCAGATATTTTTTCATTAATTTTTAAAGGTTTAGCTTGAAAAATAAATTGAAAATGAATACCTCTTTTTTGAAATGTTTTTTTTACAAGATGTGATGACCCTGAGATGAATGTTCCAATAACTCATTCAACCATATGAATGTCTTTTTTATTAATTGGAATAAGTATCTTGTTTCTCGGCTAATGAGCTACTTTAATCGCTACTCTCACATGACTTATTGAAAGTGGTCTGTTGTGTAGACTTTCATCTTGGATATTGAACATTGTAGCCCTTGCTATAGGGTGATGGGTGGGTGTTGATAGATATAAATCATATTCATTTTCACCCTATATAATATCAATATAGGAAAGGTATCAATGTATGTCTAATTCAAATTTCATAGAAAAAATTATTATAATATTGATTATCATGACTAATAAAGATCTTTGAGGGGAATGGCTTGCCTCAAAGCTCGTGGGGGTGGGTGGGATATTCACACAATGGTTGTTCTTGAGTTATTTCTTCTCTTTTATCCCCCACCCATAAAAGTTTCTAGAATATATCTCTTACATTGGAACTATTCTTCAAGGGTATCTAGTCTTTCTTTTATCAGTTTCATTTCATTATCTTTATCCTCCTCTTGTTTGTTTTCTCAAAATATATTCGGGGTGTCACCCTAAAACATTCACCTTTGACACGGCCATACTGTTATGGCCGATTCAAAGCCACCGACAGCAGGTGTTCATCTGGTACAGGTGTTATTTATTTCTATGACTATGTCAGATATAAAATATAGGAAAATAAGTAATCATTTTTATATAATATCAATTTAAAGAAAAACAAATTTTTATTATGTCATACTTATACATGTTTCTCACACTTTTTGTGTTTTTTCATCTATTAGTAACTCATCTTTATTTACACATTCCTCCTTCCATAGAACATGGATTGGGATGGAAGTGGCTTTGGATTTAGAGTCATCAAAATACATATAAAGAGATGGATATAATTATGATGTTGTTTCATGTCACATAAAATTATTATGGTAGATTTAAAATACGTACCAGTTTTTTTCAAGTGAAGCATACCCCATCATTGCTTTACGGTAGGGGTACAATGGTTTTTCTTCTTATTCCTTATTTTTAGCAATCAGTTGTTTTTTCATATATAAAAAATTTTCAATCGAAGTGATGAATACACATTTTGTCAAACAATGTATTACTAGCCATAATGTACCTACAAAGACACATTTACATAATGGTCAGTAAATGCATCCCATGCTTCTTGGGTTATCAAGTATTCATACATTAGTAGTGGGTGTGGGTTTATTTTACCTTACACATATTTAAGATAATGTCTCATTAGAATTGTGTAAAATCCTCTGTGAATCCTTCCAGAAAACATTAATTCATATTTATTATGTGTGTCATATACTATAAATTCACTCTTCAAGGGATGGTGAAGAGTAAGTTGATGTTTCCTTATTTTATTTTTTAGTAAAAGAAATAAATGATATCATGATGTTACCATAATCTCTTCCCACGCCAGTTTCTTAAACATGGGCACATCATAGTGCCACGAATCTACATCAATCAGTACATGTTGTTGAGTGAAGATTCCAATGTAACTATTGAAAATTTCCTTGTTATGGTTAACATGATATCCCCATGCATTTCATCCAACCTTTTATTTGATGCCTTTTATTTTCACCTTAATGATTTTTGCTAACACCATAAAACCACGATGCTATTTTTTATTCTTCGTCAATCCTTCATTGCCAACCATTTCCTTAAATTCAACATCATCAATACGTTGTTCCTCTGCAGTAGTATCACCAACATATGTAGATGGTCATTGTACCTTTGCACTAGGAGCAATAATAGGTTGAGAGAAATATTGTTCCTTAGGATTGGGAGCACCAACATGTGTATAAATCATTATCTACATAAGTGGTTTAACATTTAATTTATATTACTTAAATATAGAAATTAACAGATATTAACATGAGGTAACAAAATGTAAATTAAAAAATATATATAACATGATTATTAAACTCTCTCTTTTTTAAAGGTTGAATGGATTTGACCCCTATATTGACTATCCAAATCCCTTCATTGTGGTCTCATATGACATAAAAAACATTGTCTACATCGGGACCACTGAGAAATTATTGTGATGTCCCAATGAAAGCATCATCCTTAGCTGAATTTTCATCTTACCCTTCAGTGCTTTTGGTCGATAATAGAACAATTGACCACTTTTGGTTTGCGGGATCTAGAATATAAAATAATTGTAATGCCTATTATGACATTATAAATGGTTCTTATTTTGTACCCTTTCTTATTGAAATCAACTTTCATGATTCCCAATTCATCTATTTTAACAGCACTCCTATTATCAACCCACTTTCATTGAAAAATAAATACCTGGAATGTTGTATAATCCAATTTCCATATTTTTTTTATGATACCAAAGTATGAAATATTCACGTAAATTGGATTTATGTCCTTAGTACCAGAAACATGCATCGCTTCATCCACAAGTGTTACTCCACTATTTTTAATGGTATTTTCTTCATCATCTTTATTTTTATAGAATATATAACTATTAATTACATAACCATTTTAAGATAATATATACACACTTGGTCCTCTGGCTAGCCATCAAATTCATTCTACAACTAAATCTGGATTTTCATCTGACTCCTTAAAAATATGGTCCCCACACCATTTTATAAACTTTTGATTATGTGTATTTTATATCAATATTTCATCCCTTGATGGATTCAAATGCCTAAGAATTTATTTGTGGGTTTCAATATATGGGAAAACCTCGAAACTCTTATGAAAATCATAAAGGTGTTCCTACTCCTAGTCTGTAATATTGATTGTGACAATATCTCTTATATAAATTCCTTCACCTATAATCCATACAATGTGATGATATTTTAGTAGACCAATCATTTCCACACTGGATAGGTGTTCAGTATATAATTCAATGACATCCTCAACAATATATCACTCAACAATAAAATCCTCTATCCAACTTCAATTTTTGAAATACCCTTCCAAAATATTCATATTCCGTTAAATGGGGCACATATATCTATAGTGTATAGGACCACATAGTTAAATCTCTCTCATCAAGTGAAGCATCAAATGAACCATCATATCTAATAATGTTCACAGGAAGAACATTTATAATTCACATAATATGATGTAAATTTCTCTTTCCATGGTCAGAAATTTTGTCAGGTCTATAACTTTGTTGCATATAGCTTTGAAGAAGAAACAAAGATTGGTTAATGTATGATAGGAATTCTTGGGAAAAATAAAATTTAAAGCTATAGTAATTATACCTTGCATCAAAAAATGGAAGTCATATTATTTCAAACCCTTTAACTTTAAATCGTTCATTAACATGATGTTATTTATATTCGATGAATACCCCTATGGAACCTTTAAATTATTCAAGAATTTTAAAAATTAATATTTCTCTTACTTGGAAAGACTGTAAGTAGCTAGGGGAAGAAAAGTTTGTTTTTCACCCTTCACTTGAGCCATATCTTATTGTATTCTGAAGTCAACCATGCCCAACCTAAACTTAATTCCATCCTTTTTTTTACTAGGTGCATTTATCAATGTTCTAATGACACTATCACATACATTTTTTTCAACATGCATAACAATAAGAAAATTTATGTCTTACAGAAAATTTCAGTATGGTAATTTAAAAAAATTGATCTCTTTTTCCAAATGGTTTTCATAAGGTTTTTCGAAAAAGGTTTACCAAAAGTAGTGTCTAAATATGTTAATTTCTCAAATATTTGATCACTATTTAGTGGAGATGGTGTTTAATTCTCTTCTAAACTTCCATCAAATGATGTTGTCCAAAATCAGTACTTATGTCATTGGGGTAGAAAATTGTGATTTCATAGAAACTTTATTTTTTATGAATGTTTCAGCCTAATTGACTGTGTACTTTTTTCACAAATAGTACACCATTGAGTTCCTTTAATTCTATATCCTAAAAAATTATAAGAAGGAAAGTCATTTATCATCCCACACAACATGGCTCTCAATATGAAATATTTATTTTTGTAAGCATCATACAGCATAACAACTGAATACCACAATAATTTCAAATCCTCGATCAATGGAGCCAAATAAATATCAATATCATTACCTAGTTGTTTTTTTCCTAATATAATCATAAATAACATGATGTATTTTCATTTAATGTATAACTATAGTGGCAAGTTATAATTTACTAACATAATTTTCCATGTACTATGAGTGCTGCTTTGAAAAGAAAACGGATTCACTCTATCTGTAGATAACACAAGATAAAGGTTTCTCGGCTCATTTTCAAATTTAGGATACTCATGATCAATTGTCTTTCACTGAGGAGGGTCTATAGGTTGATGTAGTTTCCCATATTTATTTTTTGTATATACATGCCACATTAATTACCTTATAGTCTCCTCACTTCCATATAGGTGCCTAAACCTTTGAATGATTGGAAAGTACCATACAACTTTCATAGGACCTGATTTATCTTTATTGTATCAAGAAAAACCACACTTTGGGCATTATTTAAATGATTTTTAGTTATTTTGAAACATTATACAATCATTCGGGCAGGCGTGTATTCTTTTAGATATCATCCCATTGAGCGTAGCATTTGGTTCGCATCATATGTTTGACTCAGGAGCTCATTATCTTCTAGGAACATGTTATTCAAGAGATCAATTAGTTCCATAAAACTAGTGTCACTCCATCCATTTCCTACATTCAAATTATACAGCTTCAGTACGGATGAAAATGATGTATATTTAGTGCAACCAGCATACAATGATGTCTTTGCACAACTTTTTAAATTCTCAAACAATTTTGGGAAATAAAAAAGTTCATATTCAACTATCCTTATCATTTCCTTAATATAATCTTCATCATCATTAACTTCTATAATCACATCCTTTATATAGTATTATTCATTATACAAACTTGTAATCATATCATATGATCCATAAAATGTAGTATTATCACATCCACTAGCTACATTTTATTTTTTCCCATGTTTATTCCAACATTTATAACCTTGATCTATTCCATGATAGATCAAGTGTTCTTAAAAATCCTCTAGACTAATTAGACTTGAATAAAAATATTGTAAACACGGATGAAGGATTTGATAAGGTTTATAAGTGTGATCTTTTGCAAACTTGATGAACTATTTCACTCCATCTTCATACTCTTTTGTTAGATGATTGGAATTCATCCATTCTTTATTCATATCCATCCTATTTGATTCAGTAATATTAATATTAAACAAAATAAATATACAAAATATGTTCAACTAGGGTCATCATCCAACTATATATCCCTCTCATAAGATCCAAAGGAAGTGAAACAAGCTAGAATAAACCTAAACCTATAAAATAAAGGCGTGATATAAAAGTCCATTAGGTCACCACAACCTAAAAAATATAAGAGATCACTTTCACATTACATCCTAAAAAATATAGTTTGAAATACATTAGAAAAATAAAAAATTTCTATAGAGTTTTACCAAATAAGTAGTAACACATAAAAGTGTGTTAAACCCCTTTTTATAAGATTTTCATTAAATTAAAATAATCACTTGGAAAAAAATTTCCTTGGCCAATACCTCTTGGTGAAATAACCTTTTTAAAATTTCACTTTAAACTATTTCATAAACATCTATTTTTGAAATACACATTTCAAAACTCAAAGAGGTTTCTAACTATTATACAGTTTTCTAAAATATGTTTAAAAACCAACCACTTCTATAAAACTAGGCATGGTGTCCTAAAACCCCATTTTAAAAACTCACACATTCTTAGATTTCCAAATAAAAACCATTATAACTTTTCTAATTTGAGATCACTTTCCAAACTCATTATTAAAATAGTTTTAAAATACTTCAAAATCACTCTTTTTGTAAATGACACATAATCCCTTTATAAAGAGGATGATCCATGGAATGGATTAAGAGTAATATAAAAAGTTAATGGAAATGTTCAATCAATAGTACATCAATATCTTATTCTCCATTGAAATCTCAAAAATGGTATCATGTTCCATGTTCTTTAAAGACCTCATTTATAATAAAAATAAATTAAAAGATATAGGAGTGGTTTTTCTAAGAGAGGATTTATTAGTTATTGCTCAATGAAATCTTACACTAAAACTTCAAGATCCGTGTAGATTTTATATTCCATACAATATCATTGTTTGAACTATCTATATTTCCCTTTTTGATTTATAGGGGGAAATCTGTCCTATGACGCTAAATATTTTCAAGAAAAGTAATCCAAATACAACAGATGTTATTCTTTAACTATAGGACTAGTTCATCGAGTACGTCATTAAAATTTAGGATGATTTCTTGGCCTATATAGGGAAATTAATCATTTCCTTTGATATTATAATTTTATAAATTGTGGAAGAATGATAAGTACTAATAATAATTTTATGAAATTTTATATCCATGGGGAATTTGTTCTTTAATTTTAATCAAGGATAGCTGGTTTCTTAAATTTTAGAGGAGCAAGTCCAATTTGTCTTTATGAAAGAGGTGAATCAAGAAGATGAATAGGAATATTGTCAAGTCTTCATCACCACTAATGAAGATTATAAAGAATTAAAAATAAAATTAGTTGAAGAAAAAGGTATGATGTACTTGATCAATGTAAAATCCAAAAGGAATACTATGGATAGTCGTGATAAATATGGAATACGAAGAAAAATTCACTATAATAAAACTACTTTCAAGGGATTCCTTTACTAAATTACATCTCTAAATTTTGGTTCCACCCAAGTTAGAGCTATGGAAATTCTTGACAAACGTGAGGTACTCATTCTTAGAAAAATCAGAGGAAATAATTGGGGAGGTCACGGACTTTAAAGAACGCTAAAAAAATGTCATGGTGGGAGTTATAGATAAGCCACAAGATGAAGACCATGATGGGAACATTGTTGGAATTAAGAGAAGTGTTGATCTTGATATTGAACTCAAAGTATACTTTGAGGACATTAAAATTTGGAGGGCTAAAACAAGGAAATAAAATAGAGTTTTTAAATAATCCAACTTCTTTATCCAAAAATAAATAGAGTAAAAAAAATATGAAAAATGGATATTGAAAAACTTAAATAAAAAATTATGAAAATTATGGAAACGTGGTTGACATATGGTTCGTGAATGAAAAATGGTCCTAGATAATTGATGGCCTAAACAATTTATTGAATGATCTACTCAAGAGAATAAAGTAACTCAAATTTGATGTTAGGAAGATATGATCGAAGTGCGGTGATTAAGAGAGGCTTCGAACTCCCAAAATGGAATAAGAAAGATCATGTGCATGGATATAAAAGATGAAAAGGAGGTACATTAGGAATATACGTAGAGGGTAGATACCGATAGACCAATAAAGTGGTTATAAGATAAATAAAATTTAGACCTAAGTAATGATCATAAGAACAAATCAGCAATAGTTGAAGAAAAAACTCAATAAACCAATTTGTGGAAAAGGTTTAATTTATAAAATTTCAATATAATCAAAAACCAAAATATGGTGATGAAAAGGCATAAGAAATACACTAAATATTTACTGTTATTGTTGTGTAAATATGGGACATAAAAAATGTGTTCTATAGAAAATAGGTACTTTATGGATAATGAGAAACAAAAATATGTGAGAATAATTTTATGTTCATGGTATGTTTACAATGAATATTTATATTTATTTATTGGATATGGCTACAAAGACATATATTTCCAATCTATGGTATGAATGGATGTACCAAAACAAAACCAAAGAGGAAGATCACAACTGTTAAAAGTATCATCAAGTAGGATGAAAATAATGAAAATATAGAGGTAAAAACATCACCAAATAGAAAATATAGTAGGCTAGAAACCAATGATAACAACCTTATCTATGATGGTAGTGGGAGATATGGTGGAAAAGTAGGGAACAACAGCGACGGTGAAGGAGAAGGAGGGCAGCGGGGCAGGGAGAGTGGGTAGCGGGGCAGGGAGAGATGGTGAGGGAAGTAGTGTGGCAAATCGGTGGTGCAAAGGTGGTGCGGCTGGGGGAGAGCATCGTACGGAAATAGTGGGGTTCAGCAACAGCGGTGGCACATCATCAGTCAGCTTTCGCAAGATCTTGAAGTGTGCAAGAGAAGAAGCCAACTGTTAGGGTTTATTTATAAAATTGGGTAACATTTTTATCAGCACTACATAAAAAGCATTGATAAAGGTATGTTTTATCAGCACTAAAATAGAAAGTGATGATAAAACATACATTTATTAGTGATTTTTTAGTGCTGATAAAAACACATTTTATTAATGCATTTTTAGTGCTGATAAAGGCGCATCTTTATCAGCACTAAAAAAGCACTGATAAATATATATTGTTAATAATTTATTTATAATATTATATATATTTATAAAATTATATATATAATAAATATATATTTATTTATTTTTATATATATAATAAATATATTTATATAATCATATATATTTATACAATTATAAATACTATAAATAATTATTTATTAATTTATAATTATAAAACTATAATAAATATATTTATTATATTTATAATTATATATAATTAATATATTTAATTAATATATTTATTATAAATAATTATAAATATATATTTATTTATATTTATAACTATAAATTTAGATATATTTATTTAAATAATTATAAAATTATAATAATTGTATTTTTTATATTTATATCTTATAAATATATATTATTAATATATTAGTTATATATATATTTATAAGATTATAAATATAATAAATATATTTATTATAATTTTATAATTATTTAAATAAATAAATATTTATTTATTTAAATAATTATAAAATTATAATTTATTTATTTATTATACTTATAATTTTATAAATATATATAATTAATATATTTATTATAATTTTATAATTATTTAAATATATTTATATTTATTTAGAATTATAATTATAAATATTTGTATTTATTTATAAATATTTTATTTATTTATAAATATTTGTATTTATTTATAAATATTTGTATTTATTTATAAATATTTTTATATATTTATAAATATTTTTATTTAATTATATATATTTATAACATTATAAGTATAATAAATATATTTATTATAATTTTATAATTATTTAAATATATATAATTATAAGTATAAATAAATATATATTTATTTAGAGTTGTGATTATAAATATATAAATATATATATAAATAATTATAAAATTATAAGAAATGTATTTATTATATTTATAATTTCATTAATATATATATATTAGGTGCTTGGGAGTAAAATTACAATAAACACACACACAGGCCGAAAAGGCAGGTCATAGCCCCCCCCCCCCCATGGGATAATCCACCCATCAAGCCTTATTTTATTCAATACACGGACCGAATGCTCAGTGGGCATGAAGCCCATTAAATGACCCAAAGGCCCACAAACTACCCCGAAGGTCGAGTACAATGTCATGCCTGCATCATACCTGCATCATGCCTGCATCATGCCTGTATCATGTCTACATCCTTCCTGCATCACCCGCCTACCTATGTCATGCCCGCATCACCACCTGCCATCAAAAATTCGCTCTCACCTGTAATACTACATCGAAGTTAGGGGGTTTCAAAACCCATTGGTCATAGGTTTCTATAGTGGTACTATAGTAGAACTGTAGCAGAGTAGAACTCTAGCACCAATGACACTGTAGCGATGGTGGCCACTATTGCTGGAATTGTTGCGATGATGGTACTGTAGTAGCCGAGTATTGTAGCAACACTATTCACAAAAGGGCCTTTGGGCTAAAAAATATGGGCTTCATGTCCAATAGGCCTATGGGCCATGTAATGGGTTTCATTCTCACTGGGTGTACAGGTCGTGTAATGAATAAATAAGGCTTGATGGGTGGGTTATCCCTTTGGGGGGCTATGGTCTGTCTTTCCAGCCAGTGCGTGAGGTGTGTGTGTGTGTGTGTGTTTTAATGTAATTGTACTCCCAAGCACCTAATATATATATATATATATAACATTATAAGTATAATAAACATATTTTTTATAATTTTATAATTATTTAAATAAATAAATATTTATTTATAATTATAACTAGAAATAAATACATATTTATTTATAATTAAAAAATTATACTAAGTATATATTTATTTATAGTTATAATTATAAATTTGTAGTTGAGATTTGGATTAGTGGTAAGTACCCCGTAATACTACATCGAGGTTAGAGGTTCAAAACCCATGGAGTGCAAGCACTGTAGCAGCACTATAGAGGTACAATAGCAGCATTGTAGCAGCGGTAGAACTGTAACAACAACGACATTGTAGTGGTGGTGGGTACTATAACAGGAACTATCGCGGTGGAAGTACTATAGCGATTATTGTAGCAACCCGGGTATTGTAGCGGCACTTTTCACCAATGGGCCTTTGAGTCAAAATTATGGGCATACGAGCCATGTGATGGGGTTTCATGACCACTGGGCCTATGGGCCATGTAATGGGATTCATTCCCACTCAACCTATGGTCCATGTATTTCATAAATAAGGCTTCATGGGTGGGCTATCCCCTTGGGGGTATGGCCTACCTTTCTGGCCTATGTATGAGGTGTGTGTGTTTAATTGTAATTGTACCCTCAAGCACCTAATATATATAGTTATAATTATAAATATATATATATATATATAATTATAATTATAAAATTATAACAAATATTTTTATTATATTTATAATTTTATAAATATATATAATTAAAATATTTATTATAATTTTATAATTATTTAAATATACGTATATTTATTTAGAATTATAATTATAAATATTTGTATTTATTTATAAATATATTTATTTAATTATATATATTTATAACTTTATAAGTATAATAAATATATTTCTTATAATTTTATAACCATTTACATATATATATATATTTATAATTATAAGTATAAATAATTATTTTTATAATTATTTTTATATAATTATAAATATATTTATATATAAATATATATTTATAAAATTATAATTGATAAATATATTGTAATTTTATAATTATTTATATATATAGTTATAATTATAATTATAAATAATTATATTTAAAAGGTATTTATATATAATTAAAAATTATAAATATAAATATAATAAATATATTTATTATTTAAATATATTTATTTTATTTTTATAAGTATTTATGAGGACATAATAGATTCATGAGTATAATATGAATGAATCATATACATAATAAAGTATATATCATAAAAAATGAGTCATCACATATATGGACAACATGAATAATAATAAGGGTGTAATGTATAAATGAACATTCATGATGAATAGATAACATATACACGTCAATTATACTCAAACATCAATATATTTATTAACTAAATTCATTGGAAACATATATTTATTTAAGTATATATTCATTTATTTATAATTATAATTTTAAATATATATTTAAAATGTATTTACATATAATTATAAATATATATTTATAAATATATATTTTAAATATAATAATTATATTTATTATTTAATAGAATATATTATAATCTTATAATTATTTAAATATATATATAATTATATTCTTATAAATAATTTATTTAAAATATTATATATATATATATAAGAATTATTAAAATATATATATATTAATTATAAACATTCATTTTTTATTTAATGTATATAAATAAACATTATTTTTTCTCAAAAGGTTCAGGAGGTAAGCGAACCTGGTGCTAAAAAAATTATTTGAAAAATAAAGTTGACAGAGAAAACAATGATGGATGGGATCAAAATAAGAGGCGTGCCCTCATCCATAAAGAAAAACTTCGAATCAAGAATAGGATCATTCCCTTCATGATCATATCCATCATCGTCATCAGAATATTCTCACTCTGACTATAAGTTCTTTTGATTGAAGAGCACAGAATACTTCTCTTTAATCTTTTGCTTCTCGAGAGTGAGCTGACTCTTAGATTCCTTGGAAATTCGACAAAATCCTCGTGAAGCATCCCCATCATCTCATCCACATCATTTTGGATGTCGACCCTGTCTCTATGTTTTTTGATGCCAAGTTCCTTCAGAGACTTCCTTCTTAATGTTTAGATTATCTGCCACTGCAGAAATTACAACTGGTTGACCACCAGTATCCAGCTCCTCAATATGTTATGACTCCTCAACTACAACATCCATCATTAAATGGTGATCCTCCATCAATTGATCCTCAACAAGTCCATCATGATAGACACCCACTACTTCATTAAAATCCGTAGATCTAGATGCAGACATAGACATGCCCTTATATAGAAGGTCTACCTGCAAGGGTTCCTAAGTAGGAGATTTCTGCATTAACTCAACGCTAAGAATAGCGGTGATAAAGGTTACACATTTATCAGTTTTAACAAAAGCACTGACAAAGGGTACACCTTTATCAGTGATTTTTTAGTACTGATAAAGGTCAGTGATCCCCTTGCACCGATCTGTGGTAATGGTAGGCGGTATGGTTGGTGATAATGGGATGCTTGATCAGCATGTAGATTGAGGAAAGGTATTGATGTGTTGGGGTGTGTTGTTCCAATCCTTAGTGATCTGTAATTTGAAATTTTAAATGTTTGATGTTTGAATTTAAATTTGTGGTTTTTCTGATATGGTGTTTTGTACTAGTTCCCACCTAATCGATTAAGGTGGTTTTTTTGAAAATATAAAAAAATGGATTGGAAATCTATAAATAAATATTTTATCATATTTATATAGTATATTTTTTAAACATGTAAACCTTATAGAAATAAAAAATAATTATTCATTTTATCTATCTTATAATAATGTATGGATATGTACATACCAATATATACATATAATTTTTATATATAGATATCTGTGTGTATAAACAAATACATGTTTTATATATATTCAAATATATGTAAATAAATAAAAATTTATTTATTTATTTATTTATTGCAAAAAAATATATACAAATATTTGTTTCAATATATAATAAGTATAATTTCTTATCCTAGTATAAGAGTATTTGATGAGATTGTGCTGTGTAGCAAATCAAATCTCACTTTTCACTATTTTGTGTCTTTTATGAGTGTCTATTTTAGCGCTGATAAATGCTTTATCTATAATACTATAATTTCAAAATATTAAAATTATTTTATAAATTTAAAATTAATGGATATCAAATTAAATACACACACACTCATTAATTTTATTAATATTTTAAATTATATAATTAATGGATTAATAAAAAAAATTTAATGAGATTTGAATTTTGAATTCATTTATAAGTCTAATATGAACTGAACTCAAAATTAAAATATATATTTATGGTTTTTCTTTTATAAAAATTATTTAGTTAATAAATTAATAATAATTAATTTAATCATGTTTAGAGTTTTGATACAATAAGACCACAACTCTGACCCTACCCAAACCTTAATCGGGTTTTGAATTCATTACCTTATAGCATTATAAAAACTGACAACCACACAAACTTTACTTAATCAGATCAGGTAGTGTCGAGCAATCAATTAATGGATACAAGTTGTGTGTATAACCATTTAAATATTCAAATTTAAATATGATTTATATTGATATAAATATGATATACACAAACATATACATTCACATATATACTTAAATATGATTTAAATATATAGATACACACACTATTTGAGTAAATTATATAGTGGATGGAGGTGATCATGTAGTGTACTCCATGGTGTCGTGAGTTTATTGTGGGAATATGGACTATGAATATTGTCCATCTTCACTATAGTTCCACATAAGGGCTTGTCCACTTCTAACTCGAAAAATTTTGGTAGTGGTTAAATAAAAAATGAACCCAGGTTCACAGTGATATTATGACATGTGGAAGTGTCAGTCTTCAACTTAAGGGACCATGTACGATCATACAGTCCAAAGGTCCACCGACTCAGCCTAAAAAACTAGAATTACCCAATCTAGTTAAAAAAACACTAGTAAAGTTGAAAACATAAATAAAAATCTCAATAAAAACATAATTAATTATTTAATAACTAATATATTAATTATATAGGAATTAATAAAAAATTAATAATCAGTAATAATTTAATTATTATGAATAACTAATAAATTCTAGTTTAGTTAATAATAATTAATATTGTAAATAGAAATAATTCAAAATAATTAATATCAGGATTCATAATAATTAACATTAGAATTAATAATAATTTAAAATGTCCATTGTGCGTGTTGTTGGGGGTTCGACCCCCGCTGTCTGCAGTAGCCCCAATTAAAATGGGGGGCAGTTGGTTTGGTGATGATGTCATAGGTCACTGAACCACCAGATGTAGTCAACAGTGTGGTATGCGACATCGATGGCGGTGTAACTTGATGGTGGAGGCACGGTCTCAAGTGTTTCTAGCTCTGGGTGACATCCCTTGTCGGATGGAGGAGGCAGCGACAAGTTCATTATCGATGGAAGGAGATGGAAAAATTGGTGATATTAAGTATGGAGGAACTACTACGGAATAGGGTTTTAATAGCTCTAAAAAATTATTTATCAGCACAAGAAAATGTTTGATAATCGAGGTGCTAATAAAAGGGGGTCCCTTTTATCAGTGCGAAAAAACATTAATAAAAGGGGTCCTCTATAAGCACTAAAAAAAGCATTGATAAAAGTCATTTTTTTAATTTGAAAAAAAATCAAAATCAGAGGTGGCCACCCCCTTTATCAGTGCTCGAACCCCACTTTAACAATGTGACCCCCCCTACCTTCACCCAACCGTGTGCGCGCCCCTTCCCCCCTGGATTCGAACCCAAGACCTCTCCCTTACGCACCTGGACCCTTACCACTCCTCCATATTATTTTGTTCTCCATTTTATGATATATTTATTTATTTATGTATATATCTAGTTCTATTTTTTATTTATATATTTATTTGTATATTAATATATATTTATATGATCATTTTTAAATACATTTATAAAATATTTTTGTGTGTGTGTGTGTGTTTATAAATAAATAAAAAATATCTATAACATACATATATATTATATATACACGTATTCATAAATATATTTATACATATTTTTATTTATTTACATATATTATATATTAATATTTATATACATATATTAGAATATATAGATAATATATATCAGTTTGTTAATACCGACACACACAAATACACACACACGCATTATATAGGTATATAAATATTCATATATTTTTTTGTTTTAAAAAAATAATGTTATTTTTTATTTATCTATGGTTTATAAATTTATAAATATATTTTGTATGTAAATATGTTTACATATTTATTTATAAAATTAAATTGTTATGTGTGAATATATAAAAATATGTGTATATATATATATCTGTGTGTGTGTGTGTGTGTATACTTAATTATAAATAATATTAATTTATGAAAAATGACAAAATTTGAACATCATAATATCCTTATGAGTGTAATCCTTGAAAATAAATTGAGTGTAATGACCCACTTATTCTCATTGGTTTGAGAGTACAACGAGTAATTACTTGGCTTTAAGAGACATCCTCAAGACACCAAAGGCTGGAAATAAATTCCAAAAGGTTTCAAATACAAGTGGGGGATGATTTAACCTTTAAGAAATAAACCACTAACCAAACAAACCATAACCAAATAGCTCACTATATGATGCATGAGAAAAAGAAAGACAACATAACTACTTTATTCATGATAAAACAACTTCAAAGTGTGAAATAGTGGAAGAAAAACCAACTATCAAAGTAAACAGTGGAAGTAAAACTAAAGACTCTAATAATACTACACAACTCCATGCTCCCCAAGATCTATACTCTAATATCACTAAACAGCCCAAGTATCACGAAGTGGTGCTAAAAACGTGTGAAATGTTACCTTTTCCCCTGTCATGGAAGATAGCATCTTCAAAAACACCAAAGTGCCAAAGAAGAGGTGAGTATAATACTCAATAGGATTTACCCAATTACTTCCCTACTTATACCACTATTATAAAAGAGTTATAAACATTTATATAAAACATTTTCCCAAAATAGTTTATAAATAAATATAAACAAGTCCCAAAAAAATGTTGCAACCAAAAGTACACAAGGGATATTAAAACTAACATTATAGAAAGTTATCATTATATAAAAATACTAATAAATATTTAAAACCATTTCACAATATCCTTTTTGGCATACCCGAACCATTCTACACATTCACACTATCAAACATTTATGCTTCGTTATGACAGTTCTATACTCAAGAGTGGTTTCTCATCAATCTACCAATTCATCACAAGGTAATTATATCTGATGTGCCATCAACCCTTTGGAACCGAGTATAAGTTCATATTTAAACCAAAACTCATATATTCAATATTAACTCACACACCAATATGCCCAAGGATCATGCCAAAAATTCATTTTCAATAAAATCACCTTTTTATTGAAAACTGTTTTCCATCAAAACCATCCCAAAGCCAAACCATTTCAATAAAAAACCTTTTTTATTGAAAAAATTGTTTCCAACAAACCATTTAAAAATACCATAAAATCCATAATTTAAAATCTCCATTTCAAATTCAATAAGCTCAAGCAATTTTCACAACAATTCATCAAGATTTCACAATTTCACAAAAATGATAAATCATCACTAAAGAAGATTTATTCCATGCATTGAACCAAGATTTCACAATAAATTTCATTCAATTTAATCAATTTGAAATTAATCCAACCAATTATATCAAGAGGATATGAGAGTGAAGTCACCTACCTCGAAGGTTTTGATGAAACTCGACAATGGACAAAGAACGCACAAGAAAAAAGGTTGATTCTCCACAAAACTATCTTTGATCTCTTCTCCTGTCATGATCAAGAAAAAAACTCAACATATTTGGCATCCAAAATATTAGATATACCCATAAATATCATAAATCTAAGAAACTAAGAAGGTAGAAGAAGTATATCTAAGTATATCTAAGAAACTGATCAAGAATGATGAAGAACGATCACATACCTCAAGAATCTGGTTTTGAATTAAAAAAGGGAAGCCTTTAAATTGCCTCTAGATCGATGGGAGAACCTTCTCTATACTTAAGACAAAAAAATTCTGAGTTAGAGCTGGTTTTAGGAAAAAATAATTGGATTAAAGGAGAGGTCGACCAAAATCCACATTTTTAGGATTTTGTTTTAACCCCGCACATGGTTAGACAAACTGTGTGCTAATCGTGCATTAGCTACTACCTTAAAGAAGACCTCACATGACCTCCTTGCATGGTCTCCCCAACTGTGCTCAAACCATGTTGAATCTATTGCCTCAAAATTACAACTATGCATGGTTCTCCTATGATATATTCATGGTTTAGACAAATTGTGTGTAGCCCGTACGCACCTACTTTAGCCCCAAAAACTTATTTAGAGTTCACCCAAATCTCCCATCCTTTACCCTTTCATGTTATAACCATGAAAAACATCAAGTAATGGTTACATAATAGAAACCTAGGGTACTACATTCTCCCCACCATTGGTCTTTCCATCCTCAAAAAGTAGAAAACCATCACTACCCTGAAAGAGTTTTGGCCATTGCTCTTTCATTTCCTTCTTGCATTCCTAAGTCTCTTCCTAAATCTGACCATATTGCAATAAAACCCTCACTAAACCAATGTTTTTTCCACACAAGACTTTCTCTTACCTATCCACAATCTGCACCAGGATATGTACCAAGGAAGCATTCAACTCTAGTTCAACGTGATCCCATCTAATGATGTGGTCAGGATCAGGCTGATACTTCTTCAACTGAGATATGTAGAACACATTATGAACAGAACTGAACCATGTTGGTAGTGCCAACCAATATTCCACCTCTCCAACCCATTCCAGTATCTCTAAAGGGCCAATGTATCGAAAAGATAACTTTCCTTACTTCCCAAAATGATGATGTCCAAGCCTTGCATAGATCCTCAAGAACACATGATCACTCGCGGAAAACGACAATGTCACCCATACAACGCTTCAAACAGAGGCATATGTATCGAGGCCTGATAGCTGTTATTATATGAGAACTCCGCTAAGGGTAAATTATACTCCCATAAGCTACCAAAATCCATTACACAAGCCTTCAACATGTCTTCCAACATCTATATCATCCATTTGGATTTCCCATCCATCTGAGGATGATACATCGTTCTCATATTCAACTAAGTGCCAAGGGATTTTTTTAAGGATTTCTATAAATGAGATGTGAAACTCAGATCTCTATTTGAGACTATTGACACTGGTATTCCATGTCTCTTTACCACTTCTCGTATATAGATTTTGGATAGATCCTCCACCGTATGAGTTTCATGAATAGGGATGAAATGGGTTTACTTGGTAAGGTGATCCACTATCACCTATATAGAATTGTATTTCCGGACTGTTCTTGGGAGACCCATAAAAAATCCATAGCTATATTCTTCCATTTACACATTGGAATCAGTAAAGACTGCAACATACCTACTCATATCTGATGCTTTGCTTTAAGCTGTTGAAAAGTTAAGCACCGTGAGACAAATTCATCCACCCTCCTTTTCATGCTGCTCCACCAAAATTATGCCTTCAATATCTTGTACATCTTATATGTTCTTGGATGTACAACCCTTCTTGAATGGTGGTAAGAATGAAGGAGTTATTCCTGAAAATCCATAGGTACAACCATTCGATCTCCAAAACACAAAACTGAACTCCCATCAAGTTTCCAACCCTCAATGGTCTCCCCACCATTGAGTTTTGAACTCATAACCAGGCATTCTTCATCAAATGTCTATGCCTCTTTGAACATATTTACCAAATTAAGAATAAGCATAGATTAAAATAAAATAAAAACATCACCTTGGTCTTCACATTCCACATGCATTTCATCTAGGACCGACATCAACTGCCATTCATATGACGCTACTTTCGCTAACTGAGCATATTACATTATACTCAATGCATCTGCCACCTAATTCCCTTTTCTCGGTGTATACATCAAGTCAAAGTCAAACATTTAGATATACTCCATCCATCTCCTTTTCCTCAGATTCAAATATCACTGTGAGAAAATGTGTTTCAAGATTTTGTGGTCCGTGAACACGGTAAATTTCTCACCAAAGAGATAATGATGCCAAGTTATCAAGGAATGAATGACTATTGCTAATTCCAAGTCATGTGTTGGGTAATTCTTCTCATGCACTCTCAACTACCTTGAACCATAAGCCACAACATGGTCTCTTTGCATAAGAACACAGCCCAAACCTAATCCCAAAGCATCACATTACACCACATATCCCCATCCTAATTCTGGAAAAATCAAGTGAGGTGTCTCAAAAAGACAAACTTTTAACTCTTGGAAAGACTTCTATCATTCCTTTGTCCATTGTAATGGATCATTATTCTTTGTAAAAGCTATTATTAGTGAGGATAGCCATGGTAAGTCATGAAAAAAGCATCGGTAATAACTAGTTAGACCAATAAAACTTTGTATCTCAAAGAAATTCTTCAGCGGTTTCCACGAGATCAAAGCTTCTATATTTTCAGGATCCACTGAAACACCTTTTTCGAAAATCATACGGCCAGGAAAGTGTACCTCCTATATCCAAAAATTACACTTAGATATTTTGGCAGACAAATGGTGATCTCTCAAGATTTGTAACATTGTTTCTAGGTGTTACTCATGTTCATCCCTTGTCTTTGAATACACCAAGATTTCATCCCCAAAAACCACAACAAAAGAGTCCAAATATCTCTAAAATATTCAATTCATTAAATCCATGAAGATTGTTAGTGCATTTGTTAAATCGAAAGGCATGACTACATATTCTTAGTGTCCATATCTACTTTTGAAAGTTGTATTTGGAATTTATTCCTTCCGAAATCACAATTTATGATATCCTGATCGCAAGTCAATTTTATAGAACCACTCACTACTATAAATTTAGGCAATATCCATGGTTCTAAACCATGGCTATAGGACCAAAAACTATGGTTTTATATTATAGCCACAGTTTCATGAATTTTGGCTGGTATTGGCATGGTTATAGCCCTATATCCACGGTTCTTAACATGGATATAGTCCTATAGACACAGATCCAGCCATGTATATAGGTTCAGCCCTATAGCCACACCAATAACAGCCACAGTTCATAAAACCATGGCTATATGGCTTTAGCCATGATTTAAAATTGTAGCTATAGGCCTTTCCATTGTATAAAAAACCAGCACGGTTCACCATGCTGGGTGTTGAGAGGTCACTACCAACTCCCCACTCCCCCCACCCACAGCCCCCCACCCTGCACCAGCACCCTTTGCTCCTACACACCTCCCCTACCCCCACCCCCTTGCCCTCCCCCTTTCACCCCCCCCCCCACACATACACTTTCCCCTGCACCTTGCACCCCCTGACCCCTCCTCACTGCACACCCCCCTCCCCCTGGATAGAACCCCCTCCCTCCCCCTAGACCCCCCCCCCCCCCCACTCCACCTGTATCCCCCACCTCCTCCCCCCTAGACACCCCCTACTCCCCCTACATCCCCCCTCCCCCCTTGATATCCCCCTCCCACCCCTAGACAGCACCCCCTCCAAACCCCTAGAAAGCCCCCCTCCCACCCCCTAGATAGCCCCTCCCCACCACTCTATCTCCATCCCCTCCCCCCCTCCCGTTGGACAACCCCCCCCCCCCCCCACCACCACCACCACTCCCCCTGCAGCCCCCTCCCTTTCCCTGAAAATCCCCCCCCCCACCACCACCACCACTCCACCTACTGCCCCCCTCACTCCCCCTAGACACCCACCACTCCCCCTGTAGCCCCCTATCCCTTCCCTGGATATCCCCCCACCACTCCTCATGTATACCCCTTCCCCCCTTTCCCTGGACAACACCACCCCCCACTCCCCCTACGGCCCCCCTTCCCCCTTCCCCCCTTCCTAGACAACCCCCTACCCCCACCCTACACACCCCCTCCTGGACAACCCCCCCCCCCCCCGAACAGGCCCCCACCCTACACCCCCCCCCCCAACCTACCCAACACACCAGTCAATTGAATTGCGAAAACCAAAAACATGCTAATATGGATATTATACAAAAATTTCATTTAAAATGAACTAAACTAATCAAAAACATGATAATATGACTAGAACTAAATCAAACATCATCAAGACAAATTGAGTAGAGTGGAACCAAACCAAATGGTTTTGAAAAAGATGAAAATGAACCAAACTGAAAATAATGTAACCAAACTGACTCAAACCAATCAAAACTGACTTCAATAAAGCATGATTAATTAATAAAAAAATGAAACTAATGAAACATACCTGGTTTAATATAAAATTAATTTAATTGAACTGAATAGACCCAAATCGAACAAAATGAACCTATTAAAATTGAAATAAACCAAAAAATGAACCTAATAAAAAAACCAAGAAAACCCAACCTGAACCAAACTAAACCAAGGATTTGGGCCTTATGATGAACTTTTAGAAGGCCCAATTCTTGTAGGTTTAGAGGATATCCTAGTCATGTCGTGCTTCACTGTCCTCAACGAGATCCAAAACGCACTACAAAAATATAAGGAAACCAAAAATCACAAAAACCCTAATTAAAATTGAGCCAAAGAATAAAAATGGAAGAAACATTACCTGAATCCGATGTTGAAATCATTGTATTCTATGGTGGTGGATAGAATTGACCTCATCATAAGTAACCACCTGTAAGTAAATAATGGGAAAAGAAGTGAGATATAATGACTTCTTATATATATGTGATCAGTGTGTCAAATGTACATGATAAATGATACATAAATCCATAACCAAAAATGAACAAATAATATTCAGATTGATATGTACATCCCAATACTAAATAACATGGTCGTTAATAAAGGATTTTTGTTCAAATGAAATCCAATTTCATTCAATAAATACACCACAAAAGCATTGGAGTAATATTATTCTATATCTGGTGAGTATTCTATAATGGAGTAGGTTTCTCCACTATCGATGGGAAACATGAAAGATATGAGGGGATAGTGATAAAGTTTGACACCCCTTGGTTTGTGTTGTATTTTTTGACAAAATTTTTGGGACTTTTCCCAAGCTGATTTGTTGAAAAGATGGGGAGATTGATGGACACCCCTAAAGTGAGTTTGAGTTAGACATGTTGACAACGTGGTTGAGCGGGAGTTTGAAGTTTGAGAAAATAGATTTGATGGATATATATATATATATAATATATTTTCTGAAAATAATATGTGGTGGATGAAGAGTGGTGATGGATCTTGGCCATGTGAGGGAGTTCATATATTTGAAACTATAAGTGTAGATGTTTTCAAGTCTAGAATGTAATCTTACACAATATTAGGCTGCTTCATATAAGAAATGCTCTAAGGCATGGAAATTTCTCAATAACCATTCGAAATGTTTTTTTTATCCTAAAATAAACTTTAAATCCCATCAATAGGTAGATAATTCCTCTATGTTTTCCACTCCCTATAAGATAGGGTATATATGAAATCTATGGAGATGAAAAACTAAGAAGATAGATTGGTAACTTATGTCATGGGTATGTAACTACTATTTTAATGGTTCATGCCCAGAATCATCAATATTTTCCTCTACATTTCAGAAATGAGAGGATTCCTTGGTGAAATCCCATTTACCGGCCTTATTACCTCATTTTCTAAATCTTTATACCCCTACATCCCCACTTTTACCTACAAATCCCCCCTCCACTCCCCCTTGAACAGCCCCCCCCCCCCCACCACCCTAGAAAGACCCCCCCCCCCCCTCCTAGACATACCCCACACCCTACACCCCCTGGACACCCCCCCCCCCTCCCTAGACACCCCCCACTCCTTCTTGGATAGACCCCCCACCCCCACCCCCACTACAGACCTCTCCTCCTTCCTGGACATACCCCCCACCCTACACCCCCTAGATAGCCCCCCCCCCAGACAGCCTCCCCCCTCCCTGGACACACCCCCTCCCCCCTGAACAGCCCCTCTCTCCCTTAATGGGTCATGCTCAGAATCAACAATATTTTCCTTTTCATTTCATAAATGAGAGGATTACTTGGATAAATCCCATTTACTGGCCTTATTTCCTCATTTTCTGAATCTTTATCCCCCTGCAAATCCCCCCCTCCAATCCCCCTAGATACACCCCCTGGACATCCCCCCCACCCTCCTTCCTGGACAGTCCCCCACCCTGCACCCCCCCCCCACCTTGTACAGCAACCCCCCCCCCTCCCTGGACACACCCCCTCCCCCTAGACACCCCCCTTCTAGACAGACCCCCCCACCCACGGACAGCCTCCCCCCACACTCCTTCCTGGACAGACCACCCCCCCCCCCCACCATGCACAACACCTCCTTCCCCTCAGACAGACCCCCCCCCCCCCTTCTAGACATGCCCCCCAACCCTGGACAACCCCCCTCCCCCCAGGACAACCCCATCCCCTTGGACATCCCCCCTCTTTCCTGAATAGACCCCCCACCCTGCAACCCCCCCACCCACCCACCCAACACATCACCACCCCCTCCCCCTCCCTCCCTGGACAGATCCACCTTCATGTACAGACCCCCCCCCCATGCACAGAACCCCCTCTCCCCCATGGACATCCCCCCCCCCACTACAGACCCCCTCCTCCACCTCATCGAGTTCTGAACCAACATTGAAGGAATTTTACTAGTTTATTCAATAACCAATTCCACAAGTCACATAGCTTTCAACCCTGCACCAACCTACCAACAATCCACTTTCCTCCCAGTTTGCTTATATTTCCTCCAGATTCTAAAGCCATTATCTAGACTCTATCAAGTGATACATCTAAATCAATAATTATCCATTCATCATGGAACCATATATTCATAGGTTTATTTAAAGTTGGTCTTATGGAGTCTCCAAGATAATCCAAGGGTCATTCTTATGCAATACCATGACCCTTATCACAAGAGAGGTCATTTAACATGAAACCAAGTTGATAATACCCACCTTAATAGTATCATTATTGTTACCTCATAGCACTCACATCATTCTACCTAGACCTCGACTAGTCCTACGCTGGACACAATGACTATAAATGATTGTCAATTCACACTTTATTTCTAAGATACTACTAAGTATTGTATACACCTAGATTACCCATAACAAAACTTATTGTATTCAATTATTGAAATGAGTTTTGAATTTTAGTAACCTAGGTTTGGGATATGAATTTTGACCTAGATAGTTTTTATCCCATTATGAATTCTGCTACTTCAAGCCATAGTATTTCTAATAAATGACAAACTCTGGTCAATCACACAATAGTACCTAGATCTATCATTGATTTTGTCTTACACCATGGAGACATATACATACACACACTCCTTTGAGATAACAAGTGCTATCATATTCACATTGAACACATTGGTTCCCAACTATTTGGGTGACACTAAACTAAATTCCCTAGTGACCTACTATCACCACCTCCTTGGAGATCGTCCACATAAATAGAAACATTCTCAATGGTCAGCTCACCACCTCACTCTATCATTTCAATGGACCTAGTATATAACCACAATGTGAATTCTCATGCACCAATTCATTCCCATAAATCCATGATTACACTACTCTTTACTATAACATAATGATTCCCCCATGAGTCAAGGACCTCCAGGCCTGGACACACATTCCATCACATTTTTTCCCATTTTTTCATCCTTCAAAACACCATCAAATATCTTAGATTCCTGTATCTAATATTGATATTTTTTAAATCATATTTATCTTTCTAAACATCATAATAAGAATATCTTTATTTCTCCTCATTCAATTTAATCTTTAGATCTTCAATCACTTCTGGTTCCAATATAAATGGCCTTACCTCTTCCACAGATTTCTTTGTTGTACCAGAAGATCTGGTAGCCAAGGGAATCAATAAATTTGAATAATACTTATGATGCATTATTATTTTCCCTTTACTGACTAGATAATTCCATGACTCATAGATGTCTTTCTTCCAATTCCTTAATTCAAACCCAAATGAAACTATCGCATGATGATCCTACTCATAGTCTAAATTAAATTTGGAATCTACTTATTTATCACTTAGATCTGGTTCTGCTTAGATATTTGAACCAACCTACTTCCTTTTTCACCTATGAATGACTATATTCCACCCTTAAGGATTGTTATCACCCTCAAAATTTTCATTCAAATTTTTGAAATGGTTTTGAATATGGATTGAGTTAGGGGGGCTCACATCTCAGAAGACAACTACATATCAAAATCACTTGTATCTAGACCATGAAATGTCTGAGGATTCAGTTCTACCACATTTTTTCCAAAAAAAAAAACTATAATAATTCTGGAAACACCAATATAGAATGTTGAAATATGAACTGAATCTAATAGAATTGGACTACAGTCATTCAAAATTCTGAAAGTAATGATCATAACAACACCATCATAAAGCTCCATCCCTTTGCACCCATTTATAGAAGTCGCAGATTGGGAATAGGTGTATATAGTAGTGGAAGATCTTGGCTCTGCCTCTCCCATGACTTTCATATCCCACTTGTATCTTTCCAAGTCTTTACTCAAATTGAAAAAGATATATGTGACCCTTAGTTCTAGTTATAGTGACCTCACCCCTTCCAGTGAGAATCATTTATTATGTTGCCTTTTATTTATGAGTTACCTATTGAGATGCCTAAATGATGTTAAACTTTTTCCCCATGATGGAAGTTGGATATATCATGACCCATTGTCTACATGATGAACAGAAGTCATCCCAAGATTCACAGCAGACCTTCTACTTCCAACAAATCTCCCCTTTAATATCAATGCAGATAAAATCCATTAGTACCTTTGATATATTGACCTCAAAACATATTTAAGGAGAAATAAGGTTGTATAAAGTTATGGTGTGATTATTAGTACATAAGAAGTGTCCCAACATATTACCAATCAATTTAAGAATCAAAAAATTCAGAAATGGGGGATGTAGGATAGGGACAGAAATCCAAATCACCATGGAGGGAAGATCATATTTTAGGTGAAACTTGAAAAAACAATAGAAAATAGTAAAGTTTAAGCTAGTGAAAGCATGTCTAGGATTTAATAAGGCGGAGATAAGGGCATATTTAGTTAAACAATTGATCAAAAAATTTCAAAGATTCATAATACCTATAATCACCCATTCAAGAAAACCACATGAATAAAAATAAACCTATCAAAGGTTTCCATAGAGGGGAGACTCTTGTTGAAGTGAACCACTAATGTGAGATTCAATAGCAAAGAAGAATTTAAAAATTATAGGAGGAAACTACAATACTAATAATTTCATCATCACATGACATAATTTTAGGGCTAATTTCAATTTTGGGAAGTTGAGTGAAAGGCTAGGGTTGATGAAGGGGGATAATGGTCAGAACTATGAATCTGGAGTAGTTGGGATGAATCCTCCCACCCCACCCCAGGAGAAGGGGGGCCAAAGGGGCATCAATGTATCCTACAACATTATCGAAGGAATCCACATGATCGGAATAGGTCTAGCCTTAGAAGTAGACCCACATAAGAGTTTGATCAAAATAATTTCATCAAAAAATCATATTTGTTCTTGCTCCCCAATAAGCCTAACATCTCAACCATTCCAAGTCTAATCACACAAACACCCATCAAATAGAATCTTCTCTAAACCTAAGTGTATACTTGTACTCTATCCATTGATGATCAGACCATTTAGGATTGTAATAATCTACCTCATTGGGATTCATACCCAAAAAATTCAATCCAAGTATCATACCAATCCTTCCCTTTGAAATCCAAACCTCAATACTGAAATGCCTAAAGTGATTTTCATCATGGAATCATAAAGAATCCCCATTCCTATACCACATACTCGATAGTACCTATTATTCACCAATATCATAATTTAAATCATGTACCCGTGATTTTATCTCTAAAGGAACTAACAATCCTAGGCTAATGCCTTTATTAGGTTATTATCATATACCATATCTCATCTCAAGCATAGTACATGAATAACCAATATCTTGAGTCATATCTAAAGGGAATTAGGCCCTCCCACAAATATCAATAACCACATCTCACATAGGTCAAATCTCATAGGGAAACATCTATTTTTTCAATTTGAAATATCTTTATGCAACTAATGTGCTAACACCCACTCTAAATTTCTCAAATATATGCATATCAGGAATTACATGAAAATCACTATCCTACTAGGGAACTGATCCCAAACTAAGGTTCTATTTTCATCCTCAATCCTCACCTCATCCAAATTTTCAATATCATCCAAGATATCTCAATCAATCTTGAAACAATAGGATTATTCCCAACCTGAACCTACGATTAGTGAATTATTCTCAGGTACCCAAGAATCATGGCCACCCAAGAAGTGTTTGAGTACAAATAAGTAAAGAACTACCAATGGGGTACTATGCATAACCAGAAAATATAGTGTATGGGTAGATGATATGCTTGGTTGAATAAATAAATAAACTATGAGCATAAATAAATACCCATCATTGATCCATGGGCTATAACATGACACTCGGTATTGGTTATGCCTACTTTGGTTAGTGTCAAAGTTTCTTTTAGCATGTCACGTGATCATCCCCACTAGTACGAATCCCAATAGAAATTTATTATAAGTTTAAATCATAGATTCCTTGGAGGTAAATCTAGTAAATATAATTGTATCAAGCCCATGCCTAATTCCAAGGAGTGTGTTCTAGGAAATCTTGTAGTATCGAGCATATAACAGATTGCTAAGGGGATAGGCCTAAGAAATCCAGTAGTATCATCAATAGAATCGATTCCTTAGGAGATTACCCTAGGTAATCATATTGACCCAAATATGGAATCCCAATATCCTGTGAATTCTATATAAACCAAAATATTGAATATAAGGGGATTTCCCAAGGCATTCATATTGTATCAGGATCAATAGCCAGAGCCTAGAATCACATCCCAAACATCATATTTTGACCAAACAACTGAATCCTAGGTAACCTCTTGGTTATTCCACTTAAATCCTTGGGGGTAGTGTGTCCCTCCCATAATATCTCATATAACACATTATATGCAGGTTCTCAAACTTCTCAAACTCATCTCAGAAAACAAGGGTTCCCTCTCAAAGCGCATGACATATCATCATCACTAATGCCATATATGGCTCACACACAATTGATTTGTGTCCCAAAGTGACACCCACAATCATTTATAATACTTATTTCATGCACCCTCATAAGGGTCAAAATCACTAAGGCACCATCATGGGTTCCCTAGGTTACATTATAACAAAAACACCCTATGTGGATTCCTTTATCAAATTCAAATCTATCATGTCAACACCCACCACTCTAAGGGAATCATGTCCCTCAAAATAGTCATAAACATCTTATGACCTCACTGTAATCATAATAAAAGCCTCACTTGCATAGGTCTAAAGAGATGGAAACATTCCCATATCACTTTCCAAGTCACACTATGTCGGTCCGCTCACCAAACCTATCATCAATTTAGCTAAATTATACCCACCAAGGTATCTAAACCTTATTAGGGGAGGAACACCTTCCCGCACTCATCTCTACTGGAATGAAGGTTTTAAGGCATATTAAGGATCTTTCATGGCCTACTAGGTATAATAACTATATCTCATCACATCCCTCCACTTGAAGGTCACCAAGGAACCTACACTAAGGTCCACTATGCTTATATAATTCACTTTATTTTATATACACCCCATACGGGGTCCATATTTCTCAAGGCATACAATTATACTTATACTCTTAGACATCTATGGTCAAGATATATAGCCAGTGCACAATGGTCCATCATGGACCTTGTCACATTCCGCATTTAATTCAAATAAATTCCATTATAATTAAACTAATTAATTAATGTATAAAGTTTAATCTCTTGAGGTGGTTAAACTGCACACATCACATTTCACATAAATCATGTATAAACCAAAGTGTTATTCCCAAGAAACCACTAACCTTAGTTGAAGTTATTTCCGTTAAAGAAGATTGGCCACCTTCTAAGCTTGTATAAGATCTATCATCAACTAAGGCTCCTAACTTGGCTCCAAAATTACAAATAATCAGTTATAAAATTTTATAATTAATTATCTTATACAATTAAATTAATTATATTGATTATAATTAATTTCATAATTTAAATCAAAAAGACATAAATGCTTAATCAATCACTAGGATGAATCAATGCACTGAAACCATGAACAAACACACAAGGAGGTTCCATGGAATACACCCAATATTGTCATGGGAAAATCCAAAAAAATGGTATCTATTTAATAGGTGATTTCAGAAAATTTATCTAAAACCATAAATAAAATCATCAGGTGATGTGCCTTTGATGAAATAGAATGAAATAACATAAAGACTTTATCTCAAGACATTCTCTATCTACACTAGGAAAAATCCCCATCATGTGGGACAATTTCTACCATCCTTTGGTGAAAATTTCCAATAAACCCCAATATAAATCTTCTAAAATTAAATACTATTGATGGAAACCAAAACAAAAGGAAATGGATGGAATAACTCACTAGAAATCATTGTTGAATAATACCAGAAATCAATCCCCTCTCAAGGTGGATCAAAGGAGGGACAAATTGAGGTAGAACCATCAAGAATTGGCCTTCTCCTAATGTCCAAAACCTTTAAACCCAAATCACCCTAATTTTAAATAAAAAGGACTACCCCCATGTAAAAAAGAAAAATTTTCTCCATTAATGTCATGAAAAGGGGGTTCATGGAATGATTTCCCTTTCACCTGAGCAGCTGTCATGAAGGAGTAACTGTAGCAATCTTTGTAGAAAGTGTAGGGGATGGATTGCATAGATCCCACTCATGGAAGGTCTCGGTTCGTCCGATTCACTGATTGGAGGAGGAATGCTCGATGAAGGGGGTGGAGGAGTAGAGGAATGAATGATAAAGGGGATGTGAGGGATAGCATGAGGGAGGGGTGAACCGAGTGAAGAATTCAGCGAGGATCAGCTAAGGGAGAATTGACCAATTAGAGATGAGGAAGAAGGGTTTGGCAGGTGGGAGATGAGTCCGGATAAGGGAGGAGATGTGGGTGGGAGATGAGTCACAATGGAGTTAAAATAACTGATGAGATGTTTCCATAGGACATAGTTTAGACATAGGTTTATCTATTCTAAATCCATGGTTTTCAAATAATTGTGGCTATATTTTAATCTATAGACGCGGACCAATTAAACTGTGGCTATAGGTCTGTGGCTATATATCATTTTTATAGTAGTGAATGATATCCCCTTAATTGATCAAATAGATCATCAATGTGTGTAAGTGGATATTGATTATTTATCGTAACTAGGTTAATCTTAAAATAATTGACACAAAGCCGAAGAGTTCTATCTACTTTCTTCACGAACAAGACTGGTGCTTCCCACAAAGACGTACTTGGCTGAATGAAACCCTTACTTTTCAACTCCTCCAACTACACTTTCAAGTACCTTAACTCTATTGGTTCCATCATATAATATATAAGGTAAATAGGAATGGTCCCCAGAAAGAGGTCAATAGTAAAATCCACTTCCCTTATAGGCAGTAACCTTGAGAATTTATCATGAAAAAACATCTAGAAATTGATCCACCACTGTTGGAAAACTATTATCCTCAATATATTCCATCAATGAAAAAGTAAACACCACTAATTAGTAAGAGATCGTTCCCACCATTGGTTCCAACAAGCTCATTGTACCTTTCTTTACAACCTTCTCTTTTTTGAAGAGATGCTCGGTTCCATCCTCAAATTTGAAACTAATGATTCCACTATAATAGTCTATGTGAGCCTTGAACATTGTCAGCCAATCCATACCCAAAATTACATCATAGACATCCATCTACAACATCGAGAAGTCTCATTTCAGCTCAACTCTATCAACAGTTATATATCATTTTCTACACACAAATGCTTGAAATTCTCTTTCACTGAGGGGAGTTTACAGTTTTATCCCAGAAGTAAACATCTCAAGTTTTAAACATAGTATGTAAATATCTTGAGAAGTAATGAAGGAATGAGATGCACCAGTATCAAACAAAACTTGTGTAAGGTTATAATTAAAAATAATTGTACCTCTCACTATAGATGGTCCTGCCTTATCATCAACCATCATCTGCTCATATCCATATAGTTGCTTCATCGCTGCACTCTACTTCTTATTGCCTTACTGATATTTCCCTTGATAAGAATTCATGGTGTTCTGAGAATCACCATGGCTAGATTTTCTCTGCTGATGAGACTGATTCGGCTTTCCTCATCTGGTCAAATCATAAAATTCTTATGACACCTGAGAAGTGCCTTGAGCACCAGACCTCAGAGCACTATGAAAGAATCACTTAAGGTGTCTCATCTTATTGAAATTATGGTATGATCTTGGTGGTATTGTACACTACCATTTTATGTGATCAAAGGAACCACATTGGTAGCATCTAGCTTGTCTCTTTGGTCTTGGAGGAGGATTTATTGATCCAGCTATTGGATTTTGATTCCCGCTCCCACCTTAGAAATTGGTTTCTCTCTTTCTTTTTCTCCCAAAATTAGAGTTTCCACCATTTTCAGTAGGGATCATCATAATTCCTCCTCCCATATCTCATGATATGTCTCGTTCAACCACTGTCATTCTATTCACCATCTCTATATAGTCATTATTATCGATCACCACAATCTTCAATCGAATTTCCTACCTTATCCTTGATTCGAATATGTGTGCCTTCAAGGATTCACTTATCACAACTTCTGGTGAAAAGCATACTAAATTCATAAATTTATCCACATATTTTGTAACAAAGAGATTATCCTACTTTAGGATAAATAAGTTCGTCATCCTATGGATCTTGAATGTGAGGGGATAGAATTATTTATTATACAATTCCTCAAAATCCTCCCAAGTAAGGACTTGATCCACTTTAGCATGCATTACTAGTTCCCACCACTAGCATGCAAGATCCTTAAGCATATACATCACTATCTTGACCTTGATCTTCGTCGATGTGTCGATGAACTCAAAGATACAATTCATCCTACTCAACCACACCTCTGCCTTTTCAGGTTCAGAATCACCCTAGAATATGGGTGGATTCTTCTTCATGAACTGGATGGAATGGTCCACATGCCTTGGCTCACCCCTCTGGTTCCCTATATCCCTAGCCTGAAATGCCTAGACGATATGCTGAACTAGCTCTTGGTTCGCCTGTGGCTTAGGTGCTACCACATTCTTTTTAGCTTCTTCTAGTTGGTTTTTACGATGCCTAACATGTTCCATTTTTTAAACAAACAACAAGCTTTGTAAGTTTCACTCTCTAGCAATTGATGGATAAGAATTTCAAATTCTATCACATCAACTATCACAACATTATTTTCTAAAATAAACCTTTTTTACATTCAACCATTTTAAAAAAAAAATCAATTCTTGTTTTTGAAAATCAAACCATTTTAAAAATTTCATAACCATCTCCTTTTTCAAAATATTTTCTTTGAAAAAAAAATTCATACTCTTTCAAACATCAACACTTTTACACACATAAATCATTACTCCAAATAATGTATACCCTCCTAGTGGGAATTTATTTCTCTAATGAATGGAATGCTCATCTCATTGGCTAAACCCGTGATAATAATATTTCAAACACCTAGAAGTGTCTCCAAAGATTTATGTACCCAAATCCCTGGTACCATGGAGTTCAACATAAAAGAGTTAGTTGCGTCCTTTTATTCTATAAATTTCAAGTTCCGACAACCCTACTCCTTTCTAATATTCCATCCCGAGGAATATACAAGAATAATTTCAACTCTAAGACCAAGAACACTAAAAAATACTTGTTAGGAAAGGACCAAACAAGCTGATACCATTTGTAATGACTCACTTATTCTCATTGGCTTGAGAGTACAATGAGTCATTACTTGGCCTTAAGAGACATCCCCAATATGCCAAAGGCTGAAAATAAATGCCAAAGGGTTTCAAATACAATTGGGGGATGATTTACCCTTTAAGAAATAAACCAATAACCAAAAAAACCATAACCAAACAGCTCACTGTATGATGCATGAGCAAAAGCAAGACAACATAACTACTTTATACATGATAAAACAACTTCAAAGTTGAAACAGCAGAAGACAAACCAACTATCAAAGTAAATAGAAGAAGGAAAAATAAAGATTCCAAGAAGACCATAGGACTCCATGATCCCCAAGATCTATACACTAAGATCGCCAAATAGCTCAAGTATCAAGAAGTGGTTCTAAAAACGTGTGAAATGTTACCTTTTCCCCTATCCCGGAAGATAGAATCTGAAAAAGAACCAAAGTTTCAAAGAAGGGTTGAGTATAAAACTCAGTAGGCTTTCCCCAATGTCTTCTCTACTCACGCTACCAGGATAGAATATTTAGAAACATTTATATAAAACAATTTCCCAAAACAGTTTATAAATAAATATAAACAAGTCCCAAAAAAACGTTGCAACCAAAAGTAAACAAGGGATATTAAAACTAGCTTTATATAAATTTATCATTCCATAAAAATACTAATAAAGCTTTAAAACCATTTCACAATATCTTTTTTGGCATACCTGAACCATTCCACGCATTCATACTATCAAACATGCATGCTTTGTTATGATAGTTTCATACGCATGAGTGGTTTCTCACCAATCTACCAAGTAGTCACAAGGTAATTATATCCCATGTGTCATCAACCCACTTTTGGAAATTTGACATATACCAATGGTTTCAAACCATTGGTAAAGGCCTGAAAACCATTGGTATAAACTATACCAATGGTTTCTCAAACTGTTGGCTAGTTATCCATGGGGATAGAAATATACCAATGGTTATAGTATAACCGTTGGTATATGGTTATGGAATTCACCTTATACCAATGGTTTCAGATAACCTTTGGTATATATTTATACAAACGGTTGATACCCGTTGCAAATTAAGGCATTTTAGATCTATTCCAATAGTTTCAAAACCGTTAGAATAACCTTTTACTAATGGTTTACATAAAACTATTGGTAAATAATGATTAAAAGTTCTATATCAATGGTTTTCTGTAAAACATTGGTATAAATTTATTGATCACACATATACCAACATTTTACAACTGTTGGTATAGATTTGCTGCAATTGCAGCAGCAGGCCAGCCTATCTCCCCCTCTGCAATCCCTTGTGCACCTGGGAATTCAAAATTCAATTCAGAACCCAATTACCCTATGCAATAAAGAATTCAGAGTTTAATTCTCAATTTAATACATAAAAAATGAATTATGTACTAAATTATGAATTATGAATGAATAACACATAAAAAATACAAAAATAATTATGAATTACATACATAATTTTGAATTATGTACAGTTTATTCAATTTAGAATTCATTACATATAGAATTTAATTATGTATACCACATATAGAATATGGCATACAAAATTGAATTCAGAATATGGGGGTGTCCAAGGGGGTGGGGGCTGTCCAAGGGGGTGGGGGTGTCCAGGGGGGTCCAGGGGGTGTGGGGGATGTCTAAGGGTGTGGGGGTGTCCAGGGGGTGGGGTGTCCAGGGGGTGGGGGAGGGGGATGTCCAATGGGGTGGGGTGTCCAGGGGGTGGGGGTAGGGTTTTCCATGGTGTGGGGATGTCCAGGGGTGGGGTGTCTAAAGGGGTAGAGTTTATCCAAGGGAGTGGTGGTGTCCATGGGGTGGGGTCTCTAGGGGGTGGGGGTTTCCAGGGGGTGGGGGTTGTCCAGTGGGTGGGGGTGTCCAGGGGGTGGGGTCTGTCCAAGGGGGTGGGGGTGTCCAGGGGCTGGGGGTTGTCCAGGGGGTGGGGTTCTCCAAGGGGGTGGGGGTGTCTAGGGGGTGGGGTGTCCAGGGGGTGGGGGGGTTTCCATGGGGGGTTGTCCGTGGGGGGTTTTCTAAGGGGTGGGGGTGTCCAGGGGGTGGGGTGGCCCAAGGGGGTGGGGGTGTCCATGGGCGTGTCTAGGGGTGTGGAGGTTGTCCAAGTGGGTGGGGTGTCCAGGGGGTGGGAGTGTCCAGGGGGTGGGGGTGTCCAGGGGGTGGGGGGCTATCCAAGGGGGTGGGGGTGTTCAGGGGGTGGGGGTTGTCTAAGGGGGTGGGGGTCCAGGGGGTGTCCAGGGGGGTGTGGTGGTTGTCCATGGGGGTGGGGTATCCAGGGGGTGGGGGGTTTTCCAAGGGGTTGGGGGTGTTCAAGGGGTGGGGGTGTCTAGGGGGGCTAGGGCTATCCAAGGGGGTGGGGGATGTCCATGGGGGTGTCTATTGGGGGGGTTATCCAAGGGATGGGGGTGTTTAGGGGGTGGGGGTGTCCACGGGTGGGGGTTGTCGAAGGGGGTGGGGGTGTCCAGGGTGTGTGGGTTTTTCCAAGGGGGTGGGGGTGTCCAGGGGGTGATGGTGTCCAGGGGGTGGGGGTGTCCAGGGGGTGGGGGCTGCCCAAGGGGGTGGGGGTGTCTAGGGGGTGGGGGTTTTCCAGGGGTTGGGGGTGTCCAGGGGGTGGGGGGCTATCCAGGGGTGTGGCTCTCTAAGAGGGTGGGGGTGTCCAGAGGGTGGGGGTGTCTGGGGGGTGGCGGACTGTCCATGGGGGGGTGCTATCTAGGGGGTGGGGGTGTCCAGGGGTGGGTGGTGTCCGGGGGGTGGGGGTTTTCCAAGGGGGGTGGGTGTGTAGGGGGTGTCCAGGGGTGGTGTCTAAGGGGGTGAGGTGGGGGTAGTCCATGGGGAGGAAGGGGTCTGTCCAGGGGCGGGGGTGTCCAGGGGGTGGGGGTGTCCAGGGGTGGGGGTTGTCCAAGGGGGTGGAGGTGTCCAGGGGGTGGTGGATGTCCAATGGGGTGGGGGTGTTCAAGGGGGTGGGGTTGTCCAAGTGGGTGGGGGTGTCCAAGGGGTGGGGGTGTCCATGGGGGTGGGGGGTGTCCAGGGGGTGTGGGTGTCCAGGGGTGGGGTGTGTCCAGGGGGGTGGGGGGATTTACAAGGGGGTGGGGGTGTCCAGGGGGTGTCCATAAGGTGTGGGGGTGTCCAAGGGGGTGGTGGTGTCCAGGGGGTTGGGGGTTTCCAGGGGTGAGGGTGTCTAAAGGGTAGGGGTGTCTAGGGGTGGGGGTTGTCCAAGGGGGTCGGGGTGTTCAGGGGGGTGTGGGGGATATCCAAGGGGGTGGGTGTGTCCAGGGGTGGGTGATGTCTAGGGGGTGGGGGTGTTTAGGGGGTGTCCAGGGGGTGTGGTGGTTGTCCAAGGGGTTGGGTGTCTAGGGGGTGTGGGGGATATCCAAGGGGGTGGGGGTGTCTAGGGGGTGGGGGTGTCTAGGGGGTGGGGTGTCCAGGGGTGGGGGATGTCCAAGGGGGTGGGGGTGTCCAGGGGGTGGGAGAGTCCAGGGGGTGGGGGTGGGGGTGGGTTTTCCATGGGGGTGGGGGGTTGTCCAAGGGGTGGGGGTGTCCAAGGTATGGGGGTGTCTAGGGGGTGGGGGATTTCTAGGGGGTTGGGGGCTGTTCAAAGGGGTAGGGGGTCTCCAGGGGGTGGGGGTGTTCAGGGGGGGCAGTCCAAGGGGGTGGGGGAGGGGTTGGGGGCTTTCCAGGGGGATGGGGTTGTCCAAGGGGTGGGGGAGGGGGGTGGGGCACTGTCCAAGTGGGTGGGGTGTTTAGGGGTTGGGGGTGTCTAGGGGGTGGGGGTGTCCAAGGGGTGGGTACTGTCCAAAGGGGTGGGGGTGTCTAGGGGAGGGGTGAATCAGTCACCCATATATTCAGTCACAACAAATTATCAAGTCAAGTTTTATTATTTATAGATAAAGAAATAAATATAATGTTACCTACCTAATCACACATATATTCAAGCACAAAAAAATCATCAAACATCAAATGTCAGTAATATCATTCAAAAATTTAATGGATCAATCTGTCTCTCATCACCATCACTATCATCAACATCATCATCAGCCTCATACCTATCCTCATCGTCGTCCTCGTCATTTTCCCCACCCTCCTCAATGCGCTC
This sequence comes from Viscum album, assembly GCA_963277665.1. Classification (NCBI taxonomy): domain Eukaryota; kingdom Viridiplantae; phylum Streptophyta; class Magnoliopsida; order Santalales; family Viscaceae; genus Viscum; species Viscum album. The sequence goes on along the minus strand of OY728147.1, from coordinate 389,203,320 downwards.
CTCCTCACCCTCGTACTTCACCTCATCCTCCTCCTCACCCTCCCCCTCCCCCTCCTCTTCCGCCTCGGACTCCTCCTCGCCGTCCTCCTCTGCCTCAGCCTCCTCCTCGACCTCCTCTTCTGCCTAGGCCTCCTCCTCGCCATCTTCTCGACCACCACTAGAACTTCCACTTGTTTGACCATATATAGAACTCATCAACGACATATATTCATCACAATCTATGATGGCCTCTAGTGGAAGTGTTGGATGAAAAACTTCAATTAGTTTCATAAATGCAGTGTTTGACCTAGCAAACTGTTCTTCCATCTCTTTGGCCCTTTTTCAGCATTTTCTTCCTATGTATTAACCTGCTGGAACTTGGTGGCACTACAACTCGTACCTGATGAGGGCCAATACCTATTCGTTACTATACTCTTCTCAGGTCGGCAGCATACTCTACTAGGGTGCTCATCTCCCAACACCTGATGTAAGTGATCATTTGGCCCAAAATTGTTAGGTTCCTGGGCATCAAGGGCCTCTAAAGTAGCCTGTTAAAAATATAAATAGATTATTAAATTACAAAATAGATATTAAAATTTTAAATCAACAAATTAAAACTTACAATCTTCGGTTGAGTCGGTTTTTTAACTGCACTTACATCTTTCTTCCTTCTACTCGAGCAAAATAGTTTTTCTTGAGGTACATGTCCTTCAATATTCAATGTTTACTCTATAATGACATTTAATGTAGGAAACCATAATTAAAAATAGATTACCAATAATTAATTTCATAAATAAAATTATATGACAAATTTATCAATCGAATAAATTATGGAGGAAATAATAGAAAGTGAAATTCGTAAAGAAAAATTATAAACAACTGGCATACCTCATTCCTCTCATGATCTAACATCTTTGTACTTCCCAATGTATGGAGGTATTTTTTAGAATCAATGTTTTTTTATTTCTTCCAGATGATTCCTAAATAAAATTCAATAATAAAAAATATAGTATTACTGAAAAACATGAAAATTTTAATTTTAATACCTCAAATGTGATTAATACCTTAAACTGGATAGTCATCCAATTAGTAATCATCTGTCGATACTGTTCTATCATACAATAATCCATGATAGGTACTAATTCTAACTCTGTGCCAACTCTAAAGTGCCATCCAATATATAACTTGTGCTTATAGGCTCTCCAAAGCTTACCTAAATCCTTTAGATTTGATGAATATGCACCCTCACCATTGGGGAAATTAAACTAAAGCTGACACCAAAATATTAATTCATATAAATACAAAAATAATATATTACATTAAATAAAATAAATTTTTTTACCCAAATCACTGCCCAAGCATTATTATTAACTTTGTTTGGAAACTGTATCCATGAGAGTGGGCTAATAGGAATGATGTCGAGGTATTTGGAAAGCGTCGCCAAAAAACTCCGACATTACTGCCCTATTTTTTCAATCATTTGACTGTCTTCATTGTAGTCCACCATCAACTACGTGTGGAAGTTCCACACTACATGCATTCTTGTATGCCCCCGACCCTGTCTCTAATCAGTATATGTATCTGATATTAAAGAAAAAAAATATTTTATCAATACATGTTATAATGAAAATAAATAATGGTATAAAAATTTGTTAGGGTTCTATAAATATACCCGCGGCAGTCTGATCAATGGGAACCACTGGATCAACAGAAACTGAAGAACACCCTATATAGGTGGAGTGGGTCCCAATGTATGCTATGTAGGAACAGACTGTGGTGGATTAGGAGTCTAAGAAGATAGAATATAGTATCTCATAGAGAATGAAGTATAAGTAAAAGAAGATGGCATGGATGGATGGCCGAATTCTGGATGGGGAGTGGGAATCATCATCGGATATGGTAAATACGGGTGAGGAGAATCAGATGTAAAGGGTGGAAAAAAACATGGGAGGCCTAAATATCCCATGTGTCCCTAACAACACACCGGGATCATAATATGGGATAGATGGTATGTTAGTGGGAGGGGCAGGGTCTAATCGGGTATGCCAACCAGATTGCCTAACTCCCGTACCCCCCCCCCCCCCCGTACGAACACCCTGAGTACTGGTACCACTACTAGGCTACTCATCAAATAATTTCCACCTAAGAGGTAGATCCTGCAAAATTGTTTAAAAAAAATTAATCACATGACATTATATATTATTTAAATATATATATTTGAAATAAAATAATCACTACTGGTACTAATGGTGGAACGCCCATCTCATCCATGCGACGATTTTCCATCATCTTTTTCCATCGCCTATCTTCAATTGGTTGCATTTCTTGGATTTGAAAACAAATATGGAAGTAATTAGAAAAGGATAACTAATGTGTAACCCAAAAAACAAAATATATGAGAGGGAATAGGGGGATTCATAAACAATTTAACTATCCATTGTTTTATGTGAGATTGAATGGATATATAATTAATTAAATAAATCATACAAGATGTAAAAAGGAAATTTAATTTTGAGTAGGATGGTTATTTACTAAGTGTCACCAGTCTATTAAAATCATATAATAGTAATTCTGAGGTTTTATTTCACTCAAGAACCAGGTAGATGATACAGGTTTCTATACATGTTTTGTAGAAGAAGACAAACCGTCATGTTCATTATCTGGTGAAATGTTAAAGGGGGGTCTTAGAGTTATAATAATTTTATACATGGTCAACAAAGCATTGAAATGTTCACCAATTTATAAATTTTGGTTTCGTATGTTTGAATACAGTTTAATTCCAAATTAGAAAATGCAATTCAAATAAAATTGCAACCAATAAACATTGAAAATTCACATAACAAACAAGTCGGATACAAAATATTTATAATCAATATTAAATAAATTTGAATAGTACCAACCTTAACAACTCAATTCAAGCTAAACCAAAAGAATTGAGAACATGGATGGATGATTTTATATATTTCCCACCACAACTTCAGGTTCACATTCAACTCTGAAAATTGAGCTATTGGAGTCATCAAAATTAATAAATGGATAGTTTCCCATGGTAGTAGATATGGTTTCAATTCCATCATCACCATCATCAAAAAATATGTCTTGGAATTACTTCAATAATGACACCAAATTAAGGTCAAAGATGGTCTTGGGTGTAAAAAACTTGTTTCACCATTGATGCCAATACATATGGTTCATCGATAGCAAGAGTGTGAGTCATATCAATTACTCAAAATCCAAAATCATTAATAAATGTTCCCTGCCTCTTCATCGAATCAAACCACTAGCATTTCATCATTGTGACTCATCCATGAGAATAATAATCCAATATTATTATTTTTTCAATGACTCCATAATAACCTACATTTTCAAATCGTGGTCTACTATCTGATACACTAGCATGACAGTCTATTGTGGCAGTAACCATAACACTATCATGTTGTGTTCTCATATTCTTTGCTCGTTTAGTAATAATAAATTTATACCCATTGATAACAATTGATTTACAATCACGAACCATAGTATTAGGACCAAAATACAAAGCTCTTATTTCCTCAGAGACAGAGTTAGTAGGAAAAATCAATACCTGAAATATAAATGAATATTGAACATGATTAAATATTTATTTAATTGTTTTAAATAGTAATATCTTTACCTTCAATTTTAACCAAGCAGAAAACTTTTTTCTATGAAAAGTCTCCCTCCTTCTCAAAGATAAATAATGATGCTTTCTATTTATCATTGATTTATGTTCTCTGTAGATAAAAATAGGAATAGTTTAATGTATATATATATATATATGTGTGTGTGTGTGTGTGTGTGTGTGTAAGATATACATATTCAATTTACTTACCTAATGTAGTCATCGAACAAATCATAGTTGAACAAAATTGTGTGATGTGCCATCTCCAGCTCTTCAAGGCTTAATGTCATCAATGTATATGATCTAGGAATTCCTCCTATTTGAAGAAGTGATGGAAAACTAGGTTCAATTTTATCATACTATTCTTCTTCATTTCTCATTGTTCTGTTCATTCTTGTAGTAATATCAGACAAATACATAGAGCAGAAATCCATACATTCTTGAGTCAAGTAATCGTTCACGATATAACCTTCGAGATGATTCCTCTTTCAGACATAAGACTTTAATGTGTACATATTTATTTTAATTGTATATATCCAATGAAAAGAAATAGGTCCTCTAAGAAGTATTTCAATTGTAATATGGATAGTCAGATGCAGTATGCATGTGAAAAATGATGGAGGAAATATTTTCTCTAACTCACACAAAATTAATGGGGCATCTCCCAACATTTTTTGCAAGAAAGACTTGGAAAACTTTTTAGCACAAAGATCTCTAAACAAATGGCACAACCAAATAATAGTCACCCTTACATTATTGGACAAAAGATGATGTATTGCTATTAGAATCAACTCATGCAGGAGGACATGATAATCATGATTTTTCAAAGATTTTAGCTTCAAATCTCTTCTGTTGACCCATTTAGATATGTTTCTTGAATAGAAATTAGGAACTTTAATAGTCTCTAGTACTTCCAAAAATTAATTTTTTTCTACAAGTTTCATCGCATAAGAAGCCCATGGAAATTTCTATTTATTTTCATTGATACGCATAGGATGCAATTCTGGTCTGATGCCCCAATCCACAAAGCCACGCCAAGACTATAAATCATATTTTGTGTTTCCCTTAACATTTAGAAGAATATAAAGCAACATTTCACATATATTTTTTTCAATGTGCATAATTTCTAAGCATTGAAGTAACAAATTGGTTGACCAATAAGGTAAATCAAAGAATATACTCTTCTTCTTCCAATTGTAACAGGTTTTAGTGGAAACATTCTTTCTCTTTCAAGATTTCATTTGAACCTTACCGAATGAAAAACTAAAATCTTTCAATTCATTAAGAACATTAGTTCCAAACATATGCTGAGTTGGATCATCGGTCTCCATGGTATTGTTAAATCTTTGATGATTATTTATATATGGATGGTCCATTGGAAGGAATCATTGATGTCCCATAAAACTGAAACTATAGTGATGTTTCAATCTTTTGGATCATATATTATTTATACAAACAGGACATGATATTTTTCCCTTCATTATCTATCCAGACATCATTGCATAAGTAGGAAAATCATTGAACTTACACATAAGTGCAGCACACATCTGAAATGTATCTTTCAAACATGCATTGTATGTGTGCACACCCACATTTCAAAGTATTTTCAACTCTTTTATTAAAGGTTGCATGCATACGTCTATATCATTGTCGGTATCAGAAGGGCCGGATATTAGTGTACTCGTGCAAGTGAAAGGTTTTTTCACACACAACCATAGGGGAAGGTTATAAATGTGTATAAAAACCAGCCATGTGTTATGCGAAGTATGCATCTTCCCAAAAAGATTAAAACCATCACATGAAAGACGCAGCCTCACATTACGCACGCCAGCTACAAAATCAGGATGTTGAGCATCAAATCTCTGCCATGAAAATCCATCTACAGGGTGAACCAACTCATCATTAGTTTTATTTCTCTCGAAATCATGTCATCACATTTTTATTGATATTTCATCAGACATAAAAAGATTATGGAGTATGGGGATCGATGTAAAGTGCCACATTACTTTATTTGGCACATGGGATGGTGTTTCATCATCTTTTGGCTTCCAGTGGGATTTGCCACATTTTATACAATCATTTCGTTCAGCAGTTTCCTCCCAAAATAAACTGCAATCTTTCAAGCAAGCATGGATTTTGTTTCTTGAAAATCCAAGTTCCTCAACTAACTTCCATGCCATATAGTTGTTTGAGGTAACATCTGTATCATCTAGAAGTAAGTCCTTCAAGAAGGTAAGAATGTAATCAATGGAATTATTAAAAATCCCATAAATAGTTTTCCCATAAAACAATCAGATTAAAAATTCCAGTTTTTTCATTTTACTGCATTGCCAGTATACTGGATTCGTGGCAGCATCATTCTATTTTTTCACCCTGACAACATCATCATTTTCATTAGATGCATCATGTTTGCTCATATCAAAGTCTTCTTGGGTCAGAATCCTTTCTTTTTTATGATGACGAATAAATGGAACCCAGTTATATAAAAAATTCTTCAATCCATTCTTCTCATTTGGATCATCAGCAATCTGAGATTTTATTTTCTCCCCATTGTGATACCACACATAGTAGTTTTCTTGAAAACCATATTTGGTTATGTGGTAGCTGACTTCTTCATGACTCAACAAAGGTATTCCAACACAATTGTAACATGGCAGTGTATGAGACCACTATCTGAAGCATTGTGAAATGAAAAATCTAAAAATCTCTCCAAATTGTTTTAAAAATATCTTGAGATCTGATCGATTTCATACATCCGAATTCTATCCATTATGTAAAAAAATTGTTATAAGTCATTTCATCAAAAGCAATTCAATAAGATTAAAGTTTCATCAAAAATATATTTAAGTAAATGAAAATTTTTCACTTTATATGAAACCATAACTGACACACTACTCTATAAGAAAATCATAATATTATAGACAAATAAATGCTATATTTATAACAAAATACTATAAATTAATATAAATCCATGATATTTACTTCAATTATAAATATAATACCATGACAGTTGTGCATATTGAGAGAACATATATAATCTATGGGATAATTTTGAGAGTCCTATACATCTTGTGTCAAAGAGAAGGAGAAATTTCGAATCCATGAGCCTTTGAAGGAGAAGAATCCCATTATTCTCAAGTATTCAATGAACTAAGTAATAACATGATCACGTGAGATCTAGAGAGTGTTTTGAGACCAAAAAAATGTTCAAGGAAGATTTTTAATATCTTTTAATAACTATAAATGAGTGTACAAGATCAGGTACACCTGTGGATGAGAATTATTTGGGAGTTGAGTAAATTTTAGATTGAAAAATTTTTATATTTTAGTATATTAGAGTGATGTTCATAATATCTATTCTGAATAAATGGAAAATATAATCTGAAAATGATGGTAAAAATTTCCTCAGGGACTAAAACATCATGGTCATACATGTGGATCATTATACAAGAAAGATTAAATGGAACTAAGAGGATTTTGATGTCATATGATGAAGGTTACATGGGGAAAGGAAGCATGATTCCATGCACATGGAGATTATGAATGGTGAGATTGAAATTTATTTTCCAAATGGGATAATATATCCCCATTTTAGATATCCATAAAGGAAGGGGTTTCAAGTTGATGTAGTGAAATATTATTGGGTTGATACCTTATTATTAAAACAATGTGAAGATATACTAATTCATTTATGTGTGCCTAAATTTGAGGTGAAATGTGTTTTAGAATTTTTTTCATTTATCACATACAAGAAGACACCATGGACCTGATAGAACATTTTTCAAGATATTAAAAAGTGAATTATTTTCATCAAAGATGCAGAATGTGTAAAGAGAGTTTTTTAAATAAGTTATTGATGCTAAAAATGGAAATATTTTGAAAAGTTATGATATTTCATAACACCCAATACCCAAAATCAAAGTATTCATTATGTGGGGGTGTCCAGATGGTGGGGGTGGTCTAAGGGGGTGGGGGTGTCTAGGGAGTGGGGGGTTGTCCAGGGGGGATGGGGGTGTCCAGGGGGTGGGGGTGTTCAATGGGTGGGGGTGTCCAGGGGGTGGGGGGTGTCTAGGGGGTGGGGTGGTGTCCAGGGGGGGCTATCCAGGGGGTAGGGGGGATGTCCAAGGGGGTGGGGGCTGTCCAAGGGGTGGGGGTGTCCAGGGGGTGGGGGTGTCCAATGGGGTGGGGGTGTCTAAGGGGGTTGTACAAGGGGTAGAGGGGTTGTCTAGGGGAGGTGGGGTGTCTAGGGGTGGGGCTGTCCAGGGGGATGGGGGGGTTATCCAAGGGGGTGGGGGTGTCCAAGGGGTGGGGTGGTGTCAGGGGGGGTTATCCAGGGGGTTGGGGTGTCCAGGGTGGTGGGGGAGTCTAGGGGGTGGGTTTGTGTTTGAGGGGGGGGTGTCCAAGGGGGTGGGGTGTCCAGGGGGTGGGGGTTGTCCATGGGGGTGGGGGTGTCCAGGGGGTGGGGGTGTCTAGGGGTGGGGGTTGTCCAGGGGGTGGGGGTGTCCAGGGGGATGGGGGGTTATCCAGGGGGTGGGGGTGTCCAGGGGGTGTGTTGGAGTTGGTGGCCTAGAACCAACTACATTGTACTTTATTTATTAATAAATACCTTATCACATATTGATTGTTCTTCTATGTGACAATTCATGTGATAATGTCCTAAGGATATTTGTTGCACTAAAAGGTTATAGTGGATCCCTGCTATGATGAGAACCCAGAAGTTCCATAATACTATTCTTGAATATATGTTCTATGGACGGACAATGTTATTTGAGGGACACAAATAGTACATGCTATTAGGGGTGAGGACTCATAAAACTTTGAGGCACCTTCTCATAGTTTTCACCCTTGGTAATATCCAGGAGGATATTATGAGAAAGAGACCTGTCAGTGGGAAATCCACATTTCATAGTGTCATTGGATGTTCATAACTATGAATGTGTGTATTGGTCCTTAGACTTTAAGATTATAATTAATGGGTATTACAACTTGTTCACTTAGATGTATTAAAGAAAACTGTGATGACACATTGTTCGCAGTAAGGTAGGATATGTTGGGTGCCTCATGAGCAATGCTGCATTAATAGATAATGCGAGAAAAGATTTATCCCTTCTATTCCATAACGAAAGTAGATATCTCAGTCCCTTTTATGGAATTGATATAGCCTAAATAAATCCATGGCCATGGTGGGGAATGGGCAAGTTCAATTTCGGGAAGTCAAAGAAAGAATAATCGAGCACATGGGATGATGACACTAGCATGCAACCTGCTTGATTCGAAATATCGATAAAAAGGGATCACATTGCACGGTAAGCATTTGTAGGATGTGACGCATCATTGTGGCATTAACTTCTTTCTCTATGAGTGCCTTGGCATGTTTCTAGATGATGGCCTTGGACTTTTGGCAGGCTCCGCCTAATGCCACTAAGAAAGATTCCTAGAGGGTCACACACTATGTGTGTCTAAGTATCTCATTTAAATATTAATTTAACAAGTTGAATAAAGATTATTCCCGATTATGGTTTAATAATTATTCAAGGATGCCTGGTCGCATTTATTTCGACACTAGTTATTTGAGAGAATATATTGTAGGAGAAATAATATATTTATTAGCAAGTAATGTAGTGATATTTATTTGAAAAATAAATAGCCATTATTCATGGTCTGATAAATGTGGTGGAGGAAATAAAGAAAATGAAAAAACAAAAGTACAAATTATGTGTATTAATATACACACTGTGTAGTTTTTGTGGGGATTTGTGAGAAATAATATTATTTATTTCATTAAATAATATGAGGTGTAATTTTGGGCGCATTTCAAGTAATAATAATAGTCCACTGTTATTATTATACATGGGGTATTACTAAGAATTAAATGAAATGAATAAATGCTTTTGGGTAATTAATTCATTTTATTATTCTAAGTAATTAAAATCTCAATTATATAATTCTCATTAGCCTAGCCATTTTTGGGGGTTGTGCACAACGGATTCAGAGAAATCTCTCAATCCAAGAGAGATTTTTTTTTCTTCCAAGAATGCTCTTAAGCTACGAGAGAGATCCTCCTCCACTAGATAAATGAGAGCGCTTTGAAAGCGACTCTCAAGGTGATCAAAGATGGACATCGCAAGCGAAGGATCTTCTGTGCTAGCACATATATATTGCTTCAGCGATATCTAGAGATATGTGAAGCATATTTGGATAACCGCTAGAGGAATCCTACACTTGGATTCTACGACTCAATGATGGATCACATCAGATTGTGACAGGAAACATCAACGGAGAGAGAATTCCATCAAGGTAATTCTCGTCTTTTAATTAAATTAATTATAACAAACATATGATGATCCTCTCTATGGTTCTGGGGATCCCTTTCTTTCATTATTTGTTCTACTCCGAAGATCCGGCCTTTTATTATCGTGACAGATCTCAGATTGATCGTTGTTAACAAATAATTAAAGTTGGGTACACCCACTAATGCTCTTACGCTGCGCCCAGAACCTACAAATGGTATCAGATGGGTCATATCATTGATTATAATTATTTAGTTTTTTGTTAATGATTTAATCATTTAATAATTTAGTTTCTTCAATTCAAGTTAATCATTCTGAAAACTATGAATATCAAGATCTGTTCCTCCTCTCTCGTTTCTCATTCACCTTACAGAAATGATTTTTCTTTTAATTTTGATTAAAATAAAATAGATGATCTCATCCGAAGGTGCCAAATGTTCCTGGACATAAAACACCAGAACACACAGCATGTGTTCAGTAGTACACACCATGTAGTCTAGGTTCAATGCATCGGACTGGTCAGCCAAACCAGGTTGTGTCAATAGATTCTATCTAAGTATTTAAGACTCCGTGTGTTGACCAGGAATAGGTGGCACGTGGTTTCAAGATCACACACCATGTGGCCCACTAAACACGGCAAGTAGTCCCTTCGGGTTTGGGTAGGACCGTGTACCCCGTAAATGGATTGCCTTGCTGGAAACCATGTAATGTAGATACTACATGGCATGTGTCCCACTGAACACGTCGTGTACTCCAAATATTTCAGAAGTATATTGACACGCCATGTCCCTGGTCATGTACTTCAGATGGATGGTGAAAAAAAGTACATGATGTGTAGTCAGAACTACATGCCGTGTACTCATCCAAATTACATAGATTTATTAAAGTTTATTATTATATTATAAAAACCCTTGAGACGTGTACCATATTGTAGGCATAAATCCGAGCCACAACACGTGATAGGTGTTTTATATATATTTGTTTAATTTAACATCTGTGTAATGTTCATTTCTACTCATTGGGTAGTTATGAATAGGAATTCACCAGGTTGCCTCCAAGGTACATGTTATGTACATAGATAATTTTAAATGAATTTATTTGTTTAAAATTATAATGGATGATAATATCAAGGAAATTCAAAAAAAGGGTTTAAGATAAAAGGATTGATTAATTAAAGATAATTAATTGATTTGAGCATGATTTATCTTAAACAAGAATGAATAAATAATTGAATGCTAGTTTTATTTATGCGTAAATATCGTTGCATGTGTGGATGATCATGAGCTAGACCAAAACATTTGTATGTGGATGGTTTATTTTTAATTTATTTATTTAAATTAAATTTGTTGTCTTGTGAGCCTTCTCCTCATTAATATGTAGGGCCAGCATGTCCAAGGTTTATTTTATGTAAACCCCTGTTTTACCCCTCACCTGTGAGTGAGATAAAAGCATATGTAATGGATGGATCTCCCAAGCTAGTGGAGGCAGCTCAAGTTAGGATCCAAGGTGAAACCAATCCAATGAGATACAAAGGTGGATAGGTGGAAAGCTGTAAACTAAAACCCAAAAGGTTCAAGGTGTTTATCTCCTAGGTCTTGGGTTAGTTTATCAACCGCTAGATAAAATAACCAATGGAACAAGATCATGATCATACCATTTATTTTATTTCTGTCAGTTGCATGTTTTATTTATTTTGGTTGTGTCGTCATGATCACACAATTAATGAATTAAACAAGCATGCAATATGGAACTAAAATAAGATCGTCTTATGCGTAAATATTATCTTGGACATGGTTAATCACTTAAGTATATCCCACTTAATATTAAAAATCATGTAATAAAAGATAATAAAATTGAACATTACATATAAGGATAAAATCCCTCAAAGAAAATATTAAGTCGGTATAGTCTTCCATAATCTTGGTTAGAATCGAACCATAGTTCAAAGTACTTAACCAACCCTAGTTGGGGTGATTTCAATTATTGGGGAATTCTAATTCAAGTTTTTGGGTTGACTTGAATTGGTTCACATCAAGGGTTGACTACCACAACAGGACTTGGTATGACCAAGAGGCAAAGGTTGAAAAAATCCAAAATAAAAGGATTTCAATATTGGGGTGTCCACTCAACAGATCAAGGAGCTGCGAGTTAATGCAGTTGGAATTTGGAATGACTACCTAAAACTCTTCAAGTTTCTTGACCAACCCTGGTTGGGGTAATGTAAAGGAAAATATGGATCCTTTTCACTAGATTATTTAGGAAACAGAATATTCTAAAGTCAATGGTGAGGGCTATTAGATTTCGATAAAATAGTGGGAGACTAATAAGTATTAATTTATTTATTTGTCATAGTTTTATCATGATAAAGTACGAAACCTTTTCTCATCTTAATTTGTAGAAACAACAAGAAAAATGACTTCAAACATATCATTACAAACCATACTCTAGAAGGAAAAACTTTTCACCGGCACCAATTTCCAGGAATGGCAGAGGCGTTTATGCATCATCCTTTGGCACGAGAGGAAATTGTACGTGCTAGAGGAGCCTATTCTAGTTACACTTGGAAAAGAGGCCAGTGATGAGGAACTTTCTCTCTATATGAATTATATGGATGATGCCACAGATGTTCAATGTTTCATGCTATCGGCCATGTCTAATGAGCTCTTGAAGCAACATGAAAACATGGACGTGTATAGCATGATGTCTCACCTTAAGGATCTCTATCAATATAAGTCAATATAGGAGAGATATGAGATCTCTAATGATTTTTTTACAATTAATCTTGGAGAGTATGCACCATTTGGGCCTCATGTAGTCAAGCTTATTGGCTACATTGAACGCCTGGACATCTTAGGGATTAAGTTCCTGGATGATTTGCATACAGATATCATCCCGTCATCACTTCCCAAGAACTTCTCTAGATTTATTGTCAACTATAACATGATAAACAATGAGAATATTCGATCAGAAATTCTCACCTTAATTCACCGGGTAGATAAGGACATGGGCCGTAAAAAACCTGCAGTCCTTATGGTGAATAAGAAAAGGAATGACAAGCCAAAGGGGCCAAGGACTTATAAATGGTCTAAAACCCCTGAGCACCATCCCTACAAGAAGGGTAAGATCCATAGGTAGGGAAAGGAATGGGAGGTGGTATGTTTTTCATGTGGAAATCAAGGCCACTAGAAGAGGAACTGCACCCAGAAGCATAGGGGTGCTAAAGGTGCATTTGTTATCGAGTGTAATCTTTCTATTTCTACACATTGGGTATTAGATTCAGCTTGTGGGGATCACATATTTATTCAAATTCAGGAACCAAGTAGATTTAGAAATATTACTAGAGTAGAGGTGGATCTTCAAGCTGCCAATGGAACGATGCTAGCTGCATTGGCCATTGGTGATTACCATCTCTCATTACCAACTGAAATATTTTTGGTTTTATGTAACTGTTATTATGTGCCTAGTGTTGCCAAGAACATAATTTTTGCATCTTGTTTGGATATGGATGGATTTATTTTCAAGTTTGGAAATAAGGGTTGTTTATTTTATAAGAACAACGTATGTTATGGTATGGCACATTTAAATAATGGTTTGTGTGTATTAAATTATGAAAACTAAGTGTTGGAAATCGATAACAAAACAAACTCACATGACTCATACATCACCCAGTTGTGGAATCACTGTCTCGGTTATGTAAAGGAGAAGAGATTGAAAAAGCTCTACCAAGATGGTTATTTGGACTCTACTGGGCTAAAACCACTTGATAGATGTCACGCTTGTTTACAAGGTAAAATGACCAAGCCACCTTTCGGTGGATAGGGTGAAAAGGCCATAGAGCTTCTAGGATTGGTGCACACGGATGTGTGTGGACCATTTCCAGTAGAAGCTAGAGGTGGATATTATTACTTCATTAATTTTACTGATGATTTGATTAGATATGTATATTTCTACTTAATGAGGTATAAGTTAGAGTCCTTAGATAAATTTAAGGAATTCGAGAATGAATTTTTGAATCAGCTTGGTAAGAAGATAAAGAAACTTCAATCGGATCGAGGTGGATAATATCTGAACCAAGAGTTCATCGATCTTCTATGGGAGTCTGGGATTCTATTTCATCTCACTCCTCCTTATACACCACCGTGGAATGTTTTTAGTGAAAGGAGGAACCACACCTTGTTAGAAATGGTGAGGTATATGATGATTCATGTAGATATTCCATTATCCTTTGGGGGATGTGCATTAAAAAATGCAGCATACACATTAAAACGAGTACCAACTAAGGTGGAAAATGGAATTCCCTCTTAGATATAGAATGGAAAGAAACCCATTCTGTCGCACACACATGTATGGGGATGCAAGGCATTTGTTAAGGCCTTCTCAGGTAACAAACTAGCACCCCAGGGCATAAAGTGTATTTTTATAGGATATCCCAAGGAAACTAAATTATATTACCTATATAACCATTCAGAAAAGAAAGTCATTATCGCCAAACAAGTCATCTTTCTTGAAAGGGATAACATCCTCAAAAAGGATAGTGGGAGAAATATTGAATTCGATGATTTTGATTCTCACGATACATAGGATTTGGTAGAGGAATAAGTTCCACAGGTCCCTATGGAGGAGGTTCCAGAAACAGAAGTATTGCGTAGGAGCTCAAGAGAGGTAAGGGAACCATAGAGATATGGTTTTCTAGTCACCAAGGATGGTGAATCATTATTATTGGACAATGATGAACCTATATCCTACAAGGAAGCATTAGAAAGCTTAGAAGCTGAAAGATGGCTAGAAGTTATGAATTATGAGATAGATTCCATATATCAGAACCAATTCTGGGTTCTATTCGATGAGCCAGTTGATGTAAAGCATGTTGGATGAAAATGGGTATTCAAGAGAAAACTGGACATGGAAGGTCAAGTTAGCACTTATAAATCAATGCTAGTGGCTAAAGGATTCAGACAACATCAAGGAATTGACTATGATGAAACCTTCTCGCTAGTTTCCATGTTTAAATCTATAATAATCATACTTTCCATAGAATATTACCATGACTACGAGATTTGGAAGATGGATGTCAAAACAGCATTCATTAACGAGAACCATTAGTAAGATGTATATATGACACAACCAGAAGGGTTTGTGACACCAAGTGAAGTCAAACTGGTTTGCAAGTTGCAGAAATCCATTTATAGATTAAAGCAAGCATCTAGGTCATGGAACATTTGATTTGATGAAGCCATAAAGGAATTTGGTTTCATTAAGAATGAATGCGATCCTTGTGTTTATAATCGGTTTAATGGGAATGCAGTTGTTATCCTAGTAGTATATGTTGATGAAATATTGCTTATTGAAAATGATGTACTAGTCTTACTGTTAGTTAAAGACTGGTTGAACAAGTGTTTCTCCATGAAGGACTTGGGTGAAGCAGCCTACATTCTAGGGATCAAGATCATTCATGATAGATCCAAGAGGCTACTTGGACTAAGTTATGGTACATACATTGACTAGATACTAAAGAGATTTAGTATGGAACAATCCAAGAGGGTATTGGTTCCAGTGTCACATGGCCTACATCTTTATAAGAAAATGTGTCCTCAGACACAACAAGAGAAAGATAGAATGAGTAAGATAACATACTCTTTGGCTATAGGATCCATCATGTATGCCATATTATATACCAGGCTTGATGTTGTCTATGCACTGATCATGGTAGGTAGATATCAAGCAGATCTAGGAGAATAGCATTGGACTGATGTTAAGACTATTCTTAAGTATCTGAGAAGAACTAAGGATGTGTTATTGGTGTATAGAGGAGACGAGGAGCTTTTCATCAGAGGGTATACTGATTTTGTGTTTCAGACAGATCATAATGATCTAAAGTCGCAATTTGGATATGTTTTCTATCTCAATGGAGGAGCTGTGAGCTGGAAGAGTTCAAAGAAACTAGTTGTTTTCGATTCTACAGCGGAGTCCAAATATAGAGCGGCTTCTGATGTAGCCAAGTAAGCCGTATGGATTCAGAACCTTGTCCATGAGCTTGATGTGGTGCCTATTAGTATATATCCTATCACATTGTATTTTGATAATACTACAGTAGTGGATCTTTCAAAAGAACCATGGTCACATCAATGAACAAAGCACATACTTCGAAAGTATCACCTCTTGAGGGATTTCTATCAAAGGGGTGAAGTTGCAGTGAGAAGAGTATCCACGGAAGAGAACGTGGCAGACCCCATGACTAAAGGCCTATCTTAGAAGAAGCATGAATATCATGTGAGAGCTAGCGGGTTAAAGGTTTTTAGCGGTTGGATCTAGTCCAAGTGGGAGTCTGTTGGAGTTGGTGGCCTATAACCAACTACTTTGTACTTTATTTATTAATAAATACCTTATCACATCTTGATTATTCTTCTGTGTGACAATTCATGTGATAATATTCTAAAGATAGTTATTACACTAAAAGGTCATAGTGGATCTCTACTATGATAAGAACCCGGAAGTTCCATAACACTCTTCTTGAATATATACTCTATGTATGGATTATGTTATTTGTGGGACACAAATATTACAGACCATTAGGGGTGAGGACTCATAAAACTTTGAGGCACCTTCTCATGGTGTGTGCCCTTGGTAATATCCAGGAGGATATTATGAAAACGAGACCTGCTAGTAGGAAATCCACATTTCATAGTGTCATTGGATGTTCCTATATGTGGATGTGTTTATTGGTCCTTAGACTTTAAGATTATTATTAATAGGTATTACAACTCGTGCACTTAGATGTATTGATGAAAACTGTGATGACACGCTATTCGTAGTGAGGTAGGATATGTTGGGTGTGTCACGAGTAATACTGCATTAATAGATAATGCGATAAAGGATTTGTCCCTTTTGTTCCATAACGAAAGTATATATCTCAGGCCCTTTGATGGAATTGATATAGCCAAAATAAATCCATAGCCATGGTGATGAATGGGTAAGTTCAATTTCGGGAATTCAAAGAAATAATAATTGAGCACATAGGATGATGGCACTAGCATGAAATCTGCTTGATTCGAGATATCGAGACAAAGGGATTACATTACACGATAAGCGTTCGTAGAAGGTGACACGTCATTGTGGTGTTGACTTCTTTCTCTATGGGTGCCTTGGCGTGTTTCTAGATGTTAACCTTGGACTTTAGGCAGGCTCTGCCTAATGCCATTGAGAAAGAGTCCTAAAGGGTCACACACTAAGTGTGTCCAAGTATCTCAGTTAAATATTAATTTAACAAGTTGAATAAAGATTATTCCTGATTGTGGTTTAATAATTATTCAAGAATTCCTGATCGCATTTATTTCGACACTAGTTATTCGAGAGAATATATTGTGGGAGAAATAATATATTTATTAGCAAGTAATGTAGTGATATTCATTTGATAAATAAATAGCCATTATTCAAGGTCTAATAAATGTGGTGGAAGAAATAAAGAAAATGGAAAAAACAAAAGTACACACCATGTATATTAATATACACGTCGTGTAGTTTTTCTGGGAATTTGTGAGAAATAATATTATTTATTTCATTAAATAATATGAGGTGTAATTCGTTGGGTGCATGTTAAGTAATAATAATAGTCAACTGTTATTATTAGACATGGGGAATTACTAAGAATTAAATGAAATGAATAAATGCTTTCGGGTAATTAATTCATTTTATCATTATAAATAATTAAAATCTCAATTATATAATTCTCATTAGCCTATCCATTTTTTGGGATTGTGCACAATGGATCTAGAGAAATCTCTCAAGCCAAGAGAGATTTTTTTTTCTTCCAAGAACACTCTCAAGATATGAGAGAGATCCTCCTCCACCGGATTAAGGAGAGTGCTTTGCAAGAGGCTCTCAAGGTGATTAAAGGCGGACATATCAAGCAAAGGATCTTCCATGCTATCACCCAGAGATCCCTTCGGAGATGTCCAGAGATATATGAAGCACATGTGGATAACTGCTAGAGGAATCCTACACTTGGATTCTATGATGCAACGATGGATCACATCGGATCGTGACCAGAAGCATCAATAGAGAGAGAGTTCGATCAAGGTAATTCTTGTCTTTTAATTAAATTAATTATAAACAAAATATGATGATCCTCTCTATGGTTCCATGACTCCCTTCATTTTTTTCGTTCTTCATTCTACTCCAAAGATCTGGCATTTTATTATCAAGACGGTTCTCGGATTGATCGTTGTTAACGAAAAAATAAAGTTGGGTACACCAACCAACTCGCTTCCGCTGCGCTCGGAACCTACAAGGTGGGGGGTGTCCAGTGGGTGGGGTGTCCAGGGGGTGGGGTTGTCCAGGGGGTGGGGGTTGTCCATGGGGGGTGAGGGGTGTCCAGGGGGGTGGGGTGGGGGTGTCCAGGGGGTGAGGGGTGTCTAGGGGGTGGGGGCTATCCAAGGGGATGGGGGTGTCCAGGGGGTGGGAGTGTTCAGGGGAGGCAATACCCATATAATGCCTTGAAAATTACCTATACCCAATCCAAACAACATCACAATTCCAATCCATCACCCAAAAAATAGACAATTCATCTTCAATATCACTACCCTTCCCATTATTCCTTGAACAAAAACTATAAATACAAAATCCAAATCCAATTTTCAACTAAACTAAAGTCCATAGAAACTACCATATCACCCCACTAAAAAAATAGAAAACCACATACACCACTACCCCAACCATACTCAATCCCTTCACATGGACTATCCTTATATCCATTACACACCTCGAGACCATATAACTAAACAAACCCTTTACCATCTTTGAGTGGGGATACATCTCACCAGCACCTCCATTAGTTCATATGGTTCACGAACACTACACCTAAGGAGTGGCTATGAAGACTTCAAATAAAGGTGATTCACACAATAATGACACTTTAAGTGTAGGAAAAAAAATAGAAAACAAATCAAAGTGTTCAATTTACCATGCCACAGACCGCACGGACCTCTGGTTTAGGCCACAAAACAAAAAAAAATAGATGCAGAACATTAAAACTAAGGTATAACTTACAGATTTAAA
Organism: Viscum album; assembly: GCA_963277665.1. Lineage (NCBI taxonomy): Eukaryota > Viridiplantae > Streptophyta > Magnoliopsida > Santalales > Viscaceae > Viscum > Viscum album. The sequence goes on along the minus strand of OY728147.1, from coordinate 389,184,357 downwards.
GTGTAGGACTAAAAAATTGCTTGATTGAAGATGGATCTATCGGGTGGAAGGAGTTTCGCAGCCTAGGGTCAAGAGAGAGCTTCGGGAGAGCTTCAGTTTAGGGCTGAAATTACATGGACGGGGGAATTGGATCTGTTGCGTACTTGGGGGGAAACTTTCCCAACAGTTTTAAAAAACCATTGGTATACATTAGAAAAATTAAATATTTCCTAACAGTTTGAGTAAACCGTTGGGAAATATTCATTCTAAAAATAGTATACCAACGGTTTCAACAAACTGTTGGGAAAGGTTGTTGTAAAAACAGTATACCAACGGTTTGTTCAAACTGTTGGAATAAAAGTGTTGGGAAAACCTCCATTTCCACTATTGACCCTTTAGAACTAGGCACAAGGTCATATTTTAACCAAACCTCATATATTTAATATGAACTCACACACCAATATGCCCAAGGATTATGCCAAAAATGTCTTTTTAATAAAATCACCTTTTTATTGAAAACCATTTTCCATCAAAACCATCCTAAAGCCAAACAATTTCAATAAAATGATCTTTTTATTGAAAAACCCCTTTCCAACAAACTATTTAGAAATCCAAGAAAATCCATAATTTAAAATTTCCATTTTAAATTCAAGAAGCTCAAGCAATTCGCACAGCATTTCATCAAGATTTCACAATTTCACAAAAATGATAAATCATCTCTAAAGAAGAGTTATTCCATGAATTAAACCAATATTTCACAATAAATTTTATTCAATTAAATAAATTTGAAACTAAGACAACCAATTATAGCAATAGGAGATGAGAGTAAAGCCACCTACCTCGAAGGTTTTGACGAAACTCAATAACGGACGAAGAACGCACAAGAAAACAGGCTGATTCTTCACAAAACCATCTTTGATCTCTTCTCCTATCATGATACAAATAAAAACTCAACATATTTGGCATTCACAACCTTAGATATACCCATAAAGGGCATATATCTAAGAAACGAGAGAAGAGAGGAGAAGTAGATCTAAGTAGATCTAAGAAACTGATCAAGAACGATGAAGAACGATCGCATACCTCAAGAATCTGGCTTCAAATCACCAAGGGAAGCCTTCAGATTGTCTCTGGATTGATGGGAGAACCTTCTCTAGCCCTAGGAGAATAAAAATATCAATTTAGAGTCGTTTTGGGGCAAAAACGAGTGGATTGAAGGCAAGGTCGACCCAGATCCACTTTTTTATGATTTTGTTTTAACCCTGTTCACGGTTAGCTCGCACGGTTAGACAAATTGTGCATTAATTGTGCATTAGATACTTCCTTAAGGAAACCCTCGCTTGACCTCCTCGCACAATCTCCCTAACCATGCTCAAACTGTGCCGAAGCAACTGCCTCAAAACTGCAACTGTGCAAGGTTTCTCCTAGGATGTCTGTACGATTTAGACAAACCGTGCACAACCCATGTGCACCTACTTTAGCCCCCAAAAATTTATTTAGAGTTCACCCAACTCTCCCATCCTTCACCATTACACTTTATAACCATTAAAAGCATCAAGTAAGTGTTATATACCAAAAACTGAGGGCACCACATTGAGTCTCCACCGAAAAAGATAAGAAGACCCCCTTAAACAAGACTGAAATTTCATCTAATGTTAAAAATTTGGGGTACCTCGACTAAAAAGTCGGTTTTCAAGGACATCTAGGGCTTTTGGAATCAAAGAAACAGTGAATGGGGTCCCTTAGGTCATGATGACATAGAGCTCATTGCAGACTTTGATTTGATATATGGTAAAACCCAAACGGACACCCGGATCAAAAGTTATGGTCTTTTAAAATTTGATTCACATTTTCAACTCATTCTAGATCATTTATTATTATTATTTTTTATTTTTTCCATCTTAAAATTGTTATTAAATGACTATTACTTGATAATAATTAGCAAATTATTAATTAATATTATTTTTTAATTATTTTATAATCAATTTTCACTAAATATCTTATATATTACGTGTAAATGCGTATTTAGGCTTATATAAATCATATTTTATAAAATATATTATATTAATATATATTAATAAATGCTTTTAATGATAAGTAATTTTTTTGTGAAATATACCTTTTATCAACGCTAAGAAAATAGCTGATAAAATTACTTTTTATGAGCACTAATAAAGGAGTACTTTTATCAGTGCTTTTTTTAGCGCTGATAAAAGAATATTTTAACAGCGGTTTTTTTTTTACCGCTATTAAAAGGTGGCGCTGTGTAAAGCTGATTCTATGGTAGTGCGACTGGGAAGGCGGTAGGGTGTTAGCATTGATCGGAGGTTGGAGAAGCCAGGGTTGTCATCGAGGGTGATGGTGGGCGGTGTGGACCAGCAACGCAGTTGCTCTAATTAGACTAGGGCTTTGGGGTTGGGCCTTTTGAGCCATGTTTGGACCTATGGGTCAAGGTTTTTGAGCCAATTCTTTAGACCTCTATGCCCCTGGGTCTATATGGTCATGTAATGGGATGTCTTTTCCCAAAAAATGAGAGTAGTTTATTGTGTTTAATAAAACGATGGTGGGGGGAGGGTCACCCCTGTCTGTTCTAGCACATGTATGTGTGTTTGTATATATTTATCTATATTGACACACACACATATATAAATATATATATAGTTCGTATTTAAATTTATTATATATTTATATTCATATTATATAATTTATAATATACATATATATTTACAATATACATATATTTATAATTATATGTGTGTTTTTACATACATACATACATACATATATATATATATATATGATTATATATAAATAAATATATGACTATATTAAAATATAAATATACATATATAATGTATATTTAAAAATATGTTTCATATTAAAATAAAAAAAAATTATTATCAATCTTATTTTCATAATTTATATAGATATTTTTTTTCAAATTTATATTAATCCATGATAATATTTAATAATTTATTTAAATACATTAAAAATGTACATGAAAATGTAATAAATTAAAATTTTATTTAAATAATTACATTATTGGCAGAATAAATCATAAACATCAAATGAACATATATTTATATATTTGAATAATTATATAAATATATAAATGAACATATGTTTATTTAAGTATATCTATATATAATATGTAAATAAATATAAATATATATTAATATAATGTGACGCAAATCCTTAATAACTTGAAAAGCTGATGTGTGTACGCGGTTGTTTATGTGTGTGTTTGTGTATGAATATGAATATGAATATATGTATACATAAAAATTAATACATGGACTAAAATGTACATTCTCCCGCTCAGATCGTTTTACTCCTAGGGTCTCAGGTGTCCGCTTAGCGTAGGAGCTTTGCCGACGTCCCTCCTCTTTGGGGGTTTTCTCTGGATCGAAGGTTTGGGACCGGCATGCGGTGGCTGTATTGGCATTTCACCGGCGTATCCCCTTTCCGGTTCGGCGTTCCGTGGCATCCGGTCTAGGCTATGCACCTCCAACGCCTCCCTCTCAGATCTATAATAGAACCCTCTAATTGGTGATTCACGGTGATGGTCGTCCTCCTGTCTTCCCAGGTTTCCGGTTGCCCTCCCGGATTTCAAGAGCAGTGCTAGCGATGGCCCAGCGGATTCCCGGTTCTTCTAGATCTGCATCTGTGTCAGTTCTCCTTCAGTCCGACCTGCGTCTGCGATGGCAAAGGGGGTTCTTCCGGTTATCCAAATCCTCGACTTCAGATCTACGACAGGCCTCTCCCGGTTTCCCACTTCGCGAAGGAGCTCTTGTTTCTGGACTTTGAACGAGATCTTGGATCTTTGTCTTGAAAGTTTGTGATCCTGGATCCGGACTTTGACCTTGAAGCCGCTTATTCTCTGCTTAGCCGATCTGCTCGGGGGTTGGGATCGCGAACTCTTCTTCGTCGTCGCTTACCCGATTCACATCCTCCATCCAGGCAATCCGAGGTGCAGGCAACGATGACCAAAGCAAATGCTTTTTGGGAATGTGTCGCTTGTATTGTTGCTTTTTCGCCATCCTTTCCCTCATCAATTATGGAGAATGACCTGCTTAAACAATGAGAGAAGTTTTCAATTAATGATCGGGAAAAATCGACTCTGTAAGTATGTACGCCAGATGACACTAATCTCCTAATTCGCGTGTCCTACATTCTGGTGGTGGGAAAATTCTCATATAACAGATCTTATAACTCGATCGTCCTGAAAAACACGCTGCAGTCGATATGGAGACTGGAAGGAGGAGTATCTATCGGAGAAATCAAGGTTGGGATGATTATTTTTGAAATTTCTAGAGTAGTATTGAATGGACGCTCGTGGTCCTTTGATAATCATATAATTGTGATCAACGACTTCGCTAATGGATTAAATATCAGAGGGATGGTTTTCTCCCACTCCCCTTTCTGGATTCGAGTTAAAGGCATTCCCTTTATCTGTAGAAGTGATCAAGTCATGCGCAGACTTGAAAATTCTATCGAGGATTTCATAGATTGGGATGATTTAGAATCGATCCAGTGGGGTCCCTCGGTGCAGATTAGGGTTATGGTGAACATCTCTCAACCTCTTATGTGGGGTTTGTTTTTGAATTTCTCATAAGATAAGACCTGAGTGTCTTGAATTTAAAAAAATCCCTTCCTACTACTTTTTCCATGACATTATCAGTCACGGGGTTAAAGAGTGCGACATGAAGAAACCAGATTCGGAGGGACGTTTGATGTCACAGTACGGACCATGGCTGCAGGCTAAACCCTTAGAACAAAATTCCACTTCGGAGGCTAGTAAACAAAAGGCTAGGGATATGTTCAGTAGGCGGGTTGTCCTTGACCCCTCGGCTGATAAATCAGTGATTATTCCCATGGGTCTGTCATCCTTCCTCACTACCCTATGACCCATCATCGCCTGAGGGTCCCATGCCCCTCAGCATGCAAGTTTCCTCCCTAGGAGCTTGTCGAGAAGGGTATTCAAGACGTGGTGAATTATTTTTGTGGGAATAATAAGATGAAGTTTTCTACCCAACCTTCCTCCCCTACTCTCACTTCGATTTTTCAAGATGCTACGAAGGCCCACTGTCATGAAAATATGATGCCATCTGTGGTGGTGGAGGGATTGCTCTCTCCTATTATGGGAGAGGTGACATTATCAAACCCCTACCCCCCAACTCCTCTTGTTCCAAACCAGGAGGACCCCCTCCTCGTGCACCTTCATTAGCCCGATGAGGCTTGACGAATCAGGCATTAATGATGGATCCCCAGAATGCTTTTGACGACTTCGTTTCTTTTCATACGAGAAAGGATATTGCTCGTACAAAGTCGATAGCTCCACCAACACGGATCAGAACAGGGTCCGAGACCTCATCTAAGCCCCCCTATGAGCCAATTCGGATCTGTTCCGACCCTTATGACCCTAGTCCTTATCCTTTTATAGATCTCTATGTGCCCTTACCTGAAGATGACTCCATCTCTCATGGTGGTATGAGCCTGGTTCTAGAAATCACCACATGTGGATGAGAGTTTCCAGAGGGAATTCTGGCTCTTCGAGTATTGATCTTTTTCTCTGTGGCTCTAAGTGGAACTCTAAGGCATCGTTTCTAGAGGTACATCTCCCAAAAATGTGGGGAGTGGCGGGTGATGGTTCTCTTGTTGAAGTTTCTGAGGTGGAGGCTAGCTTGAACCAACCCCGCTGTCTACAATAAAAACCTTTAGCTGGAATGGATGTGGGCTTGGCAACCCACCATCAGTTCGTATGCTCCACCAATGGAGCTCTAAGTACAGCCCCAACATGGTCTTTTTGTCCGAGACAATGCTGGAATACAAGGACATGATAGGTATTGCTTCGAAGGACGAGTTTCATAACTGTTTCTCAGCCGAACGATCGGGCTATGCAAGAGGCCTCTATTTCATGTGGTGAGAGGAATTAAATGCTTCAGTGGTTAACTTCTCTAATCACCACATCACCGTCTCAATCCGCCAGTCCGAGGAACCTACCTGGCACTTTGTGGGGTTTTACAGCTGGTCGGGGGTGAGTGATAAATGGAGATCTTAGGAGTTGGTCATTTTAATCAGGAATCAGCTCCAGGACCCCATTTTGTTCGGTAGAGATTTTAATGAGATCCTGTATCACCATGAGAAGAAGGGTGGAGCTGGTCGGAGTGCTTCTTCCATGCATCTCTTTCGGGATTATTTTCTCCAGGATGGTCTTTCGAATCTTGGCTTCACAAGGAGCCCTTTTACTTGGTTTTGAGGACGTGAGCATGCCTCTAGAATCTCAGAAAGGTTGGATAGGTTTGTGGATTCTAGCATCTGGATGAGAATGTTCCCGAGGTATGAGGTTTCTCATCTCCCCCGGTCTTGTCTGACCATTGCCCCATTTTTCTCCAGCCGTAGGTTGCACCCTCAGTCGATAAGCCAATGTGGAGTTTTCATTTCAAATGCATGTGGCTCTATAATGAGAGCTACAGGGGTGTGGTTGAATCTGTTTTTTCCTCCTCTCATGACCAAGTTTGGGATAAAACTAATGAGGTTGCTACACATTTGCAATGCTGGATTCAACAACACTTCAAAAATTTTGACAAAAGAAATTCTTGGCTTGAGAAAGCTCTGGCTAGATGGCACGAAAAAACCCTCTTTTGTATTCTCATTACAGGTGGTTGTGTCTCTAGAAAAACAATTGGATTAATCCCTGAGAGATAAAGAAATCTATTGGTTCTCTAGGTCAAGGGAGGCCTTTATCAAACAAGTTGACCAAAATACTAGGTACTTTCATCAGAAGGCCTCTTCCAGAAAAAGGAAAAACTTCATTTCCAAGTTAGAGGGTGGGAACAGAAACATTACTTCTGATGAGGCAGTTATTAGGGAGCTGATTGATGTCTTTTATAAAAATATTTTCTGTTCTGAGAGCGGAACCCCCTAGGGGGACCTTCTGGGCTATGTGGAGCCTAAGGTGACAGAGGGTATGGCTTCGAATCTCAAGGCAGATATTTCGGGAGAGGAAATTGTGGTGGCCCTGAAGAGAATTCATTCCTCAAAGGCACTTGGACCGGATGGGTTTCATGCCCTTTTCTTCAAGTGGTTCTGGCATATTATGGGATCAGACATTATTTCTATTATTCATGGATTTTGGGCGGACTCTATCAGTATGGAGAAGGTTAATGAAACCCTTATTGCATTGATCCCAAAAATCCCAGGACCGGTAAAAATTTCTGATTTTAGGCCTATCAGTTTATGTAATGTGCTCTACAAGATCCTTTCAAAAGTCCTCTCCCGTTGTTTAAGTAGGGTCCTCCCCTTTATCAATTTTGAGAATCAGAGTGCTTTTGTTCCCAAGAGGCTTATCACAAATAATGCAATTGTGGCCCATGAAATATTCCATTCTATGAAAACTCATTCAACCTCTAAGAGGGGGATTCTGGTGATGAAGTTGGATATATCGAAGGATTATTATAGGGTGGAATGTGCCTTCCTGGAAGAGGTTATGAGTAAATTGGGTTTCAAATCAAAATGGGTGAGAGTGATTATGTCACGACCCGTCCCAGTGGGGTCCGTTCCGCGACTCCCCAAGCCCGCCTCTAATAGGCCAAGGGCTAGTGACTAGCACCGAGTAGGCATATTACTAACATTGGAGGCATTTCCTAAGTACCTGTACACACACACACACATCTCCAATCCCACAAATGCTAAAATGTAAAAAAAAATACTAAGGAACAAAATGCATGCATACAATTAAACCCAACCAATAGAGTGCAACGGAAGTAAAGTGCAGAAGGTAGAACTGGGCCAGAATACAAGCCCACAAAAACAAGAGTCTGCAAATTACAAAATCCAACCTGTAAGCACAAAAAGGTACTGTGACTGCTGCTCACGGCTGTAGGAACACCTCATCCTATTGGGAACTCAGAAAGATCAGTCCGGTCCTGGTCCGCCTTGGACTCCATCAAAAGGCCGCTTGCCTGCACTAAACACAACACGTGCGGGCAAAGCCCGTGCAAGGGTGAGTATAACAATACTTAGTAGAGGACCCCAAAAACCACAAAGAAAATATGGAAAGTAAAGGTATGGTCAACTCTATATAGTATATGTCTACTGAACATATAACAAGAGAAACACAATCTAGATATACTCAAAACCCAGACCTGTAGTCTAGAGAAAAGACACACAACTGCATACCCCTGCTAGGGATTCAATTTGAAGGTTCCACAAAGCACTCATCTAGGAGAACTCACTCCACGAGTCTGAGAGCTCTGATGATGTTCGTCCGATAAGTACTGTTTGTCGGGAAAAGTCATGAGAGGTAGATACACTCATTCTGGGAGAACACACTCCTAAGTGGGGAAAGATCATGATACACAGATGAGGATCACTGCCAGGGACTTGGCGGATACCGCAACTCATCCAGATTCACCTTTTAAGTAGAGGATCAACGTCCTGTAAGAGTAGTCGTGTCGATAACTGACTCTGCCTAGGGTCAAGAATGGATAGAGGATCTCACTTTGGGCCTCTCGGAGGGATACCTAACTCTATCTTGAAAAGTCATGCTGAAGGTATCATACTCTTGTGGATGGAAATGATACACAACCTTCAGGGAAACAAGAAAAAAGGGGAACCAACCCAAACAAAACTTTTCCAAGGAACAGTGGACAAGAGAATCAAGCCATGTTCTAGGATATACACGGCGTGTATAAGGGTCGCACGACGTGTCTCTCGACCCTGGGTACTACCCATGTAAAATGGCCTGAGTCAGAAGGACATGTCGCATAGAAAAGGTAAGTACATGGCATGTAGGACAGACCACATGCCATGCCTGAGTAATCAGGGTTCCCTCCGTGTACGCGGCCGTGTGCCCGTACACGGCTTCAACCCGTGTGGGCCATCCCGTGTAACTGGTACACGGGGTAACCTGCGTAACCGACCTGGTCGAGCCATGTGTTGGAGTACACGATCATGTACTCCACCCCGTGTCTGTGTATCTTCTAAGATACACATCGAGTCCTGTGTAAGGACCCATATGCTGTGTTTTTCGGAGAACACGCCGTGCCAGTGCTTCCCGTTGCCCAGAACTCCAGTTGCCGCTGGGTGGGGCCCACACGTTGAGTCTCCCCATAGGCATGCTGTGTTCTTCATCACTCGCAGCATGCAAAAATTAGTTGTCACCGGTCCCACATGGCGTGATCTTCTGGATACATGTCGTGTGTTTCAGAATTTTCCAGAAACACGAACCTGCTCCACCGCACCTCGGTGAAGCTCCGATCATTGATTTGGCAATTCGTTTTCCACAAAACTCGAAATTTAAGGTCTCCCCGACGTCCCAAAGTCATATCCATTGTTTTCGGGCCTCCGATCGGCCCTGAAAATGTGTATCGATTCACCCGTGCGAAGAACGCTCGAAGAAAAGTCTCTCCCGATCTGAGCCAATTTGTCATCTGCCATCGTTGTCAAACCTTTGCTAGGTCGTCACAATTTCGGATCTCTAATATGGGATCGTTGCGTTCCGAAACGGACGCGAAACGATCCATTGTTTGTCACCCCATGAAGAACGCGAAGAACACAGGGTGGAGGAAGAAGAAAAAGTCAACAAGAAGGAACGAACCCCCATCATCATTCGTCACGGCATTAATCTGCTCCCATTAGAAGTTTTAAATGGGGAAATTTAAAAACATCAAAACATGAAAATCAAACTCCCAGGGACGAACCTGATAAACCCCTATCGTAAGAACGACAATGTGCGAGTGAACCAGTTTGTGGGTTGATCTGCGTTCGTTGTTAATTTCAAAGAACAGGGAAGAAAAAAACTTTAAAACATAACCCCTACCTCGAGAAGGGATCGATTGTTGATGAAGGAATCACGCTGTCATTGCCGCTGAGATCCTTCAACTCCATTGGTGCAGTGATTCGTGCCTTTGATTCATTGTCATTCGTTGCTGAGATTTCTCTCCAAGGCTTCAAGAATTCCCCAGAGTTTCTCTCAACTTTTTTCCAATGATCAACATTCGTTTAACTTATTAAAAGGAGGGAACAAGTTTCATCGTTTTGTTACGTTCTGGCCTTAATGAGACAGCGTTGCTGTTTTAAAGTCCTAATGTCATGTCATTAATTATTGAAATAGTTGCCTCATCGTTGCGCTGCAGTGAACATTTCCAAATAAAATAAAATAATCTTTTCAAATTATTTTATTTTATTTTATTTTTTAAAAAACATATGAAAATTAACTTTTTACCTCGACCCACGCTGGTCAATATTAGGCCCGTTCTTAGGTAAAGTCATCGTCTTGGATGCAACGGTGCCCTCATATTTTTAATCCGGGCATCTATTTGGAAACTTCCACAATTGCGCATACACACCGACTCACTTAACTAAAAATTTCAAATCACCATTTCGGGCTCCCCGGGCCTCAGAATGGTGTGCCGTCTCCATGCTTGGTCTTGTAAAAATTTCATATAATATTTAAAAATAATACACGAAAAATCCGAGACATTACAGATTATGAGCTATGTCAACACCATTTCCTATAGCATCAAAGTTAATAGTTCCCTCGCAAAGTTATTCAAAACATCCAGAGGCCTTCGATAGGGTGACCCTCTTTCCCCTTACTTATTTCTCCTTATCGCTAATGTTTTTTCTCATATGTTATCTAAAGAAGCTCTGGACCGACTTTTCCATGGGGCTAAGGTGTTTCAGCAAAGTATTCCTATTACTCACCTTTTCTTCGCTGATGATTGCCTCATCTTTTTGAGAGAAAATTCTCAAGAGTGTCAGGAGATTATTTGAATCATTGATGCTTTCACCATTGCCTCATGACAATGTGTCAGCTTCACTAAATTGGAGATTTCCTTTATCCGAGCTGTGTAAGAAGGGATGAGAAACATTATTGATAGTTTATGTGGTATTGAGTCTGTGGAGAAACATAATAAATACCTAGGACTCCAGATAGTATTTGGACATTCCAAATAGAGGTGTTTTTCTTCATTATAGAAAAAATCCACAGGAAAAACATGGGATGGCCAGTTAAGAATATTTCCAGGGTCGGAAAGTAGGTTCTCATTAAAATGTGGCCTAATGTAACATCTTGTTACCTTGATCAAGTAAGTTTTTCCATATCTCTAAGTTCCCTTTTGGTTCAAAGTCTTTAGAAGTTGTTTTTTGGATTTTCTACAGGTTACAGAATAGTTACACACCATGTAACTATGTTACACGTCGTGTAACAATGTTACACACAGTGTAATGAGTGATGGATGTAAGTTCTGTAAGGAAAGATCACACTGTGAACTGTTACACATTGTGAATAGTGATTACACATCATGTATGGTTTAAATGATGTATTTTTAATCTGAGGCGATGGGTTTTTTCAGTATATTTTTGACTCAGTGATTACACGTCTTGTAACTGGGTTACACGCCATGTAATAGCCTGCATTCATTTTTAAAATTAATGTTTGGCAGTTTTTCTCGGTCCTTTATTTTCAGACTCCTTCACTCTCAAACAAAGACTCTTCCTAGGTGATTTTCAGAGACTCCCTTCCTTCAAAATCGATCCATTCGATGTCCGATCTCTGTTGTGATTTGCAGTGCGTCCCTCCGGGTAAGTTGTCTTTCTGTTTCTTCATTTCCTTTGATCACGGTATCACTGTTGGGTGATGTTTTTGGATCCATTGGTCTAAGGTTGGTGATTCTTCTTGGTTTCTTCTATATTTGTTGTGTGGTCTCGTTCTGGAGGCCTTTTCTTCCATTGGTCATGGTGCGGAGGGAATTCCTCCTTGAGGTATGTGGGTTTCCTCTCTTCCACCAACACCTTGTATTATAAATTGAATCAGTCTTGATGTGGATCTGATTTTAGGTCATTTGTTGACGTTGTTGGGTTTTCTTTGTTGGTGGATTTTTTTACAGGCGTGTGCGACGTGAGTTTTAAGGTAGGTGGTTCTGTCTCTAGCCTATGTTGATAAGCTTGATTATTCTTGCATTATAAATTGATTTATAAATGGAATTGTCATGATATTTTTGTGTGTGTTGAAAATATTTTTCGAAGAGAACTAGTTTTTCCCTGGTTATTGATAAATGGAGAGAAAATGGGTATTTTTAAAGCATTGAAATGGAATTTGTGAAATGGTTTTGAAATGGTTTTCAAAGAATGTGAATGAATTTTGAAAAAGAGCACATGGGTTACCTTGGGTACTTAGTTGGAAGGTTTAGCTTGGGGACATTGTCCATTTTTTTGTGATTATCAAGGAGGTTTGTCTTGGGGATTTCCTTTAATTTCTAGGCCTGTTGTTCTAGAGGACTGATATTGATATTTGGGGGGGGGGGTTTACTCATAGGTTATTCCTATACTTTCTAGGCCTGTATTATAGGATTAGATTTGTGAACTTGATTGATTGTGGTATGAGTAGTTTGTGGCATAGACCTATAGTATTTCTTGGTGTTGTGATACCTATGCTTCTGTTTTGTATTGCTTGTCTTTATGAGTTATCCTTGATATGAATGTTTATGCTTATGAAAAATGATGTGAAAAATATGATTTGAAATTGATATACCTGCTTTTGTTTAAAACTGTGGAAAAAAGGGGAATACATACCATGTTTTCTCTACAACTGCTTTACTATTTATCATTCCATGTTTTTACTTAAAATGAGAATACAATAATTTTTATATAGTGACTGGTTATGGAACACCTAGGTGGGATTCTACTGATCCTGTTATCTCACACCCTGTGCACCTCTTCGACGGTGTGTAGACCTTTGTTTATCTTCTTGTACAGGGAAAGGAAAGGCGCCGTAGTGAGGTGGTGATCTTTAGGTCAGTTGGTTGGGTAGCTAGTGGTGAGATGGTGGGAGTTCATCCATACCATAATTTGGATTAGCTGTGTGATTTTTAGTCCTTTGTTGTAGGACTTGTCTTGGAGTTTTTGGCTACTTTTGTTTTTGTCTATTTCTATTGTTTCCTTACAGTTCTTGCGTATGAATTCATTAGTCTTCCACTGTTTCTTTCTTGATTTATATATGTATGCCATGTAGTTGTTCAGTTTAGGAGAAATCATTCCCTCTGTTGTATTGTTCGATGCCCAGGTGCTTGTCTCCAACCCATGGGTATTGGGAATGCCCTTCAGGTATGTGACGGAACAGGTCGGGTGCTGGGTTTGAGGGATACCCGGGTCGGTTCGTCGCAGTTTGGTATCAAAGGAGGCATATCCTCAAGATTCCTTGTCTTGGGACATTTGTTAGATTAGAGATAGAATTGTCAGGACTCGAGAGGTATATTGCGATAAGTGTATGACTGGCTCTTGTTGTAACGAGACTCAAGTTTCTATGGGATGTTGGGATATGTGTCTCTAGTGTTGGTTTTTGTTTTAAAAATCTTAGTTTTTTCTTATGGGTTTTCTAGTTTGATATGAGATTTGTTCTGTTGTCTGATCGTTCTTATGTTTCGGTGTGCAATAGTATTCATCTAAGACGTCTTCCATGAATTACTCAGGAAGGTGCAGCTGATTCTCTTCAAGGGAACACACCTATAGATCATATCCTCATCAAGATAGTTATACAGGCAGTCCATGCTGTTGATCAAGAAGTACCACGAGTTCAGAACACTGTTGTCGAGGTACAACCAAGAGCTGAGGATAGATAGGTCGATCACATGAGTTCTTACGTGAGAAACCACCACCCTTTAAAGGAATGACTAAACCTAAAGAGGCGTAGGACTGGCATGATAGGATCGATCAAATATTATAATTTTTGGAGACACCTGAGAACATTAGGGTGAACTGTGCATCATTCAAAATCGAGGGTTCTGGAAAGTGATGGTGGGATTCTATGGTATAGGTAGATATACACGTAGGCTAGGATTGGAAGTGTTTCAAAACCCTGTTCTTTCAAAAAAAAATACTAGATTCGCTGATGCTGGTTAAATTTATTGATTTAATGTCTTTACAACAGGGAGAGCATTTGGTGTCGGTGTACACCAATCATTTTTCTAGTCTTGTTCATTTTGTTCTGGATGTGGTGAAGAATGACCAGCTGAAGGCTCAGAAGTACCCACAGGGTTTGTGACCGGATATCAGATCACAAGTGTTTATACTGAATCTTTCTACCTATGTAGAGATGGTAGACCGAGCTATAATGGAAGAAATAAATATAAAAGGAAAGTTTGGATTTTCTTCCTCTTCTCTTCCATCGGGTGGAAGCTTTAGTGGTGCACATGAGAAGAAGAGGAAGTGGAAAGATCATCGCAAGAGTAGTGGAGGTGGGTCTTAGCAGCGAGCCTCCTCTTCACTGTCTTTTATAGTGGGTAATGTTCCCCTGACTTGCTATCAGTATGGCAAGGGATGACACACAAGACATTCTTGTCATATGCCTGTGAAGTTGTGCAACAATTGTGGATGCATTGGTCACTTATATGGATTCTATCAGGCTATGACTACGCCTCGTTATGTTTAGGTTTTGTTAGCTCCAAAGGATACTGTGGTGTAGTCAAAAGCTTCAAAGACTAAAGGGATCTAGCCACAGGCCTCAAGAGTGAAGCATTTTCACATAGTAGATGAGTGTCTATCAGAAGTTGATGCAGGTCCAGTAATATTGAGAGGTACTATCCTTATTGCATCTTCAATAGAAATTGCTTTATTTGATATTGATGCCTCTCACTCATTTTTATCTACACATTTTTTTTATATTCTTAAACATCCAATAGAACTTATTTCATTTACAATGGAGTGAGAAACACCTCTTGGCAAGAGGGAAGAGAAGGGGTTTTGATGTTCTTATTCATTGACGATAGTCGATACAAAGTTGTTCTGGGATTTTCTCATTCTTGATTTGGATCTCTTTGATGTCATCATCGGTATATATTGTATTGTCTCTCATCAAGCGTAGGTTGAATGTTATCATCATCATGTTTAATTTCTTTCTACCGATGGGAGCTCTCATGTGTTTCTGGGGGAGTGGGACCCATGGTCTGGTTGTGCAGGACCCTCCCTCCTAGAGATCAGGAGTTTTATGGTTTTTGTTATGTTTTAAACCGATGAAATTACTTCTATTGATGATATTCTCTTTGTTTTTTGATACTTTCCTAACATTTTCCCAGATGACTTATCTGATCTTCCTCCAAGGAGAGAGGTAGAATTTATGATTGATCTGGTATCAGGTATGAAACCAATATAAATACCTTCTTGTCATATAGAACCAATGGAGCTAAAAGAGATCAATATTCAGTTAGAAGGCCTGTTAGAGAAAGGTTTCATTCACCCTAGAATTTCTCCTTGGGAAGCTCCTATACTCTTTGCGAATACAGACAATGGTTCACTTCATTTATGTGTGGACTATTGAAAGTTGAACCAGGTGATGGTTAAGAACAAATATCCTTTGCCTCGTGTGGATAATCTATCTGATTAGTTAAAGGGGGAAAAGTGGTTTTCAAATATCAATCTTCAGTCGGGTTATCATCAGCTCAGAGTTCGGGAGTCTGATATACCGAAGATAGCCTTCAGTAGTAGGTATGGCCATTATGAATATCTTGGGATGCTTTTTGGTCATACTAATGCTTATGCAGTTTTTATGGATTTGATGAATCAAATATTCCATCAATATATTGACACTTTTGTGGTAGTGTTCATGGATGATATTTTGGTTTATTCAAAATCTGAGAGAGATCATGAGCGTCATCTGAGTTTGGTTCTGGAAATTTTGATAAGTCACCATTTGTATGGAAATATTTTGAAATGTAGTTTCTAGATTCAAGAAGTGAAGTTCTTAGGGCACAGAATTTCTGATCATGTCTTATCAGTTGATCCAGAGAAGGTAAAGGTTGTTTTTTCATGGAAGGAACCACAAAATCTCTTTGAGATACGAAGCTTCCTCATCCTTGCTGGATACTACCAATGGTTTGTCAAGAAATTCTCTAAGATGGCATCACCTTTGACTACTCTTACCTGGAAATTGGTGAAATTCACTTGGGATTCAAAGTGTTAGACTTCTTTCGATGAACTAAAAAGGATTCTGACTTCATCTCCTATTCTGATCTTACCTAAGCCCGGTAAGGGATACATGGTGTTTTGTGATTCTTTGGGTGCTGTTTTGGGATGTGTGTTTATGCAAGATGACCATGTGATAGCTTATGGATCTCGTTAGCTTTTGACGCATGAAAAGAATTACCCCACTCATGATTTAGAGCTTATTGTAGTCATGAATGCGCTTAAGTGTTGGTGACACTATCTTTTTGGGGAATGGTTCACAGTCTTCTCTGATCATAAGAGTCTGAGTTATATATTTTCTCAGAAGGAATTGAATCTCAGACAAAGAAAATGGGTAGAATACCTCTATATGTTTGACTTTGATATCACCTACACCCTAGAAAAGGGAAATGTTGTTGCAAACACTCTTAGTAGGAAAGTACCATCACATGCTATCTTGTAATCGATGGAGGGGTGGAACCTTATGGGTATTTTTGCTCAGTTGCATCTAGATGCTCAAGAGGATGTCTCAGGCATGGTTATGGCCAATGTTCAGTTATCATCATCTCTCCTGGACTCTATCTTGTAGAGTCAACAGTAGGATGATGAGCTTCAGAAGACTTGAGAAAGCCTTTATGGTGGGGATACCATTTTGGGTTAGTCTCTCTCTTTAGATGGTATGCTTCAATTTAGGAAAAGGATTGTTGTCACAGCATCTATGAGGAGTTCAGTCTTGTTTAATTGTCACATCTCTTTGTGGTCCATACATCCAAGCACTATGAAGATCTATTACGACATGAGGCAACGATTATGGTGACCGGGTATGAAGTGTGACATCACGGAGTTTGTGTCCTATTGTTACACCTACTATGATAACTCGACTTTTTATTACATAATTAAACATAATTTATTATATAAACTTAACTTGATACAACATAGAAGATCGAGAGGTCTAGTGTCTTTGGGGCTTAGGATCATTACATAACAACTTAAAACATGAAATACAACATCTTTATTGAAAAATTTCTTTACATGGCCACTATATTCTCTCGTACTTAGCATTGCATGATATAACCAGAGGACATGTGTAACGCTCCGACCCCAGTTACCTAGAGTCGGTGCATTATTACATAACATTGGCATGATCACAAGAAAGATCAAATCTCGAAAGACCGATTGATTTAGTATCCTTGGAAACACTAGATATATTCATAAGTCTTACATTACATAATAAAAATGAAAACTACAACAACATAGTCTCCATATTCCACACTCTTATCCCCTCATACTATCCCTGCAGGTCATTCATAATTTACTTCATCACATCCTGGGAAAAATAAAACATAGAAAAGGGGTGATCTCAAATACCCAGTAAGGATAACAATATAGCAGAAACTTTCATAAATAAGAATAAACATTTAAGGCAATGTATAACTAAAACAAAATCCTTTTAAACTTGAACTTCAACATAGTATGTCAAAAATAAAATGAAATAATTCCATTTACTTATTCACATGGATATTCTACTAATCGAATAATCACATGAAATATCAATAACCACTTTCATAATGATAGAATGCATAATTCCAGACTATCATAACCACATAACCAAGGCCTCGTGCCAAGACTACAAATAAGATTTTGTCAAGGCCTTGTGCCAAGACACTGGTTTGTCTCATGAGACCTACCGATGCATCGAGGAGCTATAGCGGGCTCCACCCATCACTTACTAAGTCTAATGCATTCCTAGTACGAAAAGTTTGAAATATGACATAAACATTCATATTAAACTAGCATACGAAATATCAATACTTAACCACAAACCATGAATGGAATAAAAATAGCACATCCACAGTCAAACATAACTCATTCGATACAATATGGAAGATTTTATTGTATCATATTAACCTCAATCGAGAATAATAAAGGATATTGACATAGATTAAAATAATCGTCAAAACTATTAGAGATAAATACCCCCCTTTTTCTTGAAATCATTTAAAAGTCACACTATTTGTCAAGAAGCCATTTAAAAATAGATTTTTGAATCAAAGTGTCCCATACAACTTTGAAACTTTTAAAAGTAATTTTAGTTTTAAAACTTTAATGTCCATATAAATAAATTCTTAAAACCATTTTTAAAACATGGGCCTTAATGAGAAATATTTAACAAAATAAATCTTTAAAACACTTAAAAATGTATTTTAGTTAGAGTTTCTAACCAAAAGAGAGACACTTGAATACAAATAATTGAGGTAATAAAAACTTTATAATATCATGAGAATAAAGAGATTCATGATATACTATGTCAAAGTACATTATATACACCATATAAAAGTGATTAGGTGTATAACAACAAAGAAGTCTCAATGGAATGTAAATTGAGATGAATTCTCTTATAAAGACCATATCCTTAGGTTAAGGATAAATCAATGACATAATTATGTGTGACAAATATAAATACACTCAATATGATTGGATATTTAGTGTAAATCAATCAGATGACATTCACACATATTCTTGTAAAAACAACACTAATGAATTGGATATTTAACTCAACAAATGGAGATTGAGTTAAAATTACTCTTATCAAGTTCATACCGGTCACTTGAGAATTTATCAATGGAGTGATTATGTGTATAAAAATTATATCCACAGAAAGGGGAGTGGAAATTATGACATAATAAAATGAATAGTGATTCCACACATAATCTTGGAGTAAAATAATCAATGAAGTATGCGTAAATCCGAATGAGTGGAAACTGAAATTTCAAATTCCCTTATCGATTAGGTAACTTATGAAACATACACCCATGAAAGAAGGATCATAAAATGATGATGTAAATACCCATAAATTAAATTATATTACACAATGAATACAATCATGGGCAGTACACATACACCACATGTAATAAATAAGTGGTGAACAATGGAATTCTCACGAAATTAAGAGTGAGATAAGAAACCCCTTACCTTGTACCTTTCTTTGGTTGAGGGTAGGTTAACCTCCTGTATAATGGTGAAATAATTTTTATTAAATTATAAAAGAATCATATACATTAATATGATATCATATATGATCTTTTAACATTGATTTGTTAATAATATCTTAGTATTATCGTTGTTTCGGGTGTTAACTTACTCGTTTTCTTTTATATGTTTTGTTACGTAAGCCATGTTTATCACAGATAGTTTGTATCTTATTCATATCCAGAATGATATAAATTCCTTAAACATTATTTTTAAATCATAAAATGATAATTATACTTGAATGGATATGATGGAGAATGAATCTCATCACGTTCGTGGAGACGGTAGTCCGTACGTACGCACGAGCGACAATATCATTCTTTTGATATTAAAATAATTTATAATTGGATGGTATATCATATATAAAAAATCATTATCATGTTATATTTATTATTTAAATGAATTAAAAATCATTATTATACCCATCCAAATAATAATATATTGAATAACAATTACACCACGACGTGGAGACGGTAAGCCGTACGTACGCACGTATGGTGACATGTCATTCAAAGGATAGATAGAATACTGAATATGGTTGTACCATATTTATAATAATATTACAGTATATAGGAGATACTAGATTCATTATTTTATAATGGGAATAACAAAGAAATAATAAGTTGAAGAAGAAATGAATTGAAAGGGGGGGGGGGTGAAAACATTACCTCTTCTTCGGGTTCTTCCTTTTGATTTGATCAAAAGAGCTCCTTAGGTTGGCTTTCTGATCAAACTAAGGCCTCTAGGTTGTATTGAGGGAAGTTGAGAGAGTATTTGGGCAGGTTTTTTCTGAACTAAAAGGCTTTGAAGGTGTGAATTAATGAGAAGGGGAAGTGCCCTTTTATAAGAGGGGTGAGGGGCACCTTTGGAAAAGCTAGAAATATTAATTTATAATAAATTTATATTCGGTTTCTAATGGATCCAAAGTGTATTATTTAAATTTTAAGGTGGTGATAGGTCTAAAACCACTAAACCAATAGAATTTAGATAGGTTTGGGTTAATATATTAACCTTATCATTAAGTATTAACTCTTAGTTAATTAGTTTCACTTTTACAATGTCTCTTTGTATTTTTATATTATATGGTTAATAAACTTACTATATACATCCAAGAGACCCCAAGTGGTCCATTAATGATACACCTATCATGATATAAGTCTCTTGGCCAAACCTTATATTTTTAGGAATTTAATATCAATTAATAATATAATATTTGTTTTAAAACTCTTTTATGTCAATTTTGACACTATTCAATAATTGATTTTTGTGAAAATCATAATAGAATGATTACTTCGAAAAAAGTTAATTAAGTCAATCCTAACATGTCATATTAACCTATAAAATTAGTTTAATTCATAAAAAGTCTCAAATTATATTTATTTAGGTATTTATAATATCAATTATTTTAATTTTTCACTATTATGGTAATTACTGCATCATCATTGTGTCATAAATAAATTAAATTATTTAATGTCTAAAAATTATAAATAAAATATCATTATATAGGAAATATTTTTATCTTTCTAATGAATATTTACAATCTAATTTATCTTATGTATAACCCTATATTAAAAATGTTTTAGTAAATAAACTTTGATTTTAACTCTTCTTTGAATTAAATAATAATAAATGTCCTAATCTAATCCAAGTGGACCTAAATGATAATATTTTATTCCTAAGGCTGTTTTTGGTCAAGATACACTTGTCCAATAGAATTAGGACATGTGTTAGGGTAATATTAATATCATTTTACCCCTAATTACCCTATTTACTTTTAACCGTGGTAAATAAAAGTAAAAAGTTACTATTCACCAAAAATTATTTTCTTCTCATTGAACCACATTTTACTACTTGATATTAACCGTGTCTCTCAGATTTTCGAAATTTCATTCACAGAAGTGGTAAAATTAAGTTTTATGAAAAATTCAGTTTTTTAACTACCACTTAGTGGTTTCACTATTCATCAAAAATTGAAGTTTTTCAGAACAATGCCAAAATTTGACCCTAAGCTATAATTGATATTCCGAATTCAAAAATGATGTCTATTTTACAAAATTCAAAACATATAATTTTAATTAATTAATTTTATAATTAATTCCCGTTGTTACAACAAATAGCGTGTTTTTAAGAAATAATATATATCAAAAGATTGATAATTTTTTATGTCCAATTTCAAAGTGAAATTAATTATAATTAACACCATTGGATAAAATGGTAAAAATATATTATAATTATACTTTAAAACCACTAAATAATATAATTTATCACTATAAATTATTTTGATTAAAAAAGTTGTTTTTAAGTATTTTTCACTATTCATAAAAATTGGAAGTTCTCAGAAAAACACCAAAAATTCAACTTAGGATAATTTCGATATTCTAAATCCAAAAATAAAGTCCATTTTGAAATATAAAATATATATAATTTCAAAAATTAGGTATTACTATTCATAACGGCTAGTTTGATTGGTTGTGGTGTGTTAGAACTCGATGTTGCGTACAACATACGCTATCACATTATTCAAAGAGAAGCGTACCATAGAAGCTTGGGGTGTTACATTCTCCCCTCCTTCAAATAATTTCGTCCTCGAAATTTATAGAATACTACCGCATGAAAAGACTCGGGTGGTTCTTCATCATAAGTTCCTCGGGTTCCCACGTTGCCTCTTCCATCTTATGGTTTCTCCACAAGACTTTTACCAGACGAGTCATCCGATTTCTCTGTACTTGTTCTCTCGTATCAAGAATCCTGGCGGGCTCTTCACAATAAGACAGATCGGGTTCCAGTTCTAATTCCTCATAGGTGAGTACATGCGTTGGGTCAGGCATGTATTTCCTCAATAGAGATACATGGAACACATCGTGAACTTTGGAGAGACTTGGCGGCATTGCCAATCGATAAGTTACAGCCCCAATTCATTCTAGAATTTCGAAAGGTCCGATGTACCTGGGAATCAATTTACCTTTCTTACCAAAACGTATGACTCCCTTCCATGGAGATACCTTCAGGAAAACATGATCACCGTCTTGAAATTCCAAATCCTTCCTTCGATTATCAGCATAGCTCTTCTGCCTACTTTGAGCTGCTTTGATGTGATTTTGGATTACCTTCACCTTTTCCATCGTTTCCTCCACCTGTTCTGGACCTACAAGTTTTCTTTCCCCAACGTCATCCCAACAGGTTGGTGTGCGACATCTCTTTCCGTATAACGCTTCATATGGTGCCATTTGAATACTCGAATGAAAGCTATTGTTATAGGAAAATTCTACCAAAGGTAAATATTGATCCCACATACCCTGAAAGTCAAGTGAGCAAGATCTCAACATGTCTTCTAAGGTTTGAATAGTCCGTTCTGATTGTCCGTCTGTCTGAGGGTGGTAGTCAGTGCTCAAATGAAGTTTAGTATCCAAGGATTTCTGAAGACTCTTCCAGAATCTTGAAGTAAAATGGGGATCACGATCAGAAACAATCGATAGGGGTACTCCATGAAGTCTCACAACTTCATCAATATATAGTCTTGCTAGATGTTCCAGTGGTAGATCTTCTCTTATAGCAAGAAAATGTGCTGACTTGGTAATACTATCAACAATAACCCATATTGCATCGTTCCTTCTAGGAGTCTTTGGTAGTCCCATGACAAAGTCCATTGTGATATTATCCAATTTCCACTCAGGTATGGGAAGAGGTTTCAATACTCCACCAGGCTGTTGCCTTCCAGCTTTCACTTGTTGACAAACCATACATCTTGACACAAAATCGGAAATCTCCCTCTTCATGTTGTCCCACCAAAAATGTTCCTTCAAATCTCTATACATTTTGGTGCTCCTAGGGTGTATAGAGAAATTGGAATAATGAGCATCATCCAGCAATTCCCTTTTTAGATCAGGTATATCGGGAACACAAAGTCTCTTCCCGAATTTCAAAATTCCTTCTTTATACACAAAGTCTCTCAATCTCCCATCATTCACAGCTTTAATCTTCTTTTGAAATTCTTCATCATCGGTCTGAGAACTCTTAATCCTTTATAGTAAATATGGTTTGTCAACCATTTGAAAAAGCATTGATGTTTCACCTTCCCTGGTTATTCCCATGTCCATCTTCACTAGATCCATGAAAATTGGATCCCTTTCAATTCTCATCATGTTCAAAACTCCATGGTCTTTTCTGCTCAAAGCATCTTCCACCTTGTTTGCTTTCCCCGGGTGGTAGTGTATCATACAATCATAATCCTTGAGTAATTCAAGCCATCTCCTTTGCCTCATGTTGAGTTATTTTTGTGAGAAAATATACTTTAAACTCTTGTGATCAGTATAAATCTCACATTTTTCACCATAGAGGTAGTGCCTCCATATCTTCAAAGAAAATATCACAGCTGCTAACTCAAGATCATGAGTAGGATAGTTTTGCTCATGAATTTTCAACTGTCGTGATGCATAGGCAATAACCCTATCATTCTGCATAAGGACACAACCAAGTCCTTTCTTCGATGCATCACTATAAATAACGAACCCATCATTCCCCGATGGTAGAGTCAATATAGGAGCATTGACTAATCTTCTCTTCGGTTCTTCGAAACATTATTCACACTCTTTTGTCCAAACAAATTTTACCCCTTTACGTGTGAGCTTCGTTAATCGGTTAGCCAATCGGGAAAAATTCTGGACGAAATGTCGATAATAACCTGCCAAACCAATAAAACTATGTACCTCAGTTATACTCATAGGTTCTGGCCATTCTTGAATTGCCTTGGTCTTAGAAGGATCAACAGAGATTCCATCTTTAGAGACAATATGGCCAAGAAAAGAAATCTTCTGAAGCCAGAATTCACACTTTCTAAACTTCCCATATAATTCATGTCTTCTCAGAGTCTTCAGGATAATGCGCAAGTGATTTTCATGATCTTCGTAGCTTTTGGAGTATACCAAAACATCATCAATAAATACCACCACAAATTCATCGAGATATTCCTTGAAAACTCTATTCATCAGATCCATGAATATAAAGGGTGCATTAGTCAATCCAAAAGGAATTACTGTAAACTCGTAATGCCCGTACCTAGTTCGAAATGCTGTCTTTGGAATGTCTTCCTTCTTCACACACAACTGATGGTATCTAGATCAAAGGTCAATCTTTGAAAAGTATTGAGCTCCATGCAGTTGGTCAAATAAATCATCAATGCGAGGTAGGGGATACTTGTTCTTTATTATTATAGCATTGATCTCCCTATAGTCGATACATAACCTCATAGATCCATCTTCCTTTTTAACAAAAGGAACAGGGGATCCCCATGGAGAGACACTAGGGCGAATAAATCCTTTATTACTCAATTCTTCTAGTTGTTTATTTAGTTCAACTAATTCTACAGTGGCCATTCTATAAGGGGTCTTCGATATAGGCCTTGATCCAAGAATTAAATCAATGGAAAACTCAACTTCTCCTTCTGGAGGATGTCCAGGTAAATCTTCCGGAAATACATCTACATATTCTTTCACAGTAGGTACATCCTCTATTTGAACATTCCTTTCCTCACCCATAGTTATTTCATTCTCTTCCTCCCCAATAATTGAATTTAGTTGATCTACTGGGGGTGGATCTAGATAAGAATTAGGTGGTGACGTTTTTGCTCTAAAGATAAGGTGTTCCTTATCATCATCCTCAAAAATCATAACCTCCTTATTCTTACAATAAATCTTCACATCATAGTCTGAAAGCCAATCCATACCTAGGATTATATCAAACTAAATCATAGGTATGATGATGAGATCAGCAGATAAAGAACATTTATGTGCTCTAATGGGGACTGATTCACAAAACTTTGTTGCAATGATACTTCCCTTAGGAGTTTTAACTGACAACTCCCTTGTTAAATCAAATTGGAAATATCTAATTTTCTTAGAAAACTGGGAAGATATGAAACAATGCGATGATCCAGAATCAAATAATGCATTTGCTAAACTTGAGGAAACCATTAAATTACCTGCCACCATGTCTTTCGGAGCTTCTACCTCAGCAGTAGTGATAGAATAAGCTTGGCCTTGATCCCTTGGCCTTTTCTGAGGTAAGTTCCCCTGATGCTTAGGACATTCATTTGCATAATTTCCCATCTCCCTACAATTGTATCATTGAACATTGGTAACTTCCTTCTTCCCTTTTCAATCACGAGCTTGGTGGCCTTTTCACCACACTTGTAACAGACACCCATTCCCTTCAAGCAAGTACCAGGGTGTTTCTTCCCACATTTACCACAAAATGGATATTCAACCTTTCCCTTCTTCCCCTTATTTCCATTCCCAGATTGATCAATAGATCTCTTCTTCTCTTGCTTTTCTTTAAAGTCATAAGACTTAGAGAATTCTTTTTCGGTCTTGATAGCACATGCGACAATGTCTTCGTACGATGAAAAGGATTGTGAGACTAATGCTCAACGGAGAAATGGTTTTAAAACATCAAAGAAACGATCAATCTTACTTCTAGGGTTACATATATAATCTCCAGCATACCTTGCTAACCTTGTAAAGTTAGCCTCATACTTTGTGACATTCTTATCCTCCTTTTGTCTCAGACTCAGAAATTGCCTTTCCATATCTGCTCGGTGGTCACGAGGAAAGTATTTTTCTAAAAACAGATCTTTGAACTCCCTCCATTCCATATTTGATACTTCATCATCTTCCTTTATGTTTTGAATCAATGACCACCATTTATTAGCATCTCTAGTGAGGCGGTAAACTGCCATGATAACTTTTTCCCTTTCACTACTCCTCAAATCCTGAAATATTTTCTCTAGGGAATTTATCCATTACTCAGCTACTAAGGGATTTGTACTCCCATTGAACGTTGGTGGTTGTTGCCTCATGAATCGATCTAACATTGATCCTCCACGATGCGGATCAGGGTGCTCCATACGGGTAAGGTTATTATTCATAACCTGAGTGAGTTATCCTAGTATGGTGATTAGCTGATCGGCACCAGTTGCATCACCAGCTCCACTATAATTATCTTGAGCAGGAGGGAAATCCCTACATGGAGTGCGTGCATTGATATGATTTTAATTTCTTCCACTAGGTGCCATTTCTAAACAATGGCATAAACTAGATCAGTTTATGAATCAAAATACATAATCCCATACTTATAAAACACTTAACATAAATTGAACTATTTATGGATATAATCCATAATCATAAAAAATGTTTTCTTTGAGGAAGTATATACTCATAAACCCTTCATAATGATTTATAAATAAAATGAGAGTTATCCTAAGCATATCCCTTGGGAGTGTCGTAACCAAGAGTGCAGCAAGGCCTGTTGTCGTGCACCAATTCCCGTTCGAGTCTAGCTCAAAGCGGTGTTTTCGGGTTTTACCCCTAGGTACATCTGTGCTAGAGCCGCCTCTACCTGCTCGTATCCAGACAAGGATGTATTTCTCGGAAAATTCAAAAAATCTATACAATACCAAAATTCTAGGAAGTTCTTCTATACTAATCCTCAAAGTCCATCTTAAATCTATATGCTCTAATCAGAGTTTATCTAAATCTAGCTTCCAAGGTTTGTACTAAACTTCCTCTGATACCAACTGTAACGCCCCGACCCCAGTTACCCAGAGTCGGTGCACTATTACATAACATTGGCATGATCACAAGAAAGATCAAATCTCGAAAGACCGATTGGTTTAGTAGCCTTGGAAACACTAGATATATTCACAAGTCTTACATTACATCATAAAAATGAAAACTACAACAACATAGTCTCCATATTCCACACTCTTATCCCCTCATACTATCCCTGCAGGTCATTCATAATTTACTTCTTCACATCCTGGGAAAAATAAAACATAGAAAACAGGTGAGCTCAAATGCCTAGTAAGGATAACAATATAGTAGAAACTTTCATAAATAGGAATAAACATTTAAGACAATGTATAACTAAAACAAAAGCCTTTTAAACTTGAACTTCAACATAGTATGGAAAAAATAAAATTAAATAATTCCATTTACTTATTCACATGGATATTTTACTAATCGAATAATCACATGCAATATCAATAACCACTTTCATAATGATGGAATTCATAATTCCAGACTATCATAACCACATAGCCAAGGCCTCGTGCCAAGACTACAAATAAGATTTTGTCAAGGCCTCGTGACAAGACACTAGTTTGTCTCATGAGACCTACCAATGCATCGAGGAGCTATAACGGACTCCACCCATCACTTACTAAGTCCAATTCATTCCTCATATGAAAAGTTTGAAATATGACATAAACATTCGTATTAAACTAGCATACGAAATATCATTACTTAACCACAAACCATGAATAGTATAAAAATAGCACATCCACAGTCAAACATAACTCATTCGATACAATATGGAAGATTTTATTGTATCAGATTAACCTCAATCAAGAATAATAAAGGATATTGACATAGATTAAAATAATTGTCAAAACTATTCGAGATAAATATCCCCCTTTTTCTT
Source organism: Viscum album (assembly GCA_963277665.1). Taxonomy (NCBI): domain Eukaryota; kingdom Viridiplantae; phylum Streptophyta; class Magnoliopsida; order Santalales; family Viscaceae; genus Viscum; species Viscum album. The sequence goes on along the minus strand of OY728147.1, from coordinate 389,156,931 downwards.
GAAATCATTTAAAAGTCACACTATTTGTCAAGAAGCCATTTAAAAATAGATTTTTGAATCAAAGTGTCCCATAACACTTTGAAACTTTTAAAAGTAATTTTAGTTTTAAAACTTTAATGTCCATATAAATAAATTCTTAAAACCATTTTTAAAACATGGACATTAATGAGAAATATTTAAAAGAATAAATATTTAAAACACTTAAAAATGTATTTTAGTTAGAGTTTTTAACCAAAAGAGAGACACTTGAATACAAATAATTGAGGTAATAAAAACTTTATAATATCATGAGAATAAAGAGATTCATGATATACTATGTCAAAGTACATTATATACACCATATAAAAGTGATTAGGTGTATAACAACAAAGAAGTCTCAATGGAATGTAAATTGAGATGAATTCTCTTATAAAGACCATATCCTTAGGTTAAGGATAAATCAACGACATAATTATGTGTGAAAAATATAAATACACTAAATATTATTGGATATTTAGTGTAAATCAATCAGATTACATTCACACATATTCTTGTAAAAACAACACCAATGAATTGGATATTTAACTCAACAAATGGAGATTGAGTTAAAATTACTCTTATCAAGTTCATACCGGTGACTTGAGAATTTATCAATGGAGTGATTATGTGTATGAAAATTATTTCCACAGAAAGGGGAGTGGAAATTATGACATAATCAAATGAATAGTGATTCTACACATAATCTTGGAGTAAAATAATCAATGAAGTATGCGTAAAGCCGAATGAGTGGAAATTGAAATTTCAAATTCCCTTATCGATTAGGTAACTTATGAAACATACACCCATGAAATAAGGATCATACAATGATGATGTAAATACCCATAAATTAAAGTATATTACACAATTAATACAATCATGGGCAGTAACATACACCACATGCAATAAATAAGTGGTGAACAATGGAATTCTCACGAAATTAAGAGTGAGATAAGAAACCCCTTACCTTGTACTATTATTTGGTTGAGGGTAGGTTAACCTCCTGTATAATGGTGAAATAATTGTTATTAAATTATACAAGAATCATATAAATTAATATGATATCATATATGATCTTTTAACATTGATTTGTTAATAATATCTTAGTATTATTGTTGTTTCGAGTGTTAACTTACTCGTTTTATTTTATATGTTTTGTTACGTAAGACATGTTTGTCATGGATAGGTTGTATCTTATTCATATATGGAATGATATCAAGTCCTTAAACATTATTTTTAAATCATCTAATTATAATTATACTTGAATGGATACGATGGAGAATGAATCTCATCGCGTTCATGGAGACGGTAGTCCGTACGTACGTACGAGCGACAATATCATTATTTTGATATTAAAATAATATATAATTGGATGGTATATCATATATACAGAATAATTATCATGTTATATTTATTATTTAAATGAATTAAAAATCATTATTATACCCATCCAAATAATAATATATTGAATAACAATTACACCACGACGTGGAGACGGTAAGCCGTACGTATGCATGTATGGTGACATGTCATTCAAAGGATGGATAGAATACTGAATATGGTTGTACCATATTTATAATAATATTACAGTATATAGGAGATAATGGATTTATTATTTTATAATGGTAATAACAAAGAAAGAATAAGTTGAATACTAAATGAATTTGAAAAAGGGGGGGTGAAAACATTACCTCTTCTTCGGGTTCTTCCTTTTGATTTGATCAAAAGGGATCCTTAGGTTGGATTTCTGATCAAACTAAGGCCTCTAGGTTGTAGTGAGGGAAGTTGAGAGAGTACTTGGGCAGGTTTTGTCCTAACCAAAAGGCTTTTAAGGTGTGAATTAATGAGAATGGGAAGTGCCCTTTTATAAGAGGGGTGAGGGGCACCTTTGGAAAAGATAGAAATGTTAATTTATAATAAATTCATATTCGGTTTCTAATGACTCCAAAGTGGATTATTTAAATTTTAAGGTGGGTATAGGTCGAAAAACACTCAACCAATAGAATTTAGACAGGTTTGGGTTACTATATTAACCTTATCATTAAGTATTAACTCTTAGTTAATTAGTTTCACTTTTACAATGTCTCTTTGTATTTTTATATTATATGGTTAATAAACTTACTATATACATCCAAGATACCCCCAAGTGGTCCATTAATGATACACCTGTCATGATATAAGTCTCTTGGCCAAACCTTAGATTTTTAGGAATTTAATATCAATTAATAATATAATATTTGTTTTAAAAACTCTTTTATGTCAATTTTGACACTATTCAATAATTGATTTTTTTGAAAATCATAACAGAATGATTACTTTGAAAAAAGTTAATTAAGTCAATCCTAACATGTCACATTAACCTATAAAATTAGTTTAATTCATAAAAAGTCTCAAATTATATTTATTTGGGTATTTATAATATCAATTATTTTAATTTTTCACTATTATGGTAATTACTGCATCATCATTGTGTCATAAATAAATTAAATTATTTAATATCTAAAAATTATAAATAAAATATAATTATGTATGAAATATTTTTATATTTCTAATTAATATTTACAATCGAATTTATCTTATGTATAACCCTATATTAAAAATGTTTTAGTAAATAAACTTTGATTTTAACTCTTTTAACTCTTCTTTGAATTAAATAATAATAAATGTCTTAATCTAATCCAAGTGGACCTAAATGATAATATTTTATTTCTAAGGTTGTTTTTGGTCGAGATAAACTTGTCCAATAGAATTTGGACATGTGTTAGGGTAATATTAATATCATTTTTACCCTTAATTACCCTATTTACTTTTAACCGTGGTAAATAAAAGTAAAAAGTTACTATTCACCAAAAATTATTTTCATCTCATTGAACCAAATTTTACTACTTGATATTAATCTTGTCTCTCGGATTTTCGAAATTCCATTCACAGAAGTGGTAAAATTAATTTTTATGAAAAATTCAGTTTTTTAACTACCACTTAGTGGTTTCATTATTCATAAAAAATTGAAGTTTTTCAGAACAATGCCAAAATTTCACCCTAAGCTATAATTGATATTCTTAATTCAAAAATGATGTCTATTTTACAAAATTCCAAAAATATAAGTTTCATTAATTAATTTTATAATTAATTCCCGCTGTTACAACAAATAGAGTGTTTTTAAGAAACAATATATATCAAAAGATTGATAATTGTTTATGTCCAATTTCAAAGTAAAATTAATTCTAATGAACCCCATTGGATAAAATGGTAAAAATATATTCTAATTATACTTTAAAACCACTAAATAATATAATTTATCACTATAAATTATTTTGATTAAAAAATTTGTTTTTAAGTATTTTTCAATATTCATAAAAATTGGAAGTTCTCAGAAAAATACCAAAAATTCAACTTAGGATAATTTCGATATTCTGAATCCAAAAATGAAGTCCATTTTGAAATATGAAATATATATAATTTCAAAAAGTAGGTATTACTATTAATAACGGCTAGTTTGACTGGTTGTGGTGTGTTAGAACTCGATGTTGCATAAAACACACGCTATCACATTATTCAAAGAGAAACGTACCGTAGAAGCTTGGGGTGTTACAATATGCATAAAAAAGGGTGAGCTATAAAGCCTGGTAAGGGAATAATCATGGAATAACATTAGGATTAAAATACATTTTAGACAATAGGCATATCAATAGAGCACCAGAGAAGCATAAATATAAAGGCATGATAAATCATGATAATCATAACATGGAAATTTGGAAACAACACTTAACATGGAATTAGCATGAGCCAAGGATCATTGCACATGGAGCATGAGTAAACCCTCATTGCACATGAAGCACGAAAATCTCGTTGCACTTGAATTATCATGAGTCAACACCCATTTCACATGATGTATCATGATACTATACTTTGCCCAATGCATTGGAGCGCTATAAGGGTGCACCCTTCTTAAACATTTCATTTCATGCATAAGTGTGCCACATGGATCATAAAACATTGAATCATTCAACATAATCTTTTATTACATGATAAAAGAATGTGGAATACATACATGAAACTCTTTTTTTTAATAGGTTGATGACATGAACTAGTTTCCCAGTTCATGCCCCCCATAGGAATTTATTAAAAACAAAATGTATGCAGTACAGACTCGAGGTGTAATGAATTTACACCATTGGGGAATTAAAGAGGATACAAGTAAATGAAAAAGAAAAACCAGAGAAAAATTCCAGGCCTTCAATATGTGATCACAGCTGTGTTTCTTCCATTTGAGACTCTATTCCAGCATCCAAGCGCTTCCTAATGTTTCAGCAGGTTCACAGTACAGTCCTCCTGCATGATATTCCATTCCATGCTGAACTCTTCATCAAAAATTGGGAGCCTCCCTTGAGCATCGCCGAGACATGCTCCAGTTTCAGACAAACATCAAGCACCTCCATAGATTGCAAAGCATGATGCAAGAAAAAGATATAACATTCCAGTACAAAAGGAAACAGGGTCAGCAGAGTCTTTCCTTTGATCAGAGTAAAACCAGTATGAAGAGAATCAGTTTGATAGTAGCTGCAACCAGAATGAAGGTAGAAATTTTCAGCATAAATTTCCATCAAAGTCAGCTGATCTCTTTGGAGGATACTCAAAGAGGATTCAGAACAGTTCACCAAACAAATGCTCATAACGGCATAGACCAAACATCAACCAAAGTGAGTATAGGAACTCCTAAGGACTAGTTATCAGACATACAACCAGCCATATGCTATGAAACAAACAGATTAGAAAGGAATCTAATAAAGCAAGAATTCAAGCCCATGGAATGTCTCTGAAATTAAAGTTGGGGTTCTGCTTGTATTCTTTAATCAACATTGTGAACATTCTTTTTCTGATTTCAAGGTATGTTTCAGCTGGAACCTATCTATATAAATATATTTGATATACTAATTCATCATGTTATGCCATCCAATCATAAACTTCCTCACTCACATAATCTTCCTCCAGAATCTGAAAATAATCTCTATAGGCAGGATCCTCCTCCTTAATATAGTTCTTTTGTTTATGAATTGGAATCTGATCATCAGTTACAATAGGTTGATCTTGCTCAGTATTTGAAATCCGAGTGGGATCTATTGAACGAGTTCCGATGGTTCTTTCCAATTGTGTATAATCTCTACTTTTCCTAGTTTTCCTAGGGTTAGGAGTGATGAATCCATCATTTTCAACCATGGGTTTTTTCCCTTTCTAGACATTGATTTCAGAAAGTTCTATTCCAATAGAATATGTTGATCTTCATTCTTCTGAGAGTTAGCACTGGTTTCGGAGCAGTCATCAAGCTCCTTAGTTTGGTTTTCTTGGTTTTCATTAAGCATATCATGATCCTTAACCAAGATAGCCGACGAAGTAGAAACATTTTTTGTGTCAATCAAAACTGCATTGACAAAATCAGTCCCTTGAGCTTCCAAAACTTGCTTATTATCCAAATGAACAATTGCCTCAGAGTTATCTGATTTCTTAATATAAGAAGAGGGTCCAACATCCTTTTCTTTTTCCACCCAAATGGCTTTGGGGGACTCATCTCTTGTAGGTATTCCACAGCTTCTTGAGATATGACCTAAATTAAAACAACTCTGAAAATAATCTGGAATTTCTTCATAGACAACCTCTTGGTAGAAACCATGATCTCCATTTTGAATCCAAATGTGAGAGGGAAGTTGATTAGAAATATTGACTTTTATACAGATTCTTGCAACTGAGGGTCGGGTAAGTTGTTTAGTTGCAAATTCAAGTTTCAAAGGGTTTCCAATGAGTCTTGCAATGGGAAACAAAGACATATGTTTAAACAAGTGAATCGGAAGACCAGGAAAACCCACCCAGATAGGGACAATCGGGGGTTCAAAATGTGGATCGAAGTTTGGGGTCTATTTGAGGATCTTTATTGGACAGCCCCCAAAGAACCATGTTTGCCTAATCCAAAGCCGGTAGTAATCCTCTTCTGATGCTAACCGGAAGATGATATGCGCAGGGGTGAGGAGACCAACATGAAAACCCGGGAAACCAAGCGATTCAAGATATGTTCTAAGAAATTTCAAGGATGGTCTACGCTTCCGAAAGTTCCCAACTAAAATGAAGCGCAAATCAGATGCAAGAAAATTTACCTCCTTCATTGAGAAGGAAATGTCTGATTTCCCTCGATGCCGATAAGGTTTTGGATCAATATTCACCTCATCATCCGCGATAGTTGTAGCATGTTCTAGCGGATCTCTTCACTACACAATGACTTTGGCTTGGAAAAGCACGGTGCAATTTCGACAGCATAACGACATGAAATAAGAACTCATAAAAATGGTTGATGAGAGAGAAAGGTGTGTCTCATCATATTTACATCACATGGATAGTAAGGGGATATATAGATATATTTCCCAAAAAATGTAATGGAATTTAGATTCATGATACAAAAGAATTGCTTGAATGTAAATGAGGAGAGAGAAATTCCTTTCTGAATTTTGGCATAGTAATGGGTGTACATGGGAGGCATTTAATGATATAGAAATGGGTCTACCATCATTAAAACATAAATAGATAAGTATGGGGGAGGTTAAATATGGCATCCCGCCTTTTTATAACATAACTTTTCATTACATTTTACAAAACCGAGGATCTTTAAGGTTTAGTGTCTTGGAAACCAGGAACTTAAAGCATGAAAACATAAAACATTCTTCCTAAACACTTGAAAGGATTATCATTATGTTCATCCTAGGTTCATTACTGAATCTCATAACCTGGGAACATACATCAAAAGAAAGGGTGGTCAGAAGGCCCAGTAAGGGAAACAAGGGGAAACATTTAACATGTGAACTTGAGATACATCAACAATGTCATGAAAAAGAACTTTAAGGCATGAGAAAGAAATCATGAGGCATATCATAATAAAAATAACATATTTCATAACTTGAAGATGTGGCTACAACATTTAATATTGAAAATCATTTTTGTTTCACCAAGGTCCATCCTCAAGGTGTCATTAAAAATTACCAAGGTTATTCACCAAGGCGTCATTAAAAATGGTCATCTCTAGAGATTAAGTATTTACCCAATGCATTGGAGAGATATCAGGGAGCACCCTTAATTTGTCTTTATTATCATGTGATCCACATATATAATCATCAATCATTTCATAAACAACCCATATAGCATAAAAGAAATGGGTTTCATTTCATAATCATAATGTTTTAAAAACTGCTTTAAAAACATGATCTTTATGTCACTTTAAACCCATGGAAAGGGAAAGCGGGTCTCATGTATGTAAATAATAGAATTTAAAATAGAAAATTTTGGTATATATGTGAATACCCATTTATAAGAAATATATTTGATTATTCACTTAATAAAATGAATTTGAGGATAAGAGAGAGACATTTTGAGACGGAAATTCTGCAGCATAACGACTATGTTTTGGGGTTTTAGAAAACATTGAAAAGAGAGGGGACATGGGTCACCCACTCATAAATGATCCATAAAACAGTAGAGAGACAGAATATAAAGGGTATAAGAACATTGTAATGAAATTTTAAATATATACCATATTAAATGAAAAACATATAAGGAAGACAAAAATAAGATTTCTCTTATGAAAATTCGGAAGTCTAACGGCGTCACTTAAACTTCAACAAAAATGAATTGACGAGATCAAATAGAGTATATCATCATATGAACATAAAAGATCAGTATGATAGATATAGAGACCATACCCCAAAATAATAAAAAGGAACTTTAAATACTTGACATGAAAGTAGAACTTTGAAAAAAATGAGAAAGGTGAAAGAATCCCTTAAAAATTTGGCAACCTAACGGCGTCACTTAAACTTCAAAGAAAATGAATTGAAGAGATTAAATAGGGTATCTCAGCATATGAAAATAAAAGATCAGTATGATAGATATATATATATATCATACCACAACATAATAAAAATGAACTTAAAAGACTTAACATGAAAGTAGAACTTTGAAAAAATGAGAAAGGTGAAAGAATCCCTTAAAAATTCGGCAGCTAACGACGTCACTTAAAATTCAACAAAAATGAATTGACGAGATCAAATAGGGTCTCTCATCATATAAACATAAAATATCAGTATGATATATATATATATTATACCCCACATAAAAAAAGGAACTTGAAAGACTTGACATGAAAGTAGAACTTTGAAAAAAATGAGAAAGGTGAAAGAATCCCTTAAAAATTCGGCAGCCTAACGGCGTCACTTAAACTTTCTTAAAACGAATTGATGAGAGAAAGAGGGGGTGTCTCATCATATGAACATGAAAATGGAAGTAAGAGAAATATAAAATAACATCCTCCAACATAAGAACATGGAGCATAAAAGAAATGACATAAAAGAGATTACTTGAAAAGAAAGAGAGATGTAGGATCCCTTACCTTAAACGTAACTCTTAAAACTCAAATGTTGGGACCTTGAGGGCTTGGGAGAATATTGGGAGGACTCCTTGGGAGGTAAGGAGACCAGAAATTATTTGAGGATTATTTTGGAGTCGAATAGATGAGAGGATGTTTTGGTATTTATAGAGAAAGTGAGGGGACAAAGCATTAATGGCCAAGGGACACCTCATTGGTGGTTTTGAAAAAACCACGGGCTTGCCCATGGTATTTGCCCATGGTATTGGCCACATGGGAAACCTCATACCTTATATTACTATTCATGAGTCGACCATATTGATTACATATTTAATACATCATTTAATGATGTCATTAAACACCCGTAACTTAAAAACTGTATTTTCACTATTCATCGAAAATTCAACTTTCTCAGAAAAATCCCAAAATTTCACCTTAACCAAATATTGATGCTCTGATTTCAAAAATGAACTCCATTTTATAAAAATAATTTTTTAAATAATTTTAATTTAATTTTTAAATAAATACACTATTCACCGAAAATTCATTTTTTTTCAGAAAAAATCCCCAAAAATTACCTTAGCATAATATCGATGTTATGAATTAAAAAATAAAGTCCATTTTATAAAAATAATTTTCTAAATAATTTTAATTTAATTTTTAATTAAAAAACACTATTCACCCGAAAAAACTAATACTTGACTAATAATTTATGAAACCGTTATTTAACCATTTTATTCAATCACATTACTTAATCAAGGTGCCTAGATTATATTAATAATTTTTTAAGTGAGATTACTAATCCATTTGGTCACATTACTAATCTTAAGCATAAAATCACTATTCATAATTTACCATTCATAAAAAATTAAGTCGATCTTATTAGACAGTAAATTTCATACTGAACATAATTGTAGAAGACCATTTTTTGAAAATAATTACACATTTTTAATTATTTAAAGTTTACATAAACATTTTTAAAATATCCTTTCTCTAAAATTCATCAAAAATATGCATACTATATTTATCCAGACATTTAAAAATTCATAAACTTCATCATAAGAATAAATCAAAATTTTTATTTAAAACAAAGGATTGCATAAGGCAGTTACGGTCTCCTTACATAGCCCCATATAACCCCAGCATAGGATCTAAGTGTAAGGTGTGCTAAGGTGAGAGAATCTAAGGGTGGCTCAGCCAACATTGTACGAGTAGTAATTTCTATCAGTTTGAACATCTCATGAAGGCGATTCCGTTCTAGCCTCACATGATGAAGTTCGATTTGGGTTTGGTCCAGAGCAAAGCCCAGTGGTGCTACCTCCTTCCCAAGTTCCGTTAGATGGGCTTCGATTGGACCGAGACTACTGGATGAGGCCATCAAATATTCTTTCTATATTAATTAACCAAGATCACTTGTATTTAGAGAAAATAATTGAAACGTTTAGTTTCCAGCAGTCATATTGACCAATGGTCATATAACAGTCAAAACACAATGATCTCATTTTAATTATACTCATGTTATCAAATGGAACAGTTTTGTTGAGTATAAAAATAAAATAACACACAAAATTAGGAAACGAGATTTATTAAAAATTTCGGGTCGTTACAATCTTCCCCCCTTAAGAAATTGCGTCCTCGCAATTTTTAAAATTGGGTTTGGAAATTTCATTAAAAGTCCCACATCGGAAAAGGAGTCAATAAAACTATTACTTTAAAAGAAAGAAAGGGAAGTACAAAGGTCAGTCGAGTTAACCCACACTAGGATTCCATGTAGGAAAACATGGACATGGAGGAGAAAACAAAGGGTCAAGTTCTCAGGGAGAGTGATAGAAAACATGATTAGGATAAAGTTAACCACAAGAAAATCACAAACTTAAGATGTGTGTATACGGTCTTTGATTACATAGTAGGAAACATAAACCAACAACATTTTTGTTTTACGTTCCTTTTCATAATTTTGAGGAATTCATTTACTACATAGAAAAAAAACATAAGGAAATATACCTACCTTCAAGTAGAGTTTCATCCTTTAATAAGTTTCTACCAAAACTAATATTTTCTCCAAACGATGATCATTCAAAAACACTTGGTCTCATCAAAACACAAGAATCATCTTCTTGAGAGTCACGTAATCCACAAAAGATTAACTATCAATTTCTTCTATCTTTAAACATTATCCCAAAAAGAGAAAGGGTAAGATAAAACAACTCTTCAAAAAGAAAGAATCCCATAGGAAGTAAAACTAATTTTAAATCTTCAAAGTTCCATGGTACTACCCAAAGTTCATCATAGACCATTCCATAAATATATGTCCTTAAAATTCCTCTAAATTAACCAAACTAATATTGAAACCCAATTATAAGAACGATCTCATAACATAGTCTTCCAAGATAGACTTTATCATTCATCTCCAAACAACAACAACCACTCTTATCATCTTATAACAAAAGTAACTAACCTAATCACATTTTCCCCAAGGTAGGTTAATCATTTCCATATGTAACCTAAATTACTATAAGTTCACCTTAAATTCATCAATTTTTCAAAATATAAGTCAACCTTTAATCCTCAAATAAAATACCTTAGTAATCTATTTACCTCGATCAAATAGGGTTCCTAAAATAATGAACGTCTTCCAAAATAATAATCATCTTTTAATACCCTAATCACCTTTTTTTAAGAAGAAGAGCTTCACTACATCAACATGTGGTACATAACAATAGATTTTTTCCTTAATGATATAAAATCATATTAGGTAGTGACTCGATGATATTAGAAAACATAAAAGATATGATCATAGAGCATGAACTAAAATACAACATGACATAGACAATTATTGCGAAGAAGTTACATGTACTTCAGTCATCATGATCCATCTTAGCATAGGACTTGCATTGTTCCCTTGTCCTCGAAGATTGTTGATGCTCATCATGCTTCTCACCCATTCCAGGAGAGAATTGCCTTGGATAATGTCTAACTTCTCCACATTTACGACATCGAAATGTATAAGGTACATTAGATCAAACCTTATCTCCATTCATCACATTATCCATTTTTAAAGCAATTGGATACTTTATGCCCTATCTTCCCACACTTAAAACATCTCCCGGTTCCTTTGTGACATTCTACTTGGTGCCTCTTCCCACACTTTTTGAAAAATAGAAATTGGGTCTTCTTTCCCTTATCAAATTTATCAGATGAACATCCTTGAGACTTTATCTTCTTCTTCCTTGATAAATTTGGGCATTCAACTAGGTACCAATTATTAATTATGATTTTTGATAGTTGGTTTGGCATAATCACAATATGTTGAACTTGATCTCTCGTCATCTCTTTCACATTAATAGGGAAATCATCACATTTCCTATCACATGGGTTCTTGGGACATGTTCTTCCATTTCCCGCTATTAACTAAGAAAAGAAAGTATAATTAGGGGCTTAAATACTTAGCCAATAATCATTAAAAGGAAACTTTAACAATAGAAGGATAAACTTGTAGAAGAAAAGTATATCCTAACTTGTGATCCCCTAGGTTCTAATCTAGTTTATCCATGATCATATATTCTTATGTGAATCTTTATTTTACTTTATCTTTTTCCCTTTAATAATGGTTCATACTAAGCATATGAATTTACCAAAGCATATCCCTCGGGAATGTCGTAACCAAGAGTGCAGCAAGTCCCGTTGTCGTGTACCAGTTCCCATTCGAGTCTCACTCAAAGTGGTGTTTTCGGGTTTTACCCCTATGTACATCTGTTCCAGAGCCACCTCTACCTGCTCGTATCCAGACAGGGATGTATTTTCTTGGCCATCCCTTACTCAATACTCACCAAAATACCAGGAATATTTCCTATATTTAAAAATTTCTATAGGGTTCTTCCTAGAGTTTTCATATCCAAATTTCCACAAATAAATAAACCATCCTTTGATACCAAATATGGCATCTTTCCTTTTTATAACATAACTTTTCATTACATTTTACAAAACTGAGGATCTTTAAGGCTTAGTGTCTTGGAAAACAGGAACTTAAAACATGAAAACATAAAACATTATTCTTAAAAACTTTAAAGGATTATACTTATGTTCATCCTAGGTTCATTACTGCATCTCATAACCTGGGGATATACATCAAAAGAAAGGGTGAGCAGAAGGCCCAATAAGGGAAACAAGGGGAAACATTTAACATGTGAACTTGAGATACGTCAACAATGTCAGGAAAAAGAACTTTAAGGCATGAGAAAGAAATCATGAGGCATATCATAATAAAAATAACGTATTTCATAACTTGAATATGTGGCTACAACATTTAATATTGACAATCATTTACGTTTCACCAAGTTCCATCCCCAAGGTGTCATTAAAAATTACCAAGGTTATTCACCAAGGCGTCGTTAAAAATGGTCATCTATAGAGATTAAGTCTTTACCCAATGCATTGGAGCACTATCAGGGTGCACCCTTAATTTGTATTTATTATCATGTGAGCCACATATATCATCATCAATCATTTCATAAACAACCCATATATCATAAAAGAAATGAGTTTCATTTCATAATCATAACATTTTAAAAACCGCTTTAAAGACATGATCTTTATGTCACTTTAAACCCATGGAAATGGAAAGTGGGTCTCATGTATGTAAATCCCAGACTTTAAAATAGAACATTTTGTTATATATGTGAATACCCCTTTAGAAGAAATATATTTGAGTATTCACTTAATAAAATGAATTTGAGGATAAGAGAGAGACATTTTGAGACGGAAATTCTGCAGCATAACGGCTATGTTTCGGGGTTTTAGAAAACATTGAAAAGAGAGGGGACATGGGTCACCCACTCATAAATGATCCATAAAATAGTAGAGGGACAGAATATAAAGGGTATAAGAACATGGTAATGAAATTTCAAAGATATACCATATGAAATGAAAAACATAGAAGGAAGACAAAAATAAGATTTCTCTTATGAAAATTCGGAAGCCTAACGGTGTCACTTAAACTTCAACAAAAATGAATTAACGAGATCAAATAGGGTCTCTCATCATATGAACATAAAATATCAGTATAATAGATATAGATATCATACCCCAACATAATAAAAAGTAACTTTAATGACTTTACATGAAAGTAGAACTTTGAAAAAAATGAGAAAGGTGAAAGAATCCCTTAAAAATTCGGCAACCTAACGGCGTCACTTAAACTTCAACAAAAATGAATTGACGAGATCAAATAGGGTATATCATCATATGAACATAAAATATAAGTATGATACATAGAGATATAATACCCCAACATAATAAAAAGGAACTTAAAATGCTTAACATGAAAGTAGAACTTTGAAAAAATGAGAAAGGTGAAAGAATCCCTTAAAAATTTGGCAGCCTAACGGCGTCACTTAAACTTCAACAAAAATGAATTGACGAGATAAAATAGGGTATATAATCATATGAACATAAAAGATAAGTATGATAGATATAGAGATTATACCCCAACATAATAAAAAGGAACTTGAAATACTTGAAAAGAAAGTAGAACTTTGAAAAAAATGAGAAAGGTGAAAGAATCCCATAAAAATTCGAAAGCCTAACGGCGTCACTTAAACTTTCTTAAAAAGAATTGATGAGAGGAAGAGGGGGTCTTTCATCATATGAACATGAAAATGGAATTAAGAGAAATATAAAAGAATATCCTACAATATAAGAGCATGGAGCATAAAATAAATGACATAAAAGAGATTACTTGAAAAGAAAGAGAGAGGTAGGATCCCTTACCTTAAACGTAACTGTTAAAACTCAAAGGTTGGGACCTTGAGGGCTTGGGGACATCTTGGGAGGATTCATTGGGAAGTAAGGAGACCAGAAATTTTTTGAGGATGATTTTGGAGTCGAATGGATGAGAGGATGTCTTGGTATTTATAGGGAAAGTGAGGGGACATGACATTAATGGCCAAGGGACACCTCATTGGTGGTTTTGGCAAAACCATGGGCTTTCCCATGGTATTTTCCCATGGTATTGGCCACTTGGGACACATCATACCTTATATTACTATTCATAAGTTGACCATATTGATTACATACTTAATACATCATTTAATGATGTCATCAAACACCTGTAACTTAAAAACTGTATTTTCACTATTCATCAAAAATTCAACTTTCACAGAAAAATCCCAAAATTTCACCTTAACCAAATATCAATGCTCTGATTTCAAAAATGAATTCCATTTTATAAAAATATTTTTATAAATATTTTTAATTTAATTTTTAAATAAATACACTATTCACCGAAAATTCATTTTTTTCATAAAAATCTCCAAAAATTACCTTAGCATAATATCGATGTTCTGAATTCAAAAATAAAGTCCATTTTATAAAAATAATTTTCTAAATTATTTTAATTTAATTTTTAATTAAAAAACACTATTCACCTGAAAAAACTAATACTTGACTAATAATTTATGAAACCGTTATTTAACCATTTTATTGGATCACATTACTTAATCAAGGTGCCTAGATTATATTAATAATTTCTTTAAGTGAGATTACTAATCAATTTGGTCACATTACTAATCCTAAGCATAAAATCACTATTCATAATTTACTATTCATCAAAAATTAAGTTGATCTTATTAGACACTAAATTTCGTACTGAACATAATTTTAGAAGACCATTTTTTGAAAATCATTACACATTTTTAATTATTTAAGGTTTACATAAACATTTTTAAAATATCCTTTCTCTAAAATTAATCAAAAATATGCATACTATATTTATCCAGACATTTGAAAATTCATAAACTTAATCATAAGAAGAAATAAAAATTTTTATTTAATACAAAGGATTACACAAGGCATTTAGGGTCTCCTTACATAGCCCCTTATAACCCCAGTATAGGATCTAAGTGTAAGGTGTGTTAAGGTGAGAGAATCTGAGGGCGGCTCAGCCAACATTGCACGAGTAGTAATTTCTATCAGTTTGAACTTCTCGCAAAGGCGATTCCGTTCTAGCTTCACACGATGATGTTCGATTTGGGTTTGGTCCAGAGCAAATCCCAATGGTGCTACCTCCTTCCCAAGTTCTGTTAGATGGGCTTCAAATGGCCCGAGACTACTGGATGAGGCCATCAAATATTCTTTCTATATTAATTAACCAAGATCACTTGTATTTAGAGACAATAATCGAAACGTTTAGTTTCTAGCGGTCATATTGACCAATGGTCATATAACAATAAAAACCCAATGGTCTCATTTTAATTATACTCATGTTATCAAATGAAATAGTTTTTTTGAGTATAAAAATAAAATAACACACAAAATTAGGAAACAAGATTTATTTAAAATTTCGGGTGGTTACAATCTTACCCCCTTAAGAAATTGCATCCTCGCAATTTTTAAAATTGGGTTTGGAAATTTCATTGAAATTCCCACATCGGAAAAGGAGTCAGCAAAAATATTACTTTAAAAGAAAGAAAGTGAAGTACCAAGGTCACCTGAGTTAACCCACACTAGGATTCCATGTAGGAAAACATGGACATGGAGGAGAAAACAAAGGGTCAAGTTCTCAGGGAGAGTGATAGAAAACATGATAAGGAGAAAGTTAACCACAAGAAAATCACAAACTTATGATGTGTGTAAATGGTCTTTGATCACCTAGTAGGAAACGTAAACCAACAACGTTTTTTGTTTTACGTTCCTTTTCATAATTTTGAGGAATTCATTTACTACATAGAACAAAAACATAAGGAAATATACCTACCTTCAAGTAGAGTTTCATCCTTTAATAAGTTTCTACCAAAACTAATATTTTCTCCAAACAATGAGCATTCAAAAACACTTGGTCTCATCAAAACACAAGAATCATCTTCTTGAGAGTCATGTAATCCACAAAAGATTAACTTTAAATTTCTTGTCTCTTTAAACATTATCCCAAAAACAGAAAGGGTAAGATAAAACAACTCTTTAAAAAGAAATAATCCCATAGGAAGGGAAACTACTTTAAAATCTTCAAAGTTCCATGGTACTACCCAAACTTCATCATATACCATTCCATAAATAACTGTCCTTAAAATTCCTCAAAATAAACCAAACTAATATTGAAACCCAATTATAAGAACGATCTCATAACATAGTCTTCCAAGATAGACTTTATCGTTCATCTCCAAACAAAATCAACCACTCTTATCATCTTATAATAAAAGTAACTAACCTAATCAAATTTTCCCCAAGGTAGGTTAATCATTTCCATATGTAACCTAAATTACTATAAGTTTGCCTTAAATTCATCGATTCTTAAAAATATAAGTCAACCTTTACTCATCAAAGAAAATACCATAGTAATCTATTTACCACGATCAAATAGGGTTCCCAAAATAGTGAACGTCTTCTAAAATAATAATCATCTTTTAATCCCCTAATCACCTTTTTTTAAGAAGAACAGCTTCACTAGATCAACATGTGGTACATAACAATAGATGTTTTCCTTAATGATATAAAATCATATTAGGTAGTGAATTTATGATCTTAGAAAACAAAAAGATATGCTCATAGAGCACGAACTAAAATACAACATGACATAGACAATTATTGTGAAGAAGTTACATGTACTTCAGTCATCATGATCCATCTCAGCATAGGACTTGCATTGTTCCCTTATCCTCTAAGATCGTTGATGATCATCATGCTTCTCACCCATTCCAAGAGAGCATTTCCTTGGATAATGTTTAACTTCTCCCCATTTACGACATCAAAATGTATAATGTACATTAGATCAAACCTTATCTCCATTCATCACATTATCCATTTTTTTAAAGCAATTGGATACTTTATGCCCTATCTTCCCACACTTAAAACATATCCCGGTTCCTTTGTGACATTATCCTTGGTGCATCTTCCCAAACTTTTTGCAAAAAAGAAATTGGGTCTTCTTTCCCTTATCAACTTTATTAGATGAACATCCTTGAGACTTTGTCTTCTTCTTCCTTGATGAATTTGGGCATTCAACTAGGTACCAATTATTAATTGTGATTTTTGATAGCTGGTTTGTCATAATCACAATATGTTCAACTTGATCTCTTGTTATCTCTGTCACATTAATAGGGAAATTGTCACATTTCCTATCACATTGGTTGTTGGGACATGTTCTTTCATTTCCCGCCATTAACTAAGAAAAGAAAGTATAATTAGGGGCTTAAATACTTAACCAATAATCATTAAAAGGAAACTTTAACAATAAAAGGATAAACTTGTAGAAGAAAAGTATATACTAACTTGTGATCCCCTAGGTTCCAATCTAGGTTATCCATGACCATATATTCTTATGTGAATCTTTATTTTATTTTATCTTTTTCCCTTTAATAATGGTTCATACTAAGCTTATGAATTTTCCAAAGCATATCCCCCGGGAGTGTCGTAACCAAGAGTGCAGCAAGGCCCATTGTCGTGTACCAGTTCCCGTTCGAGTCTCGCTCAAAGCGGTGTTTTCGGGTTTTACCCCTATATACATCTATGCCAGAGCCACCTCTACCTGCTCGTATCCAGACAGGGATGTATTTCCTTGGAAATCCCTTACTCAATACTCACCAAAATACCATGAATATTTCCTATATTTTAAATTTTCTATAGGGTTTTTCCTAGAGTTTTCATATCCTAATTTCCACAAATAACTAAACCATCCTTTGATACCAACTATGGCATCCCGCCTTTTTATAACATAACTTTTCATTACATTTTACAAAACCGAGGATCTTTAAGGTTTAGTGTCTTTGAAACCAGGAACTTAAAACATGAAAACATAAAACATTCTTCTTAAACACTTTAAAGGATTCTCCTTATGTTCATCCTAGGTTCATTACTTCATCTCATAACCTGGGGACATACATCAAAATAAAGGGTGAGTAGAAGGCCCAGTAAGGGAAACAAGGGGAAACATTTAACATTTGAACTTGAGATACATCAACAATGTCATGAAAAAGAACTTTAAGGCATGAGAAAGAAATCATGAGGAATATCATAATAAAAATAACGTATTTCATAACTTGAATATGTGGCTACAACATTTAATATTGACAATCATTTCTGTTTCACCAAGGTCCATCCTGAAGGTGTCATTAAAAATTACCAAGGTTATTCACCAAGGCGTCATTAAAAATAGTCATCTCTAGAGATTAAGTCTTTACCCAATGCATTGGAGCACTATCAGGGCGCACCCTTAATTTGTATTTATTATCATGTGAGCCACATATATCATCATCAATAATTTCATAAACAACCCATATAGTATAAAAGAAATGGGTTCCATTTCATAATCATAACGTTTTAAAAACTGCTTTAAAGACATGATCTTTATGTCACTTTAAACCCACGGAAAGGGAAAGCGGGTCTCATGTATGTAAATCACAGACTTTAAAATAGAACATTTTGGTATATATGTGAATACCCCTTTATAAGAAAGAGATTTGAGTATTCACTTAATAAAATGAATTTGAGGATAATAGAGAGACATTTTGAGACTGAAATTCTGCAACATAACGACTATGTTTCGGGGTTTTACAAAACATTGAAAAGAGAGGGGACATGGGTCACCCACTCATAAATGATCCATAAAACAGTAGAGGGACAGAATATAAAGGGTATAAGAACATGTTAATGAAATTTTAAAGATATACCATATGAAATGAAAAACATATAAGGAAGACAAAAAATAAGATTTCTCTTATGAAAATTCGGAAGCCTAACGGCGTCACTTAAACTTCAACAAAAATGAATTGACGAGATCAAATAGCGTCTCTCATCATATGAACATAAAATATCAGTATGATATATATATATATATTACCCCAAAATAATAAAAAGTAACTTTAAAGACTTGACATGAAAGTAGAACTTTGAAAAAAATGAGAAAGGTGAAAGAATCCCTTAAAAATTCGGCAACCTAACGGCGTCACTTAAACTTCAAAGAAAATGAATTGACGAGATCAAATAGGGTATCTCATCATATGAACATAAAATATAAGTATTTTATATATAGAGATAATACCCCAACATAATAAAAAGGAACTTAAAAGACTTAACATGAAAGTAGAACTTTGAAAAAATGAGAAAGGTGAAAGAATCCCTTAAAAATTCGGCAGCCTAACAGCGTCACTTAAACTTCAACAAAAATGAATTGATGAGATCAAATAGATTCTATCATAATATGAACATAAAATATCAGTATGATAGATATATATATTATACCCCAACATAATAAAAAGGAACTTGAAAGACTTGACATGAAAGTAGAACTTTGAAAAAAATGAGAAAGGTGAAAGAATCCCTTAAAAATTCGGCAGCCTAATGGCGTCACTTAAACTTTCTTAAAACGAATTGATGAGATCAAGAGGAGGTATCTCATCATATGAACATGAAAAGGGTAGTAAGATAAATATAAAATAACATCCTCCAACATAAGATCTTGGAGCATAAAAGAAATGACATAAAAGAGATTACTTGAAAAGAAAGAGAGAGGTAGGATCCCTTACCTTAAACGTGACTCTTAAAACTCAAAGGTTGGGACCTTGAGGGCTTGGGGGAATCTTGGGAGTACTCCTTGGGAGGTAAGTATACCAGAACTTCGTTGAGGATGATTTTGGAGTCGAATGGATGAGAGGATGGCTTGGTATTAATAGAGAAAGTGAGGGGACAAGGCATTAATGGCCAAGGGACACCTCATCAGTGGTTTTGGCAAAACCATGGGCTTGCCCATGGTATTGGCCCATGGTATTGGCCACTTGGGACAAATAATACCTTATATTACTATTCATAAGTCTAACATATTGATTACATACTTAATACATCATTTAATGATGTCATTAAACACCCGTAACTTAAACACTGTATTTTCACTATTCATCGAAAATTCAACTTTCTCAGAAAAATCCCAAAATTTCACCTTAACCAAATATCGATCCTCTGATTTCAAAAATGAACTCCATTTTATAAAAATAATTTTCTAAATATTTTTAATTTAATTTTTAAATAAATACACTATTCACCGAAAATTCATTTTTTTCAGAAAAATCCCCAAAAATTACCTTAGCATAATATCGATGTTCTGAATTCAAAAATAAAGTCCATTTTATAAAAATAATTTTCTAAATATTTTTAATTTAATTTTTAATTAAAAACACAATTCACCCGAATAAACTAATACTTGACTAATAATTTATGAAACCGTTATTTAACCATTTTATTAAATCACATTACATAATCAAGGTGCCTAGATTATATTAATAATTTCTTTAAGTGAGATTACTAATCCATTTGGTCACATTACTAATCCTAATCATAAAATCACTCTTCATAATTTACTATTCATCAAAAAATAAGTTAACCATATTAGACTCTAAATTTCGTACTAAACATAATTGTAGAAGACCATTTTTTGAAAATCATTACAAATTTTTAATTATTTAAGGTTTACATAAACATTTTTAAAATATCCTTTCTCTAAAATTCATCAAAAAATGCATACTATATTTATCCAGACATTTGAAAAATCATAAACTTCATCATAAGAAGAAATCAAAAATTTTATTTAAAACAAACGATTACACAAGGCAGTTACGGTCTCCTTACATAGCCCCTTATAACCCCAGCATAGGATCTAAGTGTAAGGTGTGATAAGGTGAGAGAATATAAGGGCGGCTCAGCCAATATTGCATGAGTAGTAATTTCTATCAGTTTGAACTTCTTGCGAAGGCGATTCTGTTCTAGCTTCACACGATGAAGTTCGATTTGGGTTTGGTCCAGAGCAAATCCCAGTGGTGCTACCTCCTTCCCAAGTTCCGTTAGATGGGCTTCGATTTGCCTGAGACTACTGGATGAGACCATCGAATATTCTTTCTATATTAATTAACCAAGATCACTTGTATTTAGAGACAATAATCGAAATGTTTAGTTTCCAGCGGTCATATTGACCAATGGTCATATAACAGTCAAAACCCAATGGTCTCATTTTATTTATACTCATGTTATCAAATGAAACAGTTTTGTTGACTATAAAAATAAAATAACACACAAAATTTGGAAACAAGAATTATTAAAAATTTTGGGTCATTGCATTAAAACTCATACCTCAACATTTATAATTGAAAATAAAATGGACATAACAATTTAAAGAATATTGGACAAAAATGAGAAAGGAAGAAAAACCCTTACTTGGAAGTGTGCTTCTAAAGGCTTGAGAGAGGCTTCTTGGGAGCTTGGGGCACCTTGGAATGATTCTAGAGAGAGGAGGGAATATATTGGACAAACTCCAAAGGCTTTGAGTGAGGAGTAAGTGGGAGCTTGGGTGGGTTTATATAGGAAAGGTGAGATAATTCTTTATTATTTAGGTTTGGGACACCTTACATTAAACTAATCCAAACCACAAACCAGCCCATGGTTTTTGCCCATGTTTTTTGAAAAAGTGGAGTGAAAAACAATATTTTATAAGGCCAAAGTCCAAACTTCTTTGAATAATGAGGTTGCTTATGTGGAGGTGAGTCACACTCCCAAGGAAAACAATTTAAAAATACAAAATGTTTAATAAGTCTTGAAGGGTCCACTAAAGATTTGTAAAATAAATAAAACAAACCCAAAATCACATTATTTTAATGGTAAAACATATATTGGCAAAACATAAAGTTTATAGTATTTTATTACATAACTATTGGGTCATTATGATGTCATAAATCACATTATATATTTAAACGGTATTTAATTTTTACCCAAAAATTTGACTGTCTCATAAAATTATGAAAAATTCACAGTTGGATAATTTTGAAGTCCTGATTTAATAAATAATGTTAATTTTATCTAAATAATTTTCTAAATATGTTAATTTTCACTTTTAAAATAAAAACCGACATTTATCTAAAATTCATGGATTTTAACAAAAATGGTTTTCAAACCTTAATAAAAATTACAATTGCATTCATAAAATTATAAGATAATTTATATTTAATAAAAATTAATTTAATAATAATAATAATATTTTATTAAAATATTATTTAATTAAAAAATCCATTAATTCATCAAAATAGATTTCTTAGTTGAACATTAACTAAAAATAAAATTTGTGCTTTAAAAACTATTTACAAGGTAACAATAAAATTAAAGTATATTCATTATTATATACAAAAATAATGTACATAACCATAGTACTAGGGTCTTGTTACATAACCCCTTATAACACCTGCATAAGACCGAAGAGTAAGGTGTGCGATGGTGACAGACTCTTGGGGTGGCTCGGATAACATTGCTTGGGTGGTAATATCTATCAACTTCCACTTCTATCGTAGGTGGTCCCACTCGAGCTTAACATATTCAAGATCATCTTGGGCTTGGTTAAGAGCGAAGCCCAAAGACGTAACCTCCTTTCCAAGCTCCGACAAATGGGATTTTTATGGGGCACCTCTACTGGATGAGGCCATCGGTTCCTTTGTCTGAGTAAATTGGATTTGTTAAAACCCTATATTTATACTAATCATGTGATCACTATTCAACGACTATATTAGAATCGGTCAAAATTTTTAACATAAAACCAAATAATTTGACATTTTTTATAAACATTTTACATAAAGAGACATTTAATTAGATCAAGAGGGATCCCTATTAATGAAAGTTTGGGTCGTTACAATCTTCCCCCCTTAAGAAATTTCACCCTTAAAATTTCCTTTTCCCACACTAAAATAGATGTGGGTAACTTTGCTTCATCATTTCCTTTAATTCTCATGTCTCTTCTTCAAACTTTTGGTTTCGCCACAACACCTTGATGAGGGGCATTGTCTTATTTCGTAGAACTTTTTCTCTACGATCTAAGATCTTCATTGGTTGCTCCTCATAAGAAAGATCATCCTCTAACTGTACCACCTATGAAGAGAGTACATGTGAAGGGTATGGTATGTACTTCTTTAATAGGGATACATGAAATACATCATGTACTTTGGCCATGGTAGGTGGAAGTGCTAGTTGATAGGCCACAGACCCGACACAATCAAGAACCTCGAAGGGGCCGATGTACCTTGGACTTAACTTCCCTTTATTTCCAAACCTCATTACCTTCTTCCACAAAGATATGCATAGAAATACCATGTCTCCAACTTTAAACTCAAGGTCTCATCGACAGTTATCTACATAACTCTTCTGTCAACTCTAGGATTTCTTGATATGCTGCTGAATGGTTTTCACCTTCTCCACCATTTCTTCGACCATTTCTGGTGCAAGAAACTTACGCTCACCGACCTCATCCCAACACACCGATGTTATGCACATTTTCCCATAAAGGGCTTCATATGGTGTCATTTGGATGCTCGAGTGGAAACTGTTATTATAAGAGAACTCAACCAGAGGAAGATGTTGATCCCATACTCCTTTAAAGTCCATTGAGCACACTCTCAACATATCCTCAAGTGTTTGGATAGTCCGCTCGGATTGGCCATCAGTTTGAGTATGATAGGTCGTACTAAAGTCCAGTTCAGTATTTAGAGCATGTTGAAGATTCTTTCAAAACTTAGAGGTGAATCTTGGATCTCTATCAGACACAATAAATAGTGGTACTCCATGAAGCCTTACCACTTCCCTGATATATATCCATTCCAGTTGATCCAATGAGAAATCCTCCCGAATAGCAATGAAGTGTGCAACCTTTGTAAGACGATCCATAACAACCCATATTGAATTGTTGCCTTTGGATGTCTTTAGAAGTCCGGTGAAAAAGTATATGGTGATGTTTTCTCATTTCCATTCTGGTATAGGCAATGGTTGAATCATCCCCTTAGACTTCTGCCTCTTTGCCTTCACTTGATGACACACCAAGAACTTTGATGTATATTCAGCAATCTCCTTCTTCATATTATCCCACCAATAATGCTCTTGGAGATCTCAATACATATTTGTGCTTCCTGGGTGAATAGAGAAATTTGAACTATGTGCATCATCCAAAAGTTCCTTCTTCAGCTCCGGAATTGATGGAACACATAGTCTTTTCCCAAATCTCACAGTTCCTTCTTCATTAACATTAAACTCCAAGGATTTCCCTTTTCTGATAGCTTCCACTTTTTCCTGAATTCTCACATCATCCTTTTGATCATCATTTAACCTTTCTAAAAGTGACGGTTGACCAATAATTTGTGAAAGGATTGATTATTTTCCCTTATTTATGATTCTCATATCCATATTCATCAAATCTAAGAAGATTGGATCCTTTTAAATTCCTATCAATGATAGAATCGCTGGGTCCTTTCTACTTAGGGCATCATCCACCTTGTTCACTTTCCCAGGGTGGTAATGGATTGAGCAGTCATATTCTTTGATCAGCTTTAACCATCTTCATTGGTGCATGTTCAACTCTTTATGTGTGAATATATACTTGAGGATTTTGTGGTCCGTATATATTTCACACTTCTCCCCAAAGAGATAATGCCGCCAAATTTTCAAAGCGAAGATCACTGTAGCCAACTCGAGGTCATGTGTTGGATAGTTTTGTTCATGAACTTTCAATTTCCTTGAATCATAGGCAATGACTTTTTCATTTTGCATCAACACACATCCCAGACCCTTCTTCGAAGCATCACTGAATACCACAAAAAAAATCTCCACTTGTGGGTAAAGTGAGCATGAGTGCAGTGATGCGCCTCCTTTTCAACTCCTTGAAGCTTTCTTCACATTCATCACTCCAAGAAAACTTTACTCCCTTCCGAGTTATCTTGGTAAGAGGGTTGGACAATTGTGAGAAATTTCTCACAAATCTTCGATAATATCCAGCTAACCCCAAGAAGTTACGGATATACATTACCGATGTTGGACTCATCCATGCCTCAATTGCATCTGTTTTGGAGGGATCCATATATATCCCATTGTTTGTGATGATATGGCCCAAGAATGAGACCTCCTTCAACCAGAACTCACACTTTATGTACTTTAAATAGAGCTTCTCCTTCCACAAGGACTCAAGTACAGTTCTTAGATACTCCTCATGATCCTCCTTGGTTTTGGAGTATATCAGAATATCATCTATAAATACTACCACAAATTTGTCGAGGTAATATCTAAAGACTCTATTCATCAAGTCCATGAATATTGTTGGAGCATTAGTGAGTTTTAAAGGCATTACTATGAATTCATAGTGCCTGTATCTTGTATGAAATGCAGTCTTGGGGATATCTTTGTTCTTCACCCTTACTTGATAATATCCTAACCAAAAATCCACCTTGGAGAAGTATTGTGTTCCACGCAGCTAATCGAACAAGTCATCAATTCATGGGATAGGATACTTGTTCTTTATCGTGATTTTGTTAAGCTCGTGATAATCGATGCAAAGGCGCATTAACCCATCCTTATTCTTGATGAAGAGTACTGGTGTACCCCATGGTGAAGCACTTGGGCGTATAAACCCTTTATCTAGATTCTCTTGTATTTGTTTCTTCAGCTCCTCAATCTCCACAACAACCATTCTATATGGATTCTTGGATACTGGCAATGCCCCAGGTATAAGATCAATTGAGAATTCAACATCTCTTCTAGGAGGAAGACCGGAAAATTCCTTGGGAAACACTTCAGCGAATTACCTCACAATAGGCATGTCTTCTAGGATGGTTGCCTCCTTAGACTCAATCATCTGAGCCAGATACGCGTGCTCATTGGGAAGTTTTATCCACGCTTGAGATGATGGAGCTAAAGAAGGTTCATCTTTCTCCTTACAATTGTAAATAATTGGTGGTCGATTCTCCACATGGAGAGTGATTTCCCTCACACGACAATTTATGTTGGCTCTATATAAGGAAAGTCAATCCATGCCAATAATTTCATCAAATTCCACCAGAGAGAGTATGATGAGGTTCTTCGGGAAGTTTAATCAACAGATTATGATAGGGGAGGAGTTTTATTCATGGGATGCAATGATTTCCCCATTTTTCGTACTCACCGACATCTTCACTTCTATCCATCCAATGGCCCGAAGGCCTTCAAATTTTTTATTATATGATAAATCCCCCTTTTAAGGGATGAAGGGGGAGAAAACCCAGAGACATCATTGACATAAGACAATCACACTGAAAGGTAGAAAGAGTAAGACCAAAATGAAACCACTGAACAAATCCTCCCCAGCATTTGATCTTGAAGAAGCTCTCCATCTTTGCAAGGCTAATCGGCAAGCAAGTGTCATGTGTCAAAGCACAGGCCCGATCCAATGGCTGACGCCATACCATCTCAAACAACCAAATCCAAAAAACTTTTCAAAGAAGAAAATCAAGATCTAAAACCTCCTGAAGACCGTTCATGAAGTCTCATTCGGTATCACAAACTTCCCACCTTTGAAAAACAATCCATTCAAGCATACAGTACTACCAAACCAAACAACCAATGCAACCAAGTGGTTCAACACAACAAAAGCCTTGATTCTCCTCCATAGATTCATCACACAAAAGCCCCGTCACCTCCATCATCCCTTCACACAGCCCCATCACTACCATGATTTGTGGTGGTGTTGGGATTGTTCTACTAAACTTTCAAGATATAAAAGAATGTGTAGAACCTGAATAAAAAAAGTACGTTTGCTATTCTTGAATGAATAAATAGTGCACATATCATCACTTTGTTTTCGGGGTTCACTTCGGTAGTAGTGATGGAAAAAGATCACCCTTTCTACCTTGGAGGTTGTTGGTTGCCTTAAAAAACCCTTGGCTTAGGGCACTGATTTTCAAGATGCCCTGGTTCTTTGCAGTTGTAGCAATGAACCACATGTTGAGGTTTGAACGAAGTGTTCCTCTCCTCTATCGCAGCCGTGGGTCTTTCTTTCCAACAGTTAATAGCCAAGTGCCCTTCTCTTCTACACCTAAAGAATTTCCTCGCCCCCTTCAGGTAATTTATGGGGTGCTTCTTTCCGCACCTTTGGCAAGTGGGGTGCTGGGTCTTCTTAGCACCATTGGATTTATCCATTGGACTACCAGCATTGAAGTCCACCTTACAATTCTTATCCTCATGATACCCCTGAGATTCTCTGATCTCCATTTCAACCTTGAGGCAACATCAGACAATTTCCTCATAGCTGTCGAAGTCACGGATCGCCAGCGCTTTCCGCAGGCTAGGTTTCAGCCTGCCAAAGAAGTGTTCAACCTTGCATTAGGGGGTAACGACAAAGCCAAAGGCGTATCATGCAAGCCTTGTGAATTTTTCCTCGTACGATCCAACAGATTTGTTGTTTTTTTCTTTAAGGCAAGGAAGTACCTTTCCATCTTAAGTCATAGAGTGCACAAAAAATATTTATCGAAAAATATCTTACAAAAATCCTACCATTCTAATGCCACAATCTCCTCCTCAGGCTTTGTATTTTTGATCAATGTCCACCATTGATTAGCTTCACCCTCCATACGATAAGAATCCAGGAGAACCTTCTCTTGTTCAGAACATTAAAGGATGGAGAAGATCATTTCAATGGATTTGATCCATTGTTCGACGATTGAGGGATCAGATGATCCATTAAAAGTAGGAGGCCTTTGTCTCATGAATCTCTCGATAGCGACTTGTTCTTTCTTAGGGGGGTTGAATGTTCCTATTGACCCATGTTTCTATTCAAATATTGAGTTATATGAGAGAGAATCATGACAAATTTTGTGATTCCCGCTCCCATTAGATTGGGCATCTCATTAGTACAGTCATCACATTGATCTTCACATCGGTTGTTAGCCCGAGTCCTCCTATAATCGTCCATTGGATGGAATAAAAGGAAAGTTAGGGGTAACAAATAAAGGGTAATACAAGGACAAAACTGATGACTTATAAATAAATTTTATTTCCTTAACATATGAATATATTGGCTTCAGTCTATGTTATCCATGATCTACTTTCTAACATATATTCTTAGGGCATTTTTTTGTCCCTTAATAATGTTTCATACTAAGCTTGTGAATTTACCAAAGCATATCCCCCGGGAGTTTCTTAACCAAGATTAAAACAAGGCCCGTTGTCATGCACCAATTCCCGTTTGAGTCTATCTCAAAGTGGTGTTTTTGGGTTTTACCCCTAGGATACATCTGTGCCAGAGCCACCTCTACCTGCTCGTATCTAAACAGGGATGTATTTGCTTGATAAACTACTTAATCAATACTCACCAAAACTTAGGGATGTTTTATTATACTTAGTCTTGTCTTTAATGCTTTACTAGGGTTTTCTAATCCTAATCCCAAAAATAACTAAACCTATCCTCTGATACCAACTATGACAACCTTGCTTTTTATTACACAATTAAACATAATTTATTATATAAACTTCACTTGATACAATATAGAATATCGAGAGTTCTAGTGTCTTTAGGGATTAGTATCATTACATAACAACTTAAAACATGAAATACAAAATCTTTATTGAAAACTTTATTTACATTACCACTACATTCCCTCATACTTATCATTGCATGGGATAACCTGAGGACATGCCTAAGAAAAGGGTAAGCTATAAAGCCCAGTAAGGGAATAATCATGGAATAAAATGAGGAGTACAATAAATGTAAGACAATAAGCATATAAATAGATCACAATAGAAGAATAAACATAAAGGCGTGATAAATCATGATAATCATAACATGGAAATGTGGCAACAACACTTAACATGGAATTAGCATAAGCTAAGTCTCATTGCACATGGAACATGAGTAAACCCTAATTGCACATGAAGCACGAGTAAAACCTCATTGTACTTGAATTATCATGAGTCAACACCCATTGCACATGAAGTATCATGATACTATACTTTACCCAATGCATTGGAGTGCTATAAGGGTGCGCCCTTCTTAAACATTTCATTTCATGCATAAGTGTGCCACATGGATCATAAAACATTGAATCATTCAAAATAATCTTTTATTCCATGATAAATGAATGTGGAATATATACATGAAACTATATAAACAATAAGTAAATGTGCATAAAGGTTAATACCCTTCATAGATAAATGGGCATGGTATTTACTACACAATGACTTTGGCTTGGAAAAGCATGGTGCAATTTCGGCAGCATAACGGCATGACATAAGAACTCATAAAAATGGTTGATGAGACAGAAAGGGGTATCTCATAATATTTACATGACATGGATAGTAAGCGGTTCATATAGATACTTTTCCCAACAAATGTAATGGAATTTAGATTCATGATACAAAAGAATTGCTTGAATGTAAATGAGGAGAGAGAAATTCCTTTCGAAATTTCGGTATATTAACGGGTGTACATGGGAGGAATTTAATGAGATAGAAAGGGGTCTCCCATCATTAAAACATAAAGAGGGAAGTATGGGGGAGGTGTGAAACCTTACCTCAACATTTATAATTGAAATTAAAAGGGCATAACAATTTAAAGAATATTGGACAAAAATGAGAAAGGAAGAAAAACCCTTACATGGAAGTGTGCTTCCAAAGGCTTGAGAGAGGCTTCTTGGGAGATTGAGGCACCTTGGTAGGATTCTAGAGATAGGAGGGAAGATCTTGGACGAACTCCAAAGGCTTTGAGTGAGGAGTAAGTGGGAGCTTGAGTGGGTTTATATAGGAAAGGTGAGGGAATTCTCTATTATTTAGGTTTGGGACACCTCACATTAAACTAATCCAAACCACAAACCAACCCATGGTTTTTGCGCATGGTTTTTAGAAAAGGGAAGTGGAAAAAAATATTTTATAAGTCCAAAGTCCTAACTTCTTAAAATAATGGGGTTTCTTATTTGGAGGTGAGTCACACTCCCAAGGAAAATAATTTAAAAATACAAAATGTTTAATAAGTCTTGAAGGGTCCACTAAAGCTTTGTAAAATAAATAAAACAAACCCAAAATCACATTATTTTAATGGTAAAACATATATTGGCAGAACATAAAGTTTATAGTATTTTATCACATGACTATTGGGTCATTATGATGTCATAAAACACATTATATATTTAAACGGTATTTAATTTTTACCCAAAAATTTGACTGTCTCATAAAATTATGAAAAATTAACCGTTGGATAATTTCGACATCCTGATTCCAGAAATAATATTCATTTTATCTAAATAATTTCCAAATATTTTAATTTTCACTTTTAAAATAAAAACTAACATTTATCGAATATTCATGGGTTTTGACAAAAATGGCTTTCAAACCTTAATAAAAATTACAATTGCATTCATAAAATTATACGATCATTTATATTTAATAAAAATTAATTTAATAATAATAATATTTTATTAAAATATTATTTAATTCAAAAATTCATTAATTTATAAAAATAGATTTCTTAGTTGAACATTAACTAAAAATACTATTTGTTCTTTAAAAACTATTTACAAGGTAACAATAAAATTAATGTATATTCATTATTATATACAAAAATAATGTATATAACCATATTACTAGGGTCTTGTTACATAACCCCTTATAAAACCCTCATAATACCGAAGAGTAAGGTGTGCGATGGTGACAGACTCTTGGGGTGGCTCAGATAACATTGCTCGGGTGTTAATCTCTATCAACTTCCACTTCTCTCATATGAGGTCCTACTCAAGATTAAAATTTTCAAGCTCAGCTTGGGCCTGGTCAAGAGCGAAGCCCAAATATACAACCTCATTTCTGAGCTTCGACAAATGGGCTTCGTATGGGGCACGTCTACTGGATGAGGTCATCGCTTCCTTTGTCTGAGTAAATTGGATTTGTTAAAAACCTATATTTATACTAATCATATGATCACTTTTCAACAACTACATTAGAAACGATCACAATTATTAACATAAAACCAAAGAAGTTGACATTTTATATAAAAATTTTACATAAAGAGACATTTAATTAGATCAAGAGGGATTTCCATTAATGAAAGTTTGGTTCGTTACACCTACCAATGGATAAAGTTAAAGCACTTGAAACCCTCTGGTTTGCTTCTGCCTCTTCCAGTGCCAGTTTGGAAATGAGACGAGGTATCCATGGATTTTGTTTTTGGATTACCATGGACTCCCTAAGGGAAGAATTCTATTTGGGTAGATGTTGATTGGTTGATGAAGTCTGCTCATTTCATTATGATCAGTGACACCACTAAGG
This sequence comes from Viscum album, assembly GCA_963277665.1. Classification (NCBI taxonomy): domain Eukaryota; kingdom Viridiplantae; phylum Streptophyta; class Magnoliopsida; order Santalales; family Viscaceae; genus Viscum; species Viscum album. Next base: position 389,125,448 of record OY728147.1, on the reverse strand, counting down.
TTGAAGGTCTGGGTAAGCTGTATGTGAAGGATATCATGAGGTTACATGGAAGTCCTTATGCTTTTGTTTCAGATAGGGATCCTAGTTTTACCTCAAGGTTCTAGAAGAATCTTCAAGAGGGAATGGAAACTCATATCAAATTGAGCACATCTTACCATCCACAAACAGACGGTCATACGGAGCATGTAATTCAGATCCTAGAAGACATGCTTCATGTCTGCATCTTGGATTTCGGTGGATCATGGGATATTCATCTGGGACTAGTTGAGTTTGTTTATAAAAATAGTTATTAGTCGTCAATCATAATGTATCCCTTGGAGGTGTTGTATGGTCACTTGTAATGATCACCTCTTTGTTGGGCAGAGGTGGGCGAAGTAGCTTTGGTTGGACCAAGTCTGGTTCAAGAGACGTCGGTAAAGATTTAGGACATATGATGACAACTGTTTATAGCCTAGAGTCGACAAAAATTGTATGCAGATTAGTGGCATCGTCCTTTGGAGTTTTCCGTAGGTGACTGGGTCTTCTCACTACTGGAAATTAATCCTTTACCAACGGTTTCAAACCATTGGTAAAGGATGCCAAACTGTTAGTATATAGTATACCAATAGTTTGGAAAACCATTGGCAAGTAAGGTGTGGCAGTAGCCCATTACCAACGGTTTTTGTATAACCATTGGGAAAGGTAGTGTAATTGGAGTATTGCCAACGGTTTTACAAACTGTTGGCAATACTGGCAGTGTAATCCTATTTTACCAACGGTTTAAATAACCGTTGGTATATAGGAGTATTTCCATGTTTTACCAATGGTTTACTAAAACCGTTGGTAAAAATATCTACAGCACTATACCAATGGTTTTAGTAAACCGTTGCTATAGTGTATTACCAGAATTTCACAGCCTAGCCACCTAAAATCTCCTCCACTGCACACTCAACTACACACCTGCATACACTCTTAACAACAACAAAAAAACCTGCTATAGCACACAAAAGCACATAAAAACAGGATACTATTATAACCATGGAATGTACCACAATTATAATCATGTATATGAACCCAATTACCCTATGCCATACAGAATTCATAATTTAATTATAAATTGAATACATGCAGAATGAATTATGTAATGAATTCTGAATTATGAATCAATAACACATGCAAAATTAATTATGTTTCATACAAAATTCTGAATTATATATAACACATATATAATATGACATACAAGGGGTTGGGGGTGTCCCGGGAGGTGGGGGTGTCCAGGGGTGAGCGGCTGTCCACGGGGGTGGGGGTGTCTAGGGGGTGGGTTATACAGAATTAAGAATACATACAAAATTGCATTTTTTATAACACATACATGATTGAATTTAGAAATTATAAGCTAATAACCCCAAAATAAAGTATCAAGAGAATCCGAATACATTTGGTCGGGTTTCCGTATACGAGTTGTTTTTACTTAAAATGATGTCCATTTTAAACAAAAGACATACACTTAGAGTGATACCAGCCACACCATGCCAAGTATTGAGGCGGGGTTGACTCGTACACATCATAGATGACTCGTGGATTGTTTTCATAAAGTATCAATAGAATCTGAATGTGCTTGTTTGGTTTTCCGTATGTCAGTTGTTGTTTTCACTTAAAATGTTTTCCATTTCAAATAAAGGTGAGACACTTTGAGTGGTTCCGGCCACACTGCACCTCGGATTGAGGTGGTATTGACTCTTACACGTCACATATGACCCATGGATCATCTTTCTAAAGTATCAACATAATCCAAATACATTTGGTGAGTTTTTCATATGCCAGTTGTTGTTTTCACTTAAAATCCTGTCCATTTCAAATAAAAGTGATACAATTTGAGTGGTGCTAGCTACAAAGACCCTTGGATTGAGACGGGGTTGACTCGTACATGTCACATATGACCCATGGATCATTTTCCAAAAGTTTCAACAGAATCCAAATTCATTTGGTCGGTTTTCCGTAAGTCAGTTGTTGTTTTCACTTAAAATGATGTCCATTTTAAACAAAAGAGAGACACTTTGAGTGGTGTCGGCCACACTGCGCCTCAGATTGAGGTGGGGTTGACTCGTACATGTCACATATGACCCAGATCGTTTTCATAAATTTTAAATAGAATCCGAATGCATTTGGTCAGTTTTCCGTATGTCAATTATTGTTTGCACTTAAAATGATGTTCATTTTAAACAAAAGAGAGACACTTTGAGTGGTACCGGCCACACTGCATTTCGGATTGAGGTGGGGTTGAATCTTATATTTCACATATAACCCATGGATCGTTTTCCTAAATTTTCAATAGAATCCGAATGTGTTTGGTCGGTTTTCCGTATGTGAGATGTTGTTTTCACTTAAAATGATGTCCATTTTAAACAAAAGAGAGACACTTTGAGTGGTTTCGGCCACACCGCACCTCATATTTAGGTGATTTTTATTTTTACACGTCACAAATGACCCATGGATCATTTTTCTAAAGTATCAACACAATCTGAATGCGTTTGACATGCATTTGACCGTTAAACGCATGTTTTGGCCATTTACGACACGCGGAGTGTGTTTTTGCCCACTGCGGTCACACGACACATCCGATTGATGTGTCGTCTGGCTGAACATTTCACAATTCAGTCACCCTTTGTTTTTGTCCGATTTCATGGAATTCCGAGGTCGTTCGGCTGGTATCGACCACCCCATGCACGCTTTTCAAGTGCGCCAAACACCTAAAAAACATTTATTCAGTCGTACCGCGTAAACCGCATCTCCGAATGATGTGTCATATTCTCTTACACCTCACGAATAATAATTAGGGTGTTTTTTCATGATTTCAAGTCATTCTGATGTCGTTCGGCATGCATTTGACCGTAAAACGCATGTTTTGGCCATTTACGACACGCGGAGTGCGTTTTCGACCAGCGCGGTCACACGACACCTCCGATTGATGTGTCGTCTAGATGAACATTTCACAATTCACCCAACCTTTGTTTTAGTCTGATTTCATGGCATTTTGAGGTTGTTCATCCAGTATCGACCACCCCACGCACGTTTTTCAAGCGCGCCAAACACCTAAAATACACATATTCAGTCGTGCCGCGTAAACCACGCGTCCGAATGATGTTTCGTCTCCTAGTACAACTCATGAATAATAATTAGGGTGTTTTAGTGTGATTTCAAGTCATTCCGATGTCGTTCAACATGCATTTGACTGTAAAATGCATGTTTTGGCCATTTACGACACGCAGGGTGCGTTTTCGGCCACCGCGGTCACACGACACCTCCTATTGACGTGTCGTCTGGCCAAACATTTCACAATTCACCCACCCTTTGTTGTCATCCTATTTCATGGAATTCCAAGGTCATTCGCCCAGTATCGACCACCCCACACACGTTTTTCAAGCGTGCCAAACACCTAAAAAACACATATTCAGTCGTGCTGTGAAAACCGCACGTCCGAATGATGTGTCGTCTCCTCATACACCTCTAGAATAATAATTAGGGTGTTTTCGTGTGATTTAAAGTCATTATGATGTCGTTCAGTATGCATTTTACCGTTAAACGCATGTTTTGGCCATTTACGACATGCAGAGTACGTTTTCGGCCATCGCAGTCACACAACACCTCCAATTGATGTTCCGTCTGGCCGACCATTTTACAATTCACCCACCCTTTGTTGTCGTCCGATTTCATGACATTCTGAGGTTGTTTGGCAGGTTTTGACCACCCCACACACACTTTTCAAGCGCGCCAAACACCAAAAAAACACATATTCAGTCATGTCACACAAACCACGTGTCCGAATGACGTGGTGTCTCCTTGTACACATCAAGAATAATAATTAGGGTGTTTTCGTGTGATTTCAAGTCATTTTGATGTCGTTCAGCATGCATTTGACCGTTAAACGCATGTTTTGGCCATTTACGACACGCAGAGTGCATTTTTGGCTAGCGTGGTCACACGACACCTCCGATTGATGTGCCTTATGGCCAACCATTTCAAAATTCACCCACCCTTTGTTGTTGTCCAATTTCATGGCATTCTGAGGTTGTTCGGCCGGTTTCGACCACCCCACGCACGCTTTTCAAGCGCATCAAACACCTAAAAAACACATATTCTGCCGTGCCGCACAAACCGCGTGTCCGAATGATGTAACGTCTCCTCATACACCTCAAGAATAATAATTAGAGTGTTTTGTGCGATTTAAAGTCATTTTGATATTGTTCGACATGCATTTGACTTTAAAACGTGTGTTTTGGCCATTTACGACATGCGAAGTGCGTTTTCGGCCAGCGCGGTCATACGACACCTCTGATTGATGTTCTGTCTATCCGAACATTTCAAAATTCACCCACCCATTGTTGTCGTCCAATTTCATGGAATTCTGAGGTCGTTCGGCCGGTTTCGACCACCCTACGCACGCTTTTCAAGCGCGGCAAACACCTAAAAAACACATATTCAGCTGTGCTATGCAAACCGCACGTCCGAATGATGTTCCATCTCCTCGTACACCTCAAGAATAATAATTAGGGTGTTTTTGTGTGATTTGAAGTCATTCTGATGTCGTTCGACATGCATTTTACTGTAAAACTCATGTTTTGGCCATTTACGACACGCGAAGTGCGTTTTCAGCCAGCACGGTCACAAAACACCTCTAATTGACGTGCTGTTTGGCCGACCATTTCAAAATTCACCCACCCTTTGTTGTCGTCTGATTTCATGGCATTCCGAGGTCGTTCAGATGGTTTTGACCACCCCACGCACGCTTTTTAAGCGCACCAAACACCTAAAAAACACATATTCAGTCGTGCTGCACAAACCGTACGTCCGAATGACATGTCATCTCCTCATAAACCTAAATAATAATAATTAGGGTTCTTTAGTGTGATTTAATGTCATTATGATGTTGTTCGACGTGCATTTGACCGTTAAACGCATGTTTTGGCCATTTACGACACTCGTAGTGCGTTTTCGGCCAGCGCGGTCACACAACACCTCTGATTGACGTTTCATCTGGATGACCATTTTAAAATTTACCCACCCTTTTTTTTGTCTGATTTCATGGTATTCTGAGGTCATTTGGCTGGTTTTGACCACCTCACGCATGCTTTTCAAGCGCGCCAAACACCAAAAAAACACATATTTAGCCATGTCGCGCAAACCATGCTTCTGAATAATGAGTCGTCTCCTCATACACCTCACTAATAATAATTAGGGTGTTTTTGTGTGATTTCAATTAATTTCGATGTCGTTAGGCATGCATTTGACTGTAAAACGCATGTTTTGGCCATTTACGACACACTGAGTGCATTTTCGGCCAGCGCGGTCACACGACACCTCCAATTGACATGCCATCTATCCGACCATTTCACAATTCACCCAACCTTTGTTTTCATCCGATTTCATGGCATTCTGAGGTCGTTCGTCCGGTTTCGACCACCCCACGCACGCTTTTCAAGCGCGCCAAACACCTAGAAAACACATATTCAGCTGTGCCGCGCAAACCGCTGGTCCGAATGACATGTCGTCTCCTCGTACACCTCACGAATAATAATTATATCGTTTTACTAAAGTATCTACACAATAAGAATGCGTTTGGTTGGTTTTCCATATGTCAGATGTTGTTTTCACTTAAAATGTTGTCCATTTCAAAGAAAAGTGAGACACTTTGAGTGGTGTCAGCCACACCGCACCTTAGATTGAGGTGGGGTTGACTCATACACATCAAAAATGAATCATGGATCATTGTCCTAAAGTTTAAATAGAATCTGAATGCGTTTGGTTAGTTTTAAGTATGCCAGTTGTTGTTTTCACTTAAAATTTTGTCCATTTCAAATAAAAGTGAGACACTTTGAGTGGTGCCGACAACACCACACCTTGGATTGAGGCGGGTTTGACTCATACACATCAAAAATGACCCATGGATCATTTTCTTAAAGTATCAACACAATCCGAATGCGTTTGGTCGGTTTTTCATATGCCAGTTGTTTTTACTTAAAAAAGTATCCGTTTTAAAAAAAGAAATACACTTTGAGTGGTACCGGCCACACCGTGCCTCGGATTGAGGTGGGGGGGGGGCTATCCGAGGGGGTTTTCTGGGGTCTAGGGAGGAGGGTGGGGGGGTTGTCCGGGGTCCAAGAAGGAGGGTGGGTAATGTATCTAAAACTCTATTTAGGTATCATACATCGAATTCTGACAGGACTGCGAACCGCCGCGGGGTGTCGTCCTGGAGCAGGGCCAAATCACGGCATTACTACGGCGTGACCGTGACGTGTTAGTCCGATCCAGTGACATCCGCGGGGCAGCATCTTCCAGCCAGGATTCTAAATAAATCCTATGTAGTTGTCCTTCTCATTATAGAAACTAATCTTATGTTATAAAAAACAGACTCTTGATTTAGGATTGTGGTATGATAAAGACATATATTTTATATTCTTTGTTTTTAAAAGTGGTGCTAGGTAGTTGAAACTACTAATTGAGAGTCAAATATGGAAGTAATTAGAAACAGATAACTAATGTGTAACCCAAAAAACAAAATATAGAAAAACCATTCTGATAAAAAAAACATAAAGAAACAGAAGATTTATTAGGGATAGGCTATGTATATTTATATGGATATCCAAGTCATGTACTGTGTACATTCCCATGTACATTCCCAGGACACTAGATTATCGTAGACACCATGTCAACCGTTATACACACCATGTGAACCCTTATATCATATCGTCATTATTACAACCATTAATAACAACTTATTAAACAACATCACTTGTCAAAGATAATAAAATTGAACATAAATCAATAATAATATTGGATATATCAAGTAAAATTAAGTCATACTATATTACATCTTAAATGACCACCCACAACCATGATTAATGACCACAAAGATTCCCTTTTGTCCAAATCAAAAGTGAAAAAAACACATAATTTCAGAACAAAAAAATCAAGGAATCACTTATATATTTGATGTGTAGAAGAAAAAAATTCCTTTATTGAAGATGGATTGATATGTGGAATAAGTTTGGTAGGAGGAATATTGGATTTAGGGCATACCGAGTAGAACTGCAATCTGTAATCGAGCGGAGGGGGAATGGATGCCCGACTGTATTTAGGGTAATTTTTTCCCAACGGTTTTTAAAAACTGTTTGGAATGTATGTCTTTACCAAAGGTTTAAATAAACTGTTGGTAAAAAAGTGATATCGAAGGCCTTTACCAACGGTTTTTCAAAACCGTTGGTAGAATCTTGTATAAAATCATTTATACCAATGGTTTTTATAAACCATTGGTATAAATAGACATTCCTAATGGTTTACACAAACTGTTGGGATGTAAGTGTTGGTAAAAGTTCCATTTACAGTAGTGTATTGAAAGTTTCTCCTCATTTGGGTCACCATCGGCTTGGAAAATAGGGAAAGTTGGATTCAAGATATGTTGGACCGTTTGAGATCACTGAACGGCTTAGACAGGTTTCTTATTGGTTAAAATTGTCGATTCAGTTGATATGCATTCATGATGTTTTCCACATATCTCATCTCAGGAAGTATCACCCTGATCCCTCTTACATTCTGAGTTGGGAAGAAATTGAGTTAGAGCCAGATGCTTCTGTTTTGAAGGAACTAGTTGAGATCGTTGACTCTCAGATGAAATACTTTCATGGGAAGTCGATTCCATTGTTCAGGGTTCTATGGCAACAAGGATCGGATTCTCATGAGACTTGGGAACATGAATCGTTGATGAGGGAGCATTGGCCTCATCTCTTTCTGGGGATTACATATTCCACATGACTTCCCAGGGATGTAAAGTCTTTATGGTGGGAGTTTGTAACATCTCGTTACCTTTATTAGGTAAGTTTTTACCTCTCTCCAAGATCCCTTTTGGTTCAAAGTATTTAGAAGTTTTTTTATGGATTTTCTACAGGATGCAGAATAGTTACATGTTGTGTAACTATGTTACATGCCATGTAATGAGTGATGGATGTAAGTTGTGAAAGGAAAGATCACACTATGAACTGGTACATGTCATGAATGTTGATTACATGTCGTGTATAGTTTAAATGATGGATTTTTAATCCGAGGTGATTGGTTTTTCAACATATGTTTGACTCGGTGATTACACATCGTGTAACTGGGTTACACACCATGTAACATCCCACGTCTAATTTTAAAATATGTATTTGATAGTTTTTCTTGATCCTTTCTTTCCAGACTCCTTCACTCTCAAATAGAGACTCTTCCTAGGTTATTTTTAGAGACTTCCTTCCTTCCAAATCGATCTGTTCAACATCTGATCTCCATTGTGATTTGCGGTGCGTCTCTCCAGGTAAGTTTTCTTTTAGTTTCTTCATTTCCTTTGATCACAATATCACTATTGGGTGATGTATTTGGATCTGTTGGTCTAAGGTTGGTAATTCTTCTTGGTTTATTCTAGATCTGTTGTGTGATCTTGTTCTAGAGGCCTTTTCTTCCATTGGTCATGGTGCGGTGGGCATTTTTCCTTGTGGTATGTAGGTTTCCTCTCTTTCCTGACCCCTTGTATTCTAAATTGAATTATTCTTGATGTGGATCTAATTCTAGGGCCTTCCTTGATATTTTTGGGTTTTTATTGTTGGTGGATTCCATTACGGGTGTGTACGAAGTGAGTTTTGAGTTAGGTGGTTCCATATCTAGCCTATGTTGATAAGCTTTAATGTTTTTTCTTTATAAATTGATTTATAAATGGAATTGGCATGATCTTTTTGTGTGTATTGAAAAGATTTTTCTAAGAGAAATGGTTTTCCTTGGTTATTGATAAATGGAGAGAAAATGGGTATTTTCAAAATATTGAAATGGAATTTGTGAAATGTTTTTGAAATGGTTTTCAAAGCATCAGAATGAATTGTAAAAAAAGAGCACATGGGTTACCTTGGGTACTTAGGTGAAAGTTTTAGCTTGGGTACATCATCCATTATTTTGTGATTGTCAAAGAGGTTTGTCTTGGGGGTTTCCTTTGTTTCATAGGACCATTGTTCTAGGGGACTAATATTGACATTTTGGGGGGTTTACTCATGGGGTATTACTCTACTTCCTAGGCATGTGTTCTAGGATCATATTTGTGCACTTGATTGATTGTGGTATGAGTAGTCTACATCCTAGACCTATAGTATTCCTTGGTGTTGTGATACCTGTGCTTCTGTTTTGTATTTCTTGGCTTTCTAAGTTAGCCTTGATATGCATGTTTATGCTTGTGGAAAATAATATAGAAAATATGCTTTGAAATTGATATACCTGGTTTTTTTAGAATTGTGAAAAAAAGGGAAATGTTTACCATGTTTTCTATATAACTGCTTTACTATTTATCATGCCATGTTTTTACTTAAAATGAGCATACAAGAATTGTTATATAGAGAATGTTTATGGAACACCTGAGTGGGATCCTACTATGCCTATTAGCTCACACCCTGTTCACCTCTTTAGTGGTGTGTATACCATTTTTTGTCTTCCAGTGCATGGAAAGGTAAGGTGTTTCAGTGAGGTAGTAGGGTTTGGGTCATATGGTTGGGTAACTGGTGTTGAGATGGTGGGAGTTCATCCATACCATTATTTAGAGTATTACATTTATGTCATATATATTCAGTAGTCTTCCATTATTTATTTATTTATTTATATATGTATGTCATGTGGTTGTTCATGTTGGGTGAAATTGTTCCCTCTGTTGTGTTTTTCGATACCCAGGTGCTTGTTGCCAGCCCGTGGGGATCAGGAATGCCCTTTGGGTATGTGACAGAACAGGTTGGGTGTTGGGTTTAAGGGAAATCCAGGTTGGTTTATCACACCCATATGTCCCTTCTTACATTATGTCCCTCTTCAAGCTCTTGTAGTTCTTCATCCATCTACTTCATTCAGTATTTACTAATTTTTGGTGGGGTCGTGCTAATAGAAAAAATCATCTTCATTGGCTCTCTTGGAAAAATATGTGTGCTCCTAAGGTTTGTGGTGGTATGGGATTTTGAGATTTTATTATTTTTAACAATCCCCTTCTATCCAAGCAAGGATGGAACCTCTTATAGAATCCAAATAGATTGTGTTCTAGAGTTATCAAGGCTAAGTAGTTCCCTCTTGTTGGTTTCTTGTCTTCTAGCCTAGGTATTAGGCTGAGTTATTTTTTGGAGAAGTGTTTGGGGGTAAAAGTCTATCTTGAACCACTGAATTTATTATATAATCTCTTGCGACGACTCAATTAATATTTGTAATGATCATTGGTTTCCTGGGTTGAATGGTCTGACTCCCACATCTTTTCCTGCGCCCAAAAATGAGCATGTTGTTGTGAGAGAACTCCTGGTTGATGACCTCTCTGGCTGGGACCTTCAGAAGATCGATCTCTGGTTTTCTAAGCCTGAAAATAAGGATATCATGGCAGTTCCCATGGTTAAATATGTATTCCTATACAATATGTTTTGGTCTCATGATCTCTCTGGCTGTTACACCATCCGCTCGAGTTACAGGTTGAGTGTTGCATGCGATGAAGGCTCTTGGATACCTTTTTGGAAACATATATAGAATCTGAATGCATCACCAAATCCCAAGCTTTTCATTTGGAAATTTTGTAGGGGAATCCTTCTTACTCGTGTCTACCTATCCGATAGGCACCTATCTGATAATGGCCTCTACTCGCTTTTTGGGGTTATAGTGGAAATAGATTTCCATGCCCTTTTCTTCTACCCCTGGGTCATTGGGCTTTGGTCGACTTGTGAGTCTCATGATCTCACCCTCTAAAGAAATATTGGGGACATTAGAATTATCATGGGGGAGTGGTTTAGATCTTTTCCTACTAAAAATATTGTGGGGTTGTGCATCCATGTTTGGATTATATGGTTTCGTCGTAATGCCTTTATTTTTTAAAACATTGTTAAATAATACATAGTGTGTCTTGCTAGGATGCACAACTAGGGCTCTTAGTGGATAGATATTGAGGGGGGTTTTCCTCTTGCACTTTCTCAATTCCCTCAGGCTAGATGGATTCCTCCCCCACCCAGTATTTTTAAACTTAATACTAATGCAGCGATTCCTGGAAATGGTTTGATTGGACTTGGGGAAGTTCTTCAAGATCATGTTGGCTCTATTATTGTGGCCTATCATTCCTCAAACATTGCATGTTGGTCTCCTCTGGTGGATGAGTCCATGGCTATTTGGAAGGGTATGCAGTTTGTCTCGTCTCTAGGCTGGAAGGATATTGTGGTCAAATTAGACTGTCAAGTTATTATCAATTCTTTGAAGGTGGAAGGAGGCGACCACTAAAATTTTGCATCTATCACCGACACCATCAGATCCTCAGTTCCCTTCTTTTCTTATTTCTTTTTTTTTCTTTGTTAGGGAGATATGGTAACTGTGTAGCTCATTTTATGGCTGGTTTCAAGAATGGTTGAGGGTCTTGATGTTGTCTTTCATCCTTTTCCTCAGAGTTATGTACTTTGTCTTTGGATGATATATAAGTTGAGATTTTTCTTAAAAAAATGTATATATGTATACATGTGTATCTATATGTATGTATGTGTATATACATGTATGAATTCATATGAGTGTGTGTGTGAGAGGGGGGTATGTGTGTGTATGTGTATATGTATGTATGTGCATGTATGTGGTTGTGTATATTAATATGTGTGTGTGTGTGTGTCTGTGTATGTGTATGTGTATGTGTATGTGTATGTGTATGTGTATGTGTAAGTGGATGTGGATGTGTGTGTGTGTGTGCAAGTGTTTGTATGTTTGTGTATGTATGTGTGTGTGTGTGTGTGTGGCCTGATACACACAGGTATGTGTTGGTTCACATATATATCACACTCACAAAAATATATTTATACATTTATATAAATAATAATATTTTTAATTATAATTAAAATCTTGAAATATAGTTATTAATTAATTATATTTATTATATACAATAAATGCAATATACATATCTATATAATTAATTCTTAATAGTATATATATATATATATATTAGTAATTATAAATCCATTAAAATATAAATTTTAAAAAAATTAATTTAAATTTTATAGTTTTATAATTAATAATATATCTTGAAAACATTTATCCCTAATATAACTATTTTTACATTTATTAATACATTTATTAATAAAAAATTATTATTATATCATAATATTAATAAATTTACCATAACATTAATAAATTTATAATAATAATAATACATTCATTTTTAATATTTTTTTAATTTATTTATTTTTTATATTTTTTGTTTTTTATTATGGTTGGAGGCTTACCTCAGTAGTAAAATCTCCTCGTAATCTTGCATCAACCTGAGTCCAAATTTGGGCAGAGATGATTTTTTATGGTACTTTTGTAGTATTGTAACACCGTAGTAATACAGGTACTACAATAGATATTGTAGAGCGGGTACTGTGATTTATAATATTTTGAGGATGTTACAAAATGGTATGAGTTGTTTAAGAAAGGACCCTATTAAGAACAGTTGAGAAATAGAGAATAGAGCTGGAGTGGATCGGGACAGGCATCAAAGCACTCTATTGATAATTGTTTATTTAATTTCTAGTTTTTTCTACTACTTACTTGGGGTTTTCTTTCCACTTTGGGGAGCTGATACATTGTATGTATGCAATATTTACATTTTCACATTTTACTCTGATTATTTATATTGTTGTTATTGATTATTGATCCTATGACTCAATACAGAGGGTGTATTCTCCCCAAAGTTCCACTTGAGACCCTTGCTACTATTTGAAAACCTCTTACCTACGGGGAGGTGTGCATGAGGTCAAGTAGCATTCCGACTCGGACCTGGTGATTCAAGCCGAGATGTTATAATACTATTCATTAAAAATTATCTTTTGAATCATGTAATTAGGTATTTGAGTTACAATGCCTCTAGGACACACATTTTATAAATAGAATGGTTGTGAAAGTAGTAAAATTACGACACGATGCAATGGAGGACGGTGCAGAGTTGTCAAAAGGTGGTCACACAATGTGTAGTGGTCAGCGATGGAAGACATTGGTGGGTTGATGTCTTGGGAGTTGAGGGTTCTCTCAAGTGATTCAAATCTCCCCAACCCACTCAGATTCCCAATGTGGGATGAAACGTGTCTTGGTTGGATGCAACACCAAGTGGATGTCATGAGTATTATGAAGAGCTCTAAGAGGATCTCTAGGGCACAGGTAAGGTGCACCACAAGGCACTCCATGAGAAACCTTCATTATAGTTTCAGGGCTTGGGTCATCACTAGGGGATCCACAGGGAGCTCTATAGGAATTTTTAGGTTAGAAAACAGGGCACCATAGTGTTACCATGGGCATGGCTGCACCCCTTTGGGAGTTCCCCATGGAGCTCCTTAGCACAGGCCATCCAAACCCACAACGCAATGTGGTGTGGTACTGAGCATGATACTTCCAGAGCATGCCAATTTTATTTTTAAGTATTAATAAGAATGGGGATATGATCCTACTTCTATTTTTCATTCATTTTTGAAATATAACTATAGGATTCCTGAGTGAGGATAGGGATATGAGCCTGCTTCTCAACAGGTGCCACTAGGAAATGTTGATGGGTTTCATACATGTGGACATAAATATAATATTGACCATTTATTATCACCAATATATGTTGTCAATCCTCTTTAATGTTATAAAGGATGTAATCTTATCCTTGATTTATTATCGAGATATTCCAATGAACTCCTATAGTGGAAACAGGGATATGATCCCACCCTTGAGTAATTTTTTGGCTTTGCCGATGAACTCTTATAGGAATAGGGATATAATCCTACCTTTAGTCTTCATTCTTTATTAAGATATATAAATGATCATCTCGAATGGTAGTGGGGATATGTGGCTGCTTCTATGTAACCACTAGAATATTCTGATGAGTTCCCTTGGTTTTAGTAAGAATAAGAATATGGACATGCCCCTGGTAGCTACTGAAATATGGCAACGAGTGTCTTTTATTACTTCCAAGAAATTCTGGAAGGCCTAGAATGTGGGATTTGGTATATGAACCTTCTCTTAATTCACTAGTAATGGGATTTATTAGTGAGAACATGAGTATGATTTGGTTCCCTGATTTCAGTCATCTGTTGCCCTCAGTGAGACCTCCTTATAGGTGCCTTGGTTTGAGTGACCTACGCGGGGTTGGGGTTGTGTGTTGTTGGTATGGTAAAAAACTATCATTATCCCTCCTAAATGAATCTTGTATAGTTATAGGGACATAGTTTATGTCCTCCTTTATCTGCCTAAGATAAGGGAGGTAGGTATTTTTGTGCTCTGGGGATAGGATCCCAAAGCTGTTTGATATGGAAATGATTGCCATTGACTTCACCACGATCCTTTATTAGTGGGGTGGTCTATGGGACTTTATTACCTAAAGTCTCTCCTATGCTACCTCTAAAGTTGGAATAACACCATTGAGGTGGTACTATTTCACTAGAGAATTCACCACTTGGTGCTGAAGACATTATGTTAGCAACAACATCCTCTTAGCTTGAGAATTCATAAATATTATTGGTAGAGGCATACATTAGTCACCTCATCTAATGATGAGAATTAGCTTGAGGAGCTCCACAGTGGATACCGGTGTGTCTCGACTACTTGACATGAGATTATACAATGGATAATTCCATGTTTGGATTGAAGTGACCTTTTAGAGATTCCTGAATGTCATGAAGGAGATCAAAAACCAAAAATAAGAAACCCATTAATGAAATATCATATGTAAAATCATAGTCAATCAATCACTTTCATGGGTAAAGGATTAACATAGGGTCACTATTTTGTTTCTGATGTGCTTTTGATGGCGAAGTAGAATTTTTGACACCTGATGTGACTCAACTACTTTTGGTTAAAGGATTGTATCTTGGATTCACCATTTTATTTCTGATGCACCATCGTGCCTATGATTTTGGAGTCAGTGAAAACCTTATTTCCAAAGCTACGTGGTTGATACTTTACCAATGACACACTAGGCTATACATTAGTCCAAAGGGTAGGATTTTGGGCTCATCTAACCATTTTAGGAGGAAATATTGCATACTCTAGGACTCTCTTAAATATTTAAGTCATTTTTATGAATACTTATCAAATCATAGTGAGAGACTGACTACCACCAAGGAAGCATTGAATCAAATCCATGCATCGATTTTAACCTCTATATATTCTAAAGGTTCTCCATATTTATATTATTAGTTGATTATGCTATGGTTTAAAGATTCATAGGTGGGTGCTCTAGAATTTATCACCATCTAGGGTGGTAGTGGGGTAGTGAAGCTGGGATCAGGTCCATAAGATGGGATTTATATATATCCCTATGAAGGTAATCAAAATCTATGTAGTTATGTGACACTTAATGGGACAAGTCATACCTTTTATGGTTGTGTGACAAGGACCAATGTGGTTCCTTTTAAGGTAATGTATCCATGAACATGTGATGTTTCTTTTAGGGTCACGCTCCCAGGACCAAGTGAAGTGCCTTTAAATGTTTGGAATCTAATACCACTTCTAAATAGCTTAAATTAACGTGGAGTGGAATATAAGATAAAAGGTTCCTAGTGATGGATGATGTGGGACTTACACATGATCAACCCATTCCAACACATCCCATATTTTATTAACTAGATAAGAGAAGGTATGATTGGATTCATGTGGATATAGCCCCAATGAAGATGGATAATATATCTCATGGGGAATATGACTCAATGAGGATGAGTTGTATGATTCATAGGGAGTATAGACCAGTGAATATTTGGTTTTCATAGGGAATATGGACCAATGTAAATGAGGTTTGGATGTTGGGTTTGAACCTCGAAGAGGCATCCTACATATCCTGGTTAATAAGAAGAAAATCCCATGTAGTTCATGCTATATGGTTTAAGATCATGTGATATGATTGTACTATGTAGTATAACATCATGCAAAAAGGATGTGTGTGTCATGGAAAGGGATGCAACATAATATTGGGTGGATATTACACATTGGTGCTTCCCTTTATACATCATTAATTCATTAATGAGTCATAGGGATGGGATTATTAATAGGTGCATGATCAGGGACTACACCTAGGAGGAAGATCTTTTGTTTGTCTGCCTTTTGTTCGCTAACTACTAGATGAGAAGAGATGACTAGAATCATGGGGAATTTTACCTGAAGAGTGAGAATTTAGGGCATACATGTAACAGAAGTTTCCCCAAGAATGAATATCTCATTGAGTAGAACAGAGAGGAAGACTCAACACTTTAGTATCCAATATGAGAATTATTATTTGGGTGAGGTTTAATTGGTTTCCTAATGGTAAAGACCCTCTTTATTAAGGGAATAAATGATTGTAAGCCCTTTGAGGGCTCTATCAATTATGGAGTACAAGAAAGGAAGGTTTGTTATAAAAGGAATACATGATCAACAAGAGGCACTCTGGAGTGCATGGATCCTTGATCATGTGGATGAGGAGGCCATGGAGGAGGCTTGGGTAGTTGGGCGACCAAGTAAGATACATGAGCAAAGGTTTCACCTAGGTATGATACATGGGTGAAAATATTCTATATCATGGGACTAGGGTGAATATAATTCCCTAGTATGGGAGTTGGGAAAAGGTTCTCCCTAGTGGAGTCCTAGGAAAAGGTTCTCCTTAGTATGAAGGACTTTGGTGACTTGAATTCATTACTCCCTAATGAGGAATCTCTAAGAGGGTCAAGCACATCATGCACTAGTGAGGTGGAGTCCTTGGAACTATCCTAGGAAGATTCCACTCTAGTGTGTTGTACAGGATGGGTTCGTTTTCCCTAGTCCATAGGGATCATAGGGGAAGTGATATTTTGTGAAGTTTTTAATTGTTACCATATTCAAATAAACCAATTACTCATAATCTATAATTATTTTCCTTAATTTTTAACTTCATAATGTCACCTAAATGGAGAAGGGAATACCTTGGCACACGTAGCTCATGCGACATTTTTTCTTCCTCCATCTGCTCATGTGTAACTATATAAGGGGCCATGGGTCTTATTTATAAGTAAGTATGGGGATAAGGGTGCATGAGTGTTGATCATGGAAGGCAGTTCATGAAAGTAACCAGGCATGAAAACCGGGTGTGCAAGTACCTTCATGCTAAGAGATTAGGACACGCACATAGGGGATCGTGTGGAGAGACTTATGTGAAAAATGAACAAGGCACATGGAAGGACCAAGGTTTATGCTAGAGGAACCATATGCATGGACATAGGTGCACTATACTTCTATTATTGAATTATCTCCACCCAATACCCATTTATAAAGGGAGCATCAACACATATAATAATCTTCCACACATAAGTTTTCATTAATGATAATTGTTTCATAAGATGAAGAACATGAGAGAAATTATGTTCTCATGAAATAAATGCATGAATGGTTGAATTATATTTAATCATGTGTTGTAACATGTGAGTAAATACATTTGTACTCAAGGAGAATCCTAGAGGGATATAAAAGGATGTTGGGGCATTGTGATGACATGATTCTTACTCACTAGGGGTGCTTAATGGGCTTGTGGACCACAAACTTAGTGGGATAGCCTATTTTTTTGGGTGTAAAAGACTTAAACAAAGACTAAATAATATTTATCTTTTTCTAATAGGGAAATATATATTGGTAAAGGTGAATTTTCTATTGGTAAAGAGTTTTAACAATATATATGTCCCTTCCACTAAAATGTTGGTAAAAACTCCATCACTAAATGCCATTGTGACAAATAAAATGGTTCTGTTACAATTATAATAATACTAATAGATAACATATATGTTGGTCAAAGTTTTTAGAAACATATTCATATGAATTTTTTTTCATTGGTAATAATATTTCCAATGTATAATATCTATTTCTAAATTACATATAAATAAACACTAGAAATTTTTATTTCTAGTAAAATTCCATATTATATTTAGAAATTTATCATATATAATATACCTATTTTAATTATCAAACCGAAGATGTTTTTTCACACAAGTTCAATCTTAGGAAAAGATTAATTGTATTAATAATGGGATTTAATACAAAATGAATCAATGAGTTGATGCATAAAAAGATCATAAAAAACACTAAAAGGTAGTATATATCTATGCTATCATTGCTGCCACTAAAACAAACAAAAAACCAATCCACAAAAAACCTTTTACTAGGATCAAACTACACACAAAAAACTAGCATGGAGGGAGTTGTTGTGGAAAATACTAGCGCATTCCTATGGTTGACCGCGTACTGGCCTGGATGTCACTACAATCTTCTTAGCAGCTTCCTGCATCCGTTGCATGCCCATAACGCTATTGCTATCTGCGAGACAATCTGAAAAATAATAAACAGAGAGGGGATCCAGGTTGAGCCTGCACCATGTGTTGTTTTTTGGTCCATCTGACATCAGCTAAGAAAGTGTCAGGAAGTGTGTCACCATCACATAATGGTGCAGGAATCCATCTCTGATGTACCATGAGCATTCCTACAACCGACCACACACTAGTAGCTATGGATGCCTCCACCAGTGATCCTGCCATGTTCATGCATCCATCACACCCAATGTTGTATCCCTTTATTATGACCTAGCCACCAACCTACTCATTCCAACACTAATAATCCATGACCCCCCTGTAGACCAACAACACGTGTCACCACTTGAGTGCCAACACAACTCCATGAACCACCATAAAAAAGTCCACTTCTTATCATTAACACAAGAATCAAAATTTAGAAAACTTACTGTATAATAAAATCCATGCTCAACTATACCATCCAGATGTGTATAGACCTTAGAAAAACCATACCATCTCTAAATTAATGCTCTATCTTGTACAAGTACAGAGGGACAACAAACAAGACAAAGCAAATGAGTGATCCCAATAATAAAGAAATCATGTATACTGATGCATGGAAGATGTGTAAAAAGAAAATAATGATTCCCAATAATAAAGAAACCATGTATACTCATTGCCTTGGTCATTCCTGTTATTTCTCTTGACTTAAAACAATGTGATATTCTATTTTGGAAAGTAGGTTAAACTGCAGTACATTGAATAAGGGGAAGGGGAAAAAGTAGTCCAATAAAGAACTAATGAATGGTTGTCTACTGGTTAGTAGCCATTATATGTGAATAATTTGTTACCGCATCATATGTGAACTTTGTGCCCCTTCCATTCTCTCATGATTTGACTTTTGAATCCAAATCATCATCAATGGTTTTTCCAAAGCTAACAAACACTGAAATTATTAGGCTATGTTTGGCATAAGAAATCTTTTTTAATAGAAATGGAAAAGATAAAAAATAAATTATTTCCAATAGTTTATTTGGTATGCATGGAAAATTCATGATGAAATGTGTTAAAAAGAAGAATATTCGTGTAAATAATGCATAAAATCAGTAAGAATGAAAAAAATAAAATGATGAAAACATCACAGTTTTGAAGGCTCAGTATATTCTAGTTCCATTTCTATAAAATTTCAACATTTACAACAAAAAATTTGTAGTTGAAAATGGTTTCATTTGAGTAACTTGTTGAAAACTACTCAACACATCACTTATGAGGGAATACTATTGTGAAACAACATTTAACTGGGATTTTAGTAACCATAGAGTGAGATTTCTCAGCTTATTTGAGAGATATATGAGTTCCTCTTCCAGAATTATATCGATTTTCATCCTAATATAAAATAAAAAAGTGACAATAGTAAGGGTGAAAAGGCATAAAAAGGTGAGAAAAAGAAAACACAGAAGTCAAACCACCTTTTTATACTCTTCAAACCATGATTCTTATTCATAGGCAGCCATCCAATTAGCCTTTTCAAGCATTTCCTTTCAATCAAAAGCCTTCTCCTTGGATTTGGAAATTTGAAGCTCAATTTGTTTGGGGATATGCACAGGTTCAAGTGTTTCTAAATGATAGACAATGATTAGTAAGAACCGAGTCACTAAATTTTTTATAAAAATAATCACTTATGATAAGTGATTTAGTTCAAGTGTTCTTATATTGTTTGTTGAAAATAACACTTATTTAAGTGGTTTTATTCATTAATTTAAGTATAAGTGTTTTTTCAGAAATAGAACAAACACCACTTGTGTTTTTTTAAAACTGCTCATCACAAGTGATAACGGGAACCATTTTACTTTCAATAAAAACATATCAATGTTTAAATACATAGTAGTTTTCAATTTTTTCATAATGGGAATCATGTTACTTTCAATATCAAATAACTACCCCTTCTGAGTAGTTTTCAAAAATTACAGCACATATTGAAACCAATTATTTGTTTAAAATAGTTTAAAGTTCAATATGATCATCAAGAAAACATTACCAAGGATTTGAAAAAATGTAAGATGTTAAATAGTGACATTGAATCATTGTCATTTAGTAGTTATTTAACAAGTATGAAGTGGGATATCAAACTACACTTTAAAATCTCATGACTGTGAATAACTTCTATTTGAACAAAGTGTTGGGTGAAATCTTGTCTTAAAATGTATTCATGTAAAAATATAGTTGTTAACATGCTTCATTTAATAGTGATACATGCCTTGAGTTATTAGATAAATGTATCTTTGGATGTAAAATACATAATAGGAGGTGTTAATACATATTTTCATGCTTATTATGGGGTAAAAATCTCTCAAGGAAACATTGATGAATTTTTGGATTGATTGTGTTTGTTGACAAAGTGGGTTTCCATGGTCAGTTGGGGAGTTCCAAAGATATTTTAGAAAAACAATGTTTAAAAAGAACCATGAAAAGGGAATGGAAACTCTAGAGGCAGTAAAAAAATCATATACAAGGTGGCACTATTTCTCATGGTTTTCCGAATTTTTGGGTCCAAAAATTAGAGAATGGAGAAAAGTGTTTTTGGCTAAGGAAGTTGCGCACAAGTGTTTATGAGGTTTGTAAAGTTGTGCGCCAACTATTTTTCAAGATCAGTACATCAAAATATGGAAAAGTAAAGAAGTTCATGTAAGCTATGGTTTTGCGCGAAAGGTGAGTTTACATGAATGAGACGTGCACAAATAAGACTTGCACGCTCAAGGAAAGTTGTGCGAGCTACATGTAGAGTAAAAAAATGCCTATAAATAGGAAGATACCCCCTAATTTTAAATAATCTCAACACTTAGAGAGAATTCGAGCTCTGGATCATGCAAGTAGTGAGTGTCGTACAAGTAGTGAGTTGCCACACAAGTAGGGAGTTGCGCGCAAGATGGCAGTAGAGCACAAGCAGTGAGTTTCTTGTAAGAAGTGAGTTGTGCATAAGAGTTGCGCACAAGTAGAAAGTGGCATGCAAGTTGTTTTCTATGACAAAAGAAAAGGTTGTGAGAAAGGTATAGAGTTGTAAGAAAGTCATCCTGAGGTTGCGTGAAAAGTTTGAAGTTGTCCAGTACATCTGTGGTAAAGTGGTATTCGTCAGTGGATGGAAGTGGGACATCAACAGAGCATCTACATACAGTGGATGATGCATTAATTAGAGATAATGAAGGGACCTACGAGTCCATAATTTGTGTGTGGATCCCTTCCAAGAGCAGTGAGCAAAGGAAGATGAAGATGGTGATCCTTTCCATCAGAATTGAGCCAGATAAAGAGATATAGAGAGTAACCCTTGGGAATGTAGTGAGAAGACCCTAAATCTTGTAAAGGTAGTGGTCCTAGGCATAGAAGTGATCTCTCCTGAACATCATTATTAGTAGTGAGCCTTAGTGAATTTTTTACAATCGGTATATTGTCATTGTGTGCTTCTTGGATGTAACCTAGTGAAGGTTAACCAAGTTAAAATATTTGTTTCCTTGTGCTTGATTTATTGCTTTACTTTTAGTGCATTATCATCAGATAAAATTGTAAAGTAAATGATCAACATTAACATTAAAGAGAATAATAAGTGACCCCTGTAATAAAGATTTCAAGATCCAGTGGGGTGGGAAGAAGTTTTAAAATAATATTCATACCCTGATTCACCCCCCTCTCA
This sequence comes from Viscum album, assembly GCA_963277665.1. Taxonomy (NCBI): domain Eukaryota; kingdom Viridiplantae; phylum Streptophyta; class Magnoliopsida; order Santalales; family Viscaceae; genus Viscum; species Viscum album. The sequence continues at coordinate 389,103,485 of OY728147.1, read as the reverse complement.
GGGTATCTAGGCCCTTTTGGACCTAACACATATGCCATTGGATTCATTTTTATAAAGTATTGAGTATGTCCTCTTAACTTTAGTTTGGACTATTAAAGTGGGATTAATTAGTTTTACTTACGATAATCCATTGTATGTATTCTATAGAAGACACATTAACTTGATAAAATTAAGTTAGAGGTATGTCTCTATGTAGGTGGTTACTTGTAATTGAAAGTAACATGATTCCCGTTATACAAAACTTGATAACTGCTGTGTATTTAAACTTTGATATGTGTTTCTTAAAATAAAGTGACTAGAAATAAAACACGTATTGAAAAAGAATGGTAAGGGAGGACCTAAAAAATAATTACATTCATTCAATCGATAACATGTAACTACAAACTCAATGTCGAAGAAGAACTATAAAAAGAATGACCAATGCAAACAATTATTTATTAAAAGTAGGTAACTGTAAATAAAACATGGATTGAAAAGGAATGGTAAGGGAGGACCTAAAAAATAATTACATTCATTTAGTCAATAGCATGTATATCCTCTTGACACATGGCCTTCAGAAGATTTGGTAATTTCATATCGAGGAAACACAAATAAAAATGACAAGTAATGAACAAAATGGATGAAAATTTATTTCCAAAAACAAGTTTAATTATATTTCATGGGGAATTATAAATTACCTACTAGTGAACAAATTAGAGAGATCAAATAAAATCCTCTGCCTAGAAATTCAAACAATATACCAATGCTCGATTTTATAGTAAAAATAATGATCATATAGCTTGTTAAAAATACATACTTAATAGGAACTTCTAACTACAAAATAGAATAGAAACCAGAGATAACTTATTACAAAAATACATACTTAATAGGAACTTCTAACTAAAAAACAGAATAGAAACCAATGCAACAACAGATCCATTTATCACACAAGAAGTTTATTCATTGATCTTAACTCCAATTATCAACAAAAAAGCAACATTAGATTTGAAACATTCCAAATAAGTGAGGAGTGGAAAACCATCAAACTAGGGGGTGACAGTGGGTTCCATAGTGTGAGGGAAGAGATGATAGTGGGCGATGGGTAGGGGTTCTGATGACGGCTAGGGTTGATCTAGGGCACTGGGGACAGAGGGGTTGCACAAAGACATTGTCCTAAAACACTGTGGATGATAGTAGTCGAGATATGGGATGACAGCTTGGAACACCTGGGATGGAAAGGTCCAGTGAGGGGTTTCATGAGAGGATGTCGTCCAGGAGTGAAAGGTTAGTGAGGAGAAAGTAATAAACAAATTGGGAGTTAAAGTTACATGAAAGAAGACTTCCTAGATTCAATACTCTATCCTTTTCTACAGAAAAACATGCATGGTGATCTAAACCCAACTGAAAAATATAGACAAAAAGACTACATAGGATGGGGAGTAAAATGGTGCCAACAAGCAGAGAGTGACGATTTTAAGAAATAAATACCCCAACATACTTAAGTATTAAAGAATTTGTAACATTCCCTTGGCCTCTAATGTCCAATCTGTAATTACCCATTTGAGAATGTCATAAAATGAAAAATATATGACACTCATACCTTTCTATCCTCTATGAAACAATATTTGTAGGATCCACCACTTATTTTAATCTCATCCCTCCATAAGTGAACACCTTTTATGCTATCAAACACTATAAATATAAAATTTTTAGTGTATATATTTGTGATTGTAGAAATTATAAAGGAGTTTTATTCAATTAAAAATTGAAAATTCAACATTTACATGAAGCTAACACTTCACCGCTTCTATGTCAGGTGCTTTATCATATATAGGACCCCATTCCTTTCAATATAATCTCAAGCGATCCTCAGTCAGCTTGGTTATTTCTTTGAAATCAGGCTATACATTTTCATTTCAAGAAATAGTATGAGAATGAGATGATTGGAATAAAGTGGTCAATGTGATCACTAAAATAGTAATTAATCCTCAATATATATTCTTAAACATGCAGGCCTCGAATTCTTTGTATGGTCCATCACTAACTACTGAAATCAAATGGTGCATTCACAATTCAAGCAATAGTGTGGGAATGGGATAAGGGGTATAAAAAGGTTAGCGGGATCACTCAAATAGGACCAGCAACAAACCAACTCAGAATATTCAGATAGCTTTGAAAACTAATTTAATATATTGAACATCAAACCATAAGAACTACCAACATCTTGAGTGCAAACTCAGACCTACTTGAAAGAGTTGTAAGGAAAAAATGAATAAAGGATCACTAGAGAACAACTGCCAAATCCACAACACCAAACCCTTCAGTGCACCAAGAACCTTTGTTTCCAGGTATAGGCCCATTGTCGAGCATCACCAAGACCCTAAGAAATGTCATCAGGCCACCACAATAGGAACTGAGACACGGTATGAGATAAGAAACTGAAGGTCATACAAACACTAGGAACCACCGCCTCTAAATCCCTTCTGAGAATCGCTTTTACAACCACTATCGAACCAAAAATATGAGAAAAGTTGTCAATATAGATACAAAAAATACATCTAAAGTAATTAAATGCTGCTCTGGGGTGAAATATTACCAACAAGGTAAAGAGGCATCTCCGGTGAATGGATCTGGGATGACCTAGAAATGGAAATGCCGCTCTGGGATGGGATCCGTACAGACATGAGCACCAAGGAAGAACCAAAATAGGGGGCTTAAGGCCATATATAAGGAGGTAAAAATGAGAGGGAAGGAAAATTGAGAAGAAAAATCAGAGACAAATGGGATCCCCATCATAGATGAAGAAGAAACAACATGAAAGAAAGCACCAAAAGAAGAATGGGGCTGAAGCCCTGACCTCTCAACAAGAGAAATAATTTAATAAACATAATAAATAAAAACATGTTAATTGATAAAAAAAATTAACAAACATAATTGAAATGTTTATGAAATTAAAAGCATTATAAAATATAATAATTATTAATACTTAGAGAAAAGTAATAATTAAAATCAATTAATGAGATATTTTTAATAAAACCTCTAAAATTAAATATTGACTTTGGTCATAAAAATAACAATCTATATAAAATTAGTGGTTTATCTTAATTAGTTATTATCATTGAATGATATATTATAACAATTTTTTTTAATGGAAAAATATTTGTTGGTAATAGTTATTATTAATAATAGATTCAAGTGTTGGTAAAAAAATATTGGTATTAGTATGATAAAACAATATATTTAACTGTTGGTAAAAGACTTGTTGGTGTTAAGTGATCAATACCAAAAAATATATTTGCTAGTAAAAAACGTGTTGGTACTAAAAACAATACCAATAAAACTTAATATCTGTTGGAATTTCTCATTTTTACCAACAGATATGTTATCTGTCAATAAATTTCTATTGGTATAAGTCATTTTTGTAGTGAAAACAGTATGTTTATTAAATAGATTTAAATGGAACAAGTTTGAAAACCCCATTGGATTCACAAATTGGTCCATGGTCCTACGACCTGGTGTCTATTTCAAAAAAAATACCCACTACTGTCGATGGACTGAACCCAGATGACTTGGATGCTCACACACCGCTCTGCTGCACTACCAAAACTCAGCTCACCTCACTTGTGTTTGGAAGGTTTAATTACCTTTTTATTTTCTATCAACTCTCATCCCTCTCCCCCTCATCACTGTCTCCTAAAAATGCAAGAGTTCCAAGGGAATACTTCTTCATTCTAGCTCCTAATGAGCTCGAGAAGATCAAGGTGTTCCCTCTTACTTTCAATATCGCTTCTACCATTGGAGGGAACTTAAGTTTTGGCCTTACTCATATGGTCTTCACTCCTCTTGATCTCATTAAGTACAGCATCTAACTATGCTCTTAAGCCCTTATGTATTTGTTTCCATTTTTTCTCATAATGGGTTTTTTTACTTGATATCGAATGATTTTTTATACATTTTTTCGGTCTGTTAGTTCAATCATATTTCTTTTTGAATGTTTCTTTCATTTTTATATTAAATATTAGTATTAGATTGAAATTTTTGTCTCTTTTTTATATTGATCTTGTAAAGTACAAGAGCATCACCTCTGGATTTGAAGTTTTTCTAAAAGAACAGGTTTTGAAAGTTTTTTTCAAGGGTTGGGCACCCAAACTTCTTGGTTACAATTATTAGGGTGCCTGTAGATTTGGTTTCTATGAATCCTTTAAGAAGTACTACTCAGACGTCGTCAGTCCCAAGTACACATCCAAATACAAAACCTTAATCTATCTTACAAGTTTGACATTGGCTAAAATTATTGTGAGTGTGGATATATACCCCATAAAGGTAGTGAAGGTTCAAGTATAATGGAGTTAGTGAAGGTTCTAGTTAAAACCCAATTCAACTTTTCCAGAGGTTTAAAAGATGGGTTTCCAAAGTTTTCCAAGTCTGAAGGTTCCCTTGGGTGAGAGTTATTTCATTAATTCTATGGAAGGAAGCTTTATGGCTTGTTATTAGCATTGATTGCATTTGATTTTTTAGAGATTGTATAAGGGGATTGTTCAATTATACAGGCGTCAGATATCTTATAATATTTTATATCCCTTGGTTCCTTTTTCCTGAAATACATTTGATCTGTACCATCAGTTTGTTCTCAATCATATTGATTTAAGATTTTTGATGAAACCACAATGACTCATGTTGGATTTGTTTACAATTAGTTTTTTGTTTAAAAGAAGGATTTTTTATATGAAATAATGGTTGAGGGAAGTTGGATTTGTTGAAAAGAAGTGTATTTTTTATAAAATCTTGATTGAAGGTGGGTTTGGTGATAAAAAGTGGAACACATGGAAGGTTGTCTAAAGAAAATATAGAAATGTGAAGGTATTCTACAAGGAGCCTACATGGCCAAGAGAATGGATGGAGATATGTTGAAGGCATCTTAGATCACTACCAAAAAACTGGGTTTCCGCAGCGTCACCCTTTAACAGTACTAAAAAAACGTTGATAAAGGGGGTGCCTTTATCATCGCTTTTTTTAGCACTGATAAAGGCACCCTTTTTATCATCGCCTTTTTTAGCGCTGTTAAAGGGGCTCCCTTTGTCAATGTTTTTTTAGTAGTGCTGATAAAGGGGGGCTTTATCATCATTTTTTTTCTAGCGCTGATAAAGTGTATATTTCAAAAAAAACCATAAAAAATAATATATTGATATATAAAAATATAAGTATATTTATGTTGATATAAATATAATATATATTTTTTAAATATGTTTTAGATAAGTTTAAATAAACATGTTCACTTAATATATAAGATATGTAGTGAAAATGACTTATAAAATATCTTAAAAATTATTAATTAATAATTTGCTAATTATCATCGACTAATAATCATTTAATAACAATTTGATGACACAAAAAATAAAAAAAAAAATCAAAAATAAGTTAAAAACGTAACTCAAATTTCAAACGACCATAACTTTTGATCCGAGTGTTCGTTCGAGCTCTACAGCATATCAAATCAAAGCCTACAGTGAGCTCTATGCGCTAATGATTAAAGGGAACCTTTTGTCACATTTTTCAAGGCCAAAAAAGGTCCAAAAGGCCTTCAAAACTGAGTTTTTAGTCTGGATACCCAAATTTTTTAACATTCGATGGAATTTCAACCTCATTTCAAGGGGGTCTTTTTGACCTTTTTCACTGGGGACTGAATTTATTCTGAGGGGTTACATTTATATTGATATCATGGCTTTGAAATTTTATCATTTTTTACAATGTGATGTTATTTATAATCAATTATATAACAATATATACATATTTTTATATATTCACCCATAAAAATTTAATTTTATAAATAAATAATTAAATATATTTACATATAAAGTATATTTCTCAATATATAAGGCTTATCTAAATAAAAAACTAATATCCATTTTATTTAAAATACAAATATATTAATATTTATATACCTATATGATGTTTGTGTGTGTGTGTGTATTTGTGTGCGTCTGTATTGACAAACTGATATATGTTATCTATATATTTTAAACATATGTATATACATATTAATATATGATATTTGTAAATATATATAAATATGTATAATTACACTTACAAATACACATATAATATGTGTGTGTTGTATATATGCATTTATTTATTTATAAACACACACACAAAAACATATTTGATCTTATAAATATATATTAATATATGAATAAATATATAAATATATAAATATACGAATATATATATATATATTAATATATGAATATATATATATATATATATAACTAAATATATATATTAATATATATATGTGTGTGTGTTAATGTAAATATATATTAATATACGAGTAAATATAACTAAATATATATATTAATAAATGAAGATCAAATCAATATGGTGGAGTGGTAAAGGCTTAGGTGCACAGGTTACAGGTCCAAAGTTCAAATCCAGGGGGAGGCAGGTGGTGCACACGGGCGGAATAAAGGCTAGCACTGTTAAAGGGTGGGTGGGGGCGTTGTTAAAGGTTGGGGGGGTGTGCGGTTTGGGGTGGGGGCGCTGTTAAAGGGGCTTCAAGCGCTATTGAAGCCCCTCCCGAATTGCAGGTTTTTTAATGTTTTTAACTTTTATCAACGCTTTTAAAAAGGGGGGTTGTTAACGCTTTTAAAAAAGTGCTGATAAATGACCCATTTATCGGCGGTTTTTTTAGCATTGATAAAAGGGGCCTTTATCGACACTTTTATGAGCGCTGATAAAAGGGACCCCACTTTATTTTCACCGAGATTAACAGCGCTTTTTTAGTGTTATCAATGGACTTTTCTCGCACTGATAAAGGCCATATTTGCAGTAGTGGAGAATGTTGTGTTGAAGTTTCCCAACACAGGAAAGACTACACCATGGTCAGTGAGTGTGGTGAAGTTGAAGAATAAGACAGGTGAGAGCATGTTGTGGCTTATGGTTGTGGTAGATAAGGAGATGCCCAATATGGGAAATCTAGAACAGACAACACCATGGTGGTCCTCGTGGTGGAATTCCAAAGAACCAGTGTAATACAAAAAATATAGTGGCAATCCATTTCAATGGTTGTGGTGTTCATAAAATACTTTGTGAAGTAACATGGTTAGATGAAGGTTGACGACACCACAGTACATGACATAGTGAGTGGAACATGGGAAAAGTTTTTGTGTCATGCCATAGAGCAGTCATCATGGTCAAGAAGTTATACTTCATTGAAGACCTAAAGCATTCAACATGGCCAAGGGAGACAGACTACACTATGGTGGTAGGTGTGGTGTCCTGAGAGTCTACTTGTGAGCCATGTGAAGGATCGTTGTGGTTGGGGGGGTGTGCGGTCTGGGGTGGGGGCGCTATTAAAGGGGCTTCAAGCGCTATTGAAGCCCCTCCCGAATTGCAGATTTTTTTTAATGTTTTTTAACTTTTATCAATGCTTTTAAAAAGGGGGGTTGTTAACGCTTTTAAAAAAGCGCTGATAAATGACCCATTTATCAGCGGTTTTTTTAACATTGATAAAAGGGGCCTTTATCGACACTTTTATGAGCGCTGATAAAAGGGACCCCACTTTATTTTCGCTGAGATTAACAGCGCTTTTTTAGTACTGTCAATGGACTTTTCTCAAACTGATAAAGGTCATATTTGCAGTAGTGGAGAATGTTGTGTTGAAGTTTCCCAACACAGGAAAGACTACACCATGGTCAGTGAGTGTGGTGAAGTTGAAGAATAAGACAGGTGAGAGCATGCCATGGATTATGGTTGTGGTAGATAAGGAGATGCCCAACATGGGAAATCTAGAACAGACAACACCATGGTGGTCCTCGTGGTGGAATTCCAAAGAACCAGTGTAATACAAAAAATATAGTGGCAATCCATTTCAATGGTTGTGGTGTTCATAAAATACATTGTGAAGTAACATGATTAGATGAAGGTTGACGACACCACGGTACATGACAGTGAGTGGAACATGGGAAAAGTTTTTGTGTCATGCCATAGAGCAATCATCATGGTCAAGAAGTTATACTTCATTGAAGACCTGAAGCGTTCAACATGGCCAAGGGAGACAGACTACACTATGGTGGTAGGTGTGGTGTCCTGAGAGTCTACTTGTGAGCCATGTGAAGGATCGTTATGGTTGTGGTGATGGTCGTGGTGACGTGGTTTGCTTTGAACAACACAAGTGACTTATTGGGATTCTATAGGAGAAGGAAACATGACCAAAGGGTCATGATGTTAGGTGTGTTATCCAGGAAATACCAAGACCATGATTGTGTTGTTCAAAGGAAAGTCGTGTTGGTGGGTGTTTTGGTTGGAGACATGCCAAATTAGAAGTATATGACTCAGACAATGCATGAACGGTTCTTAATTGGTTTAATAATCATGGGCCTCAAATTTAGGACATGGTTTAAGCATGAATCAAAGAGAGTTTATATAATTCATAAAGTGAATTAATTGAGAATTAATTCATGGTGCAAAGGAGGGAGAAATAGATCCATGAAGTAGTAATATGTTTACTACGGTTGTGGAGATCGTAGAGTAATTCATGGAGGAGTTATGGAAAATTTTAATGGCACATAATGATGTTGAAAGGTGTTCAATTTTTTGGGCACGATCCCTCATTTTATAAGGGATCGATTGGTAGCAAGAGAAAAGGGGGATACCTGCTCATATTTCATATTTGAACTCCAAAAAGATGCGAGATATTCCATGCTAGGGGATTGAAAGAAGAAGATCTTTGCAACCATTGAAGATCCTGCCAAAGTAGAAGAAGGAATTACTGTGCAATAACAAAGAGAAGAGTAGTTCTGGGTTCATTTTGGAAGAAGATGTGCTGCAATGATGAGGTATTCATAGAACTGTGAAGTAGCATCCCAGTGGGATTGCAACAAAGAATCTACATATATTTAAGGATGCAATTAAAGCAAGTGATGTTGATGAAGGGACTTGCAAGTCCATAAGTTGTGTGGAGGCGATCATTTCCATTATAGGGAGCATAGGAAGGAAAGTTTGAGGGAGTGACCCTAGGGAGTGAGTTGTACCTAAACTTATAAGGGGAGTGACCCCATATAGGAGTGACCTAGCCTAAACCCTGTTTTGAATAGAAATGCACTTTATAGTTATTTGGTTCATGATGTAATGATGATGTATGCTCCTTGAACGCAACGTAGTGAGGGTGAACCAAGTAAATTCTAATGTTCTTATTTACTTTATGTATGCACACTAAAATATGGTAACAAGATAATCACATGATATTTGGTAAAATGGCTAGTTAAGTGTATTGAATCATATCTATGTCTAAGAAAAAGGGCATAGCAAGTGACCCTCAAGGTTGAGAGGTCAAGATCCTTTTAAAGGTAGTGAGAGTTCATTGATAAATTTCATAAGCATTGCATACCCTAACCCCCCCCCCCCCATCAGGGTAATCTTGCTTTAAGATCCTTGAGGGACTAACAATGGGTATCGAAAGAATGTTATTTTTTCTTGGATTTGTTATTTCTATGACTTGATCTGAAGTTTTTTGAAGTGAAATGGCATCCACAGTGAAGACTCCAATATTTTATGGAGATAAATTCAAAGAATGGAAATTGGGTTTTATTTACCACCTTGAATATTCACTCAGTTCCATGAGAAGTTTTGGAGGAAGGAATTATTCTATTGAGTCGACACAAAGTTATCTTTAAAACCGATCAATGAAGCATTGAAATAGATGCCTCAATCAAAATGGCATTAAAGGGTGGTCTTAGAGAAGTCATCTATAAGGAGGTTTCACGTGGAAAGTTCTCCAAAGATGTATGGATGAAATTGGAAGAACTTCGTGGCAAAGATGATGAAGAGTGATTCATGTCCAAAGGAAAGAAGAAAAAGAACGCTGGAAAAAATAATTTTCCTACCAAGGTAAAAAAATTCTGAATCTAATTTCATTTATGATTCTAACACTAGTTTAGAGAAAGTATTTGGAATTTCGAACTCTATTTCAGAGCTGAAAATAAGATGTGATAAATAAGTGGAAACAACATCAAGTTTCCAATCAAGGAAGTGTTCATGTAATAATCAAGAGAAGATCCCAATTCTACAAGAGAATATGGAACAATGTGATAAATTCCCATGTTCCAATTTACTTTTTGCATGCACACCAAAAGAGGGTATCAAAATAATCACATGATATTTGGTAAAAGGGCCGATAAGAAAACGAGCATAGTAATTGAGCTTTTAAGGTTGAGAGGTCAAGATCCTTTTAATGGTGATAAGAGTTGAATGAAAAAGCGATAAATTGCATCAAGCATTGCATACCCGATTCACTCCTACCATGAGGGTAATCTCACTTTAAGACCTTTGACGGAGAAACCAAATTTTTGGAAGGTTATTGAATTGGGGTTATTAAATGAATTTGTAACCATTACTTTATATACAAATTTATGGGTTAATTTAATAGGTAGATATTGCTTCAAGTTAAATCGGGTATTTCCCTTTTTCTGTGGGAAATCTTTCGCTCTTTATATTTCATATAAAAAAACGCATCTTTTAATGAAGAGATACGATCCCTTAATAAGATCTTTGAACGAAGAGACCGAAAAAATGTATATTGCATTTACTCATTGAAGAGATACGATCCCTTAGTAAGATCTTTGAATCCAATGTCACTAATTAAAAATAAGTTAGATATGTCATCCTATATAGGTATTGAGTAAGCATGAGAGAGTGATTGTCACTTCATGAAGAGATACGATCCCTTAATATATATTGCATTTACTCATTGATGTGATAATGCATTCAATCCTACCGGCTGGATTAACCAGACACGATCATGCATTCTACCAACTGAGAATCTGAGATACAGTGAAATGAGGCCCTGAATGTGCCACCTCACCCGTCCCGTGTGATCCTCCGAATGAACCTCTCAAAGTTTTCATCCCGATCCAACATACTCACCCTCACGTACTCCGGACCCTCCCCGAAGTGTCTTCCTCCCCTTGCTATGATGTTGCAGCGCCTCAGGAATCCCTCGCAGTCCATACCTCGACCTCCCAGGCATTTCAGCCATGCAAAAGCTGCAACAAAAAGTCAGCGGCCATGGAATCCACCAGGAGTTCACGCGTGGATGCATTATGCATTACCAGGAAGAGTGCCGACCGTCCGGTTGGCGAAGCGGCAGAAGTCAGACGGCAAGTCCGGCAAGCCAAACCGTCCACTCTGTTCCACAGCACCCCGAAGCCTGCTCCATCTTTCTTCCATGCGGCTGCGCCCAAACTCAAAGAAGTTGCCACCCTCTCCACCCGCCTCGCAGCTGCGCGACACGGCCTGCAGGATCTTGGCTGCCCGGAGCTGCGAATCCTTGGACACGCCGATGGTGCTCACCTCTATGAACTTGGTCATCCTCTCGGCCACCTCCTTGTTTTTCACAAGCGCCCACCTGCACGCCACCACTCACTCATTTCCCACCCATTGTTTTCAAAGAAATCCACGGACCTCTTACCCAATCCGCACCCCTGCATGGCCGGTGCTTTTCGAAACGGTGAAAAGCATCAGATCGTGATCCGCGGGAGAAGTTATGGGGGTGTACTGCGGCCAGTAGTAGGCCAAATCATGGATCAACAACCCGCCGGTTCGGTTCACCACCGCCCCCCTTCTCAACCCATCCGGGTTGTTCGGGGAGGTCACCATCTCAATGTAGGGCCCGGGCCCCCCCTTCTCAAAACGCCTCGCATCGCCGCCCCATTTGTGTAAACCCGACTCCAAGAAGTCCGTCATCATCGGGTACGCCTGCAATTTCCAAAACACCACCGTTACAACAAATGCGGTGACTCCGCCGATCAAGGGCGAGAGCGGGGGCTCCGTCGCACCGAGTAGTAGGGGGAGGCGGCCACGACGTCGACGGGGCGGGCGGCGTCCGGCGGAGACAGGGCGAAGAAGGCTGCGAGGAGGAGCTGGGAGGAGCCGGTCCCCACCACGATGTGGCGGCCGTCGGTGACGGCGTTGCCGACCACCCGGTGGAGACGGACGACGGCGGCGGCGAGTTCCGGCTCCAGAAACCAGCAGAGAGCTTTGGGGTCGGAGAAGTAGCTCATGGTCTGCCACCCGCTCACCACCAGCCGGGCCGTCTTCCCGGTCCGCTGCCAGTATGCCTCGTACATGGTCGGATCCCCACTGCGCACACGTTAAATTCAAATCGGGATAACAGGAGGGCCCCGTCGGATCGGGGTGATGGGTCGGTGGGAGATTCCGGGAGGGACCCCGAATGAAATTAAAAAAAAAAAAGTTGTGGTGAGAAATTAAAGAACAGATTCAGAAAGCCAGAAATCATTGGTGGGGCTCTGTAAGGGGAGAAGATCACCGCCGCTTCTTGGCCGTGGGGCTTCTCCAAGAGAGACGCCTCTAAACCATACATCAAATCTGCATTTCTTAAATGTTAGGAGTTCATGCCAGACGCCCAGGCACGCGTCGGCCTGCATGCCAGAAAGAAATCAACAAATTCGCAGGCCGGCCGGCTAGCAAATAGGATCCGTATTTATGTATATATAATATACACACCATATTAAAAAAATATATCATTTACTTACACTTGTCAAGGTTTTGATGCAATGATGCCATGGGTGGGGTGTGACTAAGACCAGTCCGCATATAATATAATAATATATAAGACCCGGCGCCATTCTCTTCTCACAGGAGTTGACCTGTTTGAGGCGCATAGACCCAGATTTCAAAAATCCCCAGCGCAGCGCTGGATACTGCGGATGCAACCCCGCAGACAGGCATTAAATTTTATTCTTTAAATTAATGTTTTTATTTTTTTGCTGACGAATACCGAGACTTACTGATCCAGGTTGATGGCTCTGTCGTCGTCTTCTTCACTGCGCCTCAGACGCGGCGGTTCCGGCAGGGAAGCTTCCCCGAGGGCGGCTTCTTCTAGAAAAATGGGTCGGAAGACGAGGGCGGCGTTGAGGGCCAGGGAGGCCGCGAGAAGGGCTCTCACGGAAAAGAGTCCGGTCTTGGGCTTCAGCGCCGGCCCCATGCCGGTGACCGGGGAAGATGGGGCGGAGTCGCCGGAGATGTAAGGCGCAGCGAAGCAGGTGTCACCGGAGTGACCGGTGGAGGGAGACGGAGAAGACGAATAGAGCCTCTCTGTCTCTCTCTCTAGAATAGACTTGACGCCATCATTTATAGGCGGTCCTGAACCGGAGTACTTTTTAATGCGTCGTTTTTATAAAATATATATAATTTAAATTCATATTTTTGTATAAATATAACTTGTTTAATATGAGTATTTTTTAATAATATATGTTTTTATTTTTTTGAAAATATATTTTGAATCTAAATGCAGCTGCCGATATTCAATTCTTTGAATATGTACAAATACGGTTTTTAAATGACAGGACCTTTTCAAATCCTATCAAAAAAAAAAAGGGAACAAAAAGATCTCTTCAAAAAAAAAAAAAAAGTGATTAAATAGCGAATCAAATATATATATATATATATATATGAATTCCAAACGAAAAAAAAAACGCCCTGATACGTAAATTGTTTTTTTTTCTAAAACGGTAATCTTTCATCGTCTCAATTTTTTTATTTAAAAAATATAACATTTTAATGTATAAATATAAACAAAAAATATCATTTCCAAACTATTTAAAACTTGAAAATATATGCATCTTTTTCTGAAACACGGATATTTTTTAAAATAATTTAGCATTAAATTTCAAAAAATCTATAAGTTTTAAAATAATATATTTGTATAATTAAATAAGCAAAAATGTATTAAACCGCTCATACTAAATTATATTTGTTGAATTTAACATGATTGTTAATTTACAAATAAAGTTAATTTCTTATTGTTTGTTGGTTGAATTTTGCATATTTAGATCGTTATTATAATTCTAGATATGTTTTCCGTGCCTTAGTTTTATTTTGCTCGTGTTACTTTTACATTTTACTTATATATAGTTTAGGCGCCGGTGTTGGCGGTAGGAAGGAAGGGATTGAAGGAGTGAGGGGCAAGTTTTGAGGTCAAGTCTCTAAACCTGTGTGTTTACTGCCATTTCTTTCTTTTGGGTTGTGTTTCGTAGTAACAAATGTAATTGACCTTATATATATCTAGTTTACCCTTACATATAGCCCTTGAGGACTCTTACATATCAATGCAATAATGTGGCATGGTCCTATGACACTTATGTATCCCTTTTATTATCATGTAAACCCTTACACACTGTTGGTTTAATATTACATATGCCTTGTGTCGTGGTGTTCATCCTAATGCATCAGTGTAGCGGATGGGACGACCCTTACATACAAGAAGCATGACCTTGATGTATGAGTTTTTTTCAGCCTTGTTTCTGGTGACGTTTACGCACAACTTGCTTTTGTGTTTTGGTTTGAAAGGTTGTGAGCTATTAGAACTGGGTAAAATTTAGCAATTAATTCCTTCAAAGTCGTTGCAACAATCTTAGTCTCTCAAGATATATTCCTGCTCACCCATTCCCCTAAAGGGACAATCTTGCATGAAGGTGTTTTTAGTGTGAGACAAAATTTGCTATTTCATAGAGGAGAAGGTCAACCAAAGTTAGAGGTGTTCTCCACTGCTAGACATGTTGTTGCCCTCACCACAGAAGATTAGAGCTTGTCTCAATATCGTGTTTTTGGCGGAGAGTTGTTGCTATCAATCACGAGGTGCTCATACTCACCTGTTGTCGACGCCATTGGAGCTACCCAAAAATCTCGTGTGAAAGTCAATTGGTAAATCTAGTTGAGAGTAAAATTCTAATATTCCAACTATTTCTTTTGGGTTTCTCTTGTTGCGGCATTTTTCTTCTTGGTGACTTATTTGCTCATTCACTTGTATCCTTGTATGTTTGTTTTGAGCATTAATAAAGGTAAGAATTGTACCGACCTAGGCTTTTTATAAATAAATATTACATCCTTTTAAACGAATATTCAATACATCACACAAATCACACGCCTGAGGACCGTAATAGTTTAGTGTCTTAAGAAACTTAAAACACAATATTCTTAATTCATGAAAGATCTTCAATGTCTCTCATAAAGATATTTTCATTAAGTACTCTTCATAGACATACCCTACTTAAAACTATTCTTCATAACCTGGGGAAAAAAACATAAGAAAGAGTGAGTTTAGATGCTTAGTAAGGGCAAACCAGGAAGATACGTAAGCATAACATGAACATAAGAGTATGAGAATATGAGCATAATAATTAAAAGTCATACCCTGCACATCAAATATCATAATCTTGAGTCATGGAAAAAAGATTTTGGATGTTCATAAGACATGAATCATAAGGGAATTAAAGAACACGAACCATGAGAGCATAACATCAACATAAGACATAAAATTGTGGCATGCACATAAGCATAGAAAATCATTTCCATAGTAGTCAAGGCTCACTACCGGACTACCATAGTGGAACAAGTTTACTCCCCAAATCATCATAGTAGTCAAGGTTCACTCCAAAAACCATCCACCACTTCCACACAATCGCATAAGGGCAACCATCAACCCACACAACTGATCATGCACAACCTGATCTTTGAGACAAGCATATGACTAGTGGAAGGATCAGCCATGTAGCATCACCAACAACATCTGCATTGTTTGAGGTATGACTGAGCTCACCACTCAGACCCCAACAGAAGCCCAAACCATCATCCCGAACATTCAATTCTGTTCCATTAGTTTGTCCTTTGTACATGCACAACCTGATCTTTGGGACAAGCATATGACTAATGGAAGGATCAGCCAGGTTGCATCACCAACCACATCTGCAATGTTTGAGGTATGACTGAGCAGACCACTCAGACCCCAACACAAGCCCAAACCGTCTTTCCAAATCGACAGGAACCCAATTAATGAGTCATCACCTCTGCATGATGCTCGATACCGCAATTGTGCGAGAGAATTCAACCCAAGCATATAAACAGGGCCCGTATATCATAACTGACAAAATTCCACTACCAACAGGGAGAACTCCGAAGGGACAAGTGAGGGTCTTCTAGGTGGAGCTCACCCACCTGGGGATTCTTCTCTTGATGTATAACTGAGGAGAAAGTCAGCCCTGGCACTGATTTAATGAGACCCATCACAGTATCACCATCTTTCGATTAGTTTGTCTTTGTACATGCAGGACCTGATCTTTGAGTCAAGCATATGACTAGTGGAAGGATCAGCCATGTAGCATCACCAACAACATCTACATTGTTTGAGGTATGACTGAGCTCACCACTCAGACCCCAACACAAGCCCAAACCGTCGTCCCGAACATTCAATTCCATTCGATTAGTTTGTCCTTTGTACATGCACAACCTGATCTTTGAGACAAGCATATGACTAATGGAAGGATCAGCCAGGTAGCATCACCAACCACATCTGCAATGTTTGAGGTATGACTGAGCAGACCACTCAGACCCCAACACAAGCCCAAACCATCTTCCCAAATCGACAGGATTCCCCTTAATGAGTCATCACCTCTGCGTGACGACGCTCGTGTATCTTGTAGAAACAATAGATACACATTCTTCGCTTGATGTATAACCGAGGAGAACGTCAAACTTGTCACTGATTTAATGAGACCCTTCAAAATATCACCATCTTTCGGTTAGTTTGTCCCTGTACATGCACAGACTGATCTTTGAGACAAGCATTTGACTAGTGTTCTCAACGGATATCCAACCAAGCCAAACCGTGTTCCATCATTCACATGGAAACATGCACAAGGACCAAATGAAAGCGAGGAGAAATTAATCCCCCACTTACGGATGAGGGTGCCAACGAGACCAACGTTCCCTTCCCAAAAAAGGGAGACCGCAGTATCTTGACAACCATCCACCACTCCCACACAATCGCGTAAGCACAACCATCAACCCACACAACTGACCGTGACGCCTCAAGGGAAGCAACCCGAGAGGCATCACAATGCAGCACATGAAGGCAGGGAAAGCCCGCTATGCATGACACAAGGGAAGGATTTATATACCCAACCCCCTAGAGCCAAGGAGACCAACGTTCCCTTCCCAAAAAAGGGAGACCGCAGTATCTTGACAACCATCCACCACTCCCACACAATCGCGTAAGCACAACCATCAACCCACACAACTGACTGTGACACCTCGAGGGAAGCAACCCGAGAGCCATCACAATGCAGCACATGAAGGCAGGGAAAGCCCGCTATGCATGACACAAGGGAAGGATTGATATACCCAACCCCCTAGAGCCAACGAGACCAACGTTCCCTTCCCAAAAAAGGGAGACCGCAGTATCTTGACAACCATCCACCACTCCCACACAATCGCGTAAGCACAACCATCAACCCACACAACTGACCGTGACGCCTCAAGGGAAGCAACCCGAGAGGCATCACAATGCAGCACATGAAGGCAGGGAAAGCCCGCTATGCATGACATAATGGAAGGATTTATATACCCAACCCCCTAGAGCCAAGGAGACCAACGTTCCCTTCCCAAAAAAGGGAGACCGCAGTATCTTGACAACCATCCACCACTCCTACACAATCACGTAAGCACAACCATCAACCCACACAACTGACTGTGACGCCTCGAGGGAAGCAACCCGAGAGACATCACAATGCAGCACATGAAGGCAGGGAAAGCCCGCTATGCATGACACAAGGGAAGGATTGATATAATACCCAACCCCCTAACGCCAACGAGACCAACGTTCCATTCCCAAAAAAGGGAGACCGCAGTATCTTGACAACCATCCACCACTTCCACACAATCGCATAAGGGCAACCATCAACCCACACAACTGATCATGCACAACCTGATCTTTGAGACAAGCATATGACTAGTGGAAGGATCAGCCATGTAGCATCACCAACAACATCTGTATTGTTTGAGGTATGACTGAGCTCACCACTCAGACCCCAACACAAGCCCAAACCATCATCCCAAACATTCAATTCCGTTCCATTAGTTTTTCCTTTGTACATGCACAACCTGATCTTTGGGACAAGCATATGACTAATGGAAGGATCAGCCAGGTTGCATCACCAACCACATCTGCAATGTTTGAGGTATGACTGAGCAGACCACTCAGACCCCAACACAAGCCCAAACCGTCTTTCCAAATCGACAGGAACCCAATTAATGAGTCATCACCTCTGCATGATGCTCGATACCGCAATTGTGCGATAGAATTCAACCCAAGCATATAAACAGGGCCCGTATACCATAACTGACAAAATTCCACTACCAACAGGGAGAACTCCGAAGGGACAAGTGAGGGTCTTCTAGGTGGAGCTCACCCACCTGGGGATTCTTCTCTTGATGTATAACTGAGGAGAAAGTCAGCCCTGGCACTGATTTAATGAGACCCATCACAGTATCACCATCTTTCGATTTGTTTGTCTTTGTACATGCAGGACCTGATCTTTGAGTCAAGCATATGACTAGTGGAAGGATCAGCCATGTAGCATCACCAACAACATCTGCATTGTTTGAGGTATGACTGAGCTCACCACTCAGACCCCAACACAAGCCCAAACCGTCGTCCCGAACATTCAATTCCATTCGATTAGTTTGTCCTTTGTACATGCACAACCTGATCTTTGAGACAAGCATATGACTAATGGAAGGATCAGCCAGGTAGCATCACCAACCACATCTCCAATGTTTGAGGTATGACTGAGCAGACCACTCAGACCCCAACACAAGCCCAAACCATCTTCCCAAATCGACAGGATTCCCCTTAATGAGTCATCACCTCTGCGTGACGACGCTCGTGTATCTTGTAGAAACAATAGATACACATTCTTCGCTTGATGTATAACCGAGGAGAACGTCAAACTTGTCACTGATTTAATGAGACCCTTCACAATATCACCATCTTTCGGTTAGTTTGTCCCTGTACATGCACAGACTGATCTTTGAGACAAGCATATGACTAGTGTTCTCAACGGATATCCAACCAAGCCAAACCGTGTTCCATCATTCACATGGAAACATGCACAAGGACCAAATGAAAGCGAGGAGAAATTAAACCCCCACTTACGGATGAGGGTGCCAACGAGACCAACGTTCCCTTCCCAAAAAAGGGAGACCGCAGTATCTTGACAACCATCCACCACTCCCACACAATCGCGTAAGCACAACCATCAACCCACACAGCTGATCGTGACGCCTCGAGGGATGCAACCCGAGAGGCATCACAATGCAGCACATGAAGGCAGGGAAAGCCCGCTATGCATGACACAAGGGAAGGATTGATATACCCAACCCCCTAGAGCCAACGAGACCAACGTTCCCTTCCCGAAAAAGGGAGACCGCGGTATCTTGACAACCATCCACCACTCCCACACAATCGCATAAGCGCAACCATCAACCCACACAACTAATCATGCAGGACCTGATCTTTGAGACAAGCATATGACTAGTGGAAGGATCAGAAATGTAGCATCACCAACAACATCTGCATTGTTTGGGGTATGACTGAGCTCACCACTCAGACCCCAACACAAGCCCAAACCGTCGTGGTGTTCATCCTAATGCATCTATGTAGCGGATGGGACGACCCTTACATACAAGAAGCATGACCTTGATGTATGAGTTTTTTTCAGCCTTGTTTCTGGTGACGTTTACGCACAACTTGCTTTTGTGTTTTGGTTTGAAAGGTTGTGAGCTATTAGAACTGGGTAAAATTTAGCAATTAATTCCTTCAAAGTCGTTGCAACAATCTTAGTCTCTCAAGATATATTCCTGCTCACCCATTCCCCTAAAGGGACAATCTTGCATGAAGGTGTTTTTAGTGTGAGACAAAATTTGCTATTTCATAGAGGAGAAGGTCAACCAAAGTTAGAGTTGTTCTCCACTGCTAGACATGTTGTTGCCCTCACCACAGAAGATTAGAGCTTGTCTCAATATCGTGTTTTTGGCGGAGAGTTGTTGCTATCAATCACGAGGTGCTCATACTCACCTGTTGTCGACGCCATTGGAGCTACCCAAAAATCTCGTGTGAAAGTCAATTGGTAAATCTAGTTGAGAGTAAAATTCTAATATTCCAACTATTTCTTTTGGGTTTCTCTTGTTGCGGCATTTTTCTTCTTGGTGACTTATTTGACCATTCACTTGTATCCTTGTATGTTTGTTTTGAGCATTAATAAAGGTAAGAATTGTACCGACCTAGGCTTTTTATAAATAAATATTACATCCTTTTAAACGAATATTCAATACATCACACAAATCACAAGCCTGAGGACCGTAATAGTTTAGTGTCTTAAGAAACTTAAAACACAATATTCTTAATTCATGAAAGATCTTCAATGTCTCTCATAAAGATATTTTCATTAAGTACTCTTCATAGACATACCCTACTTAAAACTATTCTTCATAACCTGGGGAAAAAAACATAAGAAAGAGTGAGTTTAGATGCTTAGTAAGGGCAAACCAGGAAGATACGTAAGCATAACATGAACATAAGAGTATGAGAATATGAGCATAATAATTAAAAGTCATACCCTGCACATCAAATATCATAATCTTGAGTCATGGAAAAAAGATTTTGGATGTTCATAAGACATGAATCATAAGGGAATTAAAGAACACGAACCATGAGAGCATAACATCAACATAAGACATAAAATTGTGGCATGCACATAAGCATAGAAAATCATTTCCATAGTAGTCAAGGCTCACTACCGGACTACCATAGTGGAACAAGTTTACTCCCCAAATCATCATAGTAGTCAAGGTTCACTCCAAAAACCATCATAATGGACAAAGTCTCTTACTAAATCGGTTTCACTCCCTGTTTCAGTTATGTCTATCTCATGAGATATAAATCTTTACCCGATGCATTATAGGGAGATATAGGTCTCACCCATCTCATAATGAAAACCATATTTATGTGTGCTATAAGATCATAAAACATTCATCATATCCTAACCCATGAAATGAAATGAGTTTCATAAACATTTCACAATATCATAACCTTTGGAAAAGAGACAGGTTTCATAATCATCTCATCATCTCATTAAAGCATAACCTATAGAAAAGGAAACATGTTTCGTAGGAATTTTTTCATCGTATAACATGTGGAAGAGAAATGAGTTTCATAAACATATTGTCATCATAAACCATTCAAAGAAATAATAAGAATGACATCTGTAACGACCCAATGTTTTTCAATGGAAATTCCTTTCTTATAAATATGTCATATAATCACATGAAATCACAACACAATGAACTACTAAGTACTATGTGACCCTTAAACATAAGTTTGTCACTTCCGTGATTTGAATTTCGAAAATCTGACATACACGGTTGCAATCAGTAAGTTATTTGGAGTCTAATATGACCAAATTAAGTTTTGGTGAATAGTAACATACCCTTATGAATAGTGGAATACCCTAATGAATAGTAACCTTACAAATGATAGTATATAAATAAGATTCAAGTAGAAGTACGATATACTTATATCTGAGAATAAGAAAATAAATGTTTTAAAATCTGTATTTTTCAAGTAAATTATGATTTTAATTAAATATTAAATTAATCATATTTAGATTTTTTTTGAAAAATAGATTTCATTTTTGGATTCTACACGTTGAAAAATGGTTAGGGTGAATTTTTGGGATTTTTTCTACAATACTTGAATTTTTTATGAATAGTAAAATACGATAATTTACGATAAATGCAAAATAATGGATTTATTGAGTCATTGATGATGATATGATGATGCAAGCCCAATTGGTTCAAACTCACATGCACTTATTAATATTTTTGGTCATGGAATCATCACTATTGCTTGTCTTATGAAAAAATAATAAACTAATGATTATAATATCATAAAAACTCTCATCCCCTCCACTATAAATAGCACCCCTCCTTGCCTCTTCACTTCAATCCTCTCAAGCCTTGTGCCTTGCCTATATTCTTCCCAAATCTCTCCTCAAGATCCTCCCTCACGTTGGACAGCCCCTAGTATCTTCAAAATATCAAATTCTATCCCCTTAAGAAGGCTCTCAAGGAAGTTTGATTCAAAAGTTAAATTCATCTTTTATTTTATTTCTTTTTCTTTTCAAGTTCATTTCTTTTCTTTTCTATCCTTACCCCTCCTCATCCAAATGTTATGACAACTCCAGTACCTTACATGTACTGGAATGTTGTTATGATAATGGAATAAGTTATTATCATCTCACTACTGGAAATGCAGGCTTTCCCAACGGTTCTGAACCGTTGGAAAATGCTGCAGAACCGTTGGTAAATATTATACCAATGGTTCTGTAAACCGTAGGGAAGTATGCCGTTGGGAAAGATTTTCCCAATGGTTTACACTGAACCATTGAAATAGGTTAGAAAAAATGAACCTATCCCAATGGTTTGGCTTGAACCATTGGGAAAACCAAGCAGACGACTTATTTCCCAACGGTTTCTAAACCGTTGGGAAAGGATTTTTACCAACAGTTCTATGAACCGTTGGTAAAAAAAATACTCAGAATTCTATGCCAACGGTTTCAAACCGTTGGCATAGCCTATGCTGTGCAAATTGCACAGCAGCCTGCAATTTGCATATCAGCAAATCCATTCCCTCTCATTTTCAATCATTTCTAATTATTGTACCTGCAATAAACTAACACATACATATACAATTATTGTACCTGCAATAACCAACTAACACATACATATAGAGAAAAAATTCATACACATTTAACATATAATGCATCCTGGAACTATACACATCCAGAATTAAATCAGAATTCATAACGTAATTATAAACATACATAATTCATTTAGAATTCAATTTAAAATTTAGATGACAATTATATGTGGAATCCGGAATTCAATTCATAATTTGATCGGTTTTTCGTATACCATATATTTTTACTAGAAATGATATCCATTTTAAAAAAAATACATACACCTGGAGTGATAACGGCCACACCATGCCTCATATTGAGGCGAGGTTAACTCGTACACGTCACAAATGACCCATGAATCGTTGTCCTAAAGTATTAACATATTCCGAAAGCGTTTGGTCATTTTTCCGTATGTCAGTTGTTGTTTTCACTTAAAATGAAGTGTTTTTTAAATAAAAGAGAGACACTTTGAGTGGTGCTGGCCACACCGCGCCTCGGATTGAGGCAAGGTTGACTCGTACACGTCACAAATGACCCATGGATCGTTGTGCTAAAATATCAACACAATCAGAATCCGTTTGGTCGGTTTTCCATGTATACTTAAAATGTTGTCCATTTTAAACATAAGAGAGACACTTTGGGTGGTGCCGGCCACACCGCAACTTGGATTGAGGCGCGGTTGACTCGTACACGTAACATATGACCCATAGATCATTGTCTTAAAGTTTCAATAGATTCCAAATGTGTTTGGTCGGTTTTTCGTATGCCAGCTGTTCTTTTCACTTATAATCCTGTCCATTTTAAACAAAAGAGACACAATTAGAGTAGTACCGGCCACACTGCGTCTCAGATTTAGATGGGGTTGACTCATACACGTCTCAAATGACCCATGGATCATTGTTACAAAGTATCAACACAATCCGAATGCGTTTGGTCGGTTTTCCGTATGTCAGTTGATGTTTTCACTTAAAATGATGTACTTTTGAAACAAAAGAGAGACACTTTGAGTGGTTCCGGCCACACCGCGCCTCATATTGAGGCGAGGTTGATTTGTACACGTCAAATATGACCCATGGATCGTTGTGCTAAAGTATCAACACAATCAGAATCCGTTTGGTCAGTTTTCCTTATGTACTTAAAATGTTGTCCATTTTAAAAAAAAGAGAGACACTTAGAGTGATCTCGGCCACACCGTGCCTCGAATTGAGGCGGGGTTGACTAGTACACATCACATATGAACCATGGATCGTTTTCTTAAAGCATCAACACATTTCGAATGCGTTTGGTCAGTTTTTCGTATGTCAGTTGTTGTTTTCACTTAAAATGATGTCCATTTTAAACAAAAGAGAGACACTATGAATGGTGTTGGCCACACCGTGCCTCGTATTGAGGCGGTCTTGACTCGTACACATCACATATGACCCATGGATCGTTTTACTAAAGTATCAACACAATCGGAATCCGTTTGGTCGGTTTTATGTAGGCTAGTTGTTGTTTTCACTTAAAATGAAGTCCATTTTAAACAAAAGAGAGACACTTTGAGTGGTGTCGGCCACACCGCACCTCGGATTGAGGCGAGGTTTACTCGCACACGTCACATATGACCCATGGATCATTATCTTAAAGTTTCAATGGAAACTGAATGCGTTTGGTCGGTTTTCCGTATATACTTAAAATGTTGTCCATTTTAAACAAAAGAGAGACACTTAGAGTGATCCCGGCCACACCGCGACTCGGATTGAGTCCGGGTTGGCTCGTACACATCACATATGACCCATGTATCGTTGTGATAAATTATAAACAGAATCCGAATGCATTTGGTCAGTTTTTCGTATGCCAGTTGTTCTTTTCACTTATAATCTTGTCCATTTTAAACAAAAGAGACACAATTAGAGTGGTACTGGCCACACCGTGCCTCAGATTTAGATGGGGTTGACTCGTACACATCTCAAATGACCCATGG
Source organism: Viscum album (assembly GCA_963277665.1). NCBI lineage: Eukaryota > Viridiplantae > Streptophyta > Magnoliopsida > Santalales > Viscaceae > Viscum > Viscum album. The sequence goes on along the minus strand of OY728147.1, from coordinate 389,078,954 downwards.
ATCATTGTCCTAAATTATCGAAACAATCCAAATGCGTTTGGTCGGTTTTCCGTATGCGAGTTGATGTTTTCACTTAAAATGATATCCTTTTGAAACAAAAGAGAGACACTTAGAGTGATGCCGGCCACACCGCACCTCGGATTGAGTCAGGGTTGACTCCTACACGTCACATATGACCCATGGATCATTGTCTTAAAGCATCAACACATTTCGAATGTGTTTGGTCAGTTTTTTGTATGTCAGTTGTTGTTTTCACTTAAAATGATGTCCATTTTAAACAAAAGAGAGACACTATGAATGGTGCCGGCCACACTGTGCCTCGTATTGAGGCGAAGTTGACTCGTACACATCACATATGACCCATGGATCGTTGTGCCAAAGTATTAACACAATCAAAATCTGTTTGGTTGGTTTTTCGTATGTACTTTAAATGTTGTCTATTTTAAACAAAAGAGAGACACTTAGAGTGATCCCGACCACACTACGACTTGGATTGAGGCTCAGTTGACTCGTACACCTCACATATGACCCATGGATCGTTGTCCTAAAGTTTCAACAGAATCCAAATGTGTTTGGTCGGTTTACCGTATGTCAGTTGTTGTTTTCAATTAAAATGAAGTCCATTTTAAACTATAGAGAGACACTTCGAGTGGTGCCGGCCACTCCATGCCTCGGATTGAGGCTAGGTTGACACGTACACATCACATATGACCCATGGATTGTTGTCCTAAAGTTTAAACTGAATCTGAATGTGTTTGGTCGGTTTTCTGTATGTCAGTTGTTGTTTTCACTTAAAATGTTGTCCATTTCAAATAAACCTGAGACACTTTGAGTGGTGTCGGCCACACCGGGTCTCAGATCGAGGAGGGGTTGACTTGTACACATAAAAAATGACTCATGTAACTTTTTTCTAAAGTTTCAACAGAATCTGAATGCGTTTGGTCGGTTTTCCGTATGTCAGTTGTTGTTTTCACTTAAAATGTTGTCAATTTTAAACTATAGAGAGACAGTTCAAGTGGTGCCGGCCACACCATGCCTCAGATTGAGACTGGGTTGACTCTTACACATCACATATGACTCATGGATCGTTTTCCTAAAGTTTCAATGGAATATGAATGCGTTTGGTCGGTTTTCCGTATGTCAGTTGTTGTTTTCACTTAAAATGATGTCCTTTTGAAACAAAAGAGACACTTTTAGTGGTGCCTGCCACACCGGGTCTCGGATTGAGGCAGGGTTGACTCTCACATTTCACATATGACTCATGGATCGTTGTCCTAAGGAAAAAACAAATTCCGAATGTGTTTGGTCAGTTTTCCTTATGTCAGTTTTTGTTTTCACTTAAAATTAAGTCCATTTTAAACAAAAGAGAGACACTTTGAGTGGTGACGGCCACACCGCACCTCATATTGAGGTGGGGTTGAATCATACACGTCACATATGACCCATGGATCATTGTTTTAAAGTATCAACACAATCATAATCCATTTGGTCAGTTTTCCGTATGTACTTAAAATGTTGTCCATTTTAAACATAAGAGATACTTTGGGTGGTTTCGGCCACACTGCGACTCAGATTGAGGCGCGATTGACTCTTACACATCAAATATGACCCATGGATCATTGTCCTAATGTTTAAACAGAATCCGAATGTGTTTGGTTGGTTTTCTGTATGCCAGTTGCTGTTTTCACTGAAAATGAAGTCCATTTTAAACTAAAGAGAGACACTTTGAGTGGTGCTGGCTACACCGTGTCTTGTATTGAGACGGGGTTGACTCGTACATGTCACAAATGACTCATGGAACATTTTACTAAAGCATCAACACATTCCGAATGCGTTTGGTTGGTTTTCCATATGTCATTTGTTGTTTTCACTTAAAATGATGTCCATTTTTAACAAAAGAAAGACACTTTGAGTGGTGCCGGCAACACCATGCCTCGAATTGAGGCGGGGTTGACTCATACACGTCACATATGACCCATGGATAATTTTGATAAAGTATCAACATAATACGAATGTGTTTGGTCAGTTTTCCGTATGCTAATTGTTATTTTCACTTAAAATGTTGTCCATATCAAATAAACCTGAGACACTTTGAGTGGTGTCAGCCACACCGGGCCTCGGATTGAGGCGGGGTTGACTCGTACACATCACAATTGAGACACTTTGGTTGGTTTCCTATATTCTAATTGTTATTTTCAATTAAAATGTTGTCCATTTCAAACAAAAGTGAGACACTTCGAATGGTGCCGGCCACACCGTGCCTCAGATTGAGCTGGGGTTGACTCATACATGTCACATATGACCCATGGATCGTTGTGATAAAGTATCAACAGAATCCGGATGCATTTGATTGGTTTTTCGTATGTCAATTGTTCTTTTCACTTAAAATCTCATCCATTTTAAACAAAAGAGACACAATTAGAGTGCTACCGGCCACACCACGCCTTGGATTTAGATGGGGTTGACTCGTAAACATCACAAATAACCCAAGGATAATTGTCCTAAAGTATCAACACAATCCGAATGCGTTTTTTCGGTTTTCCGTATGTCAGTTGTACTTTTCACTTAAAATGTTATCTACTTTAAACAAAAGTGAGACACTTCGAATGGTGCCGACCACACCGTGCCTCAGATTGAGACGGAGTTGACTCGTACATGACACATATGACTCATAGAATGTTGTCCTAAAGCATAAACATATTCTGAATTCGTTTGGTCGGTTTTCCGTATGTCAGTTGTTGTTTTCACTTAAAATCCTGTCCATTTTAAATAAAAGAGAGACACTTTGAATGGTTCCGGCCACACCGTGCCTCAGATTGAGGCGGGGTTGACTTGTAAACGTCATCAAGTTAGAAATATTGTTTGACTAGGTTTGAATACAGTTCAATTCAAAATTAGAAAATGCAATTCAAATAAAACTGCAACCAATAAACATTGGAAATTCACATAATGGTCAAGTCAGCTAAAACATATTTGTGATCAATACTAAATCAATTTGAATATTACCAACCTTAACAACCCAACTCGAGGTAAACCAAAAGAATTGAGAATATGGATGAATGATTCTATATATTTTCAACCACAACTTCAGGTTCACAATCAACTCTGACAATTGAGCTATTGGAGTCATCAAAAGAAATAAATGGATTGGTTCCAATGGCACTAGGGACAGTGTCGATTCCATCATCACCATCATCAAAAATATGTCTTGGAATTACTTCAACTATGACACCAAATTCAGGTTGAAGTTAGTCTTTGACATAAAAAACTTGTTTAGCCATTGATGCCAACACATATGGTTCTTTGATAGCAAGAGTGCGAGTCATATTAATTACTTGAAATCCACAATCATCAATAAATGTGCCCTGTCTCATCATCAAATCAAACCAATGGCATTTCATCATTGTGACTCGTCCATGAGAGTAATAATCCAATATTATTATTTTCTCAATGACTCCATAATAACCCACATTTTTAAATCGCGGTCTACTATCTGATGCACTGACATAACAATCTGTTGTGGCAGTAACCATAACACCATCATGTTGTGTTCTCATGTTCTTTTCTCGTTCAGTGACAATAAATTTGTACCCATTGATAACAATTGATTTACAGTCCCCAACCACGGTATTACGACCAAAATCCAAAGATCTTATTTCCTCAGAGATAGAGTCAGCAGACAAACTCAATACCTACAATATAAATGACTATTAAACTTAATTAAATATTGATATAATTATTTTAAATAGTAATATTTTTACCTTCAATTTTAACCAAGCAGAAAACTATTTTCTATGAAAAGTCTCTCTCCTTCTCAAAGATAAAGAATGATGCTTCCTATTTATCATTGTTTTATGTTCCCTGTAGATAAAAAATATGAATAGTTTAACAAATATATATGTAAGATATACATATTCAATTTAGTTACTAGATATAGTCATCGAACAAATCACAGTTGAATAAAACTGTGCGATGTGCCATCTCCCGCTCTTCATGGCTTAATGTCTTCAATGTATATGATCCAGGAATTCCTCCTGTTTGAGGAAGTGATGGAAAACTAGGTTCAATTTTGTCATACTTTTCTTCTTTATTTCTTATTGGTCTGTTCATTCTTGTAGTAATAGCAGAAAAATACATTGAGTAGAAATCCATACATTCTTGAGCCAAGTAACCGTTCATGATGAAACCTTCAGGTTGATTCCTGTTTCGGACATAAGAATTTAATGTGTACATATTTCTTTCAGTTGGATACATCCAACGAAAAGAAACAGGTCCTCCGAGAAGTATTTCAGTGGGAATATGGACAGTCAGATGCAGTATTCATGTGAAAAATGATGGAGGAAATATTTTCTCCAACTCACACAAAATTAATGGGGCATATGTCAACATTTTTTGCAAGAAATACTTGGACAACTTCTTAGAAAAAAGATCTCTAAACAAATAGAACAACCTAATAACAGTCACCCTTACATTATTGGAAAAAAGATAACAGATTGCTATTGGAAGCAACTTATGCAGTAGAACATGATAATCACCAGTCTTCAAAGATTTTAGCTTCAACTCTCTTCTGTTGACCCGTTTAGATATGTTGCTTGAATAGCTATCAGGAACTCTAATAGTCTCTAATACTTCCAGAAATTGTTTTTTTTCCGCAGGTGTCATCACATAAGAATCACATGGAAGTTTCCATTTATTTTCACTGATACGCACAGGATGCAATTATGGTCTGATGCCCTAATCCACCAAGTCACGTCGAGACCGTAAATCATCTTTTGTCTTCCCATTGACATTTAAAAGAACCGAAAGAAACATTTTTCATATATTCTTTTCAATATGCATTACGTCTAAGCAATGACGTAACAAATTGGTTGACCAATAAGGCAAATAAAAAAAGATACTCCTCTTCCTCCAATTGTAACAGGTTTTAGTGGAAACATTCTTTCACTTTCCAGATTTCATTTAACCCTTCCCGAATGAAAAACTGAAATCCTTCAATTCATTAAGCACATCAGTTCCAGACATATGCTAAGGTAGATCATCGGTCTCTATGGTATTATCAAATCTTCGACGATTCATTCTATATGGATGATCATTTGGCAAGAATCGTCGATGTCCCATAAAACTGAAACTACAGTGATGTTTCAGTCTTCTGAATCATGTATTCTTCATACAAACTGGGCATGACAGTTTTCCCTTCATGCTCCATCCAGACATCATTGCATAAGCCAGAAAATCATTGATCGTCCACATAAGCGTAGCACGCATCTGAAATATGTCTTTCGAACATGCATCGTATGTGCGCACAACCACATCCCAAATAAGTTTCAACTCTTTTATTAAAGGTTGCATGTATACATCAATATCAATGCCAGGATCAGAAGGACCAGATATGAGTATACTCATGAAAGTAAAAGGTTTTTTATACACAACCACGGGGGAAGATTATAAATGTGTATAAAAACTGTCCATGTGTTGTGCGAAGTAAGCATCTGCCCAAATGGATTAAAACTGTCGCATGAAAGACCCAGACTCACATTATGCATGTCAGCTACAAAATCAGGATGTTGAGCATCAAATCTCTGCCATGCAAATCCATTTGCAGGATGAACCAACTCATCATTAGTCTTCTTTCTCTCGGTATCATTCCATATCATTTTTATTGATATGTCATCAGAAATAAAAAGATTCTGGAGTCTGGGGATCAATGGAAAGTGCCACATTACTTTCTGTGGAACGTGGGATGGTGTTCCATCAGATTTTGACTTCCAGTGGGATGTGACACATTTTATACAATCATTTCGTTTAGCGGTTTCCTCCCAGAATAAACTACAATCTTTCGGGCAAGCATGAATTTTGTTTCTTGAAAATCCAAGTTCCTAAACTAACTTCCATGCCATATAGTGGTTTGAGGGAATATCTGCATCATCTGGAAGTAAATCCTTCAAGAGGGTAAGAATGTAATCGATTGCTGTATTAGAAATCCCATACATATATTTCCCATGAAACAATCGGATTAAAAATTCCAGCTTTTTCATTTTATCTCATTGTCAATATACTGGAGTTGTGGCAGTATCATTCAATTTTTTCACCCTATCAATACCATCATTTTCACTAGGTGCATCAGATTTACTCATATCGAAGTCTTCTTGAGTCAAAATCCTTTCTTTTTCATGATGACGAATAAACTAAAACCGATCATCTAACAAATTCTCCATTCCATTCCTTTCATTTTGATCATCACCAATTTGATATTTCATTTTCTCCCTATTGTGATACCACACAAAGTAGTTTGCTTGAAAACCATTTTTGATTATGTGGTAGCTGACTTCTTCATGGCTAAACCAAGGTCTACCAACACAATTGAAACATGAGAAGTGTATGCGACCACTATCTGAAGCATTGTGAAATGAAAAATCTATAAAGCTCTCCAAATTTTTTTGAAAATTGCTTGAGATCCGATCAGTTTCATACATCCAACTTCTATCCATTCTGTAAAAAGAATTTATATAAGTCATTTTGTCATAAACAATTCAATTGGATTGAACTTTAATAAAAAATACATTTAAGTAAACGATAAAGGAAGAAGTTTCTAGTCGATGTAGTGAACTATTAAAATAATGTAAAGAACAAGTACTCATAAATTAAATTAAAATTTATTTATATTCATTTTCATTAGGTCTATAAGAGGCACATGCCTCAGGTCCCATTATGTGTTATAGGCATCCCAAATCATTCACTCATGTTCAATAACTCATTATTGGAACCTCTATGGCCATACCTTTCATTACCCAATTACTTCCCCAAGTCAAGAGCACCCCATGGGTGAATAAATTTTAGGCTTCTACACTAATAGGTTTTTCATGGCTTGTAAAAAGATTTAATTTCATTAAGTATAGACAAAAACATTTATTTTTAAATTTGAGATTAATAATAAAGTATGTCAATGATAACAACATTACTGAATTAAACTTGTGACTTATCTAACATTTTTATGGATGTCTACACATGCCAGCATGGGTAGTGAAAAGAACCCCACCCTCATAAATGTGAGTATTGGCCAAGAAGGACACATAATATACAACGTACAATGAGAACAATATTTAATTGACCCTAAAGTTATATTAGTACAGTCATATTGGGGGAAATGGAATATATGATCCTGGTAAACTGATGAATTCAAAAGCTCGTATTCCATATGTTGGACACTATCTAAGGTAAGAAATCATGTGAGGATGGGTTTACATCATTCAATTTCTTACATGCTAGTGAGAATGAAGGATTGAATTAATGACTTGAGTTCACTGATTAAATGAGGGTAGAGGTTGCATAGGATTTGTAAATAGAATGATTAAATAAGGGTAGAGGTTGCATACACTGTGCATGGTGGGGGAGTCTCAACCGATTTAGAAACTAAAATAAATTCCCATCATAGGTATAAATAAGAAACATCAGCATCAAAAGAAACTCCAAATAAAAAAAACTAAAAACATCAAACATTTCAAGAATTCACTACTATGCATGGTTTATCCACATGTTTATCAGTAATTATATGTTTTAATCATGAACCACCTCTACAGCTCCCAGTTTTCACCAATAAACATAAGGTAAATATCTAAAAATATCTTTAAAACAACTCATTAATAGGCTCAAAACGTAAATATAATCTTGAACCAACCATGGAATCTCTTTCAAAACACATTATCACACACCAGTTATCTCATGTGTTACTAAATACCAAACATAGTCACATAGTGTACTATAACAAATTACATTACACAAGCCTTATTAAAAAAATTTCATTTTAATAAAACACTTTCCTCAAGGAATTTTAAGGAAAACATTCATAAAAACTTTGCTAAAAATTAATAAACACATATAAATAAATTTCCAAGTAACAATTAATTACAAGATGAATAAGAAGAATAAAAACACATACTTAGAAAATCTAGAATCCAACCGCAATGAATTTGAGATGTTTCTTCTTCGATGGAGGGTTAAAGATTTAATTAATTAAATGGATTGGAATGGAGAAAGTCTAGATTAAATCAAAACACAAAAAAATGATATACACATAAAAATACAAACTTAAAACTAAAATATTAGATGAATAACAATAAAAACATGGTAGCATTTAAATATTTTATGTGTATAAAAAAGAAAATACCTGATTTGAGATGATTCCGATGGAGTTTCAGCGGTTCAGATGGGGGAAGTCACGAGAGGAGCCGAGCCCTTCAGAGATTTAGGGTTCTGTCACGAATGGGAGAGAGGAGCGGCGACCAACTGTATTTGGGGTAAACATTTACCAATGGTTTTTAAAAACCATTGGTAAAGGGGTGTCCAAGGCACCCTCCCCTTTACCAACGGTTTACTAGAACCATTGGGGAAGGGTTCCTTGGACACCCGTTTACCAACGGTTTTAGGAAACCGTTGGGAAAGGGTGTCCTGGCTCTTCTTTACCAACGGTTTAAGAAAACCATTGGTAAATAAGAATTGGAAAATCCTGCATTCCCAGTAGTGTCTCTTCTTTCCCTACCTTTTATTTTAAAGAAATGAAAACATCATTTGAGATGTGTTAATTTATCACAACCAAGGGCGACGAGTTATCAATTTCTATTACTATCTTCAATTCTGGTCATGAAACCATTTTTATGGTGGAAAAAGACTATTATATGTGTATTTTATCTTATTTAATATTCTAAAATCCTTATTCACTCATAATTTAAAATAATAATACAAAACAAGTTAATTGTGAGCAAAAACGCTAAAATTAATTCAAGTGTTTGTCATTAATGTTTTATATAATGATTCGACTTCACTCCAAGTAACCAAATTAAATTTCCAACCATGTAATATTCTAGATATTAACTAATGTTATATTAATTCAATTCTGGACAACCACTTTCATCTTACATGTTTATCTATTCATGAAAATAAGTAAATCTATCATAAAAACCAAGAAAACAAACGGACTCGAACAATGGAATTGAACCACTTAACCCATAAAAAAAGGTCATGAATGAACTTAAAAAGTTTATGCTAAATCTTTTGTATATAGAATATGTTTTGAAATTATTAATTAATAAACCTATTTTGTTTATTCATGTCATTAATAACAAGTGGAGAACACCAACGGACTTAAGGTATGAGATCCTCTCCATTTCACTTTAATTCAAGAATGTCCTCTATGCTATGACATTTTATGTGTAATCCCTAATGATGGGGTATAATTTCACACCTCCCCCATACTTCCCTCATGATTTATACATGACGATAAAACCCTTTCTCTCTCAACAAGCCCTCTTAAGTACACCTGATACCATGCCGATAATCCGTAAGGAATTCTCCCCGATCTTCCTTTATTTCTTTGGGTAGCTCTATCTTTCTTTTTACCCAATTGAAGTTGTCATTTATTTTTATGTATAACTTATACATACTGTTTATATGCTCCAAAATCATGTTTCAATATCCACTACTCATTCTCTTTCAGGGATATACATGCTTTTAAGTGATTCCCTACTCGATACTTCCCAATAAGCAAACTCGTTTTAAGGGAACTTCCCAAAATTTTACCCAATTTCAAGTGAACTCTATTCTCTGTTTTAAGCCACCATTGTATTTATAAGATTAGTATTTTTATTATGAAAACCTTCTTGGTTCACTTATGGTTTTATATAAAATATTTTTCCCTTTTCTATTTTTAAAGCTCTATAGTATTTTCCTTAAAAACGCACAAAAATTTTTTAATGATAAAATTTCTAAAATTCATTTATTATATGTTGTCACTTCTGTTTTACATCACTCACCATGATATATTAATATTTTACATTATAAATTTCCATGTATGTTTTAATTCTTATCTTTCATGGACACTTTCATGATACACCCATTGATTATGCTTTATTTCATGATTGTGTTTCCCAATTCTTTCCATGGGTAACCCTTATATTTATGTAAGATTGATTATGTATGATTCTTTATATGGAAAACATATTCATGAAATTTAAGATGAGTGCTCCCAGATAGCGCTTCAATGCATTGGGTAAATTTGAGTCTCATGAGACGTTATGTACGACGGTCTTGGCAGTTAGCCTTGGCTTGTGCTATTATGTGCAACAGTCTTGGAGATTAGCCTTTGATTGTGATACTATGAGAAATAGTCTTGGTAGTTAGCCTTGACTCATACTAAATTCATGTTTTATGTTTTTTCCACATTTCTATGATTCCTTGTTTAAATTATCCCATGTTTATATGTTATGATATATTATATGCCTTTTTATATCATCACGTCATGCCTTCTATCTCATGTGCTAATGCTTTGTTCTTATGGTTATTCCCTTACCGAGCTTTTAGATCACCCCTTTGTGCATGTTATCCCCAGGTTATCCTATGCAGATTTATGATCACAATAAAAGATAGGATCTCATTATGGAGTTTAAATAAAAAGTTGTTTTTATAATGTTTGATTATGTACCTAGTCTTCCAAGACACTTGACTTTACAATCCTTGGCTTGTACTCTAATGTATAATTATGCTTAAAATCATGTAATGTTATGTGAAAAGTCTAGGGTCACTATAGTTGGTATCAGAGGATGGTCTAGTTATTTTTGGAGATTAGGAATAAAACACCTTAGTGAGAACCTTAAGGATGAGAAAAAGTATAAGAAAACACCCCTAAGTTTTGGTAAGTATAGAGTAAGTGATTTATCAAGGAAATACATACCTCTATGGATAAAAATAGGTAGAGGAGGCTCTTACATAGATGTACCTAGGAGTGAAAACTCCGACAAGGAGTTAAGGGCTTGACCCGGGGTATCTTGGTACACTACAATGGGCCTTGCTGCACTCTTGGTTTGACACTCTCGGGGGATATGCTTTGGTAAATTCATGATCTTAGTACAAACTATTATTAAGGGAATAAAAAAATCACATAAGAATATAAGTTAAGAAATAGATCAAGGATAACCTAGATTTAAACCTAAGGAATCACAAGTTAGGATATAGTTATCTTCTACAAGTTTATCCTTTTATGTTCAAAAGTTTCCTTTTTTATGTTCAATAACTAATTATTCAAGCTCTCTAATTGTACGTTCTTTTTATTAGTTAATGGAGGGAAATAGAAGAACATTTCCAACAACCAAAGTGATAGGTAATGTGAATATTTCCCTAATGATATGCCTGATATGACAGGAACGAGTGCTCAAAACTTCATGACAGTACTTGCTCACCTGGATCAAGTTATGAATAATAACTTGAATCACGTGGAATTCCCTCATCCTCCAAGGAAAGAGAAAGTTTCCATATAATCCTTCATACGAAAAAGGCCTCCCATGTTTAGCAGATCATCTGATACCCTCCTCGCGGAACAATGGATTAACTCCATTGAAAAGATATTCTCCATCCTCTAGTGCTCGGAAGAAGAGAAAGTTGTATTGACGGTCTATCGTTTTGATGTGGAAACTGATCAGTGGTGGAAACTGATCAAGAATACAAAGTCCCAAGAGAAGAAAATTGATTCCATGGATTGGGAGGAATTCAAGTGGATATTTTTCAATAAATATTTTCCTCAAACCCTCTATCTCAAGATAGAAAGAGAGTTCCTCAGACTCAAGCAGAAGGAAGATGATTCCATCGGGACGTATGAAGAAAAATTTACAAGTCTTTCAAGGTACGCCTCTGTCTTTTCCATGAACACCAAAAGTAAGGTTGATCACTTCTTTAGTGGACTAAAATCGAGTCTATGAAAAACATTGGCGATTTTAGAATTCAAAAGTTATGAGGAGATTGTTCGTTATGACCTCATGGTTGAAATGGAGATTGGAGACTGTCAATGGTCTCATGGGCCTAGTGAAAAGAATTTAAAAATGGATAACAACATGGGTGGTTCAACAAACAAATCCCATGATAGAAAGAAGCCCGAATATACCACTTGTAAAAGTTGTGGGAAGAAGCATCATGGGAACTATTTAAAGGGAACTAAGAATCGCTTCAATTGTGGAAAGTTGGGATATATATCCCAGAACTACCAAAGGGACATGAAAAATCCTGCTAATTTTGAAGAAGAAAGGAAGGTTCAGATCAACGCTCAACCAGTGGTGCAGTGTTACAACTGCAAGGAGCATGGGCATTATGAAAACAATTTCCCTAAGCCAAGGGTTGTTAGAGGAGATTAAAAACAACCTACAAGGTAACAAGGAAGGTCTTATGATATCCCTACTGCTGAGGTGGAGCTGGAAAACGATGTGCTGACATGTATGCTAGTTATTCATTCAAGAATAGTGAACATACTATTTGATTCTGGTTCTACGCATTCTTTCATATCTTGCAAGTTTAATATAACTATTCAAACACCACCTCAAAATTTAGAGGACAAGTTATCTGTGAGAACAGCGAATGGGGAAATTATTGCATCCATGGTTTATAACTTCTCCCTGGTTAATGTTTGTGGATAGAACCTCCCAGAAAATATTGTCATACTTTCTTTATTGGAGTTTTATGCTATCATGGGCATGGATTGACTATCTTTATATAAAGCCAATATCAACTGTCAGGAAAAAAAATCACTCTTCACATCCCAAAGCATCCTATGATTATTTATAAGTGTGATGAGGAAGATGAATCTCCTTTAGAATCATCATATCAAGTGTGGATATTGCTTCCTTATGAGCAAGCATATCTAGACCAAATGATTGAGACACATAAGAGAATCATGCTTGAAGACATGCCCATCGTTAGGGAATACACTAATGTATTCCCTGAAGATTTTCCTGGTCTTCCTCCTGATCGAGAGGTTGAGTTATCAATTGAAATTATTCTTGGATCTTTGCCTATATTAAATACACCTTACAGAATTACCACCATAGAGCTGGAAGAGTTGAAGAAGCAGTTACAGGAGAATCTGGAGAAGGGTTTTATACGCCTTAGTGCTTCACCATGGGGTTTTCCAGTTCTCTTCGTCAAGAAGAAGGGTGGATAAATGCGCCTCTTCATTGAATATCGTGAGCTCAATAAAATCAAAATAAAGAACAAGTATCCCCTTCCTCGGATAGATGACTTGTTCGATCAACTTTGTGGGGCCTGTTATTTCTATAAGGTGGACATTTGGTCGGGATATCACCAATTAAAGGTGAGGAAGGAATATATTCCCAAGACTGACTTTCGAACGAGGTATTGACACTATGAGTTCATAGTGACTCCATTAGGACTCACTAATGCTCCATAAATTTTCATGGATTTAATGAATAGAGTCTTGAGGGATTACCTCGACAAATTTTTGGTAGTCTTTATTGACAATATTCTAATATACTCCAAGAGCAAGGAGGAACATGAGGAGTATTTGAATACTATGTTAAATACTTTGCGAAGGGAGAAGCTATATGCAAAGTACAGTAAATGTGAGTTTTGGATGGAGGAAGTATCATTCTTGGGACATGTTATCACTAGAAAAGGGATATCTATAGACCCTTCTAAGACAAAGGCAATTAAAGAGTGGCCCAAGACAACATATGTAATAGAGATCTAAAGATTTATGGGTCTAGCCAGGTATTATCGACAATTTGTGAAGAACTTTTCACAATTTTCAAACACAATGACCAAGCTGACACAGAAGGGACTAAAGTTTGTCTAGACTCAGGAATACAAAGACTATTTTAAGGAGTTGAAAAAGAGGCTAATCACTATGCCAATACTCACACTCCCAACAAGTGGAGAACTCTTTGTGGTGCACAGTGACGCTTCAAATAAGGGCTTAGGATATGTGATAATGAAAAATGATAAAGTGATAGCCTATGCCTCAAGGAAGCTAAAAATCCATGAGAAAAACTATCCCACACATGATCTAGAGTTGGTGGATATGATCTTTGCGTTGAAAATCTGGCGGCATTATCTCTATGGGGAGAAGTGTGAGATATATACTGACCACAAGAGTCTCAAATATATATTCACACAAAAATATCTTAATATTCTCCAGTGAATATGGATAGATATCATCAAGGATTATGACTACTCAATCCACTACCATCCCGGTAAGTAAAATAAGGTGGCAGATGCTCTTAGTAGAAAGGATCTTGCATCTTTATCAATGATGAGAATTGAAAAGGATATGATCTTCTTAGATTTTCATAGGATAGACATGGGAATCATTAAGGGAGGAATATCATCAATCCATTCTTAAATGATTGCTCAACCATCCCTCATGGAGAAAATAAGGGATGTTCAAAGAAAAGATGTGGAAATTCAGAAAAGGGTGGAAGGCATTAAAAATGGGAAATCCTATGAGTTCTTGATTGATGAGGAAGGAGTTGTAAAATTTGGGTCACAATTATGTGCACCATCTGATCCATAGATAAAGAAGGATATTTTGAATGACGCACATAGCTCAACCTTCTCTATCCACCTAGGGAGCACAAATATGTATCAAGATCTCTGAGAAAACTTTTGGTGAGACAATATGAAAATAGAGATTGCAGAATATACATCAAAGTGCCTGGTATGTCATCAAGTGAAGGCTAAGAGGAAAAAGTCTAAGGGGATGATGCAACCACTACCCATACCAACATGGAAGTGGGATAACATCACCAAGGACTTTGTCACTATAATTATAAGGAAATCCATAAAAAACAATGATATATGGGTTATTGTGGATCATCTTATGAAGACAGTTCACTTTATTTCAATTTGAGAGGACTTCTCATTGGATAAAATTGCACGGATTTATATCAAAGAAGTGGTAAGGATGCATGGAGTACCACTATCTATTGTATTCGATCGTGATCCGAGATTCACCTCGAAGTTTTGAAAAAGTCTCCAACATGTTCTAAGCACTGAATTAAACTTCAATATGGCCTATCATCCTCAAACTGATGGACAATCTGATTGAACTATTCAGACACTAGAAGATATGTTGAGAACATGTTCTATAGACTTCAAAGGAGGATGATACCAACATCTTCCACTAGTTGAATTCTCCCACAACAACAGTTTCCACTTGAGCATCTGAATGGAACCATAAGAAGCCCTTTATGGGAAAAGGTTAAGAACACCAGCATGTTGGGATGAAGTCAGTGAGTGTAAGATACTAGGACCTAAAATGGTTGAAGAAATGGTGGAGAAGGTGAAAGCCATTCAGCAACATATCAAGGCAGCCCAAATTTGACAAAAGAGTTATGTGGATAATCATAGATGAGACCTTGAGTTCAAAGTTGGAGACATGGTATTTCCCCGTGTATCTCCATGGAAGAAGGTCATGAGGTTTGGGAAGAAAGGGAAGCTAAGTCCCAGGTACATCGGCCCCTTCGAGATCCTTGATTGTGTTGGAGTTGTGGCCTATCGACTAACACTTCTTCCTACCATGTCCAAAGTACACAATGTTTTTCATGTATTCCTCTTAAGGAATCACATACCAGATTATTCACATGTACTCTCATTAGAGGTGGTACAGTTGGAGGATGATATTTCTTATGAGGAGCAGCCGGTGAAGATCTTGGATCGTAGATACAAAGTTCTACATAACAAGACTACTCACCTGGTCAAAATAATGTGGTGGAACCACAAGTATAAAGATGCAACATGGGAACTAAAGGAGATAATGAAGGAAAAGTACCCGCATCTATTTATGGATTAGAATGTAAAACAAAATTTCGAGGGAAAAATGTCATAATGGGGGAAGAATGTAACGACCTAATGTTTTTCAATGGAAATTCACTTCTTATAAATATGTCATATAATCACATAAAATCACAACACAATGAACTACTAAGATCTATGTGACCCTTAAACATATGTTTTTAATTTCTGTGATTTGAATTTCGAAAATCTGACATTCACGGTTGTGATCAGTAAGTTATTTGGAGTTTAATATGACCAACTTATGTTTTGATGAATAATAACATACCCTTATGAATAATAATGTTACCCTTATGAATAGTGACACACCATAATGAATAGTAAAATTACCTATGATAGTATATAAATAAGATTCAAGTAGAAGTACGATATACCTATATATGGGAATAAGAAAATAAATGTTTTAAAATCTGTATTTTCAAGTAAATTATGATTTTAATTAAATATTAAATTAATCATATTTAGAATATTATTTTTGAAAAATGGATTTCATTTTTGTATTTACATGTCAAAAAATGGTTAGGGTGATTTTTTGGTATTTTTTCTAAAATACTTGATTTTTTTATGAATAGTAAAATACGATAATTTACGATAAATGCTAAATAATGGATTTATTGAGTTATTGATGATGATCGGATGATGTAGGACCAATTGGTTCAAACTCACATGTAATTATTACTATTTTTGGTCATGGAATCATCACCATTTCTTGTCTTATGAAAAAAATAATAAACTAATGATTATAATATTATGAAAACTCTCCTCCCCTCCACTATAAATAGCACCCCTTTTTACCTCTTCACTTCAATCATCTCAAGCCTTGTGCCTTACCTATATTCTACCCAAATCTCTCCTCAAGATACTCCCCCACGTCCTAAATCCCCTAGTATCTTAAAAATACCAAATTCTATCCCCTTAAGAAGGCTCTCAAGAAAGTTTGATTCAAGAGGTAAATTCCTCTTTTCTTTTCTTTCTTTTTCTTTTCAAGTTCATTTGTTTTCTTTTATATCCTTACCCCTCCTCATCCAAATTTTATGAAAACTCTAGTACCTTACATGTAATGGAATATTTTTATACTAATGGAATAATTTATTATCATCTATCCTTTCCCCACCTTTTATTTTAAATAAATGAAAACACCATTTGAGATGTGTTAATTTAGCACAATCAAGGACGACGAGTTATCAATTTCTATTACTATCTTCAATTCTGGTCATGAAACCATTTTTATGGTGGAAACAGACTATTATATGTGTATTTTATCTTATTTAATGTTCTTCAATCCTTATTCACTCATAATTTAAAATAATAATACAAAACAAGTTAATTGTGAGAAAAACCACTAAAATTAATTCAAGCGTTTGTCATTAATGTTTTATATAATGATTCGAATTCCCTCAAAGTAACCAAATTAAATTTCCAACCATGTAATCTCCTTTATTTTCACTAATTTCATATAACTTTAATTCTAGACAACCACTTTCATCTTACATGTTTATCCTTTCATGAAAATAAGTAAATCCATCATAAAAACCAAGAAAACAAATAGACCCGAACAATGAAATTGAACCACTTAACCCATCAAAAAAGGTCATGAATGAAATTTAAAAGGTTATAATAAATATTTTACATATATAATAGGTTCTGAAATTATAAATTAATAAACCTAATTTGTTTATTCAGTTCATTAATAACAAGTGGAGAACACCAACAGACTTAAGGTAAGGGATCCTCTCCATTTCGCTTTAATTCAAGAATGTCCTCTATGCTATTCCATTTTATCTGTAATACCTAATGAAGGGGTATGATTTTGAACCTCCTCCATACTTAACTAATGATGTATAAATTATAATAAACCCCTTTATCTCTCAAAAATTCCTCTTAAGTACACCTGATACCATGCCGATAATCCGTAAGGAATTCTACCCGATCCGCCTTTATTCCTTCGGGTTTCTCTATCTTTCTTTTTACCCAATTGAAGTTGAATTTTATTTTTATGTACAACTTATAAATTCTATTTATATTATCCAAACTCATGTTTCAAGATCCATACCTCATTTTATTTGAGGTATATACATGCTTTTACGTGATTCCCTCCTTGATACTTCCCAACATGCAAACTCGTTTTAAAGGAATTTCCCAAATTTTTACCCAATTTCAAGTGCACTATATCCTCTGTTTTAAGCCAAAATTGTATTTATAAAATCAGTATTTTTATTATGAAAACCTTATTGGTTCACTTCTGGTTTTATATAAAATATTGTTCCCTTTTCTATTTTGAAATCTCTATAGTATTTTCCTTAAAATCACACAAAAATGTTTTAATGCTAAAATTTCTTATATTCATTTCTTATATGTTTTAAATTCTATTTGAAATCACTTACCATGATATATTCCTATTTTACCTTATAAAAGTCCATGTATGTTCTAATTCCTTTCTTTCATGGACACTTTCATGATACGCCCATTGGTTATGCTTTATGTCATGATTATGGTACCCAATTCTTTCCATGGGTAACCCTTATGTTTATGTAAGATTTATTATGTATGATTATTGATGTGGAAAAAATATTCATGAAATATAATATGGGTGTGCTTAAATATAACTCCAATTCATTTGGTAAATTTGAGTCTCATGAGACGTTATGTGCGACGGTCTTGGTGGTTATCCTTGGCTTGTGCTACTATGTGCAATGATCTTGGCAGTTAGCCTTGTCTTATGCTACTATGATAAATGGTCTTGGAGGTTAGCCTTGAATTATAATAAATTAATGTTTTATATTTCTTCTACATTTATATGATTAAATGTTCAAATTATCCCATTTTTATATTTTATGATATGTTATATGCCTTTTTATATCATCATGTCACGCCTTCTATCCCATGTGCCAATGCTTTGTTCTTATGGTTATTCCCTTACTAGGATTTTATCTCATCCATTTATTCATGTTATCCCCAGGTTATCCTATGCAGATGTATGAGCACAATGAAAGATAGGATCTCATTATGGAGTTTAAATAAAAATTTGTTTTTATAATGTTTGAATATGTACCTAGTCTTCCATGACACTAGACTTTACAATCCTTGTCTTGTACTCTGATGTATAATTATGCTTAAAATCATGTAATGTTATGTGAAAAGGCTAGGTTTACTATAGTATCCTTGGTTTATATCCAAATTAAACCATAAGTTACATCAAAGTATGTCATCTTAGATGAAAAATTATTTTGAAAAATAAATCACTTGGAAGGTTTCTTGAGGACGATAAATTTTCTTTGAAAATCACTTTTTTAAAATAATATTTTTTTAGAAATTATTATCTTAGAAAATAAACTTGAGAAAATATAAAGAAATCTTTAAAAATCATTTAAAACATTTATTGAGGAAAATATCCTTTACACTTTGAAAAACACTTTTTAAAACATTAAAAAGTGTTCGGTCTTGGGCTTCAGTGCCGGTCCCATGCCGGTGACCGGGGAAGATGGGGCAGAGTCACCAGAGATGTAAGGCGCAGAAAATCAGGTGTTGCAGGAGTGACTGGTGGAGGGAGATGGAGAAGATGAATAGAGCCACTCTCTCTCTCTCTAGAATAGACTTGACGCCTTCATTTATAGGCGGTCCTGAACCGGTGTGTACTTTTTAATGTGTCGTTTTTATAAAATATATATAATTTAAATTCATATTTTTGTATAAATATAACTTGTTTAATATGAGTATTTTTGAATTATAGTTGTTTTTATTTTTTTGAAAATATATTTTGAATCTAAATACAGCTGCCGATATTCAATTATTTGAATATTTACAAATACAATTTTAAATGACAGGACCTTTTCAAATCTGATAAAAAAAGGAAGAAAAAGATCTCTTAAAAAGTGATTATATAGCGAATCAAATATATATATATATATATATATATGTGAATTCCAAAAAAAACACCCTGATACGTAAATTGTTTTTTTCTAAAACGATAATCTTTTATCGTCTCAATTTTTTTATTTAAAAAATATAACATTTTAATGTATAAATATAAAAAAAATATATCAATTCCAAACAATTTAAAACTTGAAAATATATGCATATTTTTCTATAACGCAGATATTTTTAAAAATAATTTAGCATTAAATTTCAAAAAAATCTATAAGTTCAAAAATAATATATCTTTATAATTAAATAAGCAAAAATGTATTAAACCACGCATACTAAATTATATTTGTTGAATTTAACATGATTGTTAATTTACAAATAAAGTTAATTTCTTATTGTTTGTTGGTTGAATTTTTCATATTTAGATCATTATTATAATTCTAGATATGTTTTCCATACCTTAGTTTTATTTTTCTCATGTTACTTATAAATTTTACTTATATATAGTTTAGGCGCCACTGTTGGTGGTAGGAAGGAAGTGATTGGAGGAGTGAGGGGCGGGTTTTGGGGTCAAGCCTCCGAACCCATATGTTTACTGCAATTTCTTTACTTTGTGTTGTGTTCTGCGATAACAGATGTAATCGATCTTATATATATCTAGTTTACCATTACATATATCCCTTTAGTACTTACATATTAGTGCAACATTTGTGCAGGTATGTGCATGGTCCTGTGACCCTTATGTATCCCTTTTATTATCATGTTAACCCTTACATATTGTTGGTTCACTGTTGCATATGTCTGTGTCATGGTGTTTATCCTAATGCATAAATGTAGCGGAGGGGATGACCCTTACGTATAATAGCATGACCTTGATGTATAAGTTTTTTCGGCCTTATTTCTAGTAACCTTACACACTATTTGCTTTTCTGTTTTGGTTCGAAAGGTTTTGAGCTATTGGGACTAGGTAAATTTTAGCCATTCATTTCTCCTAATTCATTTCAACAATTTTTGACTCAAGATATATTCATGTTCAAATATTCCCATAAAGGGACATTGTTTCATGAAATTGTTTTTAGTGAGAGAAATAATCATATATTTCATAGAGGAGAAGGTCAACCAAAGTTAGAGGTGTGTTCTCCACTGCTAGACACGTTGTTTCCCTCACTATTGAAGATTAGAGCTTGTCTTGATATTTGTGTTTTGGTGGTCACTTGTTGCTATCAGTCACGAGGTGCTCATGCTAGCCTATTATCGACGCCATTAGAGATACCCAAAGATCCCTTATGTGATAGTTAGTTGATAAATCTGGTTGAGAGTATGATTCTAATTTTCCTATTGTTTCCTTTCAATTTCACTTGTTGAAATTTTTTTCTTCTTGATGAATTATTTGGTCATTCTCTTATATCCTTGTATGTTTGTTTTGAGCATTAATAAAGGTAATAATTGTACCAACCTAGGCTTTTTATACATATATATACAATCTTTTTAAATGAATATTCAATACGTCACATACACGTCTGAAGATCGTAACAGTTTAGTATCTTAGGAAAATTGAAATACAATATTATTAATTCATGAATGGCCTTAAATGTCTCACATAAAGATATTTCCATTAAGTACTCTTCATAGAAATACCCTACTTAAAACTGTTCTTCATAATCTGGAGAAAGAAAAAATAAGAAATAGTGAGTTAAGATGCTTAGTAAGGGTAAAAAAGAGAGATACATAAGCATAACATGAACATAAGAGTATGATAACTTGAACATAATAATTAAAAGTCATACCCTACATATCAAATATCACAATTTTGAGTCATGGAAAAAATATTGGATGTTCATAAGACATAAATCATAAGGGAATTAAAGAACACGAACCATGAGAGCATAACATCAACATAAGACATAAAATTTCAGCATGCACATAAGCATAGAAAATCATTTCACAGTAGTCGAGGCTCACTACCAGACTATCATAGTGGAATGAGTTTACTCCCCAAATCATCATATTAGTCAAGGTTCACTCCCAAGACCATCATAATGGACAAAGTCACTTACTGAATCGGTTTCACTCCCCATTTCAGCTATGTATATCTCATGAGATATAAATCTTTACCCGATGCATTATAGGGAGATATAGGTCTCACCCATATCACAAAAAAAACCATATTAATGTGTGCCATAAGATCATAAAACATTCGTCATATCTAACCCATGAAATGAAATGAGTTTTATAAACATTTCATAATATCACAACCTTTGGAAAAGAGATAGGTTTCATAATCATTTCATCAACTCATCAAAGCATAACCTATAGAAAAAGAAACATGTTTCATAATAATTTTTTCATCGTATAACATGTGGAAGAGAAATTAGTTTCATAAGCATATTGTCATCATAAACCATTCAAAGAAAGAATAAGAATGGTAACTGTAACGACCCAATATTTTTCAATAGAAATTCCTTTCTTATAAATATGTCATATAATCACATGAAATCACAACACAATGAACTACTAAGTACTATGTGACTCTTAAACATAAGTTTTTCACATTTATAATTTGAATTTTAAAAATCTGACATACACGGTTGCGGTCAGTAAGTTATTTAGAGTCTAATATGACCAACTTAAGTTTTGTTGAATAGTAACATACCCTTATGAATAGTAATGTTACCCTTATGAATAGTGACATACTCTAATGAATATTAAACTTACATATTATATTATATAAATAAGATTCAAGTGGAAGTATGATATATCTATATCTAGGAATAAGAAAATAAATGTTTTAAAATCTGTATTTTTCAAGTAAATTAGGATTTTAATTAAATACTAAATTAATCATATTTAGAAAATTATTTTTGAAAAATGGATTTAATTTTTGGATTCTAAACATAAAAAAATGGTTAGGGTGGATTTTTGGGATTTTTTCTAAAGTATTTGAATTTTTTATGAATAGTAAAATGCGATAATTTACGATAAATGCTAAATAATGGATTTATTGAGTCATTGATGACAATTTACTGATGTAAGCCCAATTGGTTCAAACTCACATACACTTATTACTATTTTTGGTCATGGAATTATCACTATTTCTTGTCTTATGGAAAAATAATAAACTAATGATTATAATATTATGAAAACTCTCCACCCCTCTATTATAAATACCACCCCTCCTTACCTCTTCACTTCACTCATCTCAAGCCTTGTGCCTTGCCTATATTCTACCCAAATATCTCATCAATATCCTACAAAAAATACAAAATCCCCTATTATCTTCAAAATACCAAATCCTCTCCCCCTAAGAAGGCTCTCAAGGAAGTTTGATTCAAGAGGTAAATTCCTCTTTTCTTTTCTTTCCTTTTCTTTTCAAGTTCATTTGTTTTCTTTTCTATCCTTACCCCTCTTCATCTAAATGTTATGAAAACTCCAGTACCTTACATGTACTATAATGTTGTTATGATAATGGAATAAGTTATTATCATCTCTCCTTTCCCCACCTTTTATTTTAAAGAAATGAAAACACCGTTTGAGATGTGTTAATTTAGCATAGTCAAGGATGACAGGTTATCAATTTCAATCACTATCTTCAATTATGTCCATGAAACCATTTTTATGGTGGAATCAGAATATTATATGTCTATTTTATCTTATTTAATGTTCTTTAATCTTTATTCACACATAATTTAAAATAATAATACAAAACAAGTTAATTGTGAGCAAAATCGCTAAAACTAATTCAAGCGTTTGTAATTAATGCTTTATATAATGATTCGACTTCAACACAAGTAACCAAATTAAATTTACAACCATGTAATATTATGTATGTTCACTAATTTCATATAACTTCAATTCTGGACAACCAATTTCATCTTACATGTTTATCCGTTCATGAAAATAAGTAAATCCATTATAAAAACCAAGAAAACAAACGGACCCGAATAATGAAATTAAACCACTTAACCCATCAAAAAAGGTCATGAATAAACTTAAAAAGGTTATAATAAATATTTTACATATATAATATGTTCTAAACTTATTAATTAATAAACCTAATTTTTTATTTAGGTCATTAATAATAAGTGGAGAACACCAACATACTTAAGGTAATAGATTCTCTTCATTTCGCTTTAATTCAAGAATGTCCTCTATGATATGCCATTTTATGTGTAATACCTAATGATGGGATATGATTTCTAACCTACCCCATACTTCCCTAATGATTTATAAATGATGATAAACCACTTTTCCTCTCAACAAGCCCTCTTAAGTACATCTGATACCATGCCGATAATCTGTAAGGAATTCTACCCGATCCGCCTTTATTCCTTTAGGTTGCTTTATCTTTCTTTTTACCCAATTGAAGTTGTATTTTATTTTTATTTAAAAATTACACATACTGTTTATATGCTCCAAACTCATGTTTCAAGATCCATCCCTCATTCTCTTTCGGGGATATACATGCTTTTAAGTGATTCCCTCCTCGATACTTCCCAATAAGAAAACTCGTTTTAAGGGAACTTCATAAATTTTTACCCAATTTCAAGTGCACTCTATTATCTGTTTTAATCCACCATATTCTTTATAAAATCAGTCTTTTTATTATGAAAATCTTTTTGGTTCACTTCTGGTTTTATATAAAATATTGTTCACTTTTCTATTTTGAAATCTCTATAGTATTTTCCTTAAAACCGCACAAAAATGTTTTAATGCTAAAAATTCTCAAATTTATTTATTATATGTTGTCACTTATATTTGACATAACTTACCATGATATATTACTATTTTACCTTATTAACGTCCATGTATGTTATAATTCTTTTCTTTTACGAATACTTTCATGATACACCCATTGGTTATGCTTTATGTCATGATTGTGGTACCCAATTCTTTCCATGGGCAACCCTTATGTTTATGTAAGATTGATTATGTATGATTATTTATGTGGAAACCATATTCATGAAATGTAAGATGAGTGTTCCCAGATAGCGATTCAATTCATTGGGTAAAGTTGAGTCTCATGAGACGTTATGTGCGATGGTCATGGCGGTTAGCCTTGACTTGTGCTATTATGTGCAACGGTCTTGGTGGTTAGGCTTGGCTTGTGCTACTATGAGAAATGGACTTGGTGGTTAGCCTTGACTCATACTAAATTCATGTTTTATGTTTCATCCACATTTCTATGATTTCATGTTTAAATGATCCCATGTTTATATGTTATGATATATTACATGCCTTTTTATATCATCATGTCATGCCTTCTATCCCATGTGCTAATGCTTTGTTCTTATGGTTATTCCCTTAATGAGCTTTTAGATCATCCCTTTGTTCATGTTATCCTCAGGTTATACTATGCAAACATATGAGAACAATTGAAGATATGAGATCATTATGGAGTTTACAGAAAAAGTTGTTTTTTATAATGTTTGATTATGTACCTAGTCTTTCAAGACACTAAACTTTACGATCCTTGGCTTATACTATGATGTATAATTATACTTAAAATCATGTAATGTTATGTGAAAATTCTAGGGTCTCTATATTTGGTATTATAGGATGGTCTAGTTATTTTTGGAGATTAGGAATAAAGCACCTTAGTGAGAACCTTAAGGATGAGACGAAGTATAAGAAAAAACCTCTAATTTTTGGTAAGTATAGAGTAAGTGGTTTATCAAGAAAATAAACCCCTATTTGGATACAAATAGGTAGAGGAAGCTCTGACACATATGTACCTAGAAGTGAAAACTCTAATAAGGAGTTTTGGGATTGACTCAGGGTATCCTGGTACACGACAATGGTCCTTTCTTCACTCTTGGTTTGACACTCCTGGGGGATATGCTTTGGTAAATTCATGAGCTTAGTACAAACCATTATTAAGGTAATAAAAAAATATCACAATAATATAAGTTAAGAAATAGATCAAGGATAGCCTAGATTTAAACCTAAGGAATCACAAGTTAGGATATACTTATCCTCCACAAGTTTATCCTTTTATGTTCAAAAGTTTCCTTTTTTATGTTCAATAAATAAGTATTTAAGCTCTCTAATTGTACATTCTTTTTCATAGTTAATGGTGTGAAATGGAAGAACATATTCCAGAAACCAATGTGATAGGAAATGTGAAGATTTCCCTAATGGTATGCTTGATATGATGGGAACAGGTGCTCAAAAACTTCTTGAGAGTACTTGCTCAGCTGGCTCAAGTTATGAATAATAACTTGAATCACGTGGAATTCCCTCCTCCTCTAAGGAAAGAGAAAGTTTCCACAAAATCCTTCATGCGGAAAAGTCCTCCCATGTTTAGTGAATCATCTAATCCTCTCCTCGCGGAACAGTAGATTAACTCCCTTGAAAAGATATTCTCCGTCCTCCAGTGCTTGTAAGAAGAGAAAGTTATACTGGCGGTCTATCATTTTGATGGGGAAGCTGATCAGTGGTAGACACTAATCAAGAATACAAAGTCCCAAGAGGAAATTGATTCCATGGATTGGGAGGAATTCAAGAGGATGTTTTTCAATAAATATTTTCCTCAAACCCTCCATCTCAAGATGGAAAGAGAGTTCCTCAGACTCAAGTAGAAGGAAGATGAGTCCATCGGGGCGTATGGAGAAAAATTTACAAGGCTTTCAAGGTACGCCTATGACTTTGTTATAAACACCGAAAGTAAGGTGGATCACTTATTTAGTTGACTAAAGCCGAGTCTATGAAAAATATTGGCGATTAGAGACTTCAACAGTTATGAGGAGATTGTCTGTTGTGCCCTCAAGGTTGAAATGGAGATTGATGACTCTCAGTGGTCTCGTGGGCCCGATGAAAAGAAGAGAAAAATGGAGAACAACATGGGTGGTTCAACAAATGAATCCCATGATGGAAAGAATCCCAAATATCCTACTTTTAAAAGTTATGGGAAGAAGTATCCTGTGAATTGTCTAAAGGGAACCAAGAATTGCTTCAACTGTGGAAAGATGGGACATCTGGCCAAGAACTGCCGAAGGGATATGAAAAATCTTTCTAATGTTGAAGAATAAAGGAAGGTTTAGATCAATGCTCAGCCAATGGTATAGTGTTACAAATGCAAGGAACATGGTCATTATGAAAACAATTACCCTAAGCCAAGGGTTGTCAGAGGAAATCAATAACAACCTCTAAGGAAACAAGGAAGATCTTATGCTATCACTACTGCTGAGGTGTATTTAGACAATGATGTGGTGACAGGTACGCTAGTTATTTATTCAAGAATAGAAAATATATGATTCTATTCTAGTTCTACACATTCTTTCACATCATGCAAGTTTAGTATAACTATTCAAACACCACCTCAAAATTTGGAGGACAAGTTATCTATGAGAATAGATAACTTGGAAATTATTTCATCCATGGTTTATGACTCCTCCATGGTTAATGTTTTTGGAATTAACCTCCTAGAAAATCTTTTCATACTTACTTTAGTGGAGTTTGACGCTATCTTGGGCATGGATTGGCTATATTTATACAAAGACAATATCAACTTTCGGGAAAGAGAAATAAATCTTAACATCCCGAAACATCTTTCGATTCTTTAGAAGTGTAAGGAGGAAGATTAATCTCCTTTAGAATAACCTTCTCAAGTGTGGATATTTCTTCTTTATGAGCAAGCATATCTAGAACAAATGATTGAGACAAAGGAGAGAATAATACTTGAAGACATGCCCATCATGAGGGATTACACTAATGTATTCCCTAAAGAGTTGCATGGTCTTCCTCCTAACCGATAGGTTGAGTTCTCAATTGAACTTATTACTGGATCTCTTCCTATATCAAAGATACCTTACAAAATGGTCACCGTAGAGTTGGAAGAGCTGAAGAAGCATTTATAGGAGAATCTGGATAAGGGTTTTATATGCCCTAGTGCTTCACCATGGGCTGCACCAGTCCTCTTTTTCAATAAGAAGGATGGATCAATACGCCTTTGCATTGATTATTGTGAGCTCAATAAAATCATGATAAAGAACAAGTATCCACTTCCTCGGATAGATGACTCGTTCGATTAGCTACGTGGGGCTTGTTATTTCTCTAAGGTTGACCTTTGGTCGGGATATCACCAATTAAAGGTGAGGAAGGAAGATATTCCCAAGACTTCCTTTCGAATGAGGTATGGACACTATGAGTTCATAGTGATGCTCTTAGGACTCACTAATGCTCCAAAAATTTTCATGGATTTAATGAATAGAGTATTTAGAGATTACCTTGAAAAATTTGTGGTAGTATTTATTGAAGATATTCTGATATACTCCAAGAGAAAGGAGGAACATGATGAGCATTTGAATACTGTGTTAAAAACTTTGCAAAGAGAGAATATGTATGCAAAGTATAATAAATGTGAGTTATTAATGGAGTAAGTATCAGTCTTGGGGCATGTTATCACTAGAAAAGGGATATTTATGGACCCTTCAAGGACAAAGGTAATTGAAGAGTGGCCTAGGACAACATCTGTAATAAATATCCATAGCTTTCTGGGTCTATATAGGTATTATCGACGATTTGTGAAGAACTTTTCATGATTGTCAAACCCAATGACCAAGCTGACACAGAAGGGAGTAAATTTAGTTGGGACTCAGGAATGTGAAGACTGTTTTAAGGATTGAAAAAAGAGGCTAATCACTGCGCCAGTACTCATAATCCCAACAAGTGGAGAAATATTTGTGGTGTACAGTGATGCTTCAATGAAGGGATTAGGCTGTGTGATGATGAAAAATGATAAAGTGATAGCCTACACCTCAAGGCAACTGAAAATCCATGACCAAAACTATCCCACACATAATCTAGAGTTGGAGGCTATAATCTTTGCATTGAAAATCTAGCGGCATTATCTATATGGGGACAAGTGTGAGATATATACTGACCACAAGAGTCTCAAATATATATTCACACAAAAAGATCTTAATATGCACAAAAAAAGGATATATCTCATCAAGGATTATGACTTATCAATCCACTATTATCCCGGTAAGGCAATTAAGGTGGAATATGATCTAAGTAGAAATGATCCTGGATCTTTATCAATGATGATAATTGAAAAGGATCCAATCTTCTTAGATTTTCAGAGGATGGACATGGGAATCATTAAGGGAGGAATATCATCAATACTTTCTTAAATGATTGCTCAACCATCCCACATGGAGAAAATAAAGGATGCTCAAAGAAAAGATGTGGAAATTCAGAAAAGGGTGGAAGCTATTAAAAATGTAAAATCCTACGAGTTCTTAATTGATGAGGAAGGATTTGTAAAATTTGGGTCACGATTATGTGTACCATCCGATCCAGAGATAAAGAAGGAGATTTTGAATTATGCACATAGCTCAACCTTCTCTATCCACCCAGGGAGCACAAATATGTATCGAGATCTCCAAGAAAACTTTTGGTGGGACAATATGAAAAGGGAGATTTCTGAATATACATCAAAGTTCCTGGTATGTCATCAAGTGAAGGCTGGGAAGAAAAAGTCTAAGGGAATGATACAACCACTACCATTACCAACATGGAAGTGTGAGAACATCACCATGGACTTTGTCACTGGACTTCCAAGGACATCCAGAAAAAACAATGCTATATGGGTTATTGTGGATCTTCTTATGAAGACAAATCACTTTATCACAATTCTATAGGACTTCTCATTGGATCAACTTGCACGGATTTACATCAAAGAAGTGGTAAGGTTTCATAGAGTACCACTATTTATTATATTCGATCGTAACCCGAGATTCACCTCAAAGTTATAGAAAAGTATCCAACATGCTCTAAGCACTGAATTAAACTTCAGTATGGCCTATCATCCTGAAACTGATGGCCAATATGAGCGAACTATTTATACACTAGAAGATATGTTGTGAGCATGTTCTATGGAATTCAAAGGAGGACGAGTCCAACATTTTTCACTGGTTGAATTATTCTACAAAAATAGTTTCCACTCAAGCATCTGAATGACACCATATGAATCCATTTATGGGAAAAGGTGCAAAACACTAGCGTGTTGAGATGAAGTCACTGAGCGTAAGCTACTAGGACCTGAAATGGTTGAAGAAATGGAGGAGAAGGTGAAAACCATTCAACTACATATCAAGGAAGCCCAAAGTCGACAAAAGAGTTATGTATACAATCATCGAAGAGACCTTGAGTTCAAAGTTGGAGACATGGTATTTCTACACATATCTCCATGGAAGAAGTTCATGAGTTTTGGGAAGAAAGGGAAGCTAAGTACCAGGTACATCGGCCCCTTCGAGATCCTTGATCATGTCAGAGCTGTGGCCTATCGACTAACACTTCTACCTACCATGCCCAATGTACATGATGTCTTTCATGTATCCATCTTAAGGAAACACATTCCAGATTCTTCACATGTACTCTCCTCATAGGTGGTACAGTTGGAGGATGATCTTTCTTATGAGGAGCAGCTAGTTAAGATCTTGGATTATAGAGATAAATTTATACGTAACAAGACTACTCACCTGGTAAAAGTACTATGGAGGAACCATAAGTATGAAGAGGAAACATGGGAACTGGAGGAGGCAATGAAGGAAAAGTACCTGCACCTGTTTATGGCTTAAAATGTAAAACGAAATTTTGAGGGAAAAATTTCATAAGGGGGGAAGAATTTAACGACCCAATATTTTTCAATGATTCCTTTCTTATAAATATGTCATATAATTACATGAAATCACAACAAAATGAACTAATAAGTACAATGTGACCCTTAAGAAGGATCTCAAGGAAGTTTGATTCAAGAGGTAAATTTCTCTTTTCTTTTCTTTCTTTTTCTTTTCAAGTTCATTTGTTTTATTTTCTATCCTTACCCTTCATCATAAAAATGTTATGAAAACTCTAGTACCTTACATGTACTGGAATATTTTTATGAAAATGGAATAATTTATTATCATCTCTCATTTCCCCACCTTTTATATGAAATAAATAAAAACACCATTTGATATGTGTTAATTTAGCACAATCAAGGACGTCAGGTTATCAATTTCTATTACTATATTCAATTCTGGTCATGAAACCATTTTTACAGTGGAATCAGACTATTATATGTGTATTTTATCTTATCTAATTTTCTATAATCCTTATGCACTCATAATGTAAAATAATAATATAAAACAAGTTAATTGTGATAAAAATCGCTAAAATTAATTCAAGCGTTTTTCATTAATGTTTTATATAATGATTCGACTTCACTAAAAGTAACCAAATTAAATTTAAAACAATGGAATATCTTTTATTTTAACTAATGTCATATAAATTCAATTATGGACAACCACTTTCATCTTACATGTTTATCCATTCATGAAAATAAGTAAATCCATCATAAAAACCAAGAAAACAAACGGACGCGAACAATGAAATTGAACCACTTAACCCATAAAAAAGGTCATGAATGAACTTAAAAAGGTTATAATAAATATTTTACATGTATAATAGGTTATGAAATTATTAATTAATAAAACTAATTTGTTTATTCATGTCATTAATAACAAGTGGAGAACACCAATAGACTTAAGGTAAGGGATCCTCTCTATTTCACTTTAATTAAATATTGTCCTCTATGCTATGCTATTTTATGTGTAATCCCTAATGATGGGGTATGATTTAAAACCTCCCCCATACTTCCCTCATGACGTATAAATTATGAGAAACCCCTTTATCTCTCAAAAATCCCTCTTAAGTACACCTGATACCATGCCGATAATCCGTAAAGAGTTATACCCGATCCGCCTTTATTCCTTCGGGTTGCTCTATATTTCATTTTACCCAATTAAAGTTGTATTTTCTGTTTCTGTAAAACTTATACATGCTGTTTATATGCTCCAAACTCATGTTTCAAGATCCACACCTCATTCTCTTTCAGTGATATAAATTCTTTTAAGTGATTCCCTCCTTGATACTTCCCAATAAGCAAACTTTTTTTAAGGGAACTTCCCAAAATTTTACCCAATTTCAAGTGAACTCTATCCTATTTTTTAAGACAAAATTGTCTTTATAAAATCAGTCTTTTTATTATGAAAACATTCTTGGTTCACTTCTGGTTTTATATAAAATATTTTTTCTTTTCTATTTTGAAATCTCTATAGTATTTTCCTTAAAACTGCACAAAAATGTTTTAATGCTAAAATTTCTCAAATTCATTTTTATATGTTGTAAATTATGTTTGAAATCACTTACCATGATATAGTACTATTTTACCTTATGAATTTCCATGTATGTTCTAATTACTTTCTTTCATGGACACTTTCATGATACGCCCATTGGTTATGCTTTATGTTATGATTGTGGCACCCAATTCTTTCCATGGGTAACCCTTATGTTTATGTAAGATTGATTATATATGATTATTTATGTGGAAAACATATTCATGAAATTTAATATGGGTTCACCCAGATAGTGCTTCAATACATTGGGTAAAGTTGAGTCTCATGAGACGTTATGTGAGACGGTCTTGGCAGTTAGCCTTGGCTTGTGCTACTATGTGCAACGGTCTTGGCGGTTAGCATTGGCTTGTGATACTATGAGAAATGATCTTGGAGGTTATCCATGACTCATAATAAATTCATGTTTTATGTTTTTTCCAAATTTATATTATTCCTTGTTTAAATGATCCCATGTTTATATGTTATGATATGTTACATTCCTTTTTATATCATCATGTCATGTCTTCTATCTCATGTGCTAATGCTTTGTTCTTATGGTTATTACCTTACTGGGATTTTAGCTAATCTCTTTTCTCATGTTATCCCCAAGTTATCCTATGTAGATGTATTATCACAATGGAAGATATGATCTCATTATGGAGTTTAAATAAAAAGTTGTTTTTATAATGTTTAATTATGTACCTAGTCTTCCATGACACAAGACTTTACGATCCTTGGCTTGTACTCTGATGTATAATTATGCTTTAAATCATATAATGTTATGTGAAAAGGCTAGGGTTTCTATAGTATCCTTGGTTTATATCCCCAGTAAATCATAAGTTACATCAAAGGATGTCATATTAGATAAAAAACAATTTTGAAAAATAAATGACTTGAAACGTTTCTTAAGGAAGATAATTTTTTTTTGAAAATCACTTTTTTAAAACAATAAACATTTTTTAAATCCTTATCTTCAAAAATAAACTTTAGAAATTTTAATTTAATATTTAAAAACCATTCAAAATCTTTCTTGAGGAAAATATTCTTTACCCTTTGAAAAATGATTTTTAAAACATAAAACATTTTCAAAATCCTTTTCACTTTGAAATCATTTATTTAAAATATCAAGGAAAACATTTTATTTGAAAAGTTATTTGAAAAATTGTAAGTTATTTTAAAATCATTTAGCATTCATGACAGTGGGAAATATTATTTATGTCATACATGTTAAAAAAACAAAGATTCTTTTCACATTTTCAGTAAAATCTAAATAGGTATTGTTTGAAAAAAAACATGAAGATTCATTTCAATTTTTTTTGTAAAAATTCAAATATAGGTAAAAATTTCTTCAATAAATCATTTGAATAATTTAAAAAACATTTTTGAAAATACTTTTAGAAAACATGGTTTTGGAAGAAAAAAAGTTTTCTATTAAAGAGATAAATAAAGACAATTTTCTTAAAAACATTATTTTAAACTATTGGGTACATAGAGAGATAAAAATGAAGGGAAAATATGAATTCTTGTGACATAACTAGAGGATAATAAAAGTCATGAGTTTATTGAGAGATGGATCATAATATTTTATCATCGGAAACATAATCATAAACAATCCCGATAAATGATGAGATTGTAACATAAAATCTTTACCACTTTGATAACTTTGAAACATAAGCCCCATGATGGAATATCATTAAATGAAACTTAAAATATCACGAGTATAAATAAATTCATGATATTACATGTAAAATTGGTTGTATATACACCTCATAAAAGAAGATAGGTGCATAACATAACATATGTCTCAAAGAAGATAAATTGAGACAAAAATCCCTTAATGCATTTGTAACTTTTGAACCATAAATTCCATGAAATAGAGTTCATCAAATAGATATGTAAATCCAAAAAAATTTAAGGTAAAACACCATAAAATATATTTATGGGAATATACACCACATAAAAGAAATACGTGATGGATATGTCACGTGTCTCACAGAAAAATAAAAGTATGATGGAAACGCTTGCCTTAAGTTTGGACTTCCTTCGTGCATGTTTAAACCTATAGTATAATAAATATAAGTTTATTATACATATATTACATAATATTAATTATATATATATATATATATATCATACCATATATGATTTACTTAGGTCATTTTATTACCCATTTTTTAACAATTCCATGTTAAAGTCACATTTCGGGTAATAACCGCTTTGTTTTTTGTATATGTTTTTTATTTTTATTTTCTGTCCTATTAGTTGATCATGGTTACATAATCTAAATAATAATAATAATTAAATAATTATAATATTTATACATTAATTATACTTTTAATACCAATCATGAAAATGGTTTTGATAAATGAAGTATGTTACGATTATGGAGGCAATGGGCCATACGTATGCATGAGTAACATTTTCATTTTTCAACGATCATTATGGAAAGGAAGTAAGTAATATATTATCTTTCCAAAATTATAATAATACCATAAATATCATATTATATATTTAAATATACTTATACATATCATCCATGTGGTGTGGTAATGGAAATAGAGTCACATTGCTTTGTAAAGGTGTTAGTCCACATGCACACGAACGACGTTATCATATTTCAGTGAGTGAGAAGGTAAGAAAGATGATGATATAATATATTTTAATAATTATTAATATGTCATAAATATCATAATTATTTAATGTATATCAAATATATTTATCCTTATTATTTTCCTTGTAATGAATTAGTGAAAACGAATCACATCACTTCGTGAGGTGGTAGTCCATCATACACACGAGCGACGTTATTGTATCCCCTACTAAATGGAAAGTAAAAAATGTATATATGATAAAATTAATAAAAAGGTATAATTATGTTATAATTATAATATATATACTTTATATCCATCATCA
Organism: Viscum album; assembly: GCA_963277665.1. NCBI lineage: Eukaryota > Viridiplantae > Streptophyta > Magnoliopsida > Santalales > Viscaceae > Viscum > Viscum album. The sequence continues at coordinate 389,044,392 of OY728147.1, read as the reverse complement.
TACCCAATCATGAGAGGTGATAATAGAGAAATGAATGACATCAATTCGTGAGGCGGTAGTCCTTCGTACACACGAATGATGATTTCATAACCCATTTGATGGAAGTGGAGATGTGTGTAGGTCATGACCATAATATAAAAAAATATAAGTATATAGAAGTTACTAAAGTTATCATATCATCATGTTTTAATAATAATTGAATGAGGTGGAAGAAGAAAAAAATAAAAGCGCTCATTGAATAACATTGACTTTTCTCTGAGTAACCACCTTAGGTTTGAAATCCTTTATAGGTTTGATTTGTGCCTAAAATAAGGCTTCTAGGATGATATGATGGATTTTTTAAAGTGATTTGGAAGGAAATTGGCTGAACAAAATGTCTTTGTGTCACGACTCGTCCTCGGGGCCCGTTCCGGGACTACCCCAAGCCCGCCTCCCAAAGGCCAAGGGCTGGCGACTAGAACCAAAGGTGTAAATCCCGACAAAAAGGGGAAGGCATTGCATTTATAAAGTAAACAAACACCACAAAGTAAGCCAACAGAAGTAAACACTAAGTAAACTGAGTACAAAAGTAAATGCGGGAAAGTAAGTGGGCCAGAATACAAACCCAAACTAAAAGTAAAGTACAACCGGAAAGAAAGTACAACAACTGAAAAGTAAAGCAGCAACATCCAACCGTCCACTGGAAGTCCCACCTGAAGGGTGGGTACAGATAGTCTCCTCATCTCCTCGGGTCCAGCCGTCCGCTCCGTGTATGTCCCACCCAGTGGTCCACCTCCAGGTACCGACTTGATCCACAAGCCTCAATCCCGATCAGCGCTGTCCTTCGTCTGCATCCAAAACAATGTAGTGCGGGTATAGCCCATGCAGGGGTGAGTATAAGCTACTCAGTAGGGACCCCGAGACCCCCGAAGGTCTCCCAGAATCCACGAAGGATAATCCAAAAAGGCAAGATACAATCATGAAGTAACATCCAACTCTACTTAGGTATATGCCCATACATATACCTAAGTCATCAATTCCAGTTTGGCTCCAATATCCGAGCCCAAGTTAGATCACATCCACACAGGATAGTACAACCCAATCCACATAGGAAAGCACAACCCAATCCACATAGGAAAGTAAGTCAATCATATCGAAGATAATGATTGAAAGTCAAGACTCAACTCACACAGGTATAAATCATTTGTAAATCAAAAGGAGATGATCAGATGTAGTTACTGATTCATCTAGCTAGGACCCACGTAGGATACTAGACCAGCTAAGCTGTCGGACCCACGTAGGATACTACAACAAAGGTTAATACTGTCGGACTCATGTAGGATACAAGTACTGTAGTTTTCACCGCCAAACCCATGGAGGATTTCAGTATGGTTGTCATCGTCGTTGAACCCACAGAGGATTCCAGTACGATAGTCTTCACTGTCGAACCCACGGAGGATTCCAGTACGGTTGTCCTGGTCGTCGAACCCACAGAGGATTCCAGTACGAAAGTCTTCACCGTCGAACCCATGGAGGATTCCAGTATGGTTGTCATCATCGTCGAACCCACAGAGGATTCCAGTACGAAACTATTCACCGTCGAACCCACAGAGGATTCCAGTATGGAAGTCTTCACCGTCGAACCCATGGAGGATTCCAGTACGGTTGTCATCGTCGTCGTAGCCAGCTCTAGGGTTCCCGCACACAGCATGCTCGTTTCCGGGAGGGGCCGCTCCACGAGCCAAGGGATCGATACATCAACTTACATGTAGTATGGATTTGATGTAGCCCAAAGTTCCGCCTCGTCGATAGTAACTCAACGTGACAGATGGCGCGTCAATCGGACGCCCGGTCTGAGAGTTAATGGTTTTTTCGTTCCAGGGCCCCAGTTGGTTTTTAAGTCAAAACCAACCTGACCATACTCCAACTGCATCCAAACCATGAGCGTAGTAATCCAAAAATCCCGTCTCACTAAGAGGAATCCAACAAAGTCGACGAAATGTCAATCGGACGTCTGGAGCTCAAGTTATAAGCGTTTTCGCTTCGAGGGCCCGATTGGTTTTGTGTTCGAACCAACCCGGCCGTACCCAAAGTTCTCTGAAACCTTGAGTGTAGTATACCGAAACTACCATCTCTATCCAAGGATCATATCACAACTGACGGGGCATCGAGCAGAGGTCTGTAGCCCAAGTTACGGGCGTTTTAACGAGCATGTCCGTTTTTAGGGGGTTTTGGGCTCGGACCGACCCGGCCCAAGAGCCCCCTGGGTCGGCCCGAACCGGGTCGACCCGACCCGGGTCCGGCCCACTAGGGCGCGGCCCGGACCGACGCGCGTGGCCCGGCCTGGCGCGGGCGGCCCGGCCCGGCGCGGGCGGCCCGGCCCGGCGCGGGCGGCCCGGCCCGGCGCGACCGGTCCGTGTGGTGCGGCGCCTGAGTGCGGAGCGCACGTGGAAGGGGGGGGGGGGGGTTACAACCCCCCGGTTGAACGAACCAGCGCGACTTAATGCCGAGCCGCCCAATCCGGAACGACTTTGGCCGTTCCCGTTTTTCCTCCACCACCACGGCTCAGCCGCGGCAGTTGGCTCCGGCGACGCGCTGCCGCCACCTTCTGCGGACCACCGGACGTGCTTCGGTGTTCCGTTTCGTCTGCTGTCTTCGCCAGCAGTCCTCTCGGGACCTGATCTTCACTGCAATGGCTTTCAAATGTCGTTGCGGTCCTGTATCACCATCACCGTCCATCCGCGCACCAACAACAATCTGCGGAGGGTTGTCGGGCCGTGTTGGTTCGATTCGCGCCCTCTGCGTTAGGTGTTATCAAATGGAAAGATTTAAATAGGATTTTAAAAAGAACAAACATTCATTTTTACTTAAATAAAATTGAATCAAAATTATACCACAACCTCTTAAATGAGTTGTAGCATACTAATGTTCCAATCCTGTAATTAAAAAGAAACATTCACGGATCAATTCAATGTTGAGTTGTTCTGTGTTATTTGTTTAGAAGGAAACAACCATGAGAAGGAATATCATTCTCAAAATAATTCCCTACCTCAAAGAATGCGTTCGTCGGACGAGGATCGTCGCGGGAAAAAGACGTCACGGAAGACGGCGTCGTGGAACGAGGCTCCGTAAGCGTCGTCGGTGTTCGTCCGATGAAGAATGCGGCGCATCGTCATTCTCCGAAGAAGGTGTCTCTCACTGGCTGTGGAGAGGAGAGGAGACAGTACGGTGATCTCCCCTTGTGGTGACGGAGTTCTTCGTCGTAGACTCGACGTTCTTCGCATTCTTCGACGAGAAATAAGATGTTCACCAGCGCGCAAGAGTTCTTTTCTTTGTTTCACACAACAAAACGCCAAAAATAAAATAAGACCTTGTCTTATTTTATTCACACACACACACATTCCATAATTAATTTGAAAATCAAAATATCTCATTAATTGACTTAATTGAAGAGCGTTTAATTATCAAATTAACTTTGAGGGTTGACTTGTCATTAAATTTGGGGTGTGGGTGAGTTACAAAATAAAGGGAGGATTGCAAACTTAATGGGAGGTTTGAGGAAATTGAAAAGGTGGGGCTCATGTGGGCCCCACCCCAACTTCCTTTCATCTTCCTTTTCCACAACGCTTAACTATCATTTAAAGAAATAAAAATAAATTGTAAAACAATTTTATTTTTTTTCCTCACATTCTTAACATCTCCTCCCGAGCAAACGCAACTCCAGGAAAAGTCTCCTAAGTAATTACCGGCGCTGCGGTTTCATCGATACCCTCAGATTTCGATTCCGAGCACTGGTTCAAAAGTTAGGAAAACCCGCTCGTTCGTTCACTAAACGTACCTGAGCTAAACTTCGGAAATTGATTCTGGGCACACCGGGCCTCAAAATCAGGTTCCGTCAGAAACTGCGTACTCATAAAATTCCAAAGAAATTAAGAAAAAAATTTCTCGAAATTTCCGGGTCTTTATATTACTCCCACCTTAGGGATTTACGTCCCCGTAAAGCTATAACACAAACTAGGGAAACAAAATAGGGTACTGAGCACACATCTTAGCCTCCTGATCCCAAGTGCTCTCCTGGAGGTTCCCGTGCTGCCATCTGATGCGCACTAGAGGAATCGACCATCCACATAGGACCCGCTCCTGTTGATCCTCGATCTCCACCAGGACCTCCGCAAAAGTCACCCCATCGCCAAAGTCCAGCTCCCCGTGGTGGATTATATGCGTCGGGTCATGCACGTATCTCCTCAGCTGAGATACGTGGAAGTCGTCGTGCACCTAGTGCAACTGAGGTGGATGGGTCAAGCAGTAAACCACCTCGCCTACCCTGCTGAGGACCTAGAAGGGTCCGATGAAGCATGGAGATAACTTGTCGCCCCGGCCAAAACTCCGTAATCCACGTCAAGGTGAGACCCGTAGGAAAACGTGGTCACCATCCTCGAACTCTAGTGGTCTCCACCTCCTCTCAACATAAGTCTTTTTTTGGCTTTGAGCTATCCTCATCCACTCCTGGATGACTTGGACCTTCTCTGGTCCTACAAGAGCTGCTAAGATTTCTTCTTTGCCGATAAGAGAAATCTGGTCTCATCCCCTGGATAAACCACGTTCTTTGCCTAATACAGTCAATCTCGACATAGATGATACTAATCCATACCAAGGATGACGTCATAAGGCCTCGACGCTACTACCAAGAGATCCAACCGTCACTCTCACCTCCAAGGGTTGAGTCACACTATCGGCATCAGTGTGTGGTCACTGGGTCTCCTCTAGTAGGTATCTCAAAAGTGAGGGTCAAGTTAACAGTTTTAAACTAGAACCTCTTAGTATCAACTACATAAAAAGGACAGGGAACAAAATGTCACAAGAACAAGTGTCTTTTATTACTGCAGATCACGGTACAAAGACACATAACATCAAAAAAGCTAGAAGCAACATGAACAAAAGTCCCCATGTCTTGAGCTAGTCCCGCTCCTGTCCATCTGCTTCTGAAGCTTCATGGTCATAAGCCTCAGCTACTTATAGCTGAGCTCTCCCCTGTCCACCCATTCCCTATGGTCAGGGTGGTCTTCCTGGTGGTGGTGGTGGTGGTGGGGCCTCAAAACATCGCCCACCACCCACTGCTCGGCCAGCTCCTCTGCCTCGTCCGCCTGCTCCTTGCGGACCGCCATGGTCGAAACTTTGCCTGGGAGGTCCCTCTACTGCCTGCTGCTCATCAGCAGGACGAGTCAGCCAGTCTCGAGCCATGTGACCCTGCCTGCCGCATGCGTAGCATAGCCTGCTCCTCGTGTAGCTGGCTCGCCTTCGTGTGCTCTGCACAACCAAATCTACATCCTGATATTGCTCGTCTGATGGTCTGGACCGTTTGGACCTATGCGTCATCTGTCTACTGCCAGCTGAAGAAGACTTCGCTACGGGTCGTCCTGCGGAGGGTCCCGCCGCTGGTGACTGCTCGGCGAGAAAACTCTCAACTAGAAGGGATCTCTCCAACACCCCTTCCTGCGTCAAAATGTTGAGGGAGATCATAGAATCCCTAATCTCATTCCTCAGTCCCTGCTCGAAGGTCCGGGCCCGGAAGAACGGGTCCTGTACCATATCTGTAGAGTAGTACGAGAGATCAGTAAACCTCGCCGAGTACTGGGCCACAGTCATGCTGCCCTGCCGTAGCTGTAGTAACTTCTGAATGCGTACCGCATGGAGGGTGGTTGGGACGAACTATGATCAGAAGAGGCTCTCAAATTCCATCTAAAGGAGTGATGCCTCATTGTGCACCAGGAGCATCAGGCTCCACCATCTGCCTGCTGCCATGTGCAGGAGACTCGCTGCAAGGATCACCATGAGGTTAGCTGGTGTCCCCACTAACCTGAAAACTCGAACAACAGCCTCCAGCCAATCCTCGACTGCCTGAGGGTCTGTCTCCCCGTGGAACCTAGGCGGTCTCTGACGTTGGAACTCGTGCACTGCACTAAGGCGACGTGCACTCTCAGCAGCTGGGGCTGGTGGCATCGGTGGCTCGGCGGGTAGAGGTACCACCGGTGCCTCCGCTGAAAAAGGGCCCTGCACCGAGGCCTCATCGCTCGGTGGGATCTTGTATCGTACAAAGCTCTGAACCCTAGATGGATGCCGTCGTGGGGCCATCCTGAAAAGAAACATGTGCGCCACGGTCAAAACCATATATTTGGTGAGCTGACACAAAGTAATCACAAAGAAAACTTTTGAAACACACATGCAATTAGTGTTTTCGTGCACTGAGTTGGAAATCAAAAGTCAGGGTCCTGGTGTATGGATACGTCGGCCGCCGCACCAACACTGGACTCCTTGGACTGATAACCACACTCAATACCCTTAATACTATTGCTTCACATAGAAGAAAGATCAGAGTCCTGAGTTCTGCGGTAGAACCGAACTCCTCTGATACCAATTTGTCACGACCCGTCCTCGGGGCCCGTGCCGTGACTACCCCAAGCCCACCTCCCAAAGGCCAGGGGCTGGCGACTAGCACCAAAGTTGTAAATCCCGACAAAAAGGGGAAGACATTTCCTTTATAAAGTAAACAAACACCACAGAGTAAGCCAACAGAAGTAAACACTAAGTAAAATGAGTACAAAAGTAAGTGCGGGAAAGTAAGTGGGCGGGAATACAAACCCAAACTGAAAGTAAAGTACAACTGGAAAGAAATTACAACAACTGAAAAGTAAAGCAGCAACATCGAGTCATCCATTGAAAGTCCCACCTGAAGGGTGGGTACAAATAGTCTCCTCAGCTCCTCGGGTCCAGCCGTCCGCTCTGTGTATGTCCCGCCCAGTGGTCGACCTCCAGGTACCGACTTGCTCCACAAGCCTCAATCACGATTAGCGCTGTCCGTCGTCTGCATCCAACACAATTTAGTGCGGGCATAGCCCATGTAGGGGTGAGTATACGCTACTCAGTAGGGACCCCGAGACCCCCGAAGGTCTCCCAAAATCCACTAAGGATAATCCATAAAGGAAAGATACAATCACGAAGTAACATACAACTCTACTTAGGTATATGCCCATACATATACCTAAGTCATCAATTCCAGTTCGGCTCCAATATCCGAGCCCAAGTTCGATCACGTCCACATAGGATAGTACAACCCAATCCACATAGGAAAGCACAACCCAATCCATATAGGAAAGCAAGTCAATCATATCGAAGATAATGATTGAAAGTCAAGACTCAGCTCACACAGGTATACATCATTTTTAAAGAAAAAGGAGATGATCATATGTAGTTACTGATTCATCTAGCTGGGACCCACGTAGGATACTAGACCAACTAAGCTGTCGGACCCACGTAGGATAATACAACAGAGGTCAATACTGTCGGACCCACGTAGGATACAAGTACTATAGTCGTCACCGCCAAACCCACAGAGGATTCCAGTACAGTTGTTGTCATCGTCGAACCCATGGAGGATTCTAGTACGATAGTCTTCACCGTCGAACCCACGGAGGATTCCAGTACGGTTGTCAGCGTCGTCGAACCCACGGAGGATTCCAGTACGAAAGTCTTCACCGTCTAACCCATAGAGGATTCCAGTACGGTTGTCATCGTTATCGAACCCAAAGAGGATTCCAGTATGAAAGTCTTCACCATAAAACCCATGGAGGATTCCAGTACGGAAGTCTTCACCGTCGAACCCACGGAGGATTCCAGTACGGTTGTCATCGTCGTCGCAGCCAGCTCTAGGGTTTCCGCACACAACATGCTCATTTTTGGGAGGGTCCGCTCCATGAGCCAAGGGGTCGATACATCAACAGACACGTAGTCTGGATTTTATGTATCCCAAATTTCCGCCTCGTCGATAGGAACTCAACGTGACAGACGGTGCGTCAATCGGACGCCCGGTCTGAGAGTTAATGGCCTTTTCGTTCGAGGGGCCCGGTTGGTTTTTAAGTAAAAACCAACCCGAACTTACTCCAACTGCGTCCAAACCTCTAGAGGAGTAATCCAAAAGGCCCTTCTTACTAAGAGGAATCCAAAAAAGTTGACGGTACGTCAATCGGACGTCCGGAGCTCAAGTTATAAGCGTTTCCTCTCCGAGGGCCCGATTGGTTTCATGTTCAAACCAACCCAGCCATACCAAAAGTTCTCCGAAACCTTGAGTGTAGTATACCGAAACGAACTTCTTGATCCAAGGATCTCATCGCAACTGACGGTGCATCGATCAGAGGTCCGTAGCCCAAGTTACGGGCGTTTTAACGAACCTGTCCTTTTTTAGGGGGTTTTGGGCCTGGATCGACCCGGCCCGAGACCCCCTGGGTCGGCCCGAACCGGGTCCAGGTCTGGACCACTAGGGCGCATCCCAGCCCGGCGTGGCCAGTCCGTACGATATGGTGCCCGTGTACAGAGCGCACGTGGAAGGGGGGGGGGGGGGTTACAACCCCCGGTTGAACGAACCGGCGCGGCTTAATGCCGCACCACCCAATCCGGAACGGCTTCAGCCGTTCCGGTTTTTCCTCCACCGCTGCGGCTCAGCCGTGACGGTTTTCTCTAGCAGCGCACCGCCACCGCCTTCTGCGGACCACCAGACGCGCTCCGGTGGTCCGTTTCGCCTGCCGTCTTCGCCAGCAGTCCTCCCGGGACCCGATCTTCACTGCGATGGCTTTCAAACGTCGTTGCGGACCCGTCTCACCATCGCCGTCTATCCGCGCCCCAAAAACAATCCGCGGAAGGTTGTCGGGACGTGTTGGTTTGGCCCGCGCCCTCCACGTTAGGTGTTATCAAATGGAAAGATTTAAATTGGATTTTAAAAAGAACAAACATTCAATTTTACTTAAATAAAATTGAATCAAAATTATACCACAAACTCTTAAATGAGTTGTAGCATACTAATGTTCCCATCCCGCAATTAAATAGAAACATTCGTGGATCAATTCAATGTTGAGTTGTTCCATGTTCTTTGTTTAGAAGGAAACAAACATGGTAAGGAATATCATTCTCAAAATAATTCCCTACCTCGAAGAAGGCGTTCGTCGGACAAGGATCGTCGCGGAAAAAAGACGTCGCGGAAGATGGCATCACGGAACAAGGCTCCGTAAGAATCGTCGATGTTCGTCCGATGAAGAATGCGGTGCGTCGTCATTCTACGAAGAAGGCGTCTCTCACCGTCTGCGGAGAGGAGAGGAGACGGTACGGTGATCTCCCCTTGCGGTGATGGAGTTCTTCGTCGTAGACTCGGCGTTCTTCGCATTCTTCGACGAGGAAGAAGATGTTCTACAGAGTGCAAGAGTTCTCTTATTCGTTTCACACAATGAAACGACAACACTATAATAAGACCTTGTATTATTTTATTCACACACACACACATTCCATAATTAATTTTAAAATCAAAAGATCTCCTTAATTGACTTAATTGAAGAGATTTTAATAATCAAATTAACTTTGAGGGTTGACTTGTCATTAAATTTGGGGGGTGAGTGAGTTACAAAATAAAGGGGGGTTTGCAAACTTAATGAAAGGATTGAGGAAATTGAAAAGGCGGGGCTCGTGTGGGCCCCACCCCAACTTCCTTGCATCTTCCCTTTCCACAATGCTTAACCATCGGTTAAAGAAATTAAAATAAATTGTAAAACAATTTTATTTTTATTCCTCACATTCTTAACATCTCCTTCCGAGAAAACGCAACTCTAGGAAAAGTCTTCCCAAGTAATTACCAGCGCTGCGGTTTCATCGGTTCCCTCAGATTTCGATTCCGAGCAGCGGTTCAAAAGTTATGAAAACCCACTCGTTCGTTCACTGAACGTACCCGAGCTAAACTTTGGAAATTGATTCAGGGCACACCGGGCCTCAGAATCAGGTGCTGTCAGAAACTGCGTACTCGTAAAATTCCAAAGAAATTAAGAAAAAATTTCCTTGAAATTTCTGGGTCTTTACAGTTTGAAGGTCCGAAGAAGAGATGAGAGGGGGGACCATTTATAAGCGAGGTGAGTGACATACTTGTATTTTTTTGAAAAGAAAAAAGTGTACCCACATTTTTCTCATGAAAAAAGGCTCCAAAATGAAGTATTATAAATACTTATATATGATAGAGTCGAAATATGGTTATCAAATAGATTTTATACAAGTTTTTAGAACATTTTAACCCTAATATTTTTAGTTTAACCTTCTGTAAACCGATTGGTACCTTAACCACAGTAATTAATTTTTACTATTTCATTATTGATTTTGGTCAAAAAATTAAGTTTAACTTATTATAAAAAAAAATATTCTTATTAAAAATATTAAATACATTTTAAAAAATTCAATTCATAAAAGTGGAAAAACTTAATTTAAAATGAACCCCGCAGACACGACGAGAAAGCAGGTTTTCAAAGAGAAAATGTTTAAAAGTTTACCAAGTTTTTATATCTAATTTCAATATGAAATTTATTAAAATTGGATTAATAGATATATAATTTAAATAATTTTACATTAAAAAGAATTTAAAATATAATTTAACTTTATAAATAATTTAAATAAAAATGCATTTTTCAATTAAAATTTTGTATTTTTTACTATTCATCAAAAAATTAATCTATTCAGAAAATAATAAAAAAATTACCCAAATATAATTTTTATATGATGATTTAAAAAATAAATTTTATTTTTTAAAATAAAATTTCTAAAATTGTAAAAAATTAAATTTAAAACGAAGTCCCCAAATGTGATGAAAAAGTGAGTTTTCGAGAGTATATTTTTTTTCAAGCATAAGATGATTTTCTATTAACTCTATATCTAATAATAATAATTGTATGAATATAAATTAAAATATATCAATATATTATCTATAAATTTAATTTAAAACATTATTCATTAGGGATTATTTTAATTAATTAAAATAGAGAAACATTATGTACTTTAAAACAATTTTCAGAAAAAAACCATTCTTTAAACCCAAAAATAAACTTATACTAAAATACAATATAAAGTTGATTCAAAAGTAATTAAGGGAATTAAATATTAATAAATAATACTTATGATAATTTAAAAAATTATTGAGAATTTTATTTTCTTAATCTATTGAAAATAAATGATAGTTTTACAAAAATTTATATTTTTTACTATTCATTGAAAAATCATTATTTTTTTGAAAAATCCCAAAATTTCACCATTAGTTAATTTTGATATTATGATTTCAAAAATGATTTTTATTTTATCGAATAAATTTTCTAAAATATAAATAAATAAATTTTAATATTTTTTTCATAAAAAGTAATAAAAATCATTTTTGAAGAAAACATATTTTTGAAGAATATAATTAATTTACTAAAAATTGATTGATTATTTACTAATCACTTATAAATAAATTTATATTGAGTATAAAATTTATATTCATATTTCATAAATTAGTTAATACTATCCATACCTGGCTATTTAAGAGTTAAATTATAATGATCATATTTATAATAATATTATTTCATGGTTCCCTGAAACTCGATGTCATGTGTCATGCATGATTTTGAAGAAACTTGTTCTTGCATGTAACATAAGATAAACTCGGTGTTGCATATAACATAATCTATCTAAAAATTTAAAATAATTTGATTTTTTTCATAAAATCTTAGGATGTTATAATAATAGGGTGGTGTTCTTATCATACAGTAGGACCAAATTCTTTCCAAACTACATTAAATCCTCATTTAATTTTTATTTATTCAATTATTTTTTCTTTTTTTGATCATCTGGATTTCTAATATCTTATCATTTTCTCATCCTTTCATTTTACAAGCTCTATATGCACTAGAATATTTTAGTTATTACGTGTTCCTGGGATTATATAAGGGAATATTTGTGTGAATTTCTTCAATAGTTGGTATCAGAGAACATGTATGTGATAATTATTGGTTTACTCCTCATCTGGAGAACTCATGTGACCATTTAAAAAATAAAAAAAGAAATATATTTGAATATGGGAGTTAGAGGATTTTTAGGCGGACAAATTTTTTGGATGTCGTACTATCTATTTTCATCCCAATGATGTAGTTAGGGTTTGATTGGGTAGTGGTTTTAAAATAAGCAACTGGTGAAATTCTTTTGGTCTGATTGTCTTTCATCTATGATGGTATCTGATCTGATTGTTTTGTTTTTATTCTTCACCTTTTATTCAGATAAATAACCTCCACTCTCATGGTCAGATTTATTTGGATTTCTTTTTAAGGCTGCGTTCTTCATTTTAGTATTCCTTCAGATTACATCTTCTTTCTGCCTTTGATCCACTATTCTGTTTGAGTATTATTTTTGAGATCCCACTAATATTTGAAAGTCTTTTCCTTATACTCTTGATTATTAGTGTAATTTTATTTCTGGACTAGGTCTTGTGGTTTTTTCCTCTAAGGGTTTTCACATTAAAACATTTTGGTGTAATAATTTATTTTTTTGAATATATTTTTTGGTTGCTGCACATTCACTTTAATTTTTAGGTTTTTTATAAGGGGAAAAAAATATTTCCTTAGTGCATTCACTTTGTTTTTCATTTGCGTGTTTTTTTCTTGTTGTCTTTTCCAACATTTGGTTTTAAAAAGTTTGGTTTCTATTCATATAAATTATGGAATTGAATTATAGTCTGATGATTTTGTTGAATGGTACCAACTATAATATGTAGTGATTAAAAATGAAGGATATGATTTTTCTCAAGTGAATGCATCTACCTATGTTTAGTACCCAAAAGATAGAAATAACGTCGGATGAAAAATGGAAGCTTGATCATGAGATGATTTTTGGTTTCATTCGTTAGTAGGCTAAAGACAACGCAATGAACCATATTGTGAACATCTACCATACCAGAAATTTTTGGGAGAAGCTTGAGACTGCCTATCCTTCCAAGAAATGAAACAATAAATACTTTCCCCTCAAACAGGTGATGAAGTTGAGGTATAAATAAGGTACATCTATTTATGAATATTTGAGTGAATATCAAGCCTATTTTTATTAGTTGTATGGTATGAATATTAATTTTGAATATTAAGTTTTAGTAATTTCGTTTCTTAATACTTTACCCAATTCTTGGGAGAATTTATGTGTTACTCTAACCGGTTATGCTCCTAATGGCGCTGTGACATTCAGTTTTGTCATGTATGGTGTTTTGAATGAAGAAGTTAGGATACATACACCGGAGAAATATTCTTTAGATATTTTAGTCATAGAGAATAGTGAGATAAGTTAGGAAAAGAATAAGGGACATAGCAGCCGAGTTAAGAGAAAAGACAGAAGAAAATCACAGTTGAAGTAGTGGAAGTTTGAATGTCCCCATTATACACTAGTACAAAAATACTTATCATGTTTCATTTTTAATGTTAGTTATTTATAACCAAAGTGAAAAATATGTGAAAAAATATTTTTCACGTCGGTTATTATATAATCGACCTGAAATTTACAAGTTTTTTATTTTCTACATCAGTTACCTAGAAACCAACATTGAATATTAGGTTTAGCACATCAGTTTTAGGATGACCGATGTTGAAAAATTATTTATAATGTTTATTTTTTGAAACCAATGTGAAAAAATTAATTTTCATGTCAATTATTAAATAACTGATTTGATATAACTTTTAAAATTTTATCAAAATTTGAGTAGACTCATTTTAGTTTTTTTATCATGATAGATCTCACGTTTCTCTCACGTTGAAACCCTAACCCTCATTTCCTTGATTTGGTGGACTCTAATCTTACATTACCATCTTCATACACCCTTAGGTTTTGTAGGCCTCATCATTTCATGTTCGAAGATAGATCTATTCATCTCCCAAGAATGATTCACACATTCTAGATCCTCTCTTAGTCAGTCAACCAATGGATTATTCCTTGGAAAAGTGATTCTCTGCCACAATTTTTACATTTTTAGGGTTTTAGTTTTATTTTATTCCTTTATTCATGTTATTTGAACCCTTGATTTTGTGAAATATTACATTTCTTTCCCTCTTCCCTCATGATTTTTATTGAATAAGCACTCCGTCGAAAGCCCTACCATTCCAAGGATAAATCTCAGATTTTCAATTTATATACTATTTTATTATTTTTTATTTTCCACTTGAGTAGTCAAAGTAAACTATTTATAATTTATCATGTATATTATTTTTTTATTTAAATGAATCTGTTTTGTGCACTATTTTATTATGCATTCACTTTTTAAATATGATATGTTTCCAATTTTTTTTCGATTGCTATTTAGTTTTAGTTTCTTTTTTAATGATTTGAAACTATTATTTATTTATTTAATTTATATTTTATTCTGTTATATATATATTTTGTAACTTTATTTTATCTATAAATTTATTTTTATTATAATAAGATATTTGATTTAAAACTAATGAGAAAATGTGATTTGTTTCAAGTATAGGTAGCACACACTTTGGAGAAGAAATAAATACTTTTCCTTATTTCAGGGACATATTTCAAAACCATGGGTCTCTATACATAAACAACTTAAAACCTATCTTGTGAGATCCAATCATAGGTTATATAAATTCATATAATCTTAAAGTTAGTGAGGTATGAATCCAGTCTTATGACTTTAAGTGTTATTTTAATTTTAGTTCTATATGATTACAAACTTAACAATCTTGGTCTAGCCTAATTTTAATAATCAATTTACTACATTAAAAAATCACATAATTTTGAATTTTCACTGGGTTGATATATCCACTCTTTAACTAGACTCTTAATAGAATATCTCTCCATTAAAAAATAATCTACCCTTATTATATTCTTCAACATTTAGATTTTTTGTAGTCATATTCAATATAAAAAAATATCAAGGGAAAATATAATAATTCTCATATGAAGAACTCCTTGGTGAAACATGAATATGAAATTTCCTTTCTTCCATACAAATTAACATGGGGTAACAAAAAATTTCATAATAAAACATATATTAGGGTATTTAACATCCAATTTTTTTAATGTTGTTAGATAGAAAATTTAACCTTTTATTAATTTAAAAAATTGATCCCTTTTCTCAATGAAATATTCATTTTCATTGGCTAAAGAATATAATATTAAAATCTAAGAGTGATATTTCTAGGAAATTAGATCATTAAATGTTAATATTTTCATCCAAAATTTGTGATTATTCACTAATATATGTGTTTGAAATTTCATTTGAGTTATTATTAATGTAAGAATTTTTTTCCCAATCAGTGTCTTAACTTCAACATCCATCTTATTTTGCTAGAAACTACTACTTCTTACAATACTTATACACTTAATATCTTATCTTAAACAAATTCATTCTAGTCACTAATGATCCTATATAATTTTTCAATTTTTTTATTACTTTCAATTAAATTAAATCGTCACATGAGTTTTTAGATATTTAGTCTGTATTCTATGGCTTTCATTTTTTCTTTCTTTTCCAATAAGACTCTCTTTTACATTCTAGTGATATAAATATATTTTCTTTATTTTCTATTTGATTGTATAATCATTCCAATTAACATTCAATTTCATCTACAATGTTATTAACTTCTTTAACATTATATTCGCTATCATTTAAAATCATATAAACATTTTACTGATTAATAAAACCATTAGTGTGTCTTCTTAATTATCATTGAAGTAATATATTATTCTTCCTATAACTCACTTTTATCACCACCGTATTATTTTGAAAAGATATTTGTTTTTGATATTTTTATAAATAACAATGTGTAGAAGTTGTATTATTTAACTTTGAATAAGTGTTGAATATGAGTAAGGTGTTGATAATTTTTTGGAATTTTCTAAAAGAAATGTTGGAAACAACGACATGTTTTTTATCTCTATGCCTGAAATGTTTAAATCTGAATAATCTGAAAAGAATAGAGATTAAAGAACATTTAATTTTTCTTGGTGTTAATCAAAGTTATACCCCTTGTATTTGGCATTGTGAAACTGGGAAAAATTTTAGATCTATTGAAGATGATGGATTTTAAGATGATAAGTTTGATAAAATTGAATAAATAGTTAATGATATTGAAGTAGAGCTAATTAAGAAAGCACTGAAAATTGAGCGCTATATGGTGATGCTGAAAAATCATTGAATTTGGGTTGTATGTAATTTATAGTTTTATCAATGGTGTTAATATTGACTAACTTGAAGGAAAAAAATGGATGGAGTGATAAAAGTTTTATAGAGTTTCTAAAATTATTGAAAGATAGTCTTCCTAAAGATAATGATATTCTATATTCATATGATAAAGTGAAGAAAATATTATTCTCGATGAGATTGGGGTATAAGAAAATAAATTCCTACCTGAATGACTGTGTGATATATAGGAAAGAATACAAATTTCTGTCAGGGTGTTCTAAATGTGGGATGCCACTGTATAAGTTGAAAGAAAAATCTAAGGCTGATTTAGCAGTTACAGAGACCCATGCCAATAAATTTTGGTATCTTCCTATAATTAATTTTTTGAAACATTTTTTTGAAAATTTAAATGATTCAAAAAGGTTAAGATGACATGCAGATGAGTGAATATGTGATGGAAAATTACGGTATCCAGCTAATTGTCCATAATGGAAGAATATTGATCAATAGTTTCCTAAATTAGTAAATGAAGTTAGAAATATTAGACTTGGATTGTGCATGGATGAAATAAATCCATATAAAATCCATAGTAGCACACATAGTTCATGGCCAATTTTATTGGTAATTTACAAATTATCTCCTAAATTTTGTATGAAGCAAAAATATGTCATGTTGAGTTTAATGATCTCTAGACCAAAAATCCTAGAAATGATATTGATGTTTTCTTTTCACCATTTATTGATGATTTTAAACTTTTATGGGAGGAAGGTATTAGGGTGTATGATTCTTATAAAATGTAATATTTTGAACTGCATGCAAATATTATGTTCACTATAAACGACTTCCTAGAATATGAAAATTTGTATGGATATAATGTTATAGTGCATCCAATTTATAAATATCAGACTTTATATTATCAACTATAACATGAGATAGAAATAACATACACGGGTCATCAAAGGTTTTTTTTATGGATCACTCTTATCAAAGATTAAAAATAGAATTCAACTACTAAAAATAATTTGATATTACTCCAAAAACTTTTTCCACTGATCAATATTTTGAGAGGGTGAAAAAAATTATGTGACATTTGGAAAGATGAAAAAATCTAGTAATGATAGAAATATTTGGAAGAAATGGTCAATATTTTTTGAGCTAATATATTGTAGATATCACGAGGTTAAACATAACATTGATTTGATTCACATGGAGAAGAATATATGTGACTACTTTATTGGAACATTGCTAGATATTAAAGGAAAGAATAAAGATGGGTTGAATGAAAAATTAGACTTCCTCTCAATGAGAATATGTTTGGAGTTTGCTCCCACTATTGATGTAAGGTAAACATTTCTCCCACAGCTTTTCATATATTATCCAAGAGGGATAAATTTATCTTTTATCAGTGTCTTCATGATATCAAAGTGTAGTAGTGTTATTATAATAATATAAAAATTTTGTGTCTTTAAAGGATTTGAAGTTGACAGGTATGAAGTCTCATGATTTCTGTGTCATGATGCAACAACTCCTACTAGTTGCATTGCATGGAATATTTTCCATCCATGTCAGAATGAATATCATAAAGGTGTGTAATTTTTTCAATTCAATTTTTAATAAGGCGATTGATCTGAATGCTTTGAACAATTTGGAAAATTAAGCGGTTTCTATATTTTTTCAATTGGATATGCATTTTCCTCCATTTTTTTGATATCATGGTGCATGTAATGGTTTGTTTGGTGTGAGAAATAAAGCTTTGTGGAAATTTATATCTAAGTTAGATGTATCCTTTTAAAAGGTATACAGAGATATTGAAGGGGTATGTTAAGAATCCATATCGACCTAAAGCCTCCATTGTTGAGAAGTATATTTCTAAGGAGGTTGAAAAGTTTTTTAAAAGATACTTGTATGTAGTGGAGTACATCAATTTGAATATATCTTACCATGAATGAGTCAATTATGGGGGTAGGGGATCCATGGATTGAAAGTAAAATCGTTGATAAGTGAACAGATAAAGATGGCACATTTATACATTTTTCATAACATAGATGATGCTCATCAACACATAACATTGCATGTTAACGTGTTGAAATAATTTTATCCAAAGAAGAAAGATATGTGTATTTTTAATGAGAATAATAAAAATTTTCCCCATCATTTAAAAAGAACATTCTTGGTAGATCAAATGCATCATAAAAATTGAGATGGTTAGTGGGTGGTCCAGGTTAAAATTTGATAACATGGTCCAAGTATGAAATTAATGGCTATGAATTTCATATGAAAGATCAGGAAAACAAAAGTGTAGTTCATTATAGTATTGTATTTGTTTTCATAGAACCAATGCATTCTTTGAGTGATAAATAAAAAAACCCAATCATCACATCAAGTTCATATTATGAAGTCATTGAATAAATATGGGAGGTTGATTACATTAATTTCAAGTTCCAGTGTTTAATTGAAAATGTTTTATCAGTAATAATAATTTCAATCAAGATGAATTTGGAATGACACTAATTAATCTGAATAGATTGGAATATTCAGCTAATCTTTTTATCATAGAAACTCATGAATTTTTTTTCTATGTTCTTGATCAATCTGATATGAAGTGGTCTATTGTTTTAAAAATAAAAAAATAGTATGTTGGTGATGATAAACTTGATGAAGATGTTGATTTTTGTGAGATCTCTACTTCCATGAAAATATTAACAGATAATATTGATGAGCACATCATAGAATTGGTTTATGACTTAGAAATGATCATAATGAAGTAATTTGGGAAAAAAATCCTTTAGTACATTCCTAATATTATAGGTAACATATGTTTATTTTTGGTTTACTTCTTTAAATTTAAAAAAATGTTAGATATTTTAGTTTTATTTTATTTATTAAAACATGTATTATAACTAATAAGTTATTTTTTTTGTTTATATTAGTTTAGTTTTGTTTAGTTTACCATGCTTACCCTTCCATAACTTATCTATTTATTGATTTTGTTGAAAAAAAATTATTTTAAATAAAATATCTTAAATAAAAAAAATATTTTATAAAAGAGTATATTCAAAAAATATTCTTTCTGGGGTAAAAAATGATTTATTAGGTTGTAGCATTTTTACTATTCCCACACCATTTTGGGGTTTTTATTATTTTATGTCTTTTCGTATACCATTAATGTTGTTATAATTTTAGTCAATTTATATAAAAAATATGAATAAAAATGTGGTCAGTTTAGTTTACTTTTTGTTGGATAATTTTCATATATTCAAATAATATTATTTCGAATGTAAAAAATGATGTTATACATTAGAGTATTTTTACTATTCACACACAATTTTTGGATTTGTTTTCATTATTTTATGTTATTTCATCTCTCATTAATGTTTTTAGAATTTTATTTAACTATAAATAATATAAATTAAAATGTGTTTAGTTTAATTTACTTTTGGTTAATAATTTTTCATTTTTAATTTACATTTGTATGTAATAGTTGGATTTTTATATTTATGTACTAACTGTTTGTTGATTTGATTTGTAGGATAATGACAAATCAATCATCTAATCCACCACATACTTCAGGAGAGGATAATACACATACCACTAGGGAGGAATGTACACATTCTCCTATTGATGAGCCTCCTAACCCCTCTTTTTAAGATACATCTACTTCCATGGGGGAAAAAGAGTTCGAGGGTTGGTAAATGTGATAACACACATTTACCAAAATTATTAGCTACCCATAGACAGGATCATAAGATACCAGTAGACTTTGATGATAATGATATTCCAAGAGGTCCAATTTCAAAAAAATCAAGAATTTTATTATAGTACACTCTAAAATAAAATTTAGTATTTTGATTGATGATTGGAAAAGTGTTGACAAAATGAAAATATCTCACTTATGGGAGACCGTTTTGGTAAGTGTGTTTTTATTATTTTACTTATCATGAAAATTTTATAATAATATATGTTTCCCCCTTTTTATCAGATAAAATATGACATACCTGATACTGGAGGAGTCAGGAGGAAATGTTTATCATTGGATGCTTGGATATGGAGGGATTTTAAATCAGCCCTCATATAAAATTTCTTTTTGGATCATAAACAACATCATAAACCATGTGATATATATCCATTTATAGATAAAGATACATGGAATAATTTTTTTGAAAGTAGATGATAAGAAGCATTTTTGATAAGTGAAATGTTAACTTTTAGAAGTTTTTTATATTAATGGTCATATTAATGATTTATTTATTCTTAATTTATAGTAATAGAGGAGATCTCATTAGTAGATCCAATAGAGAAATGTATACCATTATACTTTATCTTGGGGAGGGTATATGTTATTTTAAGAACAAATGATAGCTGTAATATTTCAAAAATTGAGAGATGAGTCTTCAGGATTCATAGAAGTTGACCCTTCTTCTCCCCCCAAGAGAAATGAAAAATAGAAGAGGGCTCTTATGAAAAAAGACAATATCTTATGGAAGATTCGATGGTTGTAGCTAAGAGGATTATAATATTTTTACTCTATTTATTTAAGTTAAATCAATTCTTTATATATTGTGATTCACTACATATTTTTTCAAGTATTCTATACAAGAATATCTTGAGGATAAAATCACATAAGGGGTCTTAATAGATGAGGGTAGGAAGAATATTTTAGCTACAATATTTGGAAATCCCGAACACCTGCGTCGTGTATGAGGATACTCGACATGTGTATCGGTAAAAAAATATGTCCACATTTTGAAGCTTCTTCAATGGAAGATTTTTATAAAAAAAATAGAATCTTTGGAAGCTGTAGTTTAGAATATTCATGAAATTATGGAAGACAAGAATAGAGATTTAGTACAATCAATGTTTACAGACATGCAAAAATAGTTTCAGACTACTGATCCTACTCCTCCACCTCTTCCTATTGATCCCACTCTAACTACTTATCCTACTCCACCTTTGCCTGTAAACCCCACTCCTCATACTTATCCTAATCCTACACCCCTCCTCTTAATCTTCCCATTTATTGAGAGTTATATGTTGATAATTCCCAATATCATATTTTTTTATATGGGATGATATATTATATTGGTGATTCCATTCATCATCAAAAGATGGTGATAGAGAATCATAGGGCCACTATACAAGATATTATAGATAGATCAATAGGAATACCATTTCCAATAGATGAGATCAATATAGTTGAACAAAGTATCAACCATTTTTTAGTTTGGACATCTAGAATTGTTTGACAGATTACCATAGAGGTATGTGTATATTATATCATTTATTTCATTTTTCTATTAAATGTGTTTTAACATTTTAACATTTATATATTTATATATTTTTTACAGGAATTCTTTAAAGGTAAAGAAATATTTTATAGAAAACAAAAAATAAAAGTTTTATAACTTCATATACAACTTATACTAGTATTGATAGATTGTCAACTTATTATAATTTAGTGTTGGATGTTTATAGAGAGGATAATGAATGATGCAGAAAGAAAAATTTATATTGTTTAAATACTTAAAAAGAATGAAATTATTCATCACTAGATGCTTACTTATCTTCAAGAGTATGAAATATATATCTCAAGTGTTATATATCATTTAATAGAATAAAAACTCACATTATTTTTTTATATATCAGTGTCCATTAGATGTTGGTTGTTTTTTTCCAAGGGAGGAGATACTTTACTGACTATGCTCTATCCATAATGAAGTGAGAGAAAATTTTATGACTGTATTGAACACATTAGTTGGAATATTTTAATACTTATATATATTAAATGAAATTTAAACTTATTTTATTCATATTATTTTCAAATAGAGCATGAAATTTATTTATATAGACAACAATAAATAAGAGTTCCGAGATCATATATGTAAAAGAAAAGGTGACTTTTCATTTACAATTACTAATTTTTGGTTGTAGTACATAAAATATTATTTTAAATTGAACAATTATTTTAAATAGAAATTTCATAAACAATAAGGAGTGAAGGAATGTGGATACTATGTTTTAATATTTGTGTTTGAAATAATTTCAACTAGGATATTTATAAAGTTTCATAAGTTTAGATTTTGTTATAAATATTTCCCTTAAATTTTCAGTCATTTTATTCAGAATACTTGTCAAATGATTCTTTTTAATTTGTTTATTTTTGATGACCTTCATCCTTATACTGAACAAGAGCTAAGAAAATTGAAAATTGAATGGGTGAATCACTTCATAGGTCTGATTGAGTTTTTAGTGCATTTGTAATATACAATTTAAACTTGAAAATTCAAATTATAAATTTTTCTTCTATTATGCTGTTTTTATGCTGTTTCTGCTATTCTAATGTTGTTTTTCTACTAGATATTCTAGGAGGGGAAGAAATAATAGAATTTTATTTAAAAAATATTTTTATATCAATTTTTTTACAACTGACATGAAAAAATTCAACCAAAATGTATTTATAACATCCATTTTTATCAACTGATAGAAATTATTTATAAATTTTCTTGTAATAACATTGCATAATAACTGACATTAAAAACAAAAAAATTGACATGAAAAAGCATATTTTTTACTAGTGGTGGTAATAAAGGATATATTAAGAAGTTTTTCTATCAGATAAAAAAGGAAAATAGAATAAAGTAAAATTAATAGAAGAAAAATGGTGATAGAGATGATCGTGTCACTGCTGCTATAGGGGTTCATCTTGTTATTATTTATGACTCCATTAATACTACTTCAGGTGATTCTTACCAGGTAGTTAAAAGCAATTCTTGTTTTCACATGACTTAAAGGAAGGTGTGATTTACATCTTATATCCTAGGTAATTTTGGGATTTTGAATATGGGTAATGATGTTCATAGTAATGTTGTAGGTATTAGGACTGTTTGTTTGGAGACCGACACAAAAAGTAAGTTGATTTTGAATAATGTTAGATATAAACCTGAGGTTCATTTGAATCTTATTTCTACCAATGTTCTATGATGAAGGTTTTATCTGTAATTTTGGTAATGGAAAATGGAATCTTTCTAAAGATTCTTAAATTGTGGCATAAGAAAATAAGTAGTCAAATTTGTATTAAACTATAGATTTTATTTATTATGATATTACTTGAATTGTTGAGTGCAATGTGTCTTCTAAGATATGGAATACGAGGCTTAACTAGATTAGTGAGAAGGTTCTTTATTGTTTGGAAAAGATAAATTTTCTTCCATGTTTAAAGAGTATCAAATTGGACACATGCGATAATTGTATAAATGAAAAACAGAGTAGAGTGAGTTTCAGCAGTTATCCTTTACAAACAAAGTCATAGGTACTTGAATTAGTACGTTTTGAAATTTTTTATCCTTTGAAGTCTGATAATTTTAATTAAGGTATTTATTTGGTGATCTTTATTAATGACTAATCATGTAATCTTTGAGTTTATGTTTTTAATTATAAAAGTTAGGTTCTCAATGTTTTTAAGAAATTTCAGGTTTCAGTTGAGTGGGAATCTGGTAAGAAGTTGAAATGTATTTTCACTGATAATGGGGGTGAGTATTGTGTCACTTTTGACCAATATTATAGGTAGGAAGGTATTCAGTATTAGAAGATTATTCCTAATACACATCAGAAAAATGGTTTAGTTGATCATATGAACATGAATTTGTTAGAAAGAGTTTGATATTTTATTTCTGAAGAAATGTATCCAAGAAATTTTTTTGGTGAGTATTTATTTACTACTATACATATTATTAATTTATTAACTATGGTTTATTTACAAATAGACACTCCTAAAAAGTTTTGGTATGGAAAATAGATCAAGTATGATCATTTATGTGTTTTTGGTTGAAAGGCTTCTGTTCATGTGCTTAGAGAAGAGAGATCAAAGCTGGATGGTAAGTCAAGAAAGTGTATTTTTATTGGCTATAGACATGATGAGTTTAGATACAAGTTATATGATCTTTATTTGAAGAAACGTTTCAGAAGTCATGATGGAATATTTAGAGAATTAAACTATTATATATATTTATAAGGGAGAAAAATTTACTTCTCTAACTTATGATGGTTTTTTTAGTCTTAAGATAGTTTTGAGTAACATTTACCTCATGTTATTGACTCTAATGATTATGTTGATGTGTAGAATGATGTTCAGGGTGAACAGGATAGAGTTGATGTTTTTGATGCACATTTTTTTCTGATAATTCAGTTCTAGGGGTTATTAACGAACCTGCAACTCCACTCCATAGATAGTCTTATAATTATACCATTTTTATTCATTATTCACTTGATGAGTATGTGATTCTGTCTAAAGGGGGAGAACAAAAATATTTTGATGAGGTGATGGAAAGTGATCCAAAGGATAGATGGGTTGTGATAATGGATGAAGAGACGAGATCATTGCATGAAAACCATACTTTTGAGCTAGTGAGGTTACCTATAGGTAAGATATTTAAAAAAATGATGGATTTAT
This sequence comes from Viscum album, assembly GCA_963277665.1. NCBI lineage: Eukaryota > Viridiplantae > Streptophyta > Magnoliopsida > Santalales > Viscaceae > Viscum > Viscum album. The sequence continues at coordinate 389,019,964 of OY728147.1, read as the reverse complement.
TGGATTAAAAATAAAGAATCCAATTTTATTCCATGATATAAGTAAAGTTTAGTTGTTAAATACTTTCATCAGAAGAAAGGTATTTATTTTGATGATATTTTATCACCTATTTTCAAAATATATTCTATTTAGGTTGTTCTTGGTTTAACAGCTTGTTTGGATCTACAGATTGAGTAGATGGATGTGAAGATAACTTTCCTCCATAAATATTTAGATGAGGAGATTTATATAGAGCATCCAAAGGATTTTTTTTTGAAATAGGTAAAGAGAGTTATGTCTAAAGGTTAACGAAGAGTTTGTATAGTTTGAAGCAGTCTTAGAGGTAGTTGTATAAGAAGTTTAAAATTTTCATTTTTCATCAGGTTTTCAAGAATACCTATTATGATATTTTTTTAGAGATCTACTAATGATGATTTTATTATTCTACTAATTTATGTTGATGATATACTCATTGTTGTACATGATGCTTCTAGAATTGATAGGTTGAAGAAATATATTTTTTAATCTTTTATGATGAAATACTTTGGACCAGTATGATAGATTATCAACATGTAGATCTCCTATGATAGGAAGGAAAATACACTATGGTTATATTAGGAGATATATATTGAGAATGTTCTTCACATATTTTCTATGAACAGGAAAGTGGTTAATACTCCACTTTCTTTACATTTTAAGCTCAGTTCTAGCTAGTCACCTCATGTTGATGAATAAAGAGATAAGATGCATTACACACTATATTTATCTAGTGTTGGATATTTTATGTATGTGATAGTATGTACTAGGATTGATATATCTCATACAGTTGGTGTGACGTTCATTTTTTATCTAATATAGATAGAGAGCATCATAAAGCATTGAAGTATAAATTTCACTATCTTTATAGTAATTATAATCTATGATCGTGTTTTGGAAGTGGAAAAAATATGCTTTGTGGCTTTACAGATTCAGATTTGGAGGGAGATATGGATTCAAGGAAGTCTACTTTAGGCTATTTGATCACTTTTTTAGGGGGAGATGTATCCTATTAGTCTATATTGCAGAGATGCGTTTCTTTATCTAACACTGATTTTGAGTTTACTATAGCTATATAGGCATGAAAAAAATTATTATGGTTGAAAAATTTTATTTTAGAGCTTAATTTTAATCAAGATAGACATGTTTTATTTTTTGATAGTCATAGTGCTCTATTTTTGGGAAATAATACCACTTTTAATGGAAGGTAGAAACATATCGATGTTCAATATCATTGAATTTGTGACATCCTTGATTCAATATAGTTGGAGCTTGATAAGATCCACATAGATGAAAATGGGTAAGACATGATGACCAATATTTTACCTAGAGGTAAATTTGAGACTTCCCGATTGATTGAAGTGTTGGCGGTGATATCCACTTGAGCTAGAGGGGGACTTTGTTGAGGTCTTCCTCACTTAGAGAATTTTTTAGGCAGACAATATTTTTGGACTTCACAATATCAATTTTCATCCTAGTGATGAAGTTACGGTTTGATTGGTCAGCTATTTTCATATCTGTAACAATTTTTTTTTCTGGTTTGATTGGCTTTCATTTGTGGTGGTCTTTGATCTGATTATGGTGTTTTTATTCTACAACTTTTATTTAGATGATGAACCTCCACTATAATGGTCAGATTTACTTGGATTTCTTTATTAGGATGTGTTCTTTATTTTAGGCTACCTTCAGACTACATATGTTTTCTACCTTTGATCCACTATTATGTTTGAGTATTATTTTTGGGACCCCACTCATCTTTGGAAGTATCTTCCATACACTATTAATTATTAGTGGAATCTAATTTCTGGGCTAGGTCTCATAGTTTTTCCCTTTAGGTTTCTTCACATTAAAAATTTATAATGTCATCATTTATTTTTTCTGCACATATTTTTTGGTCACTGCACATTCACTTTAAATTTTTAGGCCTATTTTATGGTAAATAAAATCCATTTCCATTGCGCATTTGCTTTGTTTTTCATTTTTGTGTTAATCAATCTCCATATTTCTAAAAATATCAACATTTGGTATCAAAAAATGCGTATGTGATAATTAAATCTGGTAAGTATGATATTGAAAAATTCAATAATGTTAATGACTTTAATACACAACGATTCAAGATGAGATCATTGTTGGACAAACAAGGGCCGCAAGATGCATTGTATGAACCTAAGAAACCTCATGTTGGTCGATCTGCTAATGGGAAGACTGTAACCACTTACTCTGATGTCCCTCCTGATGTTTTAATTAAAGTTCATAGATCTTTAACATTGTCTTTGACTGATAATGTTTTGCAAGATATTGCTTATGATGATGGTTCCAAGTGTAGAGAAAGTGTTGGGTGGGCCATAACCAACTCAAACTTTTGTTATAATCCACGAATAATCCATGATGTACATGATGAAGAATCCCCACAACCAATAGAATTAATATGAATATTAATTTACAAAAACATAGAATCAAGAGGAGATAATCTTTTTCAGGTGTAATTTATAATTAATTTATTAAATTAAAGAATTACCTTTTGTTGAATTATTCATTCAATGATTAATATGTAGACCACTCTTATCATACCATCATTGTGTTAGAGAATCAAGGGTATACTCTCTCTAGCATTGATCCACATGTGCTTTGCGAACCTCTGATCATCACTATATAATCCTTCAGGCACTAGTGTAGATGGTCCTTATGCTTGTATTGATCAATGTTGATCACAACTAAATCCTTCATGAGAGAAGAGATTCACTCTGGTGGAGGAGGAAGAAAGCTCTACGTCCTTCAGTATGTTCTATGGGAGAGAAATTTATGGATTGATATAATTCTGTTTAGATTTTGATATGCACAACGAAGGAATGAAACTAGAGCTTGCACAAAATGTCATAATTGGGTTTATATAGTTATATGGTTAGAAAATAAATAATTGATCAATGAACCTTTTTATTTTCTTAATTGCTGACCAAACTTAGGTTGAAATAATAATAATAATAATAATATATACTTGGAATGCACTAAACTCGCATATATAATTAATTTCTTGGATCAATAAATTATTATTTATTCAAATAATATTCAGTATGACATTTCTTGTCAGACCATAAAACTCGGTCTGTCAATCCTCTTCAATATTTATCAATCTTTAAATAATGAATATTTATTTAATTAAATTAATACCATTGTATTATTATCTAACATATATATATAAATATTATATTAATTAAATTAGTGAATAAATATTTATTAAATATTGACATAAATAAATAAATAAATATTTTGTTACCTTGTGAATAAAACCAAATGAATAAATATTTTACATTTATGTAATTAAATAAATAATTACCTGATGAATATATAATCATCAAATATTCAACTCACATATATATTCTCTCGAATTACGGTTGGTTGAATATTTGTGATCAAACCAACATGAATAATTATTAAACCATGTACGAGAATAATATTTATCCAACATATTAAATTCATATGAATTTTAACTGAGAGTCTGAATACACTTAGTGTGTGACCCTGTATTCCCATTTCTTAGTGGAATTAGGCTACACTGCCTAAAATCAAAGGTTAGCTTCTCAAAACACACTAAGTCTCCCATATAGAAATAATTTAACGTCAAAATGAAATGTAACCTCTTATAAATGTACTCTATGTAATATAATATCATTATCTTGATATCTATAATTAAGTAGGTTGAATACATGTGTCATCTACCTATATACTAGATGTCTCTTTCTTAGACTTTCCAAAAATGAACTTGTCGAAAACACTTCCCTGATCACATACTTAATCAAGATATTCAATTCCCATAAAAGGGATTGAGATATCATCTTTAGTTAAAGTGTACAAGGGATAAATATTTTCTCATATTATTCATTAATACAACATCACTAATTACACACCTAACATATCCCACCTCAACACATGCATATATCATCACAATTTTAATGAATACATTAAAGTACGCAACTCAAGACACACATTAATAACAATATTCAAGTATAAGAATCATTAAACATGTATATAGATTGGAATATCAAATGACACATGTAAATTTGGATTTCCTATTGATGGGTCATGTTCTCATAATCTTCTACACTAAAGATTACCAAGGACGTACACCATGAGAAAGTGTCTCAAGGTCATATGAGTCTCCACCCTTGATATCCTATATTATTTGTGTTTCATAAAATGATATCATACAACTATAGAACATATATTTAAGAATATTTTTGTGAAAATTTTATGTTCTTATCACAATGAGGAACTGATATGACCTTTTAGTGTCATATATTCTCTTAAGAAATTATCATATACAATTTCACATAGGTGAATAATAATGATGTGATAATAACTTTTATTAATTTTCAAATACATGAAAATAAGTAATCATAAAGTACTTAGAAGTTGGTTCTAGGGAATCTAATCCAAAAGACCCACATGTGCACTAGATCCAACTACTAAAAACCTTCAATCCGCTAGCCCTCACATGATATTCATGCTTCTGTTGAGATAAGGATTTTGTCAAGGGATCCACTATGTTTTCCTCCATGGTAAATCTACTCACAACGAATTTACCCCATTGAGAAAAATATCTCAAGATGTTATATTTGCGGAGTTTTTGATTCATCTATTAATGCGATCTTGTCTCTTTTTCAAGATCCACCACATTATTATTTTTAAAAAACAAAGTGATAGAATATCTACTACTAGTGACCACATCAAGCTCTTAGAAAGTGTTCTGAATCTAAATATCTTCTTTGGCTGCATCATAAGTCTCTATATACTTAGACTCCACTATAGAATCGATGAAAACTGGTTTCATTAAACTCTTATAGCTCACAACTACTCCATTGATATTGAAGAAATATCCTAAATATGACTGTAGATCATTAGGATTTATTTAAAAACTAGAATTAGTATATCCTTTGATGACTAGTTAATCATATCATCCATATATTAGGAACATATCCTTAGTATGCATAAGATACCTAAGGATAACCTTAACAAAATACCAATGTTTTTCTCCTGGTCCAGCTTGATATTTACCTGCCACACTTAAAGAGTATGTTGTTGTGATTGTCACCCTATTTAGTTTTAACGATAAAAAATACATTTTAAATTATCTGATGATTTTATTTGAGATATTTATAGTTATTTATTTCATGTGTTAATCTTGGTTATTAGAAGATTATGATGATATCTTGTTAGAATAATCAGATAATTCTTGAAGAAGTCTTGATAGACTCATTGAATTATTAGAGTGAAGTTCCTAGATAGTTCGGAGGTAAGGAATGAAGTGTAAAGGACATGGAAATGGTTTGAAATTAGTAGGTAGCACTGGATAATTGGTACATAGCCACCAAATAACTGATGATAAAGGCATAAGCTTCCACAAGTAGAATAAGTCCACCGACTACTCGGTGGAGGAGCATTGACCAGTTGGTGTATTTAGACAGAAACTTTGCATGCTTTAGGTGTCTACTAACCATCTGATGAAGGAGAACCAATTAACCATTAGAGAAGGAAAATGCACATAGAGTTCTAGGTGGTCCACCGACTACCTAATGGAGGCTACCAGGTATCTAGTGTCATCAAGGCTACTATCCTAGAAATGAATTTATTATAGTCAAAAGACTATAAATGTGGTCTTTTTCAACTTCAACACCTAAGAAAAATTCTATAATTTTCTACAATATTTTAAAGGATATAAATAGATCCTTTGGGTGCCTTGGAAACACACCTTTAATCCAATTTATAATCGCTAATATTCTATGATCTTAAAATTTATCTCAAGTGCTCTCGATTATCAAGTGTTCTTTCTTCCATCCAAGAGTGTGATATTATTTAAAATTTTCTTCTTATTCTTACAACTTACACATTCTATCATCATGCTTCTTCTTATCATTTTGAGAGAATCAATACCCTACTTAAAAGTGATTTATTCTATAAATCCTCTCTCCTTACATAATTATTATATATCATTAATCACTACCTTTAAAGTGAGTGACTCACATTTCTTTACAAAATCACTAAAAATAAAGGGATTACTTCTCTTTGAGGTTTCTAGTTACAACGATTAAAAATATAGGGTCAATTGTATTTCTGTTTCTTGCTACAACCTATTAAAAAGAAAGTGAGTTTTAGCATCCTAGCTACCATTAAATCCAAGGGACTAATACAATAAACCCTTAATAAATTGGGGTATGATACAAGGGGTTCATCAAAGAACTTTATCCAAATTCCTTTATAAAACTATGTTCTTTATTTTATTATTTCTTGTTTTATATTTTCATCATCATTTCCCTTATACTTTTGTTCTTCAGTACGCTTAATCACTCAATTTATAATCACACATTCTTATATTATTTAACTTCTATAATCTTTGATAATTGTTCTATTTTAATTACTCCTTTAATTTACTTATATCATTTGTTTATTTTAAATATTAAAAAGGTTTTAAGTATCAAAAAAAAATAATACTAAAATAGGTTTTTAGTCTCTAAGAATTTATTTATTTCTTTTTTTTAAAAGACAATTCACCACTTCTTTCCATTTTACCCTACTCTAACCTACATTTTGTATCAAAGGGTTCTTGAATTGTTTTTTATTTATTCTTTTGTTTTTAAAATCTTTTAAAAATTAATTTTTTTTCAAATTTTTTGAATGTTTTTTCAAGAAATTTTCTTTTTATAAATGGATTTTTCAAATTCCCATGTTTCTCTTGAAGCACGCTCTATGGGTTGTGTTCCATTTTTATGGAAATAATTATGGTTTTTAGAAAACTCTCCTATATAAATTTCTCATATCAATTTTTTATCCCATATAGAATATAATTATGCATGGTTATATTTCTACTACTTAAAAGAGAGTTGAATTGACCCCCAATGACTTATAAAATCTGGAAACTCTTAGAAGTAACCCATGAAGGAAAAAAATAAAAATATACTAGATTAGATATTTTTAGATAACAATTTTAGAGTTTTTGTATACATATGAATGAATCTATTACTAAAATTTTTATTAATTAATTGAATTTTTTAATGGTAAAAGGCTCTTGGTGATACACATTCTATAGAAAATTTATTTAATAAAATATTTTAGGTTTCACCAAGAAATTGGGAACCCAATGTCACTATGATCCAAGAAGATAAATAAATAAATAACAAGGTGGTTGAAGAGATTGGTTTTGATACATTTAATCCATCTTTGAATTTATTTATTCTTTACATCTTGCATCTTTTGAGATCTCTATTACCTCATTATAGGAAAATGGATCATTATTTTCAAATAATAACGAGTCACTATATTCAGTGACTTTAAAACCAAACCTTTCTAGTTTTATAAACTATTTGGTGCTTCTACATAATAATTATGTTTTAGGAACAAAATCTTCCATGGGGACCTGTGAAACTTTTTCCCAAACCAACTCTTGTGTATCTTGATCTTTGACTTTATCAAATCAAATCTTGCTCCCACTATCATTCTTGAGGTTGTACTCTATCTCAAGAAAAATTGATTGTCTTGAAAAAATAAACTTCTTATTTGTGGGGTTGTATAGATAATATCTTCGTTTTTTCTTGGGAAACCCAATAAAGATACACTTCATGACTCATGGTGCTAGTTTGTTGTTAGATTTGGCCTTAACAAACACCTCACAATACCATGAATGAATTTATGATAAAACAAGTTTCTTTCCACTTTATAACTTGAAAGGAATATAGTTTTCCTATTTAGTTGGTACATGGGTTTTTGTGTATTATTTCTTGTGTAATGAATATCCCCAAAAGGATAATGGAAGACTTTCATGGCTCATTATAGACCTTAAAATGTTAATAAATCTATGATTCTTCCTTTAATTAACACTATCACACAATGGTGTATAAATAGGATTGAGTTGAGATAGGATACCACATGTAAGAACCCAGATCTTTGTTTTAGGTATGTCCTTCCTTTTTCTGGAGTTTTTGAGAAAAATAAAGTTTCTGAAAATTTTTGAAGTACACACCGTGGACTTTCTGAGTACACGTCGTGTACTCTTTTCCCACTCGAAGCTGTGTACTGGCCGTGTCCGTGCCACACACATGGTGTGTAGGGGTGACGTGGAGGCCGATTTTGGTGGAGTACGGAAAGACCTAGTACACACCGTGTACTCTAAAAGTACACATAGTGTACTTTATTTTTTTTAATTAAATGGACTGGGGTCACGCCTAATCGAGGAAAACGTCTTCTTCTCCAACTTCTTCATCCGAGAGCGACCTGTACGACTGCAGATCTTCTCTGAGCCACCGTTCCTCCATACATTCTCCGTTTTGATCGCCGTCGATTGTGTTGGAACCGTAACAGTGAGTCCTCCCTTCTCCTAGAACCTTATTAACCAATTCTTCTTCTTTCTCAAGTTATCATCGGTTGAAATTTTTGTGCGTTTTCATATATATTCGCCGTTCTAGGGAGAATCAATTTGCGTGGCTCAAGTATTTTCATCTACTAGCATCCAGGTAGGTGGTTTGTGCATTTCCGTAGGAAGTCTGTGAATATTTTGTGCAAATTCCACCAATTTCCTTGGGCGGGGTATTGTGGGTTTCCTGTTTTTCCCCTGTTGTTTGTCTGCCTTGCTTGATTGCTTGAGTAGAGATCATTGCTTGTAAAATTGGATAATTTATGCTGTATTCTTATGCTTCGCCTTGCATGTTTTTCTTATTAGGCGTTTTCCAGTTGCCATGCCTAGTTGTAGGATAGTGGGGCTATTATACTGTTATGATGTTGTGACTTAGAATGATAGCCAAGTAGTTCTTGAGGTTTACTTGGGATGATACGCGCACGCTGAGCATGTTTATTTTCACACAGGACTGCGAGAACCTAGTGTAGTAGACCATAGGGAGAATGGATGTAAGGGCTTCTCCAGAGTGTCTTTTAATACGATGTGAGAACACAGAGGGAATTGACGATGAGTTCTTCCTTAGAGAGTCTGCAGTTCCTCGATACGGGACACAGGGGGAATGAGATGTTGAGTGCTTCCCCAGAGAGCCTTTAGTACAATACGAGACTATATGGGGAATTTACGGTGAGTGTTTCCTCAGAAAGTCTACTCTTAGCTGAACCAGAGGGGTGAGACTGTGTGTGCCTCCTAGAGGGTTGCTAGTACTTGTAGGTTGAACCATAGGGGTTAGGCTGTGAGAGATACCCAGAGGGTTACCTGTTTTCTACTTGTTGTTGGTTTTTTACTTGTGTACTTTATATGCTAGAACTGTGGATTGTAGCTGCTGTGTGCTTTTCTGTTTACTGCTTCCTGCATTTTTACTTGCCTTGTATTCATTGACTGTTAGGCACAGATCTTTGGGTGATTGCCTATTGGGATTGTATCTCACACCCTGTTTGGGCCATGCTTTTGGCCCCAAGGAGACTTTGTTGTTGAAGGTATAGATAAGGGCAAGCGCCCTTCGACTTCCGGTACTTGATTGCTTGGAGCTGGAGATCAAGGGACCAAGCTTAGACTTGTGATGCTGTAGGAGTTGCTGTTATTTTAGTACTTTGTTTTTACTTGTATTTCAGCACGTTGTTGTGTTTGATGCGTTCCTTAGATACTTGTACCTACTGCATCATTATCATCATTACTATATATTCATTGCTTCCGCTGTCTGGTTTCAGTTGTTGCACATTTTTTACTGCTTCCGCTATTTACTTTTAATTTATTTTCTTTGTATACCTTACCAAATGAGGGAATAGTTTTCCCAATAACTTAACAAGGCCCTTGCTGCTAGTCGGCAACCTCTAGTGTTTGGGGAAATGCGCTTGAGGTCATGTGGCGAACCGGGCACGAGGCACCTCTGGGTGGCTTCCAGAACTGGGACGTTACAAAGTGGTATCAGAGGAGTTCCTTTCTCTTGAATTACTATTTTGAGCCTTTATCTAGGGATAGGATGGATTCAGTACTTGGTGTTAAGCTATGCCCGGGAGTAGCTAACCCGTGTACAGGGAAAATCCATACTACCTCGTTTATTTCAGTTTTATGGTTTTGAGATTTACAGTTGATATGGCTTCACCTAGAGTGATTCAGATGTCCTGTGTTTTTTTTGTTTTGCTATCGTGGTTCTATTTCTGTCGCAACCTGATGAGATGAGGGTATTCCATCTCATGAATCATATAGATACTTATTATAAATCACATTCCATGCATTCTTGCCATGCCATCTAGGGTGCATTAGCGATTGCATGTTGTTGTGATAGAATTTTGTAGATTTTGCATGCTGTTGTGATAGATTATTTGATAGAATCTCTGCTACAAATAGAGGAATGTTTGTATTATACCTTGCAATAATGAACACCAAATTTTGGTTCTTGAGGTGTTATGGGCCCTCTTGAATCGGAAATTGGCGGATCATTGACCTGTTTTTCTTTGTATACGACTGTATTGGAGGCCAAACTTTGATTCGTAGGGATTATGGGCCCTCATAGATCGGAATTTGGCACCATCATGCCTTATTTTCAGTGTTTTCTGGGCTTCAGTATAGTTTCGGAGCTACTACCCAGAAAAACCCAGAATACACGGCGTGTACTTTATATATACACGTCGTGTAGTTTTAAACCGTGTCCTTGACTGTGTGAGCAGAAGCATGGGTTGTAAAAATCACCAGGAACACACCGTGTATGGTAGGTACACGCCGTGTAGTAGTGAGCGTGTACCCGGCCGTGTAACTAACAACACGGGTCAGGGAAGCTCGAGTATAACACACCGTGTTGGATAACAACACGCCATGTAGTCTTGTTCCACGTACCTGGCCGTGCCATGAGCAACATGGGTTAGTGTTATCTTATTCCATACATTCCGTGTTTGTTTGGAACATGCCGTGTAAGGGTCAGCTATGTACTTGGCCGTGTCGCCAAAAACATGAGTCGGGAAAAATATTCAAGTACACGTCGTGTTTGTTCGGAACACGCCGTGTAGTATTAGCCATGTAGTTGGCCATGTAGCTAGAAAAACGGGTCGTTGAAACCGTGTCTACTACACACCGTGTCCACCAGGCACACGTCGTGTAGTCTCATTTTAAGAAGATCATGTGGCTTAGCTGTGTAAGGAGGCACGGGTAGGGAAACAGAGTTAAGTACATGCCGTGTAGATTTTATACACGCCGTGTAGTCTTGTTTTGTAAATCTTGTGTGTTTCCTTCTCCTGTTTTCATTTTGTACTCCTTTGTTCTCTGTACTTGTTTTTCTAATCTAGGGTATACTTTTGACCTTTCAGAGCTATGCCTCCGAGACATCCTCTGGTTGTACGTCAGTTGTCAGGTAGTGATCAGACGCCAGATATGGCTGATCATGGACTTCCTGCTGATCCTCCGGTCGGGCCAGCCTTGGTACCGGCTGTCATACCAGTCACAGGAGCTGATACACAGTTCAGGGAAGGTTTTATGAGGATGATGCAGACCTTTTAGGGAGCACCGCCTCCTTCCTCGACTATAGCCAACTTGACGCGCATTTTCCAACAGTAACATACTCCCACTTTCTTAGTGGAAGAAGGACCTCAGGCTGCAGAGTCATGGATGGAAGCTATGTTGACCATCTTTGAGCATCTGGATATGCCTCCAGAGAGGCGGGTCAATCTTGCTACCTATATGCTACAAGACTCTACCAATAGGTGGTGGGACGTGACCTCACAGGCGGGTCATCAGCAAGTTATGGCTTGGTAGGAGTTTCAGCGCGTCTTTTATGACTACTTCTACCCAGAGAACCTGAGGGCCGACCGAGCCTGGGAGTTCATGAGCTTAGAGCAGGGTACTCTTTCTGTCATGGAGTATTCCTCTCGTTTCACTAAGCTGTAGCATTTCACACCCCTCCGGGATGGATTGGGGTGTTCTTAGTAAGGAAGTTTGAGGATGGTCTCAGGCAGGAGATTCGCTCGTAGGTGAATCTTTTCCAGTTGACTTCCATCACTTCCATAGTCAACCAGGAACTGATTGCGGAGTGCAATCTGAGAGACTCCGGAGCTGCAATCCATAGCGGTTCTGCTTCCAGAGTTAGTTTTCCTCCAGATGACAGTAAGAAGCACCGTGGGGAGTCTACACGCGGTGATCCAAGGAAGCGAGATGCATCGTCAGGCAGCCAGGTGATATGCTACCAGTGTGGCCGGTTAGGGCACATGAGGCCGCAGTGCTAGAGAGACCCCGTGGAGTGCCGATATTGCGGCAAGATGGGTCACCTTCAGGATTTCTGCCAGGTTTTCTCACCAGCAGCTGGTGACCGGAGTTCTTCCATGACTCCTCGTTCAGGAGCAACACCACCAGTTTCTCACCAGTCATGGAACTGGAGTTCTTCCGGCCGTTCGGGCCGAGGTGGAGGTTGAGGCCGTGGCGGTCAGCCAACAGTCCCTCAGCACCATCAAGGTGGATCACCTCAGAGTGGTCAGCCAGGGGCGCAGGGCCGCGGTGCAGGCCAATCTTTCACCATTGAGCAGACCTATCAGGAGAAGGATCCCGGACCTTCTACAGTTCGAGGTGCGATTTTAGTAGACTTAGTTTTATCTTCATCTCTTTTCGATACTGGTGCTATGCATAGCTTTATCTCTGTTGCTGTCGTGGAGATCCTTGGGCTCTGAATCTTTTCTTCTGCCGACTCGTTGACACTAGACACACCTTTGGGGACAAGGACATCTAGTGTACGTCAGTGTAGAGAGTGCCCTCTCGATGTTGCAGGGTATAATTTCTTATGGGATCTATACTTCCTAGAGATGACAGGCTATGATTTCATTCTCGAGATGAACTAGTTGGTTCCCTTATAGGTAGTCGTCGACTGTTATCGCCGCAGGGTGAGTTTCATTTCACTAGAGGGTGAATCTTTTCTTCATATAGGCAAATGGGATGTTCAGGCGAGTTGAGCAGGACTTGAGCATCATGGGCTAGGAAGGGTGACAACCCAGATTGCTAGTCTTTATCTTGATGACCAGGGAATGTCACAGTTGGACTTTCCTCCAGTTGTGGATAGTTTCCGGGATGTCTTTCCAGAGGACTTTTCAGGTTTGCCTCCAGAGAGTGAGGTAGAATTCTCTATTGAGCTCATGCTAGGAGCGGCACCGGTGTCCATTCCTCCTTATAGGATAGATACACCTGAGTTGCAGGAGCTCAAGAAGTAGTTGGAGGAGTTTCAGGCAAAGGGTTTCATCGGACCCAGTACTTCTCCTGGGGGTTCACCTATCCTGTTTGCGAAGAAGGCAGACGTTACCCTTAGGCTCTATGTGGATTATCAGAAGCTGAACCAGTTGACGGTCAAGAACCGATATCCCTTTCCTAGGATTGATGACCTTTTCGATCAGCTTCAAGGAGCCCGGGTGTTCTTGAAGATCGATTTGAGGTCCAGTTATCATCAGTTGCATGTTAGACCATCAGATATACCTTTGACAGCCTTCAGGAGTAGGTATGGTCTCTACGAGTATACGGTTATGTCGTTCGGTCTCACGAATGCGCCAGCAGTTTTCATGGCACTGATGAACCGAGTGTTCCATACTTACTTGGATTCCTTCGTCGCGGTCTTCGTGGACGATATCTTGGTGTAATCTCACACTCGACATGACCATACTACCCATCTTGAGATCATTTTGAGTACACCGAGAGAGCATCGGATTTATGCTAAACTCTCGAAGTGCCACTTCTGGATGGATCAGATTCACTTTTTGGGTCACGTCATCTTAGAGGTAGGAGTGTCGGTGGACCCAGAGAAAGTGAGAAATGTAGTTTCCTGGGAGCAGCTGAAGAACGTTTTTGAGGTGCGAAGTTTTCTAGGGTTGGCTGGATACTACAGATGCTTCATTCAGATCTTTTCACGCCTAACATCACATGTGACAGGTCTGAGAAAGAAGGGGTGAAGTTCTTATGGTCAGATTTTTTGCGAGTCAGCCTTTCAGGAGTTGAAGGGATGGTTGACGTCAGCACCGATACTAGTATTTCCAGAGCCAGGAAAGAGCTACACTATTTATTATGATGCTTCAGGTATCGGGATGGGTGCTGTGATTATGCAGGGAGATGGAGTCGTTGCGTACGGGTCTCGGTAGTTGAGGACACATGAGAGGAACTACCCGACACATGATCTGGAGTTAGCAGCTGTTGTTCATTCCTTACACTATTGGAGACATTACCTTTTGGGAGATCACTTCATGGTTTTCACCAACCACAAGAGTCTCAAGTATATCTTCACTCAGTAGGATCTGAATCTGAGATAGCGTAGGTGGGTCGAGTACCTTCAGTCTTTCGACTTCGATCTCGCCTATATGCCAGGAAAGGGCAACGCAGTGGCAGATGTGTTGAGCAGGAGAACTCAGATTCAGGCAGTTCAGGAGGCCAGTAGTGAGTGGTAGCTAATGGCTCTATTCTCTGAGATGTATCTGGAAGTGCATGACAGACAGTGACAGACTTACCTATCTTCTATAGCTGTTACCTCTACGCTTCTTGATCGGGTACGGATGAGGAAGCTATCATACTCAGAAGGCTTAGTCCTATGAGAGAGCGTGTTAGGAGAGGACCCTCTTCCCGGATGGACAGTGGGAGAGGATTAGATCTTGCATTTCCAAGGACGCGTATGGGTGCCAATAGACATATGCGAGGAGATGATGTAGGATTTTCATTCCCCAGTTTGGGCAGTTCATCATAGCATCACCAAGATGTATCAGGATCTTCATCGCCAGTATGGGTGGACAGGTATGAAGAGAGATGTTGCTGGTTGCGTCATGAGATGTTCTACTTGTCAGTTGGTGAAGGTGGAGCATCAAAGACCAGCATGCCTTTTACAGTAGTAACCCATTCCGGAGTGTAAGTGTAACGATGTCGTGATGGACTTCGTGACAGGGTTGCCAAGGTCGCCCCGAGGTAACGATGCTGTTTGGGTTGTCGTCGATAGGCTTACGAAGGTTCCTCACTTCTTACCGATCCAGGATACCTTCAGTGTTGATGATATGGGACGATTGTACATCTGAGAGATTGTACATCTGAATGGAGTTCCACACTCCATTGTTTCAGACAGGGATGCGCGCTTTACGTCCCGGTTCTGGCAGGGGCTTCAGAAGGCATTGGGTACATAGGTACTTTTGAGTACAACATACCACCCCCAGACATATGGCTAGTCAGAGCGTACGATTCAGGTGCTAGAGGATATGCTCATAGCTTGCATTCTGGACTTTGGCGGTTCTTGGGAGAAGCATATCCCTCTAGTGGAGTTCTCCTACAACAACAGTTTTCAGGAGACTATTCAGATGGAACCTTACGAGGATTTGTACGGTAGGCCATGCCAATCACCCTTATGCTGGCTGGAGGCAGGAGAGACAGCTTTGCTGGGACCTTGTCTTGTCCAGTAGACCTCAGAGCAGATAGAGTTTATTCAGAAGAGGATGGCTACAGAATAGTCTCGGTAGAAGTCTTATGCTGATCAGCGGAGATGACCTCGGGAGTTCGAGGTCGGGGATAAGGTTTTCCTGCGTGTCGCACCGAGGTTGGGATACAAGAGGATTCAGAGATAGGGTAAGCTTTCACCACGGTACATCGGGCCATTTGAGGTATTGGAGAGAGTTGATCCAGTTTCCTATTGGTTGCAGTTACCTCAGAGGTACCGGGCCATGCACGACGTCTTCCACGTCTCTCAGCTCCGATGTTACTTTTCAAACCCATCTCATGTATTTCAGCCCAAGGAAGTTGAGCTCTAAGCGGATGCATCGTTTGAGGAGCATCCTATCCGGATTGTCGATCATAGTATGAAAGTTCTCCGAGGCCGGTCTATTCCTCTGGTACGGGTGCTATGGAAGCACGAGCGAGCGCAAGACGAGACTTGGGAGAGGGAGGCCGAGGTTTGATCGTAGTGGCCGGAGCTGTTCGAGATTTATTCTTCTACACCTCTCTAGGGAAATTCGGGGACAAATTTCTTTAAGGGGGGAAGGTTGTAAGAACCTGGATCTTCATTTCAGGTATGTCCTTCCTTTTTCTGGAGTTTTTGAGAAAAATAAAGTTTCTGGAAATTTTCGAAGTACACGCCGTGTACTTTCTGAGTACACACTGTGTACTCTTTTCCCGCTCGAAGCCGTGTACAGGCCGTGTCCGGGCCACACACACGGTGTGTAGGGGTGACGTGGAGGCCGATTTTTTCAGAGTACGGAAAGACCTAGTACACACCATGTACTCTAAAAGTACATGCCATGTACTTTTTTTTCATTAAACGGACTGGGGTCACGCCTAATCGAGGAAAACGTTTTTTTCTCCATCTTCTTCATTCGAGAGCGACCCGTACGACCACAGATCTTCTCCGAGCCATCGTTCCTCCATCCATTCTCCGTTTCGATCACCGTCGATTGCATTGGAACCAAAGTGGTGAGTCCTCCCTTCTCCCAGAGCCCTGTTTACCAATTCCTCTTCTTTCTCAAGTTATATTCGGTTGAAATTTTTGTCCGTTTTCATATATCTTCGCAGTTCTAAGGAGAATCAATCTACGTGGATCAAGTATTTTGATCTCCTAGAATCCAGGTAGGTGGTTTGTGCCTTTTTGTAGGAATTCTGAGAATATTTTGTGCAAATTCCACCAATTTCCTTGGGTGGCGAATCGTGGGTTTCCTGTTTTACCCCTGTTATTTTTCTACCTTGCTTGATTGCTTGAGTAGAGATAATTGCTTGTAAAATTGGATAATTTATGTTGTATTCTTGTGCTTTCCTTACATGTTTTTCTTATTAGGCGTTTTCCAGTTTCCATGACTAGTTGTAGGATAGTGGGGCTATTATACTGTTATGCTATTGTGCCTTAGAATGATAGCCAAGTAGTTCTTGAGGTTTACTTGGGATGATACGCGCGTGCTGAGCATGTTTATTTTCACACAGGATTGTGAGAACCTAGTGTAGTAGACCATAGAGAGAATGGACATAAGGGCTTCTCTAGAGTGTCTTTTAATACGATGCAAGACCACAGGGGGAATTGACGATGAGTGCTTCCTTAGAGAGTCTGTAGTTCCTCGATGTGGGCCATAGGGGGAATGAGACGTTGAGTGCTTCCCCATAGAGCCTTTATTACGATACGAGACTATAGGGGGAATTGATGGTGAATGCTTCCTCAGAAAATCTACTCTTAGCTGAACCAGAGGGGTGAGACTGTGTGTGCCTCCTAGAGGGTTTCTAGTACTTGTAGGTTGAACCATAGGGGTTAGGTTGTGAGAGCTACCCAGAGGGTTACCTATTTTCTACTTGTTGTTGGTTGTTTACTTGTGTACTTTATATTCTAGAACTATGGATTGTAGCTACTGTGTTCTTTTCTATTTACTGCTTCCTGCACTTTTACATGCCTTGTATTCATTGACTAATAGGCACAGATCTTTGGGTGATTTCCTACTAGGATTGAATCTCACACCTGGTTTGGTCCATGCATTTAGGCCCAAGCAGACTTTGTTGTTGCAGGTATAGATAAGGTCAAGCGCCCTTTGACTTCTGGTACTTGATTGCTTGGAGCTGGAGATCAAGGGACCAAGCTTAGGCTTGCGATGCAGTAGGAGTTTCTATTATTTTAGTACTTTGTTTTTACTTTTATTTCAGCACGTTGTTGTGTTTGTTGCGTTCCTTATATACTTGTACCTGCTGCATCATTATCATCATTACTATATATTCATTGCTTCCGCTTTCTGGTTTCAATTGTTGTGCATTGTTTACTGCTTTCGCTATTTACTTTTAATTTATTTTCATTGTATACCTTACCAAATGAGGGCATAGTTTCCCCAATTACTTACTAAGGCCCTCGCTACTAGTCGGCAGCCTCTAGAGTTTGGGGAAATGTGCTTGAGGTCATGTGGTGAACTGGGCACAGGGCACCTTTGGGTGGATTTCGGAACCGGGACGTTACACCACACTCCCATAGAAAGTCAATGAATTATTGGTTAATATACTCACCACCTCACATAAAAGTTTATTTATCTTCTTACCAAGTTGATTCTCTTATTCATTCTTTAATTCTTTCAATTTCTCAAAAGATTCTAACTTATACCTTATTAAGAAGAAATTTCTGTATATACTTAAATCATCAGTAAAAGTAATAAAGTAAGAATACCTATCACTAGATTTGATTGTAAATACTACACACACATCAGTGTGTACCAATTATATAAGCTCTTCATCTCTTTCACCTTGTCTATCAAAAAGTGACCTGGTCATTCTTACTTGTAAAAAAGTTTGAAATCTATCAATTGGTTTTAATGAAAATGATTTTAAGTAACTATATCGATTGATCTTTGTCAAATGATTCTCATTTACATGAATAAGACAGTGATTCCATCGCTGGTTGTGAAACTAGTCATTAAAACTTAATTCTTTATCAATTTCCAATACTTGATTTTCATAATTTAATATATAAATACTTCTATTCAAATGTGTCATTCCATAACATATGTTTTCTTTATAAAAGAAACCAATTTTATTTTCAAACTTGAAAAATAAAATCATATGTATCTCAGCATGATACATAAATTATGTTTTTTGTAATAGTTGGTGCATAATTACAATATTTTAAAACCAAGATCATCCCAATTGTAAATGGAAAGTGGTAGTCTCTGATGGATAGGGAATCCAACCACACACCATTGGAAGCCTAAAAATCCATCTCTCCTCTTGAAATATTTCAAAATATACATGTTTCATGTATTTAAATATATATTTGAACACCACAATATGTATCTAAAACCAAATGTGTTGATATAGAAAGATAACACTTGATAAAGAATGAACCTAAATATTACCCTTTCTTATTCAACCTTGTGAATTTCTTATTACAGTGGCCCAAATTTACACATGAAAAATATATTGCATTCTTTTCCTTTACATGTCTTTCAATATTACTTTTCTTGGAAAGATGGTGTTCATGAGTTGTAGACTTGGAATGAGTCTTTGGGCCCTTTTCCATGTTCTTCATTTTCTTATTAATCGTAAGGATTAGAGGCTTTTCACACCCAATGTATTTATTAACTCAACAAATCAATGTAAGGATTTTCAATAGATACTTATTATAATTTCTCATATTATAAATAATAATGAAACTGGAGAAGCTCTTAGAAAATAGAGAAAAATGATATATATATGTATCTTATCAGGGAACTTAAATCCCATGATGTCCAATCATTCAATATATCCAATTATCTTGACTATATTAGGCCCATCTAGTGCTGATTTTTCATGATTTCATATGAATAATGCATCAGAGATCTTATATCTCTCTCATCTTACCTTCTCATGATAAAGATTATAAAGGAAATAAATCATACTATAAACATTTATATCCTCACGTCTCTTTAAAATCTCACTATACATAGAAGAAAATATAAAACATTATACATCTATGGCATCATCCAAATGTTTCATATAGCTCTCTGGCCTCTTTTCTAAGTATCTCAAGAATATGGTTTTCTAGCATATATAATTTCCATTCATGGCATAATATAACATGTAAATGCCTATACAATTATTAAAAATTTGATTTGATGATAAGGTTATCATTCTCAAGAATAGATCGCAATGATATAGTCAAAGACATGTGGGTTGCCATTTCTATAATAAATAAGTGCATAATTTTAGTACTTTATCTTGATTTATAAATAAGATAATAAATTTTAAATTTATTAATCTTCCACTATTTCATCAAAACCTAATTTCCCTCACCATTAGTTTTAGAATATCTCATTTCATGGATATTATAGT
Source organism: Viscum album (assembly GCA_963277665.1). NCBI lineage: Eukaryota > Viridiplantae > Streptophyta > Magnoliopsida > Santalales > Viscaceae > Viscum > Viscum album. Next base: position 389,000,253 of record OY728147.1, on the reverse strand, counting down.
GACAATGATCCATATTCCCCTTCTCATAACCTAGACTTGGGCCTGAAAATTTATTTAAAGGGTTTTGGGTAGGTGTAACTTTCCAACTATATTAACTCATAGATACATGATATTTTGAGTTGACACCCCAATCCCAAAACCTTGAATAGTAATTTACTTATTACTTTTCCTTTTAGTAACACCAAGTTCCAATTATTCAGTCAACCCTTGATGTGAAATAAGTTAGTCAACCAAAAACACAGGTTAATATTCCTTGATAATTGAAAACACCCTAACTTGAGCTAATCAAGCACTTTTAAACTATGGTTTTATTTTAATTCAATTAGTGGAAGGCTATAAAAACTTAATATTTAATTTGAAATATTTTTATCTTTATTTGTAAACTGACCATTTTATCTTTTTACATTATTATTAATATTAAGTGAATTTTACTTAAGAGATTAACTATGTCAAGATAAAGTTTACGCATATTATAATATTTATCTTAATTCCATCTTGCATGCTTTTTAATTAATTAGTTTAATTATTTAAACATCCATAAATAATTAATCATAAAATTGACATAAATAAAATAAATAAAGTGGAATAACCATAGGATTCTCTAATTGTTGGTTTATCTAGTGTATGATAAAACAACCCTTGACCCTAGGGAATTAACTCATGGAACCATTCCTAGTTCAAGTTGTATCACTCAACCTATACTCTTATGTTCCTTTGGGATTGGTTTCACCTCGACTTCAAACTTGAACCACCTCTACTCATCTAGGTGCTCCATCCATTACATAATTTTAATCACATGAAAGTGAGGGGAACAAAAGGATTAGTAAAAGGGGGTTTATATAAAAGAAAACATGGGAATGATGGACCTTACATAATTAGAGGATAAGAATAACTCACAGGTCATTATTTAATTTTATAAATCATTACAAAAACTTTTAATAAGATTAATTAAAATAAACCAATCACATACATAGGCTTATATAAAGATCTTGGTCATCCATATACATGTAATGAATATGAAAAAGTTCATTAGCTATCATTCACTTTAATTTATTATTTATTATTAAGATAAATGTGCTTGAATTAATTTAATTAATCAATCAATCAATTAATTACATTGATCTTAATGACCATATGAAGTCTCTTAAAGATGCCCATCATAAATAAAATATAAAAAATAAATGACTTAACCAGTAATTACATATAATTATATGGAATTAATTGATCATTTATTAATTTTTAAATCCTTTATTAAATAGTCAAAACAGCAAATGTTAACAATATAATTAGGTTTTTAAAGCTAAAATTAATTATTCTTTGTCCAATTTAAATCTTTCCTTCACTGGGTGACTACACGAACTGTAATAACATGTTACATGTCATGTTCATCACTTACCATGTATCCGTGATAAATGCCTAGGGACTCAGAATGTATCTTGTCCGAGTTACACTACATGTATTAATGAGTCATATGTCATGTGTTCTTGCTTTGAATGTGTCTGCATAACTCATTTGCAGACTCATAATATTCTTTGGAAGAAATAATTAATGAGTCACATGATGTTATTCTATCTACACACCATGTATCTCACCAATGACACAAGATATCAATCTCACGAGACATGATGCTACGTATTTTACTATACGATTAGTGTAAATTTCTCTGCAAAACCATATAGAATACACAATTTATATTCCATATACATGTCATGTGGTTTGATAGACAATGTGCTAGGATATCCTGGTCAATATGCAGTGTGTATAAAATGAACTACATGTCATGATTTCTTGATGTGTCATGCATCCTACGACATGTACAAGTGCACTGAACTTGGGTACATGATGTATACTTCAGTCACATTCCTTGTAACTGTGCCTAAAAACCAAAATTATTAGTATCTCTCAATAATAAATGTGATCATTCTTTATCTAGTATTATCCTATTTAAGATGATATGAAACTTGAACAAAGAGAATTAATATATTGAAAAAATGTTAATTAAACTTTTGGATTTAAATAATGAATAAAATAGAATTAAAAACTAACAATAATTTCATATAATTGATTAAAGAATAATAAATAATTATAAGTTATCTTTTGATTTCACTGATACCACTTGAAGGTTTCAGATGTAGTGGAAGCACTGAGTGGGTTCTAATTAACTTGACCTTTTATTATAATCCATGAATAATCTGTGATGTACATGATGAAGAATCATCATGACCAATGGAATTAATAAAAAGATTAATTTAAAAGAACCTAAAACCAAGAAGAGATTATATTTTTTATATATAATTTATAATTAATTTATTTAATTAAGAATTACATTTTTTTGAATTCTCTATTAATTGATGAATTAGTAGTCCACTCTTGTGGAACCATTATTATATCAGCAGAATCAAGTGTATACTTCCTCTATAATTTATCCACACATGCTTCACAAACCTTTGATTTTCACTATAGAATCCTCTGGGTGATAGTATGGATGGTTCTTACACTTTCAGTGATTGATGTTGATTGTAACCGAATCATTCATGAGAGAAGGGATTAACTCTATAGGAGGAGGTTAAAAACTCTGTGTTCTTTAGAGCAATCTAGGGGAGACCTCTCGAGGGATCAAAATAATCCTCTCAATATTTCATTATTCATAATAAAGGAATGAAAACAGGGATTAAAAAAATTCCATAACTTGGTTTATATAGTTCTAGTGTTAGAAAATAAATAATTGTGTAAGGACCCTTATTGTTTTCTTAATTCTTAAAGAAACCCATGTCTAAATATTAATAATATTTTTATTATTTAATTTACATGTTCTAAACTCATGGATAAAATAAATATAATTTTCTTGAATAAATAAATATAATTTTCTTGAATAAATAAATTATTATTTATTTAAATAATATTCAATATTAAATTTCTCACTAGACCATAAAACTCGATCCACAAATCCTCATTAATATTTTTCAGCCCTTGAATAATGACCATTTATTTAATTAAATAAATACCATTGCATTATTATCCAAATATTATATAAATATTATATTCACCTAATTAGTGAATAAATATTTATTAAATATTCACATAACTAAATAAATAAATATTTTGTTACCTTGTGAATAAACCAGAATAAATAAATATTTTATATTCAAATAATTAAACAAATAATTACCTAATGAATAAATATTTATTAAATATTCAACACACATATATATTCTCTCAGATAACTGGTGATTGAATATTTTTAATTAAACTAATATGAATAATTATTAAACCATCTACAAGAATAATATTTATCCAACATGTTAAATTCACATGAAATTTAATTGAGGTACCAAATACACTTACTATATAACCCTCTAGGCCCCTTTCTTAGTGGAATTATATTACCCTACCTAACATCCAAAGTTAACATCTAACAACATGCCAAAGATCTAATATATAATGAAGTTAATGTTGTAATGAAATGTAACCTCCTACGAACATACACTATGTAATATAACCTATTTATCTCAATATCTATAATAAAAAAGGTTGTATGCTAGTGTCATCAACCTATATTCTATATGAATCTTTCTTTGAATTTTCAGAAATAAACTTATCGATAATATCACCATGGCCACTGACTTAATAATGTAGTTAAATTCCCATAAAATGGACTAATATATCTACTTCTATTAAATAAAAGAAGATATAAATCCTTTATAATATTATTCATTAATATAACATCACTCATGATGTACCCAACATATCCTGCCTCAACGCGAGCATATTTCATCACAATTTTCATCAATACATCAAAATACATGACTTATAAAATGAATTAATAATAATATTAAAGTCTAAAGATCATCAAAAACACCCGCAGATAGAAATATCCCATGAAACAAATAAATATGGATTTTATATTAGTGGGTGATATTGTCATAATATATTAAATTAAAGATTACCTACGACATACCCAATAAGTAAGTGTCTCAAAGTCTTATGAGTCTGCACCCTTGATATCCTGCATCATTTGTGTCCTATCAAATGATATCATTTGGGTATAGAACTTATATTTAAGAATATGATGGTGAAACTTCTTGGTTCTCATCATATTGGGGAAATGATATGACCTTTTAGTGCACCATATACCCTTATGACATTATCACATACAATGTCACATAGAAGAACAATCGTGATTTGATAACAACTGTTATTAATATTCAAATACATGAAAATAAGTAATCATAAAGTATATAGAAGTTGGTTCTAGGCAACTGAATCCAACATATGAAACCTTTTCTTATGGAATATTTTAAATGTTAGAAAAACTATACATGACAACTTCATTGATAGGAAACCTACATAAAAATCTTTAATTACATACATTCAAGATGCATCCTAGAATTTCCATTAAGGTATATCTTAACAAGTTTAATAAAATTATTCTAGACTTAGACAACATCAATGCCAGTGTAGAAGATGAGGACCACACCATTATACTTTTAATATCCTTGGATAGTTCATATGAATATCTAATAGATGATATTATATATGGAAAAGACTCTTTGAACTTAGAGGAAGTCAAATCTACCTTTCTTTCTCATTATTTTATTAAAAAGACTACAATTAAGTCCAAAGATGAGGGTTTGAGTGTTTAAGGTCATTCTATGTTCCATGGAAAGAAAAAAGGTAAGAATAAGAAGGGTGGAAAGAATGATAGCCAGTCTAGATATAGTAAGTCTAAATCAAAACCAATAGAGGTTACCTAATATCACTGCAGGAAACCTGGTCATGTTAATGTAAGTTACAGGGCATAGTGTAAGTGGTTGGGCCCATGACCAACAATGAAAATTTATCAAATTATTTATATTTATCATTATAACTATATGAATAGAAACCCCAAAATCCATGAGATAGGATCATCACATATAATTTAGAATTAATTTATGTAGAAAAAGAATCACCTCATGTTGCAATTCTTTCTTTATAAAAGAATTAGTTATCCACTTCTTAGCATACCATCATTATGGAAAGAGTATTTAAGGGATAACCCCTCTAGTGGTGATCCAAATGTGCACTGTGAACCATTTAACATCACCATAAAAAACCCTATGTGATAGCATGAAAGATTCTAACTCTTGCGTCATTGTCGATGATCACCACAAGAACTACTTCGAGGTTGGAGGGATTATTCTTGTTCTCTCTAGATTTGAATTGGAGGAGGATGATCATTTCTCTACATTTTTGAGATAATTCTAGAGGAATATCTCTCTAGGGCTTGGGGGAATTATCTTTGGACTTTTATTTTGCAGAACGATGATTGAGGTTGAGAATGATATAATTGGGTTAATATTGATCTAGGGTTTGAGAGTCCATAATAGTATATGCACCCTTATTATTCTCTTAATCCTAAAAAAGTCACATATATAAATAATAATAATAATATTATTATTATTTACCTTACATACACTAGATTCATGGATAAATAAATATAATTTCTTAAAAAAATAAATTAACATTTATTTAAATAATATTTAATATATTATTTCCCACTAGACCAATGACTCGGCCCGCCAATACTCTTAAATATTTAAAAAACCTTGAATAATTAATACTTATTTTCAAATATAAATATCACTGCATTACTCACTGATAAATAAATAAATATCACATTTACCATAATAGTCAATAAATATTTATTAATATCCAACTCACATTTATTCTCTTGAATAGCCGATGACTGAATATTTTCAATCAATCCAAACTTGAATAATTATTAAACCATGTACAAGAATAATATTTATTCAACATATTAAATTCATATAGAATTTAAATAAGGTTCTAGATATACTTAGCGTGTGACCCTCTAAGACCCTTTCTCATTGGAATTAGGTGGAAGCACCTAATGTCTAAGTTTAGTATCTAGAAACACGCCAAGTCACCCATAGATAAAGAATTTGACGTTGCAAATAACATAAAAACTCACATGAATATACATCTTATAATATAATACCTTTATCATGATATCTATAATCATGAAAGTTTCACATTGGTGTCATCAACCTATATGATTGATATCTGTTTCTTTGGATTTTTGGTAATGAACCTACTCTAAATAATTGGACTAGGTTGATACTGGACCTAGAACCCAACACGATTCGCCACAAGGTTTGAAGGGTTTTCCCATTCCCTATGGGCTGGAAACCAGTATGATATCTTGAGAACCAAACTTCTAGATCTGGTGCAAAACATATTGTATTTTTTATAAAACATAACTGGAAAATTTACAGTTCTTTATATACCTAAGGATCTTTTACAATCTAGGTTTTGGAGGATTATGAAAATTCCTTAAAATATATCATAGTGTACACAATTTATAAGTAAAAAATTTATTTGTATTTACACATGATATCTATTTAAATGATGCCAAAAACATTTTGAACTTCTAAAGATATTGTGAAAAACATTTTAAAAACATAGGGCGAGCATAAAATTTCTCTATAATAGGTTTTAAAACCAATGAAATTTCCTTTAATAAAAACTATTTAAAACTATTTTTAAAGTAATTCAATTTATATCAAATATAAATCATTTGATAAATAATTTTCCATAATATAAATCTAGGGTTTTCAAAAATATTCTTAAGAAATACTATTTCAAAATATTTGAAAATAAATATCATTTTGAAAACCCATTTAATTTCAAAATAAAACTCATTTGAAATAATATTTGGATTTCTTCCTTAAAATCCTTTGAAAATAATAACTTTTATGGATTAAAATGATACCTAGAAAACCATAAGTAATCCATGATTCCATTAACAGTATAAATATTAAGAAAATATCCCCTTGAGGTTGTGGGATTATCCCATTCCTCATTAACTTATTTGATACCCAAGTGTTATATTTTATTTTAAGAAAACATTTTTATCAGGTCCTCCTTTATCATTTATAACCCATTAAGAACCTTTAAAAAACTTACATAAATTATTTTCACTGAATAAAATAATTTTATATCCTTTGAAACTTTAGGATTTTTTTTCTTCAGAAAACACCATAAGGGTTAGGGGAAATCCATTATATGAGAAGAAATTCATAAATTCAAGGCATAATTCATACACTTTGGAAATTAATCTTAACCTAGTTACTATTAATTAATATTTATGGAATGTTTTTGAAATACATAGTTCATGGACATACCTATATATATGTGCAACATCCATAATTTCTAAATGAAATTTTATGTATAAAATTATAACTCTAACATATCAAAAAATAATTAAAATTCTTGGAATAACTCTTAAAGATACTATAATAGTTGAATAAAAACTTTTCTCCCTTAAATTAGGGTTTTGTATCCATAAAATGAGAGCTTCTTAAAATAAATATGGAATATAATTTTGAAAATAGAAATCCCATTTTCTAAATTGAATCTAACATAAAATATAATTTTTAAAATAGGATTTTGAAAATAATAGATGACCTTTACATATAAGGGTTTTGAAAGGAATTTAAATTATTTATAGAAAAATACATATTTCCCCTTATATATAATTTTGAAACAATATTATAATATACATAAAAATTATGTAACGTATCGACACAGACAGCCACCTGAACAGTGCTAAATGGGCTGGGTGTCACTGACCTTAGGCACACCTCCCCAAACTCCAAAGGCATCCGACTAGTAGTGAGGGTGTAAACAAGTATAGTGGGGAGGATATACCCTTTGGGAGGAAGATAAAGCACTAGTCCGAGTGTAATAATATAACATGCAGTGGAAATAAATGACTCATCAGACTCGAACCAGACCCACATAGCGAAAGCATATCCAATTTCAATAAACAGCAGAAGCAATATAGAATCAATTATAGAAAAAAGTAAATAGAAAAAATGCTAAATACCACTTGAAAATACTACCAAAATAAACAAGTTATTCATCCATAACAGGTCATACATGTCAGAATACAAATGCGACCATGGATAACCAACATTAGCTACATAATAAAGTAAGCATACTGATACTGAAATGAAAGCTAAAGAAAATTAAAACTTTAGCGAGGCATGACCTTAAGGTCCATACCAATCTCTATAGAAAACAACACTACGATATAGCTCCTGAAGCTGATCCTTTACCTGTACATACAACCATAATGTCTACACGTATCCCGATGGGCCCATGTAGGGTGTGGGATGAATCTTAGTAGGATACCACCCAATGGTGCATACGTAGTATAATTGTTTAAGAATACATGTATCTCTAAGCAAGGTAAACTGTATGATGCAATAATAAACATAATCTCCACGAGTTCTCAACAGCCACTAGGGAGTGTCTCCTGCTTCATCCAACATCAGAATCTTAGCAGCAAAGAGAGTCCTTAGCCCCTGGCTCAAGGTACCCCTATAGTCACAATGTCCTAGTGAACCCTTAGGTTCCACCACAAATACATAACTTGGCACTATGTGCCTTATAACACCTCGTGTCTCAAGTAATGACATCCTGAAGGCATACCCAAATAGAAGTAACCCGACCCCATGGAACTCTACTCGAAAGCTCACATCTTCCCATGGCACGATAACTGGAGGAACAATGATATGTGTCCTCAAATAATAACTGGAGGAACAACGATGTCTGCCCTAAATCACATAACTCAGTAGCCTCATTGCTACCAACCAAAGGCTCCTCACCTTCCACATGGATTCCTATGACAAGCACACCCAAACCAATAGTACCTAAACCATAACTATTAGGGACCTCTACCCACATGAGTGGTAAAAAACACCTCATCACGGAGTCTACCTCTATGAACATGACTCAAATCGACACTTTTTTCCATCACGAGTGAGTGAAAATCACCAAAGAATAACCCAAGCCACACCATCTCTAACACCTCATGTCCCTGTAACCATGTCACTCAAATCTGAGGGCCATGACATCCAAGTATCATGGGCCATGCCCAAATTGATAGTCACATTGCCTCAAACTAACATCCATGATGCCCAATCCTATGGTCAAAACCACCCAAGCAAATCTGGTCCATGACCTACCTATGATCAAAATCACTCAAGAAAATCTGATCCATGCCCAACACAACCCCAAGGGTCTCAACATATGTAATCTCAAAGATAAAATATAAATAATAACAATGAAACACTTTAAATGGGAATTTTTTTTTAACCAGTTGTATTGCACTAGCTATCAACTATCACATGGAATCATTGAGGCCTTTAATGCCTCTAAACAGTGTAACCAAGCATTAAAACCTTTAACTAAACAGTTTAAATAAAAAAATAGTTGTAATAATTTTGGCATCCCCAGCCAAAATGTCCCATTGAGCAATGACCTTTCACCCGACCTCGCTCAAGCATAACATCTAAGGGAATACCCAAAGACATCCCACAAGGTTTAATAGTCAAATTAAAATTAAATAATAGGGTTTCACTTAAGAACTCACCATTGCGCTAAAATACACAACCCCCAAATGTCCAAAAAATCACAAAACAAGGTATGCACCACCTACCTCGTACTCGTACGATAATCCCTATCCAGTATCGGCCTCTAATTTGGTCTAGAACAAGGTAGATCTATACAATGATCATAAAATCTAAAACTCTTATAACTTGGTTGAGAAATGAAATCACGAAGAATGACTCCAGAGGAATCAAGAGATTACTGGTGGGGTTCCAATGGATCAATTGGTGTTTGAATCCAAATTTGGATGAAGAATCAGGAGTAAAATGAAGTCCTGACTAATTGGTTTGTGAACCCAGGTGAGGAGGTTCCGTCCACTGACGCAAAATGAGGCTACTAACCATTTTAAGAAAATATTATAAAGTACATGGAATGAACTTGGGACTATATACCGTGTAGGTTCTTTTATTGTTCCAATGATGGCTGAATTTCACCAACCTACTTTCCAGGTCTTGCCGACATGACTACACGGTGTGTACTAGGCAGTACACGACGTGTACTTGGTTTTTCCTCTCTTCCTTGATGACATCCCCACACACTATGTATTCCCATAATACATGACCCGACTATATGGTGTGTACTTATGATTACATGGTGTGTGACCCTAATTCAGGACATGTGACAGTCTGACTCCAGTACTTAGCCAATTTTCCCTTGTTTTCTCAAAACAACTTGGAAACGAAAAAAGAGACCCGTACCTCCAAAGAAGAACCGGGTTCTTACAAATTATAACTTTGAAAAAAGGGTTTTTTACTAATAAAATGATAAATTTTATTTCTATAAAATAAAATTTGAAATCAAATTGTCACTACCATATAAATTTACAGGATATCTTCTTTAGGTAGACTCTCTATCTCCCTCTCTCATGACCCAAGATTATAGCTAGTTTTTTAGATGATAAAGCCTTGAATGTAAGGCCATTTATATAGTCAATTTATTTAACTTTATATATATATATACATATACATTTCTTTTATTATCTTCCAAGCTGTAGGGAGGTGGCTGTATACATCCACTAGAATAACAAAGAGAGATATATATCTCAATTCTTTAAAATATGTGGTTCATGTTCTTGTATTTACAATTAATATTTGTTCATATTTAAATACTGATAGAGAATATATATATATATATATATCTGATCATTACAAATGGTATAAAAAGCGACGAATACGAGAGATTTTTAGCACCTGTAGATGATTTTTATTATTTAATTTAATTGTTACATTTAGTTATATATATATTTTGATTAGGTTCTGGGGAGGCCTCTTCAAGAAGCACCATTGATTCAAAACAACACCCATAAAAAAATTTGTACTTTGAAAGCTTAAAAATGATTCATTTTGATAAGATGATATCAATGTAATTAATGTGAATATTTTAATTCTATAGATTGAAGGAACAAAGATGAAAGGGATGTCGATGAATAACATAGAAAGAAAGGTTATCGTGGTTTTAGGGTTTGATAACTTCAGCTTCATCATGAAAATGTTGATTGAGGGAGAATTTAAGCTTGATTCGTAAGATTTTCATGATCGAGGATGGAGCATATCATAAGGAGGAATAAGGATGATATCAAGGGTTTAGATAGGTTAAGCTCAAGGAATACGATGGACAATGGGAGATCAGACAGGTCAGAATAAATTAATTGGATAGTCATGTTTTAAGTAGATGATTTTTAAGGCACATGAACAGTATCCAAGTCTCTTGTCCCACATTGAATTTCAATTTATTATGGGGACGCTTAATAAGTATTCCCGTTCCATCAGCCTATCATCTATGGCATTGGGTTCAGCTCCCAGAAACACATACACACACTACCTCATGTAGCCCTATTGACCCACATGGTTACACCGACACCCCATGCATGACCTATCCATGACCAGCGGGTGATATACACCCATTATACCACCTATGCGTAGTTGCTTGGTTCCTCCTCTACCACCATGGGCTGGTCAGGGTAGACTGCCTCCGACACATGGTCGACCCCTAAGGTCCCACAAGTGTCTGATTGAGGTAGTCCCTTGGATAGCCAATGGATGACCATTTATTTAATATAAGTTAATTAAAATAATAATAATAATTAATATACTTATAATATATACAATATTTATTTAATATGTACACACTCAATATTCTTGTCTCAAAAATTACATTAAGTTCGTTCTTCTTCTAATTAAATATACATAACATTTAAATAACTACTTTTAATTAATATAAGTTATATTAACATTACTAAAGTAACATTTTACTAATCACACAAATATATATATATATATATCTTTAAAAATAATAGTATAACCAAAACTAATAACATTAAAATCATAAATTTTGAAAATTATAATGTTTCATAAAATTAAAGTTCTCTTAAATATTTTACTATCATTTAAAATACACTTTTATTAATAAAAGGATATAGTTTAAAAGGTCTTATAATTATTTTAAATTGAAAATGATACTTTTAAAAACTATGAATTTCCATATTAAAATTAATTTTTCGTTAAAACAATTAATAAATACTTTCATTTTTTATACAAAGTGAGTTTTAAAAATAATATTAAGTACATCTGACCAAAAATTATTTCAAAATCATATTTAATTTAAAATAGAATTTATAATTTTAAATATAAATTATTAAAACATAAAAATATACTTGTATTAATAAAATATTACAATTTCTGAAATAATTAATTACTTTAATAAATAATAACATGTATTTAGAATTATATCTTTTTAAATATTAACTGAAAACATAATTTAGCTCGTTTATTTCTAACATTTAATATAAATTTATTATATTTAAATTTGAGAAAATAAACTACTATTATTTTTTTATTTGAATATCTTATAATCAAAAATTATTTTTATTATAGAAAAACATTTTGTTTCATAAAATAGTATATAAAAACTTATCTTAGTTGGTTTTAGAAATTATAAAATAATCCATTTATTAAAATTTAATTAAAAGAAGTATATGCTTAAATTCCTTGGATGCTACATTCTCCCCCCATAAAGAAATTATTCCCTCACAATTATTTCATCATACTTAAGGAAATTATAAATTTCCATCTTCAGTATTAGGAAAACTAGGGTTAAAAAATTCTATACTCTTAAAAATCACTAAAACTTGAATGGATACGTATGACTCTAAAATCATCCTCAAATGAAAATTTCATAATATACAAAATTTTCTGAACTACACCTTTAATACCACTTATGATATCTTGCGATCCACACTTTTGGATTTGGAGAAAAAACAAACTGTATATTTTTTTTAAAAAATTAAATGGAAAATATACAATTAATTACATACTCGAGGATCTTTTTTTGTCTAGTTTTTGTAGGATTAGTAAAATTACTTACAATATATCAGATTTGACTCAATTTATAAGTAGAAAAACTATTTATATTTACTCATGATAGCTCCTTAATTGATCCCAAATACCATTAAAACTTCAAAAGATCTTGTATTTTTTTTAAAAACATAGGGCAAGCATAAAATTTCTTTATAAGGGGTTTTTAAAAAAGTGAAAAATCCTTTAATAAACACTATTTAAATCTATTTTGAAAACTTTTCAATTTATATCAAATAAAAATCATTTGATAAATAATTTTCCATAATATTAATCTTGTATTTTAAAAAATATTCATAAGGAATACTATTTCAAAACCTTTAAAAATACATATGGTTTTGAAAACCAATTTAATTTCATAATCAAATAACTTTGAAATAATCTTTGGATTTCTTCTTTAAAATCATTTGAAAATAACTATTTTTATGTATCAAAATGATACTTATAAAACCATAAGAAATATATGAGGCCACTAGTAGTATCAATATTAGGACAATGTCCCATTGATGTCAAAATATCACCCCATTCCTCATCAACTCATTCGATACCCAAGTGAAAAATTTCATTTTAAGAAAAAATTATTATCAGGTATTTATTTCTCATTTATAATCTCTTAAAAACCTTTCAAAAACTTGTACAAATTATTTTCAATGAAGAAAATAATTTTATATCCTTTAAAACTTTAGTAAAAAATATTTTCAAAAAACACCATAAGGGTTAGGGGAAATCCATAATGCTAGAAGAAATTCATAAATTCAATTCATAATTAATAAAAACTTTTGGAAATTAAAATTAAAAGTAATTACTTTTAATTAATATTCTTGGAATGTTTCTACAAACATAGTGTATTAGAAAACCTATACATATGCGCAACATCCATAATTTTTAAATGAAATGTTATGCATAATATGATAGCTTTAACATCTCAAAACATATTAAAAACCCTTATAATAACTCTTAAAGAGACTATATAATAATATAATAAATAATTTTCTCTCTTAAATTAGGGTTTTTTTATCCATAAAATGAGATCTTCTTAAAATAAATATGGTATAGAAAGTTGAAAATAGAAATCCCATTTTCAAAATTGATATTAACATAAAAACAATTTTTAAAATGGGAATTTAAAAATAATATATTACCCTTACATATAAGGGGTTTGAAAGAAATTTAGAATCCTGATAAAAAATATAGATTTCTTATTACATATAATTTTGAAACAAAATTATAATATACATAAAATTATAACTTTTCAAAAGGGGTTTTTACTAATAAAAAGATAATTTTTCCCTATAAAATAAAGGTTGAAATCAAATTACCTTTACCTTTTAAATTTGTAGGAGACATTTTTCAGGTAGAAACTCTCTCTCTCTCTCCGTATCTCATATTCCAAGCTTATATATGGGTATTTAGATGATAAAATACTAAAGATAAGTCCCTTTATATAGTCAATTTATTGAACTATATATATACATTTATTTTATTATATTCCAAGACATAAGAAGGTGGCCGTATACATCCACTATAAGAATTGAGAGAGATAGATATTGATTATTTAAAATACATGGTTCATGTTCTTGGATTTACAAGCAAGCTAAATCATATTTAAATACTGATAGAGAATATATATATATATAGACATAGACATATACATATATATATATATATATATATGTTTGTTGCAATTGGTATAAAAAACGATGAACACAAGATATTTTTTAACAACTATAGATGATAATCAGTTTTAAGTTAAATTGTTATATATATATACATACATCTCATTTTTTGATCAGGTTCTATGGTGGATTCTTTAAGAAGCTTCACCGAAACAAAACAACACCTAAAAAAATGTGACTTTGCAAGCATAAAAATAATTCAATTTAACAAGATTATATCAACGTAATTAATGTGAGGATTTCTATGTTGTAGATTGAAGGAACCAAAATTAAAGGGATGTCGATGAATAAAATAGAATAAATGGCTCTCATGGTTTTAGGGTCTGATAACTTTGATTTCTTCACAAAAATGGTGATTGAGGGTGAAGTTAAGCTTCATCCATAAGCTTTGCATCGTCGAGGATGCATAATATCATTGGAATGAAGAAAGAAAATGTTAAGGGTTTGGATAGGTAGAGATCAATAAAGATTATGAATAGTGGAACCAAATCTAAAAGTATTAAAATCATATGTTTTGAAAATTATATTTTTCATAAAAGAAAAGTAATCTAAAATATTTAACTATCATTTAAAATACACTTTTATTAATAAAAGTATATAATTTAAAAATGGTTTATAATTATTTTTAATTGAGAATAATAATTTTCACAACTATGAATTTCCATATTGAAAATTTAATGTTCTTTTAAATAATTAATAAACACATTCATTTTTTTATACAAAGTAAGTTTTAAAGATAATATTAAGTACATCCGACCATAAATTATTTCATAATCATATTTACTTTAAAATAGAATTTATACTATTTAATAAAAATTGTGTTAAGACATAAAAATGTGCTTTTATTAATAAAAGACTACAATTTTCAAAATATGTAATTACTTTAAGAAAAAATAATGTGTATTTATAATTTTTTTTAAATATTAAATGAAAACATAAAATATATTTTTTATTTCTAACATTTACTATAAATTTATTATATTTAAATTTGAGAAAATAAAATACTATTATTTTATGATTTGAATATCTTATAATCAAAACTTATTTTGATTGTAGAAAAAAATTATTTTCATAAAATAGTATATAAAAACATATCTTAGTTGGTTTTATAAATTATAAAATAATCTATTTATTAAACCACAACATAATAAATAAATACAAGATCCAAAATAAATAAACACAATAAAAAGGTCAAAACCAATTAGAATGATATAACTCAACTAAATATACATAAAGGAAAACCATAAACATAAAGATATATTGAGGTGGTATAGATACAATACTAACCAAAAATAAAACAACAATAAAACAACTTGAGACGAGCCTAAATTAACTCCATGAAGCCTCTAGTTTCTCTCCACCACCTAACTCACCCCATGTAAACCATGATGATCAAAACTAATTCCAATTGGGAACCTTGAACCTGTGAATATGTGTGACCTAAAAATCCTAGTAGGTCACCATAACCTACTGAATCTAAGCAATATTTTTCGTAATAAATTTCATTAATTCTAGTTTAAAAATAAATATAGAGTAAATTTTTCTTATATATCACATATAAATCAAATAAATTCTATAACCATCTTTCAAAAATTTCCCCTTTGTTTTCCAAAACTGAACACACATGTTTTGAAAACAGAGACACTAACCTAAGATATTTCTCAATAAACAACCACCATTATTATTTCCAAAAATGTTTTATTTAAATGAAAATGGTCACTTTAAAACATTTAATTATCCAAATCCATCTCAAAACACCCATTTTAAAAACCACCTCAATTAATCATGATAGAGTCTTTAATTTCAATGAAATTTTCCCAACACCTTTGAAAATTCATTTTCCAAATAAACGACATAACACACACACACACGATTCAAACTTAATGATACTAGCACAAAACATCACAAGGAATATGTAAAATATAAACAATAAATGTTATGTAACAATTTTAAGCAGGAGAAATGACACAGAAAACAACTAGATCAAACTTACCTCAATCACTAACCAACCAAGAAATCATATGTGTCATGGTGCCACCCTAGGATCCCTGATGTACAAAGAACCTAATTGTATAAGATTATACCTCTCACGAACCAGTTACTAACATGCGCTTAAGTTTGAATAACTATCCATCCAATTAGTCCAAGAAATAATCATTGCGATGAACAACCCCCACTTAGCCCCTATTCCTAGCATGACTGGTGGGAAACTAGTGATGTTTAAAGTAACTAGAGGAAAAATCTAGGTCTTCTACTTAATACCCAATTTCCAATAACTAATAGAGTAAATGAGGCATAGAATCAAACAAGACATGTATAAAACTCAAGGCATAACCATAATTACCCTCACCCCCAAAACCCAATAATGAATAGACCTCATAATAAAATTATCATAAGGAATAAAAAGCACATTCCCACACAAGGGGAGAAACAAGCATCAAATATAGACTATTAACCCACACAAAGGGTAAACAAACAATGAGAAATCAAGGGGTTTTATTCTATACCACCATTTAAAACCAAAGCGACAATTGGACCTTTAACACCAAAACTTGGCTCATTATGCTAATCCCTTTAACATTTCATAAAATACCATTCCCAAAACCATTTGGAAAATGATGGAAATCACCCACACATTCAAAAAATTTCAAATCCACCCTGGAACATAGGTATTCATCTTTAAAAATAAAAAACAAGGCCAAATTCCAACCATTTCCATCAAAACCATTTTAGAGGAGTCACCATGGAATTTTTCATAAGGGGAAAACCACTCAAAAATTTCAAATCACCATTTGTAATCCAATAAAGAACCCTTTTATTAAAAAATTTGAGTTCAACACCTCACTTCAAAACCAAATTCCCTTTAAAACATGGTTTCCACTATTTGAAAAAAAATTGTGTCAAAACCCAATAATTAAATTTAAAACCATTTCAAAAATCCACATGGTATTTTATAAGAATATTTTCACAATAAATAATTCAATTTAATACATGAAAACTTGTAATTCACTAAGAAACCACTTTATTCTAAGTTCAAAACACTAATAATTGGTTTTAAATCACTAAGGATATATCACATATATTCAAAGTTTCATAAAAATATAATTTAGAAGTCAAAATCACACTTTTAATTCCAAAATTAAATAATTTCATAGAAACACCCACCTCAAAGAGATGAGGATCATGATGAAACCCTCAAGAATATTCCACCTTCAATGGTCACCAAACCCATGAAAGTAGTTTTGGTTTTTACAAACCCCAGACACCAAAAATCAAAACATTAAAACCAAATTGAAACCTAAAATTTACCAAATTAAACCTAGGGTTCATGGGGGAATCCAAAACCAAGATAGAAGAGAGAGATAGGGGAATAAGAGGGAAAATGAAGAAGATATACCTCAAGATCTCTTGGAAATCATCAAAAAGAGGCCAATAATCAAGAAGAGGAAGGTGGTGGAGATCCTCCTTGGATCCCAATATTCAACAGATGTATTATGGAAGAAATGGAGGTGAAAACCTCTTAAAATTGAATAGAGGTATTTTGGGAAAACCCAAAAATTAAACACCAAAAAAAGCCAAATGGTTTAGCCACATGGTTTGATAAACAGTGCACCAACCATGTGCTAGCCACTGCTTTGGCTAAACACCCCATCATATAGTTTCACTTGGGTTCCACACAGTTTAAAAAAACCATTCACCTCACCCATAACATAGTTAGTACTAACCATGTGGGATAATCATGCTCCTCCCAAAATGCCTAAAAAAATAAATTTTTTTATCACATCTAAAAAAAACTCAAAAAAACTCAAGATAAGATAAAATAATAAAAAATAAACAACGTATTCATATGGGGGTATCTCAAACTCCTCACCATGCTTCTTTCTACCCCAAGAAAGTCCATAGTAAAAAATATGAGGCAAGAAAGAATGGTAGATCCAAAGAGGACCCTAATCAAAATAACCACTCAGCCTAAAAACCACAAACCAACATCCTCAAAACATTGAAACTCATCAACCACAAGATTACCCAAAATCTCAAAGCACATCCAGAATAAGAACCTCAAACAAGAGGTCCTATGAAGCTTGGGAGACCTAGTGTGGTCTACCCACCACTTAGAGCTCTTATAACATGGTGGAAATAAATATAAACCATAGAGAAACACATCCTAGAACAACTGAGAAACTAGGAGAGAAACCCACTCTCAACAAAAAGCACCTCCAAACCTAATAGAATAAAGAAAAACCATAATCATACTCGAACAAATGGAAAGCGATCTCCCCTCCAATCACAATACATGCAGATAACATAGGGTGAAAACCTAGATCACCCTCACATGGTGTATCTGAATAGACTCAAAAAAATATCATCTAGTTTATTAAAATAAACTGGTAAAATAGGAACCCTAGTTACCTAATCATTCACCCAAGTTATTTATGATGTCCAAAAAATGATCACCTCAAAGGCTCAATGTAAGAATGATATCAAAACTAACTCTCAATTAAGGTTTATCCAAACAAAATAGGCTCAGTAACGACACTAAAAAAAGAATAATATGGAGTATGGGGAAGTGGGAATCATTCCCTCAAAAGGAACCATCTATAAGATTACAAAAAAAATAACCGATGCTCCTAAAACCAATATTAGAACCATAAAATAAAGGTTCCAAAACACTACATCCAAAAAGGATCAAACCTGAGACCTCTTCCAAAAACCAACCTTACAAAACTTTTGAAGATGACCCAAATGATCAAAACAGAGGAAAAATTGAGGATAATTCTGTTGTGAAGGTATTTTATCAACAATACTCTATAAATATTTTTTTATTTTTATGATAAAAAATACCCTTGTTTGTTTTATTAATGAAATTACTTTAAGTATTTTTCAGGAATATACTTCTTGAGAGGTTTATCTTATTTACGGGTTTAAATTTTTATTAAATTATTTTGAACATGTTTGAAAGTACTATGGAAACACTATTAATACCTTATGTTTGTAAACATAATATATGGTTCAAAAACCCTACGTTCGAAATAACATATATGGATCATGTACCCTACACTATTGAAAAAACATTTATTATCAAACCTACATTTAGACAGAACCCTACATTTTAGAAAAGGGATGTATTGTTTATCAACTCTATATTTATAAAGAACTGTATACCATCTACCAAACATTTGTGATCAACCATATGTTTTCAACCATATGTTTGGATTTTTTCATTACAAGAAGTAAACCTACATTTAATTATTCAACAATAGTGTTTAAAGTTAAATACATTTTCCATTATTACTGTGATGGTTTCAATGGAAGTAAATATCGTGTTAAAGATATTTTATGATTGATTAAAAGGATTATATTAAACAGATTAAATTGTTTCTATTTTTAAGGAAAGTCAAGACTCTCTTGAATGATTTAAAATTGAATGATTTCGATTTATTATGATACATTCTTGGATCTACTAAATTGAAAAAAATTAAGTTTTCTATATATATGGAAATAATATTTGTGATTTAAAAAGAAGGATCATATTATATCATATGTAAAATATTTTTTGAATGTAAAACTACTATATAGAAACAAAAGATCAAACGACTCTGTTATTCTTAAGATGTTACACTTTAGAGACATACATGTTTCAACCTCATGCTGTGTAACTGTCACTGTTTGTTTATTTCTATTTTTATTTAATATCATTCGCAACTAGGACATCTTCAAAGATATTATTTCATGAAGACATTTATCTTTGATGAAGAATATCAATATTCTACTAGTTGCTGCTGTAACTATTATTAAAAAACTATTTAATCAATCAAATTAAACTCTTGATTTATTGTAGTTTTAGCTACTCAGACTTTTTCATGGTAGAGTATAAAATTCTCTAACTAAGATGTAGAGAATTTATATTTCTTTAAATGAATCAGAAGGATCTGTAAAGCCTTATTGTAAAGGTGTCAACTACCTGCACTCAGTTTTTAATGTCTTATAATAAGTGGAACTTTTTAGTGAAAATAACTAAGCTCTTAGAGAGAGAATTAGTGGAGTGGACTAGGGGATGTTTATTCCCCGAACCACTATAAAAATTATTGTGTTCTTATTTAATGTTTATCTTCTACACAAAATGCTTATAGAAGAGAATAATTCATATCTACAAAAAATCGCAAAGTAGGAAAAAATTTAAAAATTTTCAAGATTATTGAAAAGACACAATTCACCCCCTCTTTTGTATCTTTTTATTATTCTAACATAAAAATTGGTATCAAAGGATTTATTTTTGAATAAAGAAGATATGATCTTAAAAGCTCAAAATAATAAGGTCTATACAAATATAGATGTCAATGGATGATCCTAGATGAGGTATATCAATGATACATGTCCCATACTTGAATGGTGATAACTATGGATGCTGAAAATATCATATGATCATATATCTAAAAAATATTGAATATAAAGTATATATGAATATTATCACTCTGTATCCAATTCCTAAAAAACCAGAAACATGGGATACTTCCAAAGAATCTGAGTATAGAATCAATTCAAATGAAATTAATGACATTATTTATGTATATGGTCCTAACAAATCAAATAGAGTATCTCAATGTCCTATTACTTATTAAATGTGGAATATGATTTCTAGTTCATATGAAGGAATTTATAATGTTATAAAATTAAGGCATGATACTAGAAAATTGAAGTTTGAAACCTTCAGAATATGTAATGGTGAAAGAATAACTTATATGAATGGGGAATTGATAGAAATAGTCAATAATATTATTGAATTAGGAACTAAAATTACACAATTAGATCAAATGTAAAAAATACCTAGAGTTCTACCCTCAAAATGGAATGGAATATTTACTCATATATGACAATAATCACTAATTAAAGCTTTAAGAATTAAATAATTGATTGAAACCCTAATTATGTATGAATAAAATATGAAATATGCAAGATGAATATCATAAGATAGTAAAAATGGATAATAATTCCATTAATTTTACATCTGAGAAGCATATAAATAAATTTAAAGAAGATGTAAAAATCTTAAAGGATTTAGATTGCTCAGATTCTAAAATGGAACCAGCACAGTTAGCCAGAAAATTTATCAAATTCTATATAAAAAATATAGGCTTCAAAAAATACTTCAAAAAAATGAAAAAGGTTATAAAGAAGTAATATTATATGAATGAAAATAGATGGGTAATATCAAACCTAATTTACCACAGTTAAAAGAATAAAGAATAAATATGGAAAAGAAAAATTAGAAGAAATTTGATTATGAGAAAAAAGGAAAAAGAGTTATGAAGGCTACTTGAAGTGTGTCTTAAGTCTTCAATAGATCTTCCAAATCTGACTTAGAAAAAGATCCAAAAAATATAAAATCAAACTTGTGCTTTATGATTAAGGAAGAAGATGAGGTACAATCCAATTATTATTCTTCTTCTAATTCTGATAGCTACTCAAGTAAAAAAATTAGCTGCTTATTGCTCAATGATTAAATAAAAATATGAATTTCTAGAAAAAAACATAAGTCACTAAAGAATATTCATAATGTTGTTTTAAGTGAAAAAGATGCAGTGCTAAATCAAAATTATAATTAAAATAAAAATTTAACAAATCTACATCAAAATACACTACTATTGAAAATAAAATAAAATAAATAGAAGATAAAGTAGAACCATTCAAAAGTGCTGCTATTATATTAAACAAGGGAGAAAAATATCTAAATG
Organism: Viscum album; assembly: GCA_963277665.1. NCBI lineage: Eukaryota > Viridiplantae > Streptophyta > Magnoliopsida > Santalales > Viscaceae > Viscum > Viscum album. The sequence continues at coordinate 388,978,035 of OY728147.1, read as the reverse complement.
AGATTCTTGGAAAAACTATTATTAAAAAGGAAAAATATGTAATAGGAAGAAAGTGAGAATAATCAAATCTATTTAAAAATTATTTCATGTTAACTTCTAAAAATACTACCTATTTCTACTGTGGAAGTAAAATAAATTATCCTAAACACTATTGTTTAAGAAATCCTCAGATAAGGGGAATTAAAAATACTTTTATTTCCAAAAACATGTCTGAAGCAACTAATTTAAATTTTGGAGAAGTAAGGAAAATCTGGATTCCAAGATATTTTCTTACTAACACAGCTGGACCGAAGACAATATGGGTACCAAAACAAAATCTTTTTTAAATAATTTTTTACGAAAAAGGTCATAGGAAAATAATATTGTATGGTATATGGACTGTTTCTGCTCAAGACACATGAGTGAAGAATCTTCCAATTTTCATACATTAGAAAAACTAGATGGAGGTCTAGTCAACTTTAGAGACAATTATAATAGGAAAATAGTAGGATTTGGATCAGTTGGAGATCCAAAGACAATTTCAATCAAAAAAGTTCTATATGTTCACTGCTTAAAGTACATCCTGATACATATTTATAAACTTTACGATGATGGTTTTTATATTGATTTATCTAACAATTCCTTATCAATATTTAGAGATAAATTTATAAAATTCAGTTCACCTAGAATTGAAAATGTTTATACCTTGGATCTTGATTCCTTGTATAAAAAAAGTGAATTGTTTAACTAATGATACATATAAATCTTGGATCTGGAATAAAATACTAGGAAACTACAATGTATTTACTTTATATAAATTATCTAAGAGAAACTTAGTTTCTGATTTACCTAGTCTTAAATATGATAATGATAGATTTTTTGATGCATGCCAAATTGGAAAACAACACAAATCATCTTTCAAATCTATTAACAAAGTGTCTAATCTAAACCATTAGAACTTATCCATATATTTTTTTAAACCATCAAGGGTATAAATTTTGTCAATAAATTATATGTTTTTATATTAGTTAATGATTTTTAAAGATTTACATGGGTTTATTTTCTAAAACATTAAAGTGAAGTGTTCACTGTTTTTGAATTATTCTGTAAATATATTAAAAAAAAGATTTTAAAATAATTTCATTAAGAAGTGATCATGATGGATAATTTGAGAATCAAGAATTTAATTCTTTTTTGATAAAAATTAGGCATTAGACACACCTCTACACCAATAATACCTCAAAAGAATGGAATTATTAAAAGAAAAAATAGAACTATTAAAGATATGGAATGAACTATGCTAAATTAATATAGTCTTCATACCTATTTTTGGGAAGAAGTTGTAAATACAGATTTCTATATCATGAATAGAGTTTTAAGAAGACCTATTATTAAAAGGACACCCTATGAACTTTGGAATAATAGAAAACCTAAAGTTAGGAACTTTAATGTATATAGATTCAAGGTGTATATCTTGAATACTGAGGAAAACCTTGGTAAATTATATCCAAAGGATGATGAAGGATTCTTCCTGGTATATTCTAATACTTCTAAAGCCTATAGAGTGTATAATTAAAATTTAATGATTTTTGAATAATCAATTAATGTTAAGTTTGATGAAAGTGATATGTTTGATAAAAGAAAATATCAAACATATGAGATTATTTGATCTTTAGACAACATGAGGATTGAATCACCTAAGTCTCATTAAGAAAATAAATTAAATAAAATTCAGTCTAGTCTAGAAGAACATGAAGAAGATGAAACAAAAAATGTCTTACCTAGACAATATAGAACCTAAAAGTATCATCCTTTAGAATCTTTTATTATAAATCTATATACAAGATTAATAACTAGAAGAAATGTTGGAAATTTAGCTAAATTTTCTACCTTCCTATCAAAATTAGAACCTAAGACTATAGAAGAGGCTTTAAATGATTAATGTTGGTTAATGTTTATAAAAGAATAACATAATCAATTTAGTAGAAATAAAGTTTAGGAATTATTTGAAAGAACAACCAATTATCCAATAATAGGAACCAAATGGTTTTTTTGAAATAAACAAGATGATCAAAGGATAATTATTAGAAATAAAGATAAATTAGGAGAAAAGGGATACAACTATGAAGAAGGGATAGACTATGATGAAACCTTTGCACCCGTTACTATATTAGAAGCTATTATAATCCTTCTAGATTATAAAAATAACATAAATTTTAAATTATATCATATGGATGTAAAATCAACCTTTTTAAATAGATATTAAATGGAAGAAGTTTATATTGAACAACCACTAGGTTTTGAAAACCCTCATCTACCAAATTTAGTTTTTAAACATACTAAATCTATTTATAGACTTAAAAGAGCACCTAGATCTTGGTATGAAATATTAAAATCCTTTTCGTTGGAAAATGGATTTTATGTAGGATTAATAGATCCTACACTTTTTAAGAAAACTATTTGTTCAAATATATTATTAGTAATAATTTATATAGATAATGTTATTTTCATTTTAAAAAATAAAAATCTTTGTAATGATTTTTCAAACCTTATGAAAAGAAAATTTAAAATGAGTATGATGGGAGAATTAAATTTCTTTCCTGGATTTTTAATCTATAAAAAAATAATCGAAATTGTTTAAATCAAATAAAATAAATTATTGATTTATTGATAAAGTTTGGACTAGAATATAGTAAGACCTATAAAAATCACATTTTTACTAATGTAAATCTTGATTTGGATGAAGCTGGAAAACTATTTGACAATAAGTTATATAGAGGTATAATTGGTAGTTATTTTATCTTACTACTAATAGAACAAACATAATGTTTTATGTATGTTTTTGTGTTATATTTAAGTAAAACCTAAAAGAATCCCACCTCATTATTATTAAAATATTTTTTTTTAAAATAGAAATGTTTTTCAATCTCTACTTTACCCAAAAACTTCTGATTTTAATTTAATTTCATATTCAGATGCTTATTTTGGATGATATGGATTAGATAGAAAAAACCCATCAGAAACCTATCACTTTTTAGGAAAATATTTAGTTTCATGGTCAAGTAAGAAACAAAATTCAATTTCTTTTTCAATAACTGAGGAAAAATATATATTTCCTAGCATTTTTATGCACAAGTGTTGTGGATGAAACTTACATTTTAAGAATTTGGACTTAATTTTAATAATATTTACATTTTATGTGATAATACAAGTGCAATTAATATTTCAAAAAATATTTTAAGTTATTCAAGAACCAAGAATATTGATATAAGTCATCATTTTCTAAGAGATCATGTTCTTAAAAAGGAAAAATCATTATAATTTGTAAATACTAAATATGAAGTTGCTGATATTTTTATTAAACCACTTCCCACTTCTAGTTTTGATTTTATTAAGGGGGAGTTATGAATATTTAATTTTAAATATTTTTTTATTAATTTATTTCGTTAATTTATGTACTAATTATTTTACCATTATTATTAAATTATTATTTATTTATTATTCATTTAAATAAAAAAATAATTTATTTCATTTTAGAAAAAGTGTTTCTTTTCAAAATAAAAAATTAAATAATGATTAAAATGCGTAATTGGCTTGAGAAACCAGCCTGACATTACCAAAACCATAAAAAAACCCTCTCCCTCTCTCTCACATTCACTCTTACCCTTCGCATTTGAACCCTTTTGACTTCCAGTGCTATCATTTTTCATTCAAAACACTAGAATCTAAACCTTCAACCAACAGATTCCTTACAATGTAGATAATTAAGAGAACAGATGAAGGGGGGAAAAGTGGAATGTAGAAACAATGCATTACTTATAAAAAAAATCTTCAAGGAAATATTATAGATTTCGAATGGATCTATCAAACAATTCTTATTCTGAGGCAAGTTCTAGATTTTCAAGTTGAATAATTTCTTTTTAATGATAGAAACACTGAGTTTATTTTTGATATAGATGTAAAATAATTTTATAGAAATGTTTAAGTATGTTTTGGTGATACATAGGACATCATCATTTCTTGGGTAAATTATAGGAATTTTTATATCTATTCAGTAAAAATAGATAAAGTTTTTCTATGTCCCCATGAAGGGGTTTTTCATTTCGATCTTCAATCGATTAAAAATCAAGAACATAATGTCATTTATTTATGGATATACCTTAATAAGAATGATTTTTATAAAATATCTTGTGATAGAACAGAGGGTTCTGATTAAGTTTATTCAGTCATAAATAGTTACAAGAATTAATGAACTTGAAAATATTATTTATCCATATATGTATATGATGTTTTTGATGATGAGTGATATTAAGTTTACTTTTACAAGATACATGTTAAGGTGATTTCATCACTATTTCCAAGGAGAGGCAAGAATGTATTTTTATCCTTATAGAAGGATACTTTATTTGCTACTGTATAAAAGAGAAAATATTTGAGATGTATAGATACACACCAAGTCTCACCATAATAACATTTGTAATGCTGGAACTTTGAGGAAGATATGTTTCTTTTAGAGTATAGTTAAAGGGAAGCCATTAACTATTGGTATAGAAGACCAACAAGAATCTGGTTCTATTTCTAAGGGGGAGCAAGGAATTTTGCGATCTATTCTTGTAATCCAAATTCAAGAAGAATAATTTACAGAATCAAGAATAGATGATGCAGTTAAAACAAAGAGAAGTAGAATCAGATATAATGTCTATCATCTAGATGATGTAAGAGATGAACCTCAATATATTGAAGAAAATTTAGAAGTAGAAAATGATGTGGCCCTTGTCATCAGTCTTAGTCAAGGGGATGAACCTACATATCAGGCTACTGTAGTTTAGGCACTAGAGGTAGAGACTTCTACATTTGGTGAAGTTGCTCAACCAGACATCATAGAAGAGTAAGTGGCTTTTTCTAAATATCAATATGAAAATCAAGAGTAGGTGGATATTAATAAAAACCATAATAAAAGAGATCTTGATGAACAAAAATTTCCATAAAATTCTCAAGTAAATGATCAAGCATAACCAATAGTAGGAAACTATACATGGTTAGTTGAGAATCAATTAGTTTCTATTATATCTGATTCCTTGGACAAGAAATTTTTTGAAACTATTGAAAATACATAGGTTCTTGAGATTTAATTTTATGCATTCAATGAGCAATATATAGAAAAATATTTAACCTTGGTTGATAGAGGACAACTATCTAAATCTCAAAAAGAATGATATTTTTATTCTTTGAATAATTGAATTGCAGAATCTTTTGTTAAGTTTAACAAACCATAAGAAGAAAATTCAAGCCTAAAAACTGAACCAAAGTCTAGAAGAAAATATTTGGAAGATTTGATAATTAGAACTATTATTACAGATGAATTTGAATATGTTTTGGCCCAACTACACAATCTCAGATAAAGATCAGTTTCAAGAATAATTTTGATGCTTGTCGTAGAGAAATTACTGATCAGTTTGGAAAGCTCCAAATAGATTCTGTTTCAAAAATATAATTTAGATATTTTAAAAGGTTTTTAGGAAGTCAGTTTAAGTCTATCATATGTAGTTACAATTTGTCTATAATATCTATATCTACACCTCATGAGTATCTATATTTATTCATAAGGTTTGAATCTATTACCATTTTCAAGTCTAATTTAAATGATCCACTTCATACTCTTCAATGTAACAGTTCACCACTAAATGATTTGTTAGAAAACCAAAGAAATATCATTGAGAAGCTAACTTTATAAGATCATGATATAAGTAATCATCTCAATAAAATTGGTACGATTCTATCTCAATTTGTTTAGTCAGAAGAAATAGTTGATGAGTTTCTGAAAGTGAATTTAGTGGAATGTTTAAAAATTGGTCAAGATTCAAAGATTTTGATGTGAGAGTTGGATAAAAATATTATTGAAATTTTAAGAGGAAAGATGGTAGAGTTTTAGGAAGTTTTTCAAGTTGATTGAGATTCACCATGTTCTAACACCTCTTTTGAACTAACCCTTTCACATTCATCCAGTCTTAGTTTTTATAACCTTTCTCAAATAAAATTATTCTTGTAATCATAAATATTTTTTTATTATATTTCTTTTTATTATTAATTTTTTCTATTTATACTACCAAAACACATATAATTTTAATATTATATAGAATATAACATTCATTTATAATTATGTTCTAAATTTAATGTGTTTTAATCCATTTTCCTAAAATTTATTTTTGATCTGAAAAAATGGGGGAGAAAATTAGGTAAACAAAATATTCTTAATTCTATCACCAATTTCTATTTTAATCAAAAGGAATGTATTTTTTGTGTAAATTAATTATAAATAACTATAATTTTTGTATGTTTTTACAAGATATTATTTTATTTGTGTTTACAATTCCTATATTCTATATAAGTTATGTTATTGTTTTTGTAATTATAAAAGGGGTAGATTTTTGGGCATGTATTGTCTCAACAATACTCTATAAATATTATTGATTTTGATGCTAAAAAATACCCTTGTTTTTTACTGATAAAATTACATTAAGTAATTTTTCAGAATATATTTTTTGAGAAGTTTATCACATTTACAGGTTTAAATATTTGTTAAAGTATTCTAAATGTTTTTGAAAGTATTCTAAAAAAAATATTTAGACCTTAAGTTTGTAAGCATAATGTATGGTTCGACAACCCTACATTTGAAATTACATTTATGGTTCATGACCTAAAATTTAAATTTTTATTCTAAATCACTTTTGAGTAAAAAGTGGGAAACCCACACATGTCCAAAGCAAAGGTTTCAACCACAAAATGAGCCCAAAAATTTCTCAAAAACCAGAATAAGGATATTCAAGCCAACCACCCTATAAAGATTCAAATTTAGAGTGGATACCTATGTGTTCATATCATTCTTGAGAAGATCTTCAAAATAATCCACCATCTTGTCCCAGGTTTGGATAAATTCTTATGAGGTGGTATTCTTTTCATTGAAACCCCGCACCAGGATGGAGTCATGTTTGGTGATCCACTGACTTTGTTCTTCATTAGTTTCAACACTTAGTGACCTCTCATAAATTCTGTGGATAACCTCCTTCATGGCATTTATCTGAAAGGTTTATTCTAAGATTTTTTCCTCATAGTGTAATAAAATCTCTAGACATTTCCTATTCCCTATTTCCACCTTGTCTACCAATCTTCTTTCGGTACTATCCGGTATTGGTTCAATGTTTGGTACCATGATTTCACCATTAGGGGCCTTGATTTCCTTACATAGAACTTTCTCCCCCTACTCTCCAGACACTTTCCTATCACTTTTATCAATTTTTGGGACCCCCTTTCCTTCCACTATCCCATTATGTCTTAAATTTACTGAAGATCTAGTAATAATTGTCTTCGGGGTGTTTGAATAGTCTTTACGAGGCCTTGCCTTTTTCCCTCCCTTGTGAACTGGGAAATTCCTAGAGACAATGTTCCCTTGATTTCCCTTTCTCAAGCCAGGCCCGACCATCAACCCTATGTTTGGAAGGAACCCTACGTTTGAGAAAAGGGAATTATTATTTATCAACTATACATTTGTAAACAACCATACATCATCAACCCTACATTTTTGATCAACCATACCTTTTCAACCCTATGTTTGGATTTTATCATTACGTGAAGGAACCATACATTTGAATATTCAACTATGAAGTTTAAAATTAAATACATTTTCCATGATTTCTGCAATGGTCTCAATAGAAGAAAATATCATGTTAAATCTCTTTTATGATTGATTCAAAGGCTAGTATTCAATGTATTAAATAATTTTTATTTTTAATGGAAGTTACGAATATCTTGAATGATTTAAAATAAAATGATTTCAATTTATCATAAGACATTATTGGATCTACTCAACCAAAAGAAATTAATGTTTTCAATATGTATAGAAATAATGTTTTTTCTTTAAAAAAGAGGATCATATTATATCATATGAAAAATATATTTTTTAATAAAAAACTACTATAGAGAAACAAATGATTGAACAACTCTATTATTCTGAAGATTATATACTTTGGAGACAAACATGTTTCAACCTCATTCCGTGTAACTACTACTATTTGTTTGTTGCTATTTTTATTGAATATTATTCACAACTAGGATCTCTTGGAAGCTGTTCTTTCTTGAATACATTTATATTTGAAGAAAAAGATTCATATTCCGTCAGTTTCTACTACAACTATGATCAATAAACTTTTTAATCAATCAAATAAAAATCTTTTGATTTATTATAACTTTGCTTGGTTCGACACAATTGTGGTAGAGTATCAGTTTCTTAGACTAAGCTGTAGAGAATTTAGTTCCCTGTAAAAGAAACAGAAGGATCTTTAAAGCCTTATTTTAAATGTTTCAACTGACTGCACTAATTTTTCAAGGTCATGAGATAAGAGGACCTTGCTAGTGATAATCAATAATCTCATATAGAGAGTGTTGGTTGAGTGGGGTAGGGGGTCTTTATGCCTCAAACAAATATAAACATTACTATGTTCTTATTTATTTTTTATCCGCTACTCAAACTAATTACAAAAGAGAATATTTCATATCTTAAGAAAATCCTAAAGAATTTAAAAATTAAAAATCTATTAAGAATATTAAAAATACACAATTCACCCCCTCTGGTATATCTTTATATTATTCTGACCTAATAACTTCAAGCATTGAGGCTTAGAATTCCCCATATTCCCACACCAAAATCACATTAGAGATCACTTATTTATATGATAATGACTCTTCATATCAAGATATGTCTCATCCTTCTCCTTATCCTTGCTCTCTTGGTTATCCTTATGCCCAACATGCTTTTTCTGCATACCAGATGGAGATAAGGCATTACCTGCCATAGGTTTCCTAGACTGGTTAGCTTCATTTTTGTATGGACCTGTTGAAAACATCATGTAAATATTTTAGGACCAATACAAGTATATTTGAACCAAAATCTAGACAAATTACACCTCCAAAGAAACAATCTATCTCATAATCACTGCTAAACAAATTTAGACGAAAGATGACTGACTTCAGAAATTGATTGACATACTCCCTCATTGACTGGTCACCCTACTACAATCTCACAAGATCAATCACTCACTTCCCATTTACATCCTTTGGGAAGAACCACTAAACATAACATATCTTGAAAAGATCCCAGGATATACCTCTACGTGACAAGGGAGGTACCATCAATTACCACCAAACTTAGCTAAAACGGACTATCAAACTCTCAATGACTCTCACCTATGAATAGTTTCATGTCCACCAATTCACTTGGAGTTTGGGTAGGCACCAAATCTATAGAAACTTTTTTTACCATTCTAGGGGAAAAAATAATGAATATAAAAACATCATCCATTCATGACTAAAAACAAAATCCAAATGATTCCTTCACAAATTATGAATCAAGAAAAAAAACCCTTAAATGGGGAATAAAACATTCACCAAGGAATTTTAAAATTACCCTCCACCAAGGTGCATTATTAAATCCATGACAAACCATTTTCAAAATAAAAATATCCTTGGTGGAACAAAAACCACCAAAACATGGTGTTTTACAAAATAAATTTTTGAAATTCCATTTTGATTTTAAAATCAAGAATCTATTGAATGCTCTATAATATTAATTTCCCTTTTTCAAAACACCTTTTAAATCTTTTTTAAAACAAAAATTCCTTTTTGGTCCCAAAATTATCTCAAATCCCCCTTTTAAAATCATTTTCTTTGGGTAAAACCTAAAAAAAAGTTCGGAATTGTTTCCCAAAAACCACAAGGGAGACAACCATTTTATAAAACATTACATAAAACCAAGTTTATAAATATGATTTTATCTGAATCCTTTAATTTTCCAAAAACTAGGTTTTTAAAACTAGGCACAAACAAAGCACTTCACAAGCATTCAAAAAAGGTTCACAAGAACCGCACTAAAAAAATGGCATCAGCACACCCCTTAATCCACCTCTAATAAGTGGGAATAATTTTTGGAGAGATTTATAATCGATTGGAATCAAATAGGATAACTAAGAAAGAAGTTGTTTTGTGCCTGATTTGGCTACACATATTGGGCAACCGTGTTCCAACCGAGCATTACACTCTTTTAAGGAGGTAGACTCAACCGCATAGTCACCAAATGGTTTCCCACACCATGCATGCTAACTTTAAAACTCAATTTCTATTTCCTTTCCACCCTGAAACCAAAGAGTGACTATTAATACTAGTCATAAAATAAAAGGGGATCAAAATATAAATTCACATCAAAAGAAGATAAAAAACACAAATTCACGATTCAAAACCCAAATTCCCCTGACAGCCTGAGGCTTGGGATGAGAAAGAGCTATCTAGGCTCTTCCCACCCTTACCTCTCAAACTTTGACAACCTTAGTCTTCCTTCTACGAGGACATCCCCAAATAAAAAGGGGAATTTTGTGTAGCCCTAAAAACTCCAAATCAATCCAAGAGCTTAAAATCCTAGATCCTACTAAGAATGTAGGGTTTGATACCATTTTATAATGAACCATATTAGGATGCCACCAAACCCGACACTCAACCCATTTCGCCATAAGGCCCGAATGGAATTCCTGACCCTCATAGGATGAAAGCTAATACATAAGCATCACTTGAATCCCATTTTGACTAATTTCAACCAAAATATAGATAAACAATAGTTGAATAAATAAATATAATATAAAAAATAAATAAACATGTCAAAACAGGTCATAACCAACTAGAATGATCCAAACTAACTACATATACATAAAAAAACCATAAAAAAAAAGATATATCATAGTAGAATAGATACAATACTAATAAAAAAAATAAAACAACAATAAACCAACTCAACCCAAGATCAAACCAACTCTATGAAACTTATAGTTTCTCACCACAACCCAACTCACCCTACATTGGCCATGATGATAAAAAATGAGTCTAACTGGGAACCTAGAACCTAGAATTAATAGACATGAGATAAAAATATAAGTATGTCACTAAACCCATTAAATATAAAAAATATGTTTCATAATAAAATTAATCAATTATAGTTTGAAAATAAATCTAGAAAATAAATTTTCACATATATTGTATGAAAATCAAAACAATTCTATAACCATCTTTAAAAAATTTCTTATTTGTTTTCCGAAACTAAACACATGCATTTTGAAAACAAATCCATCAGACTAATCCATTTCCAAACACACAATGACCATTATCATTTCCCCAAAACAACTCATTTGTTTTATTTAAATAAAAGAAGTCACTTTAAAAAATTTAACCGGCTGAAGCCATCTCAAATAACCCATTTTAAAATCCACCTCAAGAAACCAAATAAGAGTCTTTAATTTCAAAATGGATTTCCCAACACATTTAAAAACACATTTTCTAAAGAAATTACCCAACACACACATGGTTCAATTATAATGATGCAGGCACCAAAAATCATAAGGCATATGTCAAATATAAACAATAAAGGTAGCATAACAATAAAAGTAAGGGAAATGATATAAAAAAGAACTAGATCAAACTCCCCTATATCACTAACCAACCAAGAAATTATATGTGTTATGGTATTATCTTGGGATCCCTAACATGTAAAGAAACTAATTGTATAAGATCATGTTACTCTTGAACTAGCTACATACATGTACTGAAGATCAAATAACTAGTCTCTTAATTATCCCACATGAGCATCATTGTGGCGAACTACCCCCACCCAGACCTTATGCCTAGAACAAATGGTGGGAAACTAGTGGCGTGTGAACCAACTAGAAGAATAAGCTAGGTCTTTCACTTAGTACCTAGTTTCCTGTGACCAATAGTGGAAATGAGGCATAGGATGAAACAAGCCAAGTCTAACACATAAGGAATAACTACAACTACCCTCACCCCTAACACCCAATAATGAATAACCCCATAATAAAATTCACCCATGACATAAAAATCATATTCCCACACAAAGGGAGAAATAATAATCTTATATAGATTACTCACCCTCACAAGGGTTAAACAAACAAGGGGCATCCAATGGGTGTAATTCTCAACCACCATTTAAAACCAAATTTTTAATTGGGCCTTTAAGACCAAAACATTTCTTGGGATTCCAAGACCTTTCAAATTTCATAAAATACCATTCCAAACACCATTAAGAATACAATGGAAATCACCCACACATTCAAAACATTTTAAATCCACCCTCTAACATAGGTCTTCATCTTTAAAAATAAAAAATATGTACAATGGACAACCATTTCCATCCAAAAAATTTCAAATGATATACCATGTAATTGTACACAAGGGAAAAACACTTACACATTTGAAATCACCATTTGAAATCCAATAAATAACCCCTTTATTAAACAATTTGAGTTCAACACCTCACTTCAAAACCAAATTCCATTTAAAAAATGTTTTCCACTCTTTGAAAACCAAAACTGGGTCAAAAACTAGTAATTAAATTTAAAACCATTTCAAAGTCTACAAGGAATTTCATAAAATTTTTAGAAAAATAAAACATTCCATTTCCAACATGAAAATATGGAATTCCCCCTAAAACCACTTTATGCCAAGATCAAAACACAAATAATTGGTTTCAAAGCACTGATGATATATCATATATATTCATACTTTCATAAAAATAGAATCTTGGAAGCATAAACACACTTTTAATTCAAAAAATGAAACAATTGAATAGAAACACCTACCATAAAGAAATGAGGATCAAGTCGAAACCCTTTAGAACATGCTTCCTTCATTGGAGACCCCACCCATAAAAATATAAATGATGTCTATGAACCCTATACATGAAAAAAACTAACATTATATCCACAAAAAACCCTAAAATAGGCCACACCAGACTTAAGGATCATGGGGGAAGCTAAAACCAAGAGATAAGGGAGAGAGAGAGAGGGAAAAGGGAAGAAGAGGGAAAATAAAGAGGAAATACCTCAAGATCTCTTATAAATTGCTAAAAGAGGCCAATAATCAAGTAGAGGAAGGTGTTAAAGCTCCTCCTTGGATCCCAAGGTTCGAACGACATATAGTGGAAGAAATGGGGCTGAAAACCCCTTAAAATTAGAGAAATTTATTTTAAGAAAACCCAAAAATTAATCACATGGACAATCCATATGGTTTTACAAACCATGTGCCAACCATGAACTGGCCACAACCTAGGTCAGGAACCCCCTTGAAAAATTTCTCCTGGGTTCCACATGGTTTGGAAAAACCATTTTCCTCACCCCTGACACACCCCAATCCTTAAACGACCTCTAGGGGAGCTCCAAAAGATTTGTAAAACTGTGTGGAAGATGTAAAAAATGGCTATGTCAAAATGGAAGACCTGGCCTCATGGGAACCTTATGGATAATACTAATGATGTGGGTTAACCATTCTCCACCCAAAAATCCTAAAAAAACTTTAATTTTCATCCCATAAGAAATAAAAACTCAAAATTACTCAAGAAAAGATAAATTAATACAAAATAAACAACACTATGACCTGGGGGGTGTCACACCTATCGATAGAATTCCATGGATATGGACTTAAGCAAAAAGTTTCATTGACATAAAAGTTCTTGGAATATCAACTTCCATTAAATAATAGAAGGAAAAAATACTTCATTAAATTATTCATTAATGTAATATCACTTATGATGCCCCTAACATATCCTACCTATCTGTGAGTATATATTTTCATAGTTTTCATAAATACAACAAAGTATGTGAATCATGACATACATTAATAATAATCTTAATGTATAAGGATCACTACACACATCTACAGATAGGAACATCCAATTAAATATATAAATATGGATTTTCTACTAGGGGGTCTAGTTTTCACAACCTCATCTGCTTAGAGATTACCAAGGATGAACTTTATAAGAAAAAGTATCAATGTCTTATGATCCCACCACCCCTGATAGGTTTTATCATTTTTTTTATAAAATAATATAATCTATCCATAGTACATATATTTAATATTACTATCATTTCAATTCTATCCACTCATCATAACAGTGAACTTCTATGACCTTTCAGTGTGATAGGTTCCCTTAGGACATTATCCAAAAACAAGGTCATACAAAAGAATAATCATGATGCAATAATAACTTTATTAATATTAAAGATCCATGAATCAATGTAATCATAAAGTATATAAAAGTTGGTTCTTTAGAACAAAATTCAATATATTTCCACTCGCACTAAACCAAATACTAACAAAATTTAATTCTCTAGCTCTCACATGATATTAATGCTCATAAACCTGAACCGAAGAGTCTTAGAGGGGATTATTTGGTTGATTGTGTACCCCCAATACTCATATTGGACCCACTGTATCTTTTTCCAGAAAATTACCATGACTCCTCTAATGTTCATTGAGGAACATACCATTGATGCTTGAACATAGGCCCATTTCTATGATGGATCAAGAATATCTTCATCCAAGCATTAAATATGACATCAATTTGAGTACATGGTACCTTATCTATGGAACTATTGGTCTCTCTCAGTGACTCTTGGGCCAAGTATGTAATCCTACAAAGGTACCCCAATATATATTTTAGGGAACAAACTCATTATACATGGAACTGAGGATGGGTACCCTAGAGATTTTATAAACATCCCATAGGTTGTTTTCCACTTCACCATGCATCAAGTAGAAAATGTTGGTTTGAGGAATCCAATGACTTAACAACTCTATAATTAGATTTTTGTTCATATAAACATATGTTTGAGAGATATACATGGATTTATATATATTTACATCATTTATTAGGGTCTTAAATTATACACATGGTTTTTGGACCCAATAATCCCATATCTATTTGATCTTTATGCCTTCTCTAGGTTACAAGTCTTAATCTTTATTCTAAAAATATGCTTGATTGATGGATAAATGGTGAAAGAAGGAGGAGAAAAAATGCATCTCAAGTTTTTTCATGTGATTGTAGTTATCCAGAGAATTATTAGAGTGATGAAGTAATCATATTAGATATATTAACCATTTGGGAATGTATGTTTCCTTTAAAGAAATGTTTGTCGTACCCAAATACATGTATTCCATAAAACATGTGTTTTGAAGGTTGTTATATGGATCAGGAATGTTAACATCAGTCAAAATACCATGTCTATATAATGATAAAGAGTTTAATTCTTGGTATTCCTAGTTGTTCTTTTGCAAGACCTTCATTCATGCGTATAGGAAGGGATTTTGTTGGATTAGATAACCTTTCTTGATATCTACAACCATGTACTTGACTTGGGAAATAAATTTGGTATTTGAGGTAATCGTTGAACTGATAACTATCTTGAAAATAAAAATAATGTAATGGACTAGAATTTTATCAATGGAAATTCACTTCTTATAATTATTTAATATAGTATAAAAATCATACATCACATATAGAACCCAATAAAAACTTTATTTTCAAAAATTATGAATGAATTAAGTGGTATTTATAAAAATTAAGGAATCTATACCAAGGGAATAGAAACGTTTCCATTGGAATAATATAATATTAACCTCACCTATGAAAGTATAAATAAAATTTACGTATCTTATGAATAATAATATAATATATTTATATCATGTAATAAGTAATTAATTTTAAAAAAAAAGATAAATTAAGTATTCATATTTTTGTAGAACCTAAATTTTTATTTAAAATTTTATAATTAATATAATTATTTAAAAGAAAATTTATTTTCATAAAATATATTCATAAATTAATATTTTGCTTTATGATACCTTACTTAATTTTTTAGTGTCATAAAATCAGTTATAATTTTAAAATTAGCATTTTCAAATAAATGATGATTTTAATTTAAAATTAATTTTATCATTATTTAGAAAATTATTTTCATAAAATGGAGTCCTTTTTTTAATTTTATACATCAAAAAATGGTTAGCATGGATTTTTGGGATTTTTTAAAAATATTTAAAATTCCGATGAATAGTGAAATACAACAATTTACGGTATTTAACAAATACCTGAATTATTGAGTCATGGATGATGTATGTATGATTTAAGAACCCATTTTTTAGAAATATACTAATCTATTTACTATATTTAGTCATGGGAATCAACACTATTTATAGTCTTGATCGAAAATAATAAACAAATGAATAAAATAATCAAAACACCCCTATCCCACTATAAATACCACCCCCACCTATTCTCCTCACACCTTATAAGATTTTTATCATGATTATATTCTAAAAAATTAATATCCCAAACCTCTTACCCATGTCAAGGTCTTTCAGGTATCACTAAAAGATCATTTCCAAGTTCCTTAAGGAGGTTCTCAAGGAGACGTCACTAAAGAGGTAAAACCATATTCTTTCTCTTTTAATTTCTATTCCTTTCTTATCCTCATATCACATACCCTATAAAAACATAGAATGATAACTAAAATATTATTTATACTCTGTAATTTTATTATTTTAATGATATATACATCATAAATTCTCTTCTGTTCCCCTTTTTGTTCTAAAAATGAAAACATCATCCGTGAGATGTCGATTCACCGCCTTCATGGATGATGAGTTTTCTTTCATCATTATTGCATTAATAAAACCATTTTTATGGTTAAATCAGATTTTAATATATTCATTACAAATTATTTAATGTTATATAATTAACACACACACACATATATATACAATTAAATAATAAAACAAAACTAGTTCACAACGATTGAAAAACTGCCAAAATAATCTAAACGATTATCATTAACATTTTATTTAATGAATAATTGTCATATCTGAAAACAAAATGATATTTGGAACAATTTAAAATTATTTAGTTTTATAAATATAAAAAAATTACACTTTTGGAGTTTTTATTTCATTTTACAAGAAATACCATATTTAAATTCAAGGGAAACGATCATGAAATCCTGAAACGAACACTCATGGAATGATGAAATTAAACACTATAAGTAAACAAAATAGCCATAAATGAACCTAGTAAAATTATAATAAATATAATACATGTATAATAGGTTCTAAATTAATTAATTAATGGATTAAATTTTATTATCTAGTACATTAAGTAAAAGTAAAAAACACTTTCAGACATAAGGTATGAGATTCTCTCCAAACTTTCATTTTTTTCCTTCGGGTTATGATTTCTCTCTCTATACCCCCCTGTATTTTTTAATTATTCTCATTAATTCCTATTAAATTCTGTGTTTATGTTCAATAAATATGTATCGAGCTCAATTATTCTTTCTTTTATGGGGAAATACATGTTTTATAAGGTTCCCTTCTCAATTCCTCACAATAAGAAAACCCGATTAAATGGAACTCCCCAATTTCCTACCTATTTTAAAGTACAATCAACAATCTATTTTAAGCCAAAAATATTTTTATAAAAACACTATTTTTATAATTATAAACAATCTTAGTTCATTTCTATTTTTATATAAATAATTATCACTTTTCCCTTTTAAAAGTCTCTTAAATATTTTCCCTTAAACAACACTAAAGTGGACCATTTATAAAGTTTATTAGAAACTTTATTACAAGTTTTCAATTTAGTTGGAAATTATTTATCATGATATATGACTAATTTACCTTATGAATATCTATATATGTTTTAGATCCATTCTTTTGTGGACATCATTATGACAATCCCATTGTTTATTACTTATGGCATGATTTCGATACCCATTTCTTTCCATGTATAACCATTATGTTTATATCTTATGTTTTATTCTTCACATGGAACAAATATTCATGAAAATTTTATAATGCATGAACCTATATAGCACTCCAATTAATTGGGAAATGTTTAGTCTCATGAGACATCATGTTGGGATAGAAAGTAAACCTGATTCCTTTATGGGACTCTGTTCACCATATGATATAGTCTTGCTATTTAGCCTTGAATCATGTTTATGTCATGTTATTTGTTACTTCCACATTCCTATGTTTATATTATTATATGATACCATGTTCTACATGTTATTCTTCCATATGCTTATTCATGTTCTATGCCTTTATATGAAATCATATTATGACTTTTAACCCTTGTACTATGCTTTATTCCTATGTTTATTCCTATATTTATTCATTTACTAGGATTTTTATCTCATCCCTTTATTCTTGTATTCCCCAGGTTATCCTTTGAAAATTTAAGATTTTAAAGTAATTTTGGAGTTCGTTATGGAGATTAAATAAAATATGTTTTTATTTTGGTTTCATGATTTCTAATTATGTACCAAATCTTATAAAGACACAAGAATTTATGATCCTAGGTTTTTATTGTATGAATAATTATGTTTAAAATCATGTAATAATATTTGTAAAAGGATAGGGAAACTATAGTTGGTATCATAGAATGATCTAGTTATTTTTTTATATTAGGACTAGAAAGCTGTAATAAGAACCATAGTGATAATTCTATCACCATGGATAACTTAGATTGAAACTTATGGAATCACAAGATTTTATATACTTTACATTTACATGTTTATACTTATATGTCCAATGTTTATTTTTTATATGCTTATTAGCTAAGTATTAAAGACCCCCTAATTTCACTTTCTTTTTTAGTTAATGGATAGAAATGAGAGAACCCGTGTCAACAGTCAAAGAGATAGGTAATGTGATAATTTCCCTAATGAAACACCAAATATGATGAGAATGAGGGCTCAAAAATTCATGACATAACTTTCTTAACTGGATCAATTTATGAATAATAACTTGAATCATGTGTAACTACCTCTTTATCCTAAGAAAGAGAAAGTTGATGTTGAATCCTTTATGTGACAAAGGACTCCCATCTTTAGTGGATCTTCCGATCCCATCATCTTTGAATAATGGATTAACTCCATTGAGAACATATTATCTATACTCTAGTGATAAAAAGAAGAGGAATTCATGCTGGAAGTCTATTATTTTTATGGGGAAACTTTCCAGTGATGGACATTGATCAAGAAAATAAAGTCCAAGGAAGAAATCGATTCCATGGATTGGGAGGAATTCAAGAAAATATATTTCAATAAATATTTCCCCAGAACTTATCATCTTAAGATAGAAAGGTAGTTCCTTGGATTAAAGAAAAAAGTAAGATGAGTCTATAGGGGTGTACAAGGGAAACTTTACAAGGCTTGCATGATATTCCTCTAGATTTTTCTTGAACACTAAAATCAAGGTGTATTTCTTCTTTAACATACTAAATCCAAGTCTATGAAAAGAGTTGGTGATTCAAGACTTTGAAAACTATGATGAGATTGTCTGTTATAATCTTAAGGTTGAAATAGAGATTGGATACTCTCAGTGGTCTCGTGGTCTTAGAGAAAAAGAGAGAAAAATAGAGTTTAATATGGAAGGATCAATAGATAAATCCCATGATGGGAAGAAAACCCAATATCCCACATGTCAAAAGTGTGGGAAGAATCACACTAGGAACTATCTAAAGGGAACTAAGAGATGCTTCAAATGTTAAAAGAGAGTGTAATTTTGACAATAATTTCTGAAGGGATGTGAAGAATATCATAAATGTGGTTGAATAAAGGAACGTTCATATCAACACTCAACCTATAGTGCAGTATTTAAACTGCAAGGAACATGGTCATTATGTGATCCATTTCCCTAAGACATGATTTTTTGGAGGCAGTCAACAACAACAACCTCCAAGGTAACAAGGAAGGTAATATTCTATCACTACTACTAAGGTGGAACCTAACAATGATGTGGTGATAAGTACATTGATTATTTATTCAAGAATAGAAAATGTACTATTTGATTATGCTTCTATGCATTATTTCATATCGTTCAATTTTAGTAGAACTATTAAAAAACAACCTCAAAATATAGAGGTTGAGCTATATGTGAGAATAAAAATGGTTAAATTATTTCATCCAAAGTATATATGTTCTCCCCAGATATTTTTTTGGACTGAACCTCCTAGAAAATATTATCTTAATTCCTTTGGTGGAGTTTGGTGCAATATTGGGCATGGATTGACTATATTTATACAAATACAACATCAACTATTAGGGAAGGGAGACCACTCTTCACATCCCGAGACATCCTCCAATTATATACAAGTTTAAGGATGAGGATTAATCTCCTTTAAAATCAACATATCAAGTGTGGATATTATTTCCTTATGAGTAAACATATCTAGCTTAAATGATTGATACAAAGAAAAGAATCATGCTAAAAGACATGACCATAGTGAGGGACTACAGAGATGTATTCCCTGAAGAATTTCTTAGTATTCCTCTTGACCAAGAGGTTGATTTCTCAATTGAACTTATTCTTGGATCTCTACCTATATCAAATACACCTTATAGAATCAGCACCATTGAGTTGTAAGAACTGAATAAGTAGTTATAAGAGAATCCGGACAGGGGTTTTATATGCCTGAGTGCTTCTCCATGGGGTTCTCTAATCCATTTCATAAAAAAAAGGATGGATCAATGCACCTCTCCATTGATTATCATAAAATTAAAAAAATCACGATAAATAACAAGCATCCCCTTCGACATATAGATGAAATGTTTAATCAATTACATGGAGCTAAGTATTTCTATAAGGTGGAACTTCGGTCAGGATATCATCAATTAAAGGTGAGGAAGGAAGATATTCCCAAGAATACCTTTCGAATGAGGTATTAACACTATGAGTTCATAGTGATTCCTTTCAAAATAACTAATTCGCCAATAATATTCTTGGACTTAATGAATAGAGTCTTTAGATATTTCCTCAAAAAAAAATGGTAGTCTTTATCGATGATAATTTGATATACTCCAAAAGAAAGGAGGATAATGAGGAACATTTTAATACTGTTCTAAAGACCTTGAGAAAAGATAAACTCTATGTAAAGTACAATAAATGTGATTTCTGAATGGATGAGTTATCATTCATGGGGAATGTTATAACTAGGAAAAGAATATCTATGGACCATTATAGGATAATGGAAATCAAAGAGTGGCCCTAGTCAACTTATGTAATGGAGATCTGTAGTTTCCTTGGTCTTGTTGGGAATTACTAGAAATTTTTGCAGAACTTATCACGACTTCCAGACCCACTAACCAAGATGAATCTAAAGGAAGAAAAGTTTTTCTAGACTAGTAAATGTGAATACTACTTCAAATAGTTGAAAAAGAGGCTTATCACCGTGCCAATACTCACACTTCCAATAAGTCGAAAACTTTTTTTAGTATACAAAAATGCTTTAAAGAAGGGATTAGGATGTGTACTTATGAAAAATGATAAAGTGATAGACTATGCCTCAAGGAAGTTGAAAATTAATGAGAAAAATTATCCCACACATGATATGGTGTTGGCAGCTATGATCTTCACATTGAAAATATGGTGGCATTATCTATATGGGGATCAGTGTGAAATATATACTGATCATAAGATCCTAAAATATATATTGACATAGAAGGATCTTAATATTTAGAAATGAATATGGTTTAAGCTCATCAAGTATTATGAATACTCAATCCACTCCCATTCTGGAAAAGCGAATAAAGTGGTAGATTCTCTAAGTAGAAAGGATCCTACAACATTATCAATGATGAGAATTGAGAAGGATATAATCTTTTTAGATTTGTAAAGGATGGAAATAGGGATAATTTAGTAAGTATCATCATAAATATTTTCTCAAATGATTTCTCAACCATCCCTTATGAATAAAATAAAGGATTCTCAAAGAAATGATGTGTAAATTCAAAAAAAGGTGGAAGCCATTTAGAATGGTAAATCCTTAGGGTTCAAAATTGATGAGTAATGAGTTGTAAGATTTTGGTGACGACTATGTGTAACATCAAATAAAGAGATAAAGAAAGATATTCTGAACAATTCACATAGTTCAAACTTCTCTATTCACCCAGGAAACACAATGATGTATCAAGATCTCTAAGAGAACTATTGGTGGGATAATACGAAGAAGAAGATTACTGAATATACATCAAAGTGATTGGTATGTCACAAAGTGAAGGATGAAAGAAAAAAAGGGGATGATAAAACAATTACCCATTCCAACATGGAAATGGGAAAAAATCACCATAGACTTTGTCATAGGTCTTATGAATACATCCAAAGGAAATAATGCTATATAAGTTGTTGTTGATCATCTTACAAAGACAACTCAATTTATAACAATTCGAGAGGACTTTTCACTAGATCAACTTACATGGATATACATTGGATAAGTGATAAGGATACATGGATTAACAATATAGATTGTATATGTTTGAGATCCAAGATTAACCTCCATGTTTTGGAAAAGTCTCTCACATGATCTAAACACTGATTTGAGCTTCAGTACGGCTTATCTTCCTCAAAATGATGGACAATATGAGCAGACTATTCAGACACTAGAAGGAATATTCAGAGCATGTTCTATGGACTTAAAGGGAGGATGTGACCAAAATATACCTATGATCGGGTTCTCTTACAAAAATATTTTCCACTCAAGCATTCGAATGGCTCCATATGAATCCCTTTTTGGGAAAAGATTAAGAACATCAGCATGTTGGGATGAAGTTAGTGAACATAAGCTACTGTGACCTGAAATGGTTGAAGAAATGGTAGAAAAGGTGAAAACTATTCATCAACATATCCAAGATGCCCAAAGTCAAAAGAAGATCTATATAGCTTATCAGAAAAAGGGTCTAGAGTTTAAGGTTTAAGTAATGTTATTACTCTGCATATTTCTATGTAAGAGGATCATGAGATCTGGGAAGAAAGGAAAGTTGAGTCCTTGGTACATCGACCCATTGAAGATTCTTGATCATGTCATAGTTTTGGCCTATAAACTAGCACTTCCACCTACCATGTCTCAATTAAATTATGCATTCCACATATTCCTCTTGAGGATTTACATACTAGATCCCTCACATGTACTGAATCTGGAGGTGGTATAACTGGAGAACGACCTCTAGTATGAAGAGCAGCCAGTGAAGATTTTGGACTATAGAAAAAGGGTTCAATGAAACAAGACTACTCACTTGGTAAAAGTAATATGGTGAAATCATAAGTATGAAGAGGAAACATGGGAATCAAAGGAAGTTATTAAGGAGAAGTACCCTCACTTGTTTTCACCAGAGTATGTAAAATGAAATTTTGAGGGTGAAATTTTATATGGGGGGAAGAATGTAATGACCCAAGATTTTATCAATGGTAATTTACTTATTTTAATTATATAATATAGTTTAAAACTCATACATCACATATAGAACCCATTAAAAACTTTATTTTCAAAAATTAAGAATGAAATAAGTGGTAACTATAGAAATTAAGGAACCTATACCAATGGAATAGTAACTTGACTGCTGGAATAGTAATGTGGCCATTAAGAATAGTAAACCAGCCAATAGAATAGTAACCTTACCTATGAAAGTATAAATAAAATGTTGGTATCTTATGAATGAAAATACAATATGTTTATATTATGGAATAAGTAAATAAATATATTAAAAATGATAACTTAAGTATTAGTATTTTTATGAAACATAAATGTTTATTTACAATTTGATAATTAATATAATGATTTAAAAGAAAGTTCATTTTCATAAAATAGATTCATAAATAAATATTTTATTTCTTTATGATTATACAATAATTTTATGAGACCTTAATTAATTATTCAAAGTGTCATAAAATCAGTTATAATTTTAAAATTGGTATTTTAAAGATAAATGATGATTTTAATTAAAAATTATATTTCTCAGATTTAGAAAATTATTTTTTATAAAATGGAGTCTATTTTTTAATTCTATACACTGAAAAGTGGTTAGTTTTAATTTTTTAGATTTTTCTAAAATAGTTGAACCTTTTGTGAATAGTGAAATACAGAAATTTATAGTATTTAACAAATACATGTATTATTGAGTCATGGATAATGTATGGATGAGATAAGTACCCATTGTTTTGAAATATCCTATTCCTTTTGATATATTTAGTCATGAGAATCAACACTATTGATATCCTTGATCCAAAATAATAAATAAATTAATAAAATAATCAAAAACGCCTCTCTCCTCCCACTATAAATATGACCCTTTCCCATCTCTTCTCCTCACACCTTATAAGATTTTCAAATTTATTATATGCTACCCAATTACTCTCCCGAAACGTTTTCCCACATCTTGGTATTTATGGTGTCACCAAAAGACCATTCCCAAATTTCTTAATGAGGTTCTCAAGGAGACATCACTAATGAGGTAAAACCCTCTTTATTTCTCTTTTAATTTCTCTTATTTTCTTATCCTGATCTCACCTACCCTATCCAAAAATATCATGATAACACCAGTATTATTTATACAATATAATTTCATTCAATTAATTGTATATCCATCACCAATTCTCTTATCTTCCCCTTTTTGTTCTAAAAATGAAAATGTTGTCTGTGAGGTGTTGATTCACCACCTTCGTAGACGACAAGTTTTTGGTCTTCATTGATATTTTTAAAGCTGGTAATAAAACCATTTTTATCGTTAAAAAGATTATAATATGTGTATTACAACTTATTTAATCTACTATAACTAACATATATATATATAATTAAATAGTAAAACAAAACTAGTTTGTGATGATTGAAAAACTGCCAAAATAATCTACACGATTATCATTAATGTTTTATTTAATGAATCATTATCATATCTAAAAAAATTATATGTAGAAACATTTAAAATTTTATAGGTTCATAAATATAATAAAATCCCACTTCTAGAGTTTTTCTTTCATCTGAAAAGAAATATCTTAATTAAACTCAAGGGAACCGATCATAAAATCATGAAACGAACACTCCGAGAGTGATAAAATTAAACACTTTAAGTAAACAAAATATCCATAAATGAATTTAATAAAATAAATATATAATAGGCTTTGAATTAATTAATTAATGGGTTTAGTTTGATTATCTAGGACATTAAGTATAAGTGAAAAACACCTTTGTACATAAGGTAAGGGATTCTCTCCGAACCATCATTTTTTCCATTGGGTTAAAATTTACCCCTCTTTAACCAAATGTAATTATTAATTATTCTTATTAAATCATCTTGAATTATGTTTTTATGTTCCAAACATATTTACCTAGCTAAATTTTTCTTTCTTTGATGGGTTTTTGTAAGGATCTCTTCTCAATTCCTCCTGATAAGCAATCCTGATTAAAGGGAACATCCCAGTTTCTTACCCATTTCAAAGTACACTCCATAATCTATTTTAAGAGACAAAAATTATTCTAAAAAAATATTTTTATCATGAAAAACTATCTTAGTTATTTTCTAGTTTTATACAAAAAATTATTTCTTTTCCTTAATACTCTTAAATCCTTTCCCTTAAACCTTACTAAAATGGATTATTTATAAAGTTTCTTATGCACTCTATACATGTTATCACTTCAGTTGGAAATAATTTATCATGATATATTCCTAATTTCCCTTATGAATGTCCATGTTTGTTTTAAATTCATCCATTCATAGACATCATTTTGATACACCTATTTTTAATTCCTTAAGACATTATTATGATACCAATTTCTTTCCATGGGTAACCCATATGTTTATACCTCATGTTTGATTTTTTATATGGCACAAATATGCATGAACATGTTATTATGGGTGTTCCAAGATATCTCTCCAATTCATTGGGTGTTTTTTAGTCTAATGATAGGTCATGTTGGGATAGGGAGTAAACATGATTCCTCTATGGGGCTTTGTCCACCATGTGATATAGTCTTATTAGTTAGCCTTGATTCATGTTTATGTCCTGTTATAAGTTGCTTCCACATTCCCATTTTTCTATGATTATATGATCCTATGTTCTAAATGCTATGCTTCCATATGTTTATTCATGTTCCATTCCTTTATATGCATCATGTTATTCCTTCTAAATCATGTGCTATGATTTATTCCTATGTTTATTCCCTTATTGGGATTTTTGGATAATCCCTTTGTTCATGTATTCTCCAAGTTATACTATATAGAAGTAAGAGATCAAAGTAAGTTAGGATATCCTTATGGATATTAAATAAAAGATGCTTTCATTTTTGTTTCTTACTTTATAATTATGTACCTAATCTTCCAAATAAACTAGAATTTACAATACTTGGTTTGTATTTGATGAATAATTATGGTTAAAATCATGCAATAATATGTGTAAAATTCTAGGACTTCTATAAATAAGTTTAATAGTTTATCAGTATGATAAATTAAAAATATAGAAAATTCTACAAGGTGAGGGAAATTTGAGTATGAAATAAACTGGAGAGAAATTTGACAAAGTCAACTTCTTCAACTAGGTGGATTTTCCCAAACAACATTGTCTAGGTGTCTTTGCTAAGGTGGATTCACCTTGTGTACTTTTCCTTGGTGTGTTCACCTAGGGTATATTCTCTTGGGTACCTTTTCCACGTCCCCTTCACTTGGGTCCCTTCTCTAAGGTCCCTTCACTCATGTTCATTCACTAAGCCCCTTCTCTCAGCGCGCGTGTGTGTGTGTGTGTGGGGGGGGGGGGGTCATGTTATGGTGAACAAAAATTCATCAACTTACCTCAAAGTAACAATTAGAGGGAAAGAATCATGTAATGATATAGATATTACTCAATTTATATAGGCATGGGAAAGTGGGAAGGGTCAACACAATTTGGAGAGTTACTATTCCATTTTACCAGGTTGCACCATATCCTTTTACTAGGCATCACCACTTTACTCTTTTCCCATACTACTAGCACGAGAACCATCTTTTTCACCCTAGTCCCTTATCACGATAGAGTAACACTTACCTCAAAATTTTATAATCTTCATTTTGATCAGATCCAATTTAGAATGGGGGAATTTATTGGAGAACATTTTATGGGATAAAGGATAAAGTTTTAGAATATAAAAGGTCCCTTGGATGAAACCCACCATTTTCCCAAGTCCCTTGGGGTGTAACCAGGTCATTTTGAAGAAGGCCCAAAATATACGACTAGGTTTCCAAACCCTAGTAGACCTCCATGAACCAACATACATGCCCAATTCCCTTGTACCCTAATATGAATTTTTCCTATAAATATATCCTCCTTTGGTTCCCAGTTGGGCATAATATTCCCACCTACTGAAAGATAAAGAGACAGTTGGTTCTCCCTTCGCCTAGGTCTCTAAATCCCTCTTTGGGTGGCCTATTATGATTAAAAACTAAGGTAATTAACCAAAATACAGGGTAATTGAGTCATTTTATGGTAAAACAATATTAAAATACCACTTCACCCATATTATTGTTCTATTAGTGTGAAAGATCCACCTCATAAACCATACAAGAGTGTCACGCTCCTAACTCCCTAGGGAGGTACCACGCTAGGGTGGAATAAGCACAAGTACCTTATGGAATCTTCAAACTAGTGAGATCCCTTTTACTCAACCCAAACTAGGGAAATCCCCTTTTCTCACCCCTCACTTGGATAAATCCCCTCACCTACCCTCAATTGGGAAAAGCACCTCTCCTAGGCATCACTAGGGTGAAGTACCTCACCTAGTGCTCACTAGGAATAAAAGACTTTCCTATCCCTAAATTGGGAGAAGCACCTCATTTAGACCTACACATAGGATAAACTATTCTATTAGGTTAACTTAGGTGAACCTCCTTAGATCAATTCCAGATTAGGGTAACATTCCCACCCTAGTTTCAATAGTGGTGAATCCCTTCACCTAGGTATCCTACTAGGTAACCCAACTATAAAATCCCCTCCAAATCCACTAGAAATACATGATCAGGACATGAACATTAGTATGTACCCTTACGATCATGTATTATCTTGTTAAAATAATTCTCTCAAAATTTTATCAAAGATTGACCGATTCTTCAGAGTGATCACGACCATATATCCCCTTGATGAAAAAGGTATTTATCATGAGGACACCATAGTGGTTTCTCTTGGATCATGTTATCCATATTGGAAATAAAATTGTTAAATCTATTGAACTTTTCCACTCAATGATCCCTAATACAATAAGATTCTTCATGAGTTATAAGCTCTAACCATGTTCAGATTGATGATTTCATCACCAGGAGACATCAATGAGATCCATACACCCATATAAGGGCATCCCATACATAATACCCAACCTATTACCCATGGAACCATATTCCCCATGTGTTTAGTCATTCATCTGTCCAACCATCAACCTATAGGAGGTAGATGAACCTATGGTTTGATGATGAATAATCTTATACTCATCTTCATGGGGCCATATTCTCCATAAAAATATTCCTCAAAGGGTCGTATTACCTATGATATGAAATATTTCAAAGGGACATATTAATAAATATGCACATATCAAGGGAATTATATGAATAATCCCCACTCAATGATTTATTGATGCCTCCTTAATAACTTGAATTCATTATCACACAATGTTAAATTTTATGGTATGGTCATTCTATATGACCTTTAATTGTGAAACTAAAAATAAATGGGATTTGATTCCTTTTTTAGTAGGATACATAAAATATCTCCCTAGGGTTCAAACCTAATATCACTATTCATTTATATTTTAACCAGGTTCATATTTTCTATTAAACCATATTCAAGGGGCCATATTCCCCATGAAGCCACCTAAGTTTTTATTTAATAAGCCATATTCCTCGATGAGCCTTATTTTACTTGTTCATTGGGATATATTCCCTATGAGACTACTATTTACCTCTAATAGGGATATATTTCCTATGATAAATAATCTCATTGGGCCATATTCTAGATGAGTTCATATCATTCTTGGTGGGACATATCCCCACAATCTAAACGAACCACATATCATATAGGGCCACATTCCCTATGAAATAAGTCAATCTTTGTTGGGCTATATTCCCTTTGAGTACAACAAAAAAGGTCTTCCCAATGTGTAAGTCCCAAACCAACTATTTCTAGGCCAATTTTACATAGAAATCCACTCTTCATGTCTACCTAGAAGTAGTCTCAATTTCATGTCCTTAAAAGAACCACATGTTCCTTAAGGTGAATCAATAATTTTATACCTAAATATTCTAGACTTTTAGATGAATATTCAATACATATAATAATATTAAATACCCCAAAAC
Organism: Viscum album; assembly: GCA_963277665.1. NCBI lineage: Eukaryota > Viridiplantae > Streptophyta > Magnoliopsida > Santalales > Viscaceae > Viscum > Viscum album. Next base: position 388,949,023 of record OY728147.1, on the reverse strand, counting down.
CACAAACGGTTTAGTTTACTTATAAACTAGATACATAAAAAACTTATTTCAAGATATATATTCAACATCTCTCATAAATTTCTTCTCACATTATGCCCTTCTTTGACATACCCTAATTAAAAAATTTCTTCATAACTTGGGGAAATGATACATAAGAAAAGGTGATATCAAATTCTCAATAAGGGTAAAAATGAGAGATATAAATCGATAATCATATGTAAACATAAGATAAGCATAAGGGTATGTGATAATGATAATAACTTACAAAGTTCATAACCAACATGTCATAAATAATAACCATGAGTTATGGAATAAAACTTTACCATTTGAAAATACATGAATCATAAGAGTGAGAAATCATTATAAATAAATCAAGATCCATGAGTTCAAATCATAAGCATAAAAATATACCAGGAGAGTGTGGAACCATAATAGTTATAGAAAACCATATAATATGTGAAGGTTAACTACTGAGACCACCATATCATAATGGACCAGGCATCCACACCTATTTACCAAATCATGGAATTTAGGAATCACCACCTATTTCCTATATTATAATTGATCAAACATGACCACCTATTTCCTATATCATAGTAGATCAGACATCCCTATCTATTTCCCATAATATATTGAGCACATCAACTCATTTTACATAATTATCTCATGATATATAAGGATTTACCAAATGAAGTGGAGGGATATATAATTCCAAGACCACCTATCAGATTTTTAAAACCATACATAAGTCTACCACATGATCAAATAATATTCATCATATCAGTATATCATAACCCGTGGAATGGAAATAAGTTTCCTATACATTTCATCATTTTATCATAGCATAACCCATGTAAAATAGACTAGTTTCATAAACATCTCATCATCATATTCAAAGACCATACATAGAATTAATAATAATGTTATCATTGGAATAAATCAATAGTAAATCATAAGTAACATCAAAGGATGCTATCATAGATAAATATTCTCTTTAAAATATCACTGGAATATTTCTTGAGAAAAATACCCTTACCATTTTTAAATAACATATTTATATTCAAAATATTTACAAAATATTTTAAAAAATATTTTATTTGATAATAACCATGTAAAATTTTAAAGTAAGCTTCAATGTATTTATTGGTCATGATAGTGGGAAATTCCATTCATGCTGAGCATGTTAAAATAAAGATTCATTTTACAATTTTGATAAAAATTCAAAAGTACATCATTTTGGAAAGAAAAAGAAGATTCCGTTGATTTTTTTATAGAAATTCAAACATGGGTAAAAATTAATATAAATAATAATATTATAATAATAAAAACATTTTTATTAAAACATAGACATGGAAGAAAATGATTCCTAACTAATGAGGAAAGAGAGTATATTTTTCTTAAAAACATTTTCCTGATCATTTTAGGTACTAAATAGAAGAAAATGTTACTATTACTTGAAAATTAATTGAGTAACTATAGGATAATTAAATTTAAGTGAGGTATTTAGGTAAATATCATATAATATCCCTCAATAGATATTCAACAATAAACAATCTCAATTAAAATGAGATTGAAACATTAATCCCTTACCTCGAGTCTCATATTGCTTTGTATGTGTTAGAACGTCCTATATAATAATTATATATTTCTTATAAATTTATGATATATCAATAATAATATATATAACACTATATATTATTTACTTATAACATCTTATCACCTGTTTATTAAAAATTCTTTATTAAAATCACTATTTCAAGTGATAACTGCTTCGTTTTTCATGCATGTTTTGGTACAAAAATCCCACTCCTTATAGATTCATCATGGTTCTATAATATCCAAAATGGTATTAATGTAATTATTATCATATATAATAATTATATATAATTTTATAACTATTTATATAAAATGGTGATGAAAAATGAATTACATCACTTCATGGAGACACTAATTCATACGTTTGCACGAGTGACATTTCCACCTTTTGATGGATAAAATGAAATAAAGGTAAATGATAATTCAAAATTAAAGAATAATTATTATATAATAAATATAATATATATTTATTTGATCCATAATTATAACCATCAATGTGAAGTGGTAATGAACAATGAAACACATCACTTTCTAGAGGTCGCGGTCCACACATACACACGCGCGATGTTTTATATTCCCATATGATGAAAACGTGGTGGATAATGGTTATTAAATAGTTATAATAAAAATTAATTATAAAATATATTAAAAAATAGTCATTTATAATGGATACCATATATTTTAGAGGAGGTAGAAGAAGAAATAAAATTGAATGTACCCGGTTAAGTGTTATACCTCTTCACTGAGAAACCTTATTTGGCTTACACCTTAAACCTTAAAAGGATGGACTTTTAGAAAGTCTAAAAGTTATAGGATGTGGGTAAGTAATATATGATTATATCAAGGTAGGTATTTTATGATATATATGGCTCAAAATTTTTTAATAATGGAGGATTGGAGGGGCCCTTTTACAAGTGAGGGGAGGGGAACCTTTGAAATTACTTAAAGTATTAAATTAATATAATTTAATTTTCATGTTTATGTGAATCCAAATTGATATATATCAAATATAGGATGATTATAAGTCTAAATAAACTCATGAAATAACATTTATAAAAGTTTAGGATATTTTTAACTCTTATCTCTTAGTTTTAACCCTATGATAACCCTTCTGACAGTTACATGATATTAATGTTTTTTACTCTTTAGAGGTCAATAATGTTACTATAAAAGAAAAAGTGACTCATAAGTGTAAAATAGTAGATATTATTGAACATATAATATTAAATTTTCCTAATATAATATTTTTTATGAAATTTAATTCATTAAATAATATATTATCTAACATAAGATACCATTAAAGTCATTTTCAAGACTATTCATATAGTTTGAATTTAAAGTCAACATGGTTAAAATGGAATTTGAATATAAGATTTTAAAAAATCACTGTTATGTTATATTTATCTAAAAAATTCATGGAACACAATTTTTTCATCCAAATTGAATTACTTTTAATTTTTTTAAAATCATTTATTTTATTTTTCTATAACTTGAAAAATTATTCTATCAGCACTACGTAAGCATTAAAGATAATTATTCAATCACTAAAAATCAAAAATAAATTATTATTATAAAAAAATTAATTCATATTTCAAATAAATATTTATAACTAAACATAACCTCATTTTATTCTTATAAAAAAATATTATAGATACTAAAGTCAAGAGAGTGATTTTTTAACTTATCCTTTTCTTTAAAGAATATAAAGGTCATAATTAAAGAAAAATTGTACCAAGTTTATATATTTTAGAATAATGGGTGATAATGTCTAAATAAAACTCAAATAAAATGATAAAGTAATGTTTTAGATAAATTTTGAAGCCTTATCCCAAAATTTTATCCCTGTTTTACCCGTTTTACCCTTACCGAGGTGAAAAATATCTTCCAAGGTTACTATTCACAATTACCAAAAATAAAAAAAATATATTTAAAAAAGTTTATAATATTTATTATAAATACATAATCCATTTTTTAAGATTAAATTTATATAATTGATTGTAATACATTTAAAAAAAGATCTCAAAACATAATAAAAACCGTTTTTTGGAAAAATTATTATTTTACTTTTAAATGATTTTATTTTCATTTTTAATCAATATATAACCAATGAATTCATTTTATATATATTTAAACCATACTTTTCATAATTTATTTAGTCTTATTCATACCCTCTAATCCAACAGCTATTAAATAATAATATTTTAATTTTATATCATGGCTCGTTTAAACTCGATGTTGAGTGTAAAGAAAGCTATCAAAGAAATAAAATTTATTTCAATAAAAATATATCATAAAATATCAAGGTGTTAAATTATACCCCCTTATGAAAATTTATCTCTTGAAATTCTATCACTTTGATACAACCAACTTAGGATACTTCTACCTCCTCACGTCCTCATGTTCCCACATAGTTTCCTATAATTTATGGTTCCCCACAAAATTTTACCACGTAAATGGTCTTATTTCATAACACTTTGTCTCTACAATAAATAATCTCCATCATTTCTTCATCATAATAGAGATCTTTATCTAGTGATATGACCTATGAGTTCAGTACATGTGAAGAACCATGTATGTACTTCCTCAGGAGAGATACATGGAACATGTCATGAACTTGATAGAGATTTAGTGGAAGTGCCAAATGATATGCTACTATCCTAATGCGATCATGAATCTAAAAGGCACTAATATTTTGTAGGATAAAATTTCCTTTATTTATTAATATCAAAACCTTCTTCCAAGGATATATTCATAGTAATACCTTGTCAACTTAAAACTCTAGATCTTGTTTAATATTTTCAAAATAACTTTTCTATCGACTTTGAGCTGTATTTATGTAATGGTAAATGAATCTAATCCGTACAAAAGTTCGAAGGCCTTCAAATATTTTTATTATTGATAAATCCCCCTTTTAAGGGAAGAAGGTGGAAACCCAAGGACTTCATGGACTTAAGAAAAACACAACCAAAGGGCAAAGAGAGTGAAAACCAAAATGAAAACCAGAGCATCCCCACCCTAGCATAAAGACAAGTTCAAGAATTCCAACATTGTAAGTCTAATTAGCAAGAAAGTGTCTTGTGTCAAAGAACAAGCCTGATCGAATGGCAGAATCCATACCCTCTCAAACATCCGAATCCGAAAAGCACTACAAAGTTGAACCACTAACTCTGAATCCTCCTCTGGGCCTATTCCAAGTGATCGAGACCAGCTGCACCACCGTCCCTCTTCTTGGATCGAACCCAACAAACAAAAACAACATACAAACATCAAAATCCTAAAACACTGATGAAAGTATAAGAATTCCAAGCACTCTAAAGGTGGATATTTCAGAAATCAACCATTCTAATGTGAAAGATTCAACTACAGGAGAGCCAAAACACCACTAGAATTGAGACCAGAAGAGCCTCATCGCAACTACAAGGCACCCTTCAAACACATCCACAGTAACCCGAAGAGGAGAAAAAACCAAGGAAAATGAAGCCAAATATTCATCACCCAAGACTGGAAGATCCAACAGATCGTCGATGGAGCATCTCCGTTGAAGAGAACCATGTAGATCAGATCCATAAACGAGGCTCTGGGATGAAGCCGATCAGATCAAAATCATGGAAGAACCCACCCCAACATCCAAATCAGTCAACCCACAGGATGTAGAAGGGACCAGCAGGAAAACCAGAGGCCCTTACGACCACAAAACCACTGCACGAACACTAACATCACGTCGAAATCAAACTAAGAAAACTGAAAACAAACATCCATCCTTTGAGTTTCTTCGGAGAAGACGCTAGCCTCATCGAAATGAATCTGAAGCCAAAAGACATCTGAGATATGTCCCGAACCTAGAAGACATTGCCAAACCACTTGAAATGCACTAAATCCAAGATGAACTCCAAAGCTGGAAATCATCACCGCACTAATACCAGTTTTAGATCCATCCACCGGAATCCGATTCCAAGATCCAAACCACCGTATCCCGTCAATTCTCACTACCGCCAAGCCATGAACCAGACCACCTGGAAGATAATAAATAGATAAGTATTATCTAATTATAATGAAATGTGATAATTACATAAGGATATCAACTATAACCCAAAAATTGTTATTCCCTTTATATGTTTTGGGGATTCCGATGATGAAATCCATGGTAATGTTTTACCATTTCTCTTCATGTATAGATAATTGTTATAAAATTCCCTTATATTTTCATCTATTAACCTAAACTTTTTGACATACCAATAATTGAGATACATACTATGAAATATCCCTTTTTATGTTATCCCACAAAAAATAATTTTTAGATATTTATAAATCTTTATACTTCTAGTATGAATAGAGAAAAATGAACCATGAGCTTCAACTAAAAACTCATTCTTCAATTAAGGTATTATTGAGACACATACTCGATTATTGAACCATATTATTCCATCATAATCATGGTTGAAATCAAGAACATTTATTATCTTTTTCTACAGTTCCAAATCCTCATTCTTCACCTCTTTAATCTATATATGGATGGAAGGTTGAACAATCATTTATGAAATATATGATCTATCTCCTTTCCATAGGATTTCAAGTCCCATATTCCTCAAATCCGTAATTATTGAATCCATTTAAATCATCATCATAGCCAAACAAGCATGGTCGTTCTAGATTAGAGCATCATCCACCTTTCTCACCTTCCTAGGGTGGTAATTTATTGATAAGTCATAATTTTAATCAACTATATCAATCTTCTCTATAGAATATTCAACTCTTTAAATCTGAATATATAATTCAATATTTTATGATATGCATATATGTCACAAATTTCACCAAAAAGATAATGCATCCATATCTTCAATTAATTTGTTTTACTACAATCTCTAAATCACGAGTCATGTTATTTTAATCATGTATTTTTAATTGGTATAAGACATATAATGTCACCATATCATTCTTCACGAGAAAACAACCCAACCCTTTCTTTGATGCATCAGTATAGATAAAAAACCCTTATGCACTATAGGGTAGTGTGACAACTGGTTTACTGACCAACCTTCCCTTCAACTCCTTGAAATTCTATTCACATTCATTTATCCATCAAAACTTAACCCCTTCTTATTTAACATGGTGAGTGGATTAAATAGACATTATAAATATCTCTCAAAATTGTAGTAGTATTTATATAACCTTAGAAAACTATAGATTTTTTCTACCATGGTTGGTCTAGGACATTGTTCATACCTTCTATGTTTGAAGGATCTACTGATATACACTCACTCGATATTATACGACCCAAGAATGAAACTTTATGAATCCAAAATTCACACTTGGTAAATTTAGAATACAACTTATTTTTCCTCAAGGTCTTAAACATAATTCTTAAATGGCCTTAATTCTCTTCCTTTTTCTTTGGATATATAATAATATAATATATAAAGACTACCATGAATTGATCAAGGTAATATATAAAGTATCTATTCATTAAATCCATAAGGATAGTGGGGTAACTAGTTAATCTAAATTTCATCACTATAAATTCATAATGCCCGTAACTCACACAGAAGTCTGTCTTGGGTATATCCTCTTTCTTAACCCTCAATTGATGATATCCATAACAAAGGTAATATTGGAAACATATTTAACTCTCACAATTGATCAAAATAATCATCGATATGGGGTACATGAAACTTATTCTTGATAATTATCTTGTTAAGTTATCGATAATAAATACAAAGATGCATTGGACCATATTTCTTATTAACAAAAAGAATATTTTCACCCTAGGGTGATGCACTAGGTCATATTAATCTCTTATAAATACTCTCCTACAGTTTCTTATTAAATTCCTATGACTCAATATGGGTCATTCCATATAGAGTCCTTGAAACAAGTATAACATCGGGTATGAGTTCTATTGAACACTCAACTTCACGATTCAAAGGAAGACTAGAAAACTCCTCTAGAAAGATAGAAAGAAGCTAATGTAAATTTGGAATATAATAAATGTGGATTTTATCACAAAACACTTGAGATATATAACTTTAATATATAGGAATTAAGACAAAAAAGATAGAAGAAATTTCTATTCATCCTCGCACCAATAAATGATCAAAGGTTCATTTTATATATATATGAAAATGTGAATTATTTTACTCAAAAACTGATATGGTATCTATATAAAGAATTCCACCACATTATTATAATCACATCAAATTCAACTAGAGGGACAATTAAAAAATTTAAATAAAGTGCATTCCCAAAAACATAAATCAAAGAGGAACTGTAGACTTGATATGTGACCATCATACCATTAATAATTTTCAATTATAAATGAAAATATAATCATTGAGTTGGTAATGTAACACCCTTATAAAATTACTCATATATAAAGTAGTGGGTAGAGAAAGAATAAAATAAGAAATTAGTTTTTCTATTGTAGATGACATGTGTACCTTTCACCACATCATTCTTGTAACCCACTTTTGTAGTAGTGATTACATGATACTTCCCTTTTTTGTTGATATTAATAGGTTGTTTATGAAGATCATTATCATAAAAATTTGGATTCATGCATTGGTTAGTGTAATTCCCATATTCCTTTCATTTAAATCATTAGAGTGTGGGTGGTACATTAGTTGGAATATTCCTTTCCTCTATTATATCAACTAGAAACTTCATTGAATTTTGAAATTAATGGGATTTATGACCAACCCTTCAACATTTAAAGAACCTCCAAGTTCTAATAAAGAAATTACATTGATGTTTCTTCCCAAATTTCTGGAATGTAGGTGACTATAATTTCTTTCCACCACATTCTTTATTTGAGTTTTCATTTGAATCCATATTCCTTTTCTTATAAAAACCATGGTAATGATGGAAATCTATAATTTACATTTCTACCTTGAGATCACATCAATTTTTTTTTCATAGACACTAAAGTCTCTTATAGATAACTCCTTCCATAGAATTGTGTTTAAGACACCAAAGAATCAATCAATGTTTCTTTTAGGGATGATGAATAAACCAGAATCATACCTTGAATGTATTATAAAATTTACCTCATCAGTACCAATGGATTCATCATCCTCTTACTTAAACTCAAGGAATTACTTATCCATTATCATATATAGAATATAAGGAAAGAACTTATTAAAAAATATCCTATTAAACTCATCCCATTTTAAGGATTAAATTTATTATCCTTACCCTATAATATTAATAATATTCAACCATTAAACTACTTTTAATTCAAAATGATAAATGGATAAGACAAAATTTTCATGTTAAGATCAATAGAGAACTGAAAATATTTTCTCTGTGGTACTAATATATTGTTTAACCACTATTGGATTATAATACCCACTAAAATAAAGAGTATTTTTCCTTATTAAAGACTCAATAGTATGTTATTATCTCCATTTAATGTTTGGAATATCAACATGATTCATGGATTGAGAAAGTTTCACGAGCATAGTGACAAGATTATTCATTTCAACTGCTATAAAATTTGGTTTCTTAGGATTAAAATCATTTCGTTGTCTATAAAATTCACTATCAGCACAATTAATTCTAGTTAAATCCATTTACTAAAACAAAAATCATATTGTAAGAATCAAGTTACAATAATTAGAGTGAGAAATCATACAATCAAGAAAAATTATTCATAGATTGTCTAAATCATTGATGTCTTATTTAAGTATTTTACACTCTAGGTTTAATCAAGGTCATCCATGATCGTTATCTTTTCAAATCCTTCATAATGGTTCATAAAGAAAATGTAAATTAACCCAAAAATTTCACCCATATGTTTCAAACAAGGCACATAGTAAGATCCCATTCACTATGCACCATAATAATGGCTGAGATATACTCAACCAACTCTTTTTAGGGTTATTACCCCTGGATGCATATGTTCCAAAACTAAATCCACTTCTTCTATCGAAACAAGGATGTATTTTTTGGAAAACCATATAATCTCTACCTTAACAACACTATATGACATTATCCTATACTTATACTTATTCTTAGGATTTTTTTACCAAATTTCTTTAATCATAATATCTAAAAATAACTAAATATTTATCTGATACCAACCGAGGTAACCAAATCATCTCATACATAAATAATACATCATTTTAGATAAATATTCAACAAATATAATAACATTACATTCCCCAGAACCATAAATGGTCTAGTGTACTTAAAGAGTAGATTCATAAACAAATCATTACAAGATATATCTTCAAAATCTCCCATAAATTTATTCTTACATTTTACCCTTATTTGATATACTCAAATTAAAATCCTTATTAATAACATGGGGAAAGGAAAAATAATAAAGGGTGATCTAAGATGCTTAGTAAGGGTAAACATGGGAGATATCAGTTGATTATAATCCGCAAGAACAAGATAAGAATAAGAGTATGAGATCATGATCGTAAATTATAAATTTCATAGCCAATCTATCATAGATCATAAACATTATTCATGGAATAAAAAATTATCATTTTAAAAGACATGAATCATAAGAGTGAGGAATCACTATAAATCAATCATAAAAAACGAGTTAAAATCATAATCATAAAAACATCTCATAAGATTTCAGTACCATTATAAGCATAGAAACCATATCATTTGTAAAGTGTAACTACCAAGACCATCATACCATAATGGATTAGGAATTCACACCTATTTAATATATCATAAAATATTAGGAATCACCACTTATTTATCATATCATAATAGATCCTATATCACCACCTGTTTCCTATATCATAGTGGATAAATCATTCCTACCTATTTCCTATAGTGGATTAACTACATCAACTCATTTCCTATAATTATATCAAATGATATAAGGATTTACCTAATGAATTATAGGAATATATAATTCCACACTCACCCATCACATAATGAAAGAAATTTGTAAGTGTGTCAAAATATCACAAAACATTCATCATATCATCATATCATGACCCATATTAAGGAAAAGTGTTTCATAAACATTTCATAATTTCATCATAGCATAACACATGGAAAATAAACGAGTTCCCTAAATATATCATCATTATAGTCATAAACCATATAGAGAAAAAATAAGGATGGTATTATTAGATAAAATCCCTAGTAAAGAATAAGCAACATAAAAGTATTTTATTATAATACCATGATATTTTATGAAATATTTTTTTTCAAGTCAATTTAATTTATCTGAAATCTTGGACTACATGCAACACCGAGTTTTAACGAACTATAATATACTACTAATATTTTTATTTAAACATGAATATTATAACCCAACTATTAAAATTTATAGTATAAATAGGTATATAAAATTTTGGACATTAATTCTAATCATTTTTTATAAATAAAATATATTGATAAATAAGTACTTATTTTTTTTGGTAAAGTCTCTATACACTTCAAAAATATATTTCTTCTCAAAAAATGATTTTCAATACTTTTTATGAAATAATAATAGTAATATTTCTTTTATAATTTTAGGAAATTTATTTTAAATATGAAATTTATTTTTGGAATAAACATATCAAAATTATCTTTGGGAGAATTTTTTGATAATTTTCTAAAAAGATTAATTTTTTTTATGAATAGTGATAAATACAATCTTTTTTCCCAGAAACTATCCTTTCATTTAAAGAATTTACAAGTTAAATTTTGTTTTCATATGTTTTTAAAAGTTAATTTAGTTAAATAAAATTATTATTAATCCAATTTAGGTCATTGGAATTAATTTAATGTTGAATTTATATAATATCTTTGATACTTATTCAAACTTTCCTTTGGAAAACCGCTTTTTCATTGTGTGTGTGAGTTTAATTTTAAATTAAATTACTCCAATTATATGAATTTAATTTGTTAAAATAGATTTAATTTTTTTAATAATCATAATAAATATTATATAATATGGTTAACTTCATTTTTTTCATAATGAATAGTGAAAATAGTAAAAATTAATTACCGCGGTTAAGGTTAAAACGAGTTTATGATGGGGTTAAACCAAAATATATGGGATATTTTTCCAATTAAACTTATATAAATTTTATTTTATAGACATATTTTGATATTATACTATCTACACTTTATATATAAGGTCATTTGGACTCATTTTTCTTTGTAATGACGTTATCATTTTGTATTCTTTTGGGAAATTTCCAAGTAATTTCCAAGAAAGTCCCCTCCCCCACTTATAATAAAACACACAAAATCCCATCATCTTCACACCTTAAGATAATTTTAGTTCAAAAAATAACTACCAAAATACATTCCTTAATTAATTACCCATGTTTTATATTCCCTATTTTTATTTGGATACCCACTTATGAAGGATTTAGGTATAAACCTAAAGAGACACTCCAAAGAAGAGGTATAGTTCTTAACCGTTAATTTTTGATTCATTTATTCTTCAAAATCCTTCAAATATTATTCAAATATGTTGATATAATAACATAATAATCTCGCATATACTGAGATTTTATTATTTTAGTGGAATGACCTATATCAATGTCCTCTTCTATCAAATGGAAAACAAAACCATCGATCTTGTGTACGGAGGACTACCAACTCAATAACCAATGTAATTTTTTATCCATCATCGCCTCTCACAGATAGATATAATGAAGGATTTAAATTATATATATACATATATATATATATGAAATTTATGAAATAATTATACTTGTATAATTTTAACATCACATCTACTTTATTAACTTCCAATCATTTGGAAAATGATAACATCCCTAATGCGCATGTGTGGACTACCGCCTCCACGAAGTGATGTGATATGTTTTTCATTTTATTTTTAAATGGACAGTAATAAGAATATATTTAATGAATATAAATAATATAAAAATTATTCTTTTAAGGTGAATTTATATTTACCTTTCTTTCCTTCCTTCCATTGAGAAAATGGAAAAACTGTTCATGCATACGTATGACTTACCGTCTCTATGAATGATGTAAATAATTTTCCTATCTATAAATTTTATGGATGAATATAAAAATTTATATAATTAATATGTATTATAAATATATAATTTTTAAAATTCTGGAGATTATATAACCAAAACCAAAGTACAAGGACCAAAACTACCGAACCAAAACATATATAAAAAATGAAGCAGTTATCACTTATAATAATGATTTTAGGAAATAATTGTTAATAAAACTGTGATAAAATGTTATAAGTAACTAATATATGATATGATACATATGATTTTGGTTCTGTAATATATTTTTAATAAGCTTATATTTATTATACAAGTTTTTTGAATGTGTACAATGAAAATTGAGACTTGAGATGATAGATTTTCATCTCACTTTTATTTTTGTGGGACACATGCCATATGCCCCAATTGTTTCTTTGGTGTGGTGTATATAATACACATGAATGTATTTTATGACTCTTATTATTAATATTATGGGATATACATATCCATATATGTTTCCTTCTTTCATGGGGCTTACGATTCAAAATCTACCAAAGTGGTAAATGTTTTATGTTATAATCTCATTGTTTATTGGGATTGTTTATGATTAAGTTTCCAATGATTAAATATTATGATATATATATATCAATAAACTCATGAAATTTATTCTAATATAGTTATTTATTTATAATTTTTTTTATTTCATTTTCATCTATTTAAGTACTCAAGAAACCAATATAACATATTTAAGAAAATTCAACATTATTTCTCTCTTTAGTCAAAAATCCTTCCTCTTCTATGTCCATGTTTTCTAAAAATATTTTCAAGAATGATTTCAATATTCTATGAATATTTTTTAAATTCATTTTAATAAATATTTTAATTTTTAAGGAATTTTTAAAAATGAATATTCTTTTCCTTTTCTGAATTAGTTATTTTTAAATTTTTATCAAAAATGTGAAATGAATATTTATTTTCACATACACAACATGAACAAAATTTCCCACCACCATGGCCAATCAATGAGGCAAATATTTATTTAACATTTTCCAAGTTTATTTAAAAATAAAATATATTCTTTAATATTTAATAAATTTTTATATTGTAAAAAATTTATTTCAAAACATAAATTATATTTTTCTCAAGAAAATTTTAATGAACTTTTCATCATATTTCTATTCTTTAAAGAAAACAACCTTGGATGTTTATTATGATTTACTGGGGATATGATCTAATGATACCATCCTTATCCTTTATTTGGATGGTTTATGATTATTATTATAATATTTTTATGAATATGGTTCCTTTTTTATGAGTTATGTTATGGTGAATTGATGTAATGATTATGAAATTTGTTTATTTTCCTGGGGTTATTTCATGATGAAATGTTTTTGAAACTCATTTCTTTTCTGTGGTTTATGATTTGAAAAAATGTTTACGAAATTCATTTATTTTTATGGTTTTTGATATGATTAATATTTTATAATCTTGTGGAACACATATATTTGATTTTATGTATGTTATGGGTGGGAGCTATATCTCCCTCTAATGCATTGGGTAAAGATTGATATCTCATGAGATAAATATGACTGGAATTGTGAGTGAAGCCAGTCTAGTACGGGAATTTTTCCACTATAATAGTCTTGGGAGTGAACCATGAATACTATGTTGGTTAGGGGACTGAACCCATTTTTCTATGATCATCATGGTAATGCGCCTTTACTTCTAAGGAAATTATTTTATTTGCTTATGTGTATGAAAATCTGTGTCTTATGCCAATGTTATGATCTCATGGATTTTGTTCTTTGATTCCTTTATGATTAATATCATATAAACATCCAAGATTTATTCCATGACTCAAGTTTATGATCTATTATATGCATGATATGGTTTTTAAATGTTATTATCCTCTTATCATACCCTTATTCTCATGTTATGTTGATATCTCCCATGTTTACACTTACTAAGAATATAAGATCACCCTTTCTTCTGTTTCCTTTCCCCAGGTTATAAAGAAAGGTATTATGCAAGATATTTCTAAGAAGGGTTATATTTATGAAGAACACAATAGGAGATGATGTATCTTACTTATGAACTAGTCGTTTATGTATCCAAGTTTCCAAAGACACTAAACCTTTATGGTCCTCATGAATTGTTTTTATAAAATAAAATTTATAATATTTTATTATGATGTAATATATATGAATTAAAAGTATGGGTCACTATAGTTTGTATTAGAGGTTAGTTTTAGTGAACCTTTAGAGTTATGTGAATAAAAATTTATTGATAACTTTAGAGATAAGTCTAAGGATAAGGTTAAACATAAGAAAATATCCTAGAATTTTGATGAATGGTAGATCAAGTGGTATCTAAGAAATTAAATCCATATCTAGATACTACAAGTGGATGTGGATCTAATATAGTTTTAACTAGGGGTAATAAATAAGAAAAGTGTTCATTGGGATTTGACTCAATCACCACCTGGTGAATGAAAATGGGCCTTTCTTCACACCAAGTTTGACACTACTGATGGATATTCTTTAGAAATTCACAAAATCTTTATGAACCATCATAAAGGGTTTGAATAGATTGTGACCATGAATATCCTAGGTTAAACCTAATGTGTCATCTATTGACAAGAATATTTCATAATTTAATATATCCTATAATTTATTTTTCATGATTATGTGGTTCTCCACTATGATTATTGTTGATCACACTATTCTTTTTTTGGTTTTAGTTAGTGGATGGAACCCAAAGGTTCCATGTTAATACCGAATATGATAGAAAATGAAATTATTTTCTTCCTAAGAAGATAAATGTCATGAGAGATATAATTAAAAATATCATTTCTATTATCACACAACTTTCTCAATCTATGAATCATATTTAACTTCCAAATGAGAAAAGGACAGAATAGTGTTCTATTGAGTCCTTAATGAGGCAAAATTCTCTATCTTTTAGCAGTTTTACTGATCCACTAGATTTCAAAAAACGTATCAACACCTTTTAAAATATATTTTACAACCTATAGCGTTTGAATTGTGAAAAATTCATTTTGGAGTACTATCATTCAGAATGCATATCTAATAAATGGTGGAATCTTATCAAGAATATGAAGAAATAAGAAGAAATCAACTCCATGGAGTGGGATGAGTTTATGAGATTATTTTTCAATAAGTACTTTTTTCATATTCTTGATATAAAAATGTAGAAGTAATTCCTTGAACTAAAGAATAAGTATGGTGAAACCTTTGGTACCTATGTGTAAAATTTTACAAGTCTTGTGAGGTACGCTTACGGTATTATCATCCAAACTAATGGAAAGGTTGATCGATTCTTTAGTGGCTTAAAACAAAGTCTCTAAATGGTGTTATACATAAGGGACTTCAGTTTCTATGATGAAATCATTTGATGTGCTATCAAGGTGGAAATGGATATTGGAGTTACCAATCAATATCATGGGTTTGTTAAGAAAAGAAAGATGTAATTCAAAGGAAATTTTTAAAACCATTGAGAGAAGAAGATGAGCCTTCCTTTATACTCATAGTGTGAAAGGAAATAAGGAATAATTTATCTTAAGGGGAATTATAAATGTTTTAAGTGTGGAAAGGATGATCATCAGAAAATTGAATACCAATGTTTTGGGAATAAGTTATCTAGCGATGTAAATAAAGAGAAAGCTCCACATGATACACTACTGACCATAAAATGTTTCAAATGTAATATACCTGGGAACTATGTTAACTAGTTCAAAAATATGAAGTTTATTGGAGATAATTGACGTCAAAAACCACTCAAACCAAGCGATAAAGGGAAATCTCATGCGATCACTATTTCTAATGTGGGGTATGATAATGATGTGGTGAAGGTACACTTACCATCCACTCTAGAACTGATCATGTATTATTTTACTATGGATCTATTCACTTTTTTTATATCTGAAGAATTTTATAAGGGTCTCAAAATTCGAGAGAAATAATTAGATGAGGAATTCTTAGTGAAAACCCCTAATGGTATGATGATCAAATCCAAAGTCTATGATTCTTCTCTAGTTTAAGTTTGTGGGAATATTCTTTTGAATGATCTTGTTATTCTCCCTTTGGTTGAATTTTATGTTATATTAGGCATAGATTAGATTTCTGTAGATAAATTCAACATTAATTTTTGAGTAAGTGAATTCATGTTTGATATTATGAACCAACCTATGACCATATATCCTTGCGATGATTAATATACACTTTTGATAGAAATAAAATCCATTATAGGGGTCGTTAATTCTATTCAAAAGGGATTTTTTATCTCATATGGTTGTGAAGAAACTCAATATAGATTATATGACTATTGTTTGGGAGTTTTTTGATGACTTTATGGAAGATTTTCTTAGTCTTTGACCAAATCGTGAAGTTTAGTTCTTAATATAACTTATAATTGGGGATAAACCTATTTCCAAGAATCCTTAAAGAATCAACCTGATTGAGTTGCAAGAATTAAAGAAAAAACTCTAGGAGAATCTTGAAAATGGATTCATTCATCCAGGTGTGTAAAATTGGGGTTCACCTTTCCTTTTTTAAGAATAAAAATGGATCGATGAAAGTCAACATTTATTATCTATAACAAAAAAAGATCAAAATCAAGAACAAGTATCCTCTACCCCGTATTGATGAATTTTTTGACCAGCTTCATGGAGCTCAATAATTTTCCAAGATTGACATCCATTCTAGATATCATCAACCAAGGTTTAATAAGTAGGATATACCCAGGACATAATTACATAAAAGTTATAGACACCATGATTATATAGTGATTTTCTATGGTCTTACTAATTCCCACACTATCTTTATAGATTTAACAAATAGAGTCTTTAGAGATTACCTTGATCAATTTGTGGTAGTATTTTTAGATGATATTATTATATATTCAAAGAGAAATTAATATCATGAAGATAATTTGATAATTGTACTAAATACCCTAAGGAAGGAGAACTTATATGAGAAATTTACAAAGTGTGAATTTTGGCTACAATAGATTTTATTTTTGGGTCATATAATCTCAATAAAGGGTATATCTATGAACCCAATAGAGATGGAAGTTATTGAACATTGGATCATACTAACCACTATGACTAAGATTCAATTTTTTCTTAGTTTGGATGGATATTATCAATGGTTTATGGAGAATTTATCATGACTGTCTAATCCACTCACCAATTTAACTCAAAAAGGTTCCAAGTTCATTTATATAGATGAATGTGATGAAAATATCAAGGAAATAAATTGAAGGTTAGTTAGTGAACCTATTCTTACACTACCTAGTAGTGGATAAGGTTTTGTGATATATATTGATTCATCAATGAAGGGATTAGAATTCCTTCTCATAAAAAATTATATGGTGATAGCTTATGCCTCACGATGGTTGAGGGTTCATAAGAAAAATTACCCAACTAATGATTTGGAGTTAGTTATGGTAAATTTTTCATTAATTATATGGTGAAATTATCTTTATAGATAAATGTGTAATATATATCAATATTTTAAGAGTTAAAAGTATATATTCACACAAAAATAGTTAAATATGTACTAGAGAAAATGGTTGGAGATTATTAAATATTATGACTACTCAATACATTACCACCCTAGGAAAGTGAATAAGGTTGATGAAACTTTGAGTCGAAAGTATCATGAAAACGTATCTATGATAAGGATCACAAATGATTCAATATTTCTATATTTTCAAAGGATAGATCTTGAAATTTTGAATGAAGGGGGAATATCTTATCTTTCTCAAATGAGTGTCCAACCATCTATCCAAGTGAAGATTAAATAGGTACATGAAGAAGATGTAGAGCTACAGAAGAAAATAAGAAATGTTCCTAAGTTTAAACTTGATTATTATGGAATGATAAGGATTATGAACCATATATGTGTTCCATCCATACTAGATTTGAAGAATTAGCTTTTAGAGAAAGATAATAGTTCTTCATTCTCTATTCATCCTAGAAGTACGAAGATATTTAGAGATCTGAAAGAGTATTTACGGTGAGATGAAATAGAGAGATATATTTTAGAGTTTGTATATTAGTTTGAGATATATCAACAAGTTAATGGTGAGAGACAAAATTATAAGGGGATGTTACAACTATTACCCATACTAGAGTGGAAATAGGAAAACATCACAATGGATTTTGTCATCAGACTCCCCAAAACATATAATGTACATAATGCTATATGAGTTTTAGTAAATATACTTATGAAATAAAAACAATTCATTACTATTATATAATATTTATCACCATATCATATTGTAATTATTTAGATTAAATAATCGGTAAGGTTCCATGGAGTACCACATTCAATTGTGTCTGACTAGGAACAAAGGTTTATGTCAAAGTTCTGGAAAAGTCTTCAATAAGATCTTGATATGAAATTGAGTTTTAGTAGTACATATCATCGTTAAATAGATAGTCATTCTGAGAGAAAAATTCAAACCCTAGAGGATATTTAGAAATATTTTTATATGGATTTCAAAGGTGGTTGGGATTAACACCTTCCTTTAGTTGAGTTTTCTTACAATAATAGCTTTCACTCAAGCATTCAGATGGATCCTTATGAAGTCATATATGGAAATGAGTTTAGAAATACAACATGTTGGGATGAAGTTTAAAAAAAATCTATTTGGACAAGAGTTTTCTAATGAAATAGTAGATAAGTATTGATCCATTCAACAACATGTAAGGAAAGAACAAAGTTGAAAAAAAGTTATGATGTTAAATTATTGACATGATCTGAAATTTGATGTTGGTGAGAAGGTTTCTCAAGAAATATCTCCATGGAATAAGGTTATAAGATTTGGGAACAATGGTATGATGATACCTAGGTATATTTGATCCTTAAAAATTCTTGATATGTTAAGGATAGTTACATATCACTTGGTGCTTATACCGAACCTCTCTCAAATTCACGATGTGTTCCATGTATCACTTTTGAGGAAGTACATAGATGATACTTCACATGTACTGAACTCAGAGGTCATACCATTATATCATTATATATAAAATTAATAATAATCGGTGGAAATTATGGAATATGGATATAAAGTGTTATGAAACAAGACCACTCACCTGGTTAATGTTTTGCAGTGAAACCACGAACTTAAAGAAGTTACATGGGAACCAGAGGATATGATGAGGCAGAAGTATCCTCAGTTGTTTGTATCAAAGTGAAGGGATATTTATGATGAAATTAATTTTTGAGGGTTTAATGTAGCAACCTGATATTTTATAAAATATTTTTTACATAAATTTAATTTTATTGATATATTGTGTTATATTCAACACCGAGTTTTAACGAACCTCACTATACTATTAATATTTTTATTTATACATGACCATTATAAAAAATACATTAACTTTGTGGTAAAAATAGGAATAAAAACATTTTAAAATTTAATTATAATAGTTTTGTATAAATAAAATATATTGATAAACAAGTACTTAATTTTTTGGTAAAGTCATTAAATACTTTGAAAATAAATTTCTTCACAAAAAATGATTATCATTGATTTTTGTGAAAAAATAATAAAATATATTTTTTCAAATTTTAGAAAATTTATTTGAAAAAATGAACATCATTTTTTAATCAAAATTTAAAAATAATAATAGGGTGATGTTTTATAATTTTCTTAAAAGATTAATTTTTTAGATTATTAGTATAAAATATGGGTTTTTATTAAAAATTCCTTTTCGTTTAAAGAATTTAAAAGTTCTATTTTTATTTAAAATTAATTTAAAAGAAAAATTAGTTCAATTATATTATTATTAATTAAATTTAGTTCATTGGAATCAATTTAATGTTGAATATTTATATAATAACTTTTTATACTTATAAAAACTTTTTTTTGGAAAACCACTTTTTTATCATGTCTGTGTGTTTAGTTCAAAATTAAATTCATCCAATTATTTAAATTTAATTTGGTAAAATGGATTGAATATTTTTAATCAGAATAATAAATATTTTATAATAATTTCAACTTAATTTTTTTCATAATTAATAGTGAAAATAGTAAAAATTCATTACTACGATTAAGGTTAAAACGAGTTTATCGGAGGGGATTAAGCAAAAGATAAGGGTAAGTTTGCCAATTTAACTTTAAAAAATCCTATTTATGGACATATTATAAATTTATCCTATAAAAAATTAAAATTTAAGCTAATTTTTAAGAATTTGGTTTTAGAACAACTTTATAATTTTGTATTCTTTTGGGGAATTTCCAAGTAATTTCGAAGAAGGTCCCCTCCCCCACTTATAAAAGGACACCCCAACTCATCTAATATCCACACATAAAGATCCATTTTTCTTAGAAGATACCTACCCAAATACAATCCTTAATTTACTTCCCATTTCCAAGAGTCCTTATTTTAATTTAGAAATCCTTTTAAGAAGGATTTAGGTATAAACCTAAAGCGGCTCTCTAGAGAAGAGGTATAGTTCTTAACCATGAGTTTTTGTTTTATTTGTTCTTAAACCTCCTTAAAATATTATTAAACCATGTTTATATGCTAAAATAATTATATCCCATATAATAAGATGTTATTATGTTATTTTAATAACCTACATTCATCTCCTCTTCTATCAAATGGAAAACAAAACTATCGATTGTGTGTACAGTGGTCTACCACCTCACGTACTGATGTAATTTGTTTTCCATCACCACCTATCACTGATAGATATAAAGAAGGATTTAAATTATATATATGATATTTATTAAATAATTTTAATTCTATAATTTTAATATCAAATCTACCTTCTTACCTTTCAATCCATTTGAAAATGATAACTTCGCTTGTGCATATGTTTGGACTACCGCTTACATGAAAACATGTGATATATTTTTCATTTTATTTTGAAATGGATGGTAATAAGAATATATTTAATGAATATATATGATATATATTATATAGAAACGATTTTTTAAAGTTTAATTAATATTTACCTTTCTTTCATTCTATCTATTGAGAAAATGGAAACAGTGTTCAGGCATACGTACGACTTACCATCTCCATGAACAGTGTAATTCATTTTCCTATATTTAACTTTTATGGATGAATATAAAAATGTATACAATTAATAAATATTATACTTATATCATGATTAAAATTATCTAAATTATGGAACCATAATAAAATTACAATGACCAAAACTACCGAATTGAAACATACATGAAAAACAAAACAATTATCACCCAAAATAGTGATTTTAACAAAGAACTATTAATAAACCATTGATAAAAGGATATAAGTAAATAATATATGCTTTTATAAATATGATTTTTGTTATTTATTAGATAAATAAATAATATATATTTATTATACATGAGGTTTTAAAGTGTATAAATAAAGTTGAGGCCTAAGGTACGAGTTTTCGTCTCACTTTTATTTCTGTGGGACACATGTGATATTCACCACTTGTGTTCTTTTATGTAGTGTATATACTTCCCATGAATTAATTCTATGATTATTATTATAAATATTATGGGTTATACATATCTATATATGTTTATTTTCTTCATGGGGATTATTATTCTAAAGGTATCAAAGTGGTAAAGGGTTTACGTTACAATCTTATTATTTATCAGGATTGTTTATTATTAAGTTTAATATGATCAAATATTGTGATATATTTCAATAAAATCATGAAATATATTCTTATTCGGTTATTTCTTGAGAATAAATGTTTTACATTAATTTTTCTCTCTTTAATTACCTAAGATACTAAAATAACATTTTTAATAAAAACAAACTTTATTTCTCTCTTTGGTCAAAAATCATTTATATTTTATGTCCAAATTTTATAAAAATGTTTTCAATAATGTTTTTAATATTATCTAATGAGTTTTTAATGTTATTTTTACCCACATTTTAATTTTTATAAAATGTTTTAAAAGGAATATTCTTGTCTTTTTTAGAAAAAGGTACTTGTGAATTTTTACTGAAAATGTGAAATGAATCTTTGTTTTAACATAAATGGAATTAAAAATATTTCTTTACATCATGACCACTCCATGATCAAAATATTTATTTAATATTTTGTATGTTTATTTCAAAATAAAATGTTTTATTTAATATTTTAGAAATTTTTATATTTTAAATAAGTGATCTCCAAATGGAAATTATATTTTTCTCAAGAACGTTTTAATGATATTTTTATGGTATTTATATTCATTAATTATAAAAAAACTGAGATATAGATTATTATTTACTAGTGATATGATCTAATGATACCATGATTATCCTTTATTTGGATGGTTTATGATTATGTTAAAAATATATTAATGAAACCTGTTTCTTTTTCCATGGGTTATGTTATAGTGAATTGATGTAATGATTATGAAACTCATTTTTTCCATGGTTTATTCCATGATGAAATTTTTATAAACCAATTTAGTTTCCATGGATTATTCTATTATTAAATTATGAAATGTTTATGAAATCCATTTATTTTCTATGGGTTATGCTATAATTAATTTTTTATAAAATCCATTTTTTTCATGGGTTATAATATGATGAATGTTTTATGATCTTATGACAAACATATGTATGATTTTAATTATTTTCTATGTTGGACCCTTATCACACTCCAATTAATCGAGTAAATATTAATATCTCAAAAGATAAACTTGACTGGAATTGGGAGTGAACCCTGTTCCGTAAGAGAATATTTCCATTATGTTAGTCTTGGGAGTGAACCTTGAATACTACGATGGTTTGGGGAGTGAAATCATTAAAATATGATTATGTGTATGCCAAAAATATTTGTGTATAACAAAAATGATCCTTTAATACTAAGAAAATTATTTTCTATGATTATGTGTATGCCAAAAATCTTTGTGTTATAAAAATTTTATGCTCAAATGGATTATATTATCCAATTTCATTATGATTCTAATCTTATGAACTACCAATATTTTTTCCACGACTCAAGTTAAAGATCTATTATATGAAGGGTGTGGTTTTAAAATGATATTTTATTCTTCACATTACATTATGCTCATGTTATGTTGATATATCACTTTTTTTCCATTACTGATCATATAAGATCACCCTTTATTACGTGTCATTTCCCTAGGTTATGGATAAAGTTATTATGTATAATATATTTAAGAAGGGTTATAGTTATAAGTAACATAGTGAGAGATGATGTAGTTCACTTATGAACCAGTTTTTTATGTATCCATGTTTCTAAAAACACTTAACCATTATAGTCTACATGTGTGTTCTTATAAAATGAAATGAATATTCATATATTAATATGTAATATTTATGAATGAAAAGTATGGTCCGTTATAATTATCATAAATAAAAATTTCATTTAAAATATTACTAAAATATTTCTTGAGGAAAACACACTTATCATTTTGAAACCACATATTTAATATACTAATATTTAAATAGAAAAACATTTTCTTTGAAAATAACTATGTAGGGTTTTAAATTAATCTTCAAATCAGTGAGCGATTATGATGGTGGGAAATTCTGTTCATGCTAAGTATATCAAAACTAAGATTCATTTCACATTCTTGGTAAAAAGTCAAAAGTATCTCATTTGATGAAAGATAAGAAGATCCTTTTGAATCATTTTTTTAGAAATAAAAACATGGGTAAAAATGAATTTAAACAATCACAATAGAATAGTATAAATATTTTAAATAAATCCTGGATAGGGAAGAAAAGGATTCCCAGCCAAAGGGGAGATAAATTATGTTTTTCTTAAAAAAAATTCCCAACCATTTTAACTAAAAAAGAGAGGAAAATGGTACTGTTAATTAAAATAACTTTAATAACCAAATTATAATAAAATTAAACATATTTATTAGATAATGACCATATAATTTCTATCAATGGTGATTCTGGCATAAACAATTCTAATTAAAATGCGATTGATACATAAATCACTTACCTCAAGCCTTATCTTGATCTCTACATGTTTGAAACTTTTTTATAATAAATATAGAATTATTATAAATCCATTAATGATCCATAATCACATATATATCATACCATATGTTATTTAATTATAATATCTTATCACTTGTTAATTAACAAATATTTATTTAAATCACTATTCATAGAGATAATACTATTGTTTTTCGTGAATGTTTTGGTTCGACAATCACAATCCTTATACTTTGATCATAGTTTCATAATATATAGAATTTATTATTTTCATAGTTATTATATTTAATCATTATATAAAATTTTATATCTATTCATATAAATTTGGGATGAAAAATAAATTACATCACTTCGTGAAGAAGGTAATTCGTGCGTACACACGAGTAATGTTTCCATTTTTCAATGGATGGAACTAAAGAAAGGTAAATAATAATTCAAAATTAAATAATAATTATTATATCATAAATATTATATATATTTAGTAAATTCATAAATATATCCATAAACGTGTGGTGGTTATGAAAAATGAAACGCGTCACTTCGTGGAGGTACTTGTCCACACGTATACAAGAGTGATGTTTTATTTTCCCATATGACGTAAAAGAGGTGGATAATGATTATTAAATCATAATGATAAAAATTTATTATATTTAATATACTTGATTAATTATTTATAATGAATACCATATATTTTAGTGGAGGTATAAGAAGAAATAAAATTGAAAGTAGTAAGTTTAGATTTATACCTCTTCATTGAGAATCCTTTTTTGGATTAAAACTTAAGCCTTGAAAGGTTAGTATTTTAGAAATAAAAAAAGATATAGGATAAGGATAGGTAATATAGTATTATATTAGGATATTTATTGTCTTATATATAGCTCAAAATTTGTGAATAAGGGAGAGAAGTGGTGCCTTTTTATAAGTGAGGGGAGGGGAACCTTTGGAATTACTTAGAGAATTAAATTAATATAATTTAATTTTTCAGTTTATGTGGATAAAAATTGATTTATTTTGAATATAGGATGAGGATAAGTCTAAATCCTATCATAAAATAATATTTAGACAATTTTAGGTGATTTTTAACCCTTATCTCTTAGTTTCAACCCCCATTAACTCTTTTGACAAATACCGTGATATCAAAGTTTTTTACCCTTTAGGGGTGAAAAATGTTACTATAAAAGGAAAAGTATACCATACATAGAGAATGTTTGATATTATTGACCATATCACATTCACTTGGCTAAAAATAATATTTTTATGAATTTTAATTCATTTAATAATATATTATTTAACATAAGATACAACTAAAGTCATTTTACAAACTATTCACTTAGTTTTTCTTTAAAGACAACATGATTGAAATTTAATTCGAATATAAACTTTTAAGACATCAATATTATGTTATATTTATAAAAAAATCATGCAACACAATAATTAATTCAATTTTTATTACTTTTAATATTTTTAAAATCATTTATTTTATTTTTATACTACTTGAAAAAATACTTTGTAGCTGCTGCGTAAGAATTTAAGTTAATTATTATATCACTAAAAATTTAAAACAAATTACCATGATAAAAATTAATTCTTATTTTTGATAAAAATTTATAACCAAACATAACCTCTTTTTATCATTATGAAAAATTATTAGAGACATTAAAGTCAATAGAGTGACATTTTATATTTATCATTTTCTTAAAATAATATAAAATTCATAATCAAAGAACAATGAAACCAAGTTTCCATATTTTAAAATATTAAATGATCATGGATGACCTACACTTATTTATTTGAATAAAGGAAAGTTTTTGAGAAACTTTAAAGCATTATCCAAAAGTTTTTAACCCTTTTTTACAAATTTTACCCATACCGAGGTGACAAATATTTACCAAGGTTACAATTCATAATTACTATAAATAAAATAGACAGATTTATAAAATTTTATCCTCAGGATTATAAATATGAAATCCATTTTTCATTATTTTATTTATATAAGTGTTAGAAATCCATTTTAAAATAAGCGTACAAAATGAAATAAACACCATTTTTTGTTAAAACATATCTTTTCCTTTTAAATGATTTTATTTTCATTTATAGTCAATTTATAACCAATGAATTAATTTTATATTTGTGTAAAACATAATTTTTCATAATTTATTATTTCCTCCCTAGATGTCATTAAATTCAAGAGTGATCATATAACATCCCGTTACCTTAATCGGGTAAGTTTTCCCTTTTTCTAAGTTCCCTTTTGGTTCAAAGTCTACAGGAGTGGTTTTCTAGATTTTTTGAAGGGTGCATAGTAGATACATGCTGTGTAATGGAAAAACACATCATGTACTGGTTTCTAGATACAAGTTGTGAATGTGGATATCATGCTGTGAGTAGGTACGCATTGTGTACGTGAGGTACACGTCGTGTAGGGTTTAAATATCAGATTTTTATCCTGAGGTGATGGGTTTTTTTGGTGTACTTATCTAGCACAACCAACATGATGCGACCAAGGGGTACACACATTGAATCAGCCCATGCCTAGGTTAAAGTCATGCATTTGGCAGTTTCACTCAACCCTTTCTTCCCAGACTTTGTTGGTCTCAACCCTATGCTTATTCTAGGAAATTTTCAGAGGCTCCACTCCTTCTGGATCAATCCGATCAACTTTGGATCTTCATTCCGTCTACGATGAATCTCTACGGGTAAGTGTTATTTTTGTTTCTTTATTTTGATTTATCATGGTATCACCCTAGCTTTATGGTGCCAGATCAATTTACCTAAGTTGGTTTTTTCTTCTTGTTTTCTTCTAGATTCATTGTGAGATCTCATTCTAGAGGAATTTTCCTTTATCAGTCATGGTGCGGCATGCATTTGTCCTCAAGGTATGTGGGTTTTCTCTATTCCACCAACCTATTGTGTTTAGATTTGGATCAATCCTAAAATGTGGGGATTTGATTCTAGGTCCTTCATTGCCATCGTTGGATTTTTTGTTTGCGGATTCCGTTGCGGGCGTGTGTGACTCAAGCTATGAGGTAGGTGGTTCTGTCTCTAGACTATGATAATAAACCTGCTTGTTTTTCTTTATAAACTGATTTATTAAATAGGCGTGATCATTTGTGTGTGTTGAAAAAGGGTTTTAAAAGAGAAATGGGTTTTACATGGTTTTTGATAAATGGATTGTGAAATGGTTTTGAATGGTTTTCAAAGCATTGAAATGAATTGTGAAATTGAGCACATGGGTTACCTTGGGAACTTAGGTGGAAGGCTTATCTTGAGGCCATTGTCCATTGTTTGTGACTATCAAGGAGGTTTGTCTTTGTGATTTACTCTATTTTCTAGGCTTGTTATTCTAGTGGACCGATATTAACATTTTGGGGGGTTTACTCATGGGATATTCCTCTGCTTCCTAGGCCTGTGTTCTAGGATCAATTTTTGTGCACTTGATTATTATGGTATGAGTAGTCTGTGACCATAACTTGTAGTATTACTTGGTGTTGTGATACCTGTGGTTTTGTTTTGTACTTCTTGAATTTCTGAGTTAGCCTTGATATGCATGTTTATGATTGTAAAAAATGATATGGAAAATGTGTTTTGAAATTGATATACCTAATTTTTACTAGACTGTGAAAAAGGGAAAAGTTTTCCATGTTTTCTATAAAACTAATTTACTGTGTATCATGCCATGTTTTATCTTAAAACGAGAATACATGATTTTTTATATAAAGACTTATTGTGGAACACCTAGGTGGGATCCTACTAAGCCTATTAGCTCACACCTTGTGCGCCTCTTCGGCGGTGCATAGACCTTTGTTTGTCTTCCAGTGCAGGAAAGGGAAAGGCACCACAATGAGGTAGTGATGTTCATGTCAGCTGATTAGGTAGCTGGTGGTGAGATGGTTGGGGTTTTTCCACACCATCGCTTGGAGTAGCTTTTGGTTGTAGTCCCTAGCAGTTGGACTTATCTTTTAGATTTTTGGATACTTTTTCAATTGTTTTTTTTTCGCTATTTTTATCACAGTTATGGCATATATATTCATTAGTCTTATGCTATTTCCTTTTTTTAGTTATATATTCAATGTGTTTGATCAGGTTGGGTGAAATAATTCCCTCGATTTTGGTGTTTGATGCTTGGGTCCTTGTTGGCATCCCATGGAGATCGAGAACACCCTTTGGGTATGTGATGGATTGAGTTGGGTGTCAGGTTTGAGGGAAACCCAGGTCGGTTCGTTATAGTTTGGTATCATATGGGGTCTATACTCATGAGTCTTTTTCTTAGGATGTCTGTTAGACTGGAGATAGGATTTTTGGGTCTTGAGAGGTATGTTACGATAAGTGACTGTCCAGATCTTATCGTAACGAGACTCAAGTTTCCTTTGGATGTTGGGATGTGTGTTTCTAGTATTGGTTTTTTTTTTAAATCTCAGTTTTTTCTTATGGGTGTTCTAGTTTGTACTGAGATTTTTTTCCTGATCATTCTTTTGTTTCGGTGTGCAACAATATTTTAACACCCAAAGCTTCCATGGTATGTTTCCCTTTGAATAATGCAATGGCGTGCATTGTACGCAACTTTGAGATTCTAACACACCACAACCAATCAAACTAGCCGTTATGAATAGTAATACCTACATTTTGAAATATTATAAATTTTATCTTTCGAAATGGACTTCATTTTTGGATTCGTAATATCTAAATTAGCTTAGGGTGAAATTTTGGTACTTTTTGGATAACTTTCATATTTTGATGAATAGTGAAAATTACTAAATTTTAATTAAAAACAACTTTTTTAATCGAAATAATTAATAGTGATAAATTATTAATTTGAGTGGTTTTAAAGTATATTTAGAATATATTTTTACCATTTAATACAATGTTGGTCATTGGATGTAATTTCACATTTAAACCAGACATAAACAAGTGTCAATCTTTTGATAGTTATTATCTCTTAAAAAAAACGCTATTTGTTTTGATGACGAGAATTAATTTTTAAATTAATTAATACAACTGATATGTTTTGAATTTGGTAAAATAGACATCATTTATGAATTCATAATATCAAATATATCTTAGGCCTAATTTTTGGTATTTTTCTGGAAACTTTCATTTTTTGATGAATAGTGAAACCACTAAGTGGTAGTTAAAAAACTGATTTTTTTCATAAAACTTAATTTTACCACTTCTGTGAGTGGAATTTCGAAAATCCGAGATACACATTTAATATCAAGGAGTAAAATGTGGTTCAATGAGATGAAAATAATTTTTGGTGAATAGTAACTTTTTACTTTTTTTTACCACGGTTAAAAGTAAATATAGTAATTAAGGGTAAAAATGATATTAATATTACCCTAACACATGTCCTAATTCTATTGGACAAGTGTATCTCGACCAGAAACAACCTTAGGAGTAAAATATTATCATTTAGGTCCACTTTTATTAGATTAGGACATTTATTATTATTTAATTCAAAGAAGAGTTAAAAGAGTTAAAATCAAAGTTTATTTACTAAAACATTTTTAATATAGGGTTATACATAAGATAAATTTGATTTTAAATATTCATTAGAAATCTAGAAAGATTTTATACATAATGGTATTTTATTTATAATTTTAGACATTAAATAATTTAATTTATTTATGACACAATGGTGATGCAGTAATTACCTAATTAATGAAATATTAAAATAATTGGTATTATAAATATAAAAATAAATGTAATTTGAGACTTTTTATGAATTAAACTAATTTTATAGGTTAATATGACATATTAGGATTGATTATATAAATTGTGTTTGAAGTAATAATTCTGTTATGAATTTATCAAAAACAAAATACCCAATAGTGTCAAAATTGACATAAAAGAGTTTTTAAAACAAATATTATATTATTAATTTATATTCAATTCTTAAAAATATAAGGTTTGGACAAGAGACTTATTTCATGATAAGTGTATCATTAATGGACCACTTGGGGGTCTCTTGGATGTATATAGTATGTTTATTAACCATATAATATAAAAATACAAAGAGACATTGTAAAAGTGAAGCTATTTAACTAAAAGTTAATTCTTAAAGATAAGGTTAATATAATGACCCAAACCTGTATAAATTATATTGGTTGAGTGGTGTTTGACCCATACCCACCTTAACCTTTAAATAATCCACTTTTTAGCCATTAGAAACCGAATATGAATTTATTATAAAATTATATTTTTAGATTTTCCAAAGGTGCCCCTCACCCCTCTTATAAAAGGGCACTCCCCCTTCTCACTAATTCACACATTCAAAGCCTTTTGGATCGGCCAAAACCTGACAAAATACTCTCTCAACTTCCCTCACTACAACCTAGAGGCCTTATTTTGATCTTAAAGCCAACCTAATGATCCCATTTGATCAAATCAAATGGAAGAACCCGAAGAAGAGGTAACGTTTTCACCACCCTCTTTCAAGTTCCTTTCTTCTTCAACTTATTCTTTCTTTGTTATTTATATTATAAAATAATAACTCCTGTATCTTCTATATAATTTGATGTTATTATAAATATGGTACAATCATATTCATTATTTTATCCATCCTTTGAATGGCATGTCACCATTCGTGCGTACGTACGGCTTACCGTCTCCATGTCGTGGTGTAATTGTCATTCAATAAATTATTTTTTGGATGGGTATAATAATGATGTGTAATTCATGTAAATAATAAATATAAAATGATATTTATTCTTTCTATATGATATATAATCCAATTATATATTATTTTAATATCAAAAGAATGATATTGTCGCTCGTGCGTACGTACAGACTACCGTCTCCATGAACGCGATGAGATTCATTCTCCATCGTATCCATTCAAGTATAATTCTCATTTAAAGATTAATAATAATGTTTAAGGACTTAATATAATTCTTTATATGAATATTATACAACCTATCTATAACAAACACGACTTACATAACAAAGAATATAAAGGAAAACGAGTAAGTTAACAGCCGAAATGACGATAATACTAAGATATTATTAAAAAATAAATGTTAAAAGATCATATATGATATCATATTAATGTAATTGGTTCTTTTATAATTAAATAACAATTATTTAACCATTATAAAGTAGTTTAACCTACCGTCGACCAAGGAAAAATTACAAAGTAAGGGGTTTCTTATCTCACTTTTAATTCCGTGAGAATTCCATTGTTCACCACTTATTTATTACATGTGGTGTGTGTACTACCCATGTTTGTATTCATTGTGTAATATAATTTAATTAATGTATATTTACATCATCATTTTATGATCCTTCTTTCATGGGTGTATGTTTTGTATGTTACCAAATCAATAATGGAATTTGAAATTTCAATTTCTACTCATTGGGCTTTACACATACTTAATTGACTATTTTACTCCAAGATTATGCGTAGAATCACTATTCATTTGATTATGTCATAATTTCCACTCCCCTTTATGTGGATATACTTTTTATACACATAATAACTCCATTGATAAATTCTCAAGTCATCGGTATGAACTTGATAAGAGTAATTTTTACTCAATCTTGATTTGTTGGGATAAACATCCAATTCATTGGTGTTGCTTTTTACAAAAATATGTGTGAATGTACTTTGATTGTTTTACACTGAATATCCAATCATATTGAGTGTATTTATATTTGTCACACATAATTATGTCATTTATTTATCCTTAACAAAAGGATATGGTCTTTATAAGAGAATTCATCTCAATTTACATTCCATTGAGACTTCTTTGTTGTTATACACCAAATCACTTTTATATGGTGTATATAATGTACTTTGACATAGTATATCATGAATCCCTTTATTCTCATGATATTATAAAGTTTTGATTAACTCAATTATTTGTATTAAAGTGTCTCTCTTTTGGTTATAAACTCTAACTAAAATACATTTTTAAGTGTTTTAAAGATTGATTATTCTAAATCTTTCTCATTAATGTCCATGTTTTAAAAATGGTTTTAAGGATTTATTTATATGGACATTAAAGTTTTAAAATAAAAATTCATTTTAAACATTTCAAAGTGGTATGGGACACTTTGATTCTAAAATCTATTTTAAATGGATTCTTGACAAATAGTGTGACTTTTAAATGATTTCAAGAAAAAGGGGGATATTTCACTCTCATTGTTTTGATGATTATTTTCATCTATGTCAATATCCTTCATCATTATCGATTGAGGTTAATATGATACAACAGAATCTTCCGTATTGTATCGAATGAGTTATGTTTGACTATGGATGTGCTATTTTTATACCATTCATGGTTTGTGGATAAAGTATTGACATTTCGTATGCTAGTTTTAATACGAATGTTTATGTTATGTTTAAAACTTTTCATATGAGGAATGAATTGGACTTAGTAAGTGACGGGTGGAGCCCGCTATAGCTCCTCGATTCATCGGTAGGTCTCATGAGACAAACTAGTGTCTTGGCACAAGGCCTTGACAAAATCTTATTTGTAGTCTTGGAACGAGGCCTTGGCTATGTTGTTATGATAGTATGGAATTATGCATTTCATCATTATGAAAGTGGTTATTGATATTGCATGTGATTATTCGTTTAGTAGAATATCCATGTGAATAATTAAATGTCATTATTTCATTTTATTTTTTCCAAACTATGTTTAAGTTCAAGTTTAAAAGGCTTTTGTTTTAGTTATACATTGCCTTAAAGGTTTATTCTTATTCATGAAAGTTTCTGCTATATTGTTATCCTTACTGGGCATTTGAGCTCACCCCTTTTCTATGTTTTATTTTTCCCAGGATGTGAAGAAGTAAATTATGAATAACCTGAAGGGATAGTATAAGGGGATAAGAGTGTGGACTATGGAGATTATGTTGTTGTAGTTTTTCACTTATTGATGTAATGTAAAATTTATGAATATATCTAGTGTTTCCAAGGCTTCTAAACTAATCGGTCTTTTGATACTTGATCATTATTGTGATCATGCCAATGTTATGTAGTAATGCACCGACTCTGGGTAACTGGGGTCGGGGCGTTACAGTTAGTATCAGAGGAAGTTTATTACAAACCTTGGAGGCTAGATTTAGATAAACTCTGATTAGAGCACGTAGACCTAAGGTGAACTTTGAGGATTAGTATAGAAGAAATTACTAGAATTTTGGTATTGTAGAGATTTTGTGAGTTTTCTGAGCAAGACATCCCTTTCTGGATACGAGCAGGTAGAGGCGGTTCTGGCACAGATGTACCTAGGGGTAAAACCCGAAAACACCGCTTTGAGCTAGACTCGAACGGGAACTGGTGCACGACAATGGGCCTTTCTGCACTCTTGGTTACGACACTCCCGAGGGATATGCTTTGGATAATTTATATTTTATTTACAAACCGATTTGAAGTATTATATATAAGATGAGATTAAATGACTTTGGTTAATCCTAATGTGTTTCAAATTGAGAATTTGGTGACATGATATTCTCTAAATGATTTTATGACTAATGTTACTCACACAATGCTTTTTGGTTTTAGTCAATGGATGGATTCCAAGGAAGTCATAGTGACTTTGAGAATGATGTACAAGGTGGGAACGATGGTGGCAGTGAGAAACAAAATGGAATTTTGATAGGCATAAAAGATATCATCTTAATGCCAAATCAATTTTCCAAAAATATGATCAACAATATATATATTAACCAATTCCCGGACTCAACAAAGAAGGGGAAGGTGATGAATGATAAGGGCTCCAGCAGTGGAGACCATGGAGAAAGGAATCCTCAATTTCCATCATGAAGGAAATGTGGAAGGAGACACCCAGGAAAATGTCTTAATGGGACAAAGAAATGATTTATGTGCGGGAAGGAAGGACATAAAGTGAATAATTTCCAAAGAAAAATGAATTGTACTATTGAAGAAGATAAAAATGGTCCCAAGAATCCATTTACAGTCATTTGCCGTAAATGTAGGGGACCTGGCCATTACTTGAGTGAATACCCTATTCTATAGGATATTTTCTTGGTCAAAGAAGAAGCTATGTGGAAATAAATGGTTAGAGAAATGTTTAAAAAGTATTAGTGCTCCTTGTTGATGGGTTTACTTTGGAATAATTTTATCTTGTATTTTTAAACCTGCAGTTTTCCAAGTGAGAATGATATTTGAGGATGAATTATCTTTTCTCTTGTGGATATAGTTATAAATAACCATTTGGTTTTATATGATCATTGGGTTTGAGGAAATTATAAGTTATTATAATTTGGGATGAAAATGAAAGGTATGAGATAAGATTTGTGGTTGAATTATGTTATGGTTATTTTGATGAATTTATCTCATTTTGGTAATGTTATAAAATATAGTTTTTGAAAAAGGACAACACGCAGACCGTGTGACAACCCATCGCGTCAGACAAAGCTGTGGGAATCGAACCCACAACCAAAGTGCGATTAGGATTTATCGCCTACCACTGGACTACGTGAAGTCCCTGGTTAGTCTGAATATTATTTTTAGTTAAATGATTTTATTGAGCAATAATAATTTGATTTGGGATCTTATGTCTTATCAAATAAATACCCTTAGTATAGGAAAATGATTTGGTGATTAAGTGATAAATGTTATTTTGGAAGTTGTTCACTTTGTTGTGAACACTATATGCCCAAGGAAAATAGAATAGTATGGGATTTCATTTTAGGAGTAATGGTGGTTTTTTATCTAAGTTTTTATTGTGGATTTATAGTGATTTGGGAATGATTAACCTATAATAGAGAATATGTGATTAGGTTAATTACTTTTAAGTATGTGACTTTAAGAGTAATTAATTTTATTTGGAGATACAATTTAATGTGGAAGACTACATTCTTATAAGTTTTGGGTTTCAATATTAGTTTGGATTATATTTAAGGATTTTAAGGACAATTTATTATTTAATGGTATTTATTTAACTTTTGGGTATTGATGGTTTAATTTTAGAAATTAAGATTAGTGTTTTTTTTCTCTAATGGAATATCCATTTGGGGGATCATCAGATATTATACTAACCATTTTGGTTTTGATTAATCTCTAAATACAAGGTAAATATATAGTTTATCCTATGTGGATCATGTATTTCTATAGAAGTTTATTCTAGCTCTTCCATTGTGACCAAGTCTTCTTGAATACTCATTGTTCAAAAAAAAAATGAGTTAGTGGTAAAACTTTATTAAAGAATGAAACTCTACTTAAAAAGTAAGTATATCTCTTTATGTTCTTAGTAAATATCATAAAGGAATTCCTCATCCTTATGTAATGTAACTTAAAACAAAAAAATGTTGTCCGTTTACTTTTCCTACTAGGAGACTAATGACCGTTTGTCCCAACACAAGTTTGTGATTTTATTATTGTTAACTTTCTCCAGATCATGTTTTCTATCCCTCTCCATCAGAACTTAACACTTATTTTATCGTCCATATCCATTTTTTCCTATATGGAATCCTAGTATGGGTTATCTTGGGTGACCTTTATGCCTCTCTTCATTTCTTTTAAAGTGATAGTTTTATTGACTCTTTTTCCGATGTGGGACTTTCCATTACATTCTCAAGACCAATTTTAAAAATTGCAAGGATGCAATTTATTGAAGGAGGGGAGAATGTAACACCCCAATCTTCCACGGTACAATTTCCTTTGAATAATGCAATGACGGGCATTGTATGCAACTTCGAGATTCTAACACACCACAACCAATCAAACTAGACGTTATGAATAGCAATACCTACTTTTTGAAATATTATAAATTTTATCTTTCGAAATGGACTTCATTTTTGGATTCGTAATATCAAATATAGCTTAGGACTAATTTTTGGTATTTTTCTGGAAACTTTCATTTTTTGATGAATAGTGAAACCACTAAGTGGTAGTTAAAAAACTGATTTTTTTCATAAAACTTAATTTTACTGCTTCTGTGAGTGGAATTTAGAAAGTACAAGAGACATGGTTAATATCAAGGAGTAAAATTTGGTTCAATGAGATTAAAGTAATTTTTGGTGAATAATAACTTTTTACTTTTATTTACCACGGTTAAAAGTAAATAGGGTAATTAAGGGTAAAAATGATATTAATATTACCCAAACACATGTCCTAATTCTATTGAACAAGTGTATATCGACCAAAAACAAACTTAGGACTAAAATATTATCATTCATTTCCACTTGTATTATATTAGGACATTTATTATTATTTAATTCAAAGAAGAGTTAAAAGAGTTAAAATCAAAGTTTATTTACTAAAACATTTTTAATATAGGGTTATACATAAGATAAATTCGATTGTAAATATTCATTATAAAGATAAAAAGATTTCATACATAATGGTATTTTATTTATAATTTTATAAATTAAATAATTTAATTTATTTATGACACAATTGTGATGCAGTAATTACCTAATTAATGAAATATTAAAATAATTGATATTATAAATATAAAAATAAATGTAATTTGAGACTTTTTATGAATTAAACTAATTTTATAGGCTAATATGACAGATTAGGATTGATTATATAAATTCTTCTTGAAGTAATAATGCTGTTATGAATTTATCAAAAACAAAATACCCAATAGTGTCAAAATTGACATAAAAGAGTTTTTAAAACAAATATTATATTGTTAATTTATATTCAATTCCTAAAAATCTATGGTTCGACCAAGAGACTTATTTTATGATAGGTGTATCATTAATGGACCACTTGGGGGTCGCTTGGATGGATCTAGTAAGTTTATTAACCATATAATATAAAAATACAAATAGACATTGTAAAGGTGAAACTAATTAACTAAAAGTTAATACTTAAAGATAAGGTTAATATAATGACACAAACCTAACTAAATTCAATTAGTTAAGTGGTTTTCGACCCATACCCACCTTAAACGTTAAATAATACACTTTGGAGCCATTAGAAACCGAATATGAATTTATTATAAAATAATATTTTTAGCTTTTCCATAGGTGCCCCTCACCCCTCTTATAAAAGGGAACTCCCCCTTCTCACAAATTCACACATTCAAATCCCTTTGGCTCAGCCAAAACCTGCCTAAATACTCTCTCAACTTACCTAACTACAACCTAGAGGCCTTAGTTTGATCAGAAAGCTAACCTAAGGAGCCCTTTTGATCAAATCAAAAGGACAAACCCGAAGAAGAGGTAATGTTTTCACCACCCTCTTTCATGTTCCTTTCTTCTTCAACTTCTTATTTATTTTTTATTTATATTATAAAATAATAACTCCAGTATCTTCTATATACCTTGATTTTATTATAAATATGGTACAACCATATTCATTATTCTATCCATCCTTTGAATGGCATGTCACCATACGTGCGTACGTATGGCTTACCGTCTCCACGTCGTGGTGTAATTGTCATTCAATAAATTATTATTTGGATGGGTATAATAATGATGTGTAATTCATATAAATAATAAATATAATATGATAATTATTCTGTCTATATGATTTACCATCCAATTATATATTATTTTAACATCAAAAGAATGATATTGTCGCTCATGCGTACGTACGGACTACCGTCTCCACGAACGCGATGAGATTCATTCTCCATCGTATCCATTCAAGTATAATTCTCATTTAAAGATTAATAATAATGTTTAAGGACTTAATATAATTCTGTATATGAATATGATACAACATATCCATAACAAATAGGTCTTACGTAACAAAGAATATAAAGGAAAACGAGTAAGTTAACACCTGAAATGACGATAATACTAAGATATTATTAACAAATAAATGTTAAAAGATCATATATGACATAGTATATCATGAATCCCTTTATTCTCATGATATTATAAAGTTTTGATTACCTCAATTATTTGTATTCAAGTGTATCTCTTTTGGTTAGAAACTCTAACTAAAATACATTTTGAAGTGTTTTAAAGATTGATTATTCTAAATCTCACTCATTAATGTCCATGTTTTAAAAATGGTTTTAAGGATTTATTTATATGGACATTAACGTTTTAAAATCAAAATTACTTTTAAAAGTTTCAATGTGGTATGGGACACTTTGATTCTAAAATCTATTTTAAATGGATTCTTGACAAATTGTGTGACTTTTAAATGATTTCAAGAAAAAGGGGGATATTTCACTCTAATTGTTTTGATGATTATTTTCATATATGTCAATATCCTTCATCATTATCGATTGAGGTTAATATGATACAATACAATATTCCATATTGTATCAAATGCATTATGTTTGACTGTGGATGTGCTATTTTTATACCATTCATGGTTTGTGGATAAAGTATTGACATTTCATATGCTAGTTTTAATACGAATTTTTATGTTATGTTTAAAACTTTTCATATGAGGAATGCATTGGAATTAGTAAGTGACGGGTGGAGCCCACTATAGCTCCTCGATGCATCGGTTGGTCTCATGATACAAACTAGTGTCTTGGCATAAGGCCTTGACAAAATCTTATTTGTAGTCTTGGCATGAGGCCTTGGCTATGTGGTTATGATAGTCTGGCATTATGCATTCCATCATTATTAAAGTGGTTATTGATATTTCATGTGATTATTTGTTTAGTAGAATATCCATGTGAATAAGTAAATGGCATTATTTCATTTTATTTTTTCCATACTATGTTGAAGTTCAAGTTTAAAAGGCTTTTGTTTTAGTTATACATTGCCTTACAGGTTTATTCTTATTTATGAAAGTTTCTGCTATATTTTTATCCTTACTGGGCATTTGAGCTCACCCATTTTCTATGTTTTATTTTTCCCAGGATGTGAAGAAGTAAATTATGAATGACCTGTAGGGATAGTATGAGGGGATAAGAGTGTGGACTATGGAGATTATGTTGTTGTAGTTTTTCACTTATTGATGTAATGTAAACTTTATAAATATATCTAGTGTTTCCAAGGCTACTAAACTAATCGGTCTTTCGAGACTTGATCATTCTTGTGATCATGCCAATGTTATGTAATAATGCACCGAATCTGGGTAACTGGGGTCGGGGCGTTACAAATATGCTGCTGATACATCTTCTACGAGTTCCTCAGGAGGGTGAAACTAATGATCCTCAAGGGAGACCACCTATGGATTCGAATCTCATCGAGTCTATCATACAGGTAGTCCATGTAGTCGATCAAGATGTGCCACGAGTTTAGAACACTATTGTTAAAGTACTTATAGGATCGAGAAGGGGGATAGTTCTATCATGAGAGTTCTTGGATGAGAAGCCACCATCCTTTAAGAGAACAACTGAATCTCAAGAGGAAGTGTATTGGCTAGAAATGATCGATAAAAGCTTCAAATTCTTAGAGACACCTGAGATTATTATAGTGAAGTGTGTAGTATTCAGACTCGAGGGTTCTGAAAAGTGTTGGTGGGATTCTATGGTCTAAGTAGACAAACATTTGGTCTTATATTGGAAGGGTTTAAAAACCCTATTATTTCGTAGTTTTGTCCAAAATTGATGATACTGGAGAAGTATGTAGAGTTCCTATCTTTACAATAGGGAGAGAGTTCAGTGGCATCATATACAAACTGGTTTGCTAAGCTTTTCTGTTTTTTTCCAGATGTGGTCAAGGATGAACAACTTAAGTCTCATAAGTATCTGCAGGTTCTACGACCGGACATCAGGTCACAAGTGTTTATATCGAAACTTTCTACCTAAGCAGAGATAGTAGATAGAGCAATGATGGAAGAGATAAACATGGCAGGAAAGGTCAAAATTACTGCCTATTATCTTCCAACTGGCAATAGATTTAGTTGCGTGCATGGGAAGAAGAGGAGCTGGAAGGACCATCACAGATGTGGTGGTGATGGGTCTCAGCAACAAGCCTCCTCTTCACCGACTCTTGCAGCTGGTAGTGTGCCTCTGACTTGCTATTAGTACAGTAAGGGAGGGAACACCAGACGTTCTTGTCCTATTCCTGCGAAGATTTTCAATTTCTATGGACATGTTGGTCATATATGATGCTTTTTTTCAGGTTATGAAT
Organism: Viscum album; assembly: GCA_963277665.1. Lineage (NCBI taxonomy): Eukaryota > Viridiplantae > Streptophyta > Magnoliopsida > Santalales > Viscaceae > Viscum > Viscum album. The sequence continues at coordinate 388,908,583 of OY728147.1, read as the reverse complement.
ACACCCCATTATAGTCATTGTTCATCAGCTACAAAGGTTACTACAGTGAATTCAGAAGCTTCAAAGACTATTGGTCTCCTGCCACATGCCTCAAGAGTGAAGCATTTACACACAATAGATGAGTGTCCAATAGAAGTTGATGCAGGTTTGACAATAGTGAGAGGTACGATCATTATTGTATCATCAGTAGTAATTTATTTGTTTGATACTAGTGCCGCACACTCATTTATATTTTCACACTTGTTGATTCTCTTAAACTTACAACAGAACTTATTACCCTTATAATGTAGTTAGAAACATCTCTTGGAAAGAAGAGAGTGTAGGGGTTTTAGTGTCCTTCTTATTCGTTAACAATATTTGATATATAGTCGTTCTGGGATTTTCTCATTCATGATTTAGATCTATTTGACGTCATCATTGGTATGGATTGGATTGTCACTCATCGAGCTAAGGTTAATTGTTATCATCAAAAAATTTTGTTTCTTGCTGCCGATGGGAGATCTTGTGTGTTTCAGGGAAAGTGGGACCTGAGGTCAGGTTGTTCAACACCATCCCACCCAAAGCTCAAGATTTTTATTGTTGCTATTGCATTTTATCCTAATGTATTTTTTTGATGATCTTTCTGTTGTTGTTTGAGACTTTCTTGACATTTTCCCAGACGATTTCTCTAGTCTTTCTCTAGAGATATAGGTAGTGTTTACAATTGAACTGGTTCCTAGAACACAGTTGATATCAATGCCTTATTATCATATGGCACCAGTAGAGTGGAAAGAACTCAATATTCTGTTAGAAGACCTATTAGAGAATGTTTTTGTTCGCACTAATGATTCTCCTTGGGCATACACTATGCACTTTTCCAAAAAAGTAGATGGTTCACTTTGTTTATGTGAGGACTATCGAAAGTTTAACTGAGTAATGGTTAAGAAAATATATCTTTTACTTTAGGTGGATGATTTTCTTGATCAGTTGAAGGGGGAAATCTTATTATTAAAGACCGATCTTCAGTCGAGTTATCATCAACTCAGAGTTCGAGAGTATGATATACCAAAGATGGCCTTCTAGAGTAGGTATACACATTATAAATATCTTTTGATTCCTTTTGGTCTGACTAACACTGCTACATTTTTATGGCTTGGATGAATCAAATATTCAATCAATATATTTACACTTTTTTGGTAGTGTTTGTGGATGATATTATGGTTTATTCAATGTCTAAGAGTGATCATGATAACCATCTAAGTTTGGTTTTGGAAATTCTAAGAAATCACCTTCTGTATAGAAATATTTCAAAATGTAGTTTCTAGATTTGATAAGTGAAGTTCTTGGGGAAAAAAATTTCTGATCATGTCTTTTCAATTGATATAGAGAAGGTAAAGGCTATTATATATTGGATGTAACCATAGAACGCCTTTAAAATTCAAATCTTCCTTGGTCTTGCTGGGTAATACCGAGGATTCGTTAAGGATTTCTCTAATATGGAATAACATTTGACTACTCTTACCAATAAATAAGTGAAATTCACATAGGATGCAAAGTTTCATCCTTATTTTAATGAACTGAAAATTATTCTGACATCGGCTCATTTTCTGGTCTTACCTAAGATCGGTAATGGATATGTGGTGGTTTTTAATACTTCAGGTGCTGTTTTAGGATGCGTTATTATATAGAATGACCATGTGGTAGCTTACGACTCTAGTTAGATCAGACCATATGAGAAGAACTACCCCACTCATGATTCAGAGCTTACTTCAGTTATACATGTGCTTAAATGTTTACGACACTCTCTCTTTGGGGAGAAGTTCATAGTCTTCGCTAATCATAAGAGTCTGAGTTATATATTTTATTATAAAGATTTAAATCTCAGATAAATACGATGGATAAAATACCTTTATACGTTTTATTTTAACATTTCCTACAAAATAGCTAAAGGGAATGTTGTTAAAGATGCTCTTAGCAGGAAAGTACCATCATAAGCTATTTTGGAATTGAAGGAGGAGTGGAATCTTATGGGGCTTTTCAATTAGTTTCAATTGAATGCTCAGAAGAATGTTTCAGATATGGTCTTTACTAGTGTTCAATTATCATATCTTTTAGATTCTGTATTTTAGAGTTAGTAGTAGGATGGTGAGTTTCAGAAGACTCGGGGAAGCCTTTATGGTGGGGAGATCGTTTCTGGTTGGTCTATTTCTTAATATGGCATACTTCACTTCAGAAAACGAGTTGTCATCCCAGCACTTATGAGAAGTTAAATCTTGTTTTATTTTCATAGATCTTCATGGAACGTTAATCCAGGAAATCTAAAGATGTATTATGACATGAGAATATGATTCTGGTGGTCTGGTATGAAGCATGAAATTGCAGATTTTGGGTCCTGCTGTTACACCTACCAATGGATAAAGGCAGAGCAATTAAAAACCTACGGTTTAATTCATCCTCTTTTGGTGCCGGTTTGGAAATGGGATGAGGTATCCATGGATTTTTTTGTTGGGTTACCATAGACTCCCCAGGGAAAAAATGCTATCTGGGTGGTTGTTTATCGGTTGACAAAATCTGCTCATTTCATTCCAATCAAAGACACTACTAATGTTGAAGATATGGGTAAGATGCACAAGGAGGTGATTGTGAGGTTACATGGGAGTCCTTCTGCTGCTATTTCAGACAGTGATCCTAGGTTTACCTTGAGGTTCCAGATAAGTCTTCAAGAGGCAATGTGAACTCAGATCAAGTTGAATACAACTTACCATCCAAAGATAGAAGGTCAGACCGAGCATGTAATTCCGATCCTAGAGGATATGCTTTGTGCCTGCGTCTTGGATTTTTGGTGGATTGTGGGATATCCATCTAGGACTGGATGTGTTAGTTTTCAATAATAGTTTTCATTCATTGATAGGAATGGATCCATTCATGGAATTTTATGGTCACCCGTGCAGATCACCTCTTTGTTGGGAAGATGTGGGAAAAGTAGCTTTGGTTGGACCAAGATTGGTTCAGGGGATGTCTACAAAGATTCCGGATGTGCGAAGACATCTGGTCACACCCTAGAGTCGACATAAATCTTATGAATATTTAAAACATCTTCCTTTGGAGTTTTCCATAGGTGAATGGGTTTTCTTGACATTTTCTCCTCATTTGGGTCACCATCGACTTGGAAAATAGGGAAAATTGGCTCTAAGATATGTTGGACCATTTGAGATCATTAGAAGGAATATAATTGTTTTTAATAGTTATCACTTCCAGTTCAATTGAAAAAAATTCATGATGTTTTACAAATATCTCAGCTTAAGAAGTATCACCCTGATCCCACTTAAGTTCTAATTTGGGAAGAAATTGAGCTAGAACTAGATGCTTCTGTTTTGGAGGAACCAGTTGAGATCATTGAATATCAAGAAAAAGTCTTGTGTGGGAAGTCGATTCTGTTGGTCAGAGTTCTATGGAAACAAGGATCGGATTCTTATGAGACTTGGGAATGTGTGTCATTGATAAGGGAGTGGTGGCCTCATCTTTTTCCTGGGATTACATCTTCCACATGACTTCCTGTTGATGGAAAGTCTTTATGGTTGGGAGTTTGTAACATCTTGTTACCTTGATCAGGTATGTTTACCAATTTTCTAAGTTCCCTTTTGCTTCAAAGTCTTTAGGAGTGGTTTTTGGATTTTTTGTAGGGTGTAGAGTAGGTACACACTGTGTACTGGAGGTACACACCATGTACTGGTTTCTAGATACAAGTTGGGAATGGGGAGATCATGCTGTGAGCAGGTACACATCATTTACCTAAGGTACACATTGTGTAGGCTTTAAATATCATATTTTTAACTTGAGGAGACGAGTTTTCTAGAGTACTTGTCCAACGTGGCCTACACTACATGACCAAGGGGTAAAAGTCATGACTTGGCCATCACCTTGGTTAAAGTCACATGTTTGGTAGTTTCGCTCATCCCTTTCATCCCATATGTCATTGATCTCTACCCTAGGCTGCTCTTAGGTTATTTTTAGAGGATCCCCTCCTTTTGGATGGATTCGATCGACTTTGGATCTCTGTTGTGTCTGTGGTGCGTCTCTCTAGGTAAGTGTTCTTTCTGGTTATTTGTTGTGATTGATCATGGTAGCGACCTAGCTTTACGATGCCAGATTCATTGATCTAAGTTGGGTTTTTCTTCTTGTTTTCTTATATATCTGTTGTGATATCTCTTTCTGGAGGCCTTTTACTTTGTCAGTCAAGGTGCGGTGGGCATCCGTCTTCAAGGTATGTGGGTTTAGTCTCTTCTACTGACCTCTTTTGTTTAGATTTGGATCAATCCAAAAAAGTTTGTATTCGATTATCAGTACTTCATTTTCATCATTGGATTTCATTGTTGGTGGATTCCATTGCGGGTGTGTATGGCTCAAGATTTGAGGCAGGTGGTTCCATCTCTAGCCTATGATAATAAACCTTATTTTTTTCTATATAAAATGATTTATTAAATCGAAATGTTCATTTTTGTGTGTTGAAAAGGGTTTTAAAATAGAAATGGATTTTCTATAGTTTTTAATAAATGGATTGTGAAATAGTTTTGAATGGTTTTCAAAGAATTGAAATGAATTTTGAAATTGAGAACATGAGTTACCTTGGGTACTTACGTGGAAGGTTTAGATTTAGGCCATCATCCATTATTTTCTGATTATCAATGAGGTTTTTCTTGGGGATTTCCTCTATTTCCTAGGCCCATTTTTCTAGGGGAACAATATTGAAATTTGTGGGGGGGGGGGTTTACTCATGGGGTATTCCTCTACTTCCTAGTCATGTGATATAGGATCAATTTTTATGCCCTTGATTATTGTGGTAAGATTAGTCTGTGGCCAGGACCTATATTATTCCTCGGTGTTGTGATACCTATGATTTTTTTTACTAATTTTATTTATAAGTTATCCTTGATATGCATGTTTATTCTTGTGAAAAATGATATGGAAAATTTTCTTTGAAATTTATATACATGCTTTTGACTAGACTATGAAAAATGGAAATGTTTACCATGTTTTCTATAAAACTTATTTACTTCTTATCATTCCATGTTTTATTTTAAAATGGCCATACATGATTTTTTATACAAAGACTTATTCTGGAACACCTTCTTGGGATCCTATTGAGCCTGTTAGCTCACACCCTACACACCTCTTCGGCGGTGCGTAAACCTTTATTTGTCTTCCAGTGTAGGTAAAGGCAAGGCACCGTAGTGAGATGGCGAGGTTCATGTCAGCTGGTTGGGTAGCTGGTGGTGATATGGTGGGGGTCTGTCCACTCCATCACTTAGAGTAGATATTGGTTGTAGTCCCTTATAGTTGGAATTGTCTTTTGGAGTTTTGGATAATTTTTCAGTTGTCTGTTTATGTTATTTTTCTCACAGTTATGGAATATTTATTCTTTATTATTTTGTTATTTCTTTTTTGTTTAGTACATATATGCCATTTTTTTGATCAGATTGGGAAAAATAATTCCCTTTATTTTGTTGTTTGATTCCCAGGTGCTTGTCTCCAGCCCATGGGGACTAGGAATTCCCTTTGGCTATGTGACGGATTGGGTCGGGTGTTGGGTTTGAGGGAAACCCAGGTCGGTTCGTTACAACTCAACTATGTGGATTTAAACTATTGCCTCACTAATTTCTAAATATAAATCTAGAGAACCTATAATATATACAAATTTTCACATCAATGCATTATTATGATCAAATCTCTTTCATGGGGGTAACTAGTCCCACAAAGATACATGGTAAGGACTTAATATTATATTTTTAATCTATAGGAGAGTGTTGGATTATGTAATTATTATACCCCCCTAAAGGGTGAGCTACACCCAACCTCCCATCCTCTCAACTGACATGAATTTCGAAGAATAACTAGTTGAAAATTCCTAGTGACCAATAACCATTGGAAAAAAATTTCATTATGATGACCACATTGAGACATCATGGATGAGCTAGTCATTAGGTGTCCCACTAGAACATATTTCATACCAATGTACCTCATAATATTGATATGTGATTTTATTTCATGCTTATGCCCATATCCTAGGATATTTTTTCTATGGATTATATTATCCTAAACTATTATAAAATTTCTCTTTATTAATTATTTACTCATGTGATTCCTCACCTTCTTATGTTATAATTTATTCCAAATGGCATTGATTGTGCAACCCATTTATTCACATGGTATGTAAAATATTATTTTGTGTTTGTTGTTTCTATTCTATGTTGCACTAAAATGAATTATATATTATGATGTGATGGTTGTGATCATAATTATATATCCACCAATTGATTTGGTAGTGGTTTCATTTCATGTGATAGTATGTATTGTGCATGGGAATTTCACCTAGCACATTAAGTTATGATGTCTGGATAGTGATCCCCGACTTATATTATAATAACATGTTTTATTTTTATGATATATTTTAATGTTAAGACTCATTATTATCTTATGATCACTCTCCTATGTACATATTCTTCTATCTATGATATATTTCTTTAATATATCATGTTCACATGCTATAACTCTCATAACTTGTGATATGATCTTATGGTATACTTTCTCGTTCACAAAATATTTATATTTTTCTGGATTATTTATGATTTTATTTATTTACACCTTACTGATATTTATTTCTCATTATTTTCTTTGAAGTATATCCATAATTTATCTCATGTATAAATAAATGTTTGATGAAATGTTATATTTTATTATAATGATGGAAATAAAAACGTATGTAGTTTATTTTCAACATAATTTTTGTAACTAATCACTAAAATTCACTCAACCCCTAGATTTTTTGGGTATTTTTATATATATTTATGTTAAAATTGATATAATATAATGAATTTGAGATATGGGTCATTATACACATGATTGATGGAGATTCTTTAGATTTTATGGTCATCTAGATTCCAGTTTGCAAGAGAACCCGTGGAGACAATTAAGACAATTGGGGGAAGGTAATTTGATTATGTGGATGTGTGTAAATTACTTTAATATGGGGTAATTGAATGAGGATAATTCAGGTGGTATTCTCAATAATTGAAATCATATATCTAGTTTCTAGGAAGTTGTGGATATTTTTGTTATGATAGTCAAGGTTGAGAGGGTTCCCCATTTATCTAGTTTAATGGGTGGGAAGGGGAATATCAAGTTAGGGTTCATCTTCACTTAGTGGTGTGATATTCATGGTGAAAATAATTCTTCCCATTCTCTAATATAAAGTGTATTCCCCTGAAAACTTCTGAATATTCGGATTTGGTTATCAAGGACAAGAAGGGGGTGAGGTGGTTAAATGAAATTGAGCTCGATTTGATAATTTTTAGGTGTGGTGTGATGATTCTAAAGGGGTGGTGATAGAGATTAGATAAGGAGTAGACCTTTCTTGGATCTAAAAGATGTGATGAAGAGAATTATTTGGGTGCAAGATTGTCTATGTCTATGTAATCATTTAGTGGTGGGTAATTTACAACATTAGATTTAATGAAATAAGAATAATTAGAGGGATACATTTAGTTAAAACAGGAAAATGATTCATTATAGGTAATAGGGGGCCCACAATTGAACTTCATACTCTCTTAGACTTTAAGAAAATTATACGTAATCAATGCTCTATGACTCGTTGGTTGAAAGAAGTAGATTCTAATACATAGTTTTTTATGATAAGGAATCTAAATGTTGGTATAAAAATTTTATTAAATGGGTATATTATGTGTCCAATAACTATATTAAAAACAAAAAAGTGACAGAAAAACTAGTGTTCCATCATTTCACTAATTTGTTTACCTCTATTCATTATGTGGGTATATTTATTTATCAGAATTTGTTTTATAAAAATGTCTCAAATGATGTGGAATTTTTTTAGTGGTATTATTATCTAATGAGGAAGTTTAAACCACTCTTCTAGATATACTCAACTAAGGTCTGGGACTAAGATGGTATGACTAATTTATTTTTCAAAAAATCCATCATGTTTTTGGGAATTATATTTCTTGTATTGTACTGATTTTTTTGAATTGTGTTCATGTCTCTTTGAGTATTAATTATACAAACCTTACTTTGATTCTAAATTTTATGAATCCTAATCAATTAGGAGTATTTATTTATATTAGACCATATATTTTTGTTTTTAAAATGTGTTTAAAATCTATTTTAGTAGATTGTATGAGGTGATTCCCAAGGCGATCTTTGAAAGGAAATACAAATTTCACTCAGGAAGTAGAATGTTTGATAATATTATTATTTTGTTTTAGTTTATTTATCATCTTAATACTAATAATATGGGGGATTTTTGAAGGATATATATTAAACTTGATATGAGAAAATCATACAATAAGGCGGAGGGGGACTTCTTAGAGGCTATTATATGGAAGTTGGGATTTTCTTTTATGTTTACCGATCTTATCCTGTTATATTTAAATTGTGTCTTATTATTTTTTAATAGAAAGTTAAGGGAGGATTGAGACTTGATTATGGGATCCATTTCCCTTGTATTTATTATTTTTATACTGAGAGGTTTAGGATAGACTCTTGGAAATGTCTTGGGATAGAAGAGTTTTATCAGATGTTCATATTAATAGGAATGGTTATTTTGTTTCCCATCTATTTTTTAAAAATGGAATTATTATTTTTAATAGATCAATAAATAAAGAATGTAAAAAGTTATTAGGTATTTTGAGTTGTTATGAGAGAGGGTTAGGGTAGAAAGTGAAATTTGATAAATCTAGTTGGTTATTCGTCCCTAATATACTCGATCTATCCATGGTGAAATCCAAGGGTTGTTTGGGGTTTAAGATATTAGGAAACATGATAAATATTTGGGCCTACACTTTATTATTGATATGTCTCATATTGAAGTGTTTTGTTGGTTGAAATAGAGATAGAGTCTGAGAAGATTTGGGGATGGAAGGGGAAGCTGGTATCAATGGTGGGGAATATGATTCTGATTATTGAATTTGCATTCAATATCTATATTTTTGATGAGTTTTAAAGGATCATGAACTGATAAAGAAATTTGAATAAACCCATAATAATGATCGATCTATCATTAACAAAGATACCTGAATTATGAAGAACATAAATGATAAATGGGTACACCTATAATCTTTAAGTACCATCTTTATCAAACTTTATAGAGTTTTCTCAATGGTGATCACCTAGAAATAATTATCAAACTTTTTCCTCCATTGGTTGTATATTGTTCACTAGATTAATCATTGATAATGAGAGGACCCATGAACTCCAAACATGTTCTAAAACCTTTACCTTAATGATAAATGGGGAACTGGGATGAAGAGAGAGATTTGGTTATTGATTGGTAGTATTATATATGTTGGAGTTGGTTTTCTAGAACTAACTATTTTTACTTTAGATTATATGTATATTAAAATAGGTGAATACTAATTAAACACAATATTACATATTGTTCATTTCTTCTACATAAATTTAATGTAATGATTTCCTAGAGTATTTATTGCACTTAAATGGGTATAATAGTTTTCTTCTATGATGATAATCTTGAAATTTCATGAAGATATTATTAAACCTCATTCTATAGTCAGATAATATTCTATGATATAACACATAGTATGTTCAATTTCAGGTGTATGTACTCATAAGTATACAAGACTTCATCTCATAAAGTTTTCACTTGGTAATCTCCAAGATGTAAGATTATGAAATAAGACCCACCTATAAGAAATCCACATGTTAACGTGTCATTGGATATTCTTATATTTGAAACTATGTAATTATATTTAGATTTTAAGATTATAATTAATGCATGTTTTATCTCACTTAAATTAATGTATTTCCATAAAACATGATGATATATGATTATGATGAAGTTGGTTATCTTGGGTGAATCATGAATGAATGTTATTAACGAATAAGTTGATGCAAGATTTGTACCTTCCATCTTTATATAATTTTATGTATCATCTATTTGATTATAATGCATATATCACATAAATTCCATGACCATTATAAAGGCATTTTTATCCTTATAAGACTTTGAAATATATTAATAAATATTTTCAGAGTCTGCTGTTGAGACAAAGTGAGATTTTGAGGTCCGGTGAGCCGAAAAACAATTTTATAAAAATATTAAATATATTTTATATCACACAAACTTATTTTTTTATAAATAATGAAATAAATCCTGAACAAAATATTAGATTGAAAATCTGTGTACATGGTTGAATCTAGAGCGCGTGATTTACCCTAGGTGCGGCTTAAAATTGGTTTATGTGGGAAATATGGTAGAGGTGGCCTTTGGTGGGTGCGTTTTAATTAAAATAAATAAATAAAATATTAATTTTTTAGTTAAATGACCTAAAAAATTTTAATCTATACATAATATTCTACGGAGAATCACCAAGGTTAGCGGTGTAACCTTGGGATCATTGAGAAGACATTCCTACATTATTCATTAATGGATCAAGATCGGATGACGACTAAAAACTAGATCCAGGAAAACCAAGGCATAACAAATGAAACAGGTTTTATCCATCATTTAAAACTATGTTATTAACTAATGAATGATCCAATATTAAATTAGGTAACATATGTTTTTGGTTTCCTCTCCCTTTTGAACTAATCAAGCAAGGATTGAATTATCTACTTTGATTTTTGGAATTCTCCAATCCTTTGCATGAGTCTATGTATCAAAAATAAATTATTCATTCAATTTATATATTTTCTATTCTAGGTTTCTCACCATGTAACCCCTTAATGAAATATTTGGTTTATAATTCTTGGAAAACAATCATTATCACCCTTGTTCTTGTGTTCTTTCCCCAATTGTTCTTCGCGTTTTTTGCAGTTGGCCTATGGGGTCACAATTTGACTTTTCCTGGAAAGTTTGAGTGAGATCAAACCCCTTGAATTATGGAATATTCTCATACAATGATTGGTATGGTGATTTGAGAATGAATAAAAATGGATTATAGGATGTAGGTGATGTATTTGGGGATTTTAGATTTGAAGCAGAGATATAAGTGGTAGAAGAGACGCTTCAACGGCGTGCAAACTTAGTTTGGGAGAACTAAATTTTGATTTTCGGCCAAAAGAGGGATGGAATCAATTGCAGAAGATGTTTTACACCTATTCAGAGTGGTCAATAGTCATAGTTTGTGGTGGAGGAACTATATCTGAAATATCTATGAGGATTTCCATAGATTCTATGAAAATCCCAACTACATTCCATGTAGTCTGAAGAACACACAATGTGGAGCCCCCTGGCCACGAAGGCTAGGGTTTTTAGGTGAGTTAAATATCAAATGACATGTAGGAAACCCACATGTTATATGTTATAGTGTTGGAGGCCTGACCTACAATCTAGTAGTACGTGGACATGGATGCGCCCAAGTACACACTGTGTACTGACACATGTCTAGTGTATATGGGCATGACCAGAAGAGAACAAGAAGGCCCAGGGTGGCTGATACATGTCGTGTAGTTCCCTTACTTACATTTTAGTACTACTTAGATAGTGTTCCATATTATGTGATGATGGAATTCATAGTTTCTTTTGAGATATGATGTGTGATTTTTTGTGTGGGAATCTTCTTTAGGAAATTCATGATGGTGATAGTGATCAGAAAAGATCATTAGATAGTGGTACCCCCTGATAGACTAGGGTGTAGGGCCTCTACCTATTGAGTGGTACCCCCCTGACAGACTTGGTAATGGGTCCTATATCTACCTTCTAAGTGGTACCCCCTGATAGACTAGGGCATGGGTGCTCTGTCTACCTACTGAGTGGTACCCCTCTGATGGAATAGAGCATGGGTCCTCTATCTACCTACTGAGTGGTACCCCCTAAAGAACTAGGGATTGGGTCCCCTATCTACCTACTGAGTGGTACCACTTGATGGACTATGGTGTGGGTCCTCTATCTACCTACTGAGTGGTACACCTTTGGCGGACTAGGGCATTGGTCCTCTACTTTGATATTGTTCCCCTTGAATGTGAGACATAGTGGCGAGGTGTGGGTCCTCCACATGGTGACCACTTCATACATACACGTGAGATGCTGGGCATCGATAATGGACCTTTGGAACTGTTGGCATACTCTTTTCCTGGGTTTGGATGTGAGATGGATATCCACTTTCTCTATCATTTAAGTTTCTTTTATGTGTGTTTGTGTGTGTATATATATAAATATATCTGTTGTTGGATTTAATTTCTCTCCTTATATGGGTTGATATATCTACTTCTATCATGTATCATGTTTCTACCCTTTATTTTCAAGAATTTTACTGGTTATGTATATACTCACCCCTGCATGGGCTTCACCGACATGTGTTATGTATTATACAAATGATGGAAAGGATGATGATGATTTTAGAGGAGAATAGGGATACCCGAGTGAATATGAACACTTATGGTGGTCGGGGATTTGAGATATAGAGATAACTGCTCTTAGCATTTATTTTCCAGATATTATCAGGTTGGGACATATGTTTGGGTTGGGCTTGTATTTTCCCTTTAATTTTTATATTACACTATCACAATCCTTTTTATTCTATAGAGGATATTACATGCATGGTATTAACTCTAGATGTTTTATTCTTTTATTTATCTTTCCTATATAATTATGCATATATATAGTTGATGAATGTATACTGGTACGTTAGGAAAATTCCTTCAATTTTAGTTATACCTTTCTATGCTAGTTCCTAGCCCCTAGCCTATGGAAATGGGCTTGGGGTAGTTTTGGATTCACCTTTTGTGGTCTAGGTGGGCCCTAGTAGTTCAGGTTATGACTGATTGGTATCAAATGTGGTATGACATCGGGATGAAATTCAGAGTCTTTTCCCATTATGAGGTTTGGTTGGGAACTTAGAGTAGTGATTCTAAAGTTTCTTAAGTGCAACTTTTAATATAGGGAACCCAGTGCTAGTGCGACAACCGATGCATCCATTCACCAAGATTATGAATACCTTATTTTTAACTCAATATACCTAGAAATTAGTTGTAGGGAACACTGGTACTTGAATCATATATGATTGAGTATTTCAACTATTATTCTTGAGTCATCTCCCCATATATATATATGATCATCTGATCATGGTATGTCTTGATTAAATTTTCAGGATGCCTCCATGAAGACAACCAACCATTTTACTCATTTAGGATCATGATGATGATCTGATGAGTGACGAGGCCTCAGTTTCTGGGTCATCATTCAAGATCTTTCATCCAATAAGTAAGGTTGTATAACCCCCTACCATTGAGAAACATATTATTCCATTAGAGTAGGTTGAAGATGTACATAGTCTTATCACACTCTGTGAGTTCCAAAACTAGTTTCCACTGTGGATCCATGGTGATCCAGATCCCTATGCAGTGGCGTATTGGCATGAGTTTGTGATTTCAGATTTTATGATTGTGAGACCCCAATAGATTAGATGGTTCTACTGGTAGCCAGTCTTTTCCATGAATTATTTGGGCGATGGTGGACCCTAGTTACACAAAAAATTGAGGAGTCAGCACTCTCATGGTCCGACTTCCTATAACTATTTCATGATGAGTATTTCCTCTCGTTCTTGTGTTTAGTCTGAATTTAGTAGATTTTGGAGAAACAAAAGTGAGGGATGATAGTTTTTGAGTATGATATGAGGTTCAATGAACTTACATGGTACTCTATCGACATGATTCAGGATAGTTACTTCAATGTGAAGAAGTTTGAGAATGGTCTCTGCAATGATATCCATGATAGTTTAGCATCCATGTAAATTACCATGTATTTTAGAGTGTTAGAGTATCCGTTGGTGATGGAGTGATTCCTATCAGAGGTATTCCATATAGCTAGAGATATTAGGGGGTGTCATAGGGATCAATCATCTAAATAAACTATATGGTGCTGGTCGGTAGGATCTTAGCATAGGATATCGCCTCTTGGGCAGACTCAGGCATGTATTCATGTGGCTCAAGGAAAGTTTATATGACTAGGGTATTCTGGAGAGGGTTTATTTTATTCCAATGATGGAGGAGGTCACATGGAAAGTGTTTTCTTAACATGGTGTGTTTAGGAGGGAAGAAAAATAGTGTATAGATCATCATGGTAGAGGCAGAATCATGATCATGGATCTCCCAGGCATGTCAAGGGTGTCCCCCAGGGAGGAAGATCTGTAAATGGAGCAGGGGGAGCTATTGGTGGTAGAATGTGTTATGAGATCCTTCCACCAACATCAGTAGGTGTCCCACATTAGGCTTAGGGAGATAGTAGTTAGGTCTATGGAAAACTATACGCTATGGAGGTATATGACTTGGAAATGCATGAGATGATTAGATATACAATATGTATTTATTATAATATATATTTAGTACTAGTAAAAGTAGTTTTAGCTAATTACATAATCTTCTTAATCCTGATACAAAAACCGGGCCTCCCAATTCATAATTTATCCAAACAACCTTTCCTTTAGGATCCTATAGGTAATGCATCTTCGATATAATTTATCTAAAAGCACTGAAAGTCATATCTTTTAAGAGAGAGTTTATCATGGGACCTCTTAGTCATCATGATGAGAGCATATGACTTCATATTGGGTATGGACTGGTCTTCCTTATTCTGATCCCAGATTAACTATCACTGCAAATGACTCATATTCCTTTAGATTGATGGGATGAGTTTCTCCTTTGTGTGAGAGGGAGATCTTATGACAGACCTAGTGGGTTTTATGAGTAGGAAGATGAAACCATCACCCATTAGTTAGATAGTTCATCCCTTAGAATACCAGACTCTTCATAAACATGTATTTTTTTGGTCATGGATGAATATATAGACGTCTTTCCTAAGGATGTTATGGGACTACCTCTGAGGATGAAGATGGAGTTTTTCATTGAATTTTACCCCTGAACCAATATAATATCTTTGTCAGCATATCAGATGGAAACTATCGAGATTCAAAATCTAAGGGATTAGTTGGAGGACGTTTGAGAGAAGTGTTTTATCATACCTAGTGTATCCCCCTGGGCAACTCTAGTTTTGTTCATGAAAAATACAGATAGGAGCTTATGGATTTTTGTTTATTATCATTGCCTAAAATAGGATATAATAAATGAAAAGTACCCCTTTCTGAGGATTGAATACCTATTTGATCAGTTTCAAGGCGTGAGATGGTTCATGAAGATCTATCTCAAGTCCAAATAACACTATCTAAGGTTTCATGAGGGTGATATTATAAAGCATAAATTCTGATGTCTCTATGGAAACTATGATTTCCTGGTGTTACTATTTAGCATGATGAATTACCATGCTATATTTATGGATTTTATGAACTAGTTGTTTTAGCCATACTTGGACATATTATTTACTATCTTCATTAATGACATATTCATCTATTCTATACCAGAATAGGAGTATGCATATAACTTGAGGATATTCATAGACTTACTTCGGGAGAACCAACATTATGGTAAGATCTTGAAGTTCCATTTATGCATCCCTGAGGTTCACTTTTGGGTAAATTTAACTTATGATCATGGATTAATTATGGACCCTATGAATATTGATTTAGTTCTTATTTTGGAGCCATCTAATAGAATATATGAGGCACAAAGTGTTCTTGGCTTGTCGGGGTACTATAGAAGGTTTGTGGTATAATTCTATAGGATTATGGATCCTTTGACCACCATGATGTGGAAAGGGTATCCATTCACCTAGAATGATATGTTCCAGAAGAATTTGATGGGTTGAGGTTGAGGATGATGAGTTATCTTGTTTTGAGACTACCAAAGGAGGATGTTGTGGTTGCAGTGTATTGTAATGCCTCTAGAGCTAGGCTCAGCTGCGTGTTGATTCAGAGGTAGGAAGTGATCACATATGGGTAGAGGTAGTTGAGACCCCATTAGTATAATTACATAACGCATGAACTGAAGTCTGTATTGGTATTATTTTCTCTAAGGATGTGGAGGCACTATCTTCTGGTAGAATGCTTTATTGTTTACTCAGACCATCAGAGTCTCATGTATTTTTTCACACAGAGATACCTGAACCTGAGACATAGGCACTGTCTAGAGTTCCTTTGAAACTATGAATTTGAGATAGTTTATACTTATTGTAAGGGGAAAATTGTGGGATATTCCATTACTAGCAAGTCTTGTTCTTACCTGGTGTAGGTGATGTTAGGGGAGCTAACTACCTTGTAGACAATCCTGGTGGAAGATGAGAGTGTACCTTTTCTCCAATCGATGGTGTTGAATCCTCCACTTCTCTAGAATGGAAGGAAGGATCAGTTATTATAAATCATTTGTGAGTTCCTATGTTACCAAATATCCTTAAGATATTCACTTGATTGATTCTACTAAGTATGGAATCTTTTCAAACTTCTTCTGGGACTAATGGTGGTTCCGGTCATGATGCGAGAGGAAGTGATGAGGGAGTTTCACACTTCTCATTTGGCAATACATCCTGGTGTAGGGAATATGTAAACAGACATTCAGTAGAAGTTTTTGTGGGATATAATGAGGTATATCATGGTTGATTTCATATCTTGGTGTCTCACATGTCAGTAGGTGAAGGCCATGAACCAGGTTCTAGTAGGTTTTTGGAAGCCTCTTGAGATACTGGAGTGGAAATGGGATGGAAAATCCATGGACTTTGTAATAGGGATTCTATAGACAGAGAGAGGCCACAATTCCATTTGGGTGATATTTGAATGAATTACCATGTCAACATACTTCCCTTGAAGCAGGGAGAAAAGTTCTGTAGAGATTTTGGGGCAGTTTTACATACGGGAGATCATACGCCTTTTTGATTTTCTCTCAACAATTGTCTCTAACCATGATGTGTAGTTCACATCATAGTTTTAGAGAGGTCTACAAGATTAATTCGGGACCTATATGAGGGTGAGTAAACCTTATCACCCTATAGGTATGGGAAAATAGAGTGCATTATCTAGGTTCTGAAGGATATGTAGTGGGATTGTATGTTAGACTTATGATAGAGTTGAGAGGATCACTTAACCTTGGAAGAGTTTTATTACAATAACAACTATCACTCTATAATCAGCATGGAAACATTTGAGGCCATATACAGGAGACCCTACAGGTCACCCTTATGTTGGCATACGATTGACGAGACATGTCTTGTTAGGTTAGAGATGGTTCATGTGAGAACATATAAGGGTGACCTGTAGGGTGAGGCACATAACACTATGATAATTGGGAGGAGTTTCCTCTATTATTCATTGATAGAAAAAGATCAAATAATGACCAACGACCAGATCAAGGTGAACTGAGGTGCAATGAAGCAACGAGTTTTTTCCACAATCGGTAACCATCTTCTTCAAAAAAGAACGATCCAATATTGAATTAGGGAATTATTTTTGTTGATTTATACCCCTTTTTAATTAATCAAGCATAGATTGAATAATCTACTTTGATTTATGTAATTTTCCAATCCTTTCCATGAGGTCATGTGTCAAAATAAATCATTGTTTCAATTAATCTATTTTATATTCCATGTTTCTCACCATAGAATCCTTGATTGGAATCGCTGGATGAGAATGATTTTCCAACGATGATTGTCACCATTTATATTGTTATTTTCCACTACCGTTATTCGTGTTCTACACCATTAGCCTACAACGTTGCGGTTCAACTTTTATGGGTGATTTCAAGCATGACTGAACATCAAAAATCATGATAGATTCATGTGAAATGATTGGGATGTTTATTTGAAGATGAATAGGGATAGATTGTGTGATGTGGGTGATGGATTCATAGATCTTAGGTCTGAAGTGGATATGGAAGCTGCACGGGAGACACATCGATAATGTGTAGGATTTATGCGGGAGAACTAGATTCCGATTTATGGACAATGGAGGGACATAATTGAAGGTTAGATATGTTTTCCACCAATTTATATCATTCAATAGGCATGATTTATAGTAGTGTAACTATCTATGGAAGATGTGTCTGGATTTACATGGATTCTATGAAATACCCGACTCCACATCGTGCAGTCTGAAGAAACATGATGTGTATCCCCTTGTCCATGAAATCTAGGGTTTCCAGGTGATTTAAATATCACATTACATGTGGGACCCCCACTTACCATGTGAACCAGTGTTGGAGGTCCTATGTTTACTATGGGACTACATGAAAATGGACACGACCAGACACACACAGTGTACTGACACATGACCAGTGTACATTGGCACGACCAAGAGAGCATGATCAGGCCCTATGTGGTCGAGACATGCTGTGTAGAACCCTTAAATGCAATGTATAACTACATGTTTAGTGAGCCATGTTATGGAGATAAAATGACCATGCAGAGGAGTGGGGCCACATACTGTGTGAACCCCTTTATATACCGTGTACTTCCCTTTTAAGGAAATTTATATATCTCATATATCCTTCTTTTTGAATCAAATTTTGGCCTATGAGTAGACTATACTGATTTTTTTTACATGTTGAATGTGATGGTGGATTTCATAGTGGATTTTGAGATACAATGTGATATTTTCTAAGCATGAGGTTTCTTTAGATGGCGCTCAACTATAGTAGTGATTGGACAAAATCATCTGAGAGAGGCACCCCCATGATAGACTAGGGAATGGGTTCTCTACCTACCGAGTGGTACCCCTTGATAGTCTAGAGTTTCAGTATTCTATCTACCTTTTGAGTGGTACCCCCTGATGGATTAGGGTGTGGTTCCTCTGTCTACATAATGGGTTGTACCCCATGATAGACTAAGGCGTGGGTCCTCTATTTACCTACTAAGTGGTACCCCCTCGACAGATTAGAAAATGGGTCATCAATATACCTACTTAGTGGTACCCCCTGACATACTAGGGTGTGATTCCTCTATCTACCTACTTAGTGGTACCCCCTGATAGACTAGGGTGTGAGTCCATTGTATACCTACATAGTGGTACCCCTAGGAATATTGGGTGTAGGTTCTCTACTTAGAGATCCCCCCCTCAACTATGCAAAAGAGTGGCTAGGTGTGGGTCCTCCACATGGTTACTACTTTGTTATGACACTCAAGATGATGGGAATCAATGATGGACATTTGGAACTATTGGAAGAACATTTTCTTGACATGGGATGTGAGATGGATATCCTCTTTCTCTCTCATATAAGTTTCTTTTTTGAGAACACACACACACACACACAGATATATATATATATAATCTATTGGATTTCATTTTTCTATTGCTATGGAATAAGCTGTCTATTTCTATCATGTCTCCTGTTTCTCCTGTCCAGTTTTGGGGTGTCCTATTAGGTATGTATATACTCACCCTTGCATGGGATTTGTGTAAATTTGTCGTGTCTTATAAAGATGAAGGACATGGTGATGGAAATTTCATATAACTATAGGGATACCCTCATGAATTTGACCACATATGGTGGTCAGGGCTTGGAGATCTGGAGTTTAGATCTTTCACCATTTATTTTCCAGATATTTTTAGGTTGGGACATCTATTTTTGTTAGGCATGTATTTTTCCATTTACTTTTCAGATTGCACTGCCAACCTCTTTTTTATTCCCTCGAGGATATTATATGCATTGTGATTACTCTAGATGTTTCAGTCATTTAATTATTATTCCTCTTCACTTCTTCATATAGATGATTGGGTTCATGAATATAGGTACATTAGGTAAAGGCCTCCAATATTAGTTATTCCTTTCGACACTGGTCACCGTCCCCCAGCCTATGGATGTAGGCTTGGGGTATTTTCAACTCACCATTTCACCGACCAGGAATACTGTAAAGACCCGGAAATTCCATGGAATTTTTTTCTTAAATTCATGGGATTTTTACGAGTCCGTAAAAATTTACAGAGCTTGATTCTGAGGCTTGGTGTGGCCAGAATCAATTTCTGAAGTTTTGTTCGGGTACGTTCAGTAAACTTGCGAGCGAGATTTTAAAACTTTTGAACCAATGCTCAAAATTGAAATCCGAGGGCACCGTTGAACTCGCAGTGCTGATATTCGCGTAACGAAGATCACCGACGATGCTTCTTCCTTAGTCTCTTACCCCAAATGCGGCGAACAACGAATCGACGTCTGCCATTTTTCCTGACATCTTCAATGAAGAACTATAAGGTAGGGGATTTTACATTTTAATTTGTTTCCATCATTCAACGTCGTTCAATCTTGGGTATTTGTTTTTACAAATTTTATCGCCAAAATGAAGAGGGTTCAGACCGCACGAACAAGACCCGACCCTCCCCCTTTGTTGTACTCATTTGTTGATGACAGAGGCGGAGCAACGACGGCCGACATCGGGCCGACCGTGAAGAAAACCGGCGGCGCAAGGCCACCGGGTTGCCAAGAGGGCGCACCATCACCGTGCCGCGTGGAAGGAGAGCTGCGCCCAGGGCGGGCCGCGGTGGAGGCTAGCAGAGGGCCGTAGCCAGGGCGAGCCGCGGTGGAGGGGCGTGACGCTGTCATGCCGTGCCGGTGGTGTGGAGCGGCTAACCGCTCGGGCCAGCGGGGAGGAGCGGGACCCCGTCGGGTCCCGCGTGTGTTGGACTGGCACCACCTATTGTCGGTTAGATCTGCAACTGAACGGCAGAGCCGTTTCGGTGCTAATGGGGCATGTGGCTTCCCCCTAGCCACAACTTAGGTGGACCCCATGAGCTTCCAGGCCACCGGGCCACCGGGCCGGGCCGCCCTCAGGCTGGGCTGCCCATCCAGGTCGGGCCGCCTTCGGGCTGGGCCCCCTCAGGCCAGGCCAACCCCTCGGTCCAGGACACCCCCTAGGGTCGGGCCTCCCCCTCGGGCCAGACCGTTTCTTTGGACCGGGTCGAACCCACGGACCGGGTCGGACTGAACCTGGACCCGTTGGTCAGTTTACACCTTTTCGCCCATATCTTGGGCTATGGGTGTCTGATCGATGAACTGTTTACGGCGATGGAAATATTAGAGCGAGACAGTTCTATTGGAATAACCCAATTTAGGTTTGGACACAATTGGGATATGTTCGGGTTGGTTTGAACCTAAAAAACAACCGGGCCCCTGGAACGGAATTGCCAATAACTCACAGACCGGGCATCCAATTGACGCGTCGTCTGTTGTGTTGCGACCCCTATGACAAGGTAGACCTTTGAGATACTTTTAATTGGGTTTTCGTGGTAGTTGAAGTATCGACCAGTAGCTTGTGGAGTGGATCCTCCCAGCAACGAGCGTGCGGAGTTCGGAGACCTAGTAGCTGGCTGAGACCTGACAACTGCTGACCTTTCGACTCAGAGTGTTTTGACTAGCCTAGTGGGAAGCGCCTCTGTGTGACGCGGAAGACCCATAGTGGGGAGTGCCTCTGTGTGACGCGGCAGACCCACGATACTCGACAGGAGGATTACCTCAGTAGGCTATGAGGGGGAGGGCCTCTGTGTGACGTGGCAGACACACAGTGGGGATCACCTCTGTGTGACACGGTAGACCCACGATACTCAACAGGAGGAGTACCACAGTAGTCCAGGACATTGGGAAGTGCCTATGTGTGACGCAGAAGGCCCACAATACTCTATAGAGGAGGAGTACATCAGCATCCAAGGTTTTGATAGTTTTATTGGGAGTGTTACATGATACCACCCTAGAATAAAATCATGGTTTTGAGCTGAGTCAATGAATTTCGCGTTTTCCTCATGATTGAGATGGGTTACTAAATAACTTAGGTATATGTATAGGCATATAACTAAGTAATGGTTATCCTTTGAGTCTATGATTTGTGGTTATCCTTATTGAATTTTGTGATACCTTAAGGGTCTTGTGGTATCTAATGAGTATCATTATACTCACCCCAGCATGGGCTATGCCCGCACCTCGTTGTGTTGGATGCAGATGATTAACAGCGCTGACAGAGGCCAAGATCGCCAGGACTGGACAGTACCTGGTGGGGGACCCTATGACGAGTTGGTACTTAGAGGAGTCTGACAGACGTGGAGTGATGAGGTGGCCATCTATACCTACCCTTTAGGCAGGAACCCCGGAGGATGATCCAAGAGCTGCTCATTTCCTTTCATCTATTTGTCCCTTTTTTAGTTGTACTTATACTTTATAGTTGGGATAGTACTTTCGGCCCCCTTTTACATTCCAGCACACCTTTTTATATAGTATTTTACTTAGTGTTTTACTTCTAGTTGCATACTCTATTGTGTTTGTTTACTGTTTTAAAGGCAATGCCTTCCCAATTTAGAGATTTATGCCTTTGTTACTAGTTGCCATCGCCTGCCCTATGAAAGGCGGGCTTGGGGTAGTCACGATACGGGCCCCGAGGGACGGATTGTGAAAAATTGGTATCAGAGGAGTCGGTTCTACTACAGAACTTAGGACTCTAATATTTCTTTTCTGTGAAGCAATATTGTTAAGTGTACTAAGTGTGGTTTTCAATTCGGGGAGTCTTGTGTTGGTGCGGGCGGCCGACTTATCCATACACCAGGACTCTAACTACTAATTTCCTACTTAGTGCACGAAAACACTGATTACGCGCCCTTCTTGAAATTTTTTCTTAATTCAACTCAACCAGGTCAGCTCGCCAGGTATAATATTTTGACCGTATCGTATCTGTTTCTTTCAGGATGCCTCCCCGCAGACGACTAGTTTGAGCCCTGAGAGTCGTACGCTCTGACAGCCCACCGATCGAAGAGGCCTTGGTGCAGGACCCTTTACCAGCAGATCCACCAACAGTACCACTTCCCATTGAGCCACCGATGCCACCAACCCCAGCAGCAGACGATGCATGCCGCTTGAGCGTGTTTCATGAGTTCCAATGCCAGAGTCCACCTAGGTTCTGGGGAGAGAAGGACCCATAGGTGGCTGAGGATTGGTTGGAGGTTGTGGTGAGAGTCTTCAGGCTGGTAAGGACACTAGCAGACCTCATGGTGATCCTTGCTTCCAGTCTCCTTCATGCAGTAGAAGGAAGATGGTGGAGCCTAATGCTCTATGTCCACAATGAGGCGACACTACTCTGGCAGACTTCGAGAGCCTATTCCGGGCGGAGTTTGTCCCATCCAACCATCGTGCCGTGCGGATATAGGAGATAATTCATCTGTTGTAGGGTAGCATGATAGTAGCATAGTACTCATCGAGGTTCACCGACCTCTCGCACCACTCCGAAGATATGGTGCGGGACCCATTCTTTAGGGATCTGACCTTCAAACAGGGGATCAGGTGAGAGATCAGATCCTCGATGATCTCCCTCCAAATCCCAACACAAGAGGGGGGTGTTAGAGAGAGCCCTCATAGTGGAGAGTTTCCTTGCTGAGAAGTCTCCGGAAGTGAGACCCACTACTAGTCGACTTGCAGCAGAGTATTCTACAGCTGGTAGTAGACAGATGACGCAGAGGTCCAAGAGGACTAGAACCATAGGTGGACAACCGCATGACTCAAGATTGGTTGTTCGGGGCACCTGGGGCAGTGAATTACCTGCTAGGAGCAGGAGGTTCTACACATGTGGCAGGATGGGTCACATGGCACGTGACTATCTGACCCACCGTTTAGAAAATCAGCAGACAGTTGATGGACATCCCAGGTAGAGACATAGATTCGATCGAGGCGGTCCGTAGGGCGTAGGCGGATGTGGCAGAGGAGCTGGTCGAGCAGGTGGCGGTGGACAAAATTTTGAGGTGTTTCCACCACCACCACCAGGAGGTCCACCCCGACCGAAGGGATCAGATGGAAAGGGGAGATCTCAGCTTCAGGTAGCTGAGGCATACGACCATGGCGCTCTAGAGATGATTCAAGGTACTATCTGTGTCTAATCCACCTTAGCTGTAGTTATTATAGACATAGGTGCCAATCACTCTTTCATAGCCATTGCCCTCGTTCGGAGTTCATAGATTCCGACGGAGGTGTTGGCTCGATCCTTACATCTAGAGACCTCTATGGGAGTAGACTCGACAATTACGCACTGGTTCTGGCAGTGTGAGCTTACTCTAAGAGGTGATAGCTTCGGCCGAGATCTCCTTGTAGCGGCATCGAGGCCTTATGAATTCATCTTGGTTATGGAATGATTATCTACAGTCCATGCTCATATTGACTGTATTAGGCGCAAAGTGATGTGTGTCCGCACGGATGGGACCAGGTTTACCTTCACTGGAGAGAAGGGAACCTTTGCATCACATGACAGACTTACTCAGAGGAGGGTGCAGCCGATCACTCATCAGTTGGCCTACCTTACCCTCAGAGTAGTAGATGTGGAGATTCTGACTTATCCTGTAGTGGTGGACCAGTACGTGGATGTTTTCCCTGACGATGTTCCAGGACCACCTCCTCACAGAGAGGTGGACTTATACATTGAACTGTACCCCGGGATGACACCGATATCTACTCCAGTATATCATATGGCTCCCGCGGAGCTTTGTGAGCTACGGGTATAGCTGGAGGACTTACAGGTGAAGGGATTCATCCGGCCTAGTGTTTCTCCCTGGGCAGCCCCGATACTATTCTCCAAGAAGGAGGATGGGAGCTTAAGGATTTGTGTCGACTACCGTCGCATGAACCAGGTGACTGTGAAGAACAAGTACAAACTTCCGAGGATTGATGAACTCTTTGATCAGCTCAGGGGAGCATGGTGGTTCTTGAAGATAGACCTCAGATCAGGCTATCACCAGCTTAGAGTTCGAGACGAGGATATGCAGAGGACAACCTTTAGGTGTCGATACAGCCACTAAAAGTTCTTGGTTATGCCCTTCAGCATAACCAATGCTCCAACAATGTTAATGTGCCTCATGAACAGGATCTTCCAGCCTTACCTTGATCTCTTTTTCGTGGTATTTATCGATGACATTCTAATCAATTCGACTACCGAGGAGGAGCATGCCTACCATTTGAAGGTAGTACTGGACACACTCCGAGAGAACCAGATTTATGGTAATCTCTTGAAGTTCTAGTTTTGGATTTGAGAGGTTCACTTCTTGGGACACGTCATCTCGGAGGCTGGATTTGCAGTAGATCCAATGAAGATTGAGGCAGTACTTGCTTGGGAGCCACCCAAGAGTGTGACGGAGGTACGAAGTTTCCTGGGCTTGGCTGGATATTACCGGAGATTCGTTCCAGACTTCTCCAAAGTTGCAGCACCACTATCAGCCTTGAAGAAGAAGGGGAAACCCTTCATGTGGTGGGAGAGATGCCAACAGAGCTTTCAGGAGCTGATGTAGAGGTTGATTAGTGCCCCCATATTGAGGCTTCCAGAGGAAGGCATAGGGTACGTAGTATACTGCGACACATCCGGGACCGGACTCGAGTGTGTACTGATACAGGAGTTAGCAGTGATCGCGTATGGTTCTCAGCAGCTAAGACAACATGAGCAGTACTACGCTACCCATGACCTGGAGTTAGCAGCATTGGTCTTCACCTTGAAGATGTAGAGGCACTATCTGATGGGAAATCATTTCACAGTCTACTCTGATCACAAGAGTCTCAAGTATATTTTCTCTCAAAAGGACCTGAACCTGAGAGAACGAAGATGTATTGAGTTCCTCTAGGACTATGAATTCCAGATAGTCTATACTCTTGGGAAGGAGAACGTTGTTGTAGATGCGCTTAGTAGGAGGACTGGTATATAGCTTCTAGGAGAGGCGATAGAGCAGCTGGCTACCTTACAGATATCCTTTGTGGATAGAGATGTAACAACCTTTCTATAGTTTCTTACAGTCACTCCTCCACTTCTTCAGCGAGTCAGGGAGGCGCAGTGTGTGAACGCTGACTATGAGACGTGACATGCTCAGATATCCACAGGGCAAGAACCTGAGGGATTTTCAGAAGGTTGGGAGCATGTCATCCTCTTTAGAGGACATACCTTGGTACCAGTTTCATTCAGGAGTAAGTGTTGAGGGAGCTCCACATGCCCCCTCTTGCGGTACATCCAGGAGTGGAGAAGATGTACTAGGACCTTCGACGACAACACTGGTGGCCAGATATGAAGAAGGTAGTAGCTGAGTTTCTCTCATGATGTCTCACTTGTCCGCAAGTGAAGGCGGAGCACCAAGTACCAGCAGGCTTGGTACGACCCTTAGAGGTCCTAGAGTGGAAGTGTTATGAGATATCCATGGACTTAGTGATGGGTCTTCCACATACATCCAGGAGTCATGACTCGATTTGGGTGATCATTGACCAACTCACCAAGTCGGCCCACTTCCTACCGATTAGAGAGCAGGGTTCAGTAGAGAGCTTGGGATGCCTATATGTGTAGGAGATTGTGCGTTTACCAGAAGTAACTTCTTCTATTGTCTTTGACCGTTATGCACGGTTTACTTCCCAGCTATGGAAGGGGTTGTAGGAGGCTTTTGGGACACAGCTTCGCTTGAGCATCACCTTCCATCCTCAGACAGATGGACAGACTGAGCGGACCATCCAAACCCCCGAGGACATGCTCCGTGCATGTGTCCTCGACTTCGGTCTCAACTGGGAGGATCACTTACCATTGGTAGAGTTTTTCTACAACAACAACTACCACTCCACCATCGGTATGGCACCTTTTGAGGCCTTGTGTGGTCAACCTTGCAGATCGCCACTATGCTAGACAGACCTAGGGGAGTCATCACTAGTGGGACCAGAGATGGTACGGGCTACCATAGAGAAGGTACAAATCATCCAAGAGCGAATGAAGACTACAGAAAGTAGGCAGAATTCGTATTCTAATAGGAGACATAGACCTTTGTAGTTTGAGGATGGCGACCACATCTTTCTACGGGTCTCACCTCGACGAGGTCTACAGGATTTAGATGAGGCGGAAAGTTGTCACCACGATTAATTAGACCTTTCCAGGTCCTTAAAAGAGTAGACGAGGTGGCATACCACCTGGATCTTCCACCTCAGTTGCATCGGGTACATGAAGTCTTCTACGTATCTCAGCTGAGGAGATACGTGCACGACCCATCCCACATCATCGACCATGGAGAGATGGACATCGATGATGAGGCAACTTTCACAGAGGTTTCGGTGGAGATTGAGGATCGACAGGAGCGGGTCCTGCATGGATGGTCGATACCTATGGTGTGCGTTCATTAGTAGCATGAGAACCTCTAGGAGAGCACCTAGGAGCGAGAGGCTCAGATTCATGCTCAGTACCCCCTTTTGTTTCCTTAGTTTGAGTTGTATCTTATAGGGACGTAAAGCCCTAAGGTGGGGAGAATGTAAAGACCCCGAAATTCCATGGAAATTTTTTTCTTGAAATCATGGGATTTTTACGAGTCTGTGAAAATTTTCGGAGCTTGATTTTGAGGCCCGGTGTGCCAGGAATCAATTTCTAAAGTTTTGTTCGGGTATGTTTAGTAAACGTGCAAGCAGAATTTCATAACTTTTGAACCGGTGCTCGAAATTCAAATCCTAGGGCACCGTTGAACTCACAGTGCCGATATTCTCTTAACGATACCTTCACTTTGATTGCAGATGATTGGGAATAAAAGTTAGTTTTTCGATTTTTTTATAAAAAATAATAAAATAAAGTACAAAACTTTATTTTATCTTTTTTTTAAGCTTCCCTGTGTTGAGTGTGTTAGTTAAAACCTCCCTTTGGGAGTTGGTGGTGGGACCACCACACCCTATCCTCCCGTGAGAGGTTATGGTGGTGGGGCCCACCCAAGCATAACCTCCCTTGGGAGGATAATTATGGTGGGGGCCACCCGAGAATCAAACCCCCTTTCACCCCCCATTTATGTGGGATGAAACCCTTGAACTTCCCACACTAATTAATTGAGCCTCCACCCTCATTAATTAAATGGGTTGTCTCTTTTAATTAACCACAAATTTTCGAATTGTGGTGCAAACAAATAATATATGTCGTTTCCATATATTATTTTGTTGGCATGCTTCTTTCTTTTTGTTGGGAGAATTAAGGAGAAGAGAAGTTCTTGGGGAACTCTCCAATGAAGAACGTGAAGAACGCCTCTTCATCGTCCATCGAAGAATGACGAATTATTTCTTCGATCTTCAACGGAGACAAAAGAGAAGGAGTTGACCACAAAGAATGCCTATGACGCTTCTTCCTCGGTCTCTTACCCCAAATGTGGTGAACAATGAATTGACATCCGCCCTTTTTCCCGAAATCGTTAATAAAGAACTATAAGGTAGGGGATTTTAGGTTTAAATTTGTTTCCATCATTCAACGTCGTTCAATCTTGGGTATTTGTTTTTCCAAATGTTATCTCCATAATGAGGAGGGTTAGGACCGCACGAACATGACCCGAACCTCCCCCTTTGTTGTACTCATTTGTTGACGACATAGGCGGAGCAACGACAGCCGACATCGGGCCGACCGTGAAGAAAACCGGCAGCGTAAGGCCGTCAGGTCGCCAAGAGGGAGCAGCACAGCCGTGCCACGTGGAAGGAGAGCTGCGGCCAGGGAAAGCCGTGGCGGAGGAGCGCGACACCGTCGCACTGTGCATTGGTGTAGAATCGCGGCCAGGGCGGGTGGCAGTGGAGGGGCACGGTGTTGTCACGCCACACCAGGGTTGTGGAGAGGTTGGCCACTCGGGCCAGCTGGGAGGAGCAAGACCCCGTCTGGTCCCGCATGTGCTGGACCGGTGCCACCTGGCGCCGGTTGAAGCTCCACACAAATGGAAGATCCATTCGGGTGCCATCGAGGTGTGAGATTTCCCTCCTGGAATCGGCTTTGGCGGACCCTGTGAGTCTCCGAGCCTCCGGGGCGCCCATTCGGGCTGGGCAGCTTTCGGGATGGGCCCCCTCGGGCCTGGCCACCCCCTTAGGCTGGGCCGCCCCCTCGGGCCGGGCCACCCCCTCGGGTCGGGCCGCCCCCTCGGGCCTGGCCGCCCCCTCCGGCCGCCCCCCTGGGTCCTGGCCTCCCCCTCAAGCCAGACCGTTCCTTCAGACCGGGTCGGTCTGACTAGGTCGGACTGGACCTGGACCTGTTGGCTAGTTTACACCTTTTTGCCCATATGTTGGGCTACATGTGTCCGATCGACGAACCGTTTGCGGAAAAAGAAATCTTAGAGCGATATAGTTCTAATGGAATACCCCACCTGAGGTTTTAACATAGTTGGGATATGTTTGGGTTGGTTTGAACCTAAAAACCAACCGGGCCCCTCGAATGGAAATGTCAGTAACTCACAGGCCGAGCGTCCGATTGATGCGCCATCTGTTGCATTGAGACCCCTATGAGGTGGAAGATCTTTGAGATACTTCTATTTGGGTTTTCGTGATAGTTCTTGTATCAACCAGTAGCTCTTTGAGCAGATCCTCCTAGAGATGAGCGTGCGGAGTTCGGAGACCTAGTAGCTGGATGAGACTTGGCGACTGCTGAGCTTTCGACTCGGAGTGTTTCAACTAGCCCAAGGGAAGCGCCTCTGTGTGACGTGGAAATACCACAGTGGGGAGAGCCTTTGTGTGACACTGAAGACCCATGATACTCGACTGGAGGAGTACCTCAGCAGGCTATGAGGGGGAGGGCCTCTGTGTGACGCAGCAGACCCACAGTGGGGAGAACCTCCGTGTGACGCGGCAGACCCCTAGTACTCGACAGGAGCAGTACCACAGCAGTCCAGGACAGTGGGAAGCGCCTCTGTGTGACACGGAAGGCCCATATTACTCTATAGTGGAGGAGTACACCAGCTGCTGAGATTTCAACAGTTTTATTGGGAGTGTTACATGATACCACCCTAGAATAAAATCTTGGTTTTGAGCTGAGTCAATGACTTTCATGTTTTCCTCATGATTGAGATGAGTTACTAAATAACTTATGTATATGTATGGGAATATTACTAAGTAATGGTTATCTGTTGAATCCATGATTTTTGGTTATCCTTGTTGGATTTTGTGAGACCTTGAGGGTCTCGGGGTCCCTACTGAGTATCCTTATACCCACACCTGCACGGGCTATGCCCGCACCTCATTTTGTTGGATGCAGACGACGAACAGCACTGACGGAGGCCAAGAGCACTAGGACTGGACAATACCTGGTGGTGGACCCTACGACGAGTCGATACACAGAGGAGTCTGACGAACATGGAGTGCTGAGGTGACCATCTGTACCTACCCTTCAGGTAAGAGCCCCGGAGGAAGATCCAAGAGCTGCTCATTACCTTTCAGCTGTTTGTCCCTTTTTCAGTTGTACTTGTACTTTACAATTGGACTTGTATTTTCGGCCCCATTTTACTTTCTAGCACACTTTTGTATACAGTCTTTTACTTAGTGTTTTACTTCCAGTTTCATACTCTATTGTGTTTGTTTACTATTTTAAATGCAATGCCTTCCTAGTTAAGGGATTTACACCTTTGGTGCCAGTCGCCATCCCCTGACCTATGGAAGGCCGGATTGGGGTAGTCACGATACGGGCCCCGGGGGACAGGTCATGACAAATACCCCGATGGGTTGAGTTGTGACAACCATAGTGTATCAACGAGTTCATTTTAGATATTCAAATAAAGACTTATAAAGAATATAGGTTTTTGACATGGGTGTGCAACCTGTTTGATGAGATATCGAGAAAAAGGTAATATATTACACAATGAGATTTCATATTTGATTTTGTCATTATGACATATCTTCTTCACTTGTGGGTGCCTTGACCCGTTACTAGACAAAAATCTTGTACTTTAGGTAAGCCTACCTAATGCCACTAAGGAAGAGGCCTAAAGGGTAATAAATAGTGTTTCCTTTAATCTCAATTAAATATTATTTATATTTAACAGTTAGAATAAATATTATTCTTAGACCGAGAAGTACAAATTATTCATGATTTTTTAAATGATCTTGAATATTAAATATATATTTATTTATAAGGTATTTTTTTAATTACATGAATATATAATATTGATTTATCCCTTGTAATTCACACTATAATAAATAAATATATTTTTAATAAATAAATACTTTATTTAGTTTCTCAAATATTAAATAAATATTTATTAACTAGAATGTGAATATAATATTTATTTATTTATCGAATGAATAATATTTATTTAAATATTTATTTAAATATTTATTTCATAATTCAATTAATATTGAGGAGAACGAGTAGACTAAAATTTTCCCACTAATGAATATTTATTTAATAGAGTGTAAAATAATCATTTATCACCGAGTGAGTTAGTGCACACCATAAAATAAAGTAATTATATTATTTCATTACAAGACATGAGGTTCATTTTTGGTTTAATTTATTATTAAGGGCCTTTGTGAAATTAATTAAATGTTAAACCCTAACCCTACGTTTATAAATGTAATTTTATAAAAATCATAGAAAGGTTAATAATTATTCACAATAATTTCCTCTCAACATATCTCTCTTCCAATCTTCCTTTCATGACCAATAAAAACAAGAGAAATTACTTCAAGCCTGAAGGAATGTGAAGTGATCAAAGTGAAAAATGAAAGATAATTAATCATCCATGCTATAACTAAATGTTTCATTAGGATTATTCAAATATTTAAAGAAAATAGGTAGATCACCATTTGGAGGGATCTGTTTTGGGTCATCATTATGCAAAAATGATACACTGATCGAGTTAGAATGATCAATATCATCAATGAATAGAGATCTCAAGACCAAGGTAATATTTTTTTCTTATGTTTTAAAATTAACTATAAATTGATATAAATTGATCCACTCTCTTTGTTCCGACAAAATAATTTGTTAATATTCTTTGTAAAATTTCTATTGGTCGTGGTGTTCATGTCACGTACATTTTTAATGATCCATTGAATCCAAAAATAGAATAGTTGGCCATAGGCCTGATATGCACTTCTGCTATGTCTACAACCATCAAGTGGTATTATAGGGGTCACATTAAATTTATAATTATCTAATTGTTATTTATCATTACACATATTTAATGTTAGTTTTCATTTATTTCGATTCATTCTTGAATCCAACCATCGAGGTATTTTCTTCCTCCCATCATTTCCTACTCATTTAATCTAGATGCAATTAAATTTTAACAAATAACTTTTGAAGAACCCATTTGGAGTTGTTGAGTAGTCTGGCTATACAACACAAGATTACATGACATGTATCCTTTTTACACAGCATGTATACCAGTTTTTTCACTAGGATGTTGTGTGAATTAATTCACCTCATCGTGTAGTAAAGAACACATGATACTTTAAATGATCAGTGTGTTGACCAACCCAGGCTGACACATGACATGTGGGATCACACATTGTCTAACTAGGTTACATGTAGTATAGTCCATGTGTTTTCATGGAGTAAAATTAAAAGTTAAATGCACACCTATTAATAATTACATGAAGCATAGGGATGGAGAGTCACATGATAAAGAAGTTACACAACATGTACCAACTATGTACACCATGTACCCTCTACATGTCAATGTAGTAATACATGTTGAGTCCTTATGCATGTATCATAGACATACGATGAAAATATATATGACATTTAGCTGGATGTATATGTCATGTACCCAACCTGTTTACGCATACAATTAAAATTTAATTTATATATTTTTTAAACCTCAACAACATATGTTTTATGTTTCATTTATTTAATCATACACAATATGGGAGAGGTTATATATATATATATATATTAAATTATTAATTAATTAATATATATAATTTTTAACTTCATACCATGTATCATCATAATATGTTGACTACTTCCCGTGCATTAAAGGAATTATATTCAATGTTAATTAACATGTATTTTGTGTTCCATTTATTTACTCACACATGCATTATAATTATGCAACAAAATTCATATAAGATATTCCATATGAGTAGACTATATATAATATCAATAAAAGCTAACTAGTTTGGACAAGTACTTTCCAAATTGCTTCCACGTATAAGCTGTGTACTTATTTTATCACATTTTAAATAAAATTAATTTATTTAAAATCATAAGAGATGAGTATCTCTAGGATATATTGGATGAAAATTAAGATAAATTGAATTAATTTATTAATCATCAAATTAATTGAATTAATTCATGAATGTTTACATTAATAAAAATCGATCAAAATTAATGCTAATAAGTTATTTGAATGCGTATTCATTTTACAAGTGGATGATCATGAGATTAGACTGACTTATTCATGCATATGGTTTATTTTAATTTAGTAATTTCATGGGTTTTTGAAATTATTAAATTAAATTAAATTGATCAAATCTGTGTCATCCCTCCCTCTTTATTATGTATGGGTATATATGTCTATGATTTCTTTTATAAAATTATGCCTTTCTAGTTCCCTTCCCCTAAAAGTGAAGTAAAACATTTGAAAGGATAGATCCACCAAGAACATGGATTTGGTTCTATATGAATCCAAGGTTAAAGGAAATAAAATAGATACATAAGACAACGGTGAAATTCTACAAACATGAGACCACACTGACTCAAAGAGTCTTTTTTCACAGTGATAATGGTTTTTTCATTGTCCACTCGATAAGTACACCACTAGTTAAAGCTCATGATCTTGATATATTTTATTTATTTATGCTGCATGATTTATTTTATTGATGAAATACCATGATCACATAGATAAATGGATTAATTTTAATTGGCGGAATTAAAATAAAATGATTATGTTTACATATTTTATCAAGACATGGTTACTAAAATTTCTAAAATCAAATTAATATTTATAATACATGGAAAATAAAAAATAATAAAAATTTATGAATAATAAAAAATACCTCAAGTTAATATTAAGTCATTAGGCCTTCCATTATCTGAATGAGGGAAATCCATAGTTAAAGTGTCAGTTTAGTCCATAAAAGGGGAAATTTTAATTTTCAAAAAGTCTTAACAAAGATGATGAGTTGACATAATTTAACTTGTATTGAATTTAACAACAATAGTTTTTTCAATAAAAATTTGAAGGAAAATATTGCGGAAATTTAAGTCAAGATCTTAGTATTTGTGAGTCCACTCAACAAAACAAGGATATGCCAGCCCGTAGTTGACAATACCACCTACCTAGCACCTTCTTATGATTTTATGGCTATAATATAGATTATGAGGAGGGAAATATGGATCCTTTCCATTATAAAGTCCAAAGTTTTGGGAAATTTATTGTTCAATGGTGAGGGACGTTGAGACTTGATAAAATAGTGGGAGACTTAACAAAATTAAAAGTATCATTTCTCACATTTTTTTAATCAAGGGAATTACTTTAATATGTTAACTTATTGTTATAGAATAATGAAAAGTTCTTCAACCACATTGTCCCTATGATCAATTTTGGAGAAAGACCATTTCTTAACTTGTATTAACTTATAGGAATGGTCCAGACACTTATGCATAGTGTTTTGCTATAAATGAGAATCTTATATTCTAGAATCCTTAATCACCGATCCAAATACTAAGAAGGAAAGTGGTGATGAGTTAAATGTCTATTAAAAATACATGAACAATTCCCTAGATGTTCATTGTTTTATTTTTAATCCATTTATATTTTATTCATGAAGTCACATGAGAACTTGTATGGCCATAACATTCTCAAAAATATCTATGATATTTATTAGGAGAGACATGGGTAGGAATAATTTGAGATAACTGATATTCTCTTCATGAGAAATCTTGGATAAGGTGTACTAATTGGGCCTCAATAAGTCAAAATCATTGACTACATTGAGCACATATAAGTTACTGGGTATACATTGCCTAAATAAATCCAGATCAATCTCATTGTTACATAACTCCTTCCAATATTCTCCTATTTTATTGAAAATTTCAATATGAACAACATAGAGATGTGTCTCCCAGATCTTATCACTAACTTTTAATAAGTTAAAAAGGATATAAACAATTAAAGGCCTTTCATTCTTAAGGTAAATAAAAGTAAAGGCCAAACAAAGAGTTTCAGAAATAACTCCAACACTAAATCCTATACACAACACCCTTACAATTAGAAGTGGATCAAGGTAAAGGTAAGGGAACAATATTACCTCTATTTTACATGTGTAAGGAAGTGAAACTAAAAGAAAAAATTTACATTTACAAATAATAAATTTGAATCTTAAAATGTGTTTATTATTGAGTGAAATTTATGTAACAAACCCAACTATGGTAACCTAGTCCAATGTCTATTTTAATACATTGGAAAAAGATACACATAATCAAATAACTAAGTATTGATCAGTTTTTTAGCCTTGAAGAACAAGATATATACACTATTCCAATATTATATTGGAAATATAAAAAAACATAGCATAAGAAACATTCTCACATCCCTGATATTATTCATAATATCTATCTTAATATCATAGGGAAAGGAAAACAAATAAAGGGTGATCTAAGATACCAATTAAGGGTTATGTACAATAGAGTATATCCTAAGTAAATAATACATAATAAATATGGAAAGGTAAATAATTGAAAACACATTCTATTTAATCAATAAATTTAGCATAAAATGAATCCATCAATAATTTCAATGCTGTTATCTAATGGATAATAATAAATAAATTATTAATGAAGAAAATAATTAATGCTATATTCATGATATCAAAAATCATGATATATTTACTATAAAGGACTTATTCCAAGGTAGTTTAGTTTATGGGTATGTGTATACTAAACAACCATTTAATAAGTTTTTCCAAATGGTTCGTCTCATGAGGTCTGTCAATGCATTGAGGGGATTTGTAATTACGTGATCTGCCTATGATTAAGTGTCCAATTAATTAATCATATATAGAATAGTAAATTTAATTCATAAAAAAATTCCTTATTTAAAATATCCATATTGATTAAAGAATATGAAATATTAATATTTACCTAGTTAATAAAATAATTTTCGTAGTAAAACACCGTCTGTTGAAATGGTATATGTCTTAGGAAATAATCACATACATGATCCAAAGAATATGTATATTTAAGATAATTATAATCTAAAAATAAATATTATCTTAAGAAATTGAATATTTCAAGTGAAATTTAATGAAAAAATATTAATAAGAGATAAAATATGGCCATCAATTCATCAGAAATATAGGGTTTATAATACAATCATGTTCTTTGGAGAAATTAGGAAAATGAAAGAGAAATATTAAAATAATATT
Organism: Viscum album; assembly: GCA_963277665.1. Classification (NCBI taxonomy): domain Eukaryota; kingdom Viridiplantae; phylum Streptophyta; class Magnoliopsida; order Santalales; family Viscaceae; genus Viscum; species Viscum album. The sequence continues at coordinate 388,872,631 of OY728147.1, read as the reverse complement.
TAATTCAAAAACTTTATTTACAAAACCATTAATAAATTACATAATAATCTTAATATTATAAAATGGTTATGGTGGTGGAAAATTCATTAACATTTTATTCATTAAAAAGAGACATTCCTTTTGACATTTTGTAAAGGAATTCGAAAATGATACTTTTGGAAAAAATTATAAATATTACTTTAAAACATTGTAAAAAGTCAAGGATAACATAAAATATTCTTAATAAAACATTTTAGTTAATAAAGTGCACTTTTTTAAAACATTTTCCCAAAATATGGACATGAAATAAAAATATACTTTTTCAAAAAGAGAAATAAGATCGATTTTTCTTTTAAAAATTTCTTTATTTGATTCAAGTGTCAAAGAGAGTAAAATTAAGAATAAAAACATGAAACTTATTAAATATCTAGAGGATATTAAAAATATATGGATCATATGAAGGATAAATAATAGGATTCCTTCAATAGAAAATATAATAAATAAAAAAAATTCAATTGTAAAATAAATTCTTACCTCTTTGGTAACTTTTAAATTGTGTCCCCTTGAAAGAGTAAACTTGAATTGAAAATTTAATCACCATGGATAAATAAAGACTCATGTTAAATATATAAAAGGGATAGTATATACCACACATAAAATGAAATAGGTTCATAGTACCAAATATATCTCAATGGAGTGGAAATTGTGACGTAGTCCCTTACCTCAATTTTAACTTTCCTCATAAGTGATTTTAACTTCCTCCTCTTTGAAAGATACCATTTAGATATCCTATTAAGAAACCTAGGGTTAGTATTTTTGGAATAGAGAAACCTAAATAACTTGGATAAAGATGTTTTGAAGTGTTTTTTTTGTTATGATAAGTGGCTCTATGTTTTGTATATAAGAGAGGACATGCGGTGCATTTTTATAGTGAACAAAATTACACACATGGAAAATAATAAAAATATTAAAATAAAATAAAGTAATTTTCTTATTAAAGTGGAACCATGTGGAAATAATTTATAAGATAATATATAATATGGTAGAAATACCTTCAACTGATAAAAGTTTTATAGGCTTAAGTGGTATTTTAAACCATATATTTCAGTTTAACCCCTTTGTTAACCAATTTTAACCTTAACCATAGTAACAACCTTTTCAATATTAAAAGGGTTATAATTTTACATATAAGGTAAAAATTTGTTCATAAATGAACAAGGGATTAAATTTAAGAAAATTTATAATCATAATTTCCCCCTTATAATATTTTTTTTATGTTTAAATAATTTAATAAAATATTATTTAACATAAAATACAATTAAAGTCATTTTAAGAACTATTCACATAATTTGACTTTTAAGGAAAAAAATACAAAGATATAATTCAAATATAACAATTTCAACAATTAATAATACATTATTATTTACTAGAAATTATTTTTTAACCATACTTCATCTAGAAAACATTAGATTTAATATTTTTAAAATTATTTACTTTGATTTTTCCACTAGATGCACAAGTACTGTGTTAGTGTTGTATAAGCACATAAGGTAATTATATAATTAGTAACTGTTATAAATAAATTAAAATCATAAAAATAGTTTTATTACGCCTAAAATAAACTTTAATATTCATTCAAAACTTATTTTTATCTCTTTTTTAACTTATAAGATAAATTTAAAGGCGAGAGAGTTACATTTTTGAATTTTTCTTCACATAAAATAATTTAAATGTCATTATCAAAATAAAATATAAAAAATACCATATATTTGAATTTAGGATGTATATGGTCAAATTAATCTCATCAAATTAAATAAATTCAACTAATGGATATATATTTTTAATGTCTTATCACATTATTTTTTACCTTAATTACCCAATCTATCCTTTACTAAGGTGATAAATTTTACCATGATTACAATTCATAATATCTAAAAATAAAAGAGAAATATTTAAAAAATTTAATACTTATGGTTAAAAATATTTAATCTATTTTATCAAATTAAAATCATGTATATTTTTTATATTAATTTTAAAATTAACCCACTAAATTTGACAAAAAACAAATTTTCAAAAAAATTCATTTTAAGCACAAAAAACAGATTTATATCAAAATCATGAAAAATAATAATATTAATGGAATTAATTATATTATTATAAATAAAATGGATCTTATATAACTTAATACAAAATCTAAAATATAATTACAGTTTTAAATTACTTGATATAAAGAAAATAAATGATAGTTTTACAAAAAACGGTATTTTTCACTTTTTATTGAAAAATAATTCTTTTTTGAAAAATCACAAAAATTCAACCAAATATAATAATAAAATTATGATTAAAAAATGATATCACTATCACATAATTTTATTTCAATATTGTTTTCGTTTAAAATTGGTGTTTCCTATAATGAAATCTATCAAAGGAATTATATTTATTTAAAAAGAAATATATCATAAAATATTAGGGTGTTAAAATTTTTCTATTTCTAAAAAATGGGCATTAGATACAACATGTGGTGATAAAATAGGTATTCAAATATAATATCCAAGTAGATTCAAAAATATTATTTGTGGTGGGGTGGATCTATGAGCAGCTAACAAATCCAGACTTACTACTATGGCTATTTGAGATTACCACCTCACATTGTTGATTGGAATGATCTCGGTTTTGAATTATTTTTATTATATTCTATAAGTTATCAAAACGTAATTTCTTTATCCAAATTTGATATAGATTGATTTATTTTAAATTTTTTAAATAAGTGTTTCTTCTTTTACCAAGAAATCATTTTTAGGTAAATACTTATTTGAATAATGATCTTTACTTGTTCGATTACACTAACAAAGTAATGGAAATCGATAACAGAGATAGTTCACATGAATCATACCACAACCAACCATAGAATAAATATATAGGATATGTAAATGAAAAGAGTTTTACGAGATTACACCAAGACATATATTTGGATTTATTTGAACTAAAACCACTTGGTTCATGTCATACATGTTTGTAAAGAAAAATGACTGAATCCTTATTGAGTAGAAATGGTGCAAGTGCCACTGAGATTCTTGAGTTAGTTCATACCGATGTGTTTTGACCATTTCTAGTTGAGTCTAGGATTGGGTATTCATACTTCATAAATTTTTGTTTGATAAATTTAGTAGATATAGATATGTAAACTTAATGAGATATAAGTTAGATTCCTTTGATAGATTCCAAGAATATAACAAAAAATTTGAGAACCATTGTGGTAAGAATATTAAGAAACTTTTCTTAGAGTAGGGTAAAAAATATCTTAACCAAGACTTAATTGATTATTTTTGGGATTTTGATATTTTATCTCAGATCACCCCTCCTTACTCACCATAATAGAATGGTGTAAGTGAAAGGAGGAACCACACCCTATAAGACATGGTAGGATAAATGATGAGTCCTGCAAGTCTTTTTATTATCCTTTTGTAGATATGAATTGCAGAAAACAAAATAAATACTAAATTGAGTTCCAACTAAAGTATAAATTGGTATTACATATCATATTTGTTATGTGATTAAACCCATGTTATCACATGTATGAGTATAGGGTTGCAAATCATTTTTAAGGCCGTTTATAGAAAAAAACTTTCACCTCAGGGCACTAAGTTCATATTTTTAGAGAATCAGAAGGAAAATAATAAATATTACCTATATGATTATTTAGATAAGAAAGTTTTCATTGATAGAAATAAAAACTTTATTTAAAGGGATAAAATCTCTTAAGGATATAGTGGGAGTGAGATAGAATTCTATGAAGTCTAAGTTGAAGATATACAAGAGTTGGAATAGGAATAGATTCCACAAAACCTTATGGAAAATGACATTCCAAAGACAAAAGTACTACATAAGAGTATGAGAGAGGTTATAGAACTAGAATTATATGGTTTTATAGTCACTAATGATGGTAACTAATTATTATTTGATAATAATGATTCCATAACCTACAATAAAACATTAAGTGGTATATAAGCTTCCAAAGGGAAAAATATATAAATTTTGAACTGGATTCAATGTACCAAAACCAAGTCTAGGTTTTAGTAGGTACTCTAGTGGATGTCGGTCCCATTTATTTTAAATGAGTATTCAAGCAGAAATTGAACATGGATGAATAATTTAGTACCTATAAGGCATGAATATTTACACAAGGGTTCAAATAGTGTCATGGTATAAACTAACAAAAAACCTTTTTTCCAATTTATATGCTAAAATTAATCATAATTATACTTTTTATAATATCTTACCATGACTATTATATTTGATAGATATATGTAAAAATAAATTTATTTAATGAAAAAATTCAAGAAGATATCTATATGACACATCTAGAAGGGTCTGTGATGTCAAAGGATTCCAAAAAGGTAAATAAGATTCATAGATCCATTTCGTGATTGAATAAAGAATCCAGGTCATAGAAATTTTTTTGATGAATAAAAAACAAAATTTATCTTCATAAATAATGAATGTGATCCTCATGTATATAATAGGTTTAGTGGGAGTGAATTCGTTTTCCTAATAATTTATATTGATGAAATACTACTTATTAGAAACTAAATACCAGTCCTATAGTCCATTAAGGTCTATAAAAAAAACTTTCTTTTCCATAAAATGCTTTGGTAAAACATCATAAATTCTTTGGGATAAATATATATCATGATAAATCTAATAGGATAATAGGATCAAGTCAAAATACATACATAGAAAAGATACTGAAGTGATTCAGTATAGATAAATACAAGAGGGAGTTGATGCTACTATGAAATGATATTAATATTTATATGAATATGTGTCCTCAAACACATGAGGAAAGACTTTTGATCGTAAGGATTATATACACTTTATTGATTTGGTCAATTTTGTATGACATATTATGTACAAGGCTAGATGTTGCCTACACCTTAATCATGGTTGGAAGATATAAAGCTGACCAGGTGATCACCATTTGATGATAGTGAAGAATAACCTTAAGTATCTGAGGTGTACTAAGGATATGTTTCTAATCTACAGAGGAGATAAGAAACTATTTATTAGGGGATATGTAGATGCTATTTTCCAAAAAGATCAAGATGATTTGAATACATATTTTGGATATATCTTTACTCTAAATGAAGGTGTTGTGAGATATAGGAGCACAAATAAATCCACGTTTGATGATTAAAAAATAGATTCTGAGTATATTACAGCTTCTGAGGTTGATATAAAAGTAGTTTGGGCTCAAAAAATTTCTAATATTTTGACATTGCACAAAGATGTAAAGAACCTATCACACTATATTGTGATAATGTTGTAGTAGTGTCTCTTGCAAATGAGCTAAGGTCACATCAGAAGATGCAACAAATACTTAAGAAATGTCACATATTGAGGGATTCTCTTAGATATTTGATGATAATATGAGTAGAGCTTCCATAAAATACAACATGGAAGACCCATTAACTAAATCCTAAGCTCAGTATATAAATGATTATAATGTGATAGATAAATGACTAAAAGTTATTAGCAGTTGGCTCTAGTCCAAGTGGGATTATATTAGAGTTAGTGTCTTATAAAAATATATTTTTACTTTAGATATAATGTATATAAAAATAAATAAATATTAATTAAATACCTTATTACATATTATTAATTGTTCTACATGACTTTAATGTAATAATGTCCTGACATTTCTACCACATTGAAAATGGAATAACAATTCCACACTACGATAAGACCCTTAAAATGCTATTATGATATTCTTCAAACTTGTTCAATATTTAGATAGAAATATATGATAGTGCACATAGTATGTTGACTTTCAGGTGAGAGTATTCATATGTATATGAGACTTCATCTCATTAAGTTCATACTTGATAATTTCCATGACATGAGATTTTGAGAATAGATCTGCCTGTAAAAAATCTATATGTTTATGCATAATTTGATATTTTTATATGTGAGCATGTATAATGATCCTTCAACTTTAATATTATTATTAATTCAAGTCATGACTTACACACTTTTATGTTTTATTATAAATAGTGAAAACATATGATTGCGACAAATTTGGGTACATTGAGTGCATGATGAATGATATGTTATTAAATTACAAGTTAAAGGATCATTTTTTCCTTCTAAATTTATGGAATTTTATGTATTTACCCTTTGATTAAAATGAATCCATTACATTAAATTCCATATCCATGGTGTATTTATAAGTTCATTTCATATACTCAAAGTAATATATATCAACATATATGTTGATGACATTAGTGTGAAACATTCTTAATTAGATATCCTCATAAAGGGATAATATTACATAGTGAGTGTTCATATGTAGTTTTTTAATTATGATATATATTCTTATTTTGTGGGTGCCTTGACCCATTGATTGATAAGAATCTTAGACTTTAGGAAAGTTTATTTAATTCCACTGAGGAAGAGGTCCATAGGGTCACACAACAAGTGTTTCCTTTGATCTTAGTTAAATTTTATTTATATTTAACAATTAGAATAAATATTATTCTCCAGAATTAGAATTGAAATTTATTCAAAATTTATTAAATGATCAAAATATTAAATAAATATTTATTCACAAGTTAATTGTTTAATTGCATGAATATATAATATTTATTTATCCATTATTATTCACACTATAATAAATAAATAATTATTTATTAAATAAATAATTTATTTAGTTATGTAAATATTAAATAAATATTTGTTCACTAGACTATGAATATAATATTTATTTATTTATTTATTTAATTATATTTAATTATATATTTATTTAATAATTCATTAATTTTAAGGAGGATGAGTGGGCCATATTTTTTTTGGTGATGAATATTTATTTTTCAGACTTTAGAATAAATATTTACCATTTCATAGTTTAGTACAAGCCTTAAAATAAAATATTATTATTATTATTTTACTTGAAATGGGGTTCCTATAATGATTCATGCTTTTTGTACATAAATATTACATCCAAATATATGAATATTAAACACATTGTACAAAAAACTTGATCATGGACTGTATAAGTTTAGTGTATTTGGAGACTAGATACAAAATATTCTAATTTTATGAATAATATTCAATATCTACGATAAATATCTCCCCCATTTTTAATATTCATAGACATACCCTACATAAAACCTCTCTTCATAACATGGGGAAAGGAAATATAAGAAAGAGTGAACTCAGATGCTCAGTAAGGGTAAATATGAGATATATCAATCGATTATCATATGAAAACATATGATAAGCATAAGAGTATAATATCATAACTTAAAAAAGTTTGTTGGACCCCTCCTATTTTAATCATGTTTTAATGATCACAAATCCAATACATTCTATAAAGGTTGTTAATCCTGTTTAATCTGTCTCAAATCATGTGTACAGATGGTTGGTTTCTTTATGCTATAAATAAACATATCCAAGATCTTAAGTGATATGTTTGATTATTGTAAAATATATTTAATTTTGGTCTATAATGATTTATTTTAAGTCTATATATAGATATTTGGATAAGTCTGTGAAATCATGAGTCTGGCACTAGTTTTGTTTTTCTGGCAAAGGACCGAGACACCATGACCAGACACCGTGACCCAGACACCATGACCAGACACCATGACCCAAACACCATGGCTAGACACCATTACTAGACACCGTGACCTAGACACCATGACCAGACACCGTGACCAGACACCGTGACCCACACACCCTGACCCATACACCGTGACCCAAACACTGTGACCAGACACCGTGACCAGACACCATGACCAGACCCCGTGATCCTAACACCGCATCTGTGCTACCAGTTCCTGATCTCCATAAAACTATTCCATCATGACTGCCTCACTGCTCAAAGGCAAATAAGGATAGATCGTTTCATGGTGAGATCATTTCCAAGTGACACCGTTTCCAGAAAGATTGTGACACCATTTTTAATCTGTTTTGTCGTTTTTAATTTAATTTCTAATGGTCATATTTGAGGCTTTTAAATGCACTGACATAATTAATATTTCTTTGTAAACATGTCACCTAACAGTACAAGGTGAGAGGTAAAAAATACAGACCTCCTATCATCTCCATCACATGCAATCCAAGAATAAAAAGAAAAGAGTGTCCCTGAAACAAATTTGTGTTTGATCAGCAGACGCACGAGCATTCTTAAAGAAAAGAACCGAAACATGAAACTCAATACATCTTAAGAACAAATGAAGAATTCACGAATCCAAAAGCTGTAATACCATATATTAGAGTCAAGAACAACTTCACAATACCAACTCCACGAAGAACACGAGCCAGATCTAACTAGAAACCAAATCACTAGACTTGCGATACTGTGTTTCTTGTAAGAGGACCAGATTCTTACATCTACATCATCCTAGAAGTCCAAAGTTTCATATAATAACACTCAGAGCACTTCTAATCTTATTTCATCATCTTTGCTATGTTGTGTACTTTTTTTAGCTTTTAAGCAGTGTGTGTGTCTATATTGAAAAACACACTATCTCCTGCACTAAACTGAAGGATACAAGATATCCTTCCTCTCATATCTTTTTAAACTTGTTTACTACCACGAATAAGTGTGAAAGAGGCCCATGTGTGACCTGGTAGTTTTTACCCACAAAAAACTATGGAAGAGGTCTTGTGACCTAGACACTCCTGTGCACTGTTGTTTACCCTGATCCGTGTGTGGATCAAGTTTATTAATATAAACTACTTGGTGGCAGGTGATCTCCAAGTGGAGTGGATTAGGTCTCGGCTTGATAATGAACCACTTATTTTATATCCACTACATTGTTTAATTTAGTTTTCTCTATTTTACTAGATAATTCATAAATCAGTAGATTTATTTTGATAGTTAATCTCGGAAATAAGTTATAATTTTTTTCTTATTAGAATATCTTTAAAAGTAATATTAATAACTGATATTAAGATTTCTGAGAATTTATCAATCTTCTGAGAAGTTATTTAAATAGTCAAAATTCCAGACCTGTATTACTTTGATTAACTAGGCTATATTTATTTTTATTGGGAAACATTTTAAGAAAAATTTTCAAACAATTTTTTTTTATAGATACTCAATTCACCCCCACTTGAGTACTCTAATCCGACCAACATTTCATATCATAAGAATATTGGTATTCCTATCAAGCCTCTATTTTTGAAATTATTCAACTGTGATTTTAGTTTCACTTTAAAGATCTGTAAATTTATGTAAATTCTAAATTTCTAGCTCTTTAAAATTATTTCTTTATTATGGATAATAGACTAGAAGGTGCTGCAACAGAAAGACCACCATTATTCAATGGAACCAATTATTCCCAATGGAAAATTAATATAAAAATGCATTTAGAAATTATGTGTTTTGAAATTTGGTCTTCAATTATAGATGAGTATAAGATTCCTGCTACTGATAGAATCACATGGGATGACCCAACCAAGAGTGCCTACAATAAAAATTACAAATCCATGAATGATTTATATTCCTCCTTAGGAGATGAGAAATTTAACATAATTTCTGCATATAAAACTGCCTATGAAATTTTGGATACTTTGTCTGTTTCATATGAAGGAACTTCTAGTGTGAAAGAAATGAGACTGAATAATTATACTATTAAATATGATAACTTTAAAATGAAACCCGATGAGCCTATTTTTTGACATGTATCTCAGGTTCAACGAAATTTTCAATACAATGATTTCTCTTGGAAGAGAAGTCACTACCTAAGAAAAAATCATGAGGATTCTTAGATTCCTACCTAATAGATGGAGAGGAAACTCTGTCTCTATTAGATAATCATGCGACATCTGAAATTTACCTATAAAATAACTCATTGGAAAACTATTGATGTTTGAAGAGGAGATGAAATTCAACAAGGAAGAGGAGGATGAACTCAAAAGAAAATTGGTTGCATTTAAGACCACCACCTCTAAATACAAAGGAAAAGGGAAATTGGAAGCCTCTGTAAAAAGTTCCACCAGTGAAAAATTATCACTTGATAGTTATTAAGAGATTTCTCAATTAGACATAAGGTTTAAGAAATTTTACAATAAGAAGAAATTTTTCAGAAATCATAACTTCAAAGAAAGATATGATAAAAAAAGGAAGCTGGAAGAAATATTGGAAAATAAGTGACAAGTCTAATGAGATAGTATGATATGAATGTAAGTGAAAAGTACATGTAAAGGATAACTGTCCCAAGCTCAATTATAAAAATAAATACGAGGAAAAAGATACACAGTATAAAAAGGAAATGAAAGCAACAAGGAGTACTTCCTAGGATAGTTCAAGTGACTCAGAATCTTCACATGATGATATTTATGACAAAGACAATATGTGTTTTATGAAAAACACATCTTAGGCAAGACTGGAATCCACTGTACACAATTCCTATTATTCTAGATATGATAGTGATTCTGATAATATGTCTAATAAAGAAATTTTTGAATATTATAATATGCTTAAAGAGACATGTAATGAACTAAAAGATATATACCAGTATTTAAAGAAACAACATGCTCTTACCTCAACAATTAAATCTGAACTTACTGAAGAAAGGGAGAAAAATGTTCAATTACTTAAAGAAAATAATGCACTAAAGCTATCTAATGAGCAATTGAAAAAGGAACTAGAAAGGTTTACTAATAGTAAAGATACATTGGTACAAATTCTAGGAAAACAGATTTCTAATAAATATACTACTGGTACTTTCTATCAACCTAGTAAAAGAAATTTTAGAAGAACCAATTTTTTTTCTAAATCTAGGACACAAAACTTTACTCCTAGTTCTGGAAAACATTCAACTAGTTCAAATTATGATGTTCTCTCTATTGTCTCCAGATTTTATGGACCAAATATAGGTTATTTTTCAAGCACTTTACATAATGATTATAGGAAACCTATGAGGAAGATATGGGTTTCTAAAGCACTAGTCACTAATATTACTGTAAGAACCTAGTTCTTCTTTTTGGGGGTACGGGTCACTCATTTTCCCCTTTCTTTAAGTGTTTTTGAGAAAATAAGGAAAATGGGGAAAAATCCAAAATTTTGTGACTACATGTCGTGTACTTTTCTACACGCCGTGTACTTTGGCCATGTGGGATGAGTACACAAGGCATATAGGCCTGTCGACAATGAAGGGTGTAAAAACTAACTACACGTCGTGTCTAGGGTATTTACACATCATGTATTTAGTCGGCAGGTGAATAGTAAGGTAGTGGAGGCAGCTGCCAATGGAGCGATAGTACACACCAGGTAAGCAAGACTACACACTATGTACTCATGTCGATAGATGAACAGTGCCGCGGTGGAGAGAAGCCGCAAGAGGAAAAATTAAAGAAATGAGAAGTACAGGCCATGTACTTGAGAGTACACATCGTGTAGTTTGTTTTTATCACTTAAAATGGGAAGTAGCCTCCTCTGTTCATAGAGAAAGCTTAGAACACTGGAGGAGAGCAGGAGAGATGGCCAAAGCTTGGAGGATCTATTGACTGCACACCGGGAACCCGATTCCTATGTCATCAATCTCTTTGGAACCGCACATATCTGCTCTATTCTCGTTTGTTTTGGGAGGTGCCGTTCACGTATACCGATCAAAGACAATCAAGGTAGGTGGTCTGATGTTCCTTCCAACTGTTGTGTTGAAATTATGTACCATTGTGCTACGTGCCCATGGTTGGGGTGTCGTATGGATGAGGCCTTTTCTGAAAAGATATCTAGAATTGCATAGATAATCTAATGATAAGTTTAAAATTGGTGTTTAGGATCACTGCATGGATCCAGGACCACCTCGGTGGTGCGTTCCTATGTTTAGCCATTTGTCCAGGATACACGAGGGTATTCTACGATTATATTGTGCATTGCAGTTTCTTGAGAGAAAGTTTATATAAATTACAGTTATTCTTTGTGCTCGGCCCGATTCCTTTATCCTGAGGGCAATGTTCTATTAGCCTGAGGGAAATATTTCACTTAGCCTGAGGGCAGTGTTACTTAGCCTGAGGGTAGTGATTGGTTGACCTGAAGGTAACCTATGTTTATGCTTGAGGGAAGTGGTTTCTGTGCCTGAGGGAAATAAGGGAAATGATCATTATGCCTCAGGTAAATCACCTACGGGTAGTGATTTTGTTACCCGAGGGTAAGGATAGTATGTCTGAGGACACAACTATTTAGAATATTCACTGAGGTGATTTTCTATGTTATATCTGCCAAGACAAAGCACAATCTTGGAGGTAATAAGTAATAATTAAAATAACAATGAAACTGTTATTGATTGTTACTTTTGAGTACTTACTAGTTTACTGCATTTACTTTTGCACACTACTATTTCAAATTTTTCACTGACAGTTGGGCATGGGCCTTTGGTGGGTGCATATTGGGATTTATTCTCACACCCTGTTTGGGTCATGTCTTCGGCCCAAATAGACTTTATTTCTACAGGTGTCGACAGGGGAAAGGGTCCCTATACAGGTACATGATTGTAGCCAAAGAGTAGGAGAGAATGGGACCGAGCTTAGGCTTGCGATGCTACTGCGTTCTATTTTCTCTGCTTTGTTTTGTTTTGCTGTACCTTGTTCTTTAGGTTTATTGTATTGTATTTCATTGTATCCTGTCCTATCTGCTTAAATAGAATTAGTGAAATGCTGCATCTTGATATATATGACTACTGGTTCTCTTTTACTCAATTGCTGATTTCAGTTGTATATTGTTTACTGCTTCCACTGTGGTATGTTATTTATCTTTTCTGCTGTGCTATACTTGAGAAATGATGGCATAGTTTCCCCACTATCAGACCTAGGCCCTCGCTGCAAGTTGGCAGCCTCTTGCATTTGGGGAAATGCACTTGAGGTCATGTGACCAACTGAGTTCGGGGCACCCGTTGTGTGGCACCCAGATTCGGGATGTTATAAGGTGGTATCAGAGGGTTTTTTTCTTTGAATTGCGGTTTGGAGCCTTAGTCAGGGATAGGACGGAAATGGTAGTTTTTAATAAGCTGTGCCTGGGAGTAGCTAACCTGTGTACTTGGGAAAGACACTCTATCTAGTTGTTGCAATTATTATTGGTTTTTCAATTTTACAGTTAATTTGATTTTCCCCGTTGGGTGACGCACTTGTTATTATGCTGTTTATATGTTATACATGAGTTCTATTTATTTTAAACCTGATGAGATGAGGGTATTCCATCTCATACATCATTTTGGAACATTCTAGAAATCTCATGTCATGCATTCCTCCCATGCCATGTAGGTGCATTAGAAATTTCCTGATGTTGTGATAGTTGATGTGCTAGAAGAGCATGCTGTTGTGATAGCTGTTTTGATAAATACCTGCTATTTGATAGGGTATTTTTGTGTGAGATTTTGATAGAATGAATTCAAAACTTTGGTTCTTGAGGAGTATGAGACCTCAATGACCAGAATTTGGTGGATTATTAACGTGTTTTCCTTGTTATAAAATGTGTAAAATTCCAAGATTTGATTTGTGGGGAGTATGGGACCTCATGGATCAGAATTTGGCACTTAGGTGTTAGTTTCAATGTTTTTCTGGGTTCCGGGGTAGTTTCTGAGGCTTACTGTCTGGAAAAACCCAGCATAAACGCCGTGTAGTTATATGGACACACGCCATGTGTTCTTCTCTTTGGGAAGAAATGAAAACTTTTTAATTACACGCTGTGTACCCTCAGTACACGCCGTGTAGTTTCTTCCCATGTCATAAGCCGTGTGGGTGGGGACACGGGGTAGGGAATGGATTTTTGAAACACACCGTGTACCGGTTTCACACACCGTGTAAGGTTGACCCAATGTCCGCCCGTGTAACTAACAACATGGACGAAGGAAACCTTAAGACATACACACCGTGTCTACCTTGAACACGCCGTGTAGTTGGACCCAGGTACCCAGCCATGTCATGAACAACACAAGTCAGTGTTATCTTTCCTAGAACACGCCGTGTCTGCCTGGAACACGCCGTGTAGTGTCAGCCGTGTAGCCGACCATATAGTGAGCAACACAGGTCAGTCTGGGGCGTCTTTAAACACACCGTGTCTTTTTGGAACACACCATGTAGTGTGACCTGGGTACACAGGCCGTGTGATGAACAACACGGGCCAGTGAAATCTTGTAGAGTACACACCGTGTCTACCTATGAACACATCGTGTAGTCTTGTGTTAAGAGAGCAGTGTGGCCTAGCCGTGTGAAAGGACTTGGGAAGGGAAGAAGGATTCAAGTACACACCATGTGTTGGACAACACGCCATGTAGTTGGGGTGTTACACGACCAGTTTTATCTGGATTGCACGCCCATGTGGGTGGCCTGTGACAACATGCTGTGTAGTATTTATATACGCCATGTAGTCAAGTTCTGTAAAACTTGACTGTTTTTCTTCTCGTGTTCCCTTCTTACACTCCTTGTTTTCGGTATTTTATAAGCTTGATCTAAGGTGTGCGTTTGAACTTGTAGATTCATTCCACCGAGACGGCCACCAGTTGTTCTCTAGGAGAGCAGTGATGATTATACTCCTGAGATGGTAGGCCATGGGATACCTGTGGATTCTCCAGCAGTTCCAGATGTGGCGCCAGCCGTTATACCAGACACAGGTGCGGAGGCACAGTTCTGTGAAGGCTTCATGCAGTTCATGCAGACCATCCAGGGAGCACCGCATGATACCGCACATATGGAAGAGATGACATGTATCTTCCAGCAGCAGCATCCGCCTATGTTTTCAGGGGATGGCAGACTACAGGCTGCAGTGTATTGGCTGGATTCGATACAGACAATATTCGAGCATCTAGAGATTCCACCTGGGAGGAGGTTCAAGATCGCTAAATACATAATGCGTGATTCCGCCAAGAGGTGGTGGGATGTTACCACCCAGTATGATCATAACCAAGACATGGCATGGGAATATTTTCAGGCATCCTTCTATTACTTATTCTTCCCGGAGATACTGTGGGCAGATCGAGCTTGAGTGTTTATGAATCTGCAGTAGGGTGCCATGTCAGTGATGGATTATTCAGATCGCTTCACCAAGATTCGCGTTTCACACCCGTTTTGGTGGGTGATGAGACGTTGAGGGATAGAATCTTTGAGGATGGTCTTCGGTGTGAATTCTGAGCGCAGGTAAACATTTTTAGGTTGCCTACTGTGCATGCTATTTTGAACCAGGTACTGATTACAGAGCTAAACCTACATGAGGCTAGTGGTGCAGGCCAGAGCGGTTCGACATCAGTTACTGGTACTATTTATACCGGTAAGAGGAATAGGTAGATGATTTTCTCTCATGGTGGAAGTTCTAGTCAACATAATTCTTCAGGTTTCAAGGTCATTTGCTACCAGTGTGGTAGAGCGGGGCACATGAGACCTCAGTGCCCTTGTGACCTAGGGGAGTTCCGAGCTTGCGGAAATATGGGTCATCTGCAGCACTTTTGCAGGGAGTTTCTACCAGCGGCTAGTGAGAGGGTTCATGTGCAGACTCCCCGTGCGGGAGTAGAACCAGCAGCTTCTTACCAGTATGGGAACAAGAATAAATGAGGGCGTGTAGGCTGAGATGGTGGTCGTGGCCGTGGTAGCCAGACTCTAGGATCTCAGAGGCAGTAGGGCGGGATAGCTCAGAGTAGCCAGGTTGTGTCGCAAGGCCGTGGCACTGGGCATGCATATGTAGTGCAACATACCCAACATGAGAAGGATCCCGAACCTTCTACTATCAGAGGTACTATCCTAGTTGCTTCTATTTTATCTTCTGCACTTTTTGATACTGGTTCTACACATAGTTTTAAATCTGTGGCCATTTTGGAGAGCCTTGGGCTCTATGTTTCTTCTTCTTCTGATATCATGACTCTAGATACTCAATTGGGGACTAAAATGACTAGTCTGTGTCAATGTAGGGAGTGCCCATAGAGGTTGTTGGGTGTCACTTTCTATGGGGCCTCTTTGTCTTAGAGATGACATCTTATGATATCATTCTCGGGATGGACTGGTTGGTTCCCTTTCGAGCCTTTGTAGATTTTTATCATCGCAGGGTGAGTTTCACGTCACCAGAGGGCGAAGAGTTTATATACAAGGGAGAATGGGATGTACAGGCGAGCCGAACTGGACCCAAGCATCGTGGGCAAGGTGGTGTGGCATCCCAGATTGCGAGCTTATACCTGGATGATCAGGGAACTTTTCAGAAGGATTTCCCTCCAGTATTTTATCATTTCAGGGATGACTTCCCGGACAACTTTTTAGGTCTACCTCCAGAGTGTGAGGTGGATTTCTCTATTGAACTAGTGCTAGGAGCGACAATAGTGTCGATTCCTCCTTATAGGATGGCTACACCAGAGTTGTTGGAGCTTAAGAGGCAGTTGGAGGTGTTACAGGCAAAGGGTTTCATCTGACCCTGTACTTCTCCTTGGGGTTCGCCTGTCCTATTTTCTATGAAGGAAAACAGTACCCTCAGAACTTGCATGGATTATCAGAAGCTGAACCTGTTGACGATCAAGAACCGATATCCCTTGCCAAGGATTGATGATATTTTTGATCAACTTCGAGGAGCACGAGTGTTCTCGAAGATTGACTTGAGATCCAGATATCATCAGTAACGCGTTAGACCATTCGACATACCGCTTACATATTTTCCAAGCAGATATGGTCTATACGAGTACTTGGTTATGCCGTTTGGACTCACGAATTCTCCTGTGGTTCTCATGGCTATAATGAATCGTGTGTTCCATCCTCATATAGATTCTTTCGTGGTAGTCTTCATGGATGAAATCTTGGTGTACTCTCAAAATCTACATGACGATGCCACCCATCTTGAGATTGTATTGAGTACACTTAGAGAGCATAATCTATATTCTAAGATCTCAAAGTGCCACTTTTGGATGGACCAGATTCACTTCCTGGGTCATATTATCTCAGAGGCAGAAGTTGTGGTAGACCCAGAGAAGGTGAGAGCAATATTTTCCTGGGAGAAGCCTAAGGACATGTTTGAGATAAGAAGTTTCTTGGGGCTGGCTGGTTACTAAAGGCATTTTATACAGGACTTCTCCCGCTTAGCAGCGCTATTGACGGGTTTGACTAAGAAGGGTGTGAAGTTTTTTTGGTCAGAAGCTTGTGAGATAGACTTTCATGAGATGAAGGGAAGGTAAACATCAACACTAGTCCTGATACTTCCAGAGCAAGGGAAGAGCTATACTGTTTACTGTGATGCATCAGGTATTGGGCTGGGAGTAGTGTTGATGCATGGCGATCAAGTTGTTGCATACGGGTCTCGGCAGTTGAGGACACATGAGAGGAATTACCCGACGGAAGACCTCGAGTTGGCTGCAGTTGTTCATGCGTTGCACTGTTGGAGACATTATCTCTTGGGAGAGAATTTTGTGGTTTTCTCTGACCAAAAAAGTCTCAAATACATCTTTACTCAGCATGATTTGAACCTGAGACAGTGAAGGTGGGTCAAATACCTTCAGTCCTTCGATTTTGGGCTTGCCTATACACCTGGTAAGGTTAATGCAGTAGCCGATGCATTGAGTATGAAGACTCAGACACATGCAGTTCAGGAGGCCAGTAGTGAGTGGAAGATTATGGATTTGTTCTCTAAGATGCATTTGGAGCTTCATGATAGTTATGGGCGAAACTATCTTTCATCCTCAGCTATGACTTCTACCCTCCTGGATAGAGTGATGATGAGACAACTATATGATTCATAAGGCCTAGTTCTATGGGAGTTGGTGGCAAGTGAGGACCCTTCTCCTGGTTAGACGATAGGCGATGATAAGGTATTGCGTTTCCATGGAAAAGTGTGGGTTATAGGGGATATACGTGAGGATCTGATGTGGGAGTTTCATGCTTCAGCCTGGGCAGTGCATCCCGGAGTTACCAAAATGTACCGTGACTTGAGATGTCAGTATTGGTGGCCGGGTATGAAGAGAGAGGTAGATGGATTTTTTACGAGATGTTCCACCTGTCAGTAGGTGAATGCAGAGCATCAGAGGTTAGCCGGACTATTACAATAGTTACCCATTCCAGAGTGGAAATAGAATGATGTCGTGATGGATTTCATGACCGGGTTGCCGAAGTCACCTCGAGGAAGTGATGCCATGTGAGTTGTTGTAAATAGAGTTACGAAGGTAGATCACTTTTTGCCGATCAAGGAGACCTTTGGTGTTGACGAGCTCAGAAAGTTGTATATCCAAGAGGTAGTACATCTTCATTGGGTCCCTCGTTCTATCGTTTTTTATAGAGATGCCCACTTTACATCTCATTTTTGGCAGAGTTTTTAGAGGGCATTAGGTACACAGGTTCATTTGAGCACAACTTACCACCCTTAGATTGATGGCCAGTCAGAGCGTACGATACAGGTGCTTGAGGACATGTTACATGCGTGCATCCTAGATTTTGGGGACTTCTGGGAGAAGCATATACCCCTGGTCGAGTTTTTATATAATAATAGTTTTTAGGAAACTATTGAGATGGCACCTTAAGAGGCTTTATATGGTAGGCCATGCCGATCACCTTTATGCTAGATGGAGGCAGTTGAGGCAGCTTTACTGGGACCACGTCTCATGCATGAGACTTTTGAGTAGGTACAGTTGATTCAAGAGTGGATGGCTACCGCACAGTCTCATCAAAAATCTTATGCTGATCGCCACAGATGACCCTTGGAGTTTGTGGTCAGGGATCAGGTTTTCTTACGTGTTTTGCCGAGGTTGGTACACAGATGGATTAGGAGACAGCGTAAACATTCATTGAGGTATGTGGGGCCGTTTGAGATTCTGGAGAGAGTCGGGCCGGTTGCATACCAGTTGCAGTTACCATAGAGGTACCGGGCCATGCACGACGTCTTCCGTGTATCTCAGTTGTGCCATTATCATTCAGAATCGTCTCATATTTTTCAGCCTGGGGAGGTTGAGATTCTGGTCGATGCATCCTTTGAGGAGCATCTGATTCGTGTTATTGATTAGAACACGAAGGTTCTTTGAGGCCAGTCAGTTCCTCTTGTTCGTGTGCTATGACAACATGACCGAGTGCAGGATAAAACCTGGGAGCGGGAGACCGAAGTACGTTCTCAGTGGCCAGAACTATTTTGAGCCTTATCTTCACCACCCTTGGATGGTAAATTTGGGGACAAATTTCTTTAAGGGGGTAATTTTTTAAGAACCCGGTTCTTCTTTTTGAGGTATGTGTCTCTTCCTTTTCCCTTTCCTTAAGTGTTTTTGAGAAAATAAGGAAAATGGGGAAAAATCCCAAATTTTTTGACTACATGTCATGTACTTTTCTACACGCTGTGTACTTTGGCTGTGTGGGATGAGTACACAGGGCGTGTAGGCATGTCGGCAATGAAGTGTGTAAAAACTAACTACATGCTATGTCTAGAGTATTTACACGTCGTGTATTCAGTCGACAAGTGAATAGAATGGTTATGGAGCCAGCTGCCAGCGGAGCGACAGTACATGCTGTGTAAGTAAGAATACATGCCGTGTACTCATGTCAATAGATGAACAATGCCGCGGTGGAAAGAAGCCACCAGAGGAACAGTTAAAAAAATGAGAAATCCACACCGTGTACTTGAGAGTACACGCCGTGTAGTTGGTTGTTTTGCTTAAAACTGGCAGTATCCTCCTCTGTTCACAAAGGAATCTTAGAACGCTAGAGGAGAGTGGGAGAGACGACTGGAGCTTGGAGGATCTCCCAACTACACACCAGGAACCCGATTCCTACGTCGTTGATCTCCTTGGAACCACACAGATCTGCTCCGTTCTCATTTATTTCGGGAGGCACCATTCACGTATACTGATCAGAGATGATTGAGGTAGTTAGTCTGATGTTCCTTTCAACTGTTGTGTTGAATTGTGAACCGTTGTGCTATGCTCCCATGGTTGGGGTGTCGTATGGCTAAGGCCTTTGCTGAAAAGATATCTATAATTGCATAGATAATCTAATGATAATTTTAAAACTACTGTTTGGGATCACTTCTTGGATCCAGGACCACCCCGGGGGTGCGTTCCTCTGTTTAGCCATTTGGCCAGGATACCCAAGGGTATTCCATGATTATATTGTGCATTGCAGTTTCTTGAGATAAAGTTTATATAAACTGTTGTTATGATTTGGCCTCGGCCCGGTTCCTTTAGCCTGATGGCAGTGATCTATTAGCATGAGGGAAGTGTTTTACTTAGCCTGAGGGCAGTGTTGCTTAGCCTGAGGGTAGTTTTTGGTTGGCCTGAGGGTAACCTATGTTTATGCCCGAGGCTAGTGGTTTCTATGCCTGAGGGAAATATTCAGTATTCCTGAGGGTAATGATCATTATGTTTGAGGGAAATCACCTGCGGGTAGTGATTTTGTAACCTGAGGGTTGGGATAGTATGTCTGAGGACACGACTCTTTAGAATATTCACTGAGGTGATTTTCTATGTTATACCTGCCAGGATGAAGCACAAGTTTGGAGGCAATAAGTAATAATTAAAATGACAATGAAACTTGTATTGATTGTTACTTTTGAGTACTTAATTTTATTGCATTTACTTTTGCACACTGTTGTTGCACATTTTTCACTGACAGTTGGGCATGGGCCTTTGGTGGGTGCCTACTGGGATTTATTCTCACACCATGTTTGGGTCATGTCTTCAGCCCAAAAAGACTATATTACTGCAAGTTTCGACAGGGGAAAGGGTCCCTATACAGGTACATGATTTTAGCCGAGTAGTAGGAGAGCATGGAACCGAGCTTAGGCTTGCGATGCTGCTATGTTCTATTTTCTCTGCTTTGTTTTGTTTGGCTGTACCTTGTAATTGAGTTTTATTGTATTGTATTACAGTGTATCCTGTTCTATCTGCTTGCATAGAATTAGTGACATGCTTCATCTTGATATATATGACTGCTGGTTATCTTTTACTCAGTTTTCCATTTCAGTTGTATATTGTTTACTACTTCCACTGTTGTATGTTATTTATCTTTTCTGTTGCGCTACACTTAACAAATGAGGGTATAGTTTCCCCACTATCAGACCTGGGGCCTAACTAATTGTCGGCAGCCTTTGGCGTTTGGAGAAATGCACTTGAGGTCACGTGACCAACCGTGTTCGGGGCACCCATTGTGTGGAACCTGGATTTGGGACGTTATAATTACTACACCAAAACAAATATGGGTAGAAAATTCTGTTTTTATTTGACTATTTTATAGGAAAATTTCTTAAAAAGATCTTGTAAAAGCTTATGGTACTTGGAAAGTGGGTGTTCAAGACACATGATAGGGGAATTTTCATGCTTCAAGAACGTAATAAAAATTGATGGCGGACATGTCAACTTTGGTGACAATTACAAAGAAAAAATCATTGGCATTGACCAAATAGGTAACTCTAACTAATTTTTAATTTCCAAATTACTTTTTGTTGATGGACTGAAATATAATCTTCTTAGTATTTCAAAACTATGTGATGATGGATTTCATGTTAAATTTGAAAATGATTCTTGCAATGATTTTAATTATAAAAATGAATTAGTGTTTTCTGCATTAAGAAATGAAAATGTATACTCTGTTAACTTAGAGTATTTAGTTTCTACAAATTCTTTATGTTTAAGTGTATTTTAAAAAGTGTCTTGAATTTGGAATAGGATACTAAGAAACTGTAATATTCACTCCCTTATAAATCTAACTATAAAAAACATATTCAAAGATCTACCCAAACATGAGTTTCCAAATGATAAAGTGTGTAATCCTTGTCAAAAGGGAAAGCAACACAAAATTTCCTTCAAACCAAAGAAATAAGTGTTAACTTATTAACCTCTCGAACTGGTTCACATGGATTTGTTTAGACCATCTAGATTTTCTAGTTTAAATGGGAAGCACTTTGTTTATGTTCTTGTAGATGACTTTTCTAGATATAATTAGACTTTATTTTTGGATCACAAAAGTGAAACCTTCTATCACGTCACCAAATATGCTAAAACTATAGAAAATCTTAGTGGACATAGAATTAAATCATTAATAAGTGATCATGGTTCTGAGTTTTAAAATCAAGAGTTTGAATCCTTGTGCTCACAAAATGGATCTAGTTATAATTTCTCTGCCCCAAGAACACCTCAACAGAATGAATTTGTAGAAAGAAGAAATAGAACCTTATAAGAGATTGCTAGAACCATGCTTAGTGAATATGAATTACCTATTTATTATTGGGATAAAGATGTAAATACAACATGTTATATTATTAATAGAGTGCTGGTTAGAGCCATTCTTAAAATAACTCCATATGAGTTATGGAACAATAGAAAACCCAAAGTAATATACTTCCATGTTTTTGGTTGAAAATTATATATACTTAATACTAAGGACAATCTTGATAAATTTTCATCCAAGAGTAATGAATGAATCTATCGAGGATATTATATCTATAGTAAAGCCTATAAAGTATTTAATGAAAGAACTAAATATGTGGAAGAATCTGTCCATGTCAAATTTGATGAAATAGGTCCATATGAGCCTAAGACCACTCTAGAGAACCTCAAGGATGATGTGTAAAATATGGACATTAATTCAAAATCCTATATCCATACTATAAAGAATATATGAAAACTTCTAGTTCTGGAAATTCTTTAGATTTAGGTCATAATGAACCCGAACCTATCAAAGATCCTGAAATCACTAGTCCTTTTTCCAGAGCTGTTAGAACTCGCAAGAACCATCTTTAGATGTATTTGTAGGATATTTAAATAAATGAACTCAAACTAGAGATTCTCTTAGAAATCAGGTGGAACATCAAGTCTTACTGTCACAACTAGAATCTAAAAACATTAATGATTCTATCGATGATGAATTTTGTGTAATGGCTATGCAAGAAGAACTCAATCAGTATGAAAGAAACAAAGTTTTGGAAACTTGTTGATAGACCCAAAGAAACATTTACCATAGGCACTAAGTGGGTGTTTAGAAATAAAGTAGATGAAGCTGATAACATAGTTAGAAACAAGGTTAGATTGGTTGCACAAGGCTATAATAAATAAGAAGGAATTGACTATGAGGAAACCTTTTCACCGGTAGCTAAACTTAAAGCCATCAGAATTCTGTTGCTTATGCTGTACATCCGAATTTCAAACTATATCAAATGGATGTTAAGAGTGCATTCCTAAATGGGTATATAGGTGAGGATGTCTTTGTTGAGAAACTCCCTGGTTTTACAAATCTTCATTTTCCAAATCATGTTTTTAAATTATCAAAATCTTTATATGGTTTAATACAATCTCCAAGAGATTGATATGATAGATTAAGTACTTTTCTTATTTCCAGAGGTTTTAAAAAAGGAATAGCTGATCCTACCATTTTTATAAAACAAATTTCCAATGATGTTTTTGTAGTTCAAATTTATGTAGATGATATTATCTTTGGATCTTCAAAAAATTCTTTATGTATTGAATTTTATAAAATGATGCAAAAAGAATTTGAAATGAGTTTAATGGGTGAACTAAAATTCTTTCTTGGATTTAAAATCATTCAAAACAATTATGGTATTATTATAAATCAAATAAAATATACTAGAGATATTTTAAAACGTTTTGTCTTGGATAGAACTAAAAGTAGTGACACTCTAATGAGTACTACTTGTAATTTGAATCATGATGAAGATGGAAAATTTGTTAATCAAACCACTTACAGAGGAATGATTGGAATCTTACTCTACTTAACTGCTTTCCAACCTGATATTATGTTTTGTGAATGTATGTGTGTTTGTTTTCAAGAAAATCCAAAACAATCTCATTTAAATGTTGTTAAAAGGATTTTCAAATACCTCAAGAATACACCCAATCAAGGACTATTATATCCCTGAGGAAAATCATTTGAGTTAGTTAGTTATTTTGATGCTGATTTCGGTGGTTGTAAGTTAGATAGAAAAAGAACCTCTGGAATATGTCACTTTTTAGGAAAGTCACTAGTATCATAGTGTAGTAAGAAACAAAACTCTGTTGCATTATCTACAGCCGAAGCTAAGTACACAGATGTTGGTAGTTGTTGTGCACAAATTTTGTGGATGAAATACACATTACTACATTATGGATATCAATTTAGGAATGTACTTATAAATTGTGACAATACATGTGCTATTAACATCTCAAAAAAAATCCTTTTTCACACTCTAGGAAAAAACATATTGATGTAATACATCACTTTTTGAGAGACCATTATCAAAAATGTGATATCAATTTAAAATTCATTGAAACTGAATATCATCTTGCTAATATATTCACCAAAACATTAAATTATGAAAGAATAGAATACATCATACATGAATTGGGAGTGATAAATCATAAGTATTAAGTGTACTATTTCACAACTTACTATTTCACAGTTGACAGTTTCACAAGTCACTATTTTAAGATTACTATCTAACTCTTACAATTATATAGTTTATCATCCTAAAAGTTGTTGTTTCATGTTTACTGTCTCATCGTGAAAACCTATTACGACCTCACCATGAAAACCTATTATAGTCTCACCGTGAAAACCTGTTACGGTCTCACCATGAAAGTTTGTTCCGGTCTCACCATAAAGATACTTTATTGTTTTATTTACATATTATAACCTATATCACTGTACATAATTATTTTATTCTTTTACTTTCCCACACTTTTGAATTTGCGATGCTTGATATCCCTTAATGATAAAAATGAAATAAGTTTCACTCCTTTCTTCACCCGAGCTTTCTTGTCTCAAACTCAAAACCTCTCCCTCTCTCTAACCTTCTTTGAATGACTAGAGTACATCACCTGTCCTCATCAACTCATAAGAAGTGAATATAAAAAATGAAGATGGAAATAGAACATAATATAGCTCCTGAAAGTCCTTTGAATCCGAACCCGGTGAATAGAATAATGGTACTCAAAACAGAAATTTTTCCCAAATGGCTACTATCAAGTAGGTATTTAGTATTAAAATTACTAAAAGATTAAGGATGGATATATTGGTTCAAAAATTAGGAAAGACATATTTACCCAAATTTAGTTGCTCATTTTTATTAGTTCGTTCAATTATCTTTTGATACAGAAGATGGTTTTGTTGTGAGAAGCTGGATCAATGGACAAAGATACACTTTTTCTTTGAGGTTATGAGCTACCTGACTAAGGATACCTCATGAGGAAATTTTTGAGGAATGTCAAAGAGGTGATCCTCCTCCTAGTGATATATTTGTTTTAGAAGAAGCCTTGGGAAGCTTGACTGGCAATGAAATAAACAGAAGAGCTATTGCTGCTAAGCTAGATGGTGAAACCAGACTATTGTTTAAGTTTGTTCAGAATCTAATTAGTCCAAGAAAAAGATATTTTACTACACTCAAGTATCAGGATACATTTTTGATACATCTTATGAATAACGGACACAAGATTAACCTATGAAAGTTTGTTATAAATTACATGTGTGAGTTGATAAAGACAACAACAAAGTCAACCTCTATGTTCTACTCAAGGTTAATCTCTGCTATGATTCATGCTAAAGGGTTGGTTAGAACAGATGAAGAAGTCATTAAGGACTATGAATTTTGTATCTCAAAATTTATAATCAAAATAATGAAAATTAGTTGGAATCTATGGAGAAAAACATGGGTAGAGGATAATGAGAGGGTCTATGAAAAGCTCAACCTGGTTGATCATTCCTCAAAACCTAAGTACATTTTTGATCCTAGTCTAGAACTAGATGAGATTTCCGACTATCATGTTGAGGAAGAAGAAGAAGAGGTTGTTGCACCTATAGGGGAAACTGTCCTGGATAAAGTAGTTAGTGAACCTATTCTTCAAGTATTAATTGAGATTAAAGTACCTATCCCTAAAGAAATTGTTGATCTGGAAGAAGAACCTACTTCTAAGTAATAATTTTTTTGTTGTTAAAAGGGAAAAGGTTGTTCTAGAAGATCATCTAGAAGAGGATCTTTCTCCTGAGAAAGAAGCTGCTTCTAAGTAAAAACTAGAGGAACAAGTTGTTCCTAAGATTATCCTATATGATGAAGAAAGAATGGAAAAATACTTTCAATTGGGTAGAAAAGAAATGGGTGAAGCTTTTAGGGATGCAATTTTGGAAGGAGATCGAAGATCTAAATCTCTTAGTCCTGTGAGAGATTCACTTGTTGAGGGGGAGCAGTACCCCAATATGGAAAGTGTTGTTGTGCCTAATTCAGTTTTATCCAAGCTATGTGGATACTTGGTATAAATTCTCTAGCTATTTTGATGTGAATGATTCCCAGGAAGCCTTAGTTAATGGTATAGACATGTCTACTGTGCTTCAATTGAAACCAGTCTCTTCTATTGATTTTATATCTGCAAAGGAACTTGAGATTTTCTCAGCTCCTACTCCCGAAACTTCATAAGAACCTTATACCTTAGTGAGTAAATATGATTTGAAAGCCTTTGGAGCTACCTTATTGTCTGGCATTGAAAAGATCATGAACAATCAACCTACTCCTATGACAAACTTGAGTGAAAGAGATGCTTTCCTATTGTTAGAAAAGATCATATGGTAGATTCAGGAAAAAATGCTTCATGAAATTCAAGAGGGTAGATTTGAGAACAAACATATAAGTGATTAAGTGAATTCTTTCAGATCTATGGTTGAAGATATACCGAGAGTGATGAAATCTAGACCAGATCTTATTTTCCATCCTATTGAAGATGTTAGTTGTCAGATTCTATAGGAAGTTGCCTCCCTGATTCAAACTAACCTAACTTCCTTAGCCGACAAGGTGGTTGAAAGAAATAAGAAAATAGTTTAATAAATGCATGAGCTTGTTATTGGTCTCAACAAGTTAACTGATGAGTATAAGTGCTATATCCATAAAGTTCTAAATCAACTGAAGTCCCTTATTTCATCTTTTTCAGCTTCCAGTACCTGTCAAAAATCATCTCAAACCTCTTTGGATAGTGATATGCTCATAGCAGTTGTTAAGGAAGAACTCCAATTAGTGCTCAGTGGCTTTGACAAAGAGTCTCTATCTGTGGTTTTCAAGAATAGTGATAGAGTTCTTGATATGGCAAGAATTCATTCCAAGATTCCAAATTATGCTCAAGAAGAAATTACTAAGAATGTGTATTTTTACTTCAATAGTATTGTCTCTAAGAATGATATGACAAACCATTTTAAGTACCTTATAGAGAATCTGAAAATCCTTACTGTCACTCAATCTTTCAAAACACAAGTTCAAAAGATGAAGAGTTTCACTCATTTTTTTGACAAGTTCATGGAGAACAAGGATAAATTTGAGAAAACAATGTAGTATAGTTGTGAGATTATTTCCGACTTCATCAAGCCATTGAGGAATTATCTTCATATACAGAGAACTTCTATTTTGGCTCCTGCAGATGCACCCTTGCGACGTGGTTTTCCTCCTTCCTCATTCACTACCTTTTCATCTACATCTATGTCTATCTCTTAGGATTTGAGTCAGATAAGAACTATTATCCTTGACCAACAATTATATCATTCTTCCACTACACCTACCTTGGCCCCTCTTTTTTTGAAGGTCTCCCTCTACCTTCTTTGTTAGTTTGTTCTATTCCTTCTTCAACTTATACCTTTGCTCCTGTGGCTTCTCCTAATGCTGCTTCCAAGGGAAAAGAGAAGACAACTAGTGCTGAAGAAAAGTGAACACTATTTTTATAGGTATATTTTTGTATTTTTGTTGTATACTATTTTTAATGACACATATTTCTCCATATAATGCACTATAACCTCATATTTTCTAATTTACTTTTGTACTCTTTTTGATAATCCCAAAACTGGAAGAGACATGCACTCATGCACTCTAAATGCACACTAAGGGAGATACATATCCACTAAGAACAAATATCTCACTCACATGATTTGTGATCATAAAAAAGGGGAGATTGTTGGACCCCTCCTATTTTAATCATGTTTTAATGATCAAAAATCCTATACATTCTGTAAATCTTGTTAATCCTGTTTAATCTATCTCAAATCATGTGTACAGATGGTTGGTTTCTTTATGATTTAAATAAACCTATCCAAGATCTTAAGTGTTATGTTTGATTATTGTAAACTATATTTAACTTTTCTCTATAAAGATTTATTTTATGAATGATTAACTCTAATTCACTCTGTTAATATTACTGATTGAGTCTATATAGAGATATTTGGCAAAGTATGAGAAACCGGGAGTCTGGCACAAGTTTTATTTTTCTGGAAAAAGACCCAGACACCGTGACCAGACACCGTGAAAAAAAACACCATGGCCCGACACTGTGACCCAGACACCATTTCCAGACACCATGACCAGACACCATGACCTAGAAACCGTGACCAGATACCGTGACCAGACACCATGACCCAGACACTGTGACCTAGACACTATGATCTAGACACTGTGAGAAGACACCATGACTATACATCATAAATAGACACTATGATCCTAACATTGCATCTGTGGTACTGATTCCTAATCTCTATACAACTATACCATCATGATTATCTCACCGGTCAAAGTCAAAGAAGGAGACACCATTTCATGGTGACACCATTTCCAAGTGACACCATTTCCAGAAATACTATAACACCATTCTTTAATTTGTTTTTTTATTTTCAAATTAATTTCTAACTCTCATATTTTCTTTTAAGTTCACCGATATAATTAATATTTCTTTGTAGACATGTCACCTAACAGTATGAGGTATTAGGTGTATAATAAATTCTTTCTGTTGGCTCTGTCACATGAACTCCAAGAATAAAAAGAAAAGTGTGGCCCTGAAAAAAAGTAGTGTTAGAGAAGCAGATGCACGAGCATTATTGAAGAAAAGAACAGACACATGAAACTAAATACATATGGAAAACACACAAAGAATTTAGAAATCCAAAATCTAGAATACCGTAGATCAGATTCAAGAACATATTTGCAATACCAACTCTAAAAAGAAAACGAGCCAGATCTAATTGGAAACCAGAGCACCAGACTTGCGATACTCTGTTTCTTGCAAGAGGACCAGATTATTTTATATGCTTTATCCTAGAAGTCCAGAGCAGCATAAAATAACACTCAGAGCACTTCTAAGATTATCTCATCATCTTTTCTATGTTGTTTACCATTTATAGATTTTGAGCAGTGTGTGTGTCTGTATTAAAACACGCACTGTCTCTTGAACTAAACTGAAGGATAAAAGATATCATTCATCTCTTATCATTTTACACTTGTTTACTCCCATGGATAAGTTTGGAAGAGGTCAATGTGTGACCTGATAGTTTTTACCCACGAAAAACTGTGGAAGAGGTGGTGTGACCTGGAAAGTCTTGTGCAATATTGTTTACCCTGATATTAGGTGTGGATAAAGTTTATTAATATAAACGGCTTAGTGGAAGGTGAACACCAAGTAGAGTGGATTAGGTCTGGTCTTGAGACTGATCCAATTGTTTTATATCCACTATGTTGGTTAATTTGGTTTTCTCTATTTTACTAGACAATTCAGAAATCACTAGATTTACTTTGATGGTTAATCTTGGAAAGAAGTTATAATTGTTTTGACTTATTAGAATAGCTTCAAAAGAAATATTAATAACTGTTATTAAGATTATTAAGAATTAATCAATCTTCTGAGAATTTATTTAAATAGTCAAAATTTCATAATCGTATTACTTTGATTAACTGGGTTGTAATTATTTTTATTGGGGGACCTTTTAAGAAAACTTTTCAAACAGAAATTTTTATATATACTCAATTCACCCCCTCTTGAGCACTCTACTCCAACCAATAAAGTTAATACACAATCTATCATGGATTATAAACAAGAGTCATGACATAAATATTACTAGTTCATAAGACACAAATCATGAAATCAAAGAACATGTGGCATGATAGCGTAACACAGGCAGAAGAAATAGATTTGCGGCATACACATAAATATATAACTTTTTTAAAATGTATAAATAGAAAAAAGAACTCATTAAATTAAAAACATGAAATCAGGCCCACACATAAACTTATGGACAATAATTGGGTTCACGCATGATCTTATGAACATGAAATCTAGGTCTATGCATATACTTATGGACATGATAACCAGGCCAACTCATAAAACCATTTACCTTATGAGTAATACATAATTACTGAATGTATTAGAGAGAGATATAGGAAACACACTTTATATAAATAAAATCACACATATGTGTTCCACAAGATCATAAAAAATTAATCATCAAAGAAATCATAAAAAGAAATGGATTTCATAAACATTTCATCAAAGTATAACCTAAGGAAAATTGAATGAGTTTCATCAACATCTTGTAATTATATGCATAAAACATCCAAAGAAAGAATAAGGATGGTATATTTGGATCCTATACCCATTAAATATTAAGAAACATAAAATGATTTATTTTTAAATAGAAAATTACTTTAAAAAAATCACTTGGAAAAATTAATGAAAAAATAACTTTTCCATTTCAAAATCACTTATTCTTTTTAAAAGCTGAGCACTTATAAATAAAAAGAATTTATTTGAAAATAAAGTTGTAAACTAGTAAAGGATGATTTAATTCGTTGAGGATTAATTACAGCGGGAAAATATGTTCATGCCATATAAGATAAAAATCATTCCTTCCTTATTTTTTTTCTTTAGAAAAGTAACAAAGTACCTCATTTGGAAAATGAAAAAAAGATACTTTTCAAACCATTTTATCAAATTGAAAACATGGGTAAAAATAAATTTGAAAAATTATAGGAGAATATTAAAAATATTTTTTGAAACCATTTTTAGAAAACATGAACATGTAAGAGAAATATTCCCTAGTAGAGATATAAATAATCTTGAATAATGATGAGATTGTGAAATAAACCCCTACCACTTTGGTAACTTTTGAATTATAAGCCCCATGAAAGAAATACCTTAGATGGATATATAAATCCTCATAAAATTCATATAAATTATCATCAAATAAAATTCTTGGGAAATATATACATCAAAAAAAGAAACAAAAGTTGAATATGGCATATTTCCTATAGAAATAAAAGTGAGACAAAAATCCATTACCTTAAGTCCAACTTCCTTTGAATGTTCTTTAAACTCCAGTATAATAAATTTAAATTTGTTATACATAAATACCAGAATAATTTACAATATTATTATATCATATATATTCATTATATATATATTTAAGGTCATTGATAATGACATATATAGAAAATGAATTACATTGTTCATGGAGATGGTAGGCCGTACGTACGCATGGACAATGTATTAACTTTTTAAAGAATGGAATAAAATAAAGGTAAATAATTATTAAAAATTATAGAATAATTATAATATAATATATATCATATATATTCATCATATCCATCCACCTTATAATATATGTAAAATAGAAATGATAAACAAATCACATTGCTTTATGGAGGTGGTAGTCCACACGAACGCAAGAGTGCATTATCTTTTTCCAATGGTTTGGAAGGTAAAAAGGTAGATATGATATTTTAATTTCAAAAGAATGATTGCTTCATAAATATAATATATAAACTTTAAAACTATCATATTAACCATCCATGAAATTTGGTTATGGAAAATGAAATTCACCGCTACGTGGAGACGATAAGCCATACATACACACTAGCGATACATTCACATCTCATTTGATGAAACGAGGATTGATAATGGTGGTTTCATAATCATAATAAAATTTAAGAATATATGGGACAACTAATTTATTTTTTTATGAATAATATAATATATTTATAGGAATTTAAAGGAGAATAAAAAATAAATTGATCAATTAAGATGATTTCATATTCTTTGAGATGAATCCCTTATATCTCCTATTAAGGACTCTAGGGTTGGTATTTTTAGGAGACCACAACCTATAGAATTTGGATAAGGAATTTTATAATATAATTTTTTCATGGTTTGGTCAAGATAGAAGGCTCAAAGTGGTGTAAATAAGTGAGGGAGGAGGTTTCCTTTTATAATTTAGTTGAGGGCAACTTTTGGAATTTCTCAAAAGATTAATTTATAATAAATTAAATTATATCCCAAATACATAAAAAATATCTATAAATTCATAGGGTTTGATATTTTTACCATATATTATCCAATTTTTCCTATTTTAATATTTATATTATCTATAAATAATTTAATAAAATATTATTTTCATAAAATATCATTTTTTTATTTTGACACAATTCATTATATTTACTTTAAGCATATCAGAAAAAAAATTAGAAAAAAAATAATTTAGTACATAAATAACATTTTATTTTTATATATAATTTTTTATACCACTAGTTCTCTCAAATTATTATAATTTTGATAGTTTTAATACAATTTTTTATTTTTCAATTTTAAAAATAAATAGTATTCTAGCGTTGTGTAAGTATTTAAGGTAATTATATAATTCATAAAAGTTATAAATAAACTAAAATCTTGAATATAATTTTATTATTCACAAAATTACTATTAATATTCATTTATAACTAATTTGCATCTGAATGTGAACACATAAATGATATTTAAAACTAAGAGAGTGACATTTTATCACTTCCTTTGGATTAAATCACATATAAGTAATTTTCCTGGAAAAATGAAAATTAAATAACTAAAATTGAAGACTAATGTTATAAGGGTAAAATTTAATTCATCAAATAATAATTATGATGAATAATTCTGACCTTATCACTTAGTTTTAACCTAGAATTTCCTGATTTACCCTTTACAGAGGTGATATTTTTTACCATGGTAATTATTCATTTTGAAAAAAAAATAAAAGAGGCCTATTTTAAAAATTTAAAACTATGTATTATAATTTTGAAATAAAAGTTTTAAGATTCAATTTTTATAAGTGTAATAAATAAATTTTAATATAAATTTGTAAATCATAATGAAAAAAAGTTTTTAGAAAAATGCATTTTTAAGCCCAAAAATGAACTTATAACAAAAGCATGTATAATGATGATTTAAATGAAGTTAATTATATTATAACTAATTAAATAATAATTATGTAAAATAGAGATCAAATTTAAATAATAATAATACTTTACCTGAAAATAAAATAGAAGTTTTATAAAAAATTTTATTTCTCATTATTCACTGAAAAGTTAATCTTTCCATTAAAATACCAAAATTTAGCCCAAATATAATTTTGATATGTTGATTTCAAAAATGAAGTTAATTTTATAAAATATATTTTATAAAATTTTAAAAAAATCAATTATAGTATTTTCTCACAAAAATCAATAAAAACTCATTTATAAAGGAAATAAAAATTTGAAGAATAAAATGACTACAAAAAATTTCATCATTAATTGCTAAGAATTTATATTGGTTAGGTACTTTGTATATAATTCATAAAGTAGTAAATACTATTGATAACCAAAAATTTAAAATCTTGGAGATAACATTAAATAATAATATTTTAAATAGTATTTTTCCGTTTTCTCAAACTCACGTTTGCATGTTACACAAGAAATAAAAGAAGTTAAATATATTTGAAAAAATTCATAAAATATTAGTGTGTTACTTTATCCAAAACTTTAATAAATTTCATCCTTGAAATTTTTGATATATAATCAGTGGGTTTTCATTTGAAAATTACATTGTGGAAACCCACATCATAACATGGATTAATATAAGTTACTCTTGATAAGAGAGACAATGAAGTATGAAGGTCATATGGGATTACACATACTAGGTTTAAAAATATGAGAAAAATAGTGGGAAGTGAAGATATAGACATGGAATAACATTAATGTCCATATATCATTGATCAAAATAAATTGAATGATCATGAGAATGTTAACAATCACAAAAATATAAACCAAATATGTAAAAACAACCATAAATTCATTGGAATTAAAGGTTATAGGATAATTTTTTTTTGGTCTTATGGTATTTTTTTCTAGAGTAAATTATTTAATTTACCATTTAAACAAATAAAATAAGAAAATATACATACTTTATACTTTTAGTCTCATCTATTAATCAATTTTCATCACAACATTATCCATTTCTACAAAGGATAAATTTTCAAGATAAATTTTTCATTCCTCAAGATCTAATACTAACTTCTTATGGATCATAGAATCAACAAAAGGATAACAAGATAATCCTATTATCTTTATATATTAACAACTGAAATAGTTAATATATGTTATCCAATATGGATAAATACATTAATTTCTAAAACATCAACTATAATTCACATGTTTTTTCTTAATCCATTCCATTATTTGTTAATCATAAAACCCATCTAAAATATTTCTAACTAAATTAAAGACCCAAAATTTAGAAATAAATTCACTAAAATTCTAAAATATACTTATCATTAATCCCCAAAGTATCTCTTAATCTCACATACCTAATATGTGAGCACCTTGGCCATATATTCTTTGGAAACATGGAAATAACCAAAATTACCATAAAACCTTAACGAAAACATACATGATTACAAATATTAACATTATCCTGCTTCCTCAAATAGAACCATAGACTATTGAATATATTCCATAAATCCAAAATGATATAATATTTATCAAAGATGACTTAAATCACATTATTGTAAAATCATTAACCAATTTTTAGGTTACCAATACTATCCCATCAATGTCAACCATCCATTTATCCCAACCAAAAATTATTGTCACCCCATTGGGCATATATTAAGGCATATTTTTACCTCAATCATGTGTTTTCCAAAAAGATAATTTTTCCATGAAATCAATTTCCTTCATTATGAGTACCATTTAATATATAATTTAAATTCCTTAAGAGAAACAACTAAGGAACAATCCATAGATGTTTCATGATTATTATGATCCATAATATTATTTATAAAACACTTTTACAACATAATTATAAAATCCTAATTCATAATCATTTCTAGAATTCCACTTCCTTCCTAATCTATTAACCAAACTTCTTCAAATTACTCCTTAACACTTCTTTCCTTCCATATGTCATTCATGTAGGTTCTGGGCACAGCGAAGCAAGTGGATGGGTGTACCCAACTTTAATTTTACCATTAACAATGATCAATCCAAGATCCATCATGATGATAAAAATAAGGATCTTGGAAGAGAATGAAGAATGAAAAGGAAAGAGGGAATTCCCAGAAACATAAAAAGGATCGTCATATGTTGGTTATAATTAATTTAAATAAGATACCAGAAATACATTGATGAAATTATCTATCTGTTTATGTTTATAGTCACTATCCAATGTGATCCGTTGTTGCACCACATAAGCCTAGTGTAGGCTTTGCCTAGTGAGTATCCACACGTGCTCCACATATCTCTGGACGTCTCCAAGGGGATATTTGGGTGCTAGCACATAGGAGCCTTTGCTTGCGATGTCTGCCTTCGATCACCTTGAGATCCACTCCCAAAGAACTCTCCTTGATCAGGTGGAGGAGGATCTCTATTGTAACTTAAGATCGGTCTTAGAGGAAAGGAATTATCTCTTGGATTGAGAGCTTTCTCCAGATCCATTGTGCACAACCAAAAATAATGACTGGATCTAATGAGAATAATTTAATTGGGATTTATATTAGTTATAATAATAAAATGAAATAATTACCGAAAGGAATTTATTCATTTTATTTAATTATTAGTAAGACCCCTTGTCTAATAATAAAATTTGAATATTATTATTATAACTTGACATGTGCCCAAGAAATTACACCTAATATTATTTAATTAAAAAATAATATTATTTCTCACAAATCCCTAGAAAAAATACACGATGTGTACACTAATATACATGACGTGTACTTTTTTTTCTATTTTCTCTATTTCCTCCACCATATTTATTACATGTTAAATAATGACTATTTATTTATTAAATAAATATCATTGCATTATTCACTAACAAATATATTATTTCACCAAAAATACATTCTCTCAAATAACTAGTGTCGAAATAAATGTGATCAGGTATCCTTGAATAACTATTAAACCACAATTGAGAATAATCTTTATTTAACTAGTTAAATGAAAATTTAAGTGAGATACTTTGATACACTTAGTGTGTGAACCTCTAGGCCTCTTTCTTAGTGGAATTAGGTGGATCCAATCTAAATTCTAGGGTCAGTGTCTAGAAACACTCCAAGGCACCCATAGAGAAAGAATTTAACACTAAATTGATGTTTCACCTCATATGAATGCTTACTGTGTAATGCAATCCCTTTGTCTCGATATCTCAAATCAAGTGGGTTTCATGCTAGTGTAATCCACCCATGTGCTCGATTAATCTTTCTTTGACCTCTCAGAATTGAAAATTCCCATTCATCACCATGCTCATGGATTTATTTAGTCTATATCAATTCCATCAAAGGGCCTGAGATATAAACTTCCATTTTGGAACATAAGGGACAAATACTTTCTCACAGAATCTATTAATGTAGTATTACTCATGACACACCCAACATATCCTACCTCAATACGAACAGCGTGTCATCTCAATTTTCATCAATACATCTAAGTTCATGAGTTGTAATACCCATTAAAAACAATATTAAATTATAAGGACCAATACACACATCCGCAAATTGGAACATCCAATGACACTATGAAATGTGGATTTCCTACTGGAAGGTATCGTTCTGATAATATCCTCTTGGATATTACCAAGGGTGCACACCCTGAGACGGTACCTCAACTTTTTATGACTCTTCACCCCTAATGGCCTATATTATTTGTTTCCCTCAAATAACATCATTTTTCCATAGAACATATATTCAATAATAGTGTTATGGCACTTCTGGGTTCTTATCATAGTAGGGATCCGCTATGAACCTTTAGTGAAACAACTATACTTAGTAGATTATTACAGGCATTTTCATGCAGAAGAAAAATCAAGCCGTGATAAGGTTTTTATTAATATTCAAACCCATGAATACAAGTTTATCATAAAGTACAAAGAAGTTGGTTCTAGGCCAATAACTCTAAAAGACTCCCACTTGGACTAGAGCTAACAATTAAAATTTTTTAACCTGCTACCTCTCAAATAATTTTCATGTTTTTGATGAGGTAAGCCTTTAGTCATAGGGTTCAACACATTCTATTTTGTGGAAAATATTCTCACTGTAACTTCATACCTTTGATAGAAATACCTCAAGAGGTAATACTTTCAGAGAACATGCTTTGTCTGTTGATGTGACCTTGGTTATTTTGAAAGAGAAAACACTATAGTATTATCACAATACAATGTGATTGGGTCTCTACTACTGGGCACAACATCATGCTCCTGGAAAAATTTTCTAATTCAGACAGATTCCTTAGCTGCATTAGATTCCGCTATATATTTAGAATCCACTATAGCATCAGTGACAATTGACTGCTTTGAACTCTTCTATCTCACAACTCCTCCGTTGAGATAGAAAAAATATCTTAATTGCAACTTCAGGTTATTATGATCTATCTGAAAACTAGGATCAGCATACCCTCTGATGATAAGATCCACGTCTCCTCCATATACCAGGAACATATCCTTAGTTCTTCTCAGATACTTAAGGATAGTCTTAACAGTAGTCCAATGCTGTTCTCCTGAATCTGCATGATATCTTCCTACTATGATTAGTGCATAGGAAACATCAATCCTAGTACATGACATGGAACACATGATGGATCCTATAGTTGAAGCATATGAGATATTACTCATATTATCTTTCTCCTGTTGTGTCTAAGGACACATTATATTAAAAAGATGCAGGCCATGTTAAACTGTAACCAATACCCTATTGGATTGTTCCATACTAAATCTCCTTAGTATCTGGTCAATGTATGTACCTAGACTTAGTTTAATCATCTTGGATATATTACGAATGATCTTGATCCCTAGAATGTAGGCTGATTCACCTAAGTCCTTCATGGAGAAACACTTGTTCAACTAGTCCTTAACCGACTTTAATACTGGTACATCGTTTCTAATAAGTAATATATCTTCCACATATACTACTAGGATAATGATCACTTTACCATTAAACTGCATATAAAAACATGGATCACATTTATTCTTAATGAAACCAAATTCATTTATGGATTCATCAAATCGAATGTTCCATGACCTAGATGCCTTTTTTAATCCATAAATGGATTTATGCAACTTGCAAACCCGTTTGGCTTCGCCTGGGGTCACGACCCCTTCTAGTTATGTCATATAGACATATTTCTGAATATTCCTATTAAGTAATGCTGTTTTGACCTCCATCTTCCAAATTTCAGAGTTATGGTAAGATACTATGGAAAATATGATTCTTATGGATTTAAACATGGAAACTGGAGAGAAGGTTTCATTGTAGTCAATTCCCCGATGTTCTATGAATAATTTATCCACTAGGCTTTCTATATGGTGATAAATTGACCTCCCATGTCAATCTTTCTATTGAAAACCCATTTTCATCCAAAAATCTTTAAATAAACTAGATCATCGACCAGAACCTAGACATGGTTATGATACATGGAATCCATCTTATAATTCATAGATTCTAGCCATCTTGCAGCTTATGATATCTCTGCTGATTCCTTGTATGAGAGAGGTTCAAAATTTTCCAATAATAATGATTCCCCAAACTCGGTGACTAAGAAACCAAATATCTTTGGTTACCTTACCTCTCTTGAGATCCTATAAGGTACTTGTGTTTCTGGAACCTCTTCCCTTTGGGCCTGTGGAACTTGTTCTTGTACCAAATCCTATGTATCTTAAGCATCAACTTCATCGAAGTCAATATTTGTCCCACAATCCTTTTTGAGGATGTGATCCCTCTCAAGAAATATGGCTTGTATTTCGACAATCACTTCCTTTTCTGAAGGGTTATATAGGTAATATCCTTTTGTTTCTTTGGGATATCCTATACAGATACAACTCATGCCTAGGGTTCTAGTTTGTTTCCTGATAAGTCCTTAACAAATGCATCACATCCCCATACACATGTGTGCAATAAAATGGGTTTCTTTCCATTCAATAAATTAGAGGGAATTCCATTTTCCACCTTATTTGGTACTCAGTTTAATGCGCATGATGCAGTTTGTAATGCA
The DNA here is from genome assembly GCA_963277665.1 of Viscum album. Classification (NCBI taxonomy): domain Eukaryota; kingdom Viridiplantae; phylum Streptophyta; class Magnoliopsida; order Santalales; family Viscaceae; genus Viscum; species Viscum album. Next base: position 388,833,660 of record OY728147.1, on the reverse strand, counting down.
TATCCCCAAAAGGATAATGGAAGATCTTCTTGACTCATCATTGACCTCACCAAGTCCAACAAGGTGTGGTTCCTCCTTTCACTAACACCATTCCACTTTTTTGTATAAGTAAGAGTTAGTTAAGATAGAATCCCAGAATCCAGTAAATGGCCAGTGAACTCTTGGTTCATATATTACCCCCCTCGATCCGATCAAAGATTCTTTATCTTCTTACCAAGCCAATTATCTACTTCATTCTTGAATTCCATAAATTTCTCTGAGGACTCTAACTTATACCTCATTAAGTACATATATCCATATCTACTCAAATTATTAGTATAAGTAATGAATTAAGAATATCCACCTCTAGATTCTACTAGAAATGGTCCACACACATCTGTGTGTACAAATCCTAGAAGCTCTGTGGCCCTTTCACTCTATCCACTGAAAGGAGGCTTGGTTATTTTCCCTTGTAAACAAGCATGACATCTATCAAGTGGTTTTATCTCAGAAGAGTCTAAATAACCATCTTTGAAGAGCTTTGTCAAGCACTTCTCATTTACATGACAGATATGGTGATGCCACAACTGGGTGTTGTATGATTCAGGTGAGTTTGTTTCATTATCGATTGACAAAACATGGTTTTAATAATTTAATACATAAAAACTATTATTTAAATGTGCCATACCATAACATACATTGTTATTATAAAAGAGACAACCCTTATTTCCAAACTTGAAAATAATTCCTTCCATTTCCAAACATGATACAAAAATAATGTTCCTGGTAACACTATGTACACAATTACAATTACGTAAAACAAAAAGCCTCCCAGTTGGTAATGAGAGATGGTAACCACCAATGTCCAATACAGAGAACCTCGAGCTATCGACAGCTCAAAGATCCACTTCTCCTCTATAAATATTTCTAATTCTACTTGGTTTCTACATTTGAATACAGATGTGAGCCCCACATGCTATATCTAATACCCAATGTGTAGAAATGGAAAGATTGAACTCGAAAAAAATGAACCTTTATCATCCCCATAATTATGGGTGAAATTCCTCTTCTAGTGACCTAGATTTCTACATGAAAAACATACAGACTCCCATTCCTTGCCCTGGCTCTGGATCTCCCCCTTCTTGGAGGGATGGTGCTTGGGAACTTCAGACCATATATAAATCCTTGTCCCCTTTGCCTTGTCCTTACACTTCTTATTCACCTTAAGTACTACAGGTTTTTCATGCCCCATATCTTTATCTACCTGGAGAATCAAGGTCAGAAGTTATGATATACTCTTATCATTATTTCTCATATTATAGTTGGCAATAAATCTAGAGAAGGTCTTGGGCAGTGATGATAGGATCTGATCTGTACACAACTCATTTGGGAACTTAATCCCTAAGATGTTTAGGAATTCAATATTGGCAATAAGATTGACTACATGAGGCTTAGCTGGCATAGAATCTCCAAGTTTAGTTGTGAAAAAGAATTTGATATATCATATCTCTCATATCCCTCCTTGTCTTGATAGAGACCCTTAAGGTGAAACATCATGCTTTACGCATCCATATTTTCATGTTTCTTCAAGATCTCATTAGACTAGGCTGATATAATGAAACATTTGACATCTATGGAATCATAAAAATGTTTTATATAGTGAGATATTTCCTCATCACTAGCCTCATTTCTTGGTGCAACTAGAACATGATCCTCCAAAACAAACTATTTCTTCTCATGGTGAATGATGACATGTAAACGCCTCTGCCATTACTGGAAATTGGTGCTAGTGAGAAGGCTTTCCTTCTTGAGTATGGTTTTCTATGATATTTTTTATTTCATTTTTCTTTCCACTTCTAGAAATTAAGATGAGAAAAGATTTAGTACTTTATCATGATAAAAATTAGATAAATATATAAATTAATACTTATTAGTCTCACACTATTTTATCAAAATTCAATGGCCCTCATCATTTACTTCAAAATATTTTGTTTCCTGAATATTCTAGTGGAAATGATTCATATTTCTCTTTTTATTACCCCATCTAGAGTTTTTGAAGCAACTTGAATGGTTTTAGGTATGCATTCCAAATGCCAAATGCCAACTACATTAAATCGCAGCTCCTTGATCCACTGAGTGGACTCCCCAATCCTGAAATCATTTTATTTTGGATTTCCTCAACCTTTTCCTCTTGGTCACACCAAGTCCTACTGTGGCAGTCAACCTGTAATGACCCACTAATTCTCATTGGCTTGAGAGAACAACGAGTTATTACTTGGCCTTAAGCTACATCCCAATGATTCCAAAGGATGGAAATAAATTCCAAAGGGTTTCAAATAGAATTTGGGTACAATTTACTCTTTAATAAATAAGCTAATAAACTGACCAACCATTAAATACATGATGCATGAACAAATAAAGACAAATCAAGTACTTTATTTATCTCAAAAACCACATCAAAGTATGAAACAGTAGAAGAATAGGGAAGTATCAAAGTACACAACAGATAAACGACACAAGACTCTCAGGAGATCCCAAAAATCCATGCTCCACATGCTCCAAGCTCCACAAACACTGAAAAACCGAAACATCACAAGATAGTGCTAAAAACATGGGAAATGTTACCTTTCCCCCTATCCTAGAAGATAGAATCTATAAAAGCACCAAAGTGCCAAAGCAGGGGTGAGTATAAAACTCAGAAGGTTTTACCCAATGACTTCCCTACTCATTCCACTAGGATAGAAGATTAAAAAACATTTACATAAAAAAGTTTATATAAAACAATTTCTCAAAACATTTTATAACCAAATATAAACAAGTTTCCAAAACCATTTATAACCAAAGGCATACAAGTTCAATTTAAACCAATTTTTCCAGCAAGTTATTTTTCCAAAAAAATAACTAAACAAGTTTAAAAACCATTTCACAATATCCCTTTTTGGAATACCCAACCATTCCACAAACCCAAGAAACCAACCATGAATTTTTCATTATGTTAGTTCCATACTCATGAGCGGTTTCTCATCGATCTAACAAGTCATCACAAGGTAATTATTTCCCATGTGCCATTAACCCTTTGGTGGTGATCCCAATGTCATATTTCAACCAAGCCTTATATATTCAATATGAAATTTATATCCTGTGTTCCATTTTAACTTTTCCACTAAGCATAAGGTCATATTTCAACCAATCTCCAGAAATGCAATATGAAATCACATTCCAATATTCCCAAGGATCATGCCAAAACACCTTTTAAAAAACACTCTTTTTATTGAAACCCAATTCCATCAAGGTCATTTCAAATCCAAAACCATTTCAATAAAACATCCTTTTTATTGAAAACCAAATTTTCATCAAACCATTTAACAATTCCATCAAATCAATAATTTAAAATTATCATTTTAAATTCAAGAGTCTAAATCACTTTTCACAACAGTTTACCAAGATTCCACAATTTCACTAAAACCATAAATCATCACTGAAGAAGATTAATTCCATGATTTTCACAATCAATACCATTCAAATAAACCAATTTGAAACTAAGACAATCAACTCTATCAAGTGGAGTTGAGAGAGAAGCCTCCTACCTCAAAGGTTTTGAATAAAACCACAACGAATGAAGAACACTCAAGAAAACCGGGTCAATTCTCTAGGAACCCACCATAGATCTCTTCACATAACAAGACTGAGACAAAATATCATCATATTTGGAATCGAAACACTTAGATCTACCCATAATAGTCATAGATCTAGGAAACTGAGAGAATATTAGAATTATATCTAAGTAGATCTAAGAAACCGATCAAGAACGATGAAGAACGATCACATACCTCAAGAATCTGCCTTTGATTTTCCATAGAAAGCCTTCAGATGGCCTCCAAAATGATTGGGAGAGGTTATCCTACCTTAAAGGGAGAGTAATTTCAAGTTATGGCCACTTATAATGAAAAATGATCCATTTATAGGAAAAGATGTGTGAGATCCACTTTTTTAGTATCTCACTTAAGTGCTTGCATGGTTAGTTTGCACGGTTAGTTTGCACGGTTAGAAAAACCGTGCACTAACTATGCAATATACATTTCCTCAGAAAACCTTCTCTCGAACTCCTCACATAGTATCCCGAACTGTGCTCTAGTCACGCGGGATCCACTACCTCAAAAGTTCGAACTATGCATGGTTTGGCCACACTGTTAGACAAACCGTGCGCCTCCCGTGCGACTTCCAATTTCCTCCCAAAACACCTTCAAAGTTCTCCCAAATCTCCCAAACATCAATATTAAACTTTATAACCATGAAATCATTAAATAAGTGTTACATTATAGAAACCCGGGGTACTATATTCTCCTCTCTATTGGTCTTTCCATCCTTGGAAAGTATAAAACCCTCACCCAATTGAAAGAGTTCCGGCCACTGCTCTTTCATTTCCTTCTCACATTCCTAAGTCTCTTCCTGAATCTTACCATGATGCCATAAAACCCACACTAGACCGATGATGTTTTCCCACAAGACTTTCTCTTACCGATCAAAAAACCGTACTGGGATGTGTATCAACAAAGCATCCGGATCTAGGTCAACTTGATCCCATATGATCACATGGTTAGGATCAGGTCAATAATTTTTCAACTGAGATACATGGAACACATCTTGAATGTTGGTAAGAATGAAGGATTTTTTCCTCAACATCCATAGGTATAACTATCCAATCTCTAAATCACAAAAATAAACTCCCATAAAGCTTTCATCCCTCATTGGTCTCCCCACCATTGAGTTTTGAACTCATAACCATACATTATCCATCAGATGTTTGTGCCTCTTTGACCATTTTTACAAAATCAGGAACAAGCATAGCTGAAATGAAAACCACAATATCACCTTGGTCTTCACATTCCATTTGCATGTTGTCTAGGACTGGCATCAACTGCCATTCATCTGATGCTTCTTTTACCAACTGAGCATATGACTTTCTACTCAATGCATCTGCCACTGAATTCCCTTTTCCTAGTATATACATCAAGGAAAAGTGAAACATCTGGAGATACTCCATCCATATCCTTTGTCTCAGATTCAAATCTCGCTATGAGAAAATATGTTTCAAGATTTTTTTTGTCCGCAAAAATAGTGAATTTCACACTAAAGAGATAATGTCTCCATGTTTTCAAGGCATGGACAACTACAGCTAACTCCAAATAATGTGTTGGGTAGTTCTTCTCATGTAGTCTTAACTTCCTTGAACCATAATCAACCACATGGTCTCCTTTCATGAGAACACAGCCCGACCCTGATACCGAAGCATCAAAGTACACCACATACCCCTATCCTAATTTGGGAAAAATCAAGATAGGTGCTAATGTAAGACAAACATTCAATTCCTAGAAAGACTTCTAGAATACCTCTTTCCATTGGAATGGATCATTATTCTTTTTCAAACCTATCAATGGCGAAGATAGTCATGATAAAACATGAACCAAGCGTTAGTAGTAACCATCTATACCAAGAAAATTTACATATCGAAGAAATTCTTTGGTGGTTTCTATGAGATAATAGATTCTATCTTTCCAGGATCAATAGAAATTCCTTTTTCAAAAATGACACGGCCATGAAAATATACTTCTTGTATCCAAAAATCACACTTTGATATTTTGGCATACAAACGGTGATCTCTCAAGATTTGTAACACCATTTCCAAATGCTCCTCATGATCAACCCTTGTCTTTGAATACACCATGATTTCATCCAAAAAACACCACAAAAAAAAAGAATTCAGATATCGATGAAATATCTGATTCATCAAAGCTATAAAGACCATGGTTGAATTAGTTGGAATAAAAGGTATGACTACATATTCTTAGTGTCCATATCTGCATATGATTTCTTTATTTAGAATATCCTCCTTCTGAACTCGCAATTAGTGATATCCTGATTTCAAGTCAATCTTGGAGAACCACTGTGCTCCCCTTAATTTATCAAATAGGTCAAAAATATGTGGAAGTGTATATATCTTCTTTATCGTTACTTGGTTAAGATTACAATAATCTACAAACAATCGAAGAGTTACATCTGCTTTCTTTACAAACAAGACCGATGATTCCCATGGAGACGCACTTGGTCGAATAAAACCCATACTTTCCAGTTTTTTCAACTACACTTTCAATTCCCATAACTTTGTTTGCACTATACTATAAGACGAAAGAGAAATAGGTCTAGTCCCTGGAAGGAGATCAATCATAAATTCCACTTCTTTTATAAGTGGAAACCCTAAGAAGTTCTTGGGGAATACATCTAATAGTTGATCCACAAATCCTGGAAAACTAGTTTCTTAGATCTCATCAATTGATGCCAAATTCAATGCTGCCAACTGATAAGAGACCATTCCCACCATTGGTTCTAACAAGCTCTTTTCACCTGTCTTTACCATCCTCTCCCCTCTGAAGTGATGCTCAATGTCATCCTCAGTCATAAAACTCACTATTCTAATATAACAGTCGATGCAAGACTTAAAAATTGTCAACAAATCCATACCCAAGATTACATCATAGACATCCATGTCCAACATCGAGAATTCCCATTTCAGTTCATCTCTATCAACAATTATAGCACATTCTCTACATGAAAAGGCTTGACATTCTCTTTCACCAAGAGTATTTTTCACTTTTAAGACAAAAGGCATCATTTCCAACTTTAAACATAGCAAGTCAACAACACGAGAAGCAATGAAATAATCCAATGAACCAGTATCAAAGAGCACTTGCACAAGAGTAGAATTCAAAAGAATCGTACCTCACATCATAGATGGTCCAGCCTGATCATCAATAATCACATGCTCATATCCATATAATTTCTTTGTCCTTGCACTATTATCCTTATTTCCTTGTGGAGATTTCCCTGGTTGAGAAGTCATGGTATTTTTAGAATCACCATGGCTAGATCTGCTCTATTGACTAGACTGATTCTGTTGTCCTTGTCCTATCGAAGCGTACGATGCCTGTGACGCCTAAGAAGTGTCTCGAGCACCCGAACTTGGTGTACTGCGACAATATCACTAAAGGTTCCCCATATTATTGTAATAAAGTCATGATCTATCTTGTGTTGTACACTCTCACTTTATGTGGTCAAGCAAACCACATTAAAAGCAACCTCCTTTACTCTGGGGTTGTGGAGGAAGGTTCACTGATCCCACTATCTGATTTTGGTTTCCACTTCCACCTTGGAAATAAGTGTCCCTTTTCTGATTGTTCTGAATAGTTGAGTTCCCACCATTCCTTGTAGGTATCATCATTCCTCCTCATTTCGATCCCGAGATATCTCATTCAACCACAGTCGCTTTGTTCACCATCTTTGTATAATCTGTAATACATAGCACCACAATATTTGATCAAATCTCCATCCTTAAACCTTATTCAAAGAAGAGTGCTTTCAAATATTCACTTGCCACAACCTTTGGTAAAAAACAGACTAAATTCATGAATTTAGCAGCGTACTCTATGAAAGAGAGGATCTCCTGTTTTAGTCTAAAGAAGCCCATCATTTTTTGGATCTTGAATGTGTGAGGATAGAATTGTTTGTTGAACAATTCCTCAAAATACTCCCATGTAAGGACTTTATCCAATTTATCATACACTGCTAAATACAACCACTAGTGTGAAATATCCTCGAGCATATATGTCACCAGCTTGACCTTGATCTTTGATGGTGTGCCAATGAAATCGATGATATGATTCATCCTACTTAGACACACCTCCTCCTTCTTAGGTTAAACATCACCCTATAATTTTGGTGGATTCTGCTTCATGGATTGGATGGTATGATCCACATGCCTTGGTTCATTCCTCCAGTTTTCCATATCCACATCTTGAAAATCTTAGACAATACTCTGAACTAGATCTTGGTTTACCCGTGGTGCAGGTGCAACCACATTCTCCGTAGCTTCTTCGGGTTGGTTTCAACGATTCCTACTGAGTTCCATTTTCTAAACCAATAACAAACTCCATAAATCTCACTCTCTAGCAACTGATGGATTAGAATTTTAAATTCTATGACATAAACTATCACAATATTTTTTTCAAAATGACCTTTTTCCATGTTCAACCATTTTTAAAAACATTCAAAATGCTTTTTGAAAATAAAACCATTTTCAAAATACACCAAATATCTTGTTTTGAAAATCAATCATTTGATAATTTTTTTTTTCATTTTTTCAAAAATTCACAACTTTCACAAAATCATAAATCATTCCTCACAATGCGATATGCAATCCTAGTGGAAATTCATTCCTCTAAAATGCATGCCATGCTCATCTAATTGGCTAAACCCATGTCAGGGAGATTTCAAACATTCTAGAAGTGTATCCAAAGCACTTGAGTACCCAACACCCTGGTAACTTGAAGTTCAACATAAATGGGCAGGCTAAATCCTTTTGTGCTATAAATTTCAAGTTCTAACAATCCTAATCCTATCTAAGATTCTAACCCAAGGAATATATGAAAAGGAATTCCAACTCCAAGACCAAGAACACTGATGATTTGTACCACAAGGGAAGGACCAGACTAATACCATTTCTAATGACCCTCCAATTCTCATTGGCTTGAGAGCACAACAAGTCATTACTTGTCCTTAAGTGACATCCCCAAGATGCCAAAGGCTAGAAATAAATGCCGAAGAATTTCAAATACAAGTGGGGGACAATTTAACCTTTAATAAATAAGCCAATAATCCATCCAACCATTAACTATATGATACATGAACAAAGAAAGAGAACTCAACACCTTTATGTATCTCAAGACCACATCAAAGTATGCAACAATAGAAGAATAACCAAGTATCAAAGTACACTATAGATAAACGAAACAAGAATATCAAGAGATCACAAAAATATATTCTCCACATACTCCAAGATCCACAAACACCGAACAACCCAAACATCATGAGGTAGTGCTAAAAACGTGGGAAATGTTACCTTTTCCCCTGTCCTAGAAGATAGCATCTTCTAAAACACTAAAGTTCCAAATAAGGGTTGAATATAAAACTCAGTAGGTTTTCCCCAATGACTTCCCTACTCACGCCACTAGTATAGAAGAGTTTGAAACATTTATATAAAACTTTTTATATAAGACAATTTCTCAAAATAGTTTATAAACAAATATAAACAAATTCCCAAAACCATTTATAACTAAAGGCATACAAGTGAAATTTAAACCTTTTTTTTCCAACAAGTTATTTTCTAGAAAAATAACTAAAAAAGCTTAATTATTTTTCATAATATCCCTTTTTGGAATACCCAAAAATTCCAAAAATGAAAGAAACAAACCATACATGCTTTGTTATGATAGTTCCATACTCATGAGCGGTTTTTTGTCGATCTACCAAGTCGTCACAGGGTAATTGTTTCCCACGTGTCATTAACCCTTTGGCACCAAGAACAAGGTCATATTTCAACCAAGCCCCGTATATGCAATATGAACTTTATATCCCATGTGCCATTTAAACTTTGGCAGTGAGAACAAGGTCATATTTCAACCAAGCCCCAAAAATTCAATATGATCTCACACACCAATATTCCCAAGGATCATGCCAAACCACCTTTTCATTAAAAACACCCTTTTTATTGAAACCCAATTCCATGAAGGTCACTTCAAATACCAAACCATTTTAATAAAACACCATTTTTTTTGAAAACCAAATTTTCATCAAACCATTTAACAATTTCACAAAATCAGTAATTTAAAATCATTATTTTAAATTCAAAAGGATAAATCAATTTGCACAACAATTTACCAAGATTTCACAATTTCACTAAAACCATAAATCATCGCTGATGAAGATTTAACCCATTATTTTCAAAATCAATCGCATTAAAATAAACCAATTTTAAACTAAGAAAATCAAATATAGTAAGAGGAGTTGAGGGAGAAGCCTCTTACCTCAAAGGTTTTGACAAAAACCACAACGAACGAAGAACACTCATGAAAACCGGGTCGATTCTCCAAGAACCCGCCTTAGATCTCTTCTCCTAATAAGAAAGAGACCAAATATCATCATATTTGGCATCCACACACTTAGATCTACACACAACGGGGGTAGATCTAAGAAACTGAGAGAAGAGGAGAAGTATATTTAAGTATATCTAAGAAAATGATAAAGAAATATGAAGAACAATCACATACCTCAAGAATCCAGCTTTGATTTTCTGTAGAAAGCCTTCAGATCACCTCCAAAATGATTGGGAGAGGTTCTTCTACCTTCAAGTGAGAGTAATCCTGAGTTTTGGATTCTTAAAAGAAAAAACGATCCATTTAAAGGCAAAAACACATGAGATCCACTTGTTTAGGATCTCACTTAAGTGCCCGCATGATTAGTTTGCACGGTTAGACAAACTGTGTGCTAACTCTGCGTTATCCACTACCTCGGTAGAACCTCGCACGACCTCCTCACATGGTCTTCGAAACTGTGCTCCAATCATGTGGGAGAAACTACCTCAAAAGTTCCAACTACGCAGAGTTTGACTGCACGGTTAGACAAACCATGCGCCTCCCGTGTAACTTTCAATTTTCCCCCAAAACACCTCTAATGATCTCCCAATTCTCAAAACCAACCCCTTAATCTTTATAATCATGAAAGTATTATATAATGGTTACATTCCATAAACCTGGGGTATTATACAAACCTTGATGTGAACCAGGTCAATTCAACCCAAAACCTTGAATTAGAATTCCCTGATAATTGAAAGCACCCCAATAAGTGTTGGTCAAGCACTTTGAACTATGGTTTGATTCTAACCAAGATTATGGAAGGCTATACTGACTTAATATTTATTAGAGGGATTTTATCCTTATACATAAATTTTCATTTTATTATCTTTATTACTTTCTTATTAATATTAAGTGGGATATATTTAAGTGATTAACCGTGTCTATGATAATATTTACGCATAAGTCGGTCTTATTTTAGTACCATCTTGCATGCTTGTTTAATTCATTAATTGTATGATCATGAAAACAAACCCATAATAAATAAACCATGAAAATGATAGAAATAAAATAAATTTCATGATCATGAGATCGTTTTATTGGTTAGATTATCTCGCTATTAATAAACTAACCCAATATCTAGGGGAGAAAGTCCTTAAACCTTTTGGGATCATGTTTATAGTTTTCCAAATTTCCACCTTTTTATCTTCTTGGATTGGTTTTTCCTTAGCTCCTAAATTGATCTCCCTCCACTAGCTTGAGAGCTCCATCCATTACATATTCTTTTATCTCACTTGTAGGTGATGGGTAAAATGGGGGTTTACATAAAAGAAACATTGGGTATGCATGCCCTACATATTAATGAAGAGAAGGCTCACATGCCAACAAATTTAATTTAAATAAATAAATTAAAAGAAACCATCCACATACAAAGGTCCTGGTCTAGATCATGATCATACATATATGTAACGATATTTACACATAAATAAGACTAACATTTAATTCTTTAATCATTATTGTTTAAGATAAATAACACTCGAATCAATTAATTATTATATTTAATTAATCAATCCTTTTATCTTAAACCCTTTTTCTTAATTTCTTTGATATTCTCATCCATCATAATTTTTAAACAAATAAATACATTTAAAATTATATATGTACGTAACTTGTACCTTGGAGGAAACCTAGTGAATTATCATTCATAACTACCCAATGAGTAGAAATAAACATTACACAGATGTTAAATTAAACACATATGTATAAAACACCTGTCACGTGTTGTCCCCCAGCTTTACGCCTCCACTATGGTACACATATCAAGGGTTTGTATAATATAATAATAAATTTTAATAAATATACATAATTTGGATGAGTACACAGTATGTAGTTCCTACTATATGAAGTGTACTATCATTAACTTTCCATCCGTAGTACATGCTTGGGGATACGACATATAAATATACTTCATAAATCTTAGGAGTACACGGCGTGTCCAATGGGCCACATGCCGTGTAGTATCCACATTACATGGTCTCCAGCCATGAAATCCGTGTATAGGGTACATGTTCCAACCATAACCTGAAGGGAATACAAACTGTGTTCAGTGGTCCACATGGTTTGTAATCAAGAAATAGTGTGCCACCTATTTCTAGTCAACACACAGAGTCAGACTGACTCAGAAAAACTCCAACACATGGCTTGTTTTGGAAGACCGGTCCTAATGCATTGAACCTTGAATACATGGCATGTGAGGTATAATAGACACTGTGTGTTCTAGAGTTTTATAGCTAGGAACCTTTGGCACCTCCAGATGAGATCCTCTATTTTTATTTTAATCAAAATTTAATGAAAGGATCATTTATGTAAGGTGAAAGATAAACGAAAGAGGTGGAACAGATCTCGAGAATCCGATTTATAGAACTATTAACTTGAATTGAAACAACTAAATTATTAAATTTGTAAAACATCAATGAAAAATTAAATAATTATAATCAACTATATGACTGCTCTGATACCACTTGTAGGTTCTAGATGTAGCGGAAGCGTGTGGATGACTATACACAACTTTAATTTTACCTTGAACAACAATCAATCCAGGTTCCATCATGATGATAAAATGCCGGATCTTCGTAATATAATGAAGAATGAAAAGAAAGAGGTAAGTCTCATAACCATATATAGGATCATCATATGCTGGTTATAATTAATTTAATTAAAATACAAGAAATACCTTGATGGAATTCTCTCTCTGTTGATGTTTTTGGTCACGATCTAATGTGATCCGTCATTGCGTCACATAAGCCAAGTGTAGGCTTTCTCTTGTAGGGATTCACACATGCTCCACGTATCTCTAGACATCGCTGAAGGGATCTCCGGGTGCTAGTGCCCAAGATCCTTTACTTGTGATGTCCTCCTTCGATTTCTTTGAGAGCTGCTTCCAAAGCACTCTCCTTGATCCGGTGGAGGAGGATATGTCTCGTAACTTGAGATATTTCTTGGAGGAAAGAGTTCTCTTTTGGCTTGAGAGCTTTCTCTAGATCCACTGTGCACAATAACAAAGAATGGATAGATCTAATGAGAATAATATAATTTGGATTTATATTACTTAGAATAATAAAATTAATTAATTACCCAAAGGAATTTATTCATTTCATTTAATTCTTAGTAATACCACATGTCTAATAATAACATTTTACCATTATTATTATCACTTGAAATGAACCCAATGAATTACACCTAATATTATTCAATTAAATAAATAATATTATTTCTCACAAATCCCCAGAAAAACTAATTAGATTGTACATTCATATACACGATGTGTACATTTTTTACATTTTCTTTACTTCCTCCACCACATTTATTAGACCTTCAATTATAACTATTTATTTATTAAATAAATATCACTGCATTATTTTCTAATAAATATATTATTTTTCCCACAATATATTCTTTCAAATAACTACTATCGAAATAAATGCGACCAGGAATCCTTGAATAATTATTAAACCACAATCGGGAATAATATTTATTCAAATTGTTAAATTAATATTTGACTGAGATACTTGGATAAACTTAGTGTGTGACCCTCTAGGACTCTTTCTTAGTGGAATTAGGTGGAGCCTACCTAAATTCCAAGGTTATCATCTAGAAACACACCAAGGAACCCATAGAGAAAGAAGTTAACTCCCCAATGTTGTGAAACCTCATATGAACATTTACCGTGTAATTTAATCCCTTTGTCTCAATATCTCAAATCAAGTGGGTTGCATGCTATTTTTATTAACCCATGTGCTCGATTACTCTTTCTTTGACCTCTCAAAAGTAAACTTTCTCATTACCCACCATGGCCATGGATTTATTTAGGCTATACCAATTCCATTAAAGGTCCTAAGATATCAACTTCCGTCATGGAACAGAAGGGACAAATCCTTTATCACATTATCTATTAATGCAGTATTACTCGTGACACACCCAATATATCCTACATTACGGTGAATAGTGTGTCATCATAGTTTTATTCAATACATCTAAGTGGGTGAGTTGTAATACCCATTAATAATAATCTTAATGTCTAAGGACCAATACAGACATCTGCAGATAGAAACATCCAATGACACTATGAAATTTGGTTTTCTTACAGGCGGGTATCGTTCTCATAATATCTTTATGGATATTACCAAGGGGGAACACCATGAGAATGTTCCTTAAAGTTTTATGAGTACTCACCCCTAATGGCCTGTATTATTTGTGTTCCTAAAAAAAATCATCCGACCATAGAAGATATATTCAAGAATAGTGTTATAGATTTTCCAGGTTCTCATCATAAAAGGGATCCACTATGATCCTTTAGTGAAACAACTATCCTTAGGAAATTATCACATGTATTTTTCACATAGAAGAACAATCAAGATATGTTAAGGTATTTATTAATATTAAAATCCATTAATAAAAGTTTATCATAAGGTAAAAATTAGTTTGTTCTTGTCCACTAACTCTAACAATTCATAGTCTATTCATCAATGAAAAAACCATTACTCATACAACCTTTTTGATCCTTTTTATCAAGATTTACCCATAGGAAATTAATTTTCATAATACTTAAAATTTATATATTTAAAACATTCAACCATTAATGATACCTTATTGATACCATTATTTCTGTCTATTGTGTTAACCAAATCATTCACTTTTTTCTCAAAAATGAATTTCTCTATGTCCTTCATTTACAAAACCAAAACATCTTCATATTACCATGAGGCATTCTCCTCCGTGCTTATTCCCACTTTATTGATATGATGAAAATTGATCTTTATTTCCTCTATGGTCATTATGAAAATCCATTTACTATTGTTAGATGTGTCAAGAAACTCACCTAAGTTGATGTTTTTTATAATATTAAAATATTTCTAATTATGCATAATAACATGTTTTCTCCTTCCATCTCCTATTTCATTTGGTTTATCATGAGAAAAATCATTCCATTTTCTATTTAAGTCACCATTAACTTGAATCAACCTCTATCCCGCCATTATCTAAAACTAAAATCATAATTTGAGAAACCATAATCATAGTGGGAAACTGTATACTCATTTCTAGGATATCTTAATACTGAAACTTTATTTTTAGTCTATGAAACTTTAATTTTAACCTATTTCATCCATTATTATCATCTATTCACATCCTTCATAATAGTTTATAAGGAAAATAAAGATTAACCCAAAATATATCCCACAAGAGTGTCAAACTAGCTGTTCAACATGTCTTGTTTTCATGTACTAGGTGATGATTAAGCCTAGATCAATGTGCCTTTTTTAGTTTTATAAACCCTAGGTACAACTGTTCCAAATCCACATCCACAT
The DNA here is from genome assembly GCA_963277665.1 of Viscum album. Lineage (NCBI taxonomy): Eukaryota > Viridiplantae > Streptophyta > Magnoliopsida > Santalales > Viscaceae > Viscum > Viscum album. Next base: position 388,818,353 of record OY728147.1, on the reverse strand, counting down.
ATAGTATCCATACATGGATGTAATTTCTTTGAAAATCATATATTCTCTTTATTTATAAAACATAAGGGTCATATCATATACTTAGACTTATCCCTAGGATTTTCTCTAAAGTTTTCTAACCCTAATCTCTAAAGGTTGACTAAATGCAGCTCTAAGACCAACTATAATGGCCCAGGATTTTCATACATAAATATTACATTGTAATAGATGAATATTCAATAAAATGTACAAAAAAATTGTTTTAGGATAGTATAAGTTTAGTGTACTTGGATAATAGATACAAAATATTCTTATTTCATGAAATATCTTCAACATCTCCCATAAAGATCTCCCCCTTTAGTACTCTTTATAGGCATACCCTACATAAAACCTTTTTTTATAACCCGGGAAAATAAAACATAAGAAATGGTGAGATTAGTAGTTTAGTAAGGGTAAATATGAGATATATCAATCGATGATCATATTAAATCATAAAATAAGTATAAATTTATGATATAATAACTTAAAAAGTTCATATATAATCTATCATGGATCATAAACAAGAGTAATGGTGTAAACATTTGTATTTTATAAGACATGAATCATAATAGAATCAAATAACGTGTTCCACGAGAGCATAACATAGGCACAAGACATAGATTTTGGCACAAACATAAACATATAACTTTTTTTACATGTATAAATAGAAAAATGTTTATTCATTATGTCAAGGAAATGAAATAAGTCCCTCATATAAGCTTATGGATGTGAAAAATGTCCACACAAGATCTTATGAACATGAATGTAAGATCCATGTATAAACTTATGGATATACTAAATATCTATAATCATAAAATTATTTTGCTCATTAGTTATCCATTATTACACAATAAAGTGGAGGGATATATAGGTCGCACCGGTTATGTAAGGAAAATCATACATATGTGTGCCATAAGATCAAAAAATATTCATTATCTTAGAACTCATGAAAAGAAACATATTTCATAAACATTTCATCAAAGTATAACTCATTGAAAATGGAAAGCGTTTTATCAATATTTTGTCATTATAAAAATAAAAAATATAGAGAAAGAATAAGGATGCTATCCTTAGATCATATCCCCATTAAATCTTAAGTAACATCACATGATTCCATTTTAGATGGAAAATGATTTTTTGAAAAAATCACTTTGAATAATTCTTAAGAAAAATAACTTTTCCATTTTAAAATAATTTCTTTTTTTAAAAAAAGACGTGAATTTATAAATGGTTTTTTCAAATTAAAATTTTAAACTTGAAAAATAATTTTCAAATCATTTATTTTCCATGATGGATAGAAAATTCATTCATTATATATATTTAAAAATACATTCATTCTGTATTTTTTGAGAAAAGTCACAAAGTACCTCATTTGGAAAATTTAAAAAGGATTCCTTTGAAAGAATTATTTAAAAGTAAAACTTGGGTAAAAATTAATTTTTTTTGGAGAATATGATAAACATTTTTATTTTTTTAGAAAACATGGACATGGAGGATAAATATTTCCCAATGGAGACATGAACAATCCCAAATAGTGATGAGATTGTGAAATAAACCCTTACCACTTCAGTAACTTTTGAATCATAAGATTTATTAAATAAATAAACTTATATGGATATGTAAATATGCATAAAATTGATAAGAATCATCATAAAATACAATTCATGGTATGTATATACACCATAAAAAAAACAATCGGTGAATATGGCTTGCATCCCATGGAAATAAAAGTGAGTCAAAAATCCCTTACCTTAGGTATGACTTCTTTGAATGTTCTTTAACCTATTTTATAATAAATATAAATTTATTATAAATATATAAAATAATAATTCACATGATTATTATATCATATATATTAATTATATATATATATATATTTAAATTCATCCATAATGATAGAGATATAAAATTAATTACACTGTTCATGGAGACGGTAGTTCGTATGTATGCTTGAATGTTGACTTTTTGAATAATGGTATGAAAGAAATGAAAATAATAATTAACCTTTAAAGAATATTTATTTTATCATATATATCATATATGTTCACCATATTCATCCTTATTACCGTCCAGGTAAAGTAGAAATGCAAAATGAATTACATTACTTTGTGGAGGTGGTAGTCCACATGTACACAGGAACGACGTTATATTTTTTGAGTAGTTAGGAAGGTAAAAAGGTAGATATGAAATTATAATTTAGTAGGGATAATTATTTCATAAATATCACATATAAAATTTAAACTCATCATATTAACCATCCATGAAAGATGGTGATTGAAAATGAAATGTAATGCTATGTGGAGACGTTAAGTCATATGTACACACGATCAATAACTTCACATTCCATTTGATGAAATAAGGGTAGATAACGATGGTTTAATGATCATAATAACTTTGAAGAATATTTGGGATACTAAATTTATGAGTTTTTGAATAATATAAAATATTTATAGGAAGTAAAAGGAGAATTAAACATAAAGTGATCAGTTAAGGTGATTACCTCTTCTTTTAGACGACTCTCTTAGATCTCATATTAAGGGAATTAGGGTTGGTATTTTGAGAATAAAAGAACCTATAGAATGTGTATAAGGAATTTTAAAATATAATTTGGTAGGGTATAGTCTAGATATAAGGCTCAAATTGGTGTAAATAAGTGAGGGAAGAGGTTCCCTTTTATTATTGAGGTGAGGGGTGATTTTGGAATTTCTCAAAAGATTTATTTATAATAAATTAAACATCAACCCAAATACCTCCAAAAAGGCCTATAAATACATAAGTAATGATATTTTAGACAATATATTATCCTTTTTGTACTATTTTAATTTTATAATTATTTTAAAATAGTTTAATAAGATATTAATTTAATAAAATATCCGTTTTTTCAATTTTGAAACTATACAGTATGATTTTAAACACATCAATGAAACAAAATAATTTTGAAATAAATATATTAATACATCCTTAACATGTTATTACTATATTTAATTTTTTTTTTCAAATTAAATATTTCAAATTATATTAATTTTAATATTCTTAATACCATTTGTTTTATTTTTTCCATTAATTGAATAAATACTGTTTCAGAATTGTGTAAGTAGTTAAGGTAAATATTTAATTCCTAAAAATTATAAATAAATTAAATTATTGAATATATTTTCATTAGTAAAAAAATTACTATTTATAATCATTCATAACTAATTTTTCCCCAATGTGAACACACAAATTATATTTAAAACTATGAGAGTGACATTTCTTTCACTTTATTTAGATTAAATAATATATGAGTCATTTTCTTGGAAAAGAGTCATTTAAAAAATTAATATATGAGAATAAGGTGATAATTATATAATTTAATTCATTTAATAAAAATTTTTATGAATAATTATGATCTTTTCACTTAGTTTTAATGTTGATTTTCCTGATTTACCCTTTATTGAGGTGATAAATTTTACCACTTTTAATATACATTTTCTCCAAAAATCAAATGGGATTTATTAAAAAAATTGAACCACATGATTATAAATATAAAATATATATTTTTCAAATTAAATTTATATTATTTTTATCAATTAATTGTAATATAAGTGCTTAAAACATAATGAAAAATAGTTTTTAGAAAAATACGTTTTTAAGCCCAAAAGTGTACTTATACACAAATCATGTATGATGGTGATTAAAATTAATTTAATTAGATTATATATAATTAAGTAATTAATTTTTAATTTTAATTCAAATTTGAATCATAATGAAACTTTATATGAAAATAAAATGATATTTTTATAAAAATTTATATTTTTCCATATTCAATAAAAAATCAAGCATTCCAAAAAATACCAAAATTTAACTAGAAGGTAATTTTGATATGTTGATTTAAAACATGAAGTTAAATTTATAAAATATATTTTTTAAAATTTACAAATATTAATTATAATATTTTCCCACAAATTGTAATAAAAAATCGTTTTTTGAAGAAAACATATTTTTGAAGAATAAAATGACTTTACTAAAAATGGAGTGATTAATTACTAATAATTGATATTTAGTAGAGAATTTGTATATAATTAATAAATTAGTTAATCCTATTAATACCCTTCAATTTAATACCTTGGTGATAACATTAAATAAAAATATTGTAATTAATATATAATGGTTTTCTTAAACATAATGTTTAGTGTAACGCAAGCTATCGAATTCATTGAATATATTTGAAAGAAAAATTTAATATAATATTTTGGTGTTACATTCACCCACCATTAAAAAGTTATTTCCCTACTATTTGTGCTAGGTAATCAATTGTTTTCATTTAAAAATTACTTTATTAAACCCACATTGTAATAAGGGTTAATAAAAATTTCTCTTGAAAAGAGAGAAAGGGAAGTACAAAGGCCATCTAGTATTACACATACTCTGTTTCATAATTGGATAAATTTTTTGGGAATTAAATATATGGGAATTGAATAAAATTAATTTCTATATATCATTGATCATAAGGAAGTAAATGATCATGAGAAAGTTAAAAAACACAAAAATGTAACCATATATGTTGAAAATACCATCAATTCATTGGAATTAAATGTCATAAGATTAATTTTTTTGGGTCTTAAGATCTTTTTTCTAGATCTGTTGAAATACTTTACCATATAGGCCGAGAAAATAAGGAAATATACTTACATGATAAGGGTAATTTTATCCTTTAATCAAATTCCATCTAAAACTCATCTTTTTTTTGAAATTATGAATATTTAAGATGAATTTTTCATTCCTCAAGCACTAAGATCAAATTATAAAAGATCATATAGTCCAAAAAAGGATAACAAGCTTCTGCTCCTATCTTTAGATATTAACCCAAACCAAAATGGTTAGTATATGTTATCCGATATAGATAAATACATTAATTTCTAAAACATCAAAAATAATGATCAAGGTTTAAATTAATCTATTATATATGTATTTAACAATAAAAATCATCCAAAATATGTCTAACCAAATTCAAGTCCCAAAAATTTAGAAATAGTCACTAAAATTCTAAAATCAATTTAACATTAATCCCCAATATCAGATCTTAATTTCACATACCAAACACGTAAAAACCTTGGTTATATATTCTACGGAACATGGTAATAACCTAAATTACCATAAAACAATAATGGAGACATTAATTATTTAAAAAATTAACTTTATCCTTTTTCCAAAAATAAAACCATAGAATATTGAATATATTACTTAAATCCGAAATGAGAAAAACTTTATAAAAGATCAATTTTATCAATTTATCATCATATTAGTAACCAATTTATAGGTTACCAATTCTATCCCATTTGTTTTATTCATATTTTTAACCCATATGAACATTATTATCTCTACATTAGACACATATTAAATCTTATCTTTCCCTCAATCACATGTTTTTGAAAAAATATCATCTTAACACTAAATCAATTTTCTTAGTTATCGATACCATTCAACATATAATTTCAATTCCATAAAGAAAAACAAATGAGGAACAATACATATAAGATTTTTGATTCCTATAATCTGAATATTATTTAAAATATACTTTTATAACATAATTACCAATTACCAATACATAATTATTTCAATTATTCCAATTACATTTCAGTCTATTAACCAAGCTTTTCCATATTATTCCTTAACACTTATTTCCTTTAATATGTCATTCATTGTCACTTAATCATCATTGTAAAAACCATTACCCATACAACCATGCTGATCATTTTCTAGGTCTTACCCCTAGGACATCGATTTGAATAATGCCTATACATTCCATTTTTAAAATAGTCAAAGATCAATGAAACCAAATTGAAACCATTATTACCCTCCTTTGTGTTAATTGAACCATTTAATTTTCCTCAAAAAATCAATGTATCTATTCCTGTCTTTTCCTAACCCAAAATAACTTCCAATTTCTTTGATTTATTCTCCTCCATGCTTCATAAAATATTCTTGACATGATGAAAATTGATCTTTATTTCCTATATGGTCATCATAAAACTCCCTTTCCCTCTTGTTAGGCATGTTAAAAAAAATTTAAGTTTAGTTTATTTATCATATTATGAGATTTAATAATAATAATAATAAGTTTCTCCTTCCGACTCCCATTTCATTTGGTTTTTCAATAGGAAAAACCAAAATCATAATTTGAGAAACCATAATCATAGTGGGAAAATTCAAAATAATTTGTTGTATTTGTAAATCTTGAAACCTTATTTTTAATCTATGAAACCTTAGGTTCAACCTAGGTCATCCTTGATTATCATCTATTCAAATACATTATAATGGGTTTTAAAAGAAAATATAGATTATCCCAAAACATAACCCTTGTGAGTGTCAAAAACTGTTTGTAGAAAGGCCTATTACCATGTACCAAGTTAAGATAGATTCTAGATAAATGAACCTTTTTGGGGTTTTTACCTCTAGGTGAAACTATTTGAGAGCCACATCCACTTATAGTATCTAGTTAGGGATGTAATTTCATAGAATATCACATAAAGTATTCCTTACCAAAAATAGTGGATGTTATCCTATACTTATACTTATCCCCATGGTTTACACCAAAGTTTTATAACCCTAATCTATAAAGGTTGACTAAAATAGGATTTGATACTGACTACAACAGATTAGGCTTTTCATACATAAATATTACACCTTAATAGATGGATATTCAATACATAGTACAAAAAACATGCCTGAGGACCGTATAAGTTTAGTGTATTTGGAGACCTGATATAAAATATTTTCATTTAATGAAAGATATTCAATATCTACCATAAATAACTCCCTTTTTATTACTCTTCATAGACATTCCCTATATAAAACCTTTCTGCATAACTTGGGGAAAGGAAACATAAGAAAGGGTGAGCTTAGATGATCAATTATGGAAAACATGAGATATATCAATCGATGATCATATGAAACAATAAGATAAGTATAAGGATATGATATAAAAAACTATAAATTTCATATCCAAACTGTCTTGGATTATAAACTAGAGTCATGACATAAATCTTAGTAGTTTATAAGACATGAATCTTAATGGAATCAAAGATCATGTGCCTTGAGAGCATAACATAGGTATACGACATAGTTTCATGGAATACACATAAATTTATAATGTTTTGAATCTGTAAAAATAGAAATAGATTCACTCATTAAGTAAATAGGATGAAATCAGGACCTCATAAACATATAGACATGAAACTAGGTCCCCACATGATCTTATAAACATAAAATCTAGGTTTATGCATAAACTTATGGACATGATAAAAAGGTCCACTCAAAAAATTATTTACCTTGTGAGTTATCCATTATTAACCAATGAATTGAATTAAGATATAGGCCTCATCCATCACATAAATAAAATTATACATTTGTTTTTCCATAAGATCATAAATCATTCATTATTTTAAGACTCTTGAAGAGAAATAGATTTCATAAACATTTCATCATATTATAATCCATGGAAAAGGGAACGAGTATCATAAATATATTATTATTATAAAAATAGGACATACATATAAAGAATAAGGATGATATACTTGGATTATATCCCCAGTAAATCATAGGTAACATCAAAGGATTTTAACTTAGATGGAAAATGATTTTGAAAAAATCACTTGGAATAATTCTTGAAGAAACTTACTTTTCTATTTAATAATAACTTATTTTTTTTAAAAAAAGATTCACATTTATAAATGAAAACATTTTCATTGAAAATAAACTTGTAAGATTGTAAATTAAATTTAAAATCATTATGGATTCATGATGATGGTAAAATCTGTTAATGTTATATAAGTTAAAAAAACATTACTTCTATTTTTTTTTGTAAAACAATTCACAAAATACTTTGTAAAATGAAAAAAAGATTAATTTAAAACCAGTTTATATAAAGAAAAATATGGTTAAAAATGAATTTAAAAAATTATATGATAATATTAAATATATTTTTTGAATAATATTTATAAAACATGGGCATGGAAGAGAAATATTTCCTATGAGAGACATAAAAATCCTGAATAATGATGAGATTGTGGAATAAACCCTTACCACTTTAGTAACTTTGGAATCTTAATCACTATAAAATAAGTAACCATATATGGATATGTAAAATACCAATAAAGTTCATAATAATAATCATAACATAAAATTCATGAGAATTACATACAGCACACAAAATAAACAAGTGGTGAACATGACATGTGTGCAATGGAAATAAAATTGAGACTAATATCCCTTACCTTAGGTCTGAATTGCACTTAAAGTTCTTTAGCCTACTGTATAATAAATTTAAATTTATTATAAATATATAAAAATAATAATTTAAATGATTATTACATTATATATATTAATTATATATATATATTTAAATTCATCTAGTATTATAGACATATAAAATAAATTACACTGTTTATGGAGATGGTTGGCCGTATGTACACATGAATGTTATATTCACTTTTTGAAGAACAAAATGAAAGAAGGTTAAATAATAATTAATATTTAAATAATCACGATTGTATCATATATATCATATATATTCATCATATCCATCATACTTACCATCCAACTAAAATAGAAATGAAAAACAAATCACATCCCTTCGAGGACGTGGCAGTTCATAAGTATACAATTTTTCTAAAGGTTTGGAATGTAAAAATGTAGTTATGATATTATTAATTTTAAAGAATAATTATGTAATAAATATCATGTATAAAATTTAAACTCATATACTAACCATTCATGGAATATGGTAATGAAAAATGAAATGTATCGCTATGTGGAGACGGCAAGCCGTACGTACACATGAGTGATACCTTCACATCCCATTTGATAAAATAAGGAAGGATAATGGTGGTTTAATAATAATAATAAAATTTAAGAATATTTATGAGAATTAATTTATTATTTTATTAATAATATTGTCACGGACCGTCCTCGGGGCCTGTGACGTGACTACCCCAAGCCCTCATTCTATAGGCTAGGGGCTGACGACTTGCACCAAAGGCGCAATCCTGATAAAAAGGGAAGGCATTGAACTTTAACCTATAATACACACACAGTCTGAACACAAGCAGTAGAGGCAGCAAGTACTAAAATAGAAAAGTATGGTGTGCTGAAATTAAGTGGGCCAGTATACAAACCCAACTGAATAACAAGTACAAGTACAAGTAAAAAGGGAAAAAAGCTCCTGGATCATCCACCCGAGAATCCTACCTGAAGGGTAGGTACAGAACTTGATCAAATCATCCCTGCAGTACTTCCCATCTAGTCCAGCTCCGATTAGCCTCCATCCGTCACCCTCAGCCTTGATCACTACTATCCGTCGTCTACACAGAACACAACAAGGTGCGGGCGAAGCCAGTGCAGAGGTGAGTATTACAATACTCATTTGGGGACCCCGAGACCCTCGAAGGTCTCCCAAAATCCAAAAAGGATAAACCATAGAATAAAGATACAATCACAAAGTATCAACCAACTCTACTTAGGTATATTCCCATAAATATACCTAAGTTACCCATCACAGTCCAGCTTCAACTCTTAAGCCCAAGCACAACCCAGACCACAAAGAAAGTAAAGTCAATCACCACGATGATAATGGTTGAAAGACATAACTCATCTCACACAGGTATACAGTAAGAACCCGATTCTTATTTTTGAGGTACAAGTTTCTTCTTTTCACTTTTCCTTAAGTGTTTTTGTGAAAATAAGGAAAGTGGTGAAAAATCCAAAATTTTGGGACTACACACCATGTACTATTCCACACGCCGTGTACTTTGGCCATGTGAAATGAGTACACTGGGTGTGTAGCCATGTTGGCTATCAAGGGCGTAAAAACCAACTACACGACGTGTAGTGGGTATGTACACGCCGTGTAGTTAGTTGGCAGGAATACAGTAAGGTGGTGGAGGTAGCCGCCAGCTGAGCGTCATTACACACCGTATACTCATGTATTAAATGCCGTGTACTCATGTCGACTGATGAAAAGTTCTGGGTAGCCGCCAGAGGAACAGTTAAATGAAAAGTACACGCCGTGTACTTAAGAAGTACACGCCGTGTACTTAAGAAGTACATGCCGTGTAGTTTTTTTTTTTCACTTAAAATGGGAAGTAGCCAACTCTGTTCATAGGATTGGATTAGAACAAGAGGAAGGAGTCGCAAGAGAGGGATAGACCTTTGAAGATCCCCCGATCAAGTACCGGGAATCAGTTTTCTGCACCGTCGATCTCCCTGGAACCGCACGGGTGAGTTATTCCTCCTCCTTGCGCAGTTCTTGCCAATTCCTCCTCTAAGGGAAGTTATTTGAGTTTGAACGAGGTTTTGTTTCACGTTAGATCTACGTCATTCTTGGACAATTCGAGGATCATCATTTGGGTATACCGTTCAGGGGCGTTTAAGGTAGGTGGCTTGGTGTTTAAATTCCAACTATTGTGCGTTTTTGTGTACTGTTGAGCTAAGAACCCATGTTGGGGTATCATGTGGCTGATGTCGTGGCAGTTTTGAATACCTAGAATTTTAATGGTAATTAAATGTGATATTAAACTGTTGTTTGGGATCACTGCTTGGATCCAGGACCTCCTAGGGGTGCGTTCCTCTATTTAGCCGTCTGGACAGGATACTCGAGGGTATGCCATGTTTACTTTATGAATTACTTTTACCTTGAAAGGAATTGTAAATAATTGCATGTTTATGATTTGGGGCTTGGCCTGGTTGTATGCTTGAGGGTGTGGTTACTTAATATACCTAAGGGCGTGGTGACTTATTATGCCTGAGGGTGAGATATTATGTGGCCTGAGGGAAAGGCCTGAGGGAGAGATATTATATAGCCTGAGGGCGTGGATGTTATATAGCCCGGGGGTGTGGTTTTACTATATTAGCCCGAGGGAGATATTCTGTTTGTCCTGAGTGCATGGTTCTGATGAGCACAAGATGTGATTAAATTAAATTGTTAAATGAATAATAAAACGGCAATATGACTGGTAAAGTTAGTTACTTTTGAGTACTGCTTAGTTTTTTGAATTTTACTACTACACACTGTTGTTGCATATTTTCACACAGTTGGGCACGTGCCTTTAGTGGGTGCCTACTGGGATTTATTTCTCACACGCTATTTGGGTCATGTATTCAGCCCAAACAGATTACGTTTCTGCAGGTGTAGATAAGGGCAAGCGTCCCTATACATGTACATGAGTGTTACTGAGGAGTAGGGTAGCATGAGACCGAGCTTAGGTTTGTGATGTTGCTGGCTATTCTGTTTTGTTTTCTGTACTCTATATTTTAATATACTGTATTGTTATGTAACATGTTCTGGCTGTTTTCTTCGAACTTGAGACATGTTGCATAATTATCTATATAACTCTTGGTTATCTTTTACGGCAGTTGTTTATTTTAAATGTGTATGGTTTATTGCTTCTGCTGTTGTTTTATGTTGTTTATTTTATTCTGCTGCGCTACACTTTTACAAATGAGGGAATAGTTTCCCCACTATCAGACCTAGGCCCTCGATGCTAGTCGAAACTTCTGGCGTTTGGGGAAATGCTCTTGAGGTCATGTGACCAACCGGGTTCGGGGCAACCGTGGAGTGGCACCCAGACCTGGGACGTTACAAAGTGGTATCATATGAGTTATTTTATTTGACTAAATATTTGGATTCATAGTTAGGGATAAGATGGAAACGGTAGTTGGTAATAAGCTGTGCTCGGGCGTAGCTAACCCATGTACAGGGAAAAGCCACATTACCTCATATTTTGCAATTATTCTGATTTAGAAAATTTTACTGTTGATTTGATTTCGTTGTTGGGTGACGCACTTGGGATTGTGCTGTTCATATTTTATTTATGGGTTCTATTTAGTTGCAACCCGATGAGATGAGGGTATACCGTCTCATGCATCATTTAGAAACATGCTAGAAATCACATGCCATGTATAGTTCCATGCCATGTAGGCGCATTAGAAATTTCATGTTGTTGTGATATTTGTTGTGCAAGAAAGGCATGATTTTGTGATAGCTGCTTTGATAAATACCTGCTTTGTGATAGGGTATTTTCGTGTGAGTCTGTTGATAGAATAGACTCCAAACTTTGATTTTTGGGGAGTATGAGACCTAATTGACCGGAATTTGGTGGATCATTAATTGTTTATATTTTTATAACACATATAAGATGTCAAACATTGATTCGCGGGGAGTATGGGCCCTCATGGGTCGGAATTTGGCACTTAGGTGATGTTTTCAGTCTTTTCTGGGTTCCAGAGTAGTTTCAAAGGCGTACTGTCCGAAAAACCCAGTATACATGCCGTGTAGTTCCTCAGACACACGCCGTGTGTTATTCTATTTAGGAAGAAAAGAAAACTTTTTGAGTACATGCCATGTACCCTCAGTACACGCAGTGTAGTCGCTTCTTGTGTCAAGGACCGTGTGGGCGGGGACACGGGGAAGGGAAATGGTTGGGGAAAACACACCGTGTACTGGATGTACACGCCATGTAGTGTTGACCCAGAGGCCAGCCATGTAACTAACAACACGGACAGAGGAGACCTTAAGATATACATGCCGTGTCCACTGTAGAACACGCTGTGTAGTCTGACCTGGGATTCGATAGTGTAACTAACAACACAGGTTGGTGTAATACTTCGTGTACATGGCGTGTTCATTTAGAACACGTCCTGTAGTGGGAGCCGTGTATCCAAATGTGTAACTAACAAACACGGGTCGGTGAAGCTCATCTAGTACACACCGTGTAGTCTTGTCCGACGACAGACCGTGTGGATTTAGCCGTGTGGCTGGGGATACAAGGTGGTGTACACACCGTGTTTAGGTGTAACACGCCCTGTAGTTTAAGCTGATTAGTCATCCATGTCACAAATGACACAGGCAGTTGGAATTTACACCATACACGCCATGTAGATGTTATACACACCGTGTAGTCTTGTTCAACGAGAGCCGTGTAAGAGGACCCGGACAGGGGAATAAAATCCAATTACACACCGTGTAGTCAGTATACACGTCGTGTAGACATGTTTTTTAAATCTTGTAATTCCTTCTTCATTCCAAACAGATTACGTTGCTGTAGGTTTGGATAATGACAAGGTTCCCTATACAGGTACATGAGTGTTGCTGAGGAGTAGGGGAGAATGGGACCGATCTTAGGCTCACGATGCTGCTGGCTGTTCTATTTTTTGTTGTTGTACTCTGTATTATACTGTACTGTATTGTTGTGTAACATATTCTGGCTTTTTTCTTAGAACTTTAGGCATGTTGCATCATTATCTATATAACTGTTGGTTATGTTTTATTGCAGTTGGTTATTTTAAATGTGTATGGTTTATTGCTACCGGTGTTTTTTTATGTTGTTTATTTTATTCCGATGCGCTACACTTTGACAAATGAGGGCATAGTTTCCCCACTATCAGACCTAGGCCCTCACTGCTAGTCAGAAACCTCTGGTGTTTGGGGAAATGCTCTTGAGGTCATGTGACCAACCGGGTTCCGGCCACACGTGGAGTGGCACCCGGATCCGGGATGTTACATATACAACTTTCGTAGAGTGATACAGATGATCAGATGTAGTCACTAATTCATCTAAGCTATCAGACCCACACAGGAATCAGGACCAGCTAAGCTATCAGACCCACACAGAATACATGACCACCTACTTTGTTAGACCCACACAGGATACATGAACATAGGTCAGAACTGTTAGAACCACAGAGGATCTTGGTACAGTAGCATTGTCATCGAAATCACGGAGGATTCCGGTACAGTAGTCATCGCTATCGAACCCACGGAGGATTCAGGCACACTAGTCATCGCTGTCGAACCCACGGAAGATTCTGGTATAGTAGTCATCACAGTTGAACACACAGAGGATTCTGTCATCTCAGTCGTAGCTAGCCCTAGGGTTCCCGCACACATCACACTTGATTCCGGGAGGGTCTACCCCTAGATCCAAGAATCGATACATCAAAAAAGTCATGAGTTGATGTCTCCCGTAGTTCCGCCTCATCGTAAGTAACCCAACACGACATACGACGAGTCAAACAGATGCCCGGTCTGAGAGTTATTGGAATTTCTGTTCTAGGGGCCCGGTTGGATTTATGATTGTTCCAAACCCGGACATTTTCCAAAGTTCTCCAAAACTCACTTAGAGTATCGTAAAAGGACCACCTTATTGCGAGATTCCCTGTGCCATAGACGGCACGTCGATCAGATGCACGATTTTGAAGATATTCGTATTTAAGTGAAGTTGAGCCCGGTCCGTCAAGCCCAGTAGGCTGGCAGGTCGGCCCGACCCGGCTCGGCGGGTCCGACCCGACTGGGGGGTTAGCCCGGCCCGGTTCGGTGAGTCTGACCCAGTTGGGAGGTCGGCCCGGCCCGGCTTGGCAGGTCCGACCCGGCTGGGGGGTCGGCCCGACCCTGTGGGGCGCGAACCACATGCGGACCCGGCCCGTGTTGCAAGTCAGTTCGGTTTGCCCGGCGGTGCCAAGCGGTGCTGACTCTCCCTTGCTCAGCCAGCCGTAGCCTACTGGTTCTGCCCGGCGTGCACACGGCCTGCACAGCGGGCCCCGGTCCGTCCCACATGGCACCTGCGGGCGCCACGGTTTTCCTGCCCGGCCGGCAGGCCGCTAGCCAGTTCGCCCAGCAGAGCGGCCTGTAGAAGCGGGCTGCGGTCTTCTCTACCGCGTGACGCCTGTGGGGGCCGCGGTTCTCCAGCCTGACCGGCCGTAGCCGGCCGATTCTTCTAGCCAAGCAGCCCGCGGATGCGTGCCACAGTTTTCCTCCACGCGGCCGGCGCGACAGCGCCAGTCCACCACCATCGTGGCCCGGCCTGGCCGCGGCCTTCGGCTCCACAACGTGGCACGACGGCACCGTGCCTCTTCATCCGCCGCGGCCCTCTTGGCCATTGTTCCTCTTCCGTCTGTCAAGGTCCTCCTGGCAGCTGTTATTCTCTGGCGCGGTGCGACGACACCGCGCCCTTTCGGCTCTGCCTCCGATGTCATCAAATAGAAACCACAAAGGGGAGGGTCGGGTCATGTTCGCGCGGTCCAAACCATCCTCATTAAATTGATAACAATCGGCACATCATTCCACCAACTTAACGATGTAGAACGGAGTGTTGAATCAAACATTAAAGTAACCCCTACCTCGTATTTCGTCATTTAAATGTTGACGAGTCACGGAAGATGGTTGTCGCGGAAGGCAGATGTCGTTTCATCAATGTTGGAGGGAATAACATTTTCGTTGGTGACGTTCTCCATGGACGACATCTTCCATTGCTAGCCTCGGTTGGAAAGGAGGGAGACCCGTCGTCGTTCCTTGGTGGAATCGGCATTCTTCGTCGAGGGGATATTATTCCTTCAAGAGTTCCTCCCAATTCCCTCCATCCAAAAAAAAAATTATGCCCACTCTCCACCATAATAATATAACTCATATTATTATGTTGTCAAAATGAATTCAAAATAATTCAAAAACACAAATCAACTAATTAAATCATTAATTACTTTTTTTGTCACTATAAAAGAGAAGCCCAAGAGTTTCCCCTTTTAATGGGAAGCTCAAGGGGTTCAAAAGGGGAGTTTAAGGGGGTTGAGCTTGTGTGGGCCCCACCACATAATATCCTCCCATGGGAGGTTATGTGGGGGTGGGCCCCACATCCAACTTCCCTTTGGAGGAATTAACCACCTTTTAAATAAAAATATGTCACACATATTTATATTAATTTTTTTTAGAAACCCCAATTAAAAAATTCCATTCACGTTTAAACGCAGCTGCGGTAAATGTCTCGTTAAGAGAATAATGGAACTGCGAGTTCAACGGTACCCTCATATTTTAATTCCGAGCACCGGTTCAAAAGATATAAAACCCCACACGTACGTTCACTGAATGTACCCGAACAAAACTTCAGAAATTGATTCTGGGCACACCGGGCCTCAGAATCAGGTGCCGTCAGAAACTACAGACTCATAAAATTCCCATGTAATTAAGAAAAAATTTTCCACAACATTTCTGGGTCTTTACAAAGATAACATATTTATAGGAAGTAATATAAGAATAAAAAATAAAGTGATCGGTCAAGGTGGTTACCTCTTCTCCGAGACAACACCCTTAGATATTCCATTAAGGGAACTAAGGTTGGTATTTTGAGAAGAAAAGAACATATATAATGTGTATAATTAATTTTATAATAGAATTTGGTTTGGTATGGTCGAGATAGAAGGCTCATAGTGGTGTAAATAAGTGTGGTAGAAAATTCTGTTTTATAATTGAGATGTAGGACACTTTTAGAATTTCTGAAAAGGTTAATTTATAATAAATTCAATATCCACCCAAATGCCTCAACAAATAATATAAATGAATATTTTATTATATGTCCGACCATAAATTATTCTCATTGTCTTATTTTATGTTTTTTATTATTTTTAAAAAAATTTAATTAAATATAATTTTTAAAAAATATCTGTTTTATTAATTCTGAGACTATTGATTACTTTAACTTTAAACATATCAAGAAAGCATAAGAAATTAGAAACAAATATTTGAATAAATTACTAAAATATTATTATTTTATAGAATATTTTTGGATCACATTTATTTTATCAAATTTTATTAATTTTAATATTTTTAATACCATTTGTTTCATTTTTCCATTAATTGAATAAATTCAATTTTGGTGTTGTGTAAGTATTTAAGTTAATTATTTCATTCAAAAAAATATTAATAAATTGAAATCATGAATATAATTTAATTATGAATAAAATTAATATTAATATTCATTAATAACTAATTTTTATCCATATTCTAACTCATAAATGATATTTTAAACTAAGAGAGTGATATTTTGTATCTTCTTTCGGATTAAATAATATATAAGTTATTTTTGTAGAAAATTATCAATTAAACAACTAAAATTAGAGCCTAAGTTGATAAGTGACTAATTTAACTCATCCAATAATAATTATAATGAAAAAATATGACCTTATCACTTAGTTTTTACCTAGATTTACCCGATTTACCCTTTATCGAGGTTAAAATTTTTTCCACCATTAATATTCATTTTGACCAAAAATAAAATTGTATTATATAACAAATTTGAACCTCCTGATTATAAATATGTAATTTAGTTTCATACATTCAATTTATATAATTTTTAAAAAATAAATTTAAATATAAATGTGTAAAACGCAATGAAAAACAGTTTTTAGAAAAATGCCATTTTAAGCCCAAAAATGTACTTTTACCAAAATCATGTTTAATGAAGATTCAAATGAGTTTAATTATATTATATATAATTAAAAAATAATTATGGTTATTTGAGTTAAAATTCAAATAATAATAATGATTTACGTGAAAAGAAAATGATAGTTTTATAAAAATATGTATTTTCACTATTCACTAAAAGATCAATCATTCTAGAAAAAATACAAAAATTCACACAAAAATAAGATTTTAAAAATGATTTTAATTTTATAAAATATATTTTCTAATATTTCCAAAATTTGACTATAATTTTTTTCACAAAATGCGATAAAAATTAATTTTTAAAGAAAACATATTTTCGAAGAATAAAACGACTTTACTAAAAATTGGGTTATAAATTACTAAGAATTTATATTGAGTAAGGACTTTGTATGAAATTATTAAAGTAATTAATCCTATTCATACACTGAAATTTAAATGATATGTGATAACATTAAATAATAATATTTCAAATAGTATATTTTAGTTTATTAAACTCATGGTTGCTTGTAGCGCAAGCTGTATAAGAAGTAATATATATTTGAAATAAAAATTTCATAAAATATTAGGGAGTTATAGTTCCTTTTGTGTTTAATATATTATTAAGGTCTATGGTAAAATTAATTAATCATTAAACCCTAATAATAATTCTATAAATAGACTTCTATGTCAATTGGAGAAAGGTTAATCATTGTGCACAAAACTTTCCTCTCAATATATCCCTCCTCCTCTCTTACTATCAAGATGTAAAAGATAAAGATAAATTCATTCAATATTTAAGGAATTAGAATGACCAATGAGAGAAAATAAAGAAAATTAATCGGTCTCTCTAGCACATAATGTTTCACTGGTGTTATTTAGATATCAAAGGAGCACCTGTGGATCATCTCTATAGGGGCTCTACTTTGGGTCCTCGCTATGAAATGACGATAAAAGAATAGGGTTAGAAAAATCAACATAATCAATGAATAAATATCTCGTGAACACGATATTTATTCCTTTTCTTTTTAAATTAATTACAAATTAATATTAAATGATCATCTATCTTGGTTTCTGGAAAAATAATTGGTCAATATTCTTCAAAAATAATTCATTGGTCATGACATTCACTCATGTACAATGAAAATGTTCCATTGAATCTGAAAAATGTTGAGTTATCCATAGGCCTAATATGGACTTTAGATATGTCTAGAATAATCATTATATATTCAATAGGGGGGGGGGGTTCAAATACCTTCATATAGGCGCTTTTAATTTAATAAAGGAAGTCGAGGGTCAGCTACAATCTCATGGAATCTAGTTTTCATTACCCATAATCAATTCCTAGTAAAAATACTACCATTTTAACATTTCAAACAAATTTTCATGAAAGAAATGAATGAAATTATTGATCCATATTTGAAGTAAACAATTTGAGAGTTATGTTAGAAACCATGTACTGATATACAATATTGTAATCTCATCATAAAATGTGATAATGATCAAAAGTGGCATCCCCATTCCTCTTATGACATGGATATATCATAATTTTTGATATGCATCACATTCATATTTCTGACTATATCCCAAGGGATATAATAAAATACAATATCCCTATTTTATTAGATTTTCAAAAATCACCAACTTGAACTAAAATATCATAAATAATTTATAAAAAACATCACCACCCTTTGTGAACCCATCAAAACTCTTTTGGATATGGCTTATCAAACTCTATTAATTTTGGAACAACCACATTGTTTAAAATTCAATTCTTATTCTAAAGACTGACCATGTGACCCTACAAGTATTCATAGTATTGAAAGTATATATGAAATCATAATTCCATAGATGCACTCAAATAGTAGCCTCTAAAAAAGATTCAAGTCTACTCATGATACAAATGGGTTGGGTTTGATCTTGATCAAACATATTTATATCGTTATATTAAAATTTTAACTATAATATGTATTATATACATCTTATGTATACCTATATAACCCCTTTTCCAATGAAATAGAGTGACCACTAGACATGGAACATGTAAATATTGTATAATTTATCTAATAAATTCTTGATTATTAGAAATTTACTGACCATGTAGGTTAATATATCATATGTCATTCATCGAGAAAATAAGCACATCACATGGCCCACATCCAAGTAGCTGAGCGCATCATATGTCACTAAAATAAGTATGACCATTTATCTTCTTATCCTAATTCAATAAAATTCCTAAATGTATTTAACTAATCATATGAGTAGAAAAATCCTATCTTGGTTTTGATCTAACAACACTATGATCAGTAGAATACCAAATAAGCCCCTAATTTACTAAGATTTTGGGCTTGTGTAAGAAAGTTATAAAAGTAGGAAGGCTATCATTATATGTATCTCTATAACCTCAATTAATAAAGATTCATAATAATCATACACCCATATGTACATAAATGAACACATGACATTGCATGTGATATTATTTTATGGGTTAGTTCATAAAATAAATATAGACTTATTACTTTAGGAGTCCATTATTTATATATTTTATACAAATATTTTTATTTATTACATGATTCTATTAATTCTAATCTTAATATATCATCAAGAACCATAATAATTTGTGATGATGAATTATTATGGACAACTCAATTCCATACTTTGAGTAGATGATTATCATTTCAATTATTGAAAAATATGTAACCAATGTGAAAGAATGATAAAGCGATGAACAAATTTTATATAACACAATGAATTTTAAATTCTTAACTTTTTTATGAAAACTTAATAAACCCATATATAAGTGTCTGAATAACATATCATATATGATAGACCGTTGAATATACATTACGCCTGATGTTATTTCAAGGGTTTTATTAAACTTAGTGAATATTTATATATTTCTTACCACATCTTTATGTCACCACCCGATAAAACTATCCCACTAAACAATTTAGTTAGTTATATCTATGAGGAAATCTAGTTTTAATAATTTTGTGATTTTGGAATTATATTCCTAATGTTCAACTCGTTGAACATATTCAAACTACTTAACTATACTAGATCAAAAGTTATGACATTAATAACATATATTAAAAAAATTAGAACTCTTTATATGTTCAACATCATCATTCCTAGAACCCTTTATATCAAACTATTTCCTTGAAATATTTTAGCAACTAATGTAACTATTTATATTAATCTAGTAAAAATATACCCTAAAACTTTTAGTATATAAAGTGATAATCACTTTATATTTTTATCAATATAACATTTTATCTATTCCCTTTTATCATCTCTAGCTAAAAATATATTACCACTAGCCTCTTAAACACTATATTCAAAATGTCATCCTAAGACAAAAAAATATTATTTTATTAAATAAATATTATTTTATTTTTATATAAATCCTCAATAAATAAACCATTATTTTCATATCATATATGGTATTCTATGTGTTTAAAAATTTATATTCTATAAATAAGACTTTATTCTTTAAAATACAGCACTGATGGTTAGGAGGAAATCCTTCCCTCATATTTTAACTAACATTTGGATAAATACTTTAATCCTGGAGAATTTTTTTTATCCTTATGTAGTTTTCAAAAATGTTGTATAATTCAATGAATCATAAACCATGTGTATTGAATCAATTATCTCATATTATTTATAAAAATAATTTGTTTATAAACAACTTCTTTTATCATATAAGAGAAATGATATAAATATAAACATCCTTTACATAGATCCATATGAGATTTTTATATTCATTTGCATTAAAATATTTGATATAACACCTCTTTTCATTATTAATTGAATGAAAATAAAAAGATAAATTAATTATTCAATTGATTTTAACTCTTGTATACTCAATATATTTGTAACATATACATTTGGATTCACATACCCTTTAAAAATGAAGAATTAATTTCTACAACATCATTACCTAATTAAGACATTCCATGGAGTTTCTCAAAATACTTTAGGTATCCTTCATGATTACTCTAGGTTTTACTTAACCTAGTTGGATATAAATAAAAAAACTATGGGAATTTCCAACTAACTCTTACGAATATTCTGAGCATAGAAGGATCTCCTTTATTTGGTGATAAATAAAAACTTATTTTAACTTAGAGTTTCTTGGAACCCAGGATATGATCTTTGAACATTAAATTTATAATTAATTTATTTAAGATCAAAAGAAATGGTTACCTTATCTTAAGAACTTTCTCTAATGAGGATGTTGTTGATTATCTAAAATCCCTTGTCCGGATTAACTTCATTGCACTATAATTATCCAACAATATAATCCATCTAGTAGTTATCTACACATGATCCTTTGATCCTCGAACGACACCAATTTATTTCTGGGTGCTATATCATGAATCAATTATCTTTAATTTTTCAGGTTGGTTGCTTGCAGTTCAATCAATATTGATGAATATCTCTAGTTCTTCTAATTCTTGAGAGGAAGAGAGAGGGAATACAAGATATAGAATTCCGTTGTGTGCAATAGTTATCACATATCAATTAACCCTTCACAATATAAATAATTATCTATTTATAGAGCTATGGTTTGGGTTAAAATATTATTTAATTGTATACCAGACCTTAAATAATATATTAATAAATATTAAACCCCATTACATATAATAATAATAATAATAATAATAATAATACCATTTTACTATGTGTGATAACTCGTGAAATGATAAATAGTATTTACTGGATTGAAAATGAATATTCATACTCGAAAACAATCTTGGTCCAATCCAACTATTCAAAATTTATTGAAAACCTAAATTAATTTTTAATTAATTATTTCATTCATTAATAAATAAAATAAATATTTTATTCACAATAAAGAGAATATATATTTATTAAATATTCATGTAGTCAACTAAATTATTTTTTAATTAATAGATAAATATTTATTACCTTGAAAATATTAGTGATTAATAAATTTTGAATAAAATTATTTCTTAGTTAGGAGAATAATATTTATTCTAATAATTACATTCTAATATAATTTAATTGAGATCTATAGAAACACTTAGTGTGTGAACCTCTAGGATTTATTCTCATGGGTATTGGGAAAGATAACCTAAAGTCCAAGATTATTATCTAGAAACAAGTCTAGATACCCAATAGAAAAAACTTAGTGTGTAGAGACCCGAAGCCTGACGTACATAGAATTTACATTACTTTTGTGGAATACTTAGTACATAAAAAAAACACACACACAAGGATCGTAATAGTTTAGTGTCTTTGGAAACTCGGAACGTAATCTTCTAATCGTGGGGAAAGATCTTCAATATCTCCCATAAAGATCTTCCCTTTTTTTTACCTAAAACCTTTCTTTATATCCTGGGGAAAAGAAAACATAAAAGGGTGAGATCAAATGCTCAGTAAGGGTATAAAAAAGAAAAATCAATCACATCATATTCATAAGAACATAACTTTTGGAAATCTTAACCTGCAAAAGAGAGCATAATTTCATAACATGGGATAAATCATAGTAGTGAAATGAAATCCCAATAATCATAACTTAAAACATGAAACTTTGTGGCATACACACATAATCATAGAGAATCATTTCTTGTTAGTCAAGACTCATTGCCAAGACTATCTTAGTGGACAAAGTCCCTTTCTGAATCGAGTAACCCTCGTTTCAGTCCTGTTTCACTGAACCGGTATAACCTACCATTTCAGCCATGTCTATCTCATGAGATATAAAATCTTTACCCAATGCATTGGAGGGAGATATAGGTCCCACCCATCTTATAATGAATCCTTTCTTATGTGTGCCACATAATCATAAACCATACATCATAGCGTAACCCATGTAATAAAAATGGGAATCTTAAACATCATGACTTCATAAAACAATTCATATAAGATAAAGGAATTCATAAAAATATTTCCATCACAACATAATCAAATCCATGTAATAATAGGGATAAAAATAGAACCCTATATTATCTTAGATGGAAAATAATTTTGATAAAACACTTGAAATGAATTCTTGAGGAAAATATCCCTTCTTCTTCAAAATCAATTTCTTTTCACAAAACGTTATGCAATTTTAAAAGAAAGATATTTTATTGAAAATAGTCTTGAAATCATTTGGAGGAAGCTTCATGAAAATAAGGCTTTATAAAATCGTAAAAATCCGTTCGTTCCGTTTAAGTTAAAAAAAACATTCTTCTCGTACTTTTGTCGGAAAAGTCAAAAAGTACCTCGTACGAAAAACGACAAAAGATTCCTTTCATATCTTTTACTAAAAACTCACCAAAGGGTAAAATTGGATTTAAAAAATTGTAGGTGGATGGAAATAACATTACATAATGAGGAAACATGGATGTGGATGATAAAATAAACCCCAGTAAATACCAAAGTATAAGCAATCTCGGATAAAAATGAGATTGTGATATTTCCCTTACCTTAGGTCCGACTTGCTTTGTAAGTGTCCGAACCTCCTCTTCTTTGAAGCGCCTCTTTGAGACCTCCTCTTAGGGCACTAAAATTGGTCTTTGAGGAAGAACAGAACCTCTAGGATTATTCTAGGGAAGTGGAGAAGGGATTTTGGTAGAGGTCGGCCGAGCTTGAGTGCTCAAATTGGTGTGAGGAGAAGGGGGAGGAGGTTCCCTTTTATAAGGGAGGAGAGGGGCACCTTAGGAATATCTCAAAATATTATTTTATATTAAAGTCAAAATCGGTTTATAATGGTTCCAAAGGGTCTTATTTCGAAGATAAAGTGGTGATGGGTCGAAATCCTATCAATCAATAAGATTTAGACAAGTTTAGGTTATTATTTTAACCTTATCAATTAGATTTAACCCTAAGTTAAATAATTTTACTTTTACCGTGTATTTTTGTTTTCTTTCACTATATGGTTAATACACTTACTATAACATGCCAAACGAACCCCAAATTGTATATTATTAATACATATATCCTTATCTAAGTCATATGGCCGAATATTAGATTTTTATGAATAAAATAACAATTAATAATATAATATTTGATTTAAATACTATTTTGTGTCAATTTTGACACTATTTGATATATGATTTTTTTGAAAGTCATAACATAATGATAAGTTCAAACCAAGTTATTCAAATTAACAATAAAATGTGATATTAACCTATAAAATTAGTGTAAGTCATAAAAAGTCTAAAATTACATTTATTTGGGCATTTATAACATCAATTATGTCAATATTTCATTAATAAGACAATTACTGCATCATCTATGTGTCATAATAAATGATACTTATTTAATCCCTAAAAATTATAAATAAATTCCTATGATGTAGATAATTGTATTAGATTTCTGGAGACTATTCATGTTCGAAGTTTCATGAAGTTTATCACTAGATTAAAATTATTATACTTATAAGAATTAAGAAAGTGACATGTTGTCACATTCTTTGGTTTTAATAATAATTAAATTATTTTCATTGACAAAATTTAATTAAATGAATCTAATCCGACCCTTAGGTGATATGGGTCTACTTTTAGTCATCCAATAGGATTTTGACATTTGTTAGGGTAATTTTAAAATATTATATTTACCCTTAATTACCCGATTTACCTTTCACTATGGTAAATAAAATTTACCGTAGTTACTATTCATAATTTCCAAAAATAAAAAGTAGCCTATTAACATAATTTGGACCCACTGATTCCAAATATGGAATCCATTTTTTAAAATTCCATACACAGAAGTTGCAGAAATTAAATTATAATTAATCCCGTTGTCGAATAAAAATGGGTTTTTGTTTAAAACATTGCAAAAGATTGAATTGATTTAACCTACGAATTCAAGGTAAAATCAATGCTAATGACATACATTATATTAAATGGTAAAAATATATTCTATTTATACTTTAAAACCATTCAATATTATAATTTAACCACATAAGATATTACGATGAAAAAAAGTTGTTTTTAATTAAAATATAGCGTGTTTTTACTATTCATTAAAATGTGAAAGTTACCAGAATAATATGAAAATTTTATCCAAAGTAAATTTTTATTTCTTGATTCCAAAGAAGAATTTTATTTTTTCAAATTGAACTTATAAACATGTCAAAAACTATATTTAAAGTGGATGCGCCATCCAAGGGCGGCAAAACTACATTTTTTGAAAAATACTTATTTTACCCGAAAAATTTATTTTGTTCTTATACCATGTTCTAGAAATGTGTAAGATGAATAAAATTCAAAATTTAGTTAATACTATTCATAACGGCTAGTTCATGACAATATTATAATAATATAACATTGTTTATTAAAACCCGGTATTGCGTACAACACACGCTATCGAGGAAGGTCGCGATTGCGTGTAATGCAAGCCAAGTCAGGGTTGCGTGTTGTGAAAGAATCCTTCGTTGTTTCGTATAACAGAATCCAACCATATTTCATTTATACATTTAATATATATATATATATATACTCAATGTTGCGTAGAATAACTATTATCAAAATTGTATGTAACACGATCCAAGAATAGTGTTGCGTATACTGCAAGCTAATACGGTGTTGCGTATAGCACAAGGTAATCTTGGTGTAGAATACAACACAAGACATTAATGAAATTAAAATAATATTTTTCATAAAATCTCGGGGTGTTACATTCTACCCCCCTTAAAATGAATTTCTCCCTCGAAATTCGTCGGGGTTATAAATGGTTTACTATTTGAAAGTTTCTTTGATAGAAACCCACATCGTAAAAAGGAATACCAAAACTTATCTTTAAAAACAAAAGTATGAAACGTAACGGTTACCCAAATAAACTAATCACTGGGTTTCCACATAGGTGAAAATATGGATATGGAAGAGAAATCTAACCATCATGTTCTGATGGAGAGTGGTAGAGAACATGGCTATGGAAAAGCTAGCAATCACAAATCCATAAATTTGTGACGATCTAAGGTACCATCTGATTAATCAGATATAAGAGAACTAGGAAAACATTTTTGGTTTTCAAGATCATTTCCCTAAAGTTGATGAAATTGGAATTAGAATAAATACTTTCGTGATTTTGGTATAGTCTCACTATTTGTCGTTCTTTGGACAATTTCTACTTCATCTCTTAAAGAAATGAAGTTGAATTTGTCATTCGTGATGTGTTAACAGATCATGTGATAGAATGATGGGTCATTCCATCTGTCTCAAAAGGTTAGAAAAGTTATCAAAAAATACATAAGTCCATCTAAAATGAACTTATACTTCATATATCATGCTGCTTAATATAATAAAACTAGTTTCTACTAAACAGGGACTTCCTGTAGGCCAGTGGTAGGCGATAAAGGCCAGTCGCACTTCGGTTGTGGGTTCGATTCCCACAGCCTTGTCCGACGCGATGGGCTGTCACCCGTCCTGCAGGTTGTCATTTTTCTAAAACTACATTACTATAACATCCCATCAATAATATCGAAAACAAACTTCTATCCTTAAACAATACTAACTTATGTCCAACATAATCCATTCTAATCTTTAGGCTTATCCATAATACTGCAGTCCACTTTCAATATATAGTGAAAACGATTACCAGAGATTTAATACTGTCATTGATCCCCATATATCATAAGATATGTCTTGTTGGTCACATTCCAAACATTCAAAGGCTTTAATCACGTATTCTCTGGAATACCCATTGAACATTAGTGAAAACATGAATGCAGTTAAAAGTTAACTCTTTCCACATACCAAAATCCAAAAATTCTATATACACAAACCATGATATAACCTTCTCCTTATATCAGTCATGAGCTCATGAATACAATCAAATACCTCATTATCTTATTATTCCTTCATTATGCGCATATCATCTACTTTCCAAAAAATATTTGAATAACATTTCATGGTTACTAGTACCATTAATCATACACTTTAAAAACTTAGGAAAGAAAATAGTGTAACAATCCTTAGATGTCTCTTTATTCCATAGTACCATGAGATTACTTATACAACATTACACTTGATAAACATGTAATCATTCCACTACCTTCTTAAACCATTGACCGAGCTTCATCAATTCTTTCATCTCACATATCATTTGTAGTCTCTTCATCATCATCAACATAAATACTTCCCATACGACCATACTGATTATCTTCATGAGACTTTTCCTTAGGGCATCGGTTTGCATAATGCCCGTACATTCCACATTTAAAACATTTAACCATTGTTGATGTCGTAGCAATACCATTATCCTCATCTATGGTGTTAACTGAACCATTTCCTTTGCACTTACTTGCTTTGTGTCCTTCTTTTCCACACCCAAAGCATCTTCCAGTTCCTTTGAAACATTCTCCTTGATGCCTCTTCCCACATGATTTACATAGGGGAAATTGAACTTTCTTTCCTCTATGATCATCATGAAACTCCATCTTTCTCTTATTAGCCGAGTCAGGAAACTTACCAAATTTTACTTTATTGATCATATTATGAGATTTATGATTCGGCATAATAATGATGTTTGGACTTCCAAATCCCATTTCATTATGAAGAATATCATTCCATTGTCCATCATATTCTCCATTATCGTGAATCATCTTGTTTCCAGCCATTTTCTAAAACCCAAAAAGAATAGTGTGAGAGGCAAAAATCATGCTAGGGAAAACAACATAATAAAGGGGGAGTAACCTCAATATCTAACATCTTAGGTTAAATTCTAATATTGTTAGCGCAATTCTAGGACTATAACCTATACGTATACTTAACCTTAGAGACATCCCTAGACATACCTTAGAAATATCTCTAGGAATCTCACTAAAGTTCTCGCATCCTAGTTTCCAAAGGTTGACTAAACCTTTCCTCTGATACCAACTGTAGAGACCCGAAGCCTGACGTACATAGAATTTACATTACTTTTGCGGAATACTTAGTACATAACAAAAACACACACACACAAGGATCGTAATAGTTTAGTGTCTTTGGAAACTCGGAACGTAATCTTCTAATCGTGGTGAAAGATCTTCAATATCTCCCATAAAGATCTTCCCTTTTTTTTACCTAAAACCTTTCTTTATATCCTGGGGAAAAGAAAACATAAAAGGGTGAGCTCAAATGCTCAGTAAGGGTATACAAAAGAAAAATCAATCACATCATATTCATAAGAACATAACTTTTGGAAATCTTAACCTGCAAAAGAGAGCATAATTTCATAACATGGGATAAATCATAGTAGTGAAATGAAATCCCAATAATCATAACTTAAAACATGAAACTTTGTGGCATACACACATAATCATAGAGAATCATTTCTTGTTAGTCAAGACTCATTGCCAAGACTATCTTAGTGGACAAAGTCCCTTTCTGAATCGAGTAACCCTCGTTTCAGTCCTGTTTCACTGAACCGGTATAACCTACCATTTCAGCCATGTCTATCTCATGAGATATAAAATATTTACCCAATGCATTGGAGGGAGATATAGGTCCCACCCATCTTATAATGAATCCTTTCTTATGTGTGCCACATAATCATAAACCATACATCATATCGTAACCCATGTAATAAAAATGGGAATCTTAAACATCATGACTTCATAAAATAATTCATATAAGATAAAGGAATTCATAAAAATATTTCCATCACAACATAATCAAATCCATGTAATAATAGGGATAAAAACAGAACCCTATATTATCTTAGATGGAAAATAATTTTGATAAAACACTTGAAATGAATTCTTGAGGAAAATATCCTTTCTTCTTCAAAATCAATTTCTTTTCACAAAACGTTATGCAATTTTAAAAGAAAGATATTTTATTGAAAATAGTCTTGAAATCATTTGGAGGAAGCTTCATGAAAATAAGGCTTTATAAAATCGTAAAAATCCGTTCGTTCCGTTTAAGTTAAAAAAAACATTCTTCTCGTACTTTTGTCGGAAAAGTCAAAAAGTACCTCGTACGAAAAACGACAAAAGATTCCTTTCATATCTTTTACTAAAAACTCACCAAAGGGTAAAATTGGATTTAAAAAATTGTAGGTGGATGGAAATAACATTAAATACTGAGGAAACATGGATGTGAATGATAAAATACACCCCAGTAAATACCAAAGTATAAGCAATCTCGGATAAAAATGAGATTGTGATATTTCCCTTACCTTAGGTCTGACTTGCTTTGTAAGTGTCCGAACCTCCTCTTCTTTGAAGCGCCTCTTTGAGACCTCCTCTTAGGGCACTAAAATTGGTCTTTGAGGAAGACCAGAACCTCTAGGATTATTCTAGGGAAGTAGAGAAGGGATTTTGGCAGAGGTCGGCCGAGCTTGAGTGCTCAAATTGGTGTGAGGAGAAGGGGGAGGAGGTGCCCTTTTATAAGGGAGGAGAGGGGCACCTTAGGAATATCTCAAAATATTATTTTATATTAAAGTCAAAATCGGTTTATAATGGTTCCAAAGGGTCTTATTTCGAAGCTAAAGTGGGGATGGGTCGAAATCCTATCAACCAATAAGATTTAGACAAGTTTAGGTTATTATTTTAACCTTATCAATTAGATTTAACCCTAAGTTAAATAATTTTACTTTTACCGTGTATTTTTGTTTTCTTTCACTATATGGTTAATACACTTACTATAACATGCCAAACAAACCCCAAATTGTATATTATTAATACATATATCCTTATCTAAGTCATTTGTCCGAATATTAGATTTTTAGGAATAAAATAACAATTAATAATATAATATTTTATTTAAAAACTATTTTGTGTCAATTTTGACACTATTTGATATATGATTTTTTTGAAAGTCATAACATAATGATAAGTTCGAACCAAGTTATTTAAATTAACAATAACATGTGATATTAACCTATAAAATTAGTTTAAGTCATAAAAAGTCTCAAATTACATTTATTTGGGCATTTATAACATCAATTATGTCAATATTTCATTAATAAGACAATTACTGCATCATCTATGTGTCATAATAAATGATACTTATTTAATCCCTAAAAATTATAAATAAATTCCTATGATGTATATAATTGTATTAGCTTTCTGGAGACTATTCATGTTCTAAGTTTCATTAAGTTTATCACTAGATTAAAATTATTATACTTATAAGAATTAAGAAAGTGACATGTTGTCACATTCTTTGGTTTTAATAATAATTAAATTATTTTCATTGACAAAATTTAATTAAATGAATCTAATCCGACCCTTAGGTGATATGGGTCGACTTTTAGTCATCCAATAGGATTTTGACATTTGTTAGGGTAATTTTAAAATATTATTTTTACCCTTAATTACCCGATTTACCTTTCACTATGGTAAATAAAATTTACCGTAGTTACTATTCATAATTTCCAAAAATAAAAAGTAGCCTATTAACATAATTTGGACCCACTGATTCCAAATATGGAATCCATTTTTTAAAATTCCATACACAGAAGTTGCAGAAATTAAATTATAATTAATCCCGTTGTCGAATAAAAACGGGTTTTTGTTTAAAACATTGCAAAAGATTGAATTGATTTAACCTACGAATTCAAGGTAAAATCAATTCTAATGACATACATTATATTAAATGGTAAAAATATATTCTATTTATACTTTAAAACCATTCAATATTATAATTTAACCACATAAGATATTACGATGAAAAAAAGTTGTTTTTAATTAAAATATAGCGTGTTTTTACTATTCATTAAAATGTGAAAGTTACCAGAATAATATGAAAATTTTATCCAAAGTAAATTTTTATTTCTTGATTCCAAAGAAGAATTTTATTTTGTCAAATTGAACTTATAAACATGTCAAAAACTAGATTTAAAGTGGATGCGCCATCCAAGGGCGGCAAAACTGCATTTTTTAAAAAATACTTATTTTACCCGAAAAATTTATTTTGTTCTTATACCATGTTCTAAAAATGTGTAAGATGAATAAAATTCAAAATTTAGTTAATACTATTCATAACGGCTAGTTCATGACAATATTATAATAATATAACATTGTTTATTAAAACCCGGTATTGCGTACAACACACGCTATCGAGGAAGGTCGCGATTGCGTGTAATGCAAGCCAAGTCAGGGTTGCGTGTTGTGAAAGAATCCTTCGTTGTTTCGTATAACAGAATCCAACCATATTTCATTTATACATTTAATATATATATATATATACTCAATGTTGCGTAGAATAACTATTATCAAAATTGTATGTAACACGATCCAAGAATAGTGTTGCGTATACTGCAAGCTAATACGGTGTTGCGTATAGCACAAGGTAATCTTGGTGTAGAATACAACACAAGAAATTAATGAAATTAAAATAATATTTTTCATAAAATCTCGGGGTGTTACATAGTGTCTCAATGTTGACAACCAAATACGAATGTTTACATTGTAATATAATAACTTTAACTCAATATCTTATCATTAAAGTTGCATATCTTTTTCATCAAACTATATTCTTTTTATGTTTTTCATTTATTACCTACAATAAACATGTCATTACACTATTCACTTGTAATTTAATGTGATAGTTCTATTCCAATCAAAGGGATGAGATATCAACTTCTATAAAGACGAAAAGGAAAAATCCTCCCTTAACTTATCCATTAATGACATGTCATTCAGGATTCACCCAACATACCCTACTTCCAAAAAACTTATGGCGTCACTGTTTTGGTTTTTAAATCTATGTGTGTGAGTCATGAAATTCATAAATGATAATATTAAAGTCTAAGTACAATTACACATGCTCATAGATAGGAATATTCAATGACACCAAAACTTATAGAATCCCTATTGATGAATCTATTATCATAATATATCATCTTGGAGATTACCCGGTATGAACTTTATCAAAATAATCCTCATCATCATATAAGTACTCGCACCTGATAGCCTACAAACTTTATTCCCTATCATAATATGTTATCCAACCATAGAACAATATTTAAGAATAATGTTATATCACTTCAAAGTTCACATCATATCAAGAAAATATATGACCTTATCAATATTACAGATACCCCATGACATTATTACATTAAATTCATGTAGAAAAATTAGAAATATGTAATAAGATGTTTTATTAATATTCAAATGTTTGAATATATATGTAAAAAAAGTATAATCAGTTTTTTCTAGAACACCAACTCCAACAATAACCCACATGGACTAGAGGAAACTGCCTATGATTTTCAGTTTGATAAACCTCACATAATGATCTTATTTCTTTTATTTATGGCTTTAGTCAAGGGATCCATCACATTTTCTTAGATGGAAATCCTACTCACTATAACTTTACCTCTTTGAGAAGAATCCCTCAAGACATGATACTTACAGAGCACATTCTCCATCTACTGATGTGACCTCAAATTATTATCAAGATCTACCACTCCAATATTATCAAAATAGAGCGTGATAGGATCTTTACTACTAGGTACCATGTCATGCACTTGGATGGAGTTTCATATCCAAAATTTTTCAGTATCCACCTCAGAAGTTGTAATATACCCAGACTCTATTGTAGAATCTAGACCATTGAATGTATTGAGCTCTTCTATCTCACAACACCTTTATTCAAAGTGAATATGTTTCCCATCTATGATTTTATATCATCTTGATCAATTTGTAAAATAGTATCTAAATATCCTCTGGTGATTAGTTCCTTATATACTCAATGGATCAGAGAAATATCCTCAATATGCCTCAAATGACCAGGTATATTCTTGAATTTCATATTACAGTGGTCACCTGGGCAATCTTTATATCTTTCTACTACCCTTATGTCTTTGGAGACATCTAGACAATTACATATCATAAAATACATTTCTAATAAAATAATTTAAATTTATAGAATCCTTTCCATTATTTTACTTTACTAATGTGTCCAAGGACACATTCTCCTAGAATGATGAATTCCATGTGACATTGGAAACAATCCCCTATTGGATTTTTCCATACTGAACCTATGTATATCTTGTTTATATATATACCTTGACTTTTTCTATGTTGTCTCTTAGATCTAATATAATGGATCACGGCCCCAAAAATATGTGATATTGTTCCATGTAATTCATGTAGAATTATTTATTCAACCAGAAATTAACAGAATGTAAGACTAGTATTTCATTTAAAATAAGTAATATGTCAATGAAATAAAATATTATGAAAATGACTGCAGTGAAACTAAATAATTTATATACACAAGGATCTCATTAATTATTTATGAAAGAAAATTCCATTATGTCCCCATAAAAATAAATGTTCCATGAACTTGATGCTTTATTTAATATATAAATGGATAATTGTAATTTTAAACATTTTTTGGAATACTCTGGAGTCACAAAAACTTTAGGTTGTGTCATATAAAAATCTTCCTTAAGGATCCCATTGAGGAAGGCTATTTTGATATCCAATTTCCGAATCTCATATTTATGTAAGGCCACAATGGAAATTAGAATTTTGATTGATCTCATCATTTAAACTGGTGAAAAGGTTTCATTTTGGTTTATTCCTTGATGATGTTTAAAACCCTTTGCATACAGTATTACTTTATAGGTTCCAACATTCCCATCCATGTCTAGTTTCTTCTTGAATAACCATTTAAACCAACATTCATTACATCCATTGAAGGATCTACCAAAATCCAAACATGATTTTAGCACATGGAATCCATTTCATAATTCATGGATTCTGGCCATTTAGGAATATTTGTGCTATTTTTTGATTCATTATAGGTTAGTGGATCATTACTATCAAATAATAATGAGACACTATCCTCAGTGACTATAAAAACATACCATTCTGGTTCTATAAAATCTGTTTGTACTCTTATGTTGTACTTGTATATCTGGAACACCTTCTTATATGGGTTTTTTTGGAGTTTGTTCATGTTACAACTGTTGTGTATTTTGAGACTCAGATTCATCTAATTATATCTCTCTTCTAATATCTATTTTAGATATGTACTCACTCTCAAGTAATACGGTATGTATTTCCAATATTAATTTTTTTTTCTGAGGGGTTGTATATGTAATATCCCCCTTTTTCCTTAGGGTATCCTATAAAGGTACAATTTTTCCCTAAGGGTGAAATTTTGTTTCCTGAAGAGGCCTTAAAAAATACTTCACAATTCCACACATGTAAATATGAAAACATGAGGTTTTTTCTATTTCACAACTGGTATGTTAGACCATCTTTCACTTTATCAGGAACATTTTTATTAGTTGTGTTGTTGTTTGTAATGCACAACATGGTACATTTCCTCCCATCTCTTACACCATTATATTGGGGTGTATAAGGAGGTGTGGGTTGGGATAGAATATTGAAATCCTATAAATAATCAATGAATTATTGATTAATATATTCTACACCATGTTCTGAGTGGAGTTTCTTAATATTCTTTCCAAACTGGTTCTCAATTTTATTCTTGTATTCCTTGAATATCTCAAAGTAATATAACTTATACCACATCAAGTAGACACACCCATATATACTAAAATCATATGTAAAAGTTATAAAGTAGAGTACCCACCCCTTTCTTCAACATGAAATTTCCACACACATCAATATGAACTAATTCAACATGCTATTTGTCCCTTTAGCCTTTCTCGCTGAATTGGGTCTTGTTTATTTTTCCTTATAAACACGTGTGACATAAACCAAGTTTTTTTAGTTCAAAATAATCTAAATATACATATTGGTGTAGTATAGTCAAACATTTTTCATTTACATGACCTAACCGGTAATCAAAAATATGGTTGTGGTTTGAGTTATATGTGACATACCATAACAAATGAAATCCTTATAAAAAAGTAACATTTATTCTGAAATTCAAATATAATACCATCCATAATAAGACTAGATATAGTAATAATATTTTTGGTAATGGATGGAACATAATAAAAATAGTTCAAAACTAAGAAGATTCTCATTGCTAATGTGAGGTGGTAGTCTCCAATAGACATAACAAGCAGTTTAGGTTTAGTAACTGCTCCAAGATCTATCTCTCCACGATCATTTTTTTGAATCTATTTAGTTCCTATATTTTAATAAATATGTGAAAACCACATGCTATATCTAATACCCAATTTTTAAAAATATATACATTACACTCAATGACCAATGCAAGTGAAGCTTTCCCTTCATTCTTTGGTTGGGTGTAGTTTTTCTTCTAGTGTCCTTTCTTGCAACATGCAAAAGAGATAACATCCGTCTACCTATATTTCCCATTGATATTTCTCTTCTTGGAAGGTTATTTTGAAAAATATTTTGTCTTAGATCTATTCACATGAACTTTATATTTATTCACTATAAGGAAAGAAGTATTTTCACACTTTGTCTCATTATCTACTTGGAAGAGAAGAGTGAGCAGATATGGGAAGTACTTCTCAGTTTTTTTCATGATAAAATTAATAAAAAAGATGGAGAAAATAATGAGGTATTAATTAAATAATGAGATCATTTCATATTTCATTAGGAATTTTAAACCCTAGAATATCTAGGAACTCAATGTAGTCAGTGATATTGACTACATGAGGCCCAGTTGGTGTACCCTCTCTAAGCTTACTCTGGAAGTGTGGCTTGGATATCTCAATCTATTCCTTTCTATAGATCTCATAGTATAAACCATAAAGATTCTTAGCAAGCTATATGCATCCATGTTTTTGTGAGTATCCATGATTTCACTAGATATAGATGATAACATCAAAAATTGAACATTAACCACATAATTTAAATATTATTCATAGATAATGAACTCTTCATCACTTGACTCCTCACCAGGTGGATCATATATTGAGGATTCTCGCATTTAATATTTCAATCCCTAGAAAAATACAACCCAAATGCATCTGAACCACTCCTAGAAGTTACTACTAGTGTGGTGATGATAATTATCTAATAAATATCACAAGGATAACATGGATGATGAACTTTTCATTATTATACAATTTAAAAGAGTACATTATTAGTGCTTTTACTAATTTCAA
This sequence comes from Viscum album, assembly GCA_963277665.1. Taxonomy (NCBI): domain Eukaryota; kingdom Viridiplantae; phylum Streptophyta; class Magnoliopsida; order Santalales; family Viscaceae; genus Viscum; species Viscum album. The sequence continues at coordinate 388,782,160 of OY728147.1, read as the reverse complement.
ATTATATCATAAATAACAATAACAATAATTTTTTTATTAAATATCCCACTATTTTATTGAGTCCCAATATCCCCCACCATTAAACTCATAATGTATTGTTTCTAGGAAATTCTAGTGGAAATGATACATATTTCCCTTTTCATAAACCAAATGATGGTTGTTCAAGCTAATCGAATGTATTTAGGTTGGTAGGTATTTTACAACTGTGGGATTGCAGCTCCATGATCCATTGAGTAGACTCCCTAATCTTGAAATCCTCACTTGAATTTCCTCAACACTTTCCTCCATGTTACATCAAGTCTAGAGAGGGATACTTCTCTTGATGTAATATGGTTAACTCAACCCATAACCTTTACAATAACTCCACGTTAAAAGTATGTATCCCAATGAGGGTTAAAAACACTTATTTCAATGTCTATAATTCCTAATAAAGTAAAGGATGTTCATGTATAACTAAATATTTAGTTGGTTTTTTTATTTATTATGCGTAAAATAATTTTTTTATATTTTACATGTCTTGTTAATATTATGTGGGTTTTACTTAAGTGAATAACCATGTTTTGATAAAATATTTTTTCATAACCCATTAATTTATATTTAATATTTTCACAATAATTTATTTATATATGTGATCACAGTCTTTCATACATAAAATGAAAAATGAAAAATATAGAAATAAATAAATAAATAAATGACCTAATAATGATCTTATCTGATGGTTGATTTATTGAGCGGACAATAAATTAACCTTTGTCCTAGGGGAAAACTCATTGTACCTATCTTAGTATGATTTGGAATGTCCCACCTATCCACCTGTGTATCACCTAGGTCGACATCATTTTGGTTCCATCTTCAACTATCTCTACCTGACTTGGAATACTCCATTTTTTACATGTATTTATAACTCACAATTAGGTGAGGGTAACTGAAGTATTGATTAAGGTGTATTACATAAATAACCTTGGACACAAAGGTTCTATATAATAATGGATGGTGAGATTAATCTTTATAAATAATATTTAATTTAATAATTAATAATTGCAAAGATATAGAATAAATTAAATTAAATAAAACCAACACATGTACTGGTCTTGGTCAATCTAATAAAGAATCATACACATTCAATAGATATGAAAAAGTAAATATGAGTAATATTAATTTTTCTTGTTATTTATTATTAAGGTAAAATCACTTTCATTATATAAATAATTAATAAATAAATTCATTTTTATCTTAATGACTATGAATTATCTTATAGATACCCACCATAAATGCATTCGTGGAAAGTAAATGGTAAAACCAATAATTATAGATAATTATAATTAATTAATTGATCATTTAATAATTATTTAAATCCATTATTAAATTATCAAACATAACTAGTGCCAATCAATATAATAATGCTTTAATGCTAAAATTATAGATTTATCTTATTTTAAATCCTTCCTTTATTTGGAGAATACACACACTAAACGCAATGAAATGCATTTTATTTCAAAAAAAACGTGAGTGCCTCAATCATATGTTCCCTTTTTCATTTCTTTGCATTTATTGAAAAATATAGAGAATATTTGGAGGCATTCCCTACAGAGTGGTCCTTCCACCGATGCTACTTTGAAGGATGTGGAGTGGCCGTATCCACTATTACTACCATCAGTCTTCAGATAAGTGAACTTCACCTTCTTGGCATGAACATATGTTTTTGTGGAATACTCCCAAATGAACCTCTTTCTTATTACCTCCTTTTCCAGTGTAGCATCACCATCATCCGAGACATGATCAACATCCTCTTCAGAACCATTCTCCACAAAACCTATCTACACATCATCTTCATCATAATTTTGACCATTAACATCCTGGTCTTCATCATATTTAGATGCAGACTCAGAATCTACAATTGCAACACTTTTTTATCTCCAAAAGTAAACACTTCCATTCTTCGAGTTATTGGATAGCTTGAAATCCTTCTCAGTTAACAAGTAAAAATTTAGATGAGTATTATCAGTAGAAATCCATCCAAGAATTTTCTTGATTTAAAATATTCAAAAAATTGGGAATGATTCAGTTCCTTTGTCAGCCTTTGATTCACCAAGAGAAGTATGAGAGATATGAAGGATCATATCAGTATCCATCTAGACTTTAATATATTTTCTACCCATCACATTGATCCCATTCTCCATTCTTAATGGAAAAACATCATCGTCATAATTAGAATATTAATTTGTAACACTTTTTACTCCCATAAAGTAAACACTTCCTATAAAACATGTACTTTTGAGATACACTCTATGTACCTCGATTTCTATGTATCAAAGCAACATGCCTGGGAATTTAGTGTGTACCTTGTTTAAAATACACAACATGTATAATAAAAAAACATGATGTGTATCTCTCTTTCCATGTAACTGTGATACATGCCAAGGTATTTGGCATGCATCTCGGTAGATTACCCAATATGTATGAATGAGATACATGTTGTGTGATCTGAATGACGTGTGTACATGAAACCCACTGAAGCACTCAACAAGTTCATCAGATGCAAAACTAAATTAAACATACAATCTAGCTACATGCCCTATATGTCACATTCCATGTGTTCACTTAACTCTCTGAATAGATCTTTGTGTACTTCAGACCTGAGAAATAATGAACTACATACTTTGTATGATGACTACACTTCATGTATGTTTTATTTCTCAATGACATTAGTCTCACTTGGTTTTGACTGTGTATATGACCACATGGATTGTGTGAATTTGACTATTGAACCATGTAGACTAAAAGATGTGTATTCCAAATACACTCTATGTAATCAAATATGTTGTGTTCTAGGTTCTCTTGACCAATATGTGGTGTGAAATAAATTCACCGCATATAGTTACTAATCGACACATCGTGTATCCTATGATATTTCTAGGTGTAATACACTTAGGTACAAAAATGTGTACTCTAGATACACATAGTTTAATCCCATTCTTTTCTACCAGAATCCTAATCACTTCCTAATGACATATCTGATCATTCTTTATCTGTTATTATTCCTTTAAAAAAATTAAATTCTGAATGATGATTATTAATATGTCAAAAAACTGTTAATTAAAATTTTAATAAATAGAAAATAGTTTCTAAAATTAAAATCTAACCACTATTGCAAATATATATCAACAAGAAAATAAATAATTGTAAATTAGAAACATGACTACTCTGATACCACTTGAAGGTTCTTAGCATAGTAGAAGCAACTTTGGTTGGTGATAAATCAAAAAATGCTCCACTTAGAATTTTACAGAACCTAAGAGAGGATATCTAAATGTGAGATTTATAAATAATTTATTTAAGATATGATGAAACAATTACCTCAACTTAAAAAAAATTATTTTATAAAGAAGTTCCTAATCATCCAAAAACCTTTTTCCTGATTAATTTTATTTTGCAGTAAGGATCCATGTTTATAATAACTCTTGTGGTGATCTAAACTTGATCCATTGATCTTTGAATGATGCCAATTGATACCTAGGTGATATCATGGAATATCAACTATCTTATGAAATTCATATTGATTGCTTAGAGTTCATTACAGATTGAAAGAATATTTCTAGCACTTCTCATTCTTGGTAGGAAGAGAGGACGAGGAATGGATATAGAATCTAGTTTTATGTAATGATTCTCAAATCTTGATTAACCTTAAATAATATATATAACCATCTATTTATAGATCTATGGTTTAAGTAAAAATTTCATTTAATTACATAACAACCATTAAATAATTTAATAATCATTAATAAACCCCATTCTGTATAATAAATCTAATCATATTATTTTAAGGCATGTGCTAATTCGTACTATGATAAATATTATTTACTGTCTTGAAAATAAATATTCATCACCCAAAAAAACCTTGGTCTATTCCAACTCCTTATCATTTATTGAATACCTAAATAAATCTTTAATTAATGTTTTCATTGATCAATAAATAAAATAAAATTTTTATTCACAATCCAGCGAATAAATATTTATTAAATATTTTGGTAATAAAATATTTTTTATTAATTAATAAATTAATATTTATTGCTGTGTGAATATTAGAGATCAATAAATCTTGAATTATATTATTCCTTGGTCTTGAGAATAATTTTTATTCTAATAATTAAATTCAAATAAAATTTAATCAAGATCAATGAAAACACTCACTGTTTGACCCTCTAGGATTATTTCTCATTTGAAATAAGAGAGTTTGTATAAAATCCAAGATTTCTATCTATAAATGGGTTGTGGAACCCAAGAGAGAGAACCTAATGTCATAACTCTAACTACCACATATAAACGCTCACTGTGTAATATAATCACTTAATCTCAATATCAAATCAATCAGGCTGTACATCTGTGTCATAGACCTATATGCTTGATACATATTTTTTGAGTATTTGAAATAAACACATCATTACACCAAACCATGAATTTTAATGTGATGGTTCTATTACAGTCAAAGGGTCAAGATGTCAATTTTCCTAAAGTTGGAAGGGACAAATCCTTCCTCAACTTATCCAATAATAACATGTAATTAATGATTCACACAACTTACGCTACTTCCTGTGAGCATATGGAAACAAAGTTTTTGTCATTAAATCTAAGTGAGAAAGTCTTGACATGAATCAATGATAATCATATAGTTTAAAGACCATTACAAATGGCCATATATATGAATATATTAATGAAAGAAAATATGAATAATTCCTACTAGCAAGTATGTTCTTATAATCTCCCAGCTTACAGATTACCAAGTGAAGACTTCAAGAGAAGAATTCTCATACTATTACAAGTATTCACACTTGAAAGTCTACATACTATGTTCCCTATCACAGTATATTATCCAACTGTAGAACTATATTTAATAATATCATCATTTCACTTCAAGTTTCTCATTATAGTAGGGAACTACTATGACCTTATCAGTGAAACTGATACCCTAGGACATTATTAATTTATATTCATGCAGAACAATAAGAAATATTTAATAAGATGTTTTATTAATAATCAAATGTTAAAATATACATGTAATCAAAGTAAAATTAGTTGGTTCTGTAAAACTAACTCCAACGTTTTATTTTTCTATATAAAACTTTTTCACACTTGCATTGTTGATACAATACCAGAACTGGGACATCAGATTCCTGGGTCATGTATCCTCAATAAATTGGTAATTTTAGGTAATACTTTGTTAAGTACATTCACATTATAAAAAAATTTCCATTTATGAAAATATAATGAATTCCATAACTAGATCCAACTTTAAGGAATCCTCCAATCTCACCTCACCACTGGCATACTCAATTATATTGAGTATATGAGTATTGAATAAAGTTCCATGGGTTACTTTGTATATAATGTGGTTTAAACCTTAAGAAAATAATTTTATTCTTCATGTAATTATTTATATTCATCTCTTTAAGGGACACAATATAAGTAGTTGGGCTCATGACCAATAATGGATTACATTGATTTCTTTAGATAAATCCTTAAAATTAGATAATATCAACCTTGGAAGGATTGAAGAGATAATATATTAAAATATCATTTAAAATTGATTTATATAGAAAATAATTTCATCCTATTGGAAATATTTCTTATTTATTTAATTATTTGAATATTATTTTTATTTCATTATAACAATTAAGTATCCAAGCATATAATCCCATGTGTGGTATCCAGAAAATATCAGAATGTCTCTATTGTAACTCTTGGTGCTAGCACGGAGGATCCAAAACACTTTCATCATTCTCCATTGATCACAAAAATACTATTTACAGACTTGTAAGACTCTCTCTTATTTTGTCAATCTATGGGGTGGGAGGAGTAGGATATCTTCTCTTTATTCTTGGGAGAGTTCTTAATAATTTCTATCTAGGGTTAGAGAAAATTATCTTTGGAGAATCTATTATTCACAACTAGCCCCATATCTCATAAAATGACCTAGTTTGGTTTTTATATCTAGGGTTAAACAATAATTTTTTTATAAATTCCCTTATTTAATTGTTAACTCTAAATTTACACCATGAAAAATTATCACAATTATATTATTATTATATTTAATGACATATGTAAACTCACATATTATTAAAATATATCATTTCATATAGACACTTAACTTACCCAGTAAATCTTTCTAGGAATTTATCAAACCATGAATAATAAAAATTTATTTAAATAAATAAATATCATTTTTTATTCATTCATTCAATAAATAAATATTAGATTCACTAATTGGTGAATAAATATTTATTTAATATCTGTATAACCAAATAAATAATTATTTTTTACCATTTGAATAAATAATAGATAAATAAATATTATTTATTTTCATAACCAAATAAATAAATACTGTAATAGACCAACCAATGACAACCAATAATTTCACTTAATTTTTCCCGCTAAATGGCTAAAAGCACATACCTAATTGAAACTTTCTAGCTACAAGAACCAAGGTATCATAAAAAGAATCATGAGAATGATTTCACCCTAAAAAAACATAAGATAATATGGAAGAAATACAATTATCACAAAAAATATTCACAATTACTTCATATGTCAAGCATAACCAAACCATAAAGGTAAAATCCCAAAAATGGATAATGATGTTTAGATAAACTACTACAAGAATAATAAAAAAGGAATCTAAATCAACCTAGGGATTCATCTATCTGTGACCATATTTCAACACCATCCAACCCATCACGAAGGAAACAATAATTGAGAGATACATGTTCAACATGACACTCTTTTCATTACTTGTCTTCTACAAAACCAAGGCTATAAATGACTATGGGAAAAAGTAGGGTGAGATCACTAAATAACAGTAGGATAACACCAAGAATATATATAATATCTATCCACATAAATCTAATAATTTTATTATATAATAGATTAAAAAAACAAATTATTTTTTCCAAATAAAATAACGCTTTTGTTTCCTTTTAAAAAACATCCCATATTCAAGTAAATGAAGAAATATGACATAACCATTATCTATGAGTCATAAGAATTTATTTAAAATAGGTTTCAAGAATAAATATACATATCAATTGGGTAATAAGTATCTCAAATGATCATTCATGTAATGTATCCATAAATCCCTAATGGGACAATCACAACACATGGGTGTACCCAAAAAATACCAATAATAAACACCATCCAGTATAAGTGAACTCTAATATCTAGGAACCTCAGCCTCTTGGAAAGGATACCCACTAGAAATACGATTCACCATGAGAACATCTCCTAGTGATAGCTAACTCTACTAGGGATAATAAAAGTCTATTTTTTCCTCACACCTCAAGGTTTTCTTAATGTTCTAATATATTTCCATTTCGTTCATGTAACCAAATTCATGTTTCATAAAAAAATTTGAAGGAAAATACATTTAATTTTTAAGACAAAATTTTCATAAAACTTTTCTATAGTGATTATACAATGCTTACATTACTTGAAAACCCATTTCAAAACCATTTTTGAGGAATTACATCATTAATATGAATGAATCAATTTTAAAAGAAAACCCATTTAGAAAACAATTGTATAGCCAATACAGATAAATTTCACCTCACATGGATTTCAAATCATCAATTTCAAAAACCAAAACCTAAGGGGAATAAAAATAATATATAAAATTCTAAGGGATGAACCATATGATAGAGGAACCTACATCAAGATAGATTAAGAAGAGGTTTCCTTATATATTAGTGATGTGAAATGAGTATATCTAGTTCTCATAATCTTAGATCTACAAGGAACATACTCAATAAGCAGGGAAACACATGAATATGCTACTGGTCAAAAGATGAGTTTCCAAAAACCCTTATTGGAATGCTAGATCTAAAATATGATCCAAAGGGAGGAGATTAATTTATTTAATAGAAGTAAAACAAAGTAAAGTGACATTTTAACACCCTTTGTAATGGATGAATGCATCCAGAGTAATTACCATGGGAAGATCGAGTAAAAAAAAGAGTTTCAAAAATCCAAAGTAACCTCTACTATGCCTTGGTGCTTCTCGACATGACATGGTGGCCTCACTTAGGATATTGAACATGGGGACCAACCCCAACCTTACCTTGAGAGCTAAACCATTTTAGCTTGACCACGACCACCACCATTCTTATAAGAACCCTGTATTTCACTTGGATATGGATCCTTTAAATTTTAGTATAATTAATTATTTTTGACATGTTATGGATGATTAATGAGTTAGAAAAGGTCATAAGGGTTCATGGGGATTTTTCAGATCCTGGAACACATCTTTTTTGGGAAACTAGCCATGAAACATGGTTGGTGCACAATTTTCCTAACCATGAATATGGTTTTTTTTGGCAGAACCATATCGCACGGTTGGTGCATGGCTGTGTAGAATAACCGTGTGAGTTTCCCTTCTTCCCAAGTACCTCTTCATGGTTTGTGGATGGCTTGTTAAACTATGCATACAAACTGTGCGTAAGCTATTTTCAAGGTAATTTTACAATTTTTTACCAAATGGCCTGAAGGCATTAATTTTTCTTTATTTTTGATTACCCCCATTCAAGGGATGATGAGGAACCCTTATAAGGCCCGTAGGCTTAGATATTACATGACCTGTAGGAATTAGATGAAATATATAGACTATAACTACAAGGAACTACTCCTCCCCAACATCTCCATCATGATATCAGCTCTCTATCTTTGCATGATTGTTCGGATAGGCTTCCCATGCATGCACATGATGGTCCTAATGGAAATGGCATACCATCTATTTCTTCCACATATGTTATCTTCTGTTATGGGGAATACACCTTCTCTGAATCCTCATCTAGAGTGTACTCCTTATAGAGTCTTCCTGGTCTATTAAGCAAAATTTTAGGTGGTCTGAAGTCCTTGAGGTGGACCGAAGGCCTTAAGGTGGCCCGAAGGCCTTGTGGTGGCCCAAAATCTTTACCGGTCTAAATTAATTGGGTGGCCCAAAGGCCTTGAAGGACCCGAGGACCAAAATAGTGTCCCAAAATCCCAAAAAGATGAATAGTTACAGCTTCTACAGTACTAAACAATACCTTTTATAGTGGCTACTACATTGCATGCTACAGTACTTCTACAGTGCTGCTATAGTCCCTTAGAAATATATATCCACTTATTTTTGAACTTGGGTCTCTTGGTTGGACTTTCTGAGTCCTCACCAACTAGGTTGAGGCTCTTGTAAAAAATGTGGGTTTCTAACACCGACTCCCAACAGGAGGCCCCTACCAAGCCCAAGTGCGCCCCACATTCCCCGGCTAAGAAATTGCTTTGAATTTCCATGTTCATAATACGCATAGTGTTCGATTATGGTGGGGATCGATCCTGCTACATTTCCCATGGAGAGAAAGGGGTACAACCAGCGGGTACCACTAGGCTAACACCCCATAGGATTTTACTATTTTAACTTAATGATTTAATTAATCCTCCTCCTTACTCCTAATCTAAGTTCCTATAAGATTAACCTATTTTGATCTCATTTTGGATATTTTTAAAGTCCAAAGGTATGGATTAAAGGATCTCCTTCTCCTGGGATCTGATTGACCTTCTGTTCATCACGTTGGATGCACAATAGTTAGTACTCGAGTCCTTTTTAATCCGTTCTTCTTCTCTCTTTATCTTGACCCAGTTATCATGGTGTGAGTGTTTTAACTATTTTTTGAGATCTAATCCATTCCAAGACAAATAAAGGGATGATACTAGAGTAGGAGATTCATACATGCCTAAGGTGGGTGGTCTATAACTCATCCCTCAAGTTCATTCATTTTGGAATTTTCATGTGGGGCCTGCCGATTTCATCGTGTGTCGTTTATTTAAATTATATGTCATGATTATACTTGTTATAATCATATGGTTATGTTCTTAATAAATACGTTATTATTTTTTAGTGGTTAATACCACAAATCCATTCATCCCATGTAGGATATTATGCCACATTTTTTGTTTTAGTGTTTGTACACATTTGAGCCACTGTTCGGGTGTGCCTTGGATCACCCATTATAAGGGTAAGCTTAATTATATTAAATGGATCAATTAATAATTTGAATTTCATAATGGAAAGTACCACATATGATCTCCACTTGACTTGTCTAAGGTAAGTGCTTCAATTTGATAATGAAATGTGAAATGGGAAATTGGAAAGTATACTATGTATATGACTTGGCCTTGGATGTAAATGAATAATATTGTTGCATGTCTGTATCACCCCTTACCATGTTTATGGAAGGTAGAGGAGTGAATATTACTCATTAAAAATATTAATGGATTAAATGAATAGTTTCTTGATACATTTCCATGTCACACTAATGAAAGGAAAGGCTTGAACCAAATGGGCTTGTTGATTAACTATGAATTTATTAGATGGTTTCATGGACAATTATCCTTATCACAGTAATAAAAGATAATGGCTCAAACCATATAATTTATATAAGAATTCATTACCAAAATAGTAGTGGCCTGACTTGATATCGCCTTGGATTCCTGAGTAAATGCCTTGAGTACTTGAGGACTCCGTTATGAATTCAAGGACATGGAATTTTTAGGTTGAGACCCACAAAGAACCCAATACTTGTCTAATATTTGGATTCTCGGTATAACACCATTGAATACCTTATGTAGTACTACATGATTCCATTGATACACTCCTTGGATCCGACATTGGCAAGTATGTTCCACGGTTGAAGCCCATCAGGCCTAGTCTTTGCTTACACCCGTTTACCTTGGATGAACTCCATGGACTCGGTAGGAATATCATTGTGGGATTACTTGGAATATGATCCTTGGATTACACTCTTACCCCATGCTAGGCTAAAATTCTTACTCAGTTATCAACCCTTGAAGTCTATATTTCCTTGGTTATTACCTTGGGAATTATTTATTAAATATTATTATAGGTTTCCTTGTTACAACTTGGAACCTTCACTATTATTACTCATGTGACATATTTTAAACTAGTAACAATGAAACAATGAATTGGTTACATGTTAAGAAACCAACCGAGGGATGAATAAGGTACAAAACTATCTAGTTATAATATACTAATTTACTTTATATATGCATAATTGTACAATTTTATACTCCATTACACAAGACAAATGTTATAGAAATCATTGGTGGTGGACCACTGAGATTTATCTCACACCCTATTTGGGAACCATTTGGTACCTGAAGTAGATTACATGACTATAGGTGTTGATAAAGGGAAGAACATGTCTTCTAACACTTTATTTATTACTTTTTAGGTTGTATATTGATAGAATAGGATGATTTGTACCTCAAGATGATTGGGATATTTTATTTATTCTTTTATACTTTTATGGAACATGTTTTGCATGCTATATTTTATTCATGTTTTCCTATTTTCTAGTGACATGACATATAATCATCAGTTGTTGTATGATTGTATGTTATTCCAGTTATCTTAGTTTTTGTTACTGTTGTCTCTATTTTCCTCTGTGATTTCTATTTACATGTATTGATTATTATATTTACCTTTGTTTATATTTATCCATTGCACTGTACTTTGGTAATGAGGGCAAAGTCTCCCTAAGGACACACCCGAGGCCCTTGCTGCTTGTTAGCAGCCTCTAGAATTTGGGGAGATGCACTTGAGGCCATGTAGCCCACCGGGAATGGGGCACCTGTTATGTGGCATCTGGGTGTAGGATGTCACAAAGTGGTATCAAAGGAGTTTCTTTTCTTCCTTTACTATTTAGAGACAATACATTAGAGATGAGGAACTCTTAGGACTGGTTCATAATCCATTCTTGGGAATTGCAAACCTAGGTTCATGGTAAAATCCATGTTACCCAAATTATAATTATTTTTTAGTTTTTTCCTATTACTGTTGATATCATTTCACTTTTGGGTGACTCACATGCTGTGTGGAGTTGTTGATTATTATTCTGATTAACGATTTCGCTCTATCCTTTTATTAAAATCTTACCCCATGACATGCTATAGTTATTACTGATTCAGTGACCCTTGAGGTATACATCACCTTGGTTATTACCTTGATACTTCTTTATTAAATATTATTACAATATGCCTTGTTATAACTTTTAACCTTCACTATTATTAATCATGTGACATATTTTAAACTGGTAACAATCAAATAATGAATTGGTTACATGTTCAGATACCAGACAAGGTTTGAAGTAGGTACTTGGTTATATAGTTATAATGTAGTTCTTTACTTTATATATGTATTATTGGACACTGTTATATTCCATCACATGGGTCAAATGTTATAGAAACTGTTGGTGAGGGCCCACTGATATTTATCTCACACCCACTCCGAGCACAACTTAGTACCCGAAGTCGATTACATGACTGCATGTGTTCATAAAGGGAAGGCCATGGCTTCAAACACTTGACTTCTTCCTATTTAGGTTGGATCTTCATTGATGAGGACTGAGTTGGATCTCATGATTCTTGGGATAATATTTTGATTCCGTTATAATTTTGTTGAACAATTTATGCCTGCTGTATTGTATTCTTGCTTTCTTTTTATCTAGTGACATGACATATCATTATCAATAGTTGTATGAATGTATGTTAATCATTTATTTTTTTGTTAATTTTTTCTCTATTTTCCTCTATGGCTTATGTTTACATGTATTTCTTCTGCTATTTACCTCTATTTATATTTATCCACTCTGCTACACTTTGGTAATAAGGTCATAGTCTCCCCAAAGACACACCCTAGGCCCTTGCTGATAATCGAAAGCCTATGGTATTTGGGGAGATGAACTTGAGCCCTTATGGACCACCATGTGTGGGGCACCTGTTAAGTGGAATCCAGGTCCAAGAAGTCATAATTTCAATGGTGGGGCTTGTAGGCCATGGAACATAGGGAGACCACCTCTGTGCTCCTCCCTTGGCCATGTATTTCCTTGACCAATTTTCTTTTGGTCATTTTACATAGGAAACACACCATCCCACCACAACCATCCCATAGCCATGGTTCTATCCATTTTTCATCACAATGCCCAAAAGTTTCTTTTAATACAGTGTACACCTCCAACTCCCCCAAAATCGAAAATAAAAATATGAGAGTGGCTTTATACTTTATTCCAAATGACATGGTGTGAAAATTATCCCCACCATAAAATTCTCTCATCCCTTGAAAGGATAAAGATCAGGAACTTGAAAAGAGAGAAGGAAATTGATACATCATCATGGAATCATGATCCCATGTCTAATTATTGTCTCTACCACATTTCTATCTCACACAAACCAATGAGATCATCTTTCTACAGAACACATTACTCTGTTGGTCGACTATCTGAATGTTTCTTTCAACTAATAAGGCATCTAGTTCAATCCCAACATCCCCAACTTAAATATGTGAAAAAAATCAGGATGATAATTATTTTTTTGGGAAATATGGAATATAAAATGATAAGGTAAGTCTGAAAGATAAACCACCTTCCCAAATTTCTACACAATCTCTAACGGGCGAACATAAAGAAGTGATAACATACCCTTTCTCCCCAAATGTTTATATCCCAACTGAGGTGATACTCTAAGAAAAACCTAGTATCATTCCTCAAAATCCAACATAAAATAACACTAATTAAAATATTATTTATAGTGACCCTGAGCTTTCACTAATATATTCTTGATGAAATTCGAAATATCTATTGTCTATTAGATGGTTCATGCTCTAATAAAGGATATTTATTCAACCTCTACCTAACGAAAGGTGATCTTTAAATAATACAATAAAATGCCTCAAAACTGGAAAACTTGATCATATCTTGATAATAATAATTATTTTTATAGTAAAACTACCCCAACTGAAGATGTTTCTCCCATGATCCACTAAAATCAAGGATGCTTGACTGAATTTTGTATTCAGAAATCTGGGTAGATCACTTAGTCTAACCATATGTATGAGGATGATACATCATGATAAAATTAAAATTATAACCCATTACTATCTATAATCCACTCCAAAAATAGGATGAAAACCTATTTTCCCTATCATAGATGATAACTGATGACACTCCCTGATGTCTTACAATCTACCAGACATATAATTATCCATTTTTTTCTAGCTTGTTTGACTACTTAATAAGTAGGAAATGAAATTATTATTGAGTCGATAAATAATCACCTATATCACAAACTTACCACTAGTTTTATGAGGTATCCTAGTCAAGATGTTGATGCCCATCCCATACCATCTTCATACCGGAATGGGTAAGGGTTGCAAAAGACTAGAAGTGATTTGATCTTATGACTTAATTATTTGAAACATAAGGCGTCAGGACATAAAATACACAATCAATTATATCATTCCCGACCACCAATAATGAAATATTAAGTCATGATACATCTTGGTAGCAATAGGGTTCACATATAAACTTGATTAGTGTACATAAAACAACAATTACTACCCCAATTATATCGAAACAACCATCATACCTCAGAAGTGAAACACCACATCAGGATACCAAGAACACTCACCTAAGGCCTCTCCGTTATAAATATTTACACTAAAATACTAACACTATACATTCTTAGCCTATCCAAGTCTAATATGATCCACCATAAATGATCTAGCCTAGGTAAAAATTAAAAATACCTTTATGTCAGCTCTCCCTTTTTACAAGCGCATCTAAAAAAAAAGCTCATCAAGAACCATTCTTACACTATGTATTTAATTGGGTGAGTCATAAATTTTCAACTCAAAGCATATGATACCACATTTCCTATTTTATTGGTTTATGCAATGTAAACATCAATGTTCTAATGGTACTATACCCAAATTTTTTGTATCATGTTCATATCCCTATGAGTAAAGATATAATTCAGAATCTTATGGTCTAAATACATCATAAACTACTCTATGAAAAGATATTTCCCCCAAGTATTAAGAAATTTCATCATTTATAATAAATCAAAATCATGAAAGATATAGTCTTTCTCATGAGGTAATAATTTACAAGATCCATACACTACTACCTATATCTCCTATTTAGAAAAAACTAAACATGTACCTGAAGTATCACAATAGACTTCATATCCCAATCTTGGATTAGGAAGAATCAAGACTAAAGATAAAGTCAACCTAACTTTCATATCTAAAAAATATCTTTACTACTAATAAGTCTAAAAAACTTTACAACATTATGGGTTAACTCTTTCATAGGAGATGGAACCTTAGAAAAGTCCTAAAAAAAGAACCTATAATAACAATTTTATACATATGAACTTTATATCTCAAACACATTTCTATTTTTCTCTCAAGAAACATCCACATGAATATTATTGGGATCCACTAAGACACTATTCTAAAAAATCACATGGCCTATAAATTTCACTTCTTGAACCCAAAATATACATTTGGATATATTTCTATATAAATGATATTATTTCGATATTCCAAGGTATATATTCAAATGATTAACATGATCATGTTACAGTTTGGAATAATCAAGGATATCATACACAAAAACGACCATGAAAGAATCCAAGAATTGATGAAATATTTGGTTCAAAAAATCCAAAAAAACCACCAGTGTATTAGTAAGGCCAAATAATATGACCAAATATTCATAGTTCAGATACCTACACCTGAATTCCATCTTAGGAATATCTTAATATCATACCCTTAGGTGATGATACCTCAATAACTAAAATATCTTTAAAAACCACTTATATCCCTTAAGTTGATCAAAATTTCATCAATCATAGGTAAGGTATTTTTTTCTTAACTATCTCTCAGTTGAGTTTCCAGTAATTAACACAAATCCATAAATTCCTATCCACCTTATTTTAAAAGATCACTAATGATTCTCTTAGTAAAAATCTAGGATAAATTCATCCCTTATCCATAAGATCATCACGATGAACCTTTAACTATATTAATTTAGTGTGTTCCATATGATTTCAAGTTAAAGAGATGGGCCTCATCCCTAAAATGAATTCTAAATAGAACTTTACTTTCCTCTGTGGTAAAAACTTAAAGAAATCATCTAGAAACACTTTGGGATACTCATTCAATAATACTAGAAGAGGTCTACTAATATAAAGATCAAAAACATCAAGAAAAATATCTAAAAAATGGCAGGAAATCATATTTTCACTAGGGACAACAAGAATTTCACTCCTGAATCTACGACCCCACTCACCATAAAAGACAAGAGTGAATCCACTAGAAGAAAGAAACTAAACCTGATAATGATAGCATTGGATTCGGGATTTATAGTTAATCATCAATCAATACCAATTATAAAACCAAATAAGTCAAGATAAATAAATAGATAATCCCAAATGGTTTTGTGGCATGTGATTATTACCTGACACTTGGGACCTCTAAAATCATACTTCGAAATCTTTACTAAAGGAGTGGAAAGAGTCATTATGAAAGGTGGAAACAACAATTGTAATATGAACACATAGATAATCATGTATAAGATAATCGAATGTGTTTCACTTGTATCAAATAGATGCATAACCATAAAAGATAAAATATACACTATACCTCTCACGATAGCCAATTCCACCTATGGATTCTATAGTGCATTCTCCACTACATAGATACATCCAGCGTCACCCATACCTTTATTCACAACTTAAGAATCACCCTTGGCCTGAGGTGGAGATCTCACCCCTTTTTATGTGTCATATATTAAATTAGTGATCGTTGTGAAGGTGGATCCAACTCTACTACCCTACTGTTCCCTCTAACAAAAACACTAATGATAAAAAGATTACCCACACATGTGACATACCCTAGGTGTAGCCACACAATTAGGTTTGAGGTGTCCCTTTCTACCACACTAGTAATAGACCACCTGAGTCTGCCCTAAAATCCATTTCACACTCTTACCACTAGTTTTTCACTATCAGACCTGCTCCCTATTTTGGCTATAAAAATGAACTATGGAAACCTCCAACTATCACTAGTTATATAAAGAGTCATGTATTCCCATATATATAAACCTTATCCATATATGCCTTGTCTAAAACCTCCTTGAAGAAGGGTAGACACATAATAATAATCATTGAAAAAATATTGGGCCTCAAACCATATAGAACCTATATTCCATGAGATAGTCATTGAAAATAAGATCCATATATAGGTTTATGAACTCGACTAACCGAGTAGCATAACCACATGATATAATGATATCCTTGATCCATATTCAATAATTCTTGAGTCACCACTACTCACAACATCTTAGGATAATTCTATCGATTGAAGGATTTCTTGAAAGTAGTTCAGGTTAGATATTCATGCAAATTAGATTTTAAAATAGATTCCCAACACTTCCTTCTTGACCCATCGATCATATTAGTAGGGAAAACAACCTTTGAGTCATCTATAGTTTTTAGGAATTGGAAAATACTCTCAATACTCTCTATCCATTATTTTTAAACCTTGTCACTGGGAATGATCTATGGATACTACCTATTGAACACTATAATATGGCCCACCTTTTATTCTAGCTAAAAATTTTCAACTTGACCCATGGATTAAATAATCAATACTATTGTTTCCACCAAAGAAAAATCAACTAGAGGATTTTCTTGTGAGTCTTTCTATGTAGCTTCATCTCTAGAATTTTGTAAAGTTCTTCTTCAAGGAGTCATAAACTATAAAACAAGATAGAAAAAGAAAATTTGAATATAATTTTATTCCATTATAATAAATCAAATTTTGTAGAAAAAAATCCAAAAATAAAAAAAACTATAAACAAGGGATCTATAAAACCCCAAAATTCCCATGGTAACTCTAGGTTTGTCATGAAATTGAGATAGCTAGGAAATATCCAACACTACCTATTGAGTCCTTCCAGTCCTATCTCAGTTTATGAACAACCCCCTGATACAATAGAGTGATACACCAATATGAGCATATTATTTAATGAAAAGAATTTCCTTTGATACTAATTTCTAACTAAGCAACCTGGGTAAAACAATAATGTTATCCGTATTGGCTCACCACAAGGCCCGAAGTAAATTCTTGATCAGCATAGGCTGGATGTAAGAACTAGAGTATCATACAAAGAAGCGTGGGAATTATTTTTCCCTTAACATACATATGATATGATGGAAGAAAACAAATTATTACAATATATATTCATAATTACATATTACATCCTAGACAACCAAACCATAAGGGTTACATCCAAAAGTTGGATAACAAGGTCAAAATAGACATGTTGTAAGTTTAACACCAATGAACTTGAAGCGAACCATGGGTTCATATTTGTGTGAAAATATGTCACCACCATCCCAACCCACTAAAAAGGTAATATGAACTAGGAAATCCATTCTATACATGATTACATTCCATTTACCTATATTCTACAAAACTGTGTCCGCAAATACGCAAAGGAAAAAGTAGGGCGTGAGTAATAAATCATAGTTGGATACCAACATGAATCTATATAAGTTATATATATATATGAAATTGTTAGTTATCAAATATTATAGATTTTAAAAATAGATAAGTAATTTATTTTCCAAATAAAATCATGCATTATTTTTTTTCAAAGACATTCCATATTCATGTTAATAAAAAAATATGACATAAAATTAATCCATGAGGCATAAGAAGATAAATAAAATATATTTTAGCCATCAATATTTAAATAAAGTGGGAAATAATCATCTCAAATTACAATTAATATAATGCATCCATAAATCACCAATGGGATAATCACAACACAAGGGTGTGTACAACTAAGACCAACAACAAACAATAAGCTACATAAATGGACTCTAATGTTCAAGAATCTGGGTATCCCAAAATGTCTACCCACTAGAAATCCATGGAACAATAGGAATCTTCCTTGATGATACCTAAATATAGCAGGGCTCTCATATGTCTAGTTTTTACACATAACCCATGGTTTTCCCAATATTCTAATAAATTTTCATTCCATTCAAGAAATGAAATTCATGTTTCAAAAAATATTGTCCAAGGAAAATATATTTCATTTTCATGTCCAAATTTTAATAAAACATTTTCTATAGTGATGGAACACTACATATATTTCTTGAAAAATAATTTCAAAACTATATTTGAGTCATTCCATTATTTTTCCTTAAGAAATAATTTTTATTGAAAATAAATTTTGGAAAAAACTTTTATAGAAAAAAAAGATCAATTTCACCTCCTATGGAATTCAAATCATTAGTTTTATAAACCAAAACCAAAGGGTAATCAAAAGAACACAAGCTATACTGAGGGACAAACCTTAGGAAAGAGATTCCTACCTCATGATCATTGATAAAAATATTTCCTTCTAGACTAGTGATAGGAAATGAGTTTTCATGGTCCCTATGAACCTAGCTCAATAAAGAGAACCACCAAGAAGTAGCGAAACACACAAATATACTATTTTCTAGAATATGAGTGGAAAAAACCATTCCTAGAAATCTATATCTATAATCTAATATAAAGGTAGTAGATTGATTTATTTAATAGAAGTAAATACAAGTTAAGGGATATTTCAAAACCTTCAATAAAAGATACATGTGGCTGGAGTGACTACCCTCAGAAGATCATGTGGTAAACAAGAATTTAAAAAACCATAAACCACCCACACCACACCCTATTGTTTCCAACCATAGTTTGGCGGCCTCTCCCAAGAGACCGAACATGGGGATTGGCCACACCCTGGACCTGATACCTAAGATATTTTGGCTTGGGAATAGGATCCACCATGCCCTTGGGGAGGCTTGTAGGTCATGGTCTATAGGTAGACCACCCACATTTTCAACCCTTATCCATGCCCAGCCCCTTCCGTTTTGGTCATGGATGTTTCTCACAAGAAACACATCCACACTCCATGTCCACTCCCATAGCCACGGTCCTAGTTGTTTTGCACCAGAATGCTCAAAACTCCTTTTTATCCATCATTCAACTATAAATCCCCCAAAACCAAAAATATAATGATGAGAGAAGCTCTTTACCTGATTTCAGATGTCAAGGGTTAATAATTACCTTGTGAATAAATATTTATTTTATTTCCAACTCATATATACATTACTTAGAATAACTAGTGATTGAATTTATGTAATAAATGGGAGGTTAATAATTATTAAATCATGAGATAGGAATAATATTTTTTCAACCTATTAAATTCAAATAAAATTTAAAATAGATTTTGGATATACTTTTTGTGCAACCCTCCCAACCTATTTCTCAGTGGAATTAAGTAAAACTAGATTAATGTTCAAGAATAACATCTATTAATATATCATGTAACCCATATATAAAGAAGTTAATGTAATAACAAAAATAACCTCCTACGAATGATCACCATGTAATATATTACCTTTATCATTATATTTCACAAATCAGGTTATATTAATTGTGTCATTAAAAAATATGATTTATTTATCATTTTTTAGCTTTACGAAATAAACACTTGGATATACTACCATGAAGATAGATTCATCATATATTTATATTTCAATAAAATATATAGAGATATCTACTTCCATTAAAATTTAAGGGAGAAATCCTTTCTCCACTTATTCATTAATGTATATCATTTATGAAACACCTAATATATGACACCTCTTTGTGAGAATATTTCATCATGGTTTTCATCAATACATCAAAGTAGGTGATTCATGATACATATTAATAATAATATTAAGTCTATGGATTAATACACACAACCACTAGTAGAAATATACAATAACACATAAAGCATGTGAAATTCGTACTGGAAAGTATGTTTTGATAACCTTTTATCTTAGAGATTACCAAGTATGAACATCATGAGAAAAATCCTTAATGTCATAAGATACCCCTACATGTGATATCATGACATCGTCTATGTCTCATTAAATAGATTCCCTCCAACCACATAGCATTTGTTTAATAATATTTTCATATAACTTCAATGTTCTCTTCATAGAGGAGAATTTCTGTGAATTTTTTATGTGACACATACTATAAGGACATTATCACATTGATTTACAAAAAATTTACAATCATCATGTGAAAATATTAATATCAAATTATATAATTATTCAGACAATATAAAGTAAAAAATAAGTTTTTTTATAGGGAACCAACTCCAATAGACTGCCACATTTAGTAGAGACAATTTGTATCAAATCTTAATTGTGTTAAATCTCACGTAATATTAATGCTTCTACTTAGATATAGTTATAGCCATTGGACTAACTATTTTCTTAGTTTTATTCTACTTACTATGAATTTATCTATATAAGGAAATACCTTAATAGGTGATACTTAGTCTAGTTTTTATATAATTTATAAACTCCCAAGATGGTATTAAACCATAATTATACCTACTTATTATGATACATCATAAGATACAACCTATTCGGCCTATATAGATATGAAAACTATTGGTTGTAATAAGTTTCATGTTGCATACTACCTTACCTGAACTATGATAATAGATCAACGTGATATGAAAAAATACTATTTTTATATCTCTTTGAAAACTAGTAATATTATATCTGTAATAACCATAAACTCATCCAGTTTTACTTTCTCAAGTACTATTAGACAGTTTTCACTACTATACTTTATCGTTATCTTAGTATTGTTTAATATTTACCACTATTATTTATGACACAAAATAATAATAATCAAACATTAGTACATATCATTGAAAATGAGATAAATTCAAAATCATTCTTAGGTATATTCATTTCTATTCATCATAAGAATCATCACCTATATTTTTTCACATCAAATGATAGATATTTTAGGCCATGTGAAACTAGAAACAATTCATTTTTGAATTATTCCTTTTTATATTTTTCTATACCATGTCTGCATATATACTATTACTTGATATAAGAAACCCTATAGATCTACCTATATTGATCATGTTCCCCATAACTTGGGTCTATACTTTAATTCACAGTTGGAAAAATTATCTTTAGTGTTAGTGAAATATAAGACTAATAATCTATTTTCCATATGTTATAAACATATATGCCTTATAATCCCATATTCCCCTTAACCTCTTAATTAAACTCGGTACATTTTCATTTAAAATGAATATTCTATGATCACGATGCTTTCCCTAATCCATGAATTGATATTTATAACTTTCATTTATTATTGGAATTTTATATCTTCGCCAACACTTTTTAGTTACATAATATTTATATCTTTCATAAAGTTTCATCCATGTAAGGTGGACTAGACAAAAAATTCCCATTATAATGATCATTGAAATTATCCATGACAATTATAATTTTAATAGATTTCAAAAGAACGACATGGTGTAAAGTCTTTTCATAGCCAATATCTGGATAAAAATAAACAATAAATAACCAATAAAACCTTCTTTATACTGAATTATACCATATATTTCTAGTTTCTCTTGAATACCCACCAATGACTTTACATCAATTCGAGAGAAAAAAATAGAATGAAAAACTAGACATTGGTTCATGTAATCCATATATAAATTTATAGGAACAAGTAAATCATAGAAAGCTTCCATTTATACTAATTTGGAGGAGTAATTATTTTTGTAGAAAAATATATCACCTATTCCGGTGAATATAATATCACTTATTTGGTTTTAACTTTTTTACAAAGTACATGTCTTAGGAAAAACCACTCCTATTAAAACTTATGGAATTTAGTGTTGTGTTTCCAACTCTTGTGTATTTTAAGCCTAAAATTAATTTAATTATATCTTTCTCCTAATATATCTAGATAGATATTATTTCCTCAAATAATTGTAGACAATTTTTTAAATACCTTTCTAACTTGATAATTCTAATATCTTTATTTCCTATAGGATAACTAAATGAGATGCACTATGTGTTTTTTGTATACTTATATATATAACAATATTTAAGAAAATGGTTCCCATAAAATTCCTATTGATATGACATAATTGAATCCCACCATATCATAACATATATTATATCCATTAGTCAATATTATTTTTATATAGTTTTCTATTATGATACTAATTTCAAAACATGTCTGGAAAGACATTGGAAGTGTAAAAATTTATATAAGACACATCATCAATATACCTTATAATACCATCAATTATTTTATGTGGATAAGGTAATTTGAGTTTGAGAAAATATTAACTCTATGTTTAAATGATTGTTATATACTTGGTTAAGATATACTCCTCTAATCCCACTTGGAGGATCTTGTATCTTTTACAAAGTGTATTCATTTATCCACTAATAAATCATAAAATTTTCTAAATGAATATAAAAAAGTATATAAATTTAACACCAGATTCTCCTTAGAATAGTTCACATGGTCAAGATAAAATAACTCTTAAGGAATTATGTATTACCTTTATTTGTAAATGTTTCTTTATTTAAAACTTAATAAATATGTATGTCGATAATACATAAGGTTTTAGATCCAAATATTCTGAAAAATTATTTTGGGTATATCCTTGACAACTATTTTTAGTTTTATTTGAAAAGGAATTAACCTTACATAACTAGGTGTGAGTCTTAGATTTTATATTCATCATTCATTTTTTATTAATGGATATTTTTTATTTAAGTATTAATAACCTATTATTTAAGTATGAAACACCTCTAATAACATTCATTCTGAACATGAAATAACATCTCATTGCATCTAACTATACACAAAGATATTTTTTTTAAATTATTAATATAAAATAATAGTTTAAATAGAATCAATACACTTGAAAAATTGAATCCATGTGCTTCTCACTTTTGACATGGAAATCTCCATTTCTCAACTACTGGGTGAATTATTATTATTTCTTGTAATGCTTATTAATTTACTTGGTTCTTATATTTGAAAACAAATGTTCAAACATTAAGTAAAATAGAAATATTATATATAATGATAAATATACTAGTAGTATAATCTTTGGATTGCTTATTATTCAACCCAATATAGTTCATCTTCTAATGAATTTTCTAGTCACATGAAAATAATATAGCTTTATGTTCTCCATCTCACCTTTGAATATTTTTTTTCATTAAATGGAGTTTCAATGAAACCATAGAATTTGAACAAGTCAATAAATTATAATCTTGGTCTTTTATAACATTCACCATTAGGGGTGAGGAACCATGTTTTGACCATACCCTATATACTTGGAAAATCATAGTCAAATGTTTCTAGAATGGATTCTCTATACTGTTCTTCTTATAGTTCTGAATGAATATGGAAAATAAAATTAATAAATATAAAAATATTAGTTTAATGGATATTTTATTTTAATAATGGAAGCAAAATATCACCAACTAATCAATTTACTTAAACTTATTGAATGTAAGATAACAATATGGGTACCTATCTCCAAGTTTACACTAGTATAGTAAAATGACAATCTCCTTTATCTTTATCCTCAATTTCTACTTCTCCATAGATAGGAGATGAAATATCATGGTGTTTTCATTCATAAAGTTATGTTGCATCATCTTATCTCTGTGAATAAATGATAGTATAATGTAATGGAAATTAGAATCATCCTCTATATATCTTTTATAGGAATCATTTTCACCTATGTTCACTCAGTAAGGTGGCCGATCAAGAATAGGGGACACCAATATATAATATAAATCTTTCTATAGTAGTGTAGTGTATAAATGGTTATACTAATCTTGGATAATTTTTTTCTAGTGAGGATGTGATATTTTTCTTGAAATGATCGTATTATCCTATAAATTCACATTTTATTTTGTTTGTTAAGTAAATAATATTTTAGTACTTATTTGGTTACCAAAATGTGATATAATAAATTTTATTTATTAGTCTCCTATTATTTTATCAAATCCCATTATTCCTCACCATTATATTTAGAATATCATGATGTATAGATATTCTAGAAGAAATGATCCATATTTCACTTCTCATAACCTAGACTTTGGATATGAAAATTACTTTAATTTATTTTGTTATATGTCCTTTACAACTACATTAATTTATAGTTGCTTGATATGTTGAGTGGAATGACCAATCATAAAATCTTGGACCCTAATTTCATTAACAGTTTCCACTAAATAGTATTAAACAAACTTTTCAAATTACACCTAAGACTAATTTGGCTAATTCAAACCATTTTCTTTATTAATAATCCATAATAATTGAAAAATATTCTTGAATTTGGATTTATTGAAACTTTAACAATGGTTGAAACTTAACTCGGAATATGTAATAAATTTCTAACATAACATTTACTTGAGTAATTTTTTATTATGAATAAATATTCCTTATTATATCCTTTTATATGCTTGTTAATATTACTTGAATTTGAAATGATTAATTAACCATGTATTGATAAAATTATTGACACATATTCCATTATTTTTATTCCATATTTCATTATTATTAATTAATTTATTTTAGGTGATCATCTATAAACATCAAATAAAAATAAATAATTAATCATTCAATGGAAAAAATAAGATTAATATGTGACATTATCATGAGTTGTACTATTTTTTAGTTCATTGGGAAGATGATAAACTATTCCTTGATTCTAAGGAGTAACTCTTTTAACTGATCTTGGTTCAATTTGTATCATTCCACTTTTTACCTATATATATCCTTGGTTGGTTTTATCCCCATTCCATCTAGAACTATATCCTCTCTCCTAAGAGATCCTTACATTACATATGGTTATTCACACAAAAATTTGGGGAACCAGGGTTTGAGGTTACATTAAATAAATCATGGACATGAAATCATATACATAATAATGATATTGTGATGATTAACATACAATAATCTTAATTTAGTAATAATTATCATAAAAACCCATACAATAAATATTAAATTTAACTAAAATAAATGAAAACATAGGTAATTGAATATCATGATCATCAATGCATGAAATGACTATGCATTTTATAAAAAATCTAACATTCATTACATTTTTTAATTAAGATAAATTTCTTTGATAAATAAATAAATAAATAAATAAATTTTCTAATCTTAATTATATATCCAAATAGTCCTATATATTCCAATATTATATAATTTTAAATTAAAAAATTATTTTATTTAAAATTAGTAAATACACATCATGTACTTACAATAGACATAATGTGTACCCTTCTATCCCGTATATTATTCTTTATATAATTTAATAAACATGACATGTATTTGAAGAAACATGTCGAATATGTAACAAACTAGGCTAAAATAACCCGACATGCCACTCAGCCCGACCTATCATTTAGCCAATAGGGGTTTCTCAATCCCCACTGGCTAGAAACTTCTGCCTGGGTATCAAGAACATGCACTTGGGTATTATTCCTCCCCTAAAATAACAAATAAATTAATTTTAAAACCCACCAAATAATCCAACACGAATTTCCCATGCATTTTATGCCCATGAGTGTAGATGAAAAGATATAAAATAAAATGGAAAGTAAAATATGACATAAACCAAATAGATATCCACAAAGAGACATCATCAATAATGGTGACTATTCTCATCTAGAACATGAAGAAGGAAAATAACAGCATATCACAACAATAATACATTATGGAAATAAATATAAATGATCAATAGAAATAAAATATAGGTAGATGCCTTGGATGATACATCCTCACCCATAAATAAGAAAAAAACTTGAACATCCACAACATCACCACCAAGTGACCCCAAATCATTCATCACGCCACAACTTGACCCTTAGTGGACAATTGAACTGCAATCAACCAAGGATTACCACTAGGTAACTGAAAACAAAACATGAGGGTTTCATACACACATGCACACATACAAGTGTGTATGGAGGGTGTGGGAAAAACATTCCCAATGGGA
Organism: Viscum album; assembly: GCA_963277665.1. Lineage (NCBI taxonomy): Eukaryota > Viridiplantae > Streptophyta > Magnoliopsida > Santalales > Viscaceae > Viscum > Viscum album. The sequence continues at coordinate 388,755,365 of OY728147.1, read as the reverse complement.
TTCCACCATAGATTCTATATAGTTCCTTTCATTTTACATTCCATAAATTCTAATCTGTGTGTAATTTATAAAATAGGTTTTAATATGACCAAGAGTAAATAAAAAAAAATATTATACTTAATAACTTTATTTCCAAAACCCAAATAAATAATTTTTAGGAAAAAATGAATTTTTAACTTAAAACCAAATTCCAAAAAAATAAAGAAGTATAAAATTTAATATAAAACCCTTTTCAAACCATAAAATAAAGCCTTTACATTCTTAAAAAATATAATACTTCTCTTCTACTTTTCTTAAAATATTCATCAAATTATCATTGAGAAAGAGAACACCACTTCATTTTTAAAATAACAATTTAAAATCCATTTTAGAAACCAATTTGAAAGAAAATAAAAAATTTAACTGAAATAAAATATTAGTTCCACTAAAATTGAGATATTTATGAGGCATAGAAAAATATAAACAAACAAGAAAGGTTTCCATGTGATGAAATCACAGTTAGGGGATACAAACAAGTTATGGATCGAGAACCACTAAAGAACCCCTAAGGAGAAGAAGTGTTATGAGAATATCCCGAGGATCTTACATGAAAAATACAAGAGTTGGATCATCAGATTGCTCATTGGCCCCTTATGTGATGCTAGAACATTCCTCTCAGCTTCTCTTTCAACCTTGATGGGTACTATATAAAACCATAAGAAGGAATAACTCACCCAGGGAACTACCAACTTGTATACCCAATTATAATTAAACATGAATCCTATCCTAATACTTATCTACCATGGATTCTGATGATATGTTTCAATTGAGGTAAGAATGCAATTGGTCACTCTATCATTATATAAATCAAGAGTAAATAATTTAAAATAAACCTCATATCACTTTCAATATCCTCACAAGAAATAATCTTATTTTATATCATGCAAAAAGAAAAAATATGCAATATTCATCATGGGTTCACAATCCACATAAAGTATAAAAAATTTATGAGGATTAACTATGGATCTCACATCATTTTAAAGTTCTATGCAGGCCTTCAAAAACAATCTTAGGATGCCAATCCATTTTACACCATTTGAAAACTCTCATTAAAATTCTTATTAAATTAAAATCATGAAAGAATACTTTTAAATCCATTTTAAAATATACATCATTTTTAGAAACCACTTTAAAACCAACACAAGACTATCAAGTTTTAAAACAAATTCACATGAACAAAATAAAACCATTTTATAAGTAACCCCTTTAAAATAACCATACCTTTAAAATGAAAACCGATGTCAAGAACCCATTTAAAAATAAAAAATTTTCCTTGAAAAACTACTTGTAAATTTTATAATAAACTTATCAAACATAAACATACAATTTAAAAACAATAATTTAATATTGATTAAAAATATCAAAATTAGAGGTTGCAAAGACTATTGAAAAGCATTTATGATTTTCCTCATAGGTATCACACATATATATATATAATTTCACAAGAAAAAATTTATATTCACAGATAAATTTCATATAAAATAGTAGAAATTAATTTCATAGAAACACCTACGTTATTGAAGCTAAAACATATCATATCACCTCACCATTAATTATTGACGCACAACTAAGAAAGGAAAATACTAATCTAAAAATTTTACATCTAAAGCCTCATCATTAAACCCACCCCAAAACATAAAACCAACCCACATAATGGTTAGGGTTCATGGGAGAAATAAAATTGAAGTTAGTGGGTGAATGAAGAAGAGGAGAAGCTTTTTTAGGTGAAGAAAAGAATATTTCCTCAACAAAATGATTAAAATCGAATGCGGAAGGATTGAAATAAATTAATAAGGGATAGAAGGATCTTATAACAAATGAATAAGTATTGAACTATCCATTAGTGAAGGAAAATAAGGGACATGGGCTTAAAATAAAATAGGGGAAAAATTGTAAATTGACATTTTTAATAAATTGGGAAGGTTATATAGTTATATCACATGGTTGCGAAAATTGTGTTCCAACCATTTGAGAGTTTTTGGAAGAAATTACATTATATAAGGGTCATATGAATAGTTTAGATTCATGATATAGACCTACCATGAGGAAGTTATGTAAGTTATCATTACACACCAAATAGAGCCCCACTGTTACCTAGAAACCCCACATGGTTTGATAAACAATGGGCCAATATTAAAAATCCCACATTTAAAAGTTTCATCAAAATTTATGACTAACCCAAATGGTTTTACCTAACCATGTGATTACTATGTGATTGTGTTAAACTCACCGAAACTCTAAATTTTGATGTTGAAACTCCCCAAAACATAAAATAATCCAAAATAACATAAAATAAATCATAGTAGTGACATGAGAGTGTCAAAATTCTCCATACCATTCCACTTTCTACCACTAGAAAGTATTAGATCAAGGAGGAAGGTAGTATAAATACGATCCTCAATACAAAAATATGAAGGGTTGGATGGTCGGGCTGAATAGAATAGATCCCAAGTAGGGTAAAACCACTAGACCTAGAACAATTTCTCAAAAGAATCAGATGTATCCTAAAACAACATCAAACAACCTAATGCAAGATTCAGTCGATAATCATTTAGCTTGAATATCTAGGAAGATGGATACCTAGTATAAGTCTCCCCACCATTTAGAATTAATATAATTTTTTAAGCACAAAAAAACAATTATATAAATAGAGAATCAACTAAACAACCATAATAACACAAATTATTAAAGGGATCTAGAAAATTACACCAACTGCCTCCAATAACTAAGAAACCATCTCAAATTTCAAAAAAAAAACACAATTTTAAGAAATATTCAATGATCACAATATCGAGTCCCCAAATATATCATGAATTCCAAAATGACCTTCCAACCAAATGGGAGAAACAAAAAATAAACATACCTCATATAGATACAACATGGATTTGATATTGAGTAATGAAACTACATTAGAGTAAATATTAGGGACAAACTGATAGAACATTGACTCATAGTGATCATGACTAAAATTACCAACCCTATTTCTCACATAGTCTAATCTGTAACAACCACACACACCTTTTACCCATGAACACACTCAATATTCCTCTTATTCAAACCATAAAACCAAAACTCAACCCGTGTATTACAACATGAAAAAATGACAATGAACACAACAAAATAACAAGGTATGTACATTCAAAAATAACCACCACTCACAAAGTGATCAATCAAGGTGGAAATCAAAAATAATACAATAAATAGAAATCACATCAAAACCTGAATTAATATAAACTCATAGAGTAAGAATACCAAAATAGATCATCACCCAAAATATAAATTACACATAACACTCATCTTCTCTTAAGAGCCTCTGAAACTCTAATAAGAATAATCCTCACTGATTTTACTATCCAACCAAGGATTCCTGGCCTATTATACTCAAATTATCCTACATAGTTCCCAAATAAATCCTTCACAGAAACACCACATTGAAAAATTCCAAGATGCACCACTACACCATAAATATGGGAAGACAACCACCACCACTCCATTTAGTGTCTAGGATGAGTCTGAGATTGGAAAGGGACCACCCATAAAGATAAACACCCTAATTTAACTGAATATCTTTATGGGTGAATTAATTTAAAAAACAAAAAACAAAAAATTAACTTGGCCATGTATCCTAAATCCCATAAAAAATCCCAGTATCAATAAGTGGACAAATCCAAATTCAACATTCACTAAAAAAAGAAATTTTTTTTAATAACTTTATTTTTTTATCCCATTACACTTTAATAGGCCTCTTAAAAATCATTCTAAAGGTACAAAAATATTTTACAAATAGTTCAAAGTCTCAAACATTCCACCTTATTCTAAAATATATAATTCCTTAATTAAATACAGTCACCTAAAGTCCACTTTCCATCTAAAAAGGATTTACCCTTTAAAAAATTTCAAAATACTCCACATTTTTAACACTCATCAAGGTATAGAACTAAACATACCAAAAAATATTATTTCTAAAACTAATGGCTTCCTTTAAAATAACTAATTATCTTAAACCCTTTTAAAGTTATCCTTTATTTTAAAACATAACTCCAATTTCATGTACTTTAAAATATTTCAAGATTTTTTATAAAATGAGCTCTCTTGAAAACACTCCAAGAGTGTCAAAATCTTTTTCACCTAATCCATTAGTTTATTTTTTTAAAACGAAAAACTTTATAGATTTATTTATAAAAACTAGAACTTTTGAAAAAAATTTATAAAAAAAAATGCATTTTACAAAAGATACATAATTTCCCATTTCTAACCATAATTATTTTTCTTGAAATACATTTTTTTCAGACACAAAATATATTTCACAAAAATCTTATAAGGGAACACCATAAAAATTATCCAAATTCTAATCTAACAATATCATCATATCCTATGATCATTCCTGATTCTTTTCCCATTCCAAAACCACTTATGGAAACCCAAGAACCAAGAAGTATAAAAAAACCAAATGGGATATATAATTATACTTGACTTTTCTGCATGGTTTGACATGACATGTATAATTCATCCAATTGTTTTTTGAAACATTTCTAAAATAGATTGATTATTAATTGTATGGTTTTTTAAGACATGTAATCCAACCTCACACCTTATTTCATTTTTCAATTTTCACCCCAATAAATACAAGAACTATCCCCAAGGAAACTCATATATTTCCAATTAGGGTCAAAGTACCTCTATATCAAACCTCAATCCAATTAGAATAATAAAATCAAGAACCAAATCCCAACTACCTGTGGTAAATCAAGACTCAAATTGAGAATGATCTTTATAGACTCCCCTTGAACCTACATTTCATGTTTTGACATTTCTATCTACATACAAAAAAAGCACAAATAAAAAGAGTGTGATTAGAGAATCTATTACCTATTTGGAAATTTGGCTCTAATATGATTTTTAATGAACCAACCTGAGATAACACGAGATTTCACATAAAAGTTTCTTCAACAAGGATTGAAGGATATTCCCAATCCCTATAGTCTAGAAACTAGTGCCTGGGTATCAAGAACATGAACTTGAAAATGATTCATGATACAAATTAATAATAATCTAAATTATATTGAACAATACACATGTATGAATATAGGAATATCCAGTTACATATAAAATATTTGGATTTTCTACTGTAATATCCATTCTGATTATCTCTTCTCTTAGAGATTACCAAGTTTTAACTTTATGAGAATAAATATCAATGTCTTAGAATCCCCCTAAACTCGATACCATACATTATTTATGTCTTGTCAGATAGATTTAAACTATTAATAGAATATAATTTTAAGAATATTCTCATAACACGTTTTTGTTCTCATGATAGAAAGGAATATCTTTGACCTTTCAATGTGACAGATAATTTAAGGAAATTGTCACATTTATGATTCACAGAAGAATAATCATAATGTGATAAGATTAATATTCAAGTTCATGAATATATATAAAATATAAATTATAATATAAATTGGTTATAGGTAACCAAATCCAATAGTTTGTTTTATCCCATAAGGTATTTCTTTAACACATAGAATTTATATTACAAAAAGAATTTTCTTATCTTATTATTATACGAGGTTTCTATATTAATATTATATTAATAAAATTTTAATCTCAGTTTTTTGTTTGATTATGATGATCCTATTAATCTAAAAAATAGACTTTTATCATATGAGTATCATGTTTTATAAAAATTTAATAATTAATTTTATTAAACATTTTCCCACTAAAATGATTACCCCTTTTAAAATATATCATAACTATTAGTGGGTTAATATCCATATTTCACTAAGAAATGAGTTAGCTATGGGGTTTTTTTGAACACTTAGTTATTTAGTTGGGTAATCATCCCAATCATATAATATATGACTCTTATATAGTTGAGTGGTTAGATATTTACCCAATTCACTTAAATGGATAAACTCAAAACTAATTTTCTAGTAACTTAATCCTATTAAGGTCTCTCATCTAATGTAACCCAAATAAAATTTTCAAGAATATAAACCTAATATAATCAGGGTTACACATTACTTTCTTACCTTACACAATATAATATTGGTACATCGAGTTATGGAATGATCTACTCAGTTAAATGAACAAGGTCTTGAGAAGTGCTGCTTTGGAAGGAATCTAACCCTTAGTATTTTAAAGTGGATTTAATCTCTCTATCTCATGTTATTACTATTACATGTATGCATGCTTCTAATGATTTAATTTGGAATCATATTTCTTCCATCAAAATAATATGTTCAAATAATTTTGATCTGTAAATCTTTACACAACTCATAGTTTGTGTTACTCCTGAAAAAATTGATTCCATATATATTTACAAATATATAAATAAATCATATGCATAAGATACATGAACATTTGAAGAAAAGTATTATAATTATTTGAAATTAGAAATCCCTAGATGAGTAATATTAGAGACACAAATAACTAACTCCCACCTTTTTATAATTTGGAATATGCCTCCAGGCTAGTGGGATGTCTAACCCAAAGTTCCTCTAACTAGGGATAGATTACACAAGAGAGATTATAATTCATCATAACTCTAATACCTGATATGTTTAAATGATATTAAAAAACTAAATTAAAGATAACAACTTTGATTAAAAATAAAATTCAGGGTAGAATAAAACATAATCAATTATAATACCCATTATGTAACTACTTAAATGCATTTATAATAACTTATAAGTAATTTATTAATTTTAAACTAAAGAATATATCACAATTAATAATGTAAACAATTTATATCTATGAATAAAGTAAATAATTGTAACAAACCACAATAATGGCTTTATAATTACATGAAATAAAGAAAAATTTCATTATAATATATTCCAAATGCCTTTTTAGGTTTAGAGTTTTACAGAATCAGGACAAAACATTAACTAAAAAAACACATTTTGTTTTCAACTAATGGAAATTATTCCCATTATATAAGCAAATAGTTAGTCCATAACAAGTATTTATAATCTCCCATTAATTATTAACATAACATATTATTAAAATAATATCATTATCCTATTATCTTCCTAACCTATGAAAATAGAAACATAAGAAAGGGGTGAAATATTATTATCAGTAATGGAAAACATAATCAATAAAAATCAGAGTTTATATGTGAACATAGGATTAACATATGGGTATAATTAAGATATATAAGAAAATCATACCAAAAAAATATTAATTCATAAATAATTAATTAAATATTTACATAAAATAAGACTTAAATCAAATGGGTGATCTAATAAACATGATCCATGATAGTATAACATATTTATGAGAATAAGTATAAAGCTGTGAAACATGTTCCAAATATGGAACATACATTAATATAGGGTACATAACTTTCATGAGGCACCCCATCAGTGACCATGCTTACGAGTAAATAAAACTTACTCATGAATACCTATCTCATGAGATATATACTCTGGAACAATTCCTTGATGGGAAATATAATACCCTACATGTAATTATCCATGAATATGAGTGCCATAAAAAATCAATAATTCATCTCATCATAAAGAAACCATCGAAAGAAAATGTGTTTCATATCCTTTTCAAGTGGACTCACATAAAGAAATAATTCAAAATTCCATAAGTAATCATAACATGATAAACCCATGGAAAATAAATTGGTATCTAATGGCATTAATAAATATTATCAGTTAATATCAATTGATCAAGATAAAAAAGTATATGGTATTTACACTGTATAGGTAAATGGCATATGGTTAAGATAATAATTTCAAAAACAAGATTATAAAATACCACATAATAAAATATTAGGGTGAAATAACCCAATCATATATGAAAAAATTTCATGGTAAACCTTTATAACTCAAAGAAAGAGATTTGAGTTTCCAATAACCTTTATAGGGAACATATCCTAAGAAGTGAGAAATATTTGTCAAAATGTTTATGTGGTAGGAACATATATCTGAAGAAAAAAATGATAGAACACCTTAAAAAACAATCAAAGGTAAGAATGTACCCAAATTATATTAAATAAGTACAAGATAATGATCGTAACTAAATTAATGAAAACTGGGTTTCCAAAAATCCTTATAACTTGAGAAGAATTTAAAATCAAAACATCTTGAAAGAGAGAGAGAAAAATTATAATTTAACTTAAATTACCATAAATAAATTTTATTTTATGAAATAATTACTCAATTAGGAAACATATACACCATATAAAAGAAATAAGGTGTATGATAAACAATATTTCAAAAATAGATAAATTTGGGATGAAAACCCTTACCTTGGTCATGATTCATTATACACATGCATGAAATGACCTGAATAATTAAATTTAGTTTGTTAATTATATACCCCAGAACTTTATTTAAAACAATAACCATTCATCCTCCCCATATATAATCACTATCCAAACACACACAATAGTTAGTTTTTACCCATTTTTCAACATCAGGGGTTTTATAATTCTAATGGTTTATACCAAGTTCATAGGATAAGTGTCGATATTTATTCTTCTTTCAAAGTTAATCTTTCCCAAATCGTTTATGTTACTTTAATTTATGATTTATTATTATTTATGATGTCTAAATTTTATTTCATGAGTACTTTAGTCTTTATCCAAGAATATCAAATCAACAACATGTCCTTTTAGTAATTTTCAACCTATGAATGATATTTTCAAAATTAATGAATTAAATATTGATGTATACTTTATATAACCCAAAATATAATTATTTACATATTTATATAATATAATATCCGTAATTAAGTTTTCGTAATCATCAATTATATAATTTCATATCATATTTCAAGTAGGTGTCAAACTAAACAAAACATGAACATGCCATGATTAATGGATGGTTATGAGGTGATTAAGTTATAATAAAATTATACTAGAAGAATAATGAAATAATTTATTATCTATTAGTGTGATATAGTATAATATAAATAATTATGATAGGAAGTGATGGATACAAAACAATTTCATAGTATGAATAAATTATTTTTCTCTTAATTCTCTTTTTTTGGACGATTAATTTTTATAACGATTATTTACCATTCAATTATTAAGGGGATATAAAATTTTAATTAACAAAACCTTATTGATATAATACAAATCATATTTATCCATTAAAAATATCTTTATAAACAACCTCTAAAGGTAGTAATGAAAAATTAAATATATTGCTTTGTGGTGGTGGTAGTCCTCACGTACACATAATCGATGTTTTGGTTCTTCATGATGGATTTTATGGGATGAATAATTGTTGTTTAATTAATATAATTAGATTTATGTATACTAATAATATTTATTTTATCCTATTCATAAGGTTAGAGTGGTTTATTTTAGGATCCATGGAGGGATATGTTATACACTGGGGGGGGTGAATCAATGCCTAGTCCATTTCTAAACTAATTTAGACATTTATACTTTTATCTCTTTTATTTAAAATTCTATCACTTGTTATGGTGAATGATTCAAAATCAATATCTATCTCTATATTCTTAACTTCCTTCTTTCTTTTAGCATAACCAAACACAGACATAAGAGGAATGATGATCTGAAATTTTTAAAAGTTAATTTTTTTGAAAATGTGTGTTATTATATATATTACACAACAATGCCACATCTATTTAATAATTAAGTGAGTATAAAGGTAAATGTGACAAAATGGATTTGATCGATCTATAACCATTGTTAAAATATGACCATTGAAAACTTTACTCTTGGTTATAATCTTTATTTTATAATATTAAGTAGAAATGATAAAAAATAGTTAATATAAAAAGGAGAAATGATGGCCTCATCTAGTAGAGTGATGCCGTATAAATCCATTTTTTCAAATCATAGGAGGTAGGTAACATCACTGGGGTTTTCTATTGACCAATTACAAGATGATATTTGACACTAGGATTTTTATTGTGTTACCCCAATCAATTATTTTACACTTAAAATATAGCACAGTGGTGACCACAGGGTTGTCCCACAAGGAGGTTGGAGACTAAACTGTTAAACTATCACTTTGTCAAATTTTTTTGTTAAATTTAAAAACTAAAAATGGGAATGAAAATGGGTTAAACTATGTTTAATGAAACCAAACTCTATTATGATAAGAAATATATGTTATAGATTATAAATCAGAAGTAAACCAAACTGAAAAGGACAAACTAAAGAAGGAAGTGGTGGAAAACTTTAATACTCAGACACTCCCTTTATAATTTTCTACCAATGTATTCCAATTAAATTATCCAGTTTATAACTCAATACCTCAAGATATAAACTTATATTTACCCAAAACCATATAGATATCTCAAATATGAGTGTTTATCTACTTATGAATGTGATTTGATTACCCAAAGACCTATGAGCAATCAGAACTAGTTGAACTTGTTGTGCTTAATGGGGAGACCTCACCCAAAGAAGTTTAAACAAAAAGACAAATATTTTACAATAATAATTTGATAAAAAATAAAAAACAAACTATAAGAAAATTAAAACAAGAGAGAAAGATACCTCCTCTAATCATTCAAACAAATTCTAGGATAATTCAAAATAAAAGAGTTCACAAAGAATAACATAAACTGAAAAGGGGGAATGACTTCAGATATCTACTTCCCACCACCTCTTGTAACTTTGTAATTTATTTATTGATAATTTTTTTAATAATAATCTTCTATAGAAAATATCCTCTAGAAAATCCCACTTCCTCCTTAAAACCCCTTGAAATGACGTTGAGATGAGAATATAAAGAGAAAGGTGGGTGGAAATATTCATCCAATATTATATTTACCATAACATTTTCTCTAATTGGGACCTCCTCCGGGATGAATATAGATTAGGTTTCTTTGTAAATATTTTTCTTAGATGAGTTTTCTTCTTAAAATATATTATAATATTTTGAAACATGGAGAAAAAGAATGTATATAATTAGAGATTTGAACTTATTCTGTCCGAAGTTACTCTTTAAATTCATATAGTTTCATGTGCACAAATACCATAAAAAAGACCTAATTAAAGATTGGTATTTTTCATTGAGATGCAGGTCGATTACTATCTCTTTTCCAGGTGTAATTACGTCATTTGGAAACCTATGTGTTGAATTATACCTCATTTATTGAATAATATTCAATTCAAATTGGAAACTAATTTTTCAATTTGAATGATTTTTTGGGCCTAGAAATGACAGATTCGGATCTTGGTCAAGTTGAAACATATTAATACCATGATAAATGGGTTCTTAAAAAAATATTTCAAAAACTGGATCATTATAGAAAAATATATTCCTTAAAGTATTAAATTGTGAAAAACTGTTAAAATTACAAAAAATATTGAATTTTTATAATTAAGCTCAAAATACTTTAAAATTCCAATAATGATGAAATTTAAAATAAAATTACATATTTTCAGGGTTTAAATAATTGAAATTAAAATAAAATATTTTGAAATTTTCAACTCTATCAATTTCCCCACACTTAACACTTGATTCCCAGACATGTGAGCACGTAAAATAAATTTCCAATGAAAATTCAAAACATGTCAATGAAAATATCAAACTCGAAATCAAGGCACCCAACTCATCATGCCTCTTCAAAATCTTAAATTACAAAATATTCGTTTTTTATCCAATACATTCCCATTTTATTCATTCCTCCATTCACTAGTATGCCTACCTCATTTTTTTTCATTCTCTCAACACATGAGTTTGATTTTGAGAAAATATTTTCTCATACAAATAAATGCATGGGTCGCTATTGGCTTGGAAATTTTTTAAATGTCCACCCAATTGAGTAAAATAATTGTATATATCATGAGGAATTAAACAGTTTCTTTCTGAGGTTTAAGGTTGGTGGGTTTCAATTTGGAAAAAATTCTGAGGGAGAATTATATGTCTTAGCTCTTTGTTGAAGCAAAATTTCATGATTTCAGTTTCTACTCAATCATGGTCTTCTCATTTTTCATCATGGAAAAAACTTTTCACCAAAAAAACTTCAAAATTTGTTTCATATATATCCCTCCACATATAAAATTCCACATCAATTTCACACCAAATTCTTCAAAAAAACATCAGTTTTTTAATCTCCAACGAAGCATAGCTTAATTTCATTGGGAGCTCCAAAAAGGAACAAATCCCTTTTACATGAAAGCTCCAGATAGGCAAAAATTTCAGTAAATTACTTTAATAATTAATAAAATATATTAAAAATATTATTTTCCACCAAAAGGTTTACCAAAATATGTGTCACCACAAATCATCTCCCCCACACTTAAGATTTACTAAAATCATGCAATGTACTTCAAGAGTGGGTTGGATAGGAAAAATGGATTGTAATGTGGCCATATAATTGGTAATACATGGCTATTAATGGTTCAAAAAGGTAAAATGTATAGGTTAGGCCATAATATAAAATTATTCTCATGAAAAATGGTGCTTTCAATCATAAATGAACGACCTTAATCATTTTGAACACAAATTCTTTAAAGTTCATAGGTTTCAAAAAAAAAGAAATGTTCTAGTTAAAACAAGAATTATTTGGTTCACTCAAGAAGGGTGGTATGTGTGAAAAAGAAGAAAAATTGGTTTATAATCCTCATGAGAAAGTTATTTTCATCATTGGAGAGAATTCAGGGCATGAAATTTAGAATTCAATGATCTTTTAAGGAATTTCCACAACTTGAATCCAGAAAAAAGAACATTTAAGTAATAATTTATGTTTAGTTCCCTGAATCAAGTTGGTTCTTTTCAAGAACAAAAAATTTCAATTAAAAATGTGTATTACATTGAAGCTCATAAGTTTTTTTTAACAAAAATAATTTGAAATAAAACACAGAAAATCTGAAAGAAAAATTGAAAATAGACATTTTGAAAAGAAAAAACACAAAATTCAAAACAAAAAAATATTAATCTACCCAACATGTTACTCTCCCAACACTTATTTTGGAAAATTTACTCATTTTTTATATATTATATGAGAAATTAAAATCAATATGATAAGACATGACAAAAAAGTGGGAACGAAAGACACAACCTAGAATTTTTGGAGTTGAAGTAGTCATGATCTAGCCTCCTAAAATCTACAACTTGGAAAACATTATGAAAAAAGAATCAATTTTTTTTAAAATCAAGGAAATATTAACTAAATAATGGTAGGGGAACAAATCCTTGGTATGAATCCACAAGTGGGTGCTAGGATTTCCCTACCCCTAGTCGCACTGTTCTAGTTGATCATCACCAATTTGGAGGGTAGTTCAGTTTCTTTCTCATGAACCACAAAAAATAAATTTCTCTAATCTTATTTAGCTCACATAATTTGTAGAACCTCCCAAAAAACATATTTCTTCAGGTTCCTTTCCTTGAATTTTAATTTTCGAGAATGTAGTGGCAGAGGGAAAAAAGCTAAGGGAAACTTACTAAGACTTTATCCCCACATAAAACCTCCACTAGTCAATGAAATATAATTCCAGAAAGTGTTTCATCTTTAATTTCATCTTCAAAAATCATATCTTCCTTTAAAATAACCTCAGTACCACCATCCTCATGTATACTAGTGTATTCAAATGTTAACACTGTTCTTTCCTCAATTTCAACCATAACATTCTATTCATCGAAAAATTCAATCCACTTAGAAGATATGGGAACTAAATATGCACAAGGAGAAGTAGTTAAAGAATTAGTTTCAAAATAATCTTAAGAAAATTCTATCAAGAAATGACACATCTCGCTATGGATTCTCAGGTTCCAACTCTTTTTGAAAGTAAAAAATATTTGAATTGAAAGTAGTTAGTAGCTCAGGTTCCACCATTTTTTCTTAAAAAATGAATGGCTCAAGTGTTTTATCTTCCTTGGGCAAAGTTTCATACAAGGTTTTAGGATTTTAAATTTCAAAAGGTGGGGTTTCACATAAAATTTCATTTTCAAAAAATTCAGTCCAATTATTTTCTAGAGAAACATGATTTCCCAAAGACACATCAGTTGGTGAACCAGGGATGATTTATTCTTTCAAATTTGGAAAAGAATATTCTAAATTATTTTTCAGCTAATCCAAATAAGTTTCATCAAACTATAAAGTGGGTGGTATAATATTTTAAATTTCTTGAGTGTCTTTTTATGATTTCAATTATTTCAATTCTTTTAATTCATTGGAAATAATTTCCATTTATTTTATTACTCATTGAATATTTTTTAATTGCTAAATTCTATCGTTTAATTTCAATATTATTTTTTTGGAATTAAAATTTTAAAAACTCATCAGGACTAGGCTACTCATATTTTTCATAATAATTACAATAATAAAATTAATCAATTTGAATATTATTTTTTTTGGTTTTTTAATACTCTAAATTAGTCGTCAAAATCCCAAAAATTCAAAAAATAAAATAAAAAAAATATATGAACACTTCCTATAAATGGTTCCAAATTGATGTTGGGGTTTTTTCCATACTACCCCAATCAGTAATTTCCCCTTAAAATGTAGCACAGTGGTGACCATGGGGTTGTCTGACAAGGAGGTTGTAGACTTAGTTATCAAATTGTCAATTTGTTAATTTGTTTTTGTTAAATTTCAGAACTAAATGTAGGGATTAAATTGATTGAAACTATGTTAAATGACAAAAAAAATTATGATAAGAAATATACATTAGAGATTAGAAATTAAAGTAAAATTGGACTGAAAAGGGAAAGCTAAAGAAGGAAGCGGTGAACAAACTTTTATCCTCAGACACACCCTTTATCATTGTCTACCAATGTATTCCAATTAAATTATCTATATTATAACTCAAAACCTCTATTTATACACCTATATTTACTATATACTTACATAGAACTCAAATATGGGTGTTTATCCACTTAAGAATGTGATATGATTTCCCGAAGACCTATGAGAAATCAAAACTATTTGAACTTGTTTTGCTAAATGGGGAGACCTCATCCAACGAAGTTTAAAAAACAAGATAAATAATTTTAGAATAATAATTTGATATAAATTACATAACAAAATATAATAATATTCAAACAATAGATTATGATACATTCTTTGATCGTGAAAACATATTCTTGGATAGGTCAAAAGAAAAGAGCTCACAATGAAGAACAGAAACTCAAAAGTGGAAATGCCTTCAGATCTTCGCTTCCCACCAACGCTCGGAGCATATCCATTCATGGATTTATCAATTCATGGAATACTCTTATTATACCTCATAAATCCTCCACCAAATCACACTCCCTCCTTCCAACCCCTTGAAATGATGTTGAGATGAGAATATAAAGAGAAGGGAGGGTGTAATTCTCCTAAAGAAAATCTATTTCCTAGATTCGTTGCTTGAATTGGACCTCTTATCAAAAGAATCTTCATTTGGTGTGTTAATAAATTTTGTTCACACACAAGTCCTGTTTCTCTCTACAAAACCTAATAATATTTTTAAATGTGGAGGTAAATAATTATTTAATTACTAAGTTAAAGGTCTATTGTCTGAAGTGACACTTCAAGTTCCTTTAGTATAAAGTGCACAAACACCATCATAAGGACCTAATTTAAGATGGGTATTTATCATGTATATTCTTATTATAGTACTATATCATTTTAAAGACGGAATCAGCACATTTGGACACCTGTTTCCTGAGTTATTCCTCATTTATTGAATGATATTTAATTTTGTTTGAAAACTGATTTTCAAATTTGAATGAGTTTTTGGGCTGCCAGATGACCAATTAAGAACTTGGTCATGTTGGAACATATTTAAACCCTGAGAAAAGGATTCCTGAAAATATATTTCAATAATTGGATGATTATATAAATTTTTTTTTCCAAAAAACCAAATTGGGGAAAGGCTATTAAAATTCTAGAATTAGAGATTTTTTTACAATTAAGCTCAAAACACATCAAAATTAAAAAAATGATAAAATTTAACATAAAATTTCATTTTTATTGGGTTTAAATCATATACATTAAAATAAAATAAATTGAAAATTTCATCACTATCAAGATTCAATAAGTGAATCTAGAACAAAATCTCTTACGAGAGAAGTTTAAGTTAGTGGAAATTACCACTCAGGTGATGGTGATGCTCGCCGAGCCACCCCATGAATCTATCACCATCACAGACCTTACCCTTAGTTTAAATTATGGTGTTTTAAGGCTTTACTTTTCTAGGACCTAGTAACTTATAGTTAAATTCCATTATATGAATAAAAGTCTTATTCTAATAATTCTATTTTAAGAATATTTTTGCTTAATAAAATTCAGATGGAATTTAATAAATTGATTTTTTGGATAGAAATTATAATTTCCAAAAAAGATATAAATATTAATAATAAAATAAGATAATAATAATAATTATTATTATAATGAAATAATATGATAAAAATAATCTTATTTAAATATAAATGATAAAATAATTTTATTTTTTTAAGTGTTAAAAATTTTGCTGTGAATTTTTAATCTCCTATTATTTTAAAAAAAATATTATTTTTTATTTAAAATTTATAATGATAATATTTAGAGAATTATTATCTTTTAATAAATATTATTTTTTTAAATCACTATTAAAAAATTAGGATAGTGTGGATTTATGATAATTTTCTAAAATATTTTATTTTTTCTTGAATTGTAAAAATATAGTTTGATTTTTCGGTATGTTCATGTAATTCAAAATTATGATATAATGATTTGGTAACTATTTAACCAAAATAAATGACCTAAAAAATGTTATTTTTTTAATATCATGTATTTTAATAGATTTTAATCAATTTCAAAACCTATAATTTACTTTCCAAAGTCTAAAATGGAAAATTTAACATTAAAAAAATTATTTTTATAGAAAATTTAGTTTTCCATACCAAAAGAAGTAATATAAAACGATTACTAAATCTTTTGGATTAAAATAACATAAAATATGACCCAAGTGACCACGACCATAGTAGAATACCATGGTAAACCCATGGTTTTTCATTTTACACAACCTAAGGATCCAAAGCCTTTATTTGGAAGTTAATAAACAACTCATTCACTTTTAATATAAATACCCACCCATTTCTCCATTTACCTTCACTCCCAATCCATAATCCACAAATATCTGGTATTTTTACCTCCCAAGTATTCCTATTAAGGTTTCCTAAATCCTCCAAGGTTCCAATACTCATGTTTTTTGGAAAAAAATATTCAATATAAGGGAAATATTCACTTCTCTTTCCATTCATGTTTTATTTTTATGCGGTATGACTTTAAATTTCAATAATATGTTCATTTGTACAATTGATTTTGTTAAATTACATTTATTATATTATTTTATGAATGGTATATCCTTATCTTATCCCTTTTCCCTTTTCTAAAACCATGTTTTATACCCGTTACACTACCGACTTTACTTCTCCAAATGTCATTCTTCTCCCCAAGAAATTATCATTATTTTATTTTTGTGAATTCCAAAACTTCTTTTATTTCCTGGTGGGATTCACCATGATTAAAAATTTATTTTTTTAATTCTATTATCTACATACATAAAACCCAAATTCCCTTTTAGTGGGTAAAAAATGATATAATGATCATGTTTTATAAGCACTTTGGAAATGCTATGATTTTGATACGAGACCCATTTTTTATTCAACATTGGTTATTTTTAAAATTATTTGCTATGATATATTTGGATCACATGAAAATTAATAAACAAGAAGGGTGAACCCTGGTAGTTCTTCATTTCATTGCAAAAATAATTTAATCTGTAGAGATGACAAGTTTTATGATACCTTGGTGAATAAATTTATTAATTTTCATTTACGACACCTTGGTGATAAACCTTAGTGATATGATTATGAATGTATTATTTAAATGTTGTAGAAAAATTTTCATGTTATGAATAATTTCATTTTTTATTATGATATGCATCATGGTCCGTTTCTCATACCATAATGATATTATTCATATTCTTATTGATATTTCCTAAGATCACTGGTAAACTATTTCCCTTGCTTTCACTTATTAGTCATATTTCTCACCCTTTCCTTTGATGTATATCACTTGGTTATAACATTAAATAAATGAACATAGGTTCAAAATTTTAATATTCCTTTCAATTTTATTAGAATAATTTTTAAATTTTCATGTATTATGTTTCCTTTTTCCATGAAACTAAACTTTAAAAGATATTATGTTTGTAAAATGCGAGGAAAAGTTATGTAATAAAAAGGAATGGGTCCATAGTTGGTATAATGTGATGTTTTCGTTATTTGTGGAAATTAGTATTTTAAAACTTTAAAAATAACCATATAGAAAAGTTCAAATATAGGAAAACATACTACTTTTTTGGAAAAGTATTAAGTAAAAAATTTATGAAAAAAAAGAAATTCCTGTATGGATATGAAAAAGTGGATGAGTCTCTAGCATAGATGTATCTAGTGGTAACACTTTGCGATAAACTCAAACAGGAATTGGTGCACAACAATGATCTTTTCCGCACTGCAGCTTTGACACTCCTAGGGGACATGATTAGTTAATCTAATTTTTTTGATCGACACTTATTGAGGTTTTATAGAAAATTTAATTGTTGTTAAATAATAACGTATTTAAGAATGATTTTTAAGACATAAAAATTACTTTATAATTATAATATTATATAAAGAAAAATGTTTCTCACCGTGGTTTTATTATTTTAGAAAATGGTGGGAAATAGGAGGAACTCTGTAAATGGTTAGTGCAATAATCCATGCACTTAAGACCCTATGATGAAATAAAGAATATAAAACTTCATTATAATGGTGATTCAATTGAATTGAGTTATCATAAATAACTTGAATCAAACTAAGGGACCAGATTCAACTCCAATGGAAGGAATTTCTATTGAGTCATTTATGTGTCAAAAACCACCTTTCAATGTATCTACCAACCCATTGATTTATGAACAATGGATAAGTTCTATATAAAAGATCTTTTCTATACTTCATTTTTTGGAATAAGATAAATTCACCCTAAATATATACCTCTTTTAGAGAAAATATGATCAGTGGTAAACACAAATTAAAAAAACGAATCAAAGAATGGATATTGATGATATGGAGTGGGAAGTGTTCAGGGTAACAATTTTCAAAAAATATTTCCCCCATTCGATGTGAATAAATGGAGAAGGAATTCTTGGAGTTTAAGTAGAAGGGAAATGAATATATGGGAAGCTATGAGATGAAATTTACTACACTTTAACATTCCATATATATCTTTTTCATGGATCATAATGGAATGTTTGATAGATTATTTGGTGGAATAATACCCCATATATAGAAGAATATATCCAATCAGGACTATGATAGCTATGAAGAGATAGTGAAGAGATCTATGAAGGTTGAACTAGAGTTTGGAGAGACTCAATGGTCGCATAGATCGAATTAAAGGAATGGATCAATGGAGCCAAGAAAAGGGAGGAACGTTTATCACAGAAGAGGAGGAAAATAGGTAAAACATCCCACATGAAACAAATATGGGAAAAAGCATTCAGATTAATTCTTTCTTAATAGTGGGAAATGTTAAAAGTGTGGAAGGGATGTCCATATTTCTTGGAAGTGTCATAATGAGGTGAATGCCCAACTTCTCAACACTAATAAGAAAGAGAAGATGGTGTAGGAAAAAACTAAAGTCCAATACTTCATGTGTGGATATTTTGGAAACATTTCCAATCATTTTTTAAATCACTAGATAATGGATGGGAATCACCAAAAACCTCTATATTGGTCAAGAGAGAAAGGTTGGGTTTGTTCTATCATGATGGATAAATTGGAAGCTCCAAATGATGCGGTAGTAGGTACTCTCATTATTTTTGCAAAGATTGCAAGTACATTGTTTGATTTTGGTTATAAGCATTCATTTATTTCATCCAAGATTAAAAATAATATAGAATCAATACCTAAACTGATAAAATTATAATTATCATTCAAGATACCTGGAGAGATTATCCAAGAATAGATAGTGTATAGAAACTCTAGTATTAACTTTGGAGAGCACAATCTCATCGAAAATCTTGTAGTCATTCCCATTATGGAATTCGACACTATACTATGGATATACTGGATCTCAAAGTATAATAATAATATCAACTAAAGAAGCAAGGAAATATCAGTAGTCTTGAAGGGAAAACCTATAGTTATTTTCAAAGGAGAGATATTTGGACCTGATCTTTGTCTAGAAGCACCTCCCAGAACCTTATCTATGGAAATGATCAGTGAATATGAAGAAGTTAATGAAAGTATATGAATATAAAATGTCCTCATCATTCAATAATACATTGAAACATTTCCTAAGGAGTTACCTAGACCTCCCCCAAAAAATAAAGATAGTGATATCCATTGAACTCATTCCAAGATCCATGATGATATCAAATACCCCGTATAGAATGAAAAATGTAGAGTTAGAGGAATTAAATAAACCACTCAAATATCTTTTGGATAAGGGTTTTATCTAACCAAGTGTATCTCAGTAGGGAGAACCTGTTCTATTTGTAATGATGAAGGATGGGTCAATGATTCTATGCATTGATTACAGATAACTTAACAGGATCATAGTAAATAACAAATACCCTCTTACAAGGATTGGTGATTTATTTGACCAGCTTCATGGGTCTAAATTCTTATCCAAAAATGATCTTTGATCTGGTTATCATCAATTGTGGGTAAAAAAGTAGATATTCCAATGACTACATTCCGATAAAGATATAAGAATTAGGAGTTCATTATTTTTCCATTTGGCTTGAATAATTCACCTTCTATATTTATATATTTGATGAATAGAGTCTTTAAGGAATACGTTGATAAATTTATGGTAGTTTTTATAGAATATATTATGGTATATTCCAAAATTTGTGAGGATCATGAGGATCATATAAGGATTATATTGAAAACTCTGAGGAAGGAGAGGCTATTTGGAAAGGTAAAAAAATATGAATTTTGTTTAAAAGACATTTCTTTATTGGGGAAAATTGTAACCAATGAATAAATCTCAGTTGATACCTCTAAGAAAAATGTTGTGGAAGGGTGGACTCATCCTATAATAGTAGCTAAGATTCATAGTTTCCATGGTTTAGTAAGATATTATAGGAGGTTTGTGTAAAAAAAATTCAGAAATTTCTAATCCACTAACTAAGTTAACTCAAAAGGGAACAAGTCCATCTAGAAAAAGGAGTGTGAAGAATTTTTACATGAAATAAGTAAGTGATTGGTTACTACAACCGTGTGACCTCTACCCTGTATCAGATAATGATTCATTATTTTTAACAATTTATCTTGGAAATTTTATGGGTGAATCCTCATTAAAAATGAAAAGGTTATTGATTATGCATATTGATAATTAAAGCATCATGAGCAGAATTATCCCATGCATGACCTGAATCTAGCTATAGTTATTTGTTCTGTAAAGATATGGATGAACTATCTTTATGGAGAGAAATGTGACATACAAAAAAACCACAAAAATTTTAAGTATATTTTATCACAAAAGGAATTGAACATGATTAAAATGATATGGTTGGTGTTGGGAAAAAATCCCTCAAGGTAACATTGCAGTATTTTTGGGTTGATTGTGTTTGTTGACAAAGCGGGTTTTCATGGAGAATTGTCGAGTTACCTAGAATTTGTTGACATTCCATGTTGAAAAAGAATGATGAAAAAGGAAAAGACGATCTGGAGGTGGTACAAAAAGAGCAGTACAAGGTGGCGCTGTTTCCCAGTGTTTGCCAAATTTTTGGGGTCCAAAATTTGGAGTTTGGTGAGCATCGCGAAAAGTGGATTTCCATGAAGAGCATAATTTCATATGGAAAAGGCATGAATTTCGCGAAGATAGGATTCATGGTTTGGAAATCGTGAAGACCAGAAAAATGGAAGCGGTGGTGCTTCGCGATTACGTCAAGCTTCGCGAACGACAGAGGCTGAAGCGCATCGCGACAGAGAAGGGATTTGCGAGAGAGCTTCATGGCAAAGGCGTGAAGGAATGTTGGGCTTCGCAAGGGAGCTTCGCGGAGAAGGCGCGAAGGAATGTTGGGATTCGCGAGGGAGCTTCGCTGCGAAGGCGCGAGCCGCGAAGGTAAGTTGACGGTGATTCTTCGCGATTACGTCAAGCTCCGCGAATGGAAAATTGCCGTGGAGCTTCGCGATTTGGACAGAATTCCGGCTGAAACTTTGGAGCTTCGCAATTTGAGATGACATGGCGTTGACTTCATGTGGAAGGGACGAGGGTCAGTGGAATCGCCTATAAATAGAGGCCGACCCCTTCGAGTGAAGCAGAGAGAATTTTCAGAGAAAATACTTTGCTCTCGATTTGCGAAGGTGGTTCGCGGAGCCAGTGTGCTTCGCGAAAGAGGTGCTTCGCGAAAGAGGTGCTTCGCGACGGCTATTGTAGCTCCGCGAAACCTACGAGCTCTGCGTTGTCTTACTTAGCTTCGTGAGGGTCGTTGCTTTGTGATGGCTTGAGAATCGCGAGAGAGCTTCGCGAGTGAGCTTCGCGAGTGAGCTTCACGAAAAGGCAGGAGCTTCGCGAAGGCTTGTTTGAGCTTCGCGAAATTGGGAGCCTAGCGAAGTAGGGTGCTTCGCGAAGGTCTTTCCAAAGTGAATTTCCCAGTGGTTCAGGGGTAAAAGAATATTGATCTACGGGTGAAAGTTAAAATTCAACAGAGCATCTACATACAGAGGAAGATGCATTACTTCATGCAAATGAAGAGACCTACAGGTCCATAAACTGTGAGTTGATTCCCTTCACAGATCAGTGAGCTTAGGAAGAGGAAGAAGGTGATCCTCTCCACCGGCAGTGAGCCATAGAGAGAGAAACAAGGAGTGACCCTTGGGAAAGCAGTGAGCTGACCCTAAATCTTTTATAGGCAGCGAGCCTGGGCATAGAAGTGATCTAGCTCGAACATTGTAATCTACAGCTAGTGAAGTTTAGTGGACTTGGTACGACCAGCAACTTGTCAGCGTATGCTCCTTGGACGTAGCCCTTAGCGGTGAACCAAGTAAAAATATTTTTGTCTGCCTGCTTACTTCCCTGCATTGCATTCAAAGTATCATCATCAGGTAAAGGAGACAAGTGATCAGAGTAACCACACAAGTGCTAACAAAGTGACGCTTGTAACAAAGAGGTCAAGATCCAGTGGGGCAAGAAGAACTTTGAAAAAGAATATCCATACCCTGATTCACCCCCCCTCTCAGGGTATATAGGCCCCTTTTGGCCCTAACAATTGGTATCAAAGGGATAGGTTACTTTTATCAGATTTTTTTGCTTCGACTTGGTGTAGTCGATCTATTTTGTTGAAGATACATTTTTCTCTTATCTCTCAATATACCATGATAAAAGGAAAAGCATCGAAGAAGAATCAGAATTCAGGTAAATTCCCTCAGTGTGGAAGTGTTTTCGGAAAAAGTGTGATTCAACTAAAAGAATCAGACAGCTTACTGAAGGAAGGTCTGGATGAATCTGATAGGGAAAAGATTGATTCAATAAATGATGATGTTGGAATGAGTGCAGTATATGAGCATCTGAGTGATATTGAAACAGGAGAAGAAATTGAAGGAAGAATAGATATGCGAGCTGAGTTAGAGGCTGCTCTGAGAGAGATAGATGTTTGGAGAGCCAAAACCAAGAAAGCTAACAAAGTTGTTCATGATGCCAAACTTTATATGCAGCAGCAGGAAGAAGAGAAGTCTGAGTTGATGGATAAAATTGAGAAACTCAAGTTATCAGCACCAAAGAACTCAGAATTAGTTGGTGAGTATAAGATTATGATTGGAGAACAGAAAAGGGAGATCAATGGATTGAATAGAAAAGTGAGAGATCAAGTCAAGAGCATCGAAGAACCTAATATTCCAAGTGACGTTGGAAACACCAAAGAAGCCAAATCTAAAGATATCTAGATCAAGGGATTGGAGATTGAGGTCAATAAGCTAAAAGGCTTAAATCAAAGGATTATTGAAATAGTTACTGACCTAACAGAGAAGAATGATTCACATGCTGAAGAGCTGCAGAAGATGGCTAGAATGAAAGGAAAACAAAAGGCTGGTGATTATGAAGAGTGTCAAAAGTCAGATGAAGCACATAATCTTAATGCCAGAAATAATGATCTAGCAGCACAGTTGTCTGCAGAAGTTCAGAAGAATCAAAGGCTACAACAAGAGAATGCATGTTGCTCTGACTCTGTCGCTCAAGAAAGATTGAAGGTAAAGGAGAAAAATGACATGGTTGATAAGCTGATGCATAAACTGGAAGATGAGGTGAGTAGAGGGAAGCTTCTCAAGGAAGAACTTGATGTCCAACTTGAATCAAGGGATATGAAGATTCAAAAGTTGGTAGAAGAGCTAGAATCAGTCAAGCAGGAAATAGAGAAGTCTAAATCCAAAGATAATCCCAAGTTGAAGGATGCACTGCACTTGCTATTTGATCATCCTTCGACTAGTGATGATGAAATGAAAAGCAAATTTACTATTTCTGAAAAGAGGCAGAGACAAATTTTCTCAGCTCAAAGACCATATAGTTTGGGAAAAACTGGTATTGGGTTTGATGAATCCCCTTCCGTTCATGATAGAAAGAGAGCTACTAATAGTTCAAGATGTGAAAGAAATCCTATAGGTGCTGGAGGTAGGCCTAAGAGGACAGTTACAAAAAGTATTGGTGACACGTGTTATTTCTGTGGGATTCATGGCCACACATCGAGCTTCTGTTCAGAGGCTCTGGAATACATTTCAGGACGTGAAAATAGAAACTGTAATAAATCCGATAAGAAGAGGAAGCATCAGGAGAAATCAGAGAGGAGAGTCTCTCTGAGGAAAACATTCATCAGATGCTATTTTTGTGGAAGAAAGGGATACACAATGAGTATGTGTCAGGAAGCTCAGGAGCCCAATATCAAAAGAGGATCTCAAGTTGCATCAACATCTCAGCAGAGTAGTGATGAAATGAGGTATGTCTTTGATGGGAGATGTTTCATATGTTCTGATTTTGGGCATTTGGCAAGACATTGCAGCAAGAAGAAGGCATGGAAGGAAAAGGAATGTCAAAGGAGATTCCTCACTCCAGTGGTGTCTAATGAGAAATCGTACACTGGAAGAAAAAGTGGTAAATTGGAAAATAGGCGTCGAGCCTCAGGGGAATCACATGGAGCTGAACAAGAAGCGTATCAGTCACCTCCTCAGTCACACTCACAACCGCCCTCTAAGAATGAACGTGAACAAATATGGAAGAAAAAGGGAGGAAACGCTACAGTTGTGAGTAATAAGAATGGACGTTCAATAGAGGACTCAACACCACCGAAAAAGAGTGTGGTGACTGAGACATCTGATAAGAGAATGATGAACAAAGAATGCATTGAAAAATATGCATTTCGTGTTTCTCAAAGAGAAGTGAAAGAAAGAGCAAGATCCTTGCAATGGTGGAAGAAGCAGGGGAAGATGGAAAGTGCAGAGATTCCTACCCAGAGAAGGAATCAAGGGAAATGGAATTTCGGTGGAACATCAAACACAGAAATGTGTACTAGTGGGTTTAAACCCCAAATAGTGAAAAAGTCTAAGTCTGTCGAATCTACATATCAGAGAAAGGTCCGAATATGGGTAAAGAATTCTTAGTCATATGGCCAGAGCAGTTGAAGTTGGCAAGGCAACTAGAAGAAGCAAGGAAAGAGTGTGATGCTCTGCAAGATAGAATCAAAGGGTTGACCCATCAGGATCAACCACAATCCTCATCTTGAGGAGTCCAGACGAGAAACCCCTCTCTCCCTATGTATAAAAATTCTATTAACTGATGATTCATGTGTTTCTGGCTCTAGGGAGATACGATCCAAGGGGAAGTGGTATCTAAAGATGCAAAATGGAAACGTGATATGCTTTAGGGTTTTGATTGACTCAAATCAGTTATCAAAGTTGATGATAAAAGGAAGCAACAGAGCACAGCAGGAAGTGAGAGCACAACGGGAAGTGATTGTGTTATTGACTTTGTCCCTTGTTTCCTACAGCGAGTTCCAACTCAGTAGGCTTAGAGATTTGGTTAATGGCTCAATGATGAGTGCTAGATTGGCATAAATCATACAGGTGGAAGATAAGAATAAATGATGCAGGAGAAGAATTACGTTTATGGGTATAAACAGTGGGTCTAACCCCAGGAAGTGTTGCATAACATAGGGGGAGCATTCGACAACAAAATCAGATGCCAGATCCATCAAGGAAATAATTGGATGACCCAGCTCAAGTGTTGTCTATTGAGAGAAGACATACTATGGGAGAAGCAGCAGTGATCAAGCATTTCATGCTTATTTATTTTGATCTAACATTGTGGTATCAGCTGACTGTTTTCAGGATACCAAGAAGCTGCGAGAAGAAGTTGAAAGGAATGATTTCATTGAACAATGATATATAGAAAAGTAGCTGAAAGAAATGAAGCCACTGAAAACTGAGTCAGTGAACAATTTCCTGATGAAAGTGTTGAGGAAGAAAGCAACACAGGGGGAGAAGAAGTGGTTGAGGGTGACTCAGAAGAAGATACTGATGATGAGTACAAGGAAGTAAAATCCTTATCTGCACAAAAGACAAAGAATCAAGCTGAAATTGATAGGCAGAATATCATCAGTGATCGGTAAGCTCCAGTTCAGACAAGAAGAATGAAATCACTGCAGCAGACATCACTACTATCATAGTTTGATTCTAAATGCTTTGCTGATGCAGCTGAAGATGAAAACTGGGACATGCCATGAATGAAGAGATAGGTCAGAATTGAGAAGAATCAGACCTGGGAGATTGTTTCGAGGCGAGATGATAAAAACATCATCATGACAAAATGAGTCTATTTAGACAAGATGAACGAATATGGAACGATGATTCGGAACAAAGCACGACTGATGTGCAAAGGAGACTCCCAGATAGAGGGAACAGATGGTGATGAGACATTTGCACCAAATGACAAGCAGCGAGATATCAAAGTAATCCCAAGGAGTGCCACATGCTCGCAGTGAAAAGAATACTTCGGTATATCAAGGGCACGGTGGAATTCGGCTTGACATGCAACGACAAATCTCAGACAGAGTTATTGGGATATATTGATGCAGACTGGGCCAGTTCAGTAGATGATAGAAAATCAACATCAGGTGGTGCATTCTATCTTGGTGGATTGTGTATTTCTTGGATAAGCAAGAAGCAAGATTGCATTTCATTGAGCACCATATAAGCTGAGTATATTGCGGCCACTCAAGCGTGCACACAACTATTGTGGATGAAGAAGCAGCTTGAAGATATGGGAGTTGAAGTGAAGTCTCCGATCGGAATCCAGTGCGACAACTCAAGTGCTATAAATCTTAGCAAAAATCCCGTCCATCACTCAAGGACAAAGCACATTGAGATAAAGTGTCATTTTATCAAGGAGAAAGTTGAGCAGGGGATTGTGAAGTTGGAGTATGTGCCTACAGAACTACAGGTTGCAGACATCCTGACAAAGGCCTTACCCAAGGAATCTTTTGAAAGACATCGACTGGATCTGGAAGTTCAGTCGACTCCTCGCACTTGAAATAGTGTGGATGTGGAACCCCCCCTCTCCCCGAGGTATGGTGTGTTTTTCCCTAATGTGCTGATATGTGTTCTCTACCATGTTACAGACTTCAACGGAGTGACCTTTGGGTTCATTGACAAAGGGGGAGAAAAGTGTTTGTTAATGGGGGAGAAAATAGTGATTGTTCAAGGGGGAGACAATGCGGAGATTTGATAAATCATAATTGATACGGGGAGAAGCTGACAGGTGGAGCAGCCAGAAAGGGGGAGCAATGAGAAAGGGGGAGAGATTTTCAAATCTGACGATGCTAGAAGTGATCGATCAAAGCATATAAATCACGACAGCTGAGGATCGTGATAAAAGAAGAACAGTGGTGTTGGAATGGTGTGAGACGATGTCCAGCTATCACCAATTGGTATCAGTGTGGTTCAACAATTGGTATCAATTTAAGAATTGGTATCAGGGTGGAATCGACAATTGAGGTCTGACATGAAGTGATTCATTGATGAACTTTTCATACTACTCTTGTTTCTCACGCCGAGCAGTGCTCATGTGGGCTTAGAGTACGTGTTAAGTGAATCCTTGAACGCTATCAGAATCGCAAGAGGCGAATGGTGGTAGCGGCTGGAAGAAGACTCAGTGAGGTATCACAGTGCAGAAAATCATCCTGAGCAGAGTTGTGAAGAGTTGTCAACAAACCCAAAGGGGGAGATTGTTGGGAAAAAATCCCTCAAGGTAACATTGCAGTATTTTTGGGTTGATTGTGTTTGTTGAAAAAGCGGGTTTTCATGCAGAATTGTTCAGTTCCTGAGAAGTTGTTGACATTCCATGTTGACAAAGAACGATGACAAAGGAAAGTACGATCTGGAGGCAGTACAAAAAGAGCAGTACAAGGTGGCGCCGTTTCCCAGTGTTTGCCAAATTTTTGGGGTCCAAAATTTGGAGTTTGGTGAGCATCATGAAAAGTGGATTTCCATGAAGAGCATAATTTCATATGGCAAAGGCATGAATTTCGCGAAGATATGATTCATGGTTTGGAAATCGCGAAGACCAGAAGAATGGAGGCGGTGGTGCTTCGCGATTACGTCAAGCTTCGCGAATGGCAGAGGCTGAAGCGCATCGCGGCGGAGAAGGGCTTTGCGAGAGAGCTTCGCGGCGAAGGCACGGAGGAATGTTGGGCTTCGCGAGGGAGCTTCGCGGCGAAGGCGCGAAGGAATGTTGGGCTTCGCGAGGGAGCTTCGCGGTGAAGGTGCGAGCCGCAAAGGTAAGTTGACGGTGATTCTTCACGATTAGGTCAAGCTCCTCGAATGGAAAATTGCCGTGGAGCTTCACGATTTGGACAGAATTCCAGCTGAAACTTTGGAGATTCGTGATTTGAGATGACGTGGCATTGACTTCGCATGGAAGGGATGAGGGTCGGTGGAATCGCCTATAAATAGAGGCCGACCCCTTCGAGCGAAGCAGAGAGAATTTTCAGAGAAAATACTTTGCTCTCGATTTGCGAAGGTGGTTCGTGGAGCCAGTGTGCTTCGCGAAAGAGGTGCTTCGCGGCAGCTATTGTAGCTCCGCGAAACTTGCGAGCTCCGCGTTGGCTTACTTAGCTTCACGAGGGTCGTTGCTTTGCGATGGCTTGAGCATCGCGAGAGAGCTTCGCGAGTGAGCTTCGCGAGTGAGCTTCATGAAAAGGCAGGAGCTTCATGAAGGCTTGTTTGAGCTTCGCGAAATTGGGAGCCTAGCGAAGTGGGGTGCTTCGCGAAGGTCTTTCCAAAGCGAATTGCCCAGTGGTTCAGGGGTAAAGGAATATTCATCTACGGGTGAAAGTTGAACTTCAACAGAGCATCTACATATAGGAGAAGATTCATTACTTCATGCAAATGAAGAGACCTATAGGTCTATAAACTGTGAGTTGATTCCCTTCACAGAGCAGTGAGCTTAGGAAGAGGAAGAAGGTGATCCTCTCCACCGGCACTGGTCCATAGAGAGAGAAACAGGGAGTGACCCTTGGGAAAGCAGTGAGCTGACCCTAAATCTTGTATAGGCAGTGAGCTTGGGCATAGAAGTGATCTAGCCCGAACATTGTAATCCACAGCTAGTGAAGTTTAGTGGACTTGGTACGACCAGCAACTTGTCGGCGTATGCTCCTTGGACGTAGCCCTTAGCGGTGAACCAAGTAAAAATATTTGTGTCTGCCTGCTTACTTCCCTGCATTGCATTCAAATTATCATCATCAGGTAAAGGAGACAAGTGATCACAGTAACCACACAAGTGCAAACAAAGTGACCCTTGTAACAAAGAGGTCAAGATCCAGTGGGGCAGGAATAACTTTGAAAAAGAATATCCATACCCCGATTCACCCCCCCCCTCTCAGGGTATATAGGCCCCTTTTGGCCCTAACAGTTGGAACACATTAAAGACTATGATTATTCAATTTATTATCACATCCAAAAAGAAAACAAAGTCACTGATGCATTAAGTGGGAAGAACCTATTGTTTTGGCAATGATGAGGATTCAAGGAGATAATTTAATCAAATACCTAGTAAAAATGGACATGGGAATTGTAAGGGAAGGGATATAATCAACCATATCCCAAATGATTTCTCAACCATTATTACTAGATAAGATCAAGAATGATCAAATAGGAGATACATTATTACAAAAAAAGATAGAGGCTGTGGAGAATGGGAAGTTTCCTAGGTTCAATATTGATCAAGAAGGTGTATTGAAATTTCATACAAGGATATGTGTCGCATCTATTCTAAAAATAAAGAAGGATATTATAGATGAAGCTCCTAGATCTACTTTCTATATACATACTAGACGTATGAAAATGTATAGGGACCTTCATGATCATTATTGGTGGGATAAAATGAAAAGTAATATTGTTGACTACACGATAAGGTGCTTGGTGTTTCAACAAGTGAAGGCTAAGAGACAACATACCAAATAGGTATTACAACCACAACCTATAACAACATGAAAGTGGGGAAATATTATTATGGACTTTATCATTGGCCTCCTAAGAACATCCAATGGAAACAATTAGATATTGGTTTTAGTGGATAGTCTCACAAAGACTGCCCATTTCATAGATATTCAGGAACATTTCTCTCTTGAATGACTTTCCAAGATTTTCCTAAAGGATTTGGTGAGATTTCACGGGGTACCAATTTCTATTATTTATGATCATGATCCAAGGTTCACATAAAAATAATGGAGAATTATTAAACATGATATGAATAAAAAATTGAATTTCTGTATGGCATATAACCCCCAAACTGAGGTCCAATCTGAAAGGACTATTCAGATAGTCAAGGAAATTCTGAGAACATGCTCAATGGAATTTAAAAGTGGATGGGATAATCATCTACCATTAGTTGATTTCTTATACAAAAAACAGATTCCATTCAAGTATTCAATTTTCACCCTACTAAGATATATATGGGAAGCGATGTAGACCTTATACTTGTTGGGATGAAGTTTTTGAGAGAAATCTTCTTGGGCCGGATATTGTAAAAGAGATGACATGAAATGTTAATGCCATACAACAACACATTAAGGCTGCTCAGAGTTGGTAGAAAAGATGTAATAAAAATCATTGAAGGGGATTTTAAGTTTGGTGTTGGGGAATTTTTTTCCTTAGAACACCAGCATAGAATAGAGTCATTGACTTTTGGAAGAAAGGGAAGCTTTACCCCAGTTACATTGGCCTCTATGAAATCCTTAATTGCATAGGAGTAGTGGCCTATCAGCTTGAACTTCAAAAAAATATAGCTCAAGTTAATGATTTATTTCATGTATCTATATTGTGGAAGTACATACATGATCCCTCATATGTATTGAATCATGGGGAAGTACAACTGGAACATGATGTCTCTTATGAGGATCAACTAGCGGTGATCTTGAATTGTAGTGATAAGGTTCTATGTAACAAGACTACCCATATCGTCAATGTGTTTTGAAGGAACCATGTATATTAAGAAGAGACGTGGGAACTAGAAGAGGCAATGAAATTGAAGTACCCACACCTTTTCTCAACTAGGAGAACGAGTAGAATTTTTGGGAATGAAATTTCTTAATGGGGGAAGAATGTAATGACTTGAACTTTTTAAATGATAATTGTTTCCTAAAACTATGTGTTATATTACATTATACACAACAAATCCATATCTATTTAAAAATTAAGTGAGTATAAAAGAAAATGTGACTATATGAATTTGACAATTATATGACTGTTGGTCAATATGATTTTTTAAACTATACTCTTGGTAATAATTTTTACATTATAATTTTTAAATAGAAATGATAAAGAATAATTAATGTAGAAAGCAGAAACGATGGCCTCAACCAGTACAGTTGTACCATAAAAGACCATTTGTCGGAGTTTGGGAGGGAGGGAGCATCAGTGGGGATCACTCTTGACCAATCCTAATCCAAGATTCAGTAAGTGAATATAGAATGAAATCACCTATGGGAGAAGTTCAATTTAGTGTAAATTACCACTTAGGTGATGTTAGGCGAGCCACCCCATGAATCTATTACCATCACACAAATTACCCTTAGGTCATATCCAGGTGTTATAAGGGGTCATGTGTCGAGGTCCTATTTTCTTAAAGTGTAATTTTATTGTATAAATTAAATGTTTATTCCTCAAATTACATTTTATGAATAGTTTTTCTTAATAAAATTGAGATGGAATTTGATAAATTGATTTTTTAGACATAAATCGTAGTTTCCATAAAAGATATAAAATTAATAATTAACTAATATAATATTAATTATACTTATTTTAGTGAAATATAATTATAAAATACACTTATTTAAACATAAATAATAAGATAATTTTTTTTCAAGTGTTATAAATTTTATTATAATTTTTTAATCCAATATAATTTTTAATAAATATGGATTTTTATATTTAAAAGATAGAATTGTCATATTTAGAGAATTATTATGATAAAATAAATATAATTTTTTAAATTAGAATTCCAAAATTAGGTTTGGGTGAATTTATGAGGATTTTATAAAATACTTTATTTTTTGGTGAGTAGTAAAAATACATTTTTAGGTTTTCAGTATGTTTAATGACTTCATAATTATGTCATAATGATATAATAAATGATTAACCAAAACACATGACCTAAACTATATTATTTTTTTATTATCAAGTATTTTAATTTATTTTAATTAGTTTCCAAACCTATAATTTACCTTCCAAAGTCTAAAATATTAATGTTAATATTAAAAACATTATTTTTGTGGAAACATTAAATTTTCATGAGAAAATAATTAATATAAAATGATTATGGACTATTTTGGATTAAAAGAACATAAAATATGAAACAAGTTTCTAAAAACATGGAAAAATTAAATGTGAAAGCCCATGGATTTTCAATTTTCACAACCTAGGTTTCGAAGGCCTATATTTGGAAATTAATAAACAAATCCCCCGCTTTAGGTTTAAATACCCACACATTTATCCATTTAATTTCATTTCAAATAAATCCTCCATGATGATCTGGTATTATTAACCCTCATGGGTTCTTTTAAGGTTTTATCAAGCCCCTAAGGTCCCAATCTACAAGTTTTATGAACAACACTTCAAGATAAGAGAAATATTCACTTCTCTTTCCATTCAAGCTCCCATTTTTATGTGGTGTGTGTTCCAATTTCCAAAATAAGTTATTTTTTACATTTAATTTTATCCCATTACAGTAAGAATATTATGTTTTTAATTGGATAACCTTTCCCCCTCCATTTTCTCTTTTCTAAAACCATGTTTTATACCTGTTACTCTGCTGATTTTACTTTTCAAAATTTATCACTTCTCTCCAAAAAATTAGCTTTTATTTTCTTTTTGTGAATACCCAAACCTCTTTATTTTCTAGAGGTATTCAAAAATTTATAAAAATAATTTATTTTATTATGGTATAAACATACATAAAACCCACATTTCTATTCCATGGGTTAAAAATCACATTATGATCATGTTTTTTAAGTACTTTTGAAACCCCATATTTTGATATGAGACCCATTTTATTTCATTACCCATGGGTTATTTATGAAATTATTTATTATGATATATGTTACTTGAATAAAAATTAATACATATCAAGTGTGCACCTGGATTGTTCTTCAATGAATTGGGTAAATAATTTAATCTCTAAAGATGACATGTTTTACGATACCTTGGTGAATAGACTTCGTAATCTTTATTTATGACACCCTGGTGATAAAACTTAGTGATATGATTTTGAATGTATAAATTAAATTTTTAGCCATATTTTAGTGCTGTTATTAATGTACTTTTTATTATGATATTCCTCATGATCCATTTATCTTGCTATAATTTTATTCATCATTTTCTTATTAATATTTCTCAAGATCACTTATAAACTATTTACCTTTCTTTCCCTTACCGGGCCTTATGCTCACCCTTTCCCTTGATGTATGTCCATAGGTTATGATATTATATAAATTAAATTAGGATGAACCTTTTAAGAAGCATTTCAACTGGATAAAAAGAATTTTTTATGTTTTCATGTATTATGTACATTTTTTCTAAGAAACAAAACTTTAAAAGATCATATTTTTGTAAAATGTAATGAAAAATTATGTAATAAAAAGGTGGGATTCTATAAGATTCATAATTATTTAAGAGGTTAACCTCTATGTTTTATAAGGCCTATTCGTGGTGTGATCTAATAAAACCCATAGTCACACAAACCACTCATAAAACCCTGTGAGAATTACACTATTTTTCAGTCAGCATGGTAAAGATTACATCCCACACATTTTATGGTGCATCATACACTTAGGTATATCCTATATCATTATAATTTAATTTATGGAAAATTATAAGATATCAAAACACCAATATAGAACTTTTTGATTTACTTCTCCTTATTCTTATTCCCTTTCATAGTATAAAGTCTCTTATCTTGTGCGTATACACAATACTATGCACAAACTATTCTTCTTCCCTTCACATTTAAAGTATGATATTATATTTATTTTTATTCTAATTATATCTATTATTTTATTCTTCTTCTTCTTCTTATTCTATACAAAATAAATTGAACAAATCTGTTCATCCCTCTATGAAATTCCTAACCAACTTATCCAAATCATCTTATTTTTATTTTTATTCTTATACATACTATTAAAATAGATATACACAACACTTTCTACTATTTTATATTTCAATAACTTTCCTTTTTAGTGTTTAATAGATTGCACTATATCTCCTTATTATTCTTAGAATCTCTAGGATTTATGTGAATGACTAGAGTTGAATCTCTCGTTTCTTCTTTAATACTAGAAAATATTTCTTTGAGAAAATATATCGATTCAAAAATTATTTAGACAATTAACCATAAAATTTATTATAAAACATTAAATAGACATGTATATGATAATACTAATAATAATTGTTTTTTAGTTTTTCCTCTACACGATTTTCCATATTTTCCTCTATGATTTCTTATTCACAACTTCATGTAACCGAAAGAAGTTATTATTTCTTTTAATTCATGTAGAATGGATCCCAAATTAAATTCACATTAATTCTAAATACTATTTACTATATAATATACTGGAATTAATATTTATCGATGTTACTTGAGTCAAAATCTTGATTTCATGATATTATTCACTAAAGATAAACTTAGTTTCGTAGTCATGATAAAATCTTTCGTAACTCCTCATTTAAAGTCCCTAAGGACTCATATATTATTACTTATATTCCTCCACATGGGTTCTAATGAACACACAATTTCTATATTCATTAAAAATCAACAAAAATCATGTATTCCCTATCTATATGAATAAATGTATCACACATGTTCTTCATTGTGGACTAACTAAGCTCACACATCAACTGTTTTCTTTCTTCTACACCAATAAAAAGATGCATGAGATCTATATTAAACCCTGAATAATGGTACATGAATCATTAAAAATTAATAATTTGATGAACCATTGATGAAACCACCTTAATATCATCTCATTTTCTCCTTTAATAAATATGTATTCAAGTGTAACCGCATGCATATACTGACATTTTGATCATCCTTCATGAATAATCCCTACTGAAATACCATCAAGATTAGATACTTGAGAACATGTGGACATGGAATATTGAGATACTATAAATCTATATGATTGGATTTTAAAACCTCATCATGAAGGATAACATGATAGTCAACTTGAATAATCATATGTCATCTTTATGTGAATTTTAATGTGCATATCTCATCTTTTTTCCCTTCATCCTTACATCAATACATAGAATCGTTCCACTGAATCTCACTGAGTTTCTTTTTTTTCCTTCTGAATTCAGTTGATAGATCCTTCATTAATGGTAACACCAAATTCCATGTGACTCACAGGTGCACTGATTTTTAATAAAGCAGTCACATACCAATGAAAATTTTACACCATGAAAAATTATCACAATTATATTATTATTATATTTAATGACATATGTAAACTCACATATTATTAAAATATATCATTTCATCTAGACACTTAACTTACCCATTAAATATTTCTAGGAATTTCTCAAACCATGAATAGTAAAACATTATTTAAATAAATAAATATCATTTTTTATTCATTCATTCAATAAATAAATATTAGATTCACTAATTGGTGAATAAATAATTATTCAATATTTGTATAACCAAATAAATAATTATTTGTTACCATTTTATTAAATAATATATAAATAAATATTATTTATTTTCATAACCAAATAAATAAATACTGTAATAGACCAACCCATGAAAACCAATAATTTCACTTAATTTTTCCCACTAAATGGCTGAAAGCACATACCTGATTGAAACTTTCTAGCTACAAGAACCAAGGTATCATACAAAGAATCATGAGAATGATTTCACCCTAAAAAATAAGATAATATGGAAGAAATACAATTTTCACAACAAATATTCACAATTACTTCATATGTCAATCATAACCAAACCATAAAGGTAAAATCCCAAATATGGATAATAATGTTTAGATAAACTAACTATAAGAATTATAAAAAATGAATCTAAATCAAACCAGGGATTTATCTATCTATGACCACATTTAAACACCATCCAACCCATCACAAAGGAAACAACAACCATGAGATACAAGTTCAACATGACACTCTTCCCATTACTTGTCTTCTACAAAACCAAGGCTATAAATGACTAAGGGAAAAAGTAGGATGGGAGCACTAAATAATAGTAGGATAACACCAAGATTATATACAATATCTATCCACATAAATCTAATAATTTTATTATATAATAGATTAAAGAAAAAAATCATTTTTTCCAAATACAATCATTCTTTTTTTCATTTTAAAAAACATACCATATTCAAGTAAATGAAGAAATATGACATAACCATTATCTATGAGTCATATGAATATGTTTAAAATAGGTTTCAAGAATAAATATCCATATCAATTGCATAATAAGTATCTCAAATTATCATTCATGTATTGTATCCATAAATCCCTAATGGGACAATCACAACACATGGGTGTACCCAAAAAAGACCAATAATAAACACCATCCAGTATAAGTGAACTCTAATATCTAGGAACCTCAGTCTCTTGGAAAGGATACCCACTAGAAATCCAAGTCACCATGAGAACCTCTCCGAGT
Source organism: Viscum album (assembly GCA_963277665.1). Lineage (NCBI taxonomy): Eukaryota > Viridiplantae > Streptophyta > Magnoliopsida > Santalales > Viscaceae > Viscum > Viscum album. The sequence goes on along the minus strand of OY728147.1, from coordinate 388,718,195 downwards.
GATAGCTAACTCTACTAGGGATAATAAAAGTATATTTTTTCCCACACCTCAAGGTTTTCCTAATGTTCTAATACATTTCCATTTCGTTCATGTAACCAAATTCATGTTTCATAAAAAAAATTCGAAGGAAAATACATTTAATTTTTATGAAAAAAATTTCATAAAACTTTTCTACAGTGATTCTACAATGCTTCCATTACTTGAAAAACCATTTCAAAACCATATTTGAGGAATTACATCATTAATATAAATGAATCAATTTTCAAATAAAACCCCTTTTGAAAACAATTGTATAGCCAATACAGTTAAATTTCACCTCACATGGATTTCAAATCATCAATTTCATAAACCAAAACCTAAGGAGAATAAAAATAATATATAAAATTCTATGGGATGAACCATATGATAGAGGAACCTACGTCAAGATAGATTAAGAAGAGGTTTCCTTATATATTAGTGATGTGAAATGAGTAGATCTAGTTCTCATGATCTTAGATCTACAAGGAACATACTCAATAAGTAGGGAAACACATGAATATGCTACTGGTCAGAAGATGAGTTTCCAAAAACCCTTATTGGAATGCTAGATCTAGAATATGATCTAAAGGGAGTAGATTCATTGATTTAATAGAAGTAAAACAAAGTATAGTGACATTTCAACACCCTTTGTAATGGATGCATGCATCCAGAGTAATTACCCTGGGAAGATCGAGAAAAAAAAAGAGTTTCAAAATTCCCGAAAAACCTCTACTATGCCTTGGTGCTTCTCGCCATGACATGGTGGCTTCACTTAGGATATTGAACATGTGGACCAACCACAACCTGACCTTGATACCTAAACCATTTTAGCTTGACCACGACCCCCACCATTCTTATAAGAACCCTGTATTTCACTTGGGTATAGATCCTTTAAATTTTAGTATAATTAATTATTTTTGACATGTTATGGATAATAAATGAGTTAGAAAAGGTCATAGAGGTTCATGGGGATTTTTCAGATTCTGGAACACATCTTTGTTGGGAAACTAGCCATGAAACATGGTTGGTGCACAATTTTCCTACCAATGAAGATGGTATTTTTTAGGCAGAACCATATCACAGGGTTGGTGAATGACTGTGTAGCATAACCGTGCGAGTTCCCCTTCTTCCCAAGTACCTCTGCATGGTTTGTGGATGGCTTGTTAAACTACGCATACAAACTGTGCATAGGCTATTTTCAAGGTAATTTTACAATTTTTTCCCAAATGGCCTGAAGGCCTTAATTTTTCTTTATTTTTGATTACCCCCATTAAAGGGATGAGGGGGAACCCTTATAAGGCCCGTAGGATTAGATATTACATGACCCGTAGGAATTAGATGAAATATCTAGACTATAATTACAACGAACTACTCCTCCCCAACATCTGCATCATGATATCGGCACTCTATCTTTGCATGATTGTTCGGATAGGCTTCCCATGCATTCACAGGATGGTCCTAATGGAAATGACATACCATCTATTTCTTCCACATATGTTATCTTCTGTTATGGTGAATACACCTTCTCTGAATCCTCATCTAGAGTGTACTTCTTGTAGAGTCTTCCTGGTCTATTAAGCAAAATGTTAGGTGGCCCGAAGTCCTTGAGGTGGAACGAAGGCCTTGAGGTGGCCCGAAGGCCTTGTGGTGGCCTTAAAGCTTTACTGGTCTAAATTAATTGGGTTTCCTAAAGGCCTTGAAGGACCTGAGGACCAAAACAGTGTCCCAAAATCCCAAAAAGATGAATAGTTCCAGCTTCTACAGTATTAAACAATACCTTTTATAGTTTCTACTACATTGCATGCTACAGTACTGATACAATGCTTCTATAGTCCCTTAGAAATATATCTCCACTTATTTTTTAACTTGGGTCTCTTGGATGGACTTTCTGAGTCCTCACCAACTAGGTTGAGGCTCTTGTAAAAATGTGGGTTGCTAACACCGACACCTAGCAGGAGGCCCCTACCAAGCCCAAGTGCGCGCCACATTCCCCAGCTAAGAAATTGCTTTGAATTTCCATGTGCATAATACGCATAGTGTTCGAGTATAGTGGGGATCGATCCTACTACATTTCCCAGGGAGAGAAAGGGGTACAACCAGCGGGTACCACTAGGCTAACACCCCATAGGATTTTACTATTTTCCCTTAATGATTTAATTAATCCTCTTCCTTACTCCTAATCGAAGTTCCTATAAGATTAACCTATTTTGATCTCATTTTGGATCTTTTTAAAGTCCAAAGGTAGGGATTAAAGGATCTCATACTCCTGGGATCTGATTGACCTTCTGTTCATCACGTTGGATGCACACTAGTTAGTACTCGAGTCCTTTTTAATCCGTTATTCTTGTCTCTTTCTCTTGACCCAGTTAACATGGTGTGAGTGTTTTAACTATTTTTTTAAGATCTAATCCATTCCAAGACAAATAAAGGGATGATACTAGAGTATGAGAGTCATACACGCCTAAGGTTGGTGGTCTATAAATCATCCCTCAAGTTCATTCATTTTGGAATTTTCATGCGGGGCCTTCCGATTTCATCGGGTGTCGTTTATTTAAATTATGTGTCATTATTATACTTTTTATAATCATATGGTTATGTTATTAATAAATACGTGATTATTGTTTAGTCGTTAATCCCACAAATCCATTCATCCCATGTAGGATATTATGTCACATTTTTTGTTTTAGTGTTTGGACACATTTGAGCCACTGTTTGGGTGTGCCTTGGATCACCCATTCTAAGGGTAAGATTTATTATAGTAAATGGATCGATTAATAATGTGAATTTAATAATGGAAAGTACCACGTATGATCTCCACTTGACTTGTCTAAGTTAAGTGCTTCAATTTGATAATGAAATGTGAAATGGGAAATTGGAAAGTATACTATGTATATGACTTGGCCTTGGATGTAAATGAATAATATTGTTGCATGTCTGTATCACCTCGCACCATGTTTATGGAAGGTAGAGGAGTGAACCTTACTCATTAAAAATATTAATGGATAAAATGAACAGTTGCCTGATACTTTTCCATGTCACAATAATGAAAGGAAAGTCTTCAACCAAATGGGCTTGTTGATTAACTATGAATTGATTAAATGGTTTCATGGACAATTACCCTTGTCACAATAATAAAAGCTAATGGCTTAAACCTTATAATTTATATAAGACTTCATTACCAAAATAGTAGTGGCCTAACTTGATCTCACCTTGGATTCTTTTTTGAATTCCTTTAGTACTTGAGGACTCCGTTATGAATTCAAGGATATAGAATTCTTAGGTTGAGACCCACGAAGAACCCAATCCTTGTGTAATATTTGGATTCCCGGTATAACTCCATTGAATCCCTTATGTAGTACTACATTATTACTTTGATACAATACTTGGATCCAGCATTGGAAAGTAGGTTCCATGGTTGAATCCCATCAGACCTAGTCTTTACTTACACCCGTTTACCTAGGATGAACTCCTTGGAATCAGTAGAAATATCATTGTGGGATAACTTGGACTATGATCCTTGGATTACACTCTTACCCCATGCTAGGCTAAAATTCTTACTCAGTTATCAACCCTTGAAGTTTATATCGTCTTGGTTATTACCTTGGGACTTATCTATTAAATATTATTATAGGCTTCCTTGTTACAACTTGGAACCTTCACTATTATTAATCATGTGACATATTTTAAAATAGTAACAATGAAACAATGAATTGGTCAAATGTTCAAACACCAACCAAGGGATGAATAACGTACACAACTATCTAGTTATAATATACTAATTTACTTTATATATGCATGCTTGCACAATTTTATATTCCATTACACAAGCCAAATGTTATATAAATCATTGGTGGTGGACCACTAAGATTTATCTCACACCCTCTTTGTGAACTGTTTTGTACCTGAAGTAGATTACATGACTTCAAGTGTTGATAAAGGGAATCACATGTCTTCTAACACTTTATTTCTTACTGTTTAGGTTGTATCTTGATATAAGAGGACGATTTGTAGCTCAAGATGATTGGGATATTCTTTTTATTCCTTTATACTTTTATGGAACATGTTATGCATGCTATATTTTATTCATATTTTCCTATTTTCTAGTGACATGACATATAATCATTAGTTGTTGTATGATTTTATGTTATTCCAGTTACCTTAGTTTTTATCACTGTTGTCTCTATTTTCTTCTATGAATTCTATTTACATGTATTGATTATTCTATTTACCTTTGTTTATATTTATCCATTACACTGCACTTTGGTAATGAGGGCATAGTCTCCCTAAGGACACACCCTAGGCCCTTGCTGCTAGTTAGCAACCTCTAGAATTTGGGGAGATGCACTTGAGGCCATCTAGCCCACTGGGAATGGGGCACCTGTTAAGTGGAATCTTGGTCTGGGATGTCACAAAGTGGTATCAAAGGAGGTTATTTTCTCCCTTTTATATTTAGAGACAATACATTAGAGATGAGGAACTCTTAGGACTAGTTCATAATCCATTCGTGGGCATTGCAAACCTAGGTTCATGGAAAAATCCATGTTACCCAAATTATAATTGTTTTTCTGTTTTTTCATATTACTATTGATATCATTTCACTTTTGGGTGACTCACATGCTATGTGGAGTTGTTGATTACTATTCTAATTAAGGATTTCGCTCTATCATTTTATTACACTCTTACCCCATGACATGCTATAGTATTTACTTAGTCAGTGACCCTTGAGGTATACGTCACCTTGGCTATTACCTTGAGACTTCTCTATTAAATATAATTACAATATGCCTTGTTATAACTTGGAACCTTCACTATTATTAATCATGTGACATATTTTAAACTGGTAACAATCAAATAATGAATTGGTTACATGTTCAGATACCAGACAAGGTCTGAAGTAGGTACTTGGTTATATAGTTACAGTGTACTTCTTTACATTATATATGTATTATTAGACACTATTATATTCCATCACATGGGTCAAATGTTATAGAAACTCTTGGTGAGGGCCCACTGAGATTTATCTCACACCCACTCCGGGCACAGTTTAGTACCCGAAGTCGATTACATAACTGCATGTGTTCATAAAGGGAAGACCATGGAATCAAACACTTGACTTCTTCCTATTTATGTTGGATCTTCATTGACGAGGGCTGAGTTGGATCTCAATATTCTTGGGACGATATTTTGATTCCTTTATACTTTTGTTGAATAAGTTATGCCTGCTGTATTGTATTCGTGTTTTTTTGTTTTCTAGTGACATGACATATCATCATCAATAGTTGTATGAATGTATGTTAATCCTGTATTTTTTCATTAATATTGTCTCTATTTTCCTCTATGACTTATGTTTACATGTATTTCTTCTGCTATTTACCTCTATTTATTTTTATCCACTGTGATACACTTTGGTAATAAGGTCATAGTCTCCCCAAAGACACACCCTAGTCCCTCGCTGATAGTCGAAAGCCAATGGTATTTGGGGAGATGCAATTGAGCCCTTGTGGCCCACCATGTGTGGGGAACCTGTTAAGTGGAATTCGGGTCCAAGAAGTCATAATTTATATGGTGGGTCTTGTAGGCCATAGAACATAGGTAGACCACCTGTGTGATCCTCCCTTGTCCATGTCTTGCCTCGACCAATTTTCTTTTGGTCATTTTACAAAGGAAACAAACCATCCCACCACAGCCATCCCATAGCCATGGTTCTATCCATTTTTCATCACAATGCCCAAAAGTTTCTTCTAATCCATTCTACACCTCAAAATCCCCCAAAATCGAAAATAAAAATATGAGAGTGGCTTTATACTTTATTCCACATTACATGGTGTGAAAATTATCCCCACTATAAAATTCTCTCATCCCTTAAAAGGATCAAGATCATGACGTTGATAATAGATAAGAAAATTGCTACATCATCATAGAATCATGATCCCATGTCTAATGATTGTCTCTACCACATTTCTATCTAACACAAACCAATGAGATCATCTTTCTACACAACACATTACTTTGTTGGTTGACTATCTGAATGTTTATTTTATCTACGAAGGCATATAGTTCAATCCCAACATCCCCAACTTAAATATGTGAAACAAATCCAGATGATAATTCTTTTGTTGGGAAATATGGAATATAAAATGATAAGGTATGTTTGAATGATAACCCACCTTCCCAAATTTCTACACAATCTCAAACGGGAGAACATAAAGAAGTGCTAACATACCCTACCTCCCCAAATGTTTATATCCCAAATGAGGTGATACTCTGAGAAAAACCTGGTATCATTCTTCAAAATCCAACATAAAATAACACTAATCAAAATATGTTTATAGTGACCCTGAGTTTTCACTAATATATTCTTGATGAAATTCACAATATCTGTTGTCTATTAGATGGTGCATGCTCTAATAATGGATAGTTATTCAACCTCTACCTAACGAACGGTGATCTATAAGAAATATGATAAAATGACTAAAAACTGGAAATCATGATCATATCTTGATAATAATAATAATTATTATAGTTAAACTAACCCAACTGAAGATATTTCTCCCTTGATCCAGTAAAATCAAGGATGCTTTCCTAAATTTTGTATTCAGAAATCTGGGTAGATCACTTATTCCGACCATATGTATGAAGATGATACATCATGATCAAATTCAAATTATAAGCCATTACTATATATAATCCACTCCAAAACTAGGATGAAAACCTATTTTCCCTATCATAGATGATAACTGATGACACTCCCTGATGTCTTACAATCTGCCACACGTACAATTTTCCATTTTTTTCTAGCTTGTTTAATTACTTAATAAGTAGGAAATGAAATGATTATTGAGTCGATAAATAATCACCTATATCACAACCTTAACAATAGTTTTATGAGGTATCCCAGTCAAAAAGTTGATGCCCATCCCATACCATATTCATACCGGAATGGGTAAGGGTTGCAAAAGACTAGAAGACATTTGATCTTATGACTTAATTATTTGAAACATAAGGCATCAGGACATAAAATACACAATCAATTACATCATTTCCAACCACCAATAATGAAATATTAAGTCATGATACATCTTGGTAGCTATAGGGTTCACATATATACTTTATTAGTGTACATAAAACAACAATTACTACCCTAATTATATCTAAACAACCATAATTCCTCAGAAGTGAAACATCACATCAGGAGACCAAGACCACTCACCTAAGGCCTCCCCATTATAAATATTTACACTAAAATACTAACACTATACATTCTCAGCCTATCCAAGTCGAATATGATCCTCCATAAATGATCTATCCTAGGTAAAAATTAGGAATGCCTTTATGTCAACTCTCCCTTCTTACAAGCGCATCTCAAAAAACAAGCTCATCAAGAACCATTCTTACACTACTTCCTTAATTGTCTGAGTCATAAATTTTCAACTCAAATCATATGTGACCACATTTCCTATTTTATTGGTTTATGAAATATAAAAATCAAAGTTCTAATAGTAATATACCCAAATTTTTTGTATCATGTTTATATCCCTATGAGTAAAGATATAATTTAGAATCTTATGGTCTAAATATATCATAAACTACTCCATAAAAATATATTTCCCCCAAGTATTAATAAATTAAATCATTTATAATAAATCAAAATCATGAAAGATGTAGTTTTTCTCATGAGGTAATAATTAACAAGATTCATACACTACTACCTATATCCCCTATTTAGAAAAAACTAAACATGTACCTGAGGCATCACAATAGACTTCATATCCCAAACTTGAATTAGGGTGAATCAAGACTAAAGTTGAAGTCAATCTAACTTTCAAATCTAAAAAACATATTTACTACTAATAAGTCTAAAAAAACTATACAACATTATGTGTTAATTCTTTCATAGGAGATGGAACCTTAGAAAAGTCCTAAAAAAAGAACCTATAATAACCAGTTTATACATATGAACTTTATATCTCAAACAAATTTCTAGGTTGCTCTCAAGAAACATCCACATGAATATTATTGGGATCCACTAAGACACTATTCTAAAAAATCACATGGCCTATAAATTTCACTTCTTGAACCCAAAACATACATTTGGATATATTTATATATAAATGATATTATTTCGATATTCCAAGTTATATATTCAAGTGATTAACATGATCATGTTCCAATTTGGAATAATCAAGAATATCATCCACAAAAATGACCATGAAAGAATCCAATAATTGATGAAATATTTGGTTCAAAAAATTCAAAAAACCACCAGTGTATTAGTAAGGCCAAATAATATGACCAAATATTCATAGTTTGGATACGTACACCTTAATTCCATCTTAGGAATATCTTACTCTCATACCCTTAGGTGATGGTACCCCAATAACTAATATATCTTTAAAAACCACTTAGATCCCTTGAGTTGATCAAAATTTACTCAATCATAGCTAAGGTATATTTTTTCTTAACTATCTCTCAGTTGAGTTTCCAATAATCAAAAAAAATCCATAGATTCCTATCCACCTTATTTTAAAAGAGAACTAATGATTCTCTTAGTAAAAATCTAGGATAAATTAATCCCTTATCCACAAGATCATCAAGATGAACCTTTAACTACATTAATTTAGTGTGTTCCATATGATTTCAAGTTAAAGAGATGGGACTCATCCCTAAAATTAATTATATAGAGAACTTGACTTTCCTCTATGGTGAAAAATTAAAGAAATCATCTAGAAAAATTTGGGATACTCATTCAATACTACTAGAAGAGGTCCATTAATAAAAATATCAAAAACATCGAGAAAAATATCTAAAAAATGGAAAGGAATCATATTAGCACTAGGGACAACAAGAATTTGACTCCTGAATCTTGGAACCCACTTACCATAAAAGACAAGAGTGAATCCATTGGAAGAAAGAAACTAAACCTGATAATGATAGAATTGGATTCAAGATTTATAGTTAATCATCAATCAATACCAATTATAAGACCAAATAAGTCAAGATATATAAATAGATAATCCCAAATGGTTTTGTGGCCTGTGATTATTAACTGACACTTGGGACCTCTAAAATCATACTTCGACATCTTTACTAAAGGAGTGGAAAGAGTCATTATGAAAGGTGGAAAAAACACTTGTAATCCGAACACATAGATAATCATGTATAAGATAATCGAATGAGTTTCACTTGTATCAAACAGATGCATAAGCATAAAAGATGAAATAAACACTATACCTCTCACGATAGCCAGTTCCACCTATGGCTTCTATGGTGCATACTCCATTGCATAGATACATCCAGCGTCACCCCTTCTTTATTCACAACTTAAGAATCACCCATGGCATGAGGTGGAGATCCCATCCCTTTTTATGTGTCATATATTAACTAAGTGATCGTTGTGAAGGTGGATCCAACTCTACTTCCCTACTGTTCCCTCTAACAAAAACACTTAAGATAAACAGATTTCCCACACCTGTGACATACCTAGGTGTAGCTACACAATTAAGTTTGAGGTGTCCATTTCTACCACACTGGTAATAGACCACCTGAGTCTGCCCTAAAATCCATTTCACACTCTTACAACTAGTTTTTCACTATCATACCTACTCCCTCTTTTGGCTATAAAAATAAACTATGGAAACCTCAAACTATCACTAGTTATATAAAGAGTCATGTCTTCCCAGCTATATCAACCTTATCCATAGATTCCTTATCCAAAACCTCCGTGAAGAAGGGTAGGCACATAATAATATTCATAGAAAAAATATTGTGCCTGAAACCATATAGAACCTATATTCCGTGAGATGGTCATTGAAAATAAGATCCAGAGATAGGTTTACAAACTCGACTAACCGAGTAGTATAACCACATTATATAATGATCTTCTTGATCCATATTTAAGAATTCTTGAGTAATCACTACTCACAACATATTACGATAATTCTACTGATTGAAGGATTTCTTGAAAGTAGTCCAGGTAAGATATTCATGAAAATTAGATTGTAAAATAGATTCCCAACACTTCCTTCTTGACCCATCAATCATATTTGTAGGGAAAAAAACCTTCAATTCATCTATAGTTTTTAGGAATTGTAAAATACACTCAATACTCTCTATCCACTATTTTTGTTCCTATATAACCTTGTCACTAGGAATGATCTATGGACACTACCTATTGAACACTATAATATGGTCCACCTTCTATTCTAGATGAAAATTTTCAAGTTGACCCATGGATTTAATAATCTATACTATTCTTTCCACCTAAGAAAAATCAACTAGAGGATTTTCTTGTGAGTCTTTCTCTGTAGCTTCATCTCTAGAATTTTGTAAAGTTCTTCTTCAAGGAGTCATAAACTATAAAACAAGATAGAAAAAGAAATTTAGAATTTAATTTTATTCCTTTATAATAATTCAAATTTTTTTGAAAAAAATCTAAAAAGGAAAAAAACTATAAACAAGGGATCTAGAAAACCCCAAAATTCCCATGGTAACTCTAGGTTTGTCATGAAACTGAGCTGGCTAGGAAATATCCAACAATACGTGTTGAGTCCTTCCAGTCCTATCTCAGTTTATGAACAAACCCTTGATATAATAGAGTGATACACCAATATGAGCATATTATTTAATGACAAGATGTCCCTTTGATACTAATTTCTAACTGAGCATCCTAGGTAAAATAATAATGTTATCCGTATTGGCTCACCACAAGGCCCGAAGTAAATTCTTTATCAGCACGGGCTGGAGGTAAGAACCATAGTATCATACAAAGAAGCATGGGAATTATTTTTCCCTTAACATACATATGATATGATGGAAGAAAACAAATTATCACAATATATATTCATAATTACATCTTACATCATGGACAACCAAACCATAAGGGTTACATCCAAAAGTTGGATAGTAAGGTCTAAATAAACATGTTGTAAGTTTAAAACCAATGAACCTGAATCGAACCATGAGTTCATATTTGTGTGAAAATATGTCACCACCATCCCAACCCACTGGAAAGGTAAGATGAACTAGGAAATCCATTCTATACATGATTCCATTCCATTTACCTATATTCTATAAAACTATGTCCACAAATACGCAAAGGAAAAAGTTTGGTGTGAGTAATAAATCATAGTTGGATACCAACATGAATCTATATAAGTTATATATACATGAAATTTTTAGTTATCAAATATTATATATTTTAAAAACAGATAAGTAATTTATTTTCCAAATAAAGTCATCTATTATTTTTTTTCAAAGACATCCCATATTCAAGTTAATGAAAAAACATGACATAAAATTAATCCATGAGGAATAAGAAGATAAATAAAATATATTTTAGGCATAAAAATTTAAATAAAGTGGGGAATAATTATCTCAAATTATAATGAATATAATGTATCCGTAAATCACCAATGGGATCATCACAACACCAGGGTGTGTACAACTAAGACCAACAACAAACAATAAGCTACATAAATGGACTCTAATGTTCGAGAACCTGGGTCTCCCAAAATTTCTACCTACTAGCAATCCATAGAACCGTGGGAATATTCCTTGATGATACCTAAATCTAGTAGGGCTCTCATATGTCTAGTTTTTACACATAACCCAAGGTTTTACCAATATTCTAATAGATTTTCATTCTATTCAAGAAACGAAATTCATGTTTCATAAAATATTTTCTAAGGAAAATCTATTTCATTTTAATGTACAAATTTTAATAAAACATTTTCTATAGTGATGTAACACTACATATATTTCTTGAAAAATAATTTCAAAACTATATTTGAGTCATTCCATTATTTGTCCTTAAGAAATAATTGTCATTGAAAATAAATTTTGGAAAAAAATTGTATAGACAAAAAAGATCAATTTCACCTCTTATGGAATTAAAATCATTAGTTTTATTAACCAAAATCCAAGGGTAATCAAAAGAACACAAGCCATACTAAGGGAAAAACCTTATGAAAGAGATGCCTACCTCATGATCATTGAAAAAAATATTTCCTTCTAGACTAGTGATATGAAATGAGTTGTTATGGTCCCTATGAACCTAGATCAATAAAGATAACCACCAAGAAGCAGTGAAACACACAAATATACTATTTTCTAGAATATGAGTTTCAAAAAACCCTTCCTAGAAATCTATATCTATAATCTAATAAAAATTCATGAGATTGATTGATTTAATAGAAGTAAATCCAAGTTATGAGATATTTCAAAACCTTCAATAAAAGATACATGTGGCTGGTGTGACTACCCTCAAAAGATCATGTGGTAAAAAATAATTTCAAAAACCATAAACCACCCACACCACACCCTATTGTTTCCCACCACAGTGTGGTGGCCTCTCCCAAGAGACCGAACATGGGGATTGGCCACACCCTGGACCTGATACCTAGGCTATTTTGGATTGGGAATAGGATCCACCATGACCTTGGGGAGGCTTGTAGGTCATGGTATATAGTGAGACCACCCAAATTTTCACCCTTATCCATGCCTAGCCCCTTCCGTTTTGGTCATGGATTTTTCTCACAAGAAACACATCCAAACTCTATGGCCACTCCCAAAGCCATGGTCCTAGTTTTTTTGCACCATAATGCTCCAAACTCCTTTTAATACATCATTCAACTATAAATCCCCCAAAACAAAAATATAATGATGAGAGAATCACTTTACCTAATTGCAGATTTCAAGGTTTAATAATTACCTTGTGAATAAATATTTATTATCTTTCTAACTCATATATACATTCCTTAGAATAACTAGTGATTGAATTTATGTGATAAATGGGAGGTAAATAATTATTAAGTCATGAGATAGGAATAATATTTTTTCAACCTATTAAATTCAAATAAAATTTAAAATAGATTCTGGATATACTTTTTGTGCAACCCTCCCAACCTATTTCTCAGTGGAATTAAGTAAAACTAGATTAATGTTCAAGAATAAAATCTATCAATATATCATGTTACCCATAGATAAAGAAGTTAATGTCATAATTAAAATAACCTCCTACGAATGATCACCATGTAATATATTACCTTTATCGTGATATTTCATAAATCAGGCTGTATTAATTGTGTCATTAAAAAATATGATTTATTTATCATTTTTTAGCATTATGAAATAAACACCTAGATATAGTACCATGGAGATAGATTCGTCATATATTTATATTTCAAGAAAATATATAGAGATATCTACTTCCATTAAAATTTAAGGGAGAAATCCTTTCTTTACTTATTCCTTAATGTATATCATTTATGAAACACCCAATGTATGCCACCTCTTTGTGAGCATATGTCATCACGGTTCTCATCAATACATCAACGTAGGTGATTCATGATACATATTAATGATAATATTAATTCTATGGATTAATACACACAACCACAAGTAGAAATATACAATAACACATAAAGCATGTGAAATTCATACTGTAAAGTATGTTTTTATAACCTTTTATCTTAGAGATTACCAAGTATGAACTTCATGAGAAAAATACTTAGTGTCATAAGATACCCCTACATGTGATATCCTGACATCGTCTATGTCTCATTAGATAGATTACCTCCTACCACATAGCTTATGATTAATAATATTTCCATATAACTTCAATGTTCTCTTCATAGAGGAGAATTTCTGTGAAATTTTTGTACGACACATACTATAAGGACATTATCACAATGATTTACAAAAAAATTACAATCATCATGTGAAAATATTAATATCAAATTATATAATTATACAGACAATATAAAGTAAAAAATATGTTTTTTATAGGGAACCAACTCCAATATACTCCCACATTTAGTAGAGATAATTTGTATTAAATCTTAATTATGTTAAATCTCACGTAATATTAATGTTTCTACTAGGATATAGCTACAACCATTGGACTAACTATTTTATTAGTTTTATTCTAATTACTATGAATTTATCTCTATAAGGATATACCTTAATAGGTGATATCAATGAGTATTAATTATTTTTCCTTAGTCTAGTTTTTATATAATTTATAAACTCCCAAGACGGTATTAAACCATAATGATACCTACTTATTATGATACATCATAAGATACAACCTATTCGGCCTATGTAGATATGAAAAATATTGGTCGTAATAAGTTTCACCTTGCATACTACCTTACCTGAAATATGATAATAGATCAATGTGATATGAAAGAATAATATTTTTATATCTCTTTGAAAACTAGTAATATTATATATGTAATAACCATGAAATCATCCAATTTTACTTTCTCAAGTACTATCAGATAGTTTTTACTACTATACTTTATCGTTATCATAGTATTGTTTAATATTTACCACTATTTTTTATGACACAAAATAATAATAATCAAACATTAGTACATATAATTGAATATGAGATAAATTCAAAAGAATTCTTAGGTATATTCAGTTCTATTCATCATAAGAATCATCACCTATAATTTTTCACATCAAATGATAGATATTTTAGGCCATGTGAAACTGGAAACAATTCATTTTTGAATTATTCATTTTTATATTTTTCTATACCATGTCTGCATATATACTATTACTTGATATAAGAAACCCTATAGATCTACCTATATTGATCATGTTCCCCAAAACTTGGGTTGATACTTTAATTCAAACTTGGATAAATTATCTTTAGTGATAGTTAAATATAAGGCTAATAATCTATTTTCCATATGTTATAAACATACATGCCTTAGAATCCCAGATTCCCATTAACCTCTTAGTGAAACTTGGTAAATTTTCATTTAAAATGAATATTATATGATCACGACGCTTTCCCTAATCCATGAATGAATATTTATAACTTTCATTTCTTATTAGAATTTTATAGCTTCACTAACACTTTTTGGTTAGATAATATTTATATCTTTCATAAAGTTTCCTCCAAGTAAGGTGGACTAGACAAAAAATTCCCAATATAATGATCATTGAAAGTATCCATGACAATTATAATTTTAATATATTTCAAAAGAACGACATGGTGTAACAACTTTTCATAGCCAATACCTGGATAAAAAATAAACAATAAATAAGCAATAAACCCTTCTTGATACTGACTTATACCATATATTTCTAGTTTCTCTTGAATACCCACCAATGACTTTACATCAATTCGAGATAAAAAACAGAATGAAAAACTAGACATTAGTTCATGTAATCCATATATGAATTTATATGAACAAGTAAATCATAGAAAGCTTCCATTTCTACTAATTTAGAGGAGTAATTATTTTTGTAGAAAAATATATCACCTATTCAGGTGAATATAATATCTCCTATTTTTTTTAACTTTTTTACAAAGGACATGTCTTAGGAAAATCCCCTCCTACTAAAACTTATGTAATTTAGTGTTGTTATGACAACTCTTTTGTATTTTAAGCCTAAAATTAATTTAATTATATCTTTCTCCCAATATATCTAGATAGATATTATTTCCTTAAATAGTTGTAGACATTTTTTTAAATACCTTTCTAACTTGATAATTCTAATATCTTGATTTTCTATAGGATAACTAACTGAGATGCACTGTGTTTTTTTTATACTTATATATATAACAATATTGAAGAAAATGGTTACCATAAATATCCTATTGATATGAAATAATTTAATCCCACCATATCATAACACATATTATATCCATTAGTTAATATTATTTTTATATAGTTTTCTATTATGATACTAATTTCAAAACATGTCTTGAAAGACATTTGAAGTGTAAAAATTTATATAAGACACATAATCAATATACCTTATACTACCATCACCTATTTTATGTGGATAATGTAATTTGAGTTTGAGAAAATACTCCCTATATGTTTAAATGATTGTTAGATAATTGGTTAAGATATACTCCTCTAATCCCACTTGGACGATCTTGTATATTTTACCAAGTGTATTCATTTATCCTATAAGAATTCATAAAATTTCTTAAATGAATATCATAAAGTATATAAATTTAGCACCAGATTCTCCTTAGAATAGTTTACATGGTCAAGATAAAATAACTCTTAAGGAATTATGTATTACCTTTATTTCTAAATGTTTCTTTATTTAAAAATTAATCAATATGTATGTCAATAATACATAAGGTTTTAGATCCAAAGATTCTGAAAAATTATTTTGGGTATATCCTTGACAACTATTTTTAGTTTTATTTGAAAAGGAATTATCCTTACATAACTAGGTGTGAGTATTAGATTTTATATTCATCAGTGATTTTTTATTAATGGATATTTTTTATTTAAGTATTAATGACCTATTATTTATGTATGAAACACCTCTAATAACATTCATCTTGAATGAAATAAAATCTCGTTGCATCTAACTATACACAAAGATATTTTTTTGGAAATTACTAATATAAAATAATAGTTTAAATAGAATCAATCCACTTGAGAAACAGAATTCATGTGCTTCTCAATTTTTACATGGGAATCTTCTTTTATCAGCTACTGGGTGAATTCTCCTTATTTCTTGAAATTCTTATGAATTTACTTGGTTCTTATATTTTATAAAAAATGTTCAAACATTGAGTAAAATAAAAATATTATATATAATGATAAATATACTAGTAGTATAATCTTTGGATTGCTTATTATTCAACCCAATATATTTCCTCTTCTAATGAATTTTATAGCCACATGAAAAGTATATAGCTTTATGTTCTCTATCTCACCTTTGAACATTTTGTTTAATTAAAGGGAGTTGCAATGAAAACCTGGACTTTGAACAAGTCATTAAATTTTATCCTTGGTATTTTATAACATTCACCATTAGGGGTGAGGAACCATGTTTTCACCATACCCTATATACTTGGAAAATCATAGTCAAATGTTTCTAGAATGGATTCTCTATATTCTTCTTCTTATAGTTCTGAATGAATATGGAAAATAAAATTAATAAATATAAAAATATTAGATTAATGGATATTTTATTATAGAAATGGAAGAAAAATATCACCAACTAATCAATTTACTTCAACTTATTTAATGTAAGATAACAATATGGATACCTATATCCAAGTTTACACTAGTATAGTACAATGACAATCTCATTTATCTTTAGCCTCAATTTCTACTTATCAATAGATAGGAGATGAAATATCATGGCGTTTTCATTCATAAAGTTATGTTGCATCATCTTATCTCTAGGAATAAATGATATTATAATGTAATGGAAATTAAAATCATCCCCTCTATATCTTTTGTAGGAATCATTTTCACCTATGTTCACTCAGTAAGGGGGACGATCAAGAATAGGGGACACCAATATATAGTATAAATCTTTCTATAGTAGTGTAGTGTATAAATAGTTATACTACTCTTGGAATTTTTTTCTAGTGAGGATGTGATATTTTTCTTGAAATAATCGTAGTATCCCATAAATTCACATTTTATTTTGTATGTTAAGTAAATAATATTTTAGTACTTTATCTAGGTTACCAAAATGTGATATAATAAATTTTATTTATTAGTATCCTGTTATTTTATCAAATCCCATTATTCCTCACTATTAGATTTAGAATATCATGCTTCATAGATATTCCAGAAGAAATGATCCATATTTCACTTATCATAACCTATAATTTGGATATGAAAATTACTTGAATGTATTTTGTTATATGTAATTTACAACAACATTAATTTATAGTTCCTTGATTTTTGAGTGGAATGACCAATCTTAAAATCCTGGACTCTAATTTCTTTAACAGTTTCCACTAAATAGTATTAAACAAAATTTTCCAATTACACCTAAGACTAATTTGGTTAATTCAATCCATTTTATTTATTAATAATCCCTAATAATTGAAAAATATTCTTGAATTTGGATTTATTAAAACTTTAACTATGGTTGAAACTTAACTCGGAATATGGAATAAATTTCTAACATAATATTTACATGAGTAATTTTTTATTATGAATAAATATTCCTTATTACATCACTTTATATGCTTGTTAATATTACTTGAATTTGAAATGATTAATTAACCATATATTGATAAAATTATTGACACATATTCCATTAATTTTATTCCATATTTCATTATTTTTAATTAATTTATTTTAGGGGATCATCTATAAACATCAAATAAAAATAAATAATTAATCATTCAATGGAGAAAATAATATTAATATGTGACATTATCATGAGTTGTACTATTTTTTAGTTTATTAGGAAGATGATAAACTATTCCTTGATTCTAAGGAGTAACTCTTTTAACTGATCTTGGTTCAATTTGTATCATTCCACTTTTTACCTATATATATCCTTGGTTGGTTTTATCCCCATTCCATCTAGAACTATATCCTCTCTCCAAAGAGATCATTGTATTACATATGGTTATTCACACACAAATTAGGGGAACCAGGGTTTTAGGTTACATAAAATAAATCATGGACATGGAATCATATACATAATAAGGATATTGTGATGATTAACAAACCATAATTTTAATTTAATAATAATTATCATAAAAACCCATACAATAACTATTAAATGAAACTAAAAAAATGAAAACATAGGTAATTGATGATCATGATCATCAATGCATGAAATGACTATGCATTTTATAAAAAATCTAACATTCATTACATTTTTTTATTAAGATAAATTTATTTAATAAAAAAATAAAAAAATAAATAAACTATTTAATCTTAATTATATATCCAAATAGTTCTATATATTCCAATAATCTATAATTTTAAATTAAAAAATTATTTTATTTAAAATTAGTAAATACACATCATGTACTTACAATGGACATAACGTGTACCCTTCTATCCCATATATAATACTTTATATAATTTAATAAATGTGACACGTATTTGAAAAAACATGTCGAATATGTAACAAACTAGGCTAAAATAACCCGACATGCCACTCAACCCGACCTATCACTTATCCAGTAGGGATTTCTCAATCCCCACTGGCTAGAAACATGTGCCAGGGTATCAATAACATGCACTTGGGTATTATTTCCCCCCTAAAATAACAAATAAATTAATAGTGAAACCCACCAAAGAATCCAACATGAATTTCCTATGCATTGGATGCCCATGAGAGTAGATGAAAATATATAAAATAAAATGGAAAGTAAAATACGACATAATCCAAATAAACATCCATAAAGAGACATAATCAATAATGGTGACTATTATCATCTAGAACATGAAGAAGGAAAATAACAGCATATCAAAACAATAATTCACTATGGAAATAAATATAAATGATCAATAAAAATAAAATATTGGTAGATTTCTTGGATGATACATCCTCACCCATAAATAAGAAAAAAACCTGAACATCCACAACATCACCACCAAGTGACCCCAAATCATTCCTCATGCCACAACATGACCCTAAGTAGACCAATTAAACTGCAATCAACCAAGGATTACCACTAGGTAACTGCAAACAAAACATGTGGGTTTCATATACACATGCACACATACAAGTGTGTATGGAGGGTGTGGGAAAAATATTCCCAATGGGATTCCACCATAGATTCTATACAGTTCCTTTCATATTACATTCCATAAATTAAAATCTATATGTAATTTATAAAATAGGTTTTAATATTACCAAGAGTAAATAAAAAAATATTATACTTAATCCCTTTATTTCCAAAACCCAAATAAACAATGTTTAGGAAAAAATGAACTTTTAACTTAAAACCAAATTCCAAAAAAATAAAGACGTGTAAAATTTAATATAAAACCTTTTCAAACCATAAAATAAAGCCTTTACATTCTTAAAAAATATAATACTTCTCTTATACTTTTCTGAAAATATTCATCAAATTATCATTTAGAAAGAAACCACCACTTCACTTTTAAAATAACAATTTAAAATCCATTTTAGAAACAAATTTGATAGAAAATAAAAAATTTAATTGAAATAAAATATTAGTACCACTAAAACTGAGATATATATAAGGCATAGATAAATATAAAAAAATAAGAAAGGGTTCCATGTGATGAAATCAAAGTTAGGGGATACAAACAAGTCATGGATCGAGAACCACTAAATAACCCCTAAGGAGAAGAAGTGTTATGAGAATATCCAAAGGATCTTACATGAAAACTACAAGAGTTGTCTCATTAGATCTCTCATTGGACCCTTATGTTATGCTAGAACATTCCTCTCAGCTTCCCTTTCAGCCTTGATGGGTACTATATAAAACCATAAGAAGGAATAACTCACATATGGCACTACTAACTTGTGTACACAATTCTAATTAAACATGCTTCATATCCTTATACTTATCTACCATAGATTCTAATGATATGTTTCAATTGAGGTAAGAAAGAAATTGGTCACTGTATCATTAAATAAATCAAGAGTAAATCATTTAAAATAAACCACATATCACTTTCAATATCCTCAAAAGAAATAATATTATTTTATATCATGAACAAATAAAAAATATTCAATATTCATCATGGGGTCACAATCCACATAATGTATAATAAATATATGAGGATTAACTGTAGATCTCGCATCATTTTGATTAAATATTTTTTAAAGTTCTATAGAAGCCTTTAAAAACAATCTTAGAATTCCAATCCATTTTAGACCATTTGAAAACTCTCATTAAAATTCCTATTAAATTCAAATCATGGAAAAATAATTTTAAATCCATTTTAAAATATATATAATTTTTAGAAACCACATTAAAACCAACACAAGACTATCAAGTCTTAAAACAACTTCACATGAACAAAATAAAACCATTTTATAAGTAACCCCTTTAAAATAACCATCCCTTTAAAATGAAAACCAATGTCAAGAACCCATTTAAAAATAAAAATTTTTCCTCTAAAAACTACTTGTAAATTTTATAAAAAACTTTTCGAACATAAACATAAAATTTAAAAACAATAATAGAATATTGATTAAAAATATCACAATTATAGGTTGCAAAGACTATTGAAAAGCATTTATGATTTTCCTCATAGGTATCATAGATATATATAATTTCACAAGAAAAAATTTATATTCACAGATAAATTTCATAGAAAATAGTACAAATTAATTTCATAGAAACACCTACGTTATTCAAGATAAAACATATCATATCACCTCACCATTAATTATTGATGCACAACTAAGAAAGGAAAATACTACTCTAAAAATTGTATATCTAAAGCCTCATCATTAAACCCACCCCAAAACATAAAACAAACCCACATAATGGTTAGGGTTCATGGGAGAAATAAAATTGAAGTTAGTGGGTGAATGAAGAAGAGGAGAAGATTTTTTAGGGGAAAAAAGAATATTGCCTCAAAAAATGCTTAAAATAGAATGTGGAAGGATTGAAATAAATGAATAAGGGATAGAAGGATCTTCTAACACATGAATAAGTATTGAACTATCCATAAGTGAAGGAAAATAAGGGAAATGGGATTAAAATAAAATAGGGGAAAAATTATAAATTGACATTTTTTATAAATTGGGAAGTTTACATAGTTATATCACATGGTTGGGAAAATTGTGTTCCAACCATTTGAGAGTTTTTGGAAGAAAATAAATTATATAAGGGTCATATGAATAGTTTAGATGCATGCTATCGACCTACCATGAAGAAACTATGTAAGTTATCATTACCCACAAAATAGAGCCAAACTGTTACCTAAAAACCCCACATGGTTTTCTAAACAATGGGCAAATATTAAAAATCCCACTTTTAAAAGTTTCATCACAATTTATGACTAACCCACATGGTTTTACCTAACCATGTGATTACTGTGTGATTGTTTTAAACTCACCAAAACTCTAAATTTTGAAGTTGAAACTCCCCAAAACATAAAATAATCCAAAATAATGAAAAATAAATCATACTAGTGACATGAGAGTGTCAAAATTCTCCCCACCATTCCACTTTATACCACTAGAAATTATTAGATAAAGGAGGAAGGTAGTATAAATATGTTCCTCAATACCCAAATATAAAGGGTTGGATGGTCGGGATGAATAGAAAAGATCCCAAGTAGGGTAAAACCACCAGACCTAGAACAATTCCTCCAAAGAATCAAATGTATCCTTAAACAACATCAAACAACCCCATGAAAGATTTAGTCGACAATAATTAAACTTGAATATCTAGGAAGATGGATACCTAGTATAGGTCTCCCCACCATTTAGAATTAATCTAAATTTTTAAGCACAAAAAAAGTATTATATAATTAGATAATCACCTAAACAACCACAATCACACAAATTATTAAAGGGATCTAGAAAATTACACCAACTGCCTCCAATAACTAAGAAACCATCTCAAATTAAAAAAACACAATTTTAAGAAATTTTCAATGATCACAATATCGAGTCCCCAAATCTATCACGAATCCCAAAATGACATTCCAACCATATGGGAGAAAAAAACCATAAACATACCCCATCTAGAAACAAAATGGTTTTGATATTGAGTAATGAAACTACATTAGAGGAAATCTTAGGGACAAGCTCATAGAAAATTGAATCATAGTGATCATGACTAAAATTACCAACCCTACTGCTCACATAGTCTAATTTGTAACAACCACACACCCCTTTTACCCATGAACACACTCAATCTTCCTCTTATTCAAACCATAAAACCAAAAATCAACCCATGTATTACAACATGAAATAATGAAAATGAACACAACAAAATAACAAGGCATGTACATTCAAAAATAACCACCACTCACAAAGTGATAAATCAAGGTGGAAATCCAAAATAATACAATAAATAGAAATCACCTCAAAACATAAATTAATCTAAACTCATCGAGTAAGAATACCAAAATAGATCATCACCCAAAATAGAAATTACACATAATACTCAACTTCTCTTAAGAGCCTCTCAAACTCTAATAAGAATAATCCTCACTGATTTTACTATCCAACCAAGGATTCCTTTACAATTATATTCAAATTATCCTACATAGTTCCCAAATAAATCCTTCAGAGAAACACCACATTGAAAAATTCCAAGATGCACCACAAAACCATCAATATGGGAAGACAACCGCCACCACTCCATTTAGTGTCTAGGATGAGTATGAGATAGGAAAGGGACCACCCATAAAGACAAACACCCTAATTTTACTGAATATCCTTATGGGTGAATTAATTTAAAAAACCAAAAACAAAAAATTAACTTGGTCATGTATCCTAAATCCCATAAAACATCCCAGTATCAATAAGTGGAAAAATCCAAATTCAACATTCACTAAAAAAAACTTTTAATAACTTTATTTTTTATCCCATGACACTTTAGTAGGCCTCTTAAAACTCATTCTAATGGTAAAAAATATTTTAAAAATAGTTCAAAGTCTCAAAAATTCCACCTTATTTTAAAATATATACTTTCTTAAATAAATAAATTCACCTAAAGTCCACTTTCCATATGAAAAGGATTTACCCTTTAAAAACTTTCAAAATAGTCCAAATTTTTAACACTCATCAAGGTATAGAAATAAACATACCAAAATATATGATTTCTAAAACTACTGGATTCTTTTAAAATAACTAATTATCTTAAAACCTTTTAAATTTATCCTTTATTTTAAAAAATATCTCCAATTTCATGTACTTAAAAATATTTCAAGATTTTTTTAATAACGCCCTTTCTTGAAAACACACTCCAAGAGTGTCAAAATATTTTTCACCTAATCCATTAGTTTATATTTTTAAACCTAAAAACATTCTAGATTTATTTATAAAAACTAGCACTTTCGAATTTTTTTTATAAAAACCAAATCCATTTTACAAAAGATACATAATTTCCCATTTTAAACCAGAAATATTTTTCTTGAAATACATTTTTTTCAGAGACAAAATTTATTTCACAAAAATCTTATAAGGGAACACCATAACCATCAACCAAATTCTAATCTAACAATATCATCATATCCTATGATCATTCCTGATTCTTTTCCCATTCCAAATCCACTTATGGAAACCCAAGAACCAAGAAGTATAAAAAAACCAAATGGGATATATAATTGTACTTGAATTTTCTGCATGGTTTGACTTGACATGTATAAGTCATCCAATTGTTTTTTGAAACATTTCTAAAATAGAGTACTTATTAATTGTATGGTTTTTCAAGACATGTAATCCAACCTCACACCTTATATCATTTTTCTATTTTCATCCTATGAAATACAAGAACTACCCCCAAGGAAACTCATATATTTCCAATTATGGTCCAAGTACCACTATATTAAACCTCAATCCAATTAGAATAATAAAAACAAGAACCAGATCCCAACTACCAGTGGTAACTCAAGACTCAAATTGAGAATGATCTTTCTAGACTCCCCTTGAACCTACCTATCATGTTTTCAAATTTCTATCTACATACCAAAAAAATTACAAATAAAAAGAGTGTGATTATAGAATCTATTACCTATTTGGAAATTTGGCTCTAATACCATTTATAATGAACCAACCTGAGATAACACGAGATGTCACATAAACTTGTCTTCCACAAGGCTTGAAGGATGTTCCCAATCCCTATAGTCTAGAAACAAGTGCATGGGTATCAAGATCATGAACTTGAAAATGATTCATGAGACACATTAATAATAAACTAAATTATATTGAACAATACACATGTCTGAATATAGGAATATCCAATTACATATAAAATATTTGGATTTTAAACTATAAGATCCATTCTCATAATCTCCTCTCTTCAATATTACCAAATTTTAACTTTATGAGAATAAATATCAATGTCTTAGAATCCCCATAAACCTGATACCATACATTATTTATGTCTTGTCACATAGATTTAAACTATTAATAGAATATAATTTTAAGAATATTCTCATAACACTTTATTGTTCTCATGATAGCAAGGAACTTATTTGACCTTTCAATGTGACATATACTTTAAGGAAATTATCACACTTATGTTTCACAGAAGAATAATCATAATGTGATAAGATTAATATTCAAGTTCATGAATATATTTGAAATATAAATTATAATATAAATTGGTTATAGGGAACCAAATCCAATAGTTTGTTTTATTCCAGAAGGTATTTCTTTAACACATAAAATTTATATTACAAAAAGAATTTTCTTATATTACCAGTATAAGAAGTTTCTATATTAATATTATATTAATAAAATTTTGATCTCAATTTTTTGTTTTATTATGATGATTCTATTAATCTAAAAAAGAAAATTTTATCATATGAGTATCGTGTTTTATAAAAATTTAATAATTACTTTTATTAAACATTTTCCCACAAAAATGATAACCCCTTTTAAAATATATCATAACTATTAGTGGGTTAAGATCCACATTTCACTAAGAAATGAGTTAGATATGGGGTTTCTCTGAACACTTAGTTATTTAGTTGGGTAATCATCCCAATCATATAATATATGACTCTTATATAGTTGAGTGGTTAGATATTTACCCAATTCACATAAATGGATAAACTCAAGAATATTTTTCTAGTAACTTAATCCTATTAAGGTCTCTCATCTATTGTAACCCTAATAAAATTATCAAGAATATGAACCTAATATAATCAGGGTTACACATTAATTTCTTACCTTACACAAGATAATATTGGGACATCGAGTTATGGAATTATCTACTCGGTTAAATGATCAAGGTCTTGAGAAGTGATGCTCTGGAAAGAATCTAACCCTTATTATTTTAAAGTGGATTTAATCTCTCAATATTATCTCATGTTATTTTAATTACATGTATGCATGCTTCTAATGATTTAATTTGGAATCTTATTTCTTCCATAAAAATAATATGTTCAAATAATTTTGATATGTAACTCTTTACACAACTCATAGTTTGTGTTACTCATGAAAAAATAGATTCCAAAAAAAATTAAAAATATATAAATAAATCATATGCATAAGATACATAAAATTTTCATGCAAAGGATTATAATTATTTGAAATTAGAAATCCCTAGATGATTAATATTAGAGACACAAATAACTAACTCCTGCCATTCTATAATTAGGAATATGAATCCAGGCTAGTTTGATGTCTAACCCAAAGTTCCTCTAACTATGGATAGATTACATAAGAGATATTATAATTCATCATAACTCTAATACCTGATATGTTTAAATGATATTAATATACTAAATTAAAGATAATAACTATGATTAAAAATAAAATTCATGGTAGAATAAAACATAATCAATTATAATACCCAATATGTAACTCCTGAAATGCATATATAATAACTTATAAGTAATTTAATAATTTTAAACTAAAGAATATATCAAAATTCATAATGTAAACAATTTATATCTATGAATAAATTAAATAATTGTAAAAAACCACAAAAATGGCTTTATAATTACATGAAATAAAGAAAAATTTCATTATAAAATATTCCAAATTCCTTTTTTAGGTTTAGTGTTTTAGAGAATCAGGAAAAAACATTAACTAAAAAAACACATTTTGTTTTCAACTAATGGAAATTATTCCCATGATATAAGCAAATAGTTAGTCCATAACAAATATTTATAATCTCCCATTAACTATTAACATAGGATATTCTTAAATTAATATCATTATCCTATTATCTTCCTAACCTGTGGAAATATAAACATAAGAAAGGGGTGAAATATTATTCTCAGTAATAGAAAACATAAGCGATAACAATCTGAGTTTATATGTGAACATAAGATTAACATTTGGGTATAATTAAGATGTATAAGAAAATCATACCCAAAAAATATTAATTCATAAATAATTAATTAAATATTTGCATAAAATAAGACTTAAATCAAATGGGTGATCTAATAAACATGAGCCATGATAGTATAACATATTTAGGAGAATAAGTATAAATCTGTGAAACATGTTCCAAATATGGAACATACATTAATATAGGGAACATAACTTTCATGAGCCACCCCATCAGTGACCATGCTTACGAGTAAATAAAACTTACTCATGAATACCTATCTCGTGAGATATATACTCTAGAACAATGCCTTGATGGGAAATATAATACCCTACATGTAATTATCCATGCATATGAGTGCCATAAAAAATCAATAATTTGTCACATCATAAAGAACCCATTGAAATAAATCGTGTTTCATATCCTTTTCAAGTGGATTCACATAATGAAATAATTCATAATTCCATAAGTAATCATAACATGATAAACCCATGGAAAATAAATTAGCATCCAATGGAATTAAGAAATATTCTTAGTTCATATCAATTGATCCAGATAACAAATTATATGGTATTTACACTGTATAGGTAAAGGTCATACGGTTAAGATAATAATTTCATAAAACGAGATTATAAAATACCAAATAATAAAATATTAGGGTGAAATTACCCAATCATATAAGAACAAATTTCATGGTAAAACTTTATAAATCAAAGAAAGAGATTTGAGTTACCAATAACCTTTATAGGCAACATATCCTAAGAAGTGTGAAATATTTTTCAATATGCTTATGTGGTATGAATATATATCAGAAGAAAAAAATAATTGAACACCTTAAAAAACAATCAAAGGTAGGAATGTACCCAAATTATATTAAATAAATACAAGATAAAGATCGTAACTAAATTAATGAAAACTGAGTTACCAAAAATATTTATAACATGAGATGAATTTAAAATCAAAACCTATTGAAAGAGAGAGAGAAAAATTATAATTGAACTTAAATTACCATAAATAAATTTTATTTTATGAAATAATTACTCACTTAGGAAACATATACACCACCTAAAAAAATAAGGTGTATAATATGTAGTATTTCAAAAAGAGATGAATTTGGGATGAAAACCCTTACCTTGGTCATCATTCATTCTACACATGCACGAAATGACCTGAATAATTAAATTTAGTATGTTAATTATATACCCCAGAAATTTATTTAAAAATATAACCATTTATCCTCCCCATATATAATCACTATACAGACACACACAATAGTTAGTTTTTACCCATTTTCCAACATCAGGCGTTTTATAATTCTAATGGTTTATACCGAGTTCATAGGATAAGTGTTGATATTTATTATTTTTTCAAAGTTAATCTTTCCTAAATCTTTTATGTTACTTTAAGGTATGATTTATAATTATTTATGATGTTTAAATTTCATTTCATGAGTACATTAGTCTTCATCCAAGAATATGAAATCAACAACATGTTTATTTAGTAATTTTTAACTTATGAATGATATTTTCAAAATTAACAAATTAAATATTGATGTATCATTTATAGAACCCAAAAAATAATTATTTACATATTTATATAATATAATATCAGTAATTAAGTTTTCATAATCATCAATTATATAATTTCATATCATATTTCAAGTAGGTGGTCAAACTAACCAAAACATGAACATGCCATGATTAATGGATGGTTATGAGGTGGTTAAGTTATAATACAATTATACTAGAAGAATAATGAAATAATTTATTATCTCTTAGTGTGATATAGTATAATTATAAATAAGTATTATAGGAAGTGATGGATACAAAAAAATTTCATAGTATGAATAAATTATTTTTCTCCTAACTCTCTTTTTTTGGACGATTAATTTTTATAACGATTATTTACCATTCATATTATTAAGGTTATATAAAATTTTAATTAACAAATCCTTATTGATATAATAAAAATCATATTTATCCATTAAAACTATCTTTATAAACAACCTATAACGGTAGTAATGAAAGATTAAATATATTGCTTTGTGGTGGCGGTAGTCCTCACGTACACACAATCGATGTTTTGGTTCTTCGTAATGGATTTTAGGGAATGAATAATTGTTGTTTAATTAATATAATTAAATTTATGTATACTAATAATATTTATTTTATCATATTCATAAGGTTAGAGTGGTTTATTTTAGGATCCATGGAGGGATTTGTTATACACTGGGGGGGGGGATGAATCAATGCTTAGTCCATTTCTAAACTAATTTACACATTTATCCTTTCATCTCTTTTATTTAAAATTCTATCACTTGTTATGGTGAATGATTCAAATTCAATATCTATCTCTCTGTTCTTAACTTCCTTATTTCTTTTAGCATAACCAAACACAGACACAAGAGGAATGATGATCTGAAATTTTTAAAAGATATTTTTTTTTGAAAATGTGTGTTATTATATATATTACACAACAATGCCATATCTATTTAATAATTAAGTGAGTATAAAGGTAAATGTGACAAAATGGATTTGATCGATCTATAACTATTGTTCAAATATGACCATTGGAAACTTTACTCTTGGTTATAATTTTTATCTTATAATTTTAAGTAGAAATGATAAAGAATAATTAATCTAAAAAGGATAAATGATTGCCTCATCTAGTAGAGTCATGCCGTATAAAGCCATTTTTTCAAAGCATGGGAGGTAGGTAACATCACTGGGGGTTTATATTGACCAATACCAATATGATATTTGACACTAGGTTTTTTATTGTGTTACACCAATCAATAATTTTACACTTAAAATATAGTACAATGGTGACCACTGGGTTGTCCCACAAGGAGGTTGGAGACTAAACTGTTGAACTATCACTTTGTCAATTTGTTTTTGTTAAATTTCAAAACTAAAAAAGGGAATGAAAATGGTTTAAACTATATTGAATGACACCAAACTATATTATGATAAGAAATATATGTTATATATTATAAATCATAATTAAACCAAACTAAAAAGGACAGACTAAATAAGGAAGTGGTGGAAAAATTTAATACTCAGACACTCGCTTTATAATTTTCTACCAATGTAATCTAATTAAATTATCTAGTTTATAACTCAATACCTCAAGGTATAAACCTATATTGACCCAAAACCATATAGATATCTCAAATATGAGTGTTTATCTTCTTATGAATGTGATTTCATTACCCAAAGACCTATGAGAAATCAGAACTAGTTAAACTTGTTGTGCTTAATGGGGAGACCTCACCCAAAGAAGTTTAAACAACAAGACAAAATTTTTACAATAATAATTTGATAAAAATTAAAACAAAATTATATGAAAATTAAAACAAGAGAGAAAGATACCTCCTTTAATCATTCAAACAAATTCTAGGATAATTCAAAATATAAGAGTTCACAAAGAATAACATAAACTCAAAAGGGGGAATGACTTCAGATATCCACTTCCCACCACCTTTTGTAACTTTTTACATTATTTATTAATAAATTTTTGTAATAATAATTTTCTACAGAAAACATCCTCTATAAAATCCCACTCCCTCCTTAAAACCCCTTGAAATGATGTTGAGATGAAAATATAAAGAGAAAGGTGGGTGGAAATATTCATCTAATATTATATTTTCCATAACATTTTCTCTAATTGGGACCTCCTCCTGGATGAATATAGATTAGTTTTATTCATAAATATTGTTCTTAGATGAGTTTTATTCTTAAAAAATATTATAATATTTTGACACATGGATAAAAAAATGTATTTAATTAGAGATTTGAACTTCTTCTGTCCGAAGTGACTCTTCAAATTCATATAGTTTCATGTGCACAAATACCATCAAAAGGACCTAATTAAAGATTGGTACTTTTCATCGAGATGCAGGTCGATTCCTACCTCTTTTCCAGGTGTAATTATTTTATTTGGACACCTATGTGCTGAATTATGCCTTATTTATTGAATAATATTCAATTCAATTTGGAAACTAATTTTTCAATTTGAATTATTTTTTGGGCCTACAAATGACAGATTCAGATCTTGGTCAAGTTGGAACATATTAATACTATGATAAATGGGTTCTTAAAAAAATATTTCAAAAAATGGATCATTATTTAAAAATATATTCCCACAAATATTAAATCGTTAAAAACTCTTAAAATTACAAAAAATATTGAATTTTTATAATTATGCTCAAAATACTTTAAAATTCCAATAATGATGAAATTTAAAATAAAAGTCCATATTTTTGGGGTTTAAATAATTTAAATTAAAATAAAATATTTTTAAATTTTCATCTCTATCAATTTACCCACACTTAACACTTGGATTTCTAGACATGTGAGCACATAAAATAAATTGCCAATGAAAATTCAAAACATGTCAATGAAAATATCAAACTCAAAATCAAGGCACCCAACTCATCATGCCTCTTTAAAATCTTATATTACAAAATATTCATTTTTTATCCAATACATTCCCATTTGATTCATTCCTCCATTCACTAGTATTCCTAACTTATTTTTTTTTCATTCTCTCAACACATGAGTTTGATTTTGAGAAAATATTTTCTCATACAAATAAATGCAAGGGTCGCTATTGGCTTGGAAAATTTTTAAATCTCTACCCAATTGAGTAAAATAATTGTATCTATCATGAGGAATTATACAGTTTTGTTCTGAGGTTTAAGGTTGGTGGGTTTCAAATTTGGAAAAAATTATGAGGGAGAACTAGATGTCTTGGCTCTTTGTGGAAGATAAATTTCATGATTTCAGTTTCTACTCAATCATGGTCTTCTCGTCCTTCATCATGGAATAAAATTTTCTGCAAAAAAACTTAAAAATTTATTTCATGTATATCCCTCGACATAAAAAAATCAACCTCAATTTCACACCAAATTCTTCACAAAAAATCAGTTTTTTAACCTCCAAAGAAGCATAGCTTAATATCATTGGGATCTCTAAAAGGGAACAAATCCCTTTTACATGAAAACTCTAGATAGGCACAAATTTCAGTAAATTAATTTAATAATTAATAAAATATATTAAAAATATTATTTTCCACCAAAGGTTTTACCAAATGAAGTGTCACCATAAATCATCTCCCCCACACTTAAGCTTTACTAAAATCCTGAAATGTACTTCAAGAGTGAGTTGGATAGGAAAAATGGATTGTAATGTGGCCATATAATAGGTAATACATGGCTATTAATGGTTCAAAAAGGTAAAATGTATAGGGTAGGCCATAATATAAAATTATTCTCATGAAAAATGGTACTTTCAATCATAAATGAACCGCCTCAATCATTTTGAACACAATTTCTTTAAAGTTCATAGGTTTTGAAAAAAATAAATGTTCTAGTTAAAACAAGAATTATTTGGTTCACTAAAGAAGGGTGGTGAATGTGAAAAAGAAGAAAAATTGGTTTATAATCCTCATGAGCAAGTTATTTTCAGTATTAGAGAGCATTCATGGTGTGAAATTTATAATTAAATGATCTTTTAAGGAATTTCCACAACTTGAATCCAGAAAAAAGCACATTTAAGTAATAATTTATGTTTTGTTCCCTGAATCAAGTTAGTTCTTTTCAAGAACAAAAAATTTCAATTAAAAATGTGTATTACTTTTAAGCTCAAAAGTTTTTTTTAACAAAAATAATTTTAAATAAAACACACAAAATATGAAAGAAAAATTGAAAATAGACATTTTGAAAAGGAAAAACACAAAATTCAAAACACAAAAATATTAATCTACCCAACATGTTACTCTCCCCAAACTTATTTTGGAAAATTTACTCATTTTTTATATATTATATGAGAAATTAAAATCAATATGATAAGAAATGACAAAAAAAGTGGGAAGGAAAGACACAACCTAGAATTTTTTGAGTTGAAGTAGTCATGAGCTAGCCTCCTAAAAGCTGCAACTTGGAAACCTAGATGAAAAAAGAATCAAAATTTTATTAAAATCAAGGAAATATTAACTAAATAATGGTAGGGGAACAAATCCTTGGTATGAATCCACAAGTGGGTGCTAGTGTTTCCTTACCCCTAGTCGCACTGTTCAAGTTGATCATCACCAATCTGGTGGGTAGTGCAGTTTATTTCTCATGAACCACAAAAAAGAAATTTCTCTAATATTATTTAGCTCACATAATTTCTAGAACCTCCCAAAAAACATATTTCTTTATGTTACTTTCCTTGAATTTTAATTTTCGATGATATAGTGGCAGAGGGGAATAATATAAGGGAAACTTACTAAGACTTTATCCCCACATAAAACCTCCACTGGTCGATGAAATATAATTCTAGGAAGTGTTTCATCTTTAATTTCATCTTCAAAAATCTTTTCTTCCTTTAAAATAACCTCGGTACCACCATCCTCTTGTATACTAGTGTATTCAAATGGTAACACAATTCCTTCTTCAATTTCAACCTTAAAATTTTATTCATTGAAGTAGTCAATCCACTTAGAAGATATGGGAAATAAATATGCACAGGGATAAGTAGTTAAAGAATTATTTTCAAAATAATCTTAAAAAAATTCTATCAATAATTGACACATCTCCCTGTGGATTCTCAGGTTCCAGCTCCTTTTGAAAGTAAAAAATATTTGAATTGAAAGTAGTTAGCATATCAGGTTCCACCATTTTTGCTTAAAAAATGAATGGATCAAGTGTTTCATCTTCCTTGGCCAAAGATTCATAAAAGGTTTTAGAATTTTAAATTTCAAAATGCAGGGTTTCAAATCAAATTTCATTTTCAAAAAATTCAGACCAATTATTTTCAAGAGAAACATGATTTCCAATAGACACATCTGTTAGTAAACCAGTGATGATTTATTCCTTAAAATTTGGAAAAGAAGATTCTAAATTAGTTTTGATCTAATCCAAATAAGTTTCATTAAACTATAAAGTGGGTGGTATAATATTTTAAATTTCTTGTGTGTCTTTTTGTGCTTTCAATTATTTCAATTCTCTTAATTCATTGGAAATAATTTCCATTTATTTGATTACTCAATGAATATTTTTTTAATTTATAAGTTCTATCATTTAATTTCAATATTATTTTTTTGGAATTAAAATTTTAAAAACTCATCAGGACTAGGATACTCATATTGTTCATAATAAATCCAATAATAAAATTAATCACTTTGAATATTATTTTTTTTTGGTTTTTTAATACTCTAAATTAGTCGTTAAAATCCCAAAAATTAAAAAAATAAAATAAAAAAAATATAGGAAGACTTCCTATAAATGGTCCCAAATTTATGTTTGGGTTTTTTACACATTAACCCAATCAGTAATTTTCTCCTTAAAATGTAGCACAGTGGTGACCATGTGGTTGTCTGACAAGGAGGTTGTAGACTTACCTATCAAATTGCCAATTTGTTATTTTTTTTGTTAAATTTTAGAACTAAATGTTGGGATTAAATTGATATAAACTATTTTAAATGACAAAAAAATTATGTTAAGAAATCTACATTAGAGATATGAAATTAAAGGCAAACTGGACTAAAAAGGGAAAGCTAAAGAAGGAAGCGGTGAAAAAACTTTGATCCTCAAACACACCATTTATCATTGTCCACCAATGTATTCCAATTAAATTATATATATTATAACTCAAAACTTCTATTTATACACCTATATTTACTAGATAACTACAGAGACCGCAAATATGGGTGTTTATACACTTAATAATGCAATTTTATTTCCCAAAGACCTCTGAGAAATCGAAACTATTTGAACTTGTTCTGCTAAATGGGGAGACCTCGTCCAAAGAAGTTTAAAAAACAAGATAAATATTTTTTGAATAATAATTTTATATAAATTACATAAAAAAATATAATAATATTCAAAAAATAGATAATGATACATCCTTCGATCGTGCAAAAATATTATTGGATAGGTCAAAATAAAAGAGCTTATAATGAAGAACAGAAACTCAAAAGTGGAAATGCCTTCAGATCTTTCCTCCCACCAACGCTTGGAACATATCCCTTAATGGATTTATCAATTCATGGAATACTCATATTATACCTCATAAATCCTCCACCAAATCACACTCCCTCCTTCCAACCCCTTGAAATGATGTTGATATGAGAATATAAAGAGAAAGGGGGGGGGTGTAAATCTTCTACCCATAATCTATTTCCTTGATTCTTTGCTTCAAATGGGCTTCTTATCAGACGAATCTTGATTTGGTGTATTAATAAATTTTGTTTACACACAAGTCCTATTTCTATCTACAAAATCTAATAATATTTTTAAATGTGGAGGTAAATAATTGTTTAATTACTAAGTTAATGGTCTATTGTCTGAAGTGACACTTCAAGTTCCTTTAGTATCAAGTGCACAAATACCATCATATGGACCTAATTTAAGATAGGTATTTATCATGTATATTCTTATTATAGTACTATATCATTTTACAGATGGAATCAAGAAATTTGGACACCTGTTTGCTGAGTTATGCCTCATTTATTGAATGATATTTAATTCTGTTTGAAAACTAATTTTCAAATTTGAATGATTTTTTGGGTCGCCAGATGACAGATTAAGAACTTGGTCCTGTTGGAACATATTTAAACCATGAGAAAATGAATCCTGAAAATATATTTCAACAATTGGATGATTATATAATTTTTTTTCTTCCAAGAAATCAAATTGGGGAAAAGATATTAAAATTCTAGAATCAGATATTTTTTACAATTAAGCTCAAAACACATCAAAATTCAAAAAATGATAAAATTTAAGAATATTTTTGCTTAATAAAATTGAGATGGAATTTAATAAATTGATTTTTTGGATAGAAATTATAATTTCCGAAAAATATATAAATATTAATAATAAAATAAGATAATAATAATAATTATTATTATAATGAAATATTATGATAAAAATAATCTTATTTAAATATAAATGATAAAATAATTTTATTTTTTTAAGTGTTATAAATTTTACTATGCATTTTCAATCTCATGTTATTTTTAATAAATATGGTTTTTTTAATTTAAAATTTATAATGATAATATTTAAGGAATTATTATGTTTTAATAAATATTATTTTTTAAAATCACTATGATAAAATTAGGATAGTGTGGATTTATGATAATTTTCTAAAATACTATATTTTTTCTTGAATAGAAAAAATATAGTTTGATTTTTTGGTATGTTCATGGAATTCAAAATTATGCTATAATGATTTGATAACTATTTAACCAGAATAAATGAACTAAAATATGTTATTTTGTTAATATCATTTATTTTAATAGATTTTAATCAATTTCAAAACCTATAATTTACTTTCCAAAGTCTAAAATGGAAAATTTAACCCTAAAAACATTATTTTTATGGAAACTTTAGTTTTCCATACCAAAAGAAGTGATATAAAATGATCACTAAATCTTTTGGATTAAAATAACATAAAATATGACCCAAGTGACCAATAACATAGGAAAATACCATGGTACAACCCATGGTTTTCCATTTTAGACAACCTAGGGTTCCAAAGCCTATATTTGGAAGTTAATAAACAACTCATTCACTTTTAATATAAATACCAACCCATTTCAACATTTACCTTCACTCCCAATCCATCATCCACAAATATCTGGTATTTTTACCTCTCAAGTATTCCTCTCAAGGTATCCTAAATCCTACAAGGTTCCAATACTCATGTTTTCAGAAAAAATATTCAAGCTAAAGGAAATATTAACTTCTCTTTACATTAAAGTTTCCTTTTTATGTGGTATGACTTCCAATTTCAATAATATGTTCATTTTTACACTTTATTTTATCCCATTACTTTAATTATATTATTTTATGAATGGAATATCCTTATCTGATCCCTTTTTCCCTTTTCTAAAACCATGTTTTATACCCGTTACACTACCGATTTTACTTCTCAAAATGTCATTCTTATCCCTAAGAAATTATCATTATTTTATTTTTGTGAATTAAAAAACTTCTTTTTTTTTCTAGGGGTAGTCACCATGTTTTAAAATTTATTTTTTTAATTCTATTATTTACATACATAAAACCCACATTACCTTTTAGTGGGTTAAAAATGACATAATGATCACGTTTTTAAGCACTTTGGAAATGTTATGATTTTGATACAAGACCCATTTTTTTTATTTAGCATTGGTTATTTTTAAAATTATTTACTATGATATATTTGGATCACATAAAAATTAATAAACAAGAAGGGTGAACCCTGGTAGTTTTTAATTTCATTGAAAAAAATAATTTAATCTCTAAATATGACATGTTTTATGATACCTTGGTGAATAACTTTATTAATTTTCATTTACGATGCCCTGGTGATAAACCTTAGTGATATGATTATGAATATGTTATTTAAATGTTGTAGCCAAATTTTCATGTTATGAATAATATCCTTTTTATTATGATATGAATCATGGTCCATTTCTCATACCATAATGATATTATTCATATTCTTATTGATGTTTCCTGTAACACCCCGAGCTTCCACGATACGCTACTCTTTCAATAATGCAATAGCTTGCATTGCACGCAAGTTCGAGATTCTAACACATTGCGACTAATCAAAATAGCAATTATGAATTGTAATACCCACTTTTTTAAATTATATATATTTTATATTTTAAAATAGACATCATTTTTGAATTCTGAATATCAATTATAGCTTAGGGCGAAATGTTGGCATTGTTCTGAAAAACTTCAATTTTTGATGAATAGTGAAACCACTAAGTTGTAGTTAAAAAACTGATTTTTCGTTTAAATATAACATTACCACTTCTGTGATTTGATTTTCAAAAATCCGACATACATGGTTTTCATTAGGAAGTAAAATGTGGCTCAATGGGATTAAAATAATTTTTTGGTGAATAGTAACATTTAAGTTTAATTAATCACGATTAAAGGTAATTAGTGAAATTTAAGGTAAAAATAGTATTATAAAAATATGGAATGACCTTTACACTTGTCCAAACGCTATTGGATGTGTCATGGCCGACCAAGACAATCCATGGGTCAACTTGGGGACCCCATGGAGCCAATTGGGTAGGAAAAGGACATAAATAACTTTTTATTTAATGTTAAAATAAAAAGGTACCAAACAAGAGTTGTTTTACTAAAACAATTTTTAAATGGGGTTATAAAAGTAGGATTTTTGACTATAAATATTCATTATAAATCTAAAAATATTTCCTACATCATGATATTTTTTTTAAAATTTTTAGACATTAAATAAATAAAATTATTTATAACACCATAATGATGCAGCGATTACCTCATTAATTAACGATTTTAATAAAATGGAAGGATAATGTAAAATCTAAGCATTAAAATTGTCCAAAGCCTATTGGATTAGAATATTTCGAACCTTTATCACTTTATCCTCTAAATATATAAGTGTGGGACCTTTAGAATCCGAAAAAAATCATTTCATAAAAATGTAACATTTCAATCTTTCCAAGAGTGCCCCTTCTCTCCTCTTATAAAAGGCCCCCACCACTACCACCTTACTAACACCTTCAAAGCCATTTTTTTCGGCCAAAGTCTACCCAAATACTCTCCCAACTTCCCTACCTTACTCCTAGATGCCTAACTTTGGGAATAATTCTTCCCAAGGAAGCCTTTGGCTCAAATCAAAAAGAGTTACCCGATTTTAAGGTAATGTCTTCTCTTGTGTTCTTTTATTTTATTTTTCTTCTCCAACCCCCTAAACACTTTTTATTCATTTCTTTTGTAACAAAAAAAAGTATCCTAAATATACTAGGATGTTGTTATAATAAGGATTCGAGCTACACTTACACAAACCTACATCTAATGGTTAAAGAACATACTGTTTCTGTGGATGGCGAATTTTTGCCTCACGAAATGATGATTGTTCAACACTCATATAACACCTATAATGGTGGCCATTATGATGAAACTATTTTTATATATGATATATATTATGTTTTTTTTCCTTAAGATTTTTTATTTTTCATTTATGGCATACCTTTATGGTTTTTATTATGGGTAAACGCGATATTTTCATTTTAGGAAGTGCGGACTACCGCCCCCTCAAAGTGATTTGAATCGTTAATACCATATGTGGGATGTATAAAGGATGGAGTAAATGGTATTATAAACTATATTATACTGGAATTATATTATACATTTATATCATTATGATTTCATTCCATTAAATACGAAATGGAAATGAAAGTAGCGTTCATGCGTACGTACGGCTTACCGTCTCCATGAACGGTGCATTTCATTTCTCACCTCTAAATGTTACGTAATATTATGAATGAATGTATATACTGGATATATATGATATATATGATATCTAAATCATGAATATAATTCTGGATATAATGGATATTTCACCACATGAACAACTTGTAATTATAAGAAGTATATTTTTGACTCAAGTACCAAAGATCGACAAAACGACCGTTATTAACTTAAATAATTACATAATGCTCATAACATGGTAATAAGTGATATAAAAGTAATAAAAAACTTGAAAAAGGTTCTTAAGCAATTATAAATTAACTCTAGTTTATTATTCAAGAGGTTAAAGAACGGTCGAGTCAAGACAGGACGCAAGGTAAGGGAACTTCTTAACCCAATTTCCATTCTTTGGGTTAATCTCCTACATTCAAATTATGTCATGATATTATTATGTCCTATATTGTATTTGTACTTTCTTTATGTGAACCTATAGTGAATACACATAATATATCTATTTTATTTTAAAAATGATCTTTGTAAGGACTTTGTCTCAATCTCCTTTCATTGAGGCATATTTTGTTTTATACACAAATTTCTTTTATACGGTGTATAAACCCCTTTGAATTTTACATTTATTCAAAAGGAATCTTTTTATACAAAGTGTTTTAATAAATGACAAAAAGTACTATTTTTCTTGTCGTACGTATGCGGCGACAGTTACTTCTCCGCCACCAAGGCCATTATTTGGGTTTCGGCTTCCTCTACAAGCCTTACCATTTTTTAAAAATGAAAAATAAATATCAAGTTTTAATTTTCTTTTATTTTAGTATTGAAAATGGTTTTGAAAGTGTTTTTATTATATTAATGTGTTGTATTGATATCTTGTGATTGAAATGTGGAAATGTTATGTTTCCTTTATGCATGTTTTATGTGATACGATTATGTTATGGTTTATGATATGTTTAAACCTATTCATATGAGGAATGCATTGGACTTAATAAGTGACGGGTGGAGCCCACTATAGC
Organism: Viscum album; assembly: GCA_963277665.1. NCBI lineage: Eukaryota > Viridiplantae > Streptophyta > Magnoliopsida > Santalales > Viscaceae > Viscum > Viscum album. The sequence goes on along the minus strand of OY728147.1, from coordinate 388,678,234 downwards.
TCCTCGATGCATCGGTAGGTCTTATGAGACAAACTAGTGTCTTGGAACGAGGCCTTGTCAAAATCTTATTTGTGGTCTTGGCACGAGGCCTTGGCTACGTGGTTATGATAGTCTGGTATTATGCATTCCATCATTATGAATGTGGTTATTGATATTTCATGTGATTATTCGACTAGTAGAATATCCATGTGAGTAAGTAAATGGAATTATTTCATTTTACTTTTTTCATATTATGCTAAAGTTCAAGTTAAAAAGGATTTTGTTTTAGTTATACATTGCCTTAAATGTTAATGTTTGTTTATGAAAGCTTCCGCTATATTGTTATCCTTATTGTGCATCTGAGCTCACCCCTTTCAATGTTTTAATTTTTCCAAGATGTGAAGAAGTATATTATGAATGATCTGCATGGATAATATAAGGGGATATGAATATAATATGTTGTAGTTTTTTTTTACTTTATGATGTAATGTAAGAATTATGAATGTATCTAGTGTTTCCAAGGATACTAAACTAATCGGTCTTTCGAGACTTGATCTTTTGTGATCATACCAATGTTACGAAGTAATGCACCGACTCTGGGTAGCTGGGGTCGTGGTGTTACATTTCTTAAGATCACTGGTAAACTATTTCCCTTGCTTTCACTTATTAGTCATGTTTCTCACCCTTTAATTTGATGTATATCACCTGGTTATAACATGAATTAATTGAACTTAGGATCAACTTTTGATATTCCTTTCAATTTTATTAGAAAAATTTTAAATTTTCATGTATTATGTTTCGTTTTTCCATGAAACTAAACTTTAAAAGATCCTATGTTTGTACAATGTGAGGAAAAGTTATGTAATAAAATGGAATGGGTCCATAGTTGGTATAATGAGATGTTTTAGATATTTGTGGAAATTAGTATTTTAAAACTTTTAAAATAACCACATAGAAAAGTTAAAATATAGGAAAACATAATAATTTTTTTGGAAAAGTATTAGGTAAGAAATTTATGAAAAAAATAAATTCATGTATGGATATGAAAAACTGGATGAGGATCTATCACAGATGTATCTAGTGGTAACACGTTGCGATAAACTCAAACAAGAAATGGTGCACGACAACGATCTTTTACACACTGTAGCTTTGACACTTCCAGGGGACTAGATTAGTTAATCTAATTTTTTTTATCAACAATTATGAAGGTTTTATAGAAATTTAATTGTTTTTAAAGAATAAAATATTTAAGAATGATTTTTAAGAAATAAAAATTTCTTTATAATTATAATATTATAAAAAGAAAAATGTTTCTCACTAAGGTTATATTCTTTTAGAAAATGGTGGGAAATTGGAGGAACTCTGTAAATGGTTAGTGCAATTATCCATGAACTTAAGACCATATGAGGAATTAAATAATAGAAAACTTCATTATAATTGTGATTCAATTAAATTGATTTATCAGAAATAACGTGAATCAAGCTAAGGGACCAGATTCAACTCCAAAGGAAGGAATTTCTATTGAGTCATTTATGTGTCAAAAACCACCTTTCAGTGGATCTACCAACCCATTGATTTGTGAACAATGGATAAGTTCTATATAAAATATCTTTTCTATACTTTATTGTTTGGAATAAGATAAATTCACCCTGACTATGTACCTCATTGAGAGAAAATATGATCAGTGGTGAAAATAGATTAAAAACACGAATCCAAGAATAGATATTGATGATATGGAGTGAGAATTATTTAGGGTAACAATTTTCAAATAATATTTCCCCCATTTGATGTGAGAAAATGGATAAGGAATTCTTGGAGTTTACGTAGAGGGGAAATGAATATATGGGAAGCTATGAGATTAACATTACTATACTTTCACATTACATATCTATTTTTTTCATGGATCATAATGGAATGTTTGATAGATTATTTGGTGGACTATGACCCCATATATAGAATAATATATCCAATCAAGACTATGATAGCTATGAAGAGATAATGAAGATATTGATGAAGGTTGAAATAGAGTTTGGAGAGACACAATGGTCCCATAGATCGAATGAAAGGAATGGATCAATGGAGCCAAGAAAATGGAGGAACATTGATCACAGAAGAAGAGGAAAATAGGTAAAACATCCCACATGAAAAAAATATGGGAAGAAGCATTCATAGTAATTCTTTCTTATGAGCGGGAAATGTTAAAAGTTTAGAAGGGATGGCTATATTTCTTGTAAGTGTCATAGTGAGGTGAATCCCCAACTTCTCAACACTATAAGAAAGAGAAGATGGTGTAGGAAAAAACTAAAGTCTAATACTTCATGTGTGGATATTTTAGAAACATTTACAATCACTTTTTAAATCACTAGATAATGGATTGGAATCACCATAAACCTCTATATATGTAAAGAGAGAAGGGTTGGGATTCTTCTATCACGATGGATAAATTTGAAGCTCCAAATGATGCGGTAGTAGGTACAATTATTATTTTCTCAAAGATTTCAAGTACATTGTTTGATTCAGGTTATAATCATTCATTTATTTCATCCAAGCTTAAAAATAATATAGAATCAATACTTGAACTGATAAAAGTATAGTTATCATTCAAGATACCTGGAGGGATTATATAAGCATAGACAGTGTATAGAAACTATAGTATTAACTTTGGAGAGCACAATCTCATCGAAAATCTTGTAGTCATTCCCATTATGGAATTAGACACTATACTAGGGATATAATGGATCTCAAAGTATAATAATAAGATCAACTAAAGAAGCAAGGAAATCTCAGTAGTCTTGAAGGGAAACCTATAGTTATTTTCAAAGGAGAGATTTTTGGACCTGATCTTTGTATAGAAGCACCTCCTATAACCTTATCTGTGAAAATAATCAGTGAATATGAAGAAGTTAATAAAAGTATATGAATATAAAATGTCATCGTCATTCAATAATACATTGAAACATTTCCTAAGGAGTTACCTAGACCTCCCCCAAAAAATAGAGATAGTGATATCCATTGAACTCATTCCAAGATCCATGATGATATCAAATACCCCGTATAGAATGAAAAATGTAGAGTTAGAGGAATTAAATAAACTAATCAAAGATACTTTGGAGAAGGGTTTTATCTAACCAAGTGTATCTCAGTAGGGAGAAACTGTTCTATTTGTAATGAAGAATGATGGGTCAATGAGTCTATGCATTGATTACAGACAACTTAAGAGGATCATAGTAAATAACAAGTACCCTCTTACAAGGATTGATGATTTATTTGACCAGCTTCATGGGGCTAAATTCTTATCAAAAATTCATTCTTGATCTAGTTATCATCAATTGTGGGTAAAAGGGTAGATGTTCCAATGACTATAATCCGATAAAGATATAAGAATTTAGAGTTCATTATTTTTCCCTTTGGCTTGAATAATTCACCTTCTCTATTTATATATTTGATGAATAGAGTCTTTAAGGACTACCTTGATAAATTTATGGTAGTTTTTATATAATATATTATGGTATATTCCAAAATTTGTGAGGAGCATGAGGATCATCTAAGTATTATATAGAAAACTCTAAGGAAGGAGAGGCTATTTGGAAAGGTAAAAAATATGAATTTTGTTTAAAAAGACATTTCTTTCTTGGGGAACATTGTAACCAATGAATAAATATCAGTTGATACCTCTAAGAAAAATGTTGTGGAAGAGTGGTCTCATCCTATAATAGTAACTAAGATTCATATTTTTCATGGTTTAGTAGGATATTATAGGAGGTTTGTGAAAATAAATTCACAACTTTCTAATCCACTAACTAATTTAACTCTAAAGGGAACAAGTCCATCTAGAAAAAGGAGTGTGAAGAATTTTTCCATGAAATAAATAAGTGATTGGTTACTGCACCCGTGTGACCTCTACCCTCTCTCAGATAAGGATTCATTATTTTTTACAATTTATCTCAGAAATTTTATGGGTGAATCCTCATTAAAAATGAAAAGGTTATTGATTATGCATATTGATAATTAAAGCATCATGAGAAGAATTATCCCATCCATGACCTGAATCTAGCTATAGTTATTTTTTCTCTAAAGATATATATGAACTATCTTTATAGAGATAAATGTGATATACAAACAAACCACAAAAATTTTAAGTATATTTTATCACAAAAGGAATTGAACATGAGAAAAATGATACGGTTGGAACTCCTTAAAGACTATGATTATTCAATTTATTATCACATCCAAAAAGAAAACAAAGTTGCTGATGCATTAAGTGGAAAATAAACTATTTTTTTGGAAATGATGAGGATTCAAGGAGATACTTTAATCAAATACCTAGTAAAACTGGACATGGGAATTGTAAGGGAAGGGACATAATCAACCATATCCCAAATGAGTTCTCAACGGACATTACTAGATAAGATCAAGAATGATCAAAGAGGAGATACATTATTACAAAAAAAGATAGAGGCTGTGAAGAATGGGAAGTTTCCTGGGTTCAATATTGATCAAGAAGCTGTACTTAAATTTCATATAAGACTATGTGTCACATCTATTTTAAAAATAAAGAAGGATCTTATAGATTAAGCTCATAGATATACTTTCTATATACATACTAGAAGTATGAAAATTTATAGGGACCTTCATGATAATTATTGGTGGGATAAAATGAAAAGGAAGATTGTTGACTAGAGGATAAGGTGCTTGGTGTGTCAACAAGTGAAGGTAAAGAGACAAAATCCTAAAGGGGTATTACAACCACAACCTATACCAACATGGAATTGGGGAAATATTATTATGGAATTTATCATTGGCCTCCCAAGAACATCCAATGGAAACAATTATATATGGGTTTTAGTGTATCTTCTCACAAAGATTGCCCATTTCAGAGCTATTCAGGAACATTTCTCTCTTGACCAACTTTCTAATATTTTCATAAAGGATTTGGTGAGATTTCACAGGGTACCAATTTCTATTATTTATGATCATGATCCAAGGTTAACATAAAAATAATGGATAATTATTCAACATGATATGAATACAAAATTGAATTTCAGTATGGCATATAACCTCCAAACTGAGGTCCAATCTGAAAGGACTATTCAGATAGTCAAGGACATGCCGAGGACATGCTCAATGGAATTTAAAAGTGGATGGGATAATCATCTACCATTAGTTTATTTCTTATACAAAAACAGATTCCATTCTAGTATTCAATTTTCACCCTACTAAGATATATATGGGAAGCGATGTAGACATTATCCTTGTTGGGATGAAGTTTTTGAGAGAAATCTTCTTGGGCCTAATATTGTAATGATAAGACATGAAATATTCATGCCATACAACAAAAAATTAAGGCTTCTCAAAGTTGGTAGAAGAGATGTAATAAAAACCATTTAAGGGGATTTGAAGTTTGGTGTTGGTGAAATTTTTTCCTTTGAACACCAGCATAGAATAGAGTCATGCAATTTTGGAAGAAAGGGAAGCTTTACCCCAGGTACATTAGCCTCTGTGAAATCCTTAATCGCATAAGAGTAGTGGCCTATCAGATTGAAATTCAAAAAAATATAGCTCAAGTTAATGGTTTATTTCATGTATCTATCTTGTGGAAGTACATATATGATCCCTCATATGTATTGAATCATGGGGAAGTACAACTGGAACATGACGTCTCTTATGAGGATCAACTAGTGGTGATCTTGAATTGTAGAGATAAGGTTCTATGTAACAAAAATACCCATATCGTCAAATAGTTTTGAAGGAACCATGTATATTAAAGAGAGATGTGGGAACTAGAAGAGGTAATGAAATAAAAGTACCCACACATTTTCTCAACTAGGAGAATGAGTAGAATTTTTGGGAATGAAATTTCATAATGGGGGAAGAATGTAATGACTTGAACTTTTTAAATGATAATTGTTTCCAAAAACTATTTGTTATATAACATTATACACAACAAATCGATATCTATTTAAGAATTAAGTGAGTATAAAGGAAAATGTGACTATATGGATTTGACTGTTATATGACTGTTGGTCAATATGATTGTTTTAAACTATAATCTTGGTAATAATTTTTACATTATAATTTGTAAATAGAAATGATAAAGAATAATTAATGTAAAAAGTAGAAACGATGTCCTCAACTAGTAGAGTTGTACCATATAAAGACTATTTGCCAGAGTTTGGGAGGGAGGTAGAATCATTGGGGATCACTCTTGAACAATCCCAATCCGAGCTTCAGTAAGTGAATAAAGATTGAAATCACCTATGGGAGAAGTTCAATTTAGTGTAAATTACCACTCAGGTGATGTTAGGTGAGCCACCCCATGAATCTATTTCCATCGCACAAATTACCCTTAGGTCATATCCAGGTGTTATAAGGGGTTATTTGTTGAGGTCCTATTTACCTAAAGTGTAATTCCATTGTATAAATTAAATGTTTATTCCTTAAATTCCTTTTTATGAATAGTTTTTCTTAATAAAATTGAGATGGAATTTGATAAATTGATTTTTTTCAGACATAAATCGTAGTTTCCATAAAAGATATAAAATTTATAATTAACTAATATAATATTAATTATACTTATTTTAGTGAAATATTATGGTAAAATACACTTATTTAAACATAAATTATAAGATAATTTTTTTCAAGTGTTATAAATTTTATTATAATTTTTCAATCCACTAATATTTTTAATAAATATGGTTTTTTATATTTAAAAGATATAATTATCATATTTATAGAATTATTATGATAAAATAAATATAATTTTTTAAATTATAATTCCAAAATTAGGTTTGGGTGAGTTTATGTGAATTTTATAAAATACTTCATTTTTTTGGTGAGTAGTAAAAATAAATTTTTAGATTTTCAGTATGTTTAATGACTTCATAATTATGTCATAATGATGTAATAAATGATTAACCAAAACCCATTACCTAAACTATATTATTTTATTATTATCAAGTATTTTAATTGATTTTAATCATTTTTCAAACCAATAATTTACCTTCTAAAGTCTAAAATAGAAATGTTAATGTTAAAAACATTATTTTTGTAGAAACTTTAAATTTTCATGCCGAAATAAGTAATATAAAATGATGATGGACTGTTTTGGATCAAAATAACATTAAATATGAAACAAGTGTCCAAAAACATGGAAAAATTACATGTGTATGCCCATGGATTTTCAATTTTTGCAACCTAGGTTTCGAAGGCCTATATTTGGAAATTTATAAACAAATCCCCTGCTTTAGGTTTAAATACCCACCTATTTATCCATTTAATTTCACTTAAAATAAATCCTCCATGATGATCTGGTATTTTTAACCCTCATGGGTTCTTCCTAAGGTTTTATCAAGCCCCCAAGGTCCCAATCTACAAGTTTTAAGAACAACACTTCAAGATAAGGGAAATATTCACTTCTCTTTCCATTAAAGTTCCCATTTTTATGTGGTGTGTGTTCCAATTTCCAAAATAAGTTATTTTTTACATTTTATTTTATCCCATTACAGTAAAAATATTGTGTTATGAATTGGATACCCTTTCCCCCTCCATTTTACCTTTTCTAAAACCATGTTTTATACCTGCTACTCTGCTGATTTTACTTTTCAAAATTTCTCACTTCTCTCCAAAAAATTATCTTTTATTTTATTTTTTGAATACCCAAACCTGTTTATTTTCTAGAGGTATTCAAAAATTTATAAAAATAACTTACTTTATTATGGTATCAACATACATAAAACCGGAATTTCCATTCCACGGGTTAAAAATGACATTATGATCATGTTTTTAAGTGCTTTTGAAACACCATATTTTGATATGAGTCCCATTTTATTTTATTACCCATGGGTTATTTATGAAATTATTTATTATGATATATGTTACATGTATGAAAATTAATACATATTAAGTGTGCACCTTGATTTTTCTCTAATGAATTGGGTAAATAAATTAATCTCTAAAGAGGACATGTTTTACGATACCTTGGTGAATAGCCTCGGTAATCTTTATTTACGACACCCTGGTGATAAAACATGGTGATATGATTTTGAATGTATAGTTTAAATTTTTATCCATATTTTATTGGTGTTATTAATTTACTTTTTATTATGATATTCCTCAAGCTCCATTTCTCCTGTTATAATTATATTCCTCATTTTATTATTAATATTTCTCAAGATCACTTATAAACTATTTCCCTTGCTTTCCCTTACCGGGCCTTATGCTCACCCTTTACCTTGATGTATGTACCTAGGTTATTATATTATATAAATTAAATTAGGATGAACCTTTTAAGAAGCATTTCAAATGGATAAAAATAATTTTTTATGTTTTCATGTATTATGTACATTTTTTCTAAGAAACTAAACATTAAAAGATCATATTTTTGTAAAATGTAATGAAAAATTATGTAATAAAAAGGTGGGATTCTATAAGTGTCATAATGATTTAATAGGTTAACCTCTATGTTTTGTAAGGCCTATCCATGGTGTGATCTATTAAAACCCATAGTCACACAAACCACTCATAAAACCCAGTGAGAATTACACTATTTTTCAATCAGTAGGGTAAAGTGTATATCCCACACATTTTTTGGTGCCTCATACACTTAGTTATATCCTATACCATTATAATTTAATTTAGGTAAAATTTTAAGATATCTAAACACCAATATAGATTTTTTTTGATTTAGTTCTCCTTCTTCTTATTCCCTTTCATAGTATAAAGTCTCTTATCTTGTGCGTATACACAATACTACGCACAAACTATTCTTATTCCCTTCAGATTAAAAATATGATATGATATTTATTTTTATTCTAATTATATCTATTATTTTATTATTATTCTTCTTATTATTTTATAAAAAATAAATTGAACAAATCTGTTCATCCCTCTATGAAATTCATATCCAACTTATCCAATTCTTCTTATTTTTATTATTATTCTTATACATACTATGAGAATAGATATACACAACACTTTATCCTCTTCTATATTTCAATAAATTTTTTTTAGTGTTTAATAGATTGCACTATATCTCCTTCTTATTCTTAGAATCTTTAGGATGCATGTGAATGACTAGAGTTGAATCTCTCTTTTCTTCTTTAATACTAGAAAAAATTTCTTTGAGAAACTATATAGATTAAAACATTATTTAGAAAATTAACCATAAAATTTATTATAAAATATTAAACAGATATGTATATGATAATAATAATAATAATCTTTTTTTAGTTTTTCCTTTACATGATTTTCCATATTTTCCTCTATGATTTATTATGAACAACTTCATGTAACCAAAAGAAGTTATTATTTCTTTTAATTCATGTAGAACGAATCCCAAATTAAATTCACATTAATTCTGAATACTATTTTCTATATAATATACCTGGATTAATATTTATCGATGTTACTTGAGTCAAAATCTAGATTTCATGATATTATTAACTAAAGATTAACTTAGTTTCGTAGTCATGATAAAATCTTTCGTAACTCCTCATTTAAAGTCCCTAAGGACTCATATATTATTCCTTATATTCCTCCACATGGGTTCTAATGAACACACACTTTCTATATTCACTAAACATCAACAAAAATCATGTATTCCCTATCTATATGTATAAATGTATCACACATGTTCTTTATCATGGACCAACTAAGCCCACATATAAACTGTTTTCTTTCTTCCACACCAATAACAAGATGCATGAGATCTATGTTAAACCATGAATAATGGTACATGCATCATGAAAAATTAATAATTTGATGAACCATTGATGCAGCCACCTTAATATCATCTAATTTTCTCCTTTAATAAATATGTATTCAAGTGTAACGGCATGCATATACTGACATTTTGATCATCCTTCATGAATAATACCTACTGAAATACCATCAAGATTAGATACTTGAGAACATGTGGACATGGAATATTGAGATACTGTAAATCTATATGATTGGATTTGAAAACCTCATCATGATGGATAACTTTATAGTCAACATGAATAATCATATGTCATCTTTATGTGAATTTTGATGTGCATATGTCATCTTTTTTCCCTTCATCCTTACTTTAATACATAGAACGGTTATATTGAATCTCACTGAGTTTATTTTTTTCCTTCCAAATTCAGTTGATAGATCCTTCATTCATGGTAACACCAAATACCATGTGACTCACAGGTGCACTGATTTTCAATAAAGCAGTCACATACCATTGAAAATTTTACACCATGAAAATTTATCAAAATTATATTATTATTATATTTAATGACATATATAAACTCACATATTATTAAAATATATAATTTCATCTAGACACTTAACTTAACTAGTAAATCTTTCTAGGAATTTATCAAACCATGAATAGTAAAACTTTATTTAAATAAATAAATATCATTTTTTATTCATTCATTCAATAAATAAATATTAGATTCACTAATTGGTGAATAAATATTTGTTCAATATTTGTATAAAAAAATAAATAATTATTTGTTACCATTTTAATAAATAATATATAAATAAATATTATTTATTTTCATAACCAAATAAATAAATATTGTAATAGACCAACCCATGACAACCAATAATTTCTCTTAATTTTTTCCGCTAAATGGCTGAAAGCACATACCTGATTGAAACTTTCTAGCTACAAGAACCAAGGTATCATACAAAGAATCATGAGAATGATTTCACCCTAAAAAAATAAGATAATATGGAAGAAATACAATTATCACAAAAAATATTCACAATTACTTCATATGTCAAGCATAACCAAACCATAAAGGTAAAATCCCAAATATGGATAATAATGTTTAGATAAACTAACTACAAGAATAATAAAAAAGGAATCTAAATCAAACCAGGGACTCATCTATCTATGACCATATTTCAACACCATCCAAACCATCACAAAGGAAACAAGAACCGAGAGATACAATTTCAACATGACACTATTCCCATTACTTGTCTTCTAAAAAACCAAAGCTATAAATGACTAAGGGAAAAAGTAGGATGGGAGCACTAATAAATATATTTATGTTGGTGAACATATTCAAGAATATATTCCATGATATTACAATGTGGATAAAAATAAAAAATAGTTCTTTAACTTGTAGCTGTCTATATTTGAAAACTTCATTAACTCGACAAAGGATAATCCACTTCAACACATGTTGTTCTAGATACAAAACATAAGATCAAACCAAGATGGTATCATTTTCTTCATTACTATATTGTATCTAATTGAACAATATTAAACTTCATAAATGATGATCCTCTATCATATTTTTATTTGAATCTCAATTGAGAGATCATTCAAGGATGGTTAATTATTCATCATTACTATCATGAATTGACATAACTCACTATCTCTTAAGTTATTCCCCTAACTACATGATTTAAATTCAATTACCTGAATTATCATAGATACAATACATAAATACTAAGTGAATATGGTGGTTCTTCCTGGATTCTCAATGTGAATAACATGAATGATATTTTATCAATAATGTTTCCCTATTAACATTTTCATCTTGACTCTATATTTAACTTTAAAACATTATTTGGAATTTGGTAGTATGATCTCATCACAACATCCATTTAGTTGTGTGAGATGGTTGTTCTCTCTTTATCTGTCAAATAAAATTCATATATTAATTCAATTTTCATTCTGTTCAAGGCCTCTTCTTGCATTGAAAATTCTTTTAAAAAACCATTGTATATGTGTCAAAATTTATTGCATCTCTCACACATAACTTCTATAGCACAAGAGTTTTCATTTATTTAATATCTATAATGAAATTCATCTTCTTTATGTGGAATATTATCTTTTACATTTTCACAAATCTTTTCTTATGCTTCTTCCAGCTTCTTTCTCTCTCTATACCTACTTCCCAAACAACTAATATATCATTTGAGATATTGACAACCTTTTCATGGTTTCAACATGGATTTTTCAGAGTGTTATTTAAATTATAATTTTTATATGGGACACTCTTTTTGGTCATTCTAGAAATTCTTTGAATATTAATTTCATTAAATTTTTTTTCCAAGTATCTCTAATTAGTGTGAAACTCTTGGGGAGGATTCTGATTTAATAACTTCTTCAAATTTTGTCCCAAGGTTTATTCTTATTTATTTGGAAAATACCATGGTGTTATATAATTATTTTTAATTTATAAATGTTGAAAGGAGCATAAATTATTATAGTGACCACAATCTCTACCAATATCACATGAATCTCTTAGTTTGTTAAATATATTTGATATCAAAAGATTCTTCTTTTTCTTTTAATATTTCTTTTTCTTCTCCAAATTTTCCCCTAACATAAGATTAAATTATGATTTAAAATTTAAAGTGTTTTACTATAAATCCAATGAATAATGCTCGAATTTGTTACTACTTTAACAAAGACACATAAACCATGATATTATTTTATGTTCTCTATGCCATCATAATTTGTAGAATAATATACATATAGTTATTAGGTCTGATTTACCACCTTTTGGGCCCTTCTTAGGTAACTAACTACCATAAGACTTATTTTATCCACTATAGACATTGTGGTAGTTTCCTCATAATTATTACTCATTCATACTCGTTTAGATTTTTTAATACCACACTGCTCATGAAAATTGATTGAGATAAATTATTAAAAAAATGTACGGATGATAAAAATTTCATCATATATTTTTTAGAGAAATAATAAGGTGATGTAATTATATTCTTGAAATATTATGGAGGTATTTTGTTAGTATATTTATAAAAATCACATTATGTGGAAATAATAACATACTTATTTTATTATAAATTCTCAACATGAGTCTTTTCATGATTGGACAATTTTTTTCCTATACAAGATATCTCATACTAAAGGTAATTATTTTGATATTATATAAAATTCTATTCAATATTCAGATTCCTTTTTTATATTCTCAAAATCTACATCATTTAATGTAACATATTTTTGAAATAGGTAGCTATTCTCTTCGATCCTCTTGGATTTGATATCCAATTGATAGTTATTGACCTAAATTCCATTTTTCTTATTTTCTTCCAATATATGGTTGTTTTTCTCAAATATTTCTATGGAATCATCATTCACTTGGATTTTATTGATCCAAACCACCTCAAATTAATAGAATATCTATTTAAGATCCTCATACATATATTATTTGATTGTAACTTGTTTTTAGAGCATACTTAAAGTAATATCTATTTATATTAAATAATTATTTAAGTTATCTTACTCACCTTAAAGTTGAGTGATCTCTTCTTGATGGATTTCATAAGTCCCACAAATAATATAATATATTTTTGGGGGAAAATAAAACAACACATCTTTTAATGCTCTAATAGATAAATATATATAAATATGATCAAAATCACTCAATTATCCTTCTTTTAGAAAATATAAGATAGTTTTTTTACATACCATATTATCATATGAATACCTTAATTTATTTTAGGTAGAGGTGTTGTCTAAATCCTCGGTGGTATATTAGAACACATTTTCTTACAATTCTAAGAAAATTCACATTCTTTTCTTCCCGTAGTTGAAACTTATTCCTATTTTGATAAGAGGGACACATTCTACAGATTCTTATTTTCTTTATTTTTTCTATTCATAAATTTATTGGAATAAATTGAATTTTGATTTTAAACAGAAATAAAATCTCTCAACCTACACTTCTTTATAATATTTGGAAAGAAACTCAAATATTCATAATAGAATAACTTAAATGTAGTGAATCTAATGAAATGTGTAACCTCCCTTTGATACCAATTGTAGGATCCAAGGGGTGATATATTAGACATTGATAGGGGGTAGGGGGGATGAATATGTTTTTAGTCCTTTTTTAAACCAATTTATATATTTATTATTTGATCCCTTTTATTTAAACCTCTATCACTTGTTAAGGTGATTGAATAACTCTTGTTCTCTCTATCCTTACATTCCTTATCACTTATAATGTATCAAAACACATACACACACAAGAGATACATAAATTTATAAGGTTAAACTCTCTGTCTATGAAGGATAATTCATGGCGTGATCCAGTAAAACCAGTGGTCACAAAACCCATTTGTAAAACCCTATTAGAACTACACTATTGTCTCATGAATGTGTAGAGTATGTATCCCACACGATTTTTTGGTGAATACGACACCCAAGTATATCCTATAACATTATAATTTAATTTAGGGGAAATAATAAGATATCTCTACATAATGATGTAATGTTTTTTTATTTTTTATGTTCTTATACTTCTTATACTTACCCTTTACAGTAGAAAGTCTCTTCTTCTATTTGTATTCACAACATTATAGACAACATATTCTTCTTATATTCATATTATAAAGATGATATGATAATTCTTATTATTCCAATTATCTCTCTTCTAATTTTCTTATTCTTATTCTATATACACTAAAGTGAACATATCTCTTATTCCCACTATGAGATTTACGACCAACATGTCCAATTTTTATCCTTATTCTTATAATTCCAGTCACAAAGATGTTCATAATACTTTCTTCCCTTATCTCTTATTCTCCCTTTCTTATTCAGTTCATAATAGAGTATAATTAATCTCTTTCTTCTTCTTTGACACTTTAGGATGTATGTAAATGATTGGAGTCGAGTTTCCCTTTTTTTCTTAGATACCAGCCAATATTTCCTTAAGATCAGATCAATAATATCTATAATAAAAACACTTAAAATTTATTTTGAAACCTGTAACATAGGTATACATAATAATAATAATAATAATAATAATTTTATTGTTAGTTTTTTCTTCACACGATATTCCATATTTTCCTCTATGATTTCATCTTCATAACTACATGTAACTAAAATCAGATTTTCTTTCTTTTAATTTGGTCATAATGAAACCCAAATGTGCTTCAAAATAATTATTAATACTATTTACTATATAATATACCATAATTAATCTATATTAATGTTTCATGAATCCTGATCCATATATCCTAATATTAATCATTAAATATTTTCTTAATTCCATCGTCATGATATCTTCTTACATAACTCATTTAAATACGCCAAGGAATCAAGTATTCTTCTACCTATTTCTCATTTAATTTTATAATAACTATACCATTTACATCATCATTAAGTGTCTATATGAATTCTATATATCAGATCTATATGTATACATGGATGATAAATGTTATTCAGAGTTTCCAATCTAATCTAAAACAACCTCTTCTTTTTTTATAAACCCTTAGTAAGTTTCTTGATCTATATAGTAAACCATTTATGATGTTATAGGCATATTATATTGTGAATAGATTGAAAAACCATGGATTCAACTACCATTAGATCATCTAAGTTTCTACTTAAATAAATATGTATGTAAGTGAAATTTCATGCATGTATTGACACTTTAATATTCCTAAATATATAAACACTATTCAAATACCATCTATATTGGTTAATTTAGAACATATGGATATAGTTGATCAATCTCCTTTAGATTCACGTGTCAGGATTTGAACTCCTTATCATGTGGAAAACTTGATAGACAAGTCGAATAATCATCCTTCATCTTTATGTTCTTATGAATGTGCATATCTCATTATTTTTAATTTATCTATGCATTAGTGAACCAGAAAAGTTGCACTGAATCTCACTTATATTTTTCTTCCTTAAGAATTTACACAACAGAACCATCATTTGTGGTATCACCAAATACTAGGAAACTCAAAGGTGATATGATTTTCAATCAAGTGATCACATATCAATGATAAAACATTAAAAATAGAATTTCCATTGTAAAAATGTTGAAGGTAGAACCACAATGGTATATGCTTGATGGTATCATCCCAATGATATAACCTAATGATATCACCTGATGGTAGTACCTGAGTAGAAGCACCTTGGAAGTAGTAACTTGAACGTAGCACCCTGGCGATGGCATCCTAGCAGTAGCAACCTTATGGTAGCGTTCTGGCAATAGAAACCTAATTATAACACAATGATGGTAGTATCCTATTAGTAAAACATGGTGGTAGAACCTCGGGATGGTTCTTTATTGTGGCACTTGGTGGTCGTTCTGGGTGGTGGAACCTTCGGTAGCACTTTGTGGTAACACTCAAAGCAATAACACATATGGAGGTATAACTTGCCCATAAATATTATTCAACACTCAAAAATCATTCAAACTAAACTTCTAAGAAATGTAAAATATAATCATAAATCCTATAATAATGTGACATATTTCTTAGGATCATATTCTACTCCAATATTGGGTTCTTCATCATTCAAAATCACATCTTTATTCAACCTCCATGCTTCTTCTTCAATGTGCTTGGGTTATCAAAAATTATCCAAGTACTGAAACACCTTCTTCAATATATTATATTAAACATACACAGACACACAGACACACACAGACACACACACACACACACACACACACACACAGATATATATATATATATATATATATCAATTTTTAAAAAATACAACTTACACAAAGTGGTCTCAATATTTTGGATAGTAAAAATTAAGGAAACACTAAGAAGAAGCGGATACTTACGTCCATAACTTGAATTTTCAATAAGAATTATCTTTTCAAGTAAAGGACCCATGTTAAGTAATAGTGACAAAAGGATTTTGGACTTTGTATAAATTTATATGAGTATAATTTGGTATGGATTCAATGATAAATTTTAAGTATAGGTGAGTCTTGTAGTGGTAGAATTGTGACCTTTTTATAAGGCAAGTGAAGGGTAATTTTGGAAGCACTCATTGAATTTGAAAAATTTTGTTTCACAATTAAAGGGTCAAGGGATTCAAAAAGGTATGAATGAGAGAAAAGGGATATGTTTGGTCAATCCACACCTCAATCACCCAGTTATAATCAGGTTTTAAGATTTTTTATCCTTTTTTCCATAGTAAAATAAATTTGACCATTTTTTCTTTTTACTGAGGTAGCTAATTTTTAACCTTAGTAATTTTTTTAGGGGAAAAAATAAAAATTAAACACATTACCTTATTTGAAACTTCTAATTTTAAATTTTAAAATGATTTTAATATATAAAATTTCTAAAAAATATGAAAGGATAATTTTAAAATAAATCCACATAATCACAGTAAAATATTTGTAGAAAAAACATTCTTTAAGCTTAAAATGTATGTATAATGTTAAATTATCATGGTTACTAATTTAAATGTAATACATTTAATTATTATAAAATTATAAAAGGTATTATTCTTTCAAATAAAGTTAAATCGAGTCTCAGAATAAAAATTATTGATTCAAGGAAATGACCTAAAATATTTCTTTATTAAAGTAATGTTTTACTTTAGTTCTAAAAATATTATATAAGAGTTTTCCAATTTCAAAGGATATTTGAAAAATAGTAATTAAATTCTTAAAATTAATATTTGATTACTTAAAAAGATTTTTAGTCTTCTAGTTCATGATTACAAAATGGTAAAAACATAAAATCCATAAATTTTGTAAAAAATGTATTTTTTTTCCTAAAAAATATTTTTCAGAAACTAAAAAATTCATACAAAGTACCTTTTAGAGCCCTGAATTAAAAAAATAGCTTGATATTATAAAATTAAAATTCTAAAATTTGAAAATTTATATTTTAAAATAAAAATATAAAATATATGGAAAATCAATTTTATAAATAAATTTTTTCCTGTAATAAAGAATATTAATTTTTTATTTTCAAAATTTAATGGTTTTAAATTGTTTACAATATTATAATTTATTATATATTTTTTAATAATGGTTTTATAATATGTTGTGGTTTTTATGTTGTGTGTATTGTGTAATGAAATCTATCAAACTGAACATCAGTTTTACAAGGTCTAGAATTTTAGGTTGTTATAAGAATAGATTTTAAATAAATGAACAATTCACATATTTAAACATAACATAAACAATTAATCAATATGATGATGAACTCTATTCTACATGGAATATAATAAAATATTTAGATAATGAAGAAAGAGGTCTGAAACCTTTAGAGAGGATCTTGTACATCATGTTTATAATTAATTTAATTAATTTCATAAAGAAAATAATATCAGGATCTTTGGTATTTTTCTTCATTGATGATGTTGATCATCTAGAATGACCCTTAAAAATTATATTGTTTCACTTGTAAGGATCAAAACTAGAATCCCTCTAGCAGTGATCCACAGGTGATCTGATGGCCTCCGATCGACACCACTCATTCTCCAGGTGCTAGCGTGGAGAAGTGAGTGTCTTGTGTCAGTCGTTCTTGATCACTTGTTCTTTGGCCTTGAAGAAAATTTCTCGTTCTTGAAAGGGGAGAGAATAGGATTCGAGAGAGAAATTGTTTGGCTCAAAAATTCTCAATTAACCAGGCGTGTGGTGTGGTTTATGGCACAATTTGACTACTTTTCTATTTATATACATGGAATTTTAGTTATAATATTTAATTACATAGAAACAATTAAATATATTGATGAACTTAGAGAAAAACCATGCTAATAATAATAATACCGCATCATTATTCATGGTGCGCCAACTTGCGTAAAATGGAATTATGAAATAAAATTCCACATCAAAAAATAATAGGAGAGTCATTATTATTTTAACTTGTGCCAACTAGTTAAATAATTATTTACCGTCTTGTAAATAATTATTTTACTACCGGACCCACCTTGGTCCTCTCGAACTCCACTTCCATTTATTGAACACCAAAATAAATAAATAAATAATTTATTATCTTAAATATATAGATATATATTTAAAAAATAGTCAATTAATATTTATTAAATGTTCAATAAAATAACTAAATATATTTTATTTAATTTATGCGATCATTTTAACTTGAATAAAATTATTCCATGGTCTAGAGAATAATATTTATTTCATTAATTAAATTATAATAGAATTTAGCTGAGACCACCAAAATCACTAAGTGTGTGACCCTATAGGATTCTTTCTCATTAGAATTAGGTGGGCTTACCAAAATTCCAAGAGTACTGTCTTGAAACAGGTCAAGGAATCCAAGAGAAAGAATGTAAAGTTGTAATAAAGACATCCACATACGAACGATTACTGTGTAATATAATCTCTTTGTCGCAATATCTCATCAAGAATGTTTCAGGATAGTGTCATCAACTTTTATGCTTGATATGTCGTTCATTGAATACCTGAAATAACTTCGTCGTTACACCATGGCCATGGAATTTTGCACGACGGTTCTGTTTCAATAAAAGGACAGAGATATCAACTTCCATAAATTAAAGTGAAAAATCCTTCCTCAACTTATCCATTAATAACATGCCACTCCTGACACACCCAATGTACCCTACTTCCCACCAACTATCTGCATGATGGATTTCGTTAGTAAATCAAAGTACGCGAGTCCTGACTTGTATTAATTATAATCTTAAAGTCTAAGGATCATTACACATGCTCACAGATAGAAATATCCGATTATACCAAAACATGTGGAATTCCTACTATCAGGTTTGTTCTCATAATCTCCTATCTTGGAGATTACAAATTGTGAACTTCATGAGAGGAAGTGTCATCTACTAATGAGTACTCTCACCTGACAGTCTGCATGCTATGTGCCCAATCATAGTATGTTATTCAACCACAAAACTATATTTAATAATATTGGTATAGAATTTCAAGGTTCTCATCATAGCGGGAAACTTCCATGAACTTATCAATGTAACAAATACTCTAGGAAATTATTACATCATAGTAATACAGAACAATGAACAATATGTGATAAATCATTAAATATCCATGTAATCGAAGTAAAACCAGTTGGTTCTAGGACACCAACTCTTACAAACTCCTACTTGTACTTGAGCCAACTCCCTATGTCTTTCAATATTCTAGACCTCACATTATTATCATGTTTCTGCTAAGTCAAGGCTTTAGTCAAGGGGTTCGACACATTGTCTTTTTTGAAAATACTAATCACTGTAAGTTCACCTCTCTGTAAAAAATCCCTCAAGAGAAGATACTTCTGATGTATGTGCCTTTTACACTGACGTGACCTTTTCTATTTTGAGAGATCCACCACTTTAGTATTATCATTGTACAACGTGATGGGATCTTTACTACTAGGTATCACATCTAGATCCTGGATGAAGATCCACATCCAAACTACTTCTTTAGCTACCTCAGAAGCTGTGATATACTCAGAATCTGCTGTAGAATCTATGGCGACAACCTACTTTGAGCTCTTCCAGCTCACTGCACCTCCATACAAAGTGATGATGTGTCTTGTTTATGACTTCATGTCATATTGATCAGTCTGGAAGCTTGCATCTGTATATGCTTTGATGAATAGTTCCTTATCTCCTCCATAAACTAGGAACATATCCTTAGTACGCCTCAGATACTTTAGGATAGTCTTGACTGCCATCCAATGGCGTTCACCTGAGGCATCTTGATATCTTCCTACCGCACTCAATGTGTAGGTGACATCCATCCTAGTAAATAAAATGACATACATAACTGACCCAATCACTGATGTGTATGGAGTCCTTTCCATTATCTTTCTTTCCTCATCTGTCTAAGGATAGATTTTCTTTGAAAGATGAATTTCATGTGACGTTGGCAAAATTCCCCTCCTGGATTATTTCATACTGAATCTCTTCAGTATCTTATCAATGTATGTACTTTGACATAGTCCCAAAAATCTCTTTGATCTATCACGATAGATCTTGATCCCCAGAATATATGCACCGTATCCCAATTCTTTCATGGAGAATCATTGATTCAACCATGTCTTAATAGACTTTATGATTGGTATCTCATTTCCAATAAGTAATATTTCATCAACATACACTATTAGGAAATCGACTGCACTCCCACTAAAATCTTTTTAGACACAAGGCTCACATTCATTCTTGATGAAACCAAATTATTTTATGGATTCATCAAAACAAATGTTCCATGACATGGATGATTAATTTAATCCATAAATGGATTTCTATAACTTGCATACCTTATTGGAATTCTTTAGAGTCACAAAACCTTTAGGTTGTGTCATGTAGACATATTCCTGAAGGTTCCCATTAAATAATGTTGTTTTGATATCTATTTTCCAAATCTCATAGTCATGGTAAGCTGCAATGGAATGTATAATTCAGATGGATTTCAACATTTCAACTGGTGAGAAGGTTCCATTGTAGTAAATTCCTTGATTCTTTTTAAACCCTTTTGCAACTAGTTGTAGCTTATAGGTACTAACTTATCCTTTAATGTCCAGTTTCTTCTTGAATACCCATTTTCAACAAAAAAAATTTACATCAACTGGAGGATCTACCAAAATTTGGACTTGGTTTTAGTACGTGGAATCCATTTCAGAATTCATAGCTTCTTTCCACTTGGCAACATCTGCTCCACTTACTAGTTCCTTATTGGTTATAGGATCATTATTATCAACTAATAATGAGTCACCATCCTCGATAACTAGAAAACCATACCATTATGATTCTCTAACCTCTCTTGTACTTCTGCGTAGTATTTGTGTCTCTAGAACCGATTCTTCTTCCATGGGGATTTGTGGAATCTGTTCCAGTACCAACTCTTGTATACCTTGAGCCTCGACTTCATCGAAGTCTATCTTTCTCCCACTATCTCTTTTGGATATGTGCTCCCTCTCAAGGAATATGTCATGTCTTTCCACCATCCTTTTTTGTCTAAGGGGTTGTATAGGTAATATCCCAATATTTCCTTGGGGTATCCTATAAAAGTAAAATTTGTGCCTTGGGGTGTGAGTTTGTTACCTGATGAGCCCTTAATAACTTCTTCGCCACCCCACACATGTAAATTAGATAACATGGATTTTCTTCCACTTTAGAACTCATATGGAATACCATTTATCGATTTAGTTGGTACTTGGTTTAGTATGTGTGTTGTGGTCTATAACGCATACCCCCAAAAGGATAATGGAAGACTTGCATGACTCATTATTGATCTCACCATGCCCAACGCGGTACAATTTATCCTTTCTCTTACACCATTCCATTAAGGTGTGTACGGAGGAGTGAGTTGGGATAGGATCCCAAACTCTCGTAAGTAATCAATGAATTCCTGATTAAGATATTCCCCATCTCGATCTGAGTATAGTTTCTTAATCTTCTTACCAAGATGGTTCTCAACCTCATTCTTATATTCCTTGAATTTATCAATGTAATCTGGCTTATACCTCATTATGTAGATATATCCATATATACTAAAATTATCATTAAAATTTATGAAGTATGAGTACCCACCCCTTTCTTCAACTGGAAATGGTCCACCCACATCGGTATGAACCAATTCAAGAAGCTCTTTATCCCTTTCACCTTTCCCACCAAATGGTTCTTTGGTCATTTTTCCATGAAAACATGCATCACATACACGAAGTGGTTTTAGTTCAAAAGAATCTAAATATCTATCTTGATGTAACTTTGTCAAGCATTTCTCATTTATATGACCTAGATGGTGATGCCAAAGTCAGGTTTGGTATGAGTCATGTGAAATATCTTTGTCATTGGTTGCCATTACTTGGTCTGTGTAATACAACACATAAATATTGTTGTATAAATCCCTACCAAAACAAATTCTATATTTATAAAAGAAGGAACATTCATTTACAAACATGAAAAAAAATCCATCTATATCTAGTCTAGATATAGAAATTATGTTTTTTGGTTACAAAAGGCATATAAAAAACCCTTTTACACCAAGATCATCCCAGTTGGAAACGTGATGTGGTATTCCCCAACAGCTACAACAGCAAGTCCGGCTCTATTGGATGCTCGTAGATCTACCTCTCGTCGATCAATATTCATGAATCTACTTGCTTCCTATATTTGGATACATATGTAAGAACTACAATCTATATATAATACCCAATTTATAGAAACAGATAGATTTCATTCGATAACAAACACAAATGAAGCTTCCCCTTGCTTCATAGGCTGGGTTTAGTTCTTATTCTAGTGCCCTTCTTACCACATGTGAAACAAATAGCCTCATGTTCCCTTGCCTCCCCTTTGATCTTTCTTTTCTGGGAAGGATGTGAAGAAGATTTGGGCTTGAAGCTCTTCGCCTTCCCTTTCCTCTTATTCACTATAAGAAAAAAAAGGATTTTCATGATTCATATCTTTGTCCACTTGGTGAATGGGGATAATAAGTTCAGACTGAGACTTCTCAATGTAGTTCATATTGAAATTGAGAACAAAGTTAGAGAAGCTCTGAGGGAGTGATATGAGAATGTGATTGGTGCCCAGTTCTTTGGGGAGTTGAAACCCTAGAACCTCCATGTGCTCAATTTATCCAATGAGCTTGACTTCATGGTCCTAGCTGGGGCACCTTATCTAATCTTACTCTGAAAGAGTGCCTTAGAGATCTCAAACCTTTCCTGTCTTTCTCTCTTCTTGTAAAGACCACAGAGGTTCTCGAGCATTCTATAAGCATCAATGTTTTCTTGAGACTTTATGAGATCACTATATATTGATGATAACATCAAACATTAAACGTCGACCGTGTCGTTAATATGTTTTTTATAGGCCAGTAAATCCTCATCACTCGCCTCTTTGGTAGCCGAATCAGGTAATGCTGACTCCAGCATGTAAGACTTCCATTCATGGAGTAGGATAACTCGAAGTTTCCCAAACCATTCCTAGAAGTTAATTCTAGTGATGATGTTGTCTTTATCTAGAATTTATTGTAGGGATAGTATGGTTGATAAGCTTTTCATTTTTATTCTACAATTAAAAGAGCAGATCATTATTACTTTCTTGATTACATATTAAGAGAAATAATAAATTTTATTAAGACTCCCACTCTTTTATCAAGTCCCAATGGCCCTCCCCATCGAACTAAGGATGTCTAGTTTCCATGATAGTATAGTGTCAAGGATCCATATTCCCTTTCATATAACCCCAACAAGGGTTGGTCAAGTTATTAGAAGGTGTTTAGGTAGGCATGTCTTTTCCAACTACAGGCTTGCAGCTCCTTGTTCTATTGAGTGGACTCCCCAATCATGAAACCATGAATTTGGATGTCCTAAACTCTTGCCTCCAATATTAAACCTTGTTTAGAAAGGGATTCTCCTCTTGATGTAATATGGTTAAGTAAACCCGAAACCTTTCATAAGGGTTTCCGGTATAAAAGTATGTTTCCCAACAAGGGTTGGTCAAACACATAGTTTTATTGAGTTTTTCCCTTCATCAATTAACGAAAGGCTTGGAGTGACTTAATATTTTATTTAAGGGATTTTTATCTCTCATGAATGAATTTCTTATTATCACATGATTTTTAATATTAAGTGTAACTTACTTAAGTAATTAACCATGTCTTGATAATATTTACGTATAATTATGGTTTTTTAGTTCCATCTTCCATGCTTGTTTAATTCCGTAATTATATGATTGAAACAACACATCCATAATGATAAACCATGCAAATTATAGAAATAAAATAATGTAAATGTCATGATCATGAGCTTTTCCAATGGTTTGTTTATCTAGTGGTTGATAAACTAACCCCGTCCTAGGGGAGAAACACCTTGAACCTTTTAGGTTCAAATTTACAACTTACACCTATCCACCTATGTATCTCCAGGGATTGGTTTCATCTCTGATCCAGCTTGAACCTCCTCTTCTATCTTGGGAGTTCGATCCATTATATATTCCATTTTTTTAACTCACATGTAGGTCAGGGGTAATAGGGGGTTTTACATAAAAAAAACCTTGGGCATGAAGACCCTACATATTAACGAGGAGAAGGCTCACAGGCCACAAATTTAATTCAAATAAATAAATTAAATGAAACCATCCACATACAAAGGTCTTGGCCTAGCTCATGATCATTCATACATGCAATAATATTTACACATAAATAAAACTAGCATTCAATTATTTAATTGTTTTTGTTTAAGATAAATCGCTTTCGAATCAATTAATTATCATCTTTAATTAATCAATCATTTTATCTTAAATCCTTTTATAAATTTCCATAAAATTCTTATCATTCATAATTAAAAAAAATAAATTTATTTAAAATTATATTTTTACGTAACTTATACCTTGGAGGCAACCTGGTGAATTCTTATTCACAACTTCCCAATTAGTAGAAATGAACATTACACCGATGTTAAATTAAACACACATATATAAAAAACCTATCACGTGTTATGACTCAGCTTTATGCTTGCATGATGGTACACATATCAAGGGTTTGGATTAGTACACGACTTGTAGTTCCAACTACATGGTGTGTACTATTGTTCATTGTCCTTCTGAAGTACCCACCTGGGGATATGACGTGTGAGTGTACTTCGTAAATCTTCAGAGTTCACGACATTTACAGTTGGTCACAAGCCGTGTAGTTCCTCATTACACAGTCTCCAACAGGGCTAGCCATGTATGGTGTACATGGTCCAACCCTAACCCTAAGGGACTACATGCCGTATCCATTTGATCCACACAAATTGTAATCTAGAAACCACATGCCACCTATTCTTGGTCAACACACGGAGTCATTTTAGACTTAGAAAGAATCCAACACACGGCTTGGTTTGGATGACCGGTCCGATGCATTGAATCTTGGCTACATAACATGTATTTCTAAATACATGCTCTGTGTTCTAGTGTTTTACAACCAAGAATCTTTGGAACCTCCAGATGAGATCCTCTATTTTATTTTAATCAAAATTAAATGAAAAGATCATCTCTTTAAGGTAAACGAGAAATGAAAGAGGAGGAGTGGATCTCTAGATTAAGATTTATAGAACGAATAACTTGAATTGAAACTACAAAATTATTAAATGTGTAATTCCTCAACGAAATATTTAAATAATTATAAATTGTGATGTAACCACTCTGATACCACTTGAAGGTTTCAGGCGCAGCAGAAGCGTGGTTGGGATGAAACCCATTATTTATTTTTATCATGATCAATGATTATTCGGGGATCAATACGATGATGAACGCCAGTACCCATGGAATATGTACAATGATTTTGATAAAGAATAAAGAGTCACAAAACCTTTCAAGAGGATCTTGCAGATCATTTTTATAATTAATTTAATTCATTTTATAAATAAAAATAATACCTGGATATTTGGTATTTTTCTTCATTGATGATGTTGATCTTCTGGAATTACCCTTATACATTATCTCATGGAACTGGTAAGGATCCAAACTAGAATCCCTCTAGCGGTGATCCACACGTGCTCCGATGGCCTCTGATCGACACCGCTCGTTCTCCGGGTGCTAGCGTAGTGAAGCGAGTGTCTTGTGTAGGTCGTTCTTGATCGCCTGTTCTTTGGCCTTGAAGAACATCTCTAATTCTTGAGAGGAGAGAGAATAGGATTCAAGGGAGAAATTTTTTGGCTCAAAAATTCTCAATTCACCAGGCGTGTGGTGTGGTGTATGACACAATGGGCCTACTTGTCTATTTATATACATGGAATTTCAATTACAATATTTAATTGCATAGAAATAATTAAATACATTAATGAACTTAGAGAAAACCCTTGCTCATAATAATAATACCACGTCATTATTCATGGTGAAAAAACCTACATAAAACATAATTATAAAATAAAATTTCGCATCACAAAATAATAGCAGTATCATTATTTTTTTAACTTTTTCCAACTAGTTAAAAAATTATTTATCATCTTGCAAATAATTATTTTACCCCTGGACCGACTTTTGTCCACTCGAACTCCACGTCCATTTATTGAACATCTAAATAAATAAATAAATAATTTATTCTCTTAAATAAATATTTTATTTACAAACTAGTATATAACTATTTATTAAATGTTCAATAAAATAAATAAATATATTTTATTTAATTTATGCAATCATTTTAACTTGAATAAAATTATTCCACGTTCTTGACAATAATATTTATTTCATTAATTAAATTCAAATAGAATTTAACTGAGACCACCAAAAACACTTAGTGTTTGACCCTCTAGTATTATTTCTCATTGTCATTAGGAGGGTTTCCTAAAATCCAAGAGTACTATCTAGAAACGGGTCAAGAAACCCAAGAGAAATAACATAGAGTCGTAACAACAATATCCACATATAAACGCTAACTGTGTAATATAATCCTTTTTTCTCAATATCTCGTCAAGTTGGTTTAGTGATAGTGTTGTCAAATTTTATACTTGATACGCCATTCTTTGATTACCTAATATAAACTCATCGTTACACCATGACCATAGAATTTCACACGACGGTTCTATTTCAATCAAAGGGTAGAGATATCAACTTCAATAAATGGAAGGGACAAATCCTTCCATGACTTATCCATTAATAACATGCCACTCGTGACACACCCAATGTACCATACTTCCTGCCACCTGTCTGCATGACAGTTTTTGTTAGTAAATCAAACTGCGCAAGTCGTGACACATATTAATTATAATCTTAAAGTCTAAGGATCATTACACGTGCTCGTAGATAGAAATATCTGATGAAACCAAAACATGTGGAATTTTTACTAGCGGGTTTGTTCTCATAATCTCCTATCTTGGAGATTACCAAGTGAAAACTTCCTGAGAGGAAGTATCATCTTCTTAAGATTATTCACACCTGATGGTGTGCATTCTATGTGTCAGATCATAGTATGTCATCCAACCGATGAACTATATTTAGGTATATTGTTATAGTATTTCAAGGTTCTCATCATAGCGGGGAACTTCCATGACCTTATTCATGTGACAAATATTCTAGGGAATTATTACATCATAGTTATGCAGAAAAATGAAAAATATGTAATAATACATTAAATATCCATGTAATCAATTTAAAACCAGTTGGTTCTAGGACACCAACTCTTACACTATATACAAATGATAAGTGTTAAGCATTTTAAATAAAGGATATTCAGGCCTAGATTAAATATGAAATGTTCCTATTTAAATTTCATGTTTGGAAAAACTTATTTGTTTGTTTATTACTTTTAAATATTTACATATATAAATTTTTGGTGCCAAGAAAGGTAAATACCTAAGGGGGTTGAATCAAGGTATGTCATTTTCTTCAAAATACCATTCAAAAATGAACTAGTTTCGCTGTTCAAGAAATAATTTTTTCTTATTAAAAAATAGGAAGTGATAACAAAAAAATAGAGGGAAATATCAATTTTACTTGGGTCACCAAAACTGGAATAATCTACGGAGCATGCAATGGAGATGCACCAATTGAAACATCCTCAATCAGGTGTGACACACCGGTTCCGCAATCTGGTCATTCACTTGACCTCAAGTGCACCTACCCATATTTGTGACACTACCGACTAGTTGCGAGGGTCTAATTTCAATGGTTAGGATACTATGCCCTCTTTATCAATGGAGCCCAACAATGGAAATAAATAATAATAACCAATATATATAATATAACAATGAAAATACCACTATCACAAGATGACCAAAACTATAAATACAATAACAAAACTAAACAGTAGACATTCCATGAGAAAGTAAAATCCAAGTGTCTAAATTTAAACCAAAAAGTAAATACAATATCAAATTCCAAGAGAGTCCCGAACCACATCTTATTCCCTCATCCATGATCCATACTAAATTATCCATCTAACTAAGGGACTTTTCCCTTATCCTATCATGAAAACGTGAAGTCTATTCAGATACTGATTAGGATGCTTGAGTAGGGTATGAGTACAACTTAAAAGGCCACCTCCAACAGTATCTAAAACAATATCTAGTTAATAAAATTGTATGAAATTATATAAATAAATAAGTCCAATGCATAAGTAAACAGTTATCACATTATCAATTATTCTTTATTTAACCACATAACACCCCCAGGTTCCTGAGGACACCCAAACCTCAGTACCTTATTCGGATCATGCTTGAGTCTAAAAGATTTCACACATTTAATTCACAATTTATTATTTTGTAATGGTATTCAATTATACATTCAACTCAATTAATTATAACAGCTAATTAGAACTATAGTCCAATTCCAATCTTATGGGTGTATAATTTTTTTTCTAATACCCCATGGGTATTTAGAGCCTGTTCCTCTACCCCACACCACAATGCCTCATGGGTATTTGGAGACATAGTCATTGTCCCATACTCACCATATATTTTTGGAATTTGGGGCCTCATTCCATATCCCACACACATTTAACACATGTGAGTATTTGGATCCTCAATCCTTATCCCACACACATTTAACACATATGGGTCTTTGGAGCCTCAGTCCCTATCCCAAAAACGTTTAACACATAAGGGTATTTGGATCCTTATTCCCTATCCCACACACATTTACCACATATATCACAATATCACAATATCACAATATCACATGTGTAAAAATATCACATTTATTAATTCATCAATTAATTAATCAAATTAAACAATTGCAGAATCATATCAATCTAATAATTAAGTCAATAATTAATTAATCATGAAAATACCTTCATTTAATTAACCCTTTAATTGATTAAATAAATTTCATTAATTAATTCAACAATTAATTAATCACGACAATACCTTTAATTGATTAAAAAATTAATTTATTACATCAGTTCCATTAATTAATTCAATAGTTAATTAATCACATAAATCCTTTCAATTAATTAAACAATTAAATGATTTCATAAATTCTATTCATTAATTCAGAAATTAATTTATCATGTTAATCCCTTCAATCAATTAAACAATGAATTGATTACACCCATTCAATTAATTAATTTAACAATTAATTAATCAATTCATTCAATGTTCCAATCACAACAATATCCATTAATTAATACAAAAATTAATTAATCAAAACCCAGAATACCAATATCCAAAATTTTACAATTCCTTAATTAATTAATCTACTAAATTTATTAATTCAAATTTTTGAACTCAATTGTTAATCATCCAAAGGAAATTATAATATTACATACACATAATTAAAATAAAGACTTTGGTATTTGAATAATAGGAAAAAAACATAAAAATTTATGGAGAACACTCGTAAATAGAAAACCCCAATTGAAGTAATATGGTTGAATAAAAAATGATAGAAGACATCTAGACCAAAAAATAAGATCAAGATCAACCCCAAACCCGTAACTATCAAACGTTCTACTGCTTGATAGGAAGGTGGAATAGAAGGGAACAAAAGAAAAAATAAATTACCAGGTATCTAGTACCAATCCACAACAACTATAAATAAAGAAACTGGTCCAAAACCGCTAAGATTCACCCTTGGGTTCGAGGAGAAAGGCCACACGAATGAAAAAAGAATCCAAAATGAACTACACAACACTTTTAATCTTCATCTCAGAGAATTACACGGTGTTTAATTCCATTACACATCCTATAATTATTTTGAATGGTTTACAATAAAAAACCCATCACCTCTATTGATTTTATCTAGATTAAACTATTACATGACGTGTAATATAATTACATGGTGTGTGAATTTTTTATAGATATTTTTCAGCCCAAAAATATTTTTTATAAAATATCCAACCACTTCCAAGCCTCACAAACAAAAATCACACACTTTCCAAACCTATAACAATGGATAAAACACAAAAGGGATGTACTTGTCAAGAGAATGGGATCTTACAATCTCCCCACCTTATAAGCTCTTCCTCAAGATGTACTCCCAAGAACCTCTAAGAAATTTAAGTAAAAAGACCAGGCTACTGAGCCCATATAACCACTTATCCCTCCCATTTTTGTTCATGAACATTCCCACATTTCTATAATACTCAAACTATCATAACGTCTTTCCCCACAATAGTTTCACACTTTGATCCAACACACATATCAAATTCTTCTTAAAGGAAGAATCTATCTCAAGCTCAACATAATCCACATCAATCACATGAGAAGTGTTGAGGAGATATCTCCAAACATGTGACCTATGGAAAACATCATTCATAACACTATATCTCTATGGAAGAGTCAATGGGTACTCCATTAACCCGATTATCTCTACAATCACAAATGGTCCAACAAACCTATGCACAAACTTTCCCTACATCCATATCCTGTGGTGACCTAATCTAGGAGAAAACCAGAGGAATACACGATCAACCTATGTAAACTCTTGTGGTCATCAACATCTATTTATATACAAATTCTGTTTACTCTAGGCAGTAGTCATATGCTTCTGAATAAGTTGAACCTGCTCCAATGTCTCTTGCACGAGACTCTATCCCAATAGATCTCACTCACCTGCCTCCATACATCATAGAGGTGATCTTCATGTCCTACCCTAAAGTTCATCATATAGTTCCTTATGTATTGTTTCCCAATAAATGTTATTATATACGAGATCCACTAAATCCAGGTGCCTCTACTAAGGCCCACCAAAGTCAAGAACAAACACCTGCAACATATCCTCAAGCACCTGTATAATACGATATGGTGACCCATCTGTATGTGGGTGGAATTATATACTCAGTAAACATGTGTACCACGGGAATTATCTAACTCCTTCAAGAAGTGTAAAGTAAAACACAATTCATGGTCTGAAACAATAGTCCATGGAACCCCATGCATATGGACTATTTCTCGAACAAAGAAATCTCCCAGTTTCTAAACTGTGAAATTATCCTCTGTAGTAAAGAAATACACTACCAAATTCAAGTGGTCCTCAATCACCCAAATAAAATCATTCTTTTGAGGTTTAGTCTGTAGACCAACCACAAAAACTAGAGTAACTTGTTCCCACTTTTGTTACAAAATGGGAAATGACTGCAAAAAATCACCAGGTCATTGATGCTTGACCATCACTTGCTGACATGTCTAGCATCATGTCATAAACCTTGTTATCTCCCCTTTGCTACCTGACAACCAAAACTATCATTGTAGGCCACATTATATTTTGATCACACTAAGATGCACCACCCAATTTGTGGAATGAAATTCAAACATCAACTCCTCCCACATACTCATAGGTACAATAAACTGATCCCTAACATAGTTTTTCTCATCTGCATATTTGGTCCAATCTGTAGGTGACTCCCCAAATTCAAGGATTTCCTTCAAGGATAAAAATTACAGATCCTCATTGTGCCTATCTATGATCCACCTCAAGTGTGTAGACTCCACTAAAACTAATTTGAGAGTCATATGCACCTGACTCTCATAAGCCAAGACATGAATCTATGCCAAAAAATTCATCATATTCCACTCATCACTAGACTCTTTCACTTGCTAACTCTATGTTTTCCTAGTTAAATCACTAAAAAACTATTTCACATTCTAGAAATATATGCTATCTAAAAATAAAATGACTGCATATACACAACCCACTTCCGCTACTGGATATTCAAGTCACACTGTGAAAAGATATACTTCAAACTCTTATTATCCATAGACACAGTACACTATTCTCCCAATAGATAATTCCACCAAACCTTTAAATAATAAACCACTGTAGCTAAATTTTGGTCATGAGTAGGGTAGTTCTACTTCTATGGCCTCAACTGTTGAGACACATATGCCAAAACCCGATCTCCCTGCATCAACACTACTCCATGTACGATCCTAGAAGCATTATAAAACATAATATACTCCCCACATAGCCCGGGTATGATCAATATTGGTGTGGATTTCAATCACTTCTTCATATCCTTGAAGAAATTATCGCAAGATTTTGAGCATTAAAACTCTATCCCCTACTTGGTCAATCATGATAGTGGTGCTGCCAATCAAGAAAAGTCCTCTATTAACCTACGATAATATCCTACTCACCCCAGAAAGCTGCAGATATCAAAAACTGCTCTTGGGGTACACCTAAGACACAACTCGAAAAACATTATCTATGTCTAAAAACATGCCTTCATATGAGAATATGTGATCCATTATGTATACCCAATCAATCAAAAACTGACACTTAGATAGCTTGGAATTAGTCGATACTCTCTTATCATGATCAGAATGATGTCAAGGGGTTTGGTATTATCATCACGATTCTTGGTGTACACTAATATGTCATCAAAAAATAGTTTTATGAACTGAAGCTATTATGTATAGAAAATTAGGTACATCAAATCCATAAACACTTCTCGTGCATTCTATAACCCATATGTCATTACGATGAGCTCATATAGGCCATACATTCTTATGAAGGAAGTCCGATGCATACTAGAAGTTAAAACTACGAACTGATGATACCCTAATCTCAAATGGATCTTGTAGAAAGCACAATCCTCTATAAACTGGTCAAATAAATCATAGATACATGGAAGAGGATACCAATTCTTCACTATCATCTGGTTCAACTTTCAGTAATCAACATAAAATCATAAATTCCCATCATCCTTCTCAGAAAACAACAGTGGAGAACCCTAAGGCAAGGTACTCGATTAGATAAACCCCTCATCCTCAAACTCCTCCAGATATTTCTGGAGAACTTAAAGCTCTTTCGGTGACATTTTGTACGGTGTAATAAAAACTAGCTCAACCGTTGACATGAGATAAATTATAAATTCAACATCTATATCAGGTGGAATACATGATAAGTCTTCAAGAAAAGCATCCTGAGATTGATCCACTACTTGAGTAAAGACAACATTATTCAAACTTCCATCATCTAATAATAGACCTACAACCAAGGTTGTAAGCTCCCCCAGTTGTTGGTGAACTAGCCCTGCATGACTCACCTTGATGTCCCACTCTCTGTAGTGAATGTAGTTGTAGACTTAAAGAGATGTAAAATTAACTCTCCTCTAGTAAAAATATATATGGGATCTATATGCTACAAACTAGTCTATTCCTAAGATTATATTATATCCTAACATATCAAGAATATACAAATCCCATAGAAAACAATATTCCCAAACCTTGATAGAATACCCTTTGTACAAGAAGATATATCTTAACAGTACTCCCAACAACGTTTCTATTGTCAACACCCCACTCATGTACTCCACCACCTGGATCAAACTATTCAAAAATAATGAAAAAAATAAAGGAATGAGAGGCACTAGTATCAAATAAGGCACTGAATAATATATAAGCTCCATGAATATTACCTTTCATTGTCAATGGTCGAGGATCACTATCCAAAATTATAGGCTATACCGTAGGCATTTTCCCCGCACCTCTTCCCTATGATGTTGTATGACTCACCTCTACTGAACCACTCTATTGATATGGGATCTATACCCTAGAAGCACCTCATCCACTACCTCTACCACCACAGCTAGTAGAACTCCATCTTCCAGACTAATATGGTGTGAAGTATCATCTTCCCACACTTGGATTATGCCTAGCTTCTCCATTGTTATCTTTCTATTGCGGGTTCCTGCAGAACCTCTATAGATGTCCTATCTCACCGCAGGATCAACACTACACTGATGGTCAGGGAAAATATTTAAAAAAGTGGCCTAGCCTACTGAACTAGTGGAAAAGAACTTGGGTAAGATTCAGAGTAGCTGATCCTTCCCCCTAGACACTCTTCCTGGTCTCCCCTAGATAACATTCTCATAGCGATGCTTCCTTACATCAGAAGATGTACCCCCTAATCATCCAGCAGCAAGCATAGGTCTTTCAATGGATTCCTCCTTTAGGTTCTGCTCAACTATGGGAGCCTGATTCACCACCTCAATAAACTTCTTTTACTAAAATAGGTTAACCTGGGACTTAATCTCTCATTTAATCCCATCATGAAAACGCCTTGTCATAGCTGTCTAATCCCCTACGATCATTGGATCAAAGCACTTTAAGTCTTTAAAGAGACCAACATAGTTCATCATGGACATTCTCCCCTGAGTCAACCACATGGACGCATATACCCTCTATTTTATCAGTGTATCTAGATAAAAGTGTTCTAGGGAATTATTTAAAAATTCATTCCAATCCATCCCATATTCGTGCCATATCAGGGTATGAACATCCCACCAATGATTTACTGATCCTTGCAACATGTAAGAAGCCAACCTGAAACTCTTATCAATAAGAGTCTCTAAATGGTAAAGTATAGTATGGATGGATTCAATATAGAACTCTACCGCCTTAGTTCTATCCTCTCTAGTAAAAGTTGGAGTGTGATTTAAATGAAACTACCTCGTCAGGATGAACATGTTTTTCACAACCCACCCTGTGTCTTCTTCCATAAAATGCATGAACCAAGAAAATTTCTCTCAAAACATCACTTTGAATTCCTCACATGGAACTATCTGTGCCTCGAGTTCCATTGCGGATAGATCATATCTAACCAAATCCTCCGTTCATCCTCTCAACATGTGTCATCATGGAGGCATATCTCAACAGTGAAAAACAAAAACCTTTGGACACATAACCCAATGATTACACATTTGTGGGAAATCACAATAAGCCATAATAATTCATTTTCTCCATTCCCCGCCACATTATCAAAACCAAGGCATTATAACAACCCTTAACTATCCAGCATCTCAGTATTGGTTAGAAAAGGGTAAACTCTTTCTTATATTAAAGTTTCATATTAGACACATGGTTTACATTTCAATTTATCTCAACCTGCATCATTTTCAATTTCAAGTTAATATTAGGCACCATTTTTAGTTCAATTTCACAAGAAAGGATAAAAAATAGTTCAAGTTAAACATCTTACCCAAAACCTATTTTCCATGCATGTCTATGATGATGCATGTAACAAAATCATCGTGAGTTGATAAAATGATTCATGCATACTAAAATCTCATTCCATACATACATACAGACATATATACATACATACATACATCCATACCGACAGATAGACATACATACATCCATACCGACAGATAGACATACATACATACATACATACATACATACATACATACATACATACATACATACATACATACATACATACATACATACATACATACATACATACATACATACATACATACATACATACATACATACATACATACATACATACATACATATATACATACATACACACACACATACATACATACATACATACATACATACATACATACATACATACATACATACATACATACATACATACATACATACATACATACACACACACATACATACAGAAATCACCACGGCCAGATCCTTGGATGCTTCATGGGTTAATGTGGCATTGCCACCTCCCTTGAAGATGAGATGCTGGGCTTGATTCATGCAATTACCTTTGCCAAAACCTTTGGGTGGAAAAACCTTTGGATCGAAAGTGACTCGATGACTATTGTCCATGCAATTTGGAATTCCATATTCCACCTTGCTTGGCCGATTACTACCCACTGGATGGATTACTCCCATTCGCTTAGTGATATTAACTATATCATCACACATGTTTATCGAGAAGAAAATGCTGTTGCAGATGGTCTGGCCGACATGGGAGTTAATCAGGTCATTACTTGGTTCGAAGACCTCCCCATTGTTGTCCTTTTCTTTCCTGAAAAATATTTTAATATGATCCCATCTTTTAGACTCTTGTAATATTTCTTCCTTTTTAATAATATTTATGCTTTGGTTGTTTTTGACCAAGGAATCACCTTTTTTTAAAATAAAATACACACAAAAAAACACACATACACACACACACATACATACACACATACACACATACATACACACATACACACACACACACAAACATACATACACGCATACATACACACATACATACACACATACATACCCACATACATACACACATACAGACACACATGCAGACACACATACAGACACACATACATACACACATACATAAACACACACACATACACACACACATACATACATATATCCATACAGACATAAATCCATACATATATGCATACACGCACACACACACAAATAGATTAAATACATGAAATTTCATACACACACACATGTATATAGACACATGTGTAGATATATATAAGAATAAACACACACACATGTATACATAAAACTATATATTACAACAATATATATACATATTTGGGATTCTAATTGATTATATATATGTATATGTATATATATAGAGACAAATGAAGCCGAATGACAGAAAAAATGAATTAAAAGGTAAAAAAATCATTAAAAATAAGTCTTTATTTACTTACACTCAGTTTATGGTGGAGATTCATTGAAAATATTTCACAAAAACATTTTTAGCGGTTTCTTTATGTGAGATCTTGAGGAAGAGCAAGTCACAATGAAATGGTTAAGGTTATTTTTATAAACAAGGTGAAGCCCTTTTCAACACTTCCTAAAAAGCATTGATAAAATGAATTTTACCAGCACTAACAGTAACAACATTGATAAATGGATCTTTTATTAGTGTGAATGTTATTGTTGATAAGGGATTAGGTTTATTATCAATAATTTTAGTGATGATATTTTCATCCTTTATCAATATTAAAATTAACATTAACATATAAAAACATACAGATTTATTATCTATTTCCATATATTAAAATAGATTTTTACTATTTCCGAATATATAAATATTTATATATTTATATTTAAATGATTGAAATAAATATACTATAATAAAGTTACATACATTTAGTAAAACTGGTGTACACCCTAGGATTTAACAGAGTTATGGATTAATCCTTGGATGCATAATTACAATTCAGTTAGAGAAGGAGCGTGTGTTGAACCCTTGACCTTCAGGAAGGTGAACACCTATAGGGGGTTTTATAAAAAATTAAAAAACTTTATACTATTTAAATATTTTCAAATATGTTTAAAATATATAATTATTATTTATTACATATAAAAATAATAATAATTATAAATTATACCTAAAAAAATTACTATTTATATAAATGTATAAATTTAGTTACAATATATTCTTAATTATAAAAATATAAAATAAAAATATATTAATAAAAATATTTAAATAGATTTATTGTAAATTCATAATATATTTGTTTATATTATTATTTATATATAAAATTATTAAAATTAATTACTTTATTTTACTATTCTTTATTATATGTTAAAAATATTATCAATTGTATAAGTGAATAACTATTTTGTAAGAACTTGGGTTTTCGTATCAGGTAAAAATCCCTTATGTTTTAGTTTTAATGTTTAAGTATGGCCTTGTATGAGTACCCAACTTGTTCATGGGTGTTTTGGAGGTTTTCGAGGCTTTCTTGGAGCCCAAAACAAGGTTTTAGGCTAAAAATGTCCTTTCACACAATTAGTGAAAATCATGCAGGGCAGACCACATAGTTTAACTAAACCATTTGTGGATAGAAAAAGGGGTGGTATAGGGTGCACAATTAGGACAAACCATGAGGAATAGGCCATATGGCCTTGTGGACCTGTCAACTGTTTTTGTAGAAATTGATAGAGGCTTAGCATACAATTTTCACATGGTTAGTTAAACCATGTCAGGATACCATGCGGGTGCCCCTTGGCCTATAAGAATCCGTGTGAGAAAACCTTAAAGACCTTGTATTTCAGTTTTTGTATAATTTTATTTTTAAAATTAAATAATTAATAAAACCTAATTTAGGTTTTGTTTCAATGCACAACATCTCAACCTTTTGATAGACCCTTTGAATCTCTAACCTAGGATTTGAGCTCATTTCTTCATCTAATCTCTGATTCAAGCACAATTTGTCTCATTAAATATGCAATAGTAAGATCTACCTTAATTTTCATCATTTATCAACTCTTCTTGCTATCTATTGTGGTATTTGTATTTAGGATCATATGATATATTTTTTCATTCTTTATCAAGTCTTGAGATTTCTCCTAAACTAGGAAAAATGAGGACTTGATACTAGGTGAGAACTCCACTACTGAAAAAAGGTAGGTGGTCTATACTTTTCATTCATCTTTTGGTTATTTTTGAGCTATTGTCCAATATGCCTCCCACTGTACCTTCCGATGTGGCCCCGATTTTGAATAGGTTACCTATAATGTATGTAATCAGATCAATTTTGGATGCCCATAGGATCTATTGTGATGCGTTGATACCAGTTTCTAGAACCAAGGGCACCAATGTGGTGCATCTTATGGTAATTCAATGTCTATGCCATGTTAAACCACCCAAGTGGTGTTTTTGGGGTTTCCTTGTTATAGAAATCCAATTATAAGTGAAATGGGTAGAATGGGATGATTATGAGAGGGTTTTACTCCTTTAATTAGATATATTATATTGAACTTGAATTATCCAATTGTTTAATTAATAAAATGAGTTATGTTAAACATGATGTATTAAATGGAATAAATGGATTCAATTTAATGTGTGGGTATTCCCATGGAATATGTTAGAATGTGAATGGTGATAAATGGGTGGGTATACCCATGTGACATGTCTAATTGAAATTTATGTTAAATGGGTGGGAATAACCATGTGACTTGGTTAAATAGAAATAGAATAAATGAGTGGGTATACTCATGTGATGTTTTTTTGTTTGGAAGGTATTAAATGAGTGGGTATACTCATTATATATAATTGAATAAATGTGATTATATAAGTGGGTAGAATCATATGGAATTGAATATTTTAATGGTATAAATGACTAAATGTATTATATATGACATGGAAAACCTCTATGGGTCTAGAATGCGGTAGTGGATGCCTTAATTAGAGTATTCCCATTGGGTCTTGATTTCGTGGGATTCCTCGGGCTTTGCTAACCCTTGGATCCAAATTTCATGGACTCGTAAAGGATTTTTTTGGTATGACATGCTACTAGGACTCCCACCAGTGCCTATGACGAGTTTCTGTTGAGAAGATATTGGGAATTGATGAGGATGCCTTTGTTCTTGACACCTTGGATCTGGCCCTTGTGTGGTCTGATACTTAAGTTGATATGGAAAGGTCATGGGAATGTGATTCACTCAGAGTATACAACAAGGTTGTGGTGACTTGATATATATAGGAGTATAAAGGGGACCTATTTTTTATTTATATTTCTTATTACTAACTTGTTAATAGCTGAAACGTTTTGTAGGGATCCTTTAGAGGATGTTTGGTATTACTTGTTTATAGTAGTTTTATGCCTTGGGCATTCACACTGACATTATTTCTTACATATAGTTTTTTCGTATATTCCTTTTACTTCTTAGAACTGCATACACTTTTGGGTGTTTACTTAATAGAATGTTATCTCACACCCTGTTTAAGAATCCTTGGGGAACCAAATTGATTATACAACTGTAGGTGATAAAAGGGGAAAGCTCTTTAAAATAGTTTTTTGATTGTTGCTTTAGAGCCAGAGAGCATCGGACCAAGATGAGGCTTGCGATGATAGAACAATTTTTAGGCATTTTTCTTTTGTAGACTTGTACTGTACTATAATAACATGTTGTTATTTTGGCTATTTTTTAGATACATGTATCATCTGTATCATTATGTACGAGTAATTTTTTTGAGATTTTTTTATGTTCCTACTATGTTTGTATTGTCTGATTGTTTATTGCTTCTACTGTTTGTATGTTCTTTATTTATATTGTGATATAATCTGGTAATGAGGTCATAATCTCCACATTGACACACCTAGGCCCTCACTTCTAATTGGAAGCCTATAGAATTTGGGGATATTCCCTTGAGGCCATGTTGCTAACCAGGCTTGGGGCACTATTGAGTGGAATCTAGGTTCGGGATGTTAAAAAGTGGTATCATAGGGGTTTATTTTCTGGTTTGAATTTCTATTTGATGAAAACAGATGAGCATAGGAAAGAAATATAATTTGGTAATAAGTTGTGTCTAAGAGTAGCTACCCCGCGTATAGGGGAAAACCAAATTTACTCAAATGGAATTATTATTTTAAGGATTTTGACTATTCTAGTTGATTTGATTTCACTATTGGGTGAAACTCTTGATTTATTATATTACTATTGATGAAATTGTTGGTTCTATTTCTATTGGTTCCTGATGAGATGAGGGTATTATATCTCATGTATCATATATTCACTTGTTATAAATCACATTCCATGCATCATGTTATACCCTTTAGGATGGTTTACTTATTGTATGATGTTGTGATTGGTGCTATGATAGTCACATCTGCTATTGTGATTGATTTTGTATATTGGATAGAGGAGTGATTCCATATTTTAGTTCTTAAGGTGTATGGGCCCTTATGTATTTAGAAATGATGAACCGATGAAAATTAAATAGTTTAAGTTATTTTGATATGTATGGATTGAATAGGAACTAAGTTTTTCATTCATGAAGTGTTACGGGACCTCTTGGATTTTGAATTAGTAAACCAGTGGTTAAACCCATTGAAAAATTTAATTATGGAAATGAAATATAAAATGAATGTGGATTCAATTTAAAATGAACTGAAAACTTGAAGTGATGAATAAAGACTTGACCTAGAACCAACTTTTGATTAGGAAAGAGGCACTCTTTTTATTGGGTTATGACTGTTTGTTTTTTCAGTTCTGACTTTCGGAGAAGGCCATGTGGTATAACATGTTTTAGGATGGGTTTGACCTATCCTGCACTTTTGAGTTGTGAGCATTGAAATTGTACTTTTTCGAGGTGTGTGTTTGGAATTTTAGAGGAATTACACCGTGATGACCGCATGTCATATGCCCATAGGGAGGCGGTGACCAAACTTGGAGGTAGTGTGCCATAGGCTATTGAGAGATCCTACTTTAGTGCCAGCTGCGATAGTGACAGCTGTTCCAAACATATGTGTGAGGAACAGTTCTGTGAGGGTTTCTTTTTTCTCTATGAATAATTTCTAGGGAGCACTACATCCTAACTTGTACATGGATGAGATGACATAGGTGTTCCAACAGAAGCATCCTACCACATTTTTGGGGGATGACAGTCCACATACTACTGATATGTGGCTAGAGATGAAATTATCGATATTTGAGCATCATGGGTCACCTAATGAGATGAGGGTAAAGCTCATGACATATATGATCTGTGAATTAGCAAAGCACTAGTTTGATGTACTCAACTGGGCTGATAGGTTGCGAGATAAGGGTTGAGATGATTTGTAAACCCTCTTTTATGACTAATTTTACCCCAAGACTCTACAGAAAGAGTGGGATAGTGAGTTCATGTGTTTGGATCAGTGCACAATGATAGTTATGGGATACTCAGTGCACTTCATAGAGTTGTAGTTTTTTTCACTGAAGTATCTTATTGAAGAGATATATAGCGAATGACTATTTGAGGAAGGTCTCTAAAATGCTATCAAATCTTATGTCAATGTGTTTAAATTAACCTCTATCATTGATATTTTTAATTAGGAACTGATTATAGAGTAAAGCCTAAGGGAATATGGTGGCGTAGTGTTGGGAAGTAATGTCTCTCAACCCAGTGGTTCTATATCATTAGGCATGAAGTGCTGTTTTGAAGATTCGTCCAAGATGAGTGCCAGTTAGGTTGTGAGTACTGGTAGATCAGTGTTCTTATATTAGTGTGGCAGGTGAGTCCACATAAATAATTAGTGAGACCATGACCGATTCGTGTGTAGGTATTATAGTAATATGGGGCACATAAAATGTTTTTGCAAGTCCTTCCCTCATACTATGAGTGGTAGGGTCCATATCTGACCCCAGGTTTAAGAGAAGGTTCCTTATCTCCACGTTAGGTAGGGAGTTGGATCAGTGAGGGATGATCAGGACAAGGCAGTGGTGGTCATGGAAGATATTTCCATACACCAATTGCATGAATACATCAAAGTGGGCCTACTCTAGGTAGTGAGGTTATGTTACAGGGTCGCGGTGTAGCCTAGTTCTATTATATACATCCTATCCCCAAGGAGTAGGGGGTCGAACCATCTATAGTGATAGGTTTGATCCTAGTATCCTCTAATATTTAAACTTCTCTTTTAGATATAAGTGCATCACATTGTTTAATATCTACACTAGTCGTAAAAAGCCTTGGGATTAGTTTTTTCATTTTGAGAGTGTTATAACACTAAACACACCATTGGGAAATAGAATAGAAGATATGAACCAGTGTAGGGAGTGCCCCCTTTAGGATTGTGGGTGTCACTTCTTCTAGAGTTTATATGTTCTCAAGATGTCAGGGTTTGATGTCATACTCAAGATAGACTGGCTAGTAGCTTATCAATATTATGTGGACTGCTATCATTGGAGGGTAAATTTTACATCACCAGAGGCTATAGTGTATACTCACAAGGGTGAATGGGATTTCCAAAAAATCTTAGCTATACCTGAGCATCGTGGTCTCAGCGGAATGACATCCTAGATTGCTAGTTTTTATTTGGATGATCAAGGATCGAGCTAAGAGAAATTTTCTCTAGTGGTTGAGCACTTTAGAGATGTATTTCCTAATGAATTATCTGGTTTACCACCCAAGAGAGAGGTTGACTTCTCCACCAAGCTAGTGCCAGGAGCTATACCAGTATCCATTCCTCCTAACATGATGGTTATGATGGAGTTATAGGAGATCATGAGGCAACTATAGGATTTAGAGGTGAAGGGGTTTATTTGACCCAGTACATCTCCATGGTTTTCTCTGGTCCTTTTTGAAAAAAAGGATGACTGTACCATTAGGATATGTGTGGATTATCAGGATTTGAACCAATTTACAATTAAAAACTGATATCCCTTTGCATGGATAGATGCACTTTTTGATGAGATTCAAGGAGCCCAAGTGTTCTAGAAAATTTATTTGAGATCAGGATATCACCAAGGGCATGTTCGACCTATAGAAATACCTCATACAACCTTTAATAGCAGGTATGATTTATATGAGTATCTAGTTATATCGTTTGATCTCACAAACATGCCATTAGTGTTCATGGACTTGATGAACTGAGTGTTTTATAATTACCCAGATTCATTTGTGGTGGTTTTCATGGAAGAAATCTTGGTGTATTGTCAAAATCAACAAAACCATGCCGACCATCTAGAGATCATTTTTGAATACACTGAGATAGCATCCATTATATGCTAAGCTCACAATGTTCTACTTTTGGATGGATTAGATTTACTTCTTGGGTCACATCATATCGTAGAAAAGAGTGTCAGTGGACACATATATGGTGAGATATGTAGTATCCTAGGAAAAACCAAAGATTTTTCTTTTGAAATATAGACTTTATTTGGGATATATGGTTACTCTATTCATTTCATACGGGAATTCCCAAGCTTTGTATCACTATTGACGAGTTTGAATAAGAAGGGTGTGAAGTTTATATGGTCAGATTCTTGTGAAACAACCTTCCAAAAGCTGAAATGGAGGTTAACACTAGAACCAGTCCTAATAATGCCAGAGTGGGGCAGAAGCTACACTGTACATTATGATGCATCATGTATTAGACTAGGAGAAGTGTTAATATATTTAGATAGAGTTGTGGTGCATAGGTCTCGACAAGTGAGGCAACATGAGAGGAACTACCCGATGCATGATCATGATTGGCTATGATTGTTCGTGCTTTATTCTCTTGGAGACATTACTTACTAGGAGAGATTTGTTTTGTGTAAATGGACCATAATATCCTGAAGTATATATTTTCACATCAAGATATAAACTCGATACAATTAAGGTGGTTTGAATACCTTCAATATTTTTAATTCAGGCTTTCCAACATGCCTGGTAAAGGTAATGTAGGGGTCAATGCACTAAGCAGGAGTTCTTAGATACTGGAAATGCAGTAGGCCAGTAGCGAGTGGAATCTTATAATTTTTTTTATGAGATGCACTTGGAGGTTCACAATAGATAATGAAATAATTATCTATCATTTTTATATATGACCTCTACCTTACTGGATAGAGTAAGGATGAGGTATCTATTAGGTTCAAAGGGCCTAGTCCTACGGGAGAGTGTGGATGGTGAGCATACACCTCCAAGTTAGACAGTAGGTGAGGATAAGATCCTATGTATCCCTGGATGCATTTTGGTTCCAGTGGATATATGTGAGAAGATGATGCGGGAATTTCACACTTCATATTGGGAAGTGCACACCAGATTCACCAAGATGTACTATGAATTGAACCATTAATATTGGTGGCCGAGTATGAATTGTGAGGTAGATGGTTTTATTTTGAGGTGTTCCACCTATCAGTAAGTGAATGAGGAAAATCAGGGACCATCTATGAT
This sequence comes from Viscum album, assembly GCA_963277665.1. NCBI lineage: Eukaryota > Viridiplantae > Streptophyta > Magnoliopsida > Santalales > Viscaceae > Viscum > Viscum album. The sequence continues at coordinate 388,633,281 of OY728147.1, read as the reverse complement.
TTTAAAATAGATTCCTATTCCATAATTGAAATGAGATGATGTCATGATGGATTTCGAGACCAGATTATCGAGGAATCCTTGAGGTAATTATGTTGTATGGGTTGTTGTTGATAGGATCATGAAGGATGCTCATTTATTTCCGATTAAGGAGACCTTAAGAGTTGATGATATGGGAAGGATTTATGTTAATGATATAGTTTGAATTCATGGGGTCTCACACAATATCCTTTGGAATAGAGATTCCCACTTTACCTCTTATTTCTAGAAGAGTTTTTATAAGGAACTGGGTATACGGGTTCTTATAAGAAAATAATACCACCCTCAGACTGATGTCTAGTCAGAGCATAAGACATAGGTTTTAGAGGACATGCTGCGAGCATGCATCCTGAATTTTGAGTATGGGGGCTATTGGGAGAGACACATGCCCTTTGTTGAGTTTTCCTAGAATAATAGTTATCATGTGACTATACATATGGAAACTTATGGGCCTTTATATAGTAGGATTTAAAGTTTGACCCTTGCTGGTTGGAGGTAGGTGAGGCAAATTTATTGAGACCACATCTCATGAAGGAGAATTCAGATTAGGTCCATTTTATTTTGAAACTGATGGATAATAAAAAATATATATAGATGTCATACGCTGATTTCCACAAATGAACTCTAGATTTTGAGGTTGGGGATTAAGTTTTCTCCCATATTTCATCAAGATTGGGATACATGAGAATCATCATATAGGGTAAGATTTCACTGCGATATGTTGGTTCGTTTGAGATTTTAGAGAGATTCAGGTCGGTAGAATATCAGTTTTAGTTACCTCAGAGGTACCAAGCCATTCCTGATGTCTTCAATGTTTCTCAACTGTGTTGTTATATTTCAAACCCATCTCGTACTTTTCAGCCCGAGGATTTTGAGCTTCTGGTTGATGCGTCCTTTGAGGACCATCTGATTTGTATAGTTGACAAGAGTACAAAGGTTGTTTGAAGATTTTTAGTTTCTCTAGTATAGGTTCTATGAGAGAACAACCATTTACTTGGATGATACTTGGAAGAGGGAGGCCGATGTGCATTCTCAGTGGGTAGAGTTGTTCATAGATGAATCTTGACCACCCTACATAGAGAAATTCAAGGAAAAATTTTTATTAGTGGAAATATTTTAAGAACCTGGGTTTTTTTATCTGGTATGGATCGATTAGTTTTCAATTTTAGTATTTAAATATGGCCTTGTGTGAGTAACCAACTTTTTCATGTGTGTTTTGGGGGTTTCTGATGCTTTCTAGGAGGTCGGAACCAAGTTTTGGGCTGAAAATAGAATGGCACACGGTTAGTAAAAATTATATGGGGTAGGACAATTAGTTTGACTAAACTGTGTGAGGCTGGACATAGAGCTGGCATGAGTTACACGGTTATGCCAAATCGTGTGGAATGTGCTGCACAACCATGTAGCCATGTCTACAATTTTTACAGACTTTGAAAAAGGCTTAGCACATTGTTTTCTTCTAGCTGGTGGAACCATGTGAGGAAAAAATGTGGGTGACCCTTGCCCTATAGAAAATTGTGCTTGGTTTCCCCACAGTTAGAAAAATTGTGTGGGTAAACCATCCAAACCTTGTATTTTTTTTATAATTTTATGTTTAAAATTAAATCTTTTATAAAACCAAATTTATGTCTTGATTCGATCGAAAACAAATGAACCTTTTGAAATCCCCTTTGAAGCTCTAACTTAGTATTTGAGCCCGTTTCTTCGTCTGATATCCGATTCGAGTATGGTTTTCTCATCAGATCCACCATAGTAAGATCTATATTTATTTTTAGCCTTTCTCAATTCATATGGATATCGATTGAAATATTTGGATTTAGAAACATATTCCCTATTTTCTCATTCTTCAAACATTCTTTAGATTTATCCTAAATTGAGATGAATTAGGACTTGATACTGGATGAGTACTCTACTACCGATCTACGGTAGGTGTTCTATACTTTTCATTATGTTTTTGGTGTTTTTTATAACTGTCGACCATTATGCCACCTGTCAGAATTTCTGATGTGACCCCAATTTTTACTGGGTTACCCATAATCGAAGTAATTAGTCATATTAGGGATTCTCATAGGATCCGATGTGATGTGTTGATACTCATTGCCTAAACCAAGGTCACCCATGGGGTGCACCTTATTGAAATTCCATGTGAATTCTATGTTAGACCACCCAAGGGTGTGTTTTTTGTTTCCTTATTATTGAAATCCAATAATAAGTGTAATGGGTTGAATGGAAAGATTAGAAGATGGGTTGACTACTTTGATTAGATTTATTATCTTGAACTTTAAGTTGGTTAATTGTTGAATTAATCAAATGATTTATGTTAAACATTTGTGTAAAATATAAAAAATGGATTCAATTTAGTGGGTGGATAAACCCATGGAATATGTTAAACCATGAATGGTGATAAATGGGTGGGTATACCCATCAGTCATGTCTAACTGAAATTGATGATAAATGCGAGGGTATACCCATGTGACTTGATAGAATAGAAATGGAATACATGAGTTGGTATACTCATGTAATGATTTTGGTTTGGGAGGTATTAAATGAATGGGTATACTCATTATACAGAATTGAATGAATGTGATTATATGAGTTGGTAGAATCATATGAAATTGAGTTGTTGAATGGTATGAATTAATGTATATTTGTATATATTCAATAAAAAAATATCCATGGATCTGTAACATAGTAGTGGATTCCTTGAGTAGATTATTTTCCATGGGTGTTGATTCTGTGGGATTCCTCGAGCTTGGATAATAGTTGGATCTGGTTTCTTGGACTCACATAGGACTTGTCAAGTATGAAATGATCCTAGGACTGAAACTAGTTCCTATACTGTGTTTTCATTGAGATGAACTGGGGAATCAATGAGCATGCCTTGGTTCTTAACACCTTGTATCTATCCCTTGAGTGGTTTGATACTTTAGTTGATATGACAAGGCTGTGGGAATCTGATTCACTCAGAGAATATGGAAAGGAAGTGGTGACTTGATACCCACGGGAGTAAAGTGATGCCATGTTGTTTGTTTATATTTCTTATAACTTCCTTGTTAGGAGTTGAAACTTGTTGTAGGGAGGCTTGAGAGGCTATTTGGTATTACTTTTTAGTAGTAGTTATATTCCTTGGGTATTCTCATAGACATTACTACTTACTTACACTTGTTTAGAATACTCCTTGTGCTAATTAGAATTTTATAGAATTATGAGTGGTTACCTACTGGGAGATTATCTCACACCATATTTGGGACTCCCTATGGACCCAAACAAATTATATGGTTATAGGTGATAATAGGGGAAAGCCCTCTAACACAGGTTGTTGACTGTTATTGTGAAGAAAGGGTTAATGGGACCAAGCTGAGGCTTGCAATGCTAGGAAACTTTTTGGACCTTTTGTCTTTTATATAATTGTATCGAAATGTATTACCATGTACCTATTTCAATATTTTCTTGATACATGTATCATTCAAAATATTTTATATGATCCATCTTTTGAGATTCTTATCTGTTTCTTCTAGGTATGTATTGTCTCCATTTTTTACTGCTTCTCCTCTTTTTATGTAATTGACTTCTGATGTGATATACTCTAGTAATTAGGTCATAGTATCCCCAATTATACAACAAGGCCCTTGATACTAGTCAGAAACCTCTAGATTTTAAGGAGATTCACTTGAGGCCATGTAGACAACTGGGCTCGGGGCACTGTTGAGTGAATCTGGGTCTATGACATTATAGAAACAACAGTCTGTGGAACCCCATGAAGATGGGATATTCCTCAAACATAAAAAATTCCCAACTATTCCACTAAGAAGGTATCCTATATAACTTTTTAAAATGGTCCTCAATAACCAAGAAAACATCATTATTTTGATGATTACTTAGTGGAACCACCAGAAAATCAATATTAACTTTTTCCCAATTCAAATCTGGAATGGGAAATGACTGTAAAAAACCACAAGGTCATTGATGCTCAGCCTTCACATGCTGACATGTGCTGAATCATGTCCCAAATATTACTATATCACTTTTCATTCCTTGACACAAAAACTAATATTATATGTAACAATATATTTTTGCACACCAATATTCACTACCCACTTTGAGGCAGGAAATTCATGCATCAACTCCTCTTGCATACTCATAGAAAAAACAACCCGATATCTAACATAGATGTTATCATCCTCATATATGGTTCAATATGAAGGTGACTCCCCACCTTCAAGGATTTAACTCAAGTTTAAAAATTCAAGATCCTCATTCTACCTTTCTGTGATTCGTATCAAGAGTGTATACTCCACTGAATCTGATTTGAGAGTTATCTGCTCCTGACTCTACTAAACCAAAACATGCATCTCATCCAACAAATTCAACATATTATAGTCAGCACAAGAATAATTCACTACCTAAGTCATAGATTTCTTGATTAAATGATAAATAACACTGTTTCCATTTTCGAGCGTATAGGCTAGCTGAAAGTCAAATGACTGTATATACTCTACCCAATTCCACTACCGGAGATTAAAGTCTCACCACTAAAATATATACTTCAAACTATTATGATACTTATATACATAAATCTATTCTCATAATAGATAAGTCACCAACACTTTAAAACATAATCCAATGCAGCTAAATTGAGGTAATGAGTAGGATAGTTCCCCTCATGTGGCCTCAACTACTGAGAGCCATATATCACAACTCAATATCCCTGCATCAACAATTCTCCATGTATAATCCTAGAAGTGTCATAAAACACTATATAATCCTCACCTGGCTCAACTATGATCAATATTGGTGCCTATGTCAATCAATTATTCAACTCCTGGAAGGAATTATTGCATGATTCTGACCATTAAAACCTTATCCCCTTCTTGGTCAGGCTCGATAGAGGTTCTACTCATCTGGAAAATACCAATATAACCCTAAGATAATATTTTTCTAACACTAGAAAGCTACAAATGTCAAAAAATTTCTTGTGATGCACTGAGGACACAATCGCCCAAAACTTCTCTGGTTCCACTGACACACCTTTATTTGAGAAGACGTGACCCCTGATGTATACAAAATAAATCCAAAATGACACTTTGATATCTTGGAAGATATCCAATTGCCTCTCAGTGTACTCAGAACTACGTCAAGGTTTTGGGAATGATATTAATGAGTATTGTAGTACACCAATATTTTATCCAAAAAATACCACAAAATGAACCAGGTATAGATAGAATATTTGGTTCATCAAGGCTATAAGAATTTCTTGTGAATTATTTAACCCAAATGGATTTATGATGAACTCATATATGCCATACCTAATTTTGAAAGTTTTCTGAGGTATAATAGAGGTTTGAACTCTCAACTGATGATACCCTAATCTCACGTATATGTTGAAGAAAACACAATCCCCCCTCAATTGGTCAAATAGATCATAAATACAAGAAAAAAGGATATTAGTTCTTCACTGTCATCCAATTCAACTTCTGGTAATCAATACACAAGAATATAGTCATGTCAGCCTTATTTAAAAAAACATAGGAGAACCCCAAGGTGAGGTACTTGTCCAGATAAACCCCCTATCCTCCAACTTCTGCATCTGAGTCTTGATCACTTGAATCTCTGTCGGTGGAATTTTTTATGGTGGAATAGAAACTAGCTCAACCTACGACATGAGCTCAATTATAAGTTCCACATCTCTCTCTGATGGTATCCCTTGTAAGTATAAAAGAAAAACATCCTAAAATATTTCCACTATTGGAGGAAATAAATCATTCTTCACACCTAAATCATCAAACAAGAGTCCTAAAAACTAGGTGGTATGCTCCCCCAGTTGTTGGTGAATTGGTACTCTATAGAATGCCTTGATACCCTACTCTCGTTGGTAAACATTTTTCTCAACCTTTGGAGATTAAATATTTAATATCTTCTGGTAAAAATATATGTGTTCTCGGTACACTACTAACTAGTTCATTACTTAGATTATATTTTATCCTAACATATCAAGAATATATAGATCCCATAGAAGAAGATATTCCCCAACCTCAAGAGAAAACCCTTTGCATAAGAAGATATCTATCAACCATACTCCCAATAGTATTTCTATTGGCAACAACCAGCTAAATAACTCCAGCACTGAGGTAAAACCATTAAAAAATTGTGAAAAAATAAATAAATAGAGTAAATATTATCAAATAAGGCACTAAATAATAAATAAGCTACAAGAATAGTTTCTATCACTATTGATGGTCCAACCTCACTATCCAAAGGTGCAGGCTGTACTGCATGCAACTATCCTTCCATTATTCTCTATGATGCAGTCTGAGTCCCCTATGTTTCATTACTCTAATGATATGGGATATATTTCCCAGAAGCACCTATTTCAGTTCCTCTACTGCCATTATCAATAGAACTCCAACTGGTAAACTGATATTGTGTGAAATATCCCCTTACCACACATTCATTTCCTAGATTCTCTATCATTACCCATATTTCATGGGTTCCTATGGAAACTCTGTAGATGTTCGATACTATCGCTAGATTAGAACTCCACAATTGGTTGGGGACAATGTTTACAAAAGTAGCCCAGCCTACCGCCCAATTGGAAAACAACTCAGGTAAGATCCTAAGTAACCGATCCTTCTCCCTAACTACTCTTCTTGCTCTCCCCTAGTTAACATTCTCATAGAGATTCTTCCTTCCTTCATAATATTTACCTTATGATCATCCAGAAAAAACCATATTTCCTACACTAGAATACCCCTTCCACTTCCACTAAACTATGAGATCCCAATCCAGCACCTCTGTAAACTTCTTTAACTAGAAGAGGTTAACTTGGGACTTAATCTCACATTTAAGATCATCCTGAAAATGCATTTTCATTGTTGTCTCATCCTCTAATAGTGATGGAGATAAGCACTGTGAGTATTTAAAGTGACCAACATAGTGCATCAAAGTCATGACCCCCTATTTCAACCACATGAAGTTAGATACACTTTCTTTTCTCAATGACTCTGAATAAAAATGTTCTAGGAAGTTCTCCAAAAAGACCTTCCAATCGATCCTGTCTTCCTTCCATGTTGGGGTCTGAACATCCCACCAACACTTCACTAATTCTCTTCAAATGTAAGAAGCTAAATTGAACGACTTCTCAGAAGGAGTCTCTAAATAGTCAAATATAGTCTGGATGGAGTCAATCCAGAACTCCTCCACCTAAGGTCCACCCCCTCACTTCAAAGTCATAGGGTGTTGTAAATGAAACCCCCCTTTCAGTTTGGAGATAATTTTCACAACTGATCCTGGGACATTTTCCATAAACTGCATGAAGTGATAAAAGTTCTGTCAAAAGTACTCTTTGACTTCCTCACTTGGAATTATCAGTGCCTCATGTTCAACTTCTGGTAGATCATATCCACCCACATCCTTCTATCATCCTCTCAATAGGATTCATCATAGAGGCATCTCTCTATAGTGATAAACATTCACCTTAAGACACATAACACAATGATTACACATTTATGAGAAATCATAATAACAATAAAAACTCATTTCCCCTTTCACTGCCACATGGTCAGAACCAAGGTGCTATAACTACCCATAACCATAAAATATATTGGACCTAGTTATAAAAGTGTAAAATCATTATTATATTAAAGTTTAACATCAGACACCGTGTTTCCATTTCAATTTATCTCAATGTGCATAATTTTCAATTTAAAGTTAATATTATGAACCATTTTTAGTTCAATTTCACAAGAAAGGATAAAAAATAGTTCTAGCTCAGCGTCTTACCCAAAACCTATTTTTTGTGCATGCCTAAGAGGTCGCATATCACAAAATCATCATGAGTTTGTAAAACAATTCATGCATTCTAAACTCTAATTCCATTATAGGCCATGAGTCACATATTAGGAAATATTAAAAACTATAATCACATCATACAAAAAGTGAATAACCTGTGGTTAAATAACATCAACTCAAACAACACAAATCAATAACAACAATCCCACCCTGGGTACTTGGATTTTACCCTCGTACATGTGGTAGATACTCCCATGCATGGAAACTTAACTAAGACCCAACTCATCCTAATATCCTATCTACCATTCGCAAATAGTAATATAAAATAAAAAGAAAATAAAACTTTCTATGATACCACTTTATAATGTCCTGAATCGGGTGTCACAAACAGGTGCCCTGAGACAGTCGATCTTATGACCTCAAGCGTGCCTCCCCATATACCAGAGGCTATCAACTATTAGTGACGGTCTAATGTTGATAGTGGAGACACTACACCCTCTTTATCAAAGTGGATAAACAATAAAAATAAATAATAATAACCAACATATATAACATAACCCGGAAGATACCAGTATCACAAATGAGCAAAACTTTAAATACAATATCAAAACTAAAGAGTAGACATTCCATGCTAAAGTACGTGACAAGTGTCATAATGAAAAAAAATGTAAATACAATGTCAAATCCCAAGTAGGTCCTAAACCATGTATGGTTCTTTCATCCATGCTTGGTCCCAAATCATCCTTTTAACACAGGGCCTTTGCCCTTATCTTATCATAAAAACATGAAGTCTATTCGGGCATCGACCAAGAAACCCAATATGGGTGTGAGTAAAAGTCATTAGTCCACCACTAAAAATGTCTAAAAAAATATACAGTCAATAAAAATGTATGTAGTTGTATAATTAAATATGTACAATACATAATTAAATAGTTATCACATTATCGATTATTACTTATTTAACTACATAAACCCCCAGGTTATCAAGGACATCAGATCCTCAATACCTTCTTCGGACTATGCCAAAGTATGAACCATTTCACACATCTAATTCAAAATTCAGTATAATATAATGGAATATCATTATATATTAATTTCAATTCATTATCTTGTATAATTGGAAATATGGTTCAATTCTAATCTCATGGGCGTAGAATGTCATGTCTAACACCCCATGGGTATTTGAAGACTCTATCACTATCCCATACTCACCATCTCAATTGTTTATTTGGAGGCTTGATCCCTATCCCACACAACTTTAACTAATATGGGTATTTGGATCCCTAGTCCCTATCCAACACACATTTAACACATATGGGTATTTGGAGATACAGTCCCTATCCCACACACATTTAACACATATATAACAATATCAAAATTTTACATCTGTCAAAATATCACATTATTCAATTAATTAATTAATTAATCAAATTCATCAATTTAAAAATCACATCAATCCATTCATTAATTCAAAAATTAATTAATAATTTCAATCCCATAAATTAATTCATCCATTAATTGATTACATCAATTTCATTAATTAATCCTAGAATTAATTAATCAAGGAAATACATTCAATTAATTTAACATTTAAGTGATTACATGAATTCCATTAATTAATTATACAATTAATTAATCCCATCAACACCATTCAATTAATTCAACAATTAATTTATTACATCAATTCGTTTAATTAATTCAGTAATTAATTAATCACTTCAATCCCTTAAATTAATTCCACAAAACATCCATTACATTAATTAATTTAATGATTAATTAATTTATTCAATAAATTTACCAAATAAATCAATATCCATTAATTAATTCAACAATTAATTAATCAATACCCACAATCCCAATATAATAAATGCCATAAATCTTTAATTAATTAATCTACCAAATTAATTAATTCAAACTTGGGAACTTAATTTATAATCATTCAAAATCAATTCTTCAATTACATAAAATAATCAAAATTAAGAATTTGGGATTTGAATAATACCCCACCTACCACAAAATTTATGAAGAACACGCACCAACGGAAAACTAAAATTGATGTAAGATGACCGAATCAATGACAAAAGATAATATCTAGACCAAAACCTAGGATCAAGATCAACCCCCAAACCGACAACTATAAAAGGTTCCACAACTTCATCAGAAGGAGGAATGAATTGAAACCAAAGAAAATAATTATTACTTGGTATCATTCACCAATCCGCAGTGATCAGAGATGAAGAAATCATCCCAAAACTACTAAGAGTCACCCTAGGGTTAGAGAACGAAGGATTAATGAAGGAAAAAATAATCCAAAATGAATTGTAAGACCCTTTTTAATATTCTTCTTGTAGAATTACAAGGTGTGTAATTCCATTACGTATCGTGTAGTTATTTTTAATGGTCTACAATAAAAAGCTTTTCTCCTTGGTTGATTTTATCCAGATTAATCTATTACACAATGTGTAATTAAATTAAATGACATGTAGATTTTCTACAGACAAATTTTCATCCCAAAAATGTATTTTATAAAAGATCCATCTACCTCTGAATCCTCCCAAACCAAAATCAAACAATTTCCAAACCTATTACAATGGATAAAACTAAAAAGGGAAGTACCTGGAATGAAAATGGAATCTTAAAATCTCCTCACCTTATAACATATCATCCCTAAGTTGTATTACCAAGAATCTATAAGACTTTAGGGTAAAAATATTTGGCCACTAAGCCCCAAAACCTACTTCTTTTTCCCATGATTCTTTCTGAACACGCCCATGTTGCCACTATAATCGGACTATCAACTTGTTTTTTTCCCACAAAACTTTCTCACTATGATCAAACACATGTATCAGATACTCTTCAAAGGATGCATATATCTCTAGATCAACATCATCCATATCAGTCTCATGATAAGGGTTTAGTGATACCTCCAAATTCATGACACATAGAAAATGTCACGCATAGCACTGTATCAATGTTGAATAGTCAAATGGTATTCCACCATACCAATTCTCTCCACAATCTCAAACAATCCAAAGAAACTTGGCGCCAACTTAGACTACCTTCATATCTTGTGGTGACCCAATCTATGAAACACTTGGAGAAATAAGCGATCACCCTCAATAAACTCTATGGGTCATCAACGTCTATATTTATATGACTTCAATCTACTATAAATAGTAGCTATATGCTTCCAAATAAGCTGAACATGCTCTGACGTATCCTTCACGAGACTCGGTCCCAACAACTTTGACCCGCTTTCCCCACTCCAGCATAGAAGTGATCTACATTGCCTACCAGAAAGTGCCTCATATGGTTCAATCTATACTATATCCTCAAAAATATTATTATTTGTGAATTCCAATAAAGATTGGTTCTTCTACCAAGATCAACCAAAATCAAGAACACACGCTTACAACATATCCTCAAGCACAGGTATAGTACACTCTGACTGCCCATCTATCTATGGGTGGAATTCTATACTCAATAAAATCTATGTACCAAGAACATTATGTAATCTATACCAGAAGCATAAATTAAAACGTGGGTCACTGTCTGAGATAATATTCCATGGTACCTCGTGTGGATAGACTATTTCTCAAAAATACAAATCTCATAGCTGGTTCACCGAGAAAGTCTCCCCTATGGGAAAGAAATGTGCTACCTTTGTCAAATGTTCCAAATTCATTCAAAAAGAATCATTATTTTGAGGCATCCTCATGATACACACCACAAAATCCATAGTAACTTCATCCAACTTCCATTCCACATTGGGAAATAGCTGTAGCAAACCACCAGGTCATTGATGATCGACCTTCACCTAAAGATAGGTGTAACATCGTGTCACAATACCTGCTATATCTCTTTTTATACCCATCCAACAAATCTATCATTGTAGGTCACAATACATTTTGTTGACACCTAGATTCACTTATCTCTTTTAGTCATGAAATTAACACATCAACTCATGTCGCATACTTGTTGGTACAATAAGCTGATCTCTAACATAGATGATCTCATCCTCATTTGAGGTCCAATCTAAAGGCGAGTCACCACCTTCAAGGCTTTAACTAACGAAAAAAAATTCCATATCATCATACTAATTGTCTATGATCCACCTCAAGAGTGTATAATACACTAAAACTAATACAAGTGTCATCTTATCCTGATTATCATAAACCACAATATGCATCGTAGCAATCACAGTCATCATTTTCCACTCAGCACTAGAATTCTACACTGTTTGAGTCTGAGTTTTCATACATAAAGTGTCAATAATATTGTTTTCATTTCTACGCATATATTCTATCTCAAAATAAAATGACTAAATATACTCTACCCACCTCCACTTCTAGAGATTCCAGTCCCACAACAAAAAAATATACTTCAATTTATTGTGATCTATAAACACAGTAAAATTTTCTCCCAATAGATAATTCCACCAACACATTAAATAATAAACAAAACAAATTAGGTAACTGGAGGTCATTTGTTGGGTAGTTCCATTCATGTGACCTTAATAGCTAAGACCAATACACCATAACTCAATCTCCTTGTATCAAATCTGCTCTACGTCCGATCCCTGAAGCATCAAAAACACTATATACTCAACACTTGGCTTGAGTAGGATCAAGATTAGGTCCAAAGTCATGTGCTTCATGAACTCCAGGAAGGTATTCTCACTTACTTCCCACCATTCAAACTTTATCCCCTTCTATGTCAATCATGGTAGTGGTTCATTCAATCAGGAAAAGTCCTATATGAAACTCTAATAATATCATTCTAATCCACAAAAAAATACACATATAAAAAATTTTCTTGGGATGCTCCCAATATACAACTTCATGAACCTTTATATAGGTTTTCGGAAACTCCTTCATTTAGGGTGATGTGACCCAAGAAGTGTAACCGATCAATCCAAAATTGACACTTAGATAGCTTAGCGTATAGAAAATTATCTCCCAGTGTAATTAGGATGATGTCAAGGTGGTGGACATGATCATCAAGAGTCTTGGGGTACACCAATATTTCATCCAAAAACACTAGAAAACATTTATCCATGTACAGATTCAATTTTTTTAATCAATTCCATAAAAACATCTGGTTCATTCATCAATTCAAATATAATTATGATGAAATCATATAAGCCATACCTACTTCTGAAAGTAGTCTAAGGTATATTAGAAATTTGAACTCTCAATTGATGATACCCTGATCTAAATTCGATCATGGAGTAAAAATTAACCCCTTATCAACAAGTCAAATAGATCATTGATACACTAAAGAAGATACTGGTTGTTCACTATCATCCGGTTCAACTTTCGGTAATAGAAACAAAAGGTTAGAGTTCCATCAGCCTTATTAGAGAACAACACTAGAGAACTAAAGGGTGGAATACTCATTTGGATAAAACCCTTATCCTCCCAACTCCTCCCAATGAGTATTGAGCTCTTGAAGCTTTGTCAGTGCCATTCTGTGTGATGGAATAGAAATTAGCTCAACCCCAACCTAAGCTCAATTTTAAATTCCACATCTCTCTCAGGTGGAAGCCCTGAGAAGTATTTAAGAAACTTTTAATAAAATGAATCCACTACTGGTGGAGATAAATTGTGGTTTAGACCTCCATAACCCATCAATAAACTTGTTACCCAGGTGATAAGATCCCCTAGTTGCTGGTGAACTAGCCCTACATATCTTGCCTTGATGTCCCACTCTCCATGGTGAACGTAGTAGTGAACCTCATGAGATGTAAAAGTCACTATCCTTAGGTAAAAATATATGTGGGCTCAGTATGCTACTAACAAGTCCATTCCAAATATTAGTTCGATGCCTAAAATATCAACAATATATAGATCCCACAGAAAAAAATACTCCACAACCTTGAGAGAACACCCTTTACAAATATTTCTATCAAATAAGGCACTAGCTAATGTAGAACTATAAGAATATTACCTCTCACTATCAATGTTTCAACCTCACGATCAACAAGTACAGGATTCACCACATGCAACTGTCCTTCCAGTCTTCCTAGTGATGCTACTTGAGTCCCTTATGCTGAAAAAAATCTACTGATATGAGAACTATTTCCCATAATCACCTCTTTGACTTCCTCTACCACCACGTATAATATAACTCCAACTTCTCGGATGGTACAGTGTTTAAGATTCCCTTAAACACTCTGATTATTCCTAGATAGTCCATAATTACTCATTTTTATGGGATCATGAAGAACCTCTATAGATTTACCAACCTGCTGTAGGCTCGACACTCCACCGGTGGTTGGGGAAAATGATTACAAAAGTGTCATGGCCTACCGAACTGGTTGAAAAGAACTTGGGTAAGATCCTGAGTGACTAATCCTTCCACATGTACAATCTTCCTACAACCCCTATCTAACACTGTTATATCCACACTTCCTTATCTTGGAATACATACCTTCCAATCGCCCAGTAGCAACCATATGTCCTATATTGGAATCCTCCTTCAGGTTCCCCTCAGCTATGAGATCCTAATCCACCACCTCAACAAAATTATTTAATTGAAAGATGTTAACTTGGGTCTTAATCTATCATTTACAAACATCCAAAAAACTCCTTACTGTAGTTGTCTCACCCAGTACAAGCACTGGAGAAAAGTGCTAAAATTTTATAAAGTGACCAACATATTCCATCATGGACATGAACCCCTGAGTCAACAACATGAACTCAATTTCTCTCTCTTGTCTCAACATTTTTGGATAAAAGTGTTGTAATAACTACTCCAAAATTCCTTCCAATCCATCCTGTATTACTGCCCTATCTAGGTAAGATCATCCCACCAGTGCTTCACTGATCCTTACGACATGTATGTATCAAAATTGGTACTCTTCTTAGCAAGAGTCACTAAATAGTAAATTATAGTCTGGATGGAACCATTCCAAAACTTTGCTGCCTCTAGTCCACCGTATCCTGTAAAATTAGTAGCATGTTGTAACTAAAACTCCCTTGTTAGGTCAGATATGTTTTTCAAAACCCTCCCTAGGTCTCGTTCCATAAACTGTATGAAGTGAACAATGTTATTTCAAAAATTAAATCTAACTTAATCAACTGAAACTATATGTGCCTTAGTTTCCACTGATGGTAGATCATCTCCTGCCATATCCATTTGTCATCCTCTCAATACGATTTATCATGGATGCATATATCTACAATTAAAAACACTCACCATAGGACACACAAAACAATTATTACACATTTATGAGAAATAATAATAACCCAAAACAACATGTTCCCCTTTCTCCATCTCAGGCTCCAAACTGAGGTGTTATCACAACCCTTATCCATCCTACATCTAGGTCAAGGATAAAAAGGGTAAAATCATTCATATATTCATCTTTCAAAATAAAAAACTAGTTTCCATTTCAATTTATCTAAACTTTTATATTTATAAATTTCAATTTAATATTATGCACCATTTTTAGTTAAATTTGGAAAACAATAAAAAAATAGTTCAAGTTCAACATCTTACCCAAAATCTATTTTCCATTCATTCTTAAGATGATGCATGTCTCAAAATAATCCCAAGTTATTAAAATGAGCATGAATACTCAACTCTCATAACATTTTGGGATGTGAGTCACACTTTATAAAATATCAGAAACCATAATCAAATCACACATCAAGTGCATCAACTTAGGATAAATTACATCAACTATAAAAACACATACCAACAATAGAAATCCCACCCTGTCTACTTGGATTTTACCCTCATACATTGGGTAGCTGATCCGATGCATGAGCTCTTAAACGTGAACTGACTCATCCTATTCATCGGTCTGACTATTCTAATTAGTTATACAAAAGAAAAAGAAGAGAAAATATACTTTGATACCATTTTGTAACATAGAGACTCAGGTTCCACACACCAGTACAATGATCCAGTCAGTCACATGATCTCAAGTGCACCTCCCCGTACACCAGAGGGTGCAAACTATCAGTGAGGGTCTAATGTTTATTATAGGGAGAGTATTCCCTCTTTATAAAAGTATCTCTCTAATAGAAATAAATAAGAATAAAAATATAACTTAACCATAAAAATAATAGTATCACAAGATGAACACAAATACAAATAAAAAATCAAAAATGAAAAATACACATTCCACGATAAAGTACATGCCATGTGTCAGAATAAAAACCCAACAGTAAAGATACTATCAACTCCCAAGTAGTTACCAAACCATATCTAGTTCCGTCATCCATGATTCGTCCCCAATCATCCATCTGAAATAGAGCATTTTACCTTATTTTATCTTGCAAACATGAATTCTATTTAGGTGATGACCAGGTTTCCCAAGTAGGGTGTGAGTGTAACTCAGTAGGCCTCCACCAACAGTGTCTAAAATAATATCCAACCAATCATAGTTTATGAATCTATATAAATAAATAATTATAATGAATATGTAAATAGTTATCCTCTAATTCAATATTTTTATATTTTTAATGAATCACTTTTAGGGCTGATTGAGAACCTCATAAAATTAAAAATAGCTAATACAAAATTCAAACAGAAGCACCAACCAACCACTTTCAAGCAACACCAAGGATTCAAATTTCAAAATAACACAGTTCAAATTAATGTAGGCATACATCAAGAAAACAGTCTTTAAACTAGCTAGAGTCGCACACCCAGACTATCACCTTCTCGAGGCTCCATGAATACATCATCACTATCGAATCGCAAAACCAATACCTTCAATTAATTCAATAATTAATTTATTACACCCATTTCATTAATTAAATTAACATTTAATTAATCTATTCAATCAATTTCCCAATCACAACAATATCCCTTAATTAATTCATCAATTAATTAATCAAAAACTACAATCCCAATATTCCCAAATTTAAAATTCCTTAATTAATTAATCTACCAAATTAATTAATTCAAATTTGGGAACTCAATTGATAATCATCCCAAAGAAATCATACAATTACATACATGTAATCAAAATAAAGACTTTAGGATTTGAATAATAGACCACATACCTCAATATTAATGAAACACACTCGCCAATAGAAAACGCCAATTGATATAAGATGGTTGAATCAACAAGGACATAAGAGATCTAGGATAAAACCTAGGATTAAGATCTACCCCCAAACCCATAACTGTCAATGGTTCCAATGATTCATCAGAGGAAGGAGGAATGAAAGGGAACCAAAGAAAAAAGGGATGACTAGATATCTTGCATCAATCCTCAATGATCATAGTTGAATAAATCATTTAAAACTAACAAGAGTCTCCCTAGGATCAGAAGATGAAGGTTGCAAGAAGGAAAAATAACCCAAAATGAATCGCCTGACACTTTTTAATCTGGTTCTCAGATAATTACAAGGGTTGTTATCCCATTACAATTCGTGAAATTATTTTTAATAGTTTACACCCAAAAAAAACATGTCACCTCGAATGATTTTATACTAAATAAACTGTTACATGATGTGTAACATAATTAATCATTTTTTAAAATTATTGCAGATAGTTTTTTAGCCCAAAATATTATTCATAAAAAATTAAACCACATCCAAATAATCCTAAAACCAAATTAAACACTTTGTAATCATAGAAAAAAGTAGAAAACTCAAAAGGGATGTAACTTTAAAGTGAATGGGATCTTATACAGATTCACTAGAAACTCTAAGTGTGATTCCTGATTTTATAGTTTAGAGTAATCTCATTGAACCTCTTGGTTTAATTCATTATATAAAATAGAGAAACCACTATTTTCCTTAAAAAATAACTCACTACCTCACTTATGAAATATATGTGTATTAATCAAATAGAAAATGGAAATAACACTAGTAATGATGCATTAATTATCTTCATTTTCACACACTTATTGAAACTCTTTAATTTTCTATTGAGATGGTATCCTAGATCTCCCTTCTCTTATTTTTTGATTTTATAGTATAATTCTTGAATAAAATTCTTCATTTTCTTCAACTCATAAATTCTTTTCAATAGTAGTAGTGTCGATCCCCACTTTTTTACTTCTCATATTCATTTTTTATATTTATAGAACAATGTGAATATTAATCTCACAATATTTAGAACCATGATTTTATACATATTAACTTCTCAATAACCCATCCTAACTATCAATGGTTAAATCCTTGTTATTTTACCTAATTACCATGATATTGTCATAAACTTTTTGCAACATGAAATTCTTTCATGGAAGTGAAATATCTAAATGGACAGTACCATTGAAATCTACATAAAAAAATTAATGGCATAACCATATTTTTCACAACATGATTTATTCCATGACCAAAAAAATTATCCGTCATACTTTTTGATTGATAGTGTGTATAATATTACGTGATTGACCAAAATCCTCCCTGTAGAAGAGTATAAAACCTTACATGCATCTTAATTTCATACATATCAATTCAAATATGTTATGTATCACAATGAATCTCAATAATTTTCTATTTCCACCTCTTCCATAAAATCATTCATATTCAACATAAATATATTTCATATCATTAAAAGGGATTCGATTTTCAAAATTCAACACTTTTAAGGATATTACATATGAACCAAATATATTACACATACTTTTATGTGTCTTTCCATTACCAATTCTCACAAGTATGGAAGATATTACAAATATAACCAAATATCTTAGGCATATTGTCAAATATGGTATGAAACACTATGAGATTTATTCCTTTAATAATACCAACTCTTTTATAATTTCAAATATATTTATTTTTCTTGAAAATTCATGGTGCCCCGAGTTTAGGAGACAAGGTTCTTGATGACTATAATGATTAATTTTTTCTATCACCTCATGCCTTCACATTGGATTTACCATTTTTGTTTCATGTTTGAGGGTTAATTTTGGGGGTTTAAGTATGGTTTCATAATAATACAAACTTTTTTTTCACTATTTTCATCTCTTAGAAACTATCAATGTATCCCACATACATAATATGGTACAAACCTTCTTTCCAAAAGATGGTAGTCATTTCGAGTTTTAGATGAAATAAAACATACAAACACGCATTGGTTGAGAGGATGTGAGGTCAGGATTATCACCCCCTTTTAGTGGGTGGGTGGGGGAATGGTTGCCTATTCTAGTAATCTTTTATAGATTTAAGACATGTTTGAGAATATTTTCCAAATCCTAATATTACAGTAGTTATCCTAATAAAATGACCAGTTGTCAAATATTTTTGTATTCAGGGGGGGTTCTATTAATGAGATGATCTTTTTGTATCAAAGTTTTTTCATCTATTTCCCATTATTTCTTAGAAATGGATGGATTATTATATTTTGAATCCATATACCATTAAATTTGGAATTTACAACTATTCATGAATGTTTTTGGTGTTTCAAATATGGGAATTAATTTTTATGAGGCATCCAACACATTCTATTTATTATAGTAATCAAAATATATGTAGTTAATTTAAATTGTGCAATTTAATATCATTTGAAAGGTATATATATGAGGGGACTTAAGAACTAGGTATGGAGTAAAATACTTAGTAAGACATCCTACATATTCTATGTATAATTAGAATCATATTCATCATAGTTCAATCTATACTCAACCCGATGATGGGTAGTGACTAATGATTAAAGCTTATGAGGGTTATTTCCCTAGGGTTTAAAAACATGGGAATTTCCTCAGGACTTAAACTGAGGTGAATTACCTTGTATGGGTAAATCATATCATCTCACTGAATGGTTCTAACACACAACGGTTTCCTTGGATAGGAGATATTTAAGATTCGAGTGATAATTCCACTGAAAATCCATAAGTCCATGTGTTCTATGCTCAATGTGATAAATAAGGGGTAGAAAGCGGTAATAGTCACTATATATGCACGCATGACTTATGTATTGGGGAAACCCTAGAGGAGTGTTTGACAAAATTCTTGGTCCTTAGGATAGAATCATAAATATCATACTTATATCAAGAATTAGATTTCTCATAGTTTAATTAGCTTCTCAATCTGTTAATGGATGTGGATGAATGATGGACCCAGAGGAGAGTTTGGGTCCCACAGGTTAGAGTGTTTGATTCGTGGAGGGAATTACACTGAGGTGGATTCCTATTGAATCTTAGGCCTTAAGAAGGTGTCCTATGTATCCTATTTGGACAGGAATCCGAGTTCTCATAGTTTAGTTACCTTATCCCACTGGTGGGATATGGTGGGTGATTACACTCAAAGGAATTATTGTTTCCCCAATGGTTTTGGAAAGATAGGGGATTATACAAGGATGGATTCCCATTAGAGATCAGGCCTTAGGAAAGAATCTTACATATCTTATTTGAAAAAGAATCATAGTTCTCGTAGTACAACTACCCCTAGCCTACTGATGGGTTGGGGTGGGTGATTAAACTTAGATAAATTATTGTTATCCCGAAGGTTTTGGAAATCTAGGGAGATTATACTAGGATGGATTTTCATTAGATCTCAAGACATAGGAAGGTGTCCAATGTATCCTATTTGGAAAAGAATATGATCCCTCACAGATCAGTTACCCATAGCCTATTGATGGTTTGAGATGAGTGATTACACTATGAGATATTATTGTTATCCCAATGGTTTAGGAATGATAGGGGATTATACTAGGATGGATGACCATTGTAGCCTAGACCTTAATAAGGAGTTTTACGTATCCTATTTGGATATGAATTAGAGATCTCTTTGTTCAGATCAGATTACATCTGAACATGTATAATAGACAATGATATCATGCCTTAGGGTGTCTTCTTGAAATTTCCTAAGTGCCTTCCTGACATTTCATGTGTATCTATTTGATAAGTCAAACTTGTCTTAGGGTTCATCACATGATTGAATCAAACATGTCAGAGGTATATCCCATGATCTGATTGGAATGTATGTTGGACTATTTCATGGCTTGGATGAAATGTACTAGGGTCTTTAAGTAATCAACGTATGCATGTAAATGGGTGTCATGTGATCAAGGATGAAATGTTGGAAGGATATTTCATGAATTGGATAATATATTTGGAGGACTTAACAATACTTAGGTGCATGTCTGGAGGAATTCACATGACTTAGGAGATATGTCCTAAGGACTTCACAAGACATGGGTGACATATCTAGAGGGATTCACAATAATTGGAAGACATTTCTGGAGGAATTCACAAGACTTTGGAGATATGACCGTAGGACTTCACAAGACTTTGGTGACAATTATTTGTGTTTTTTGATGATCTGGATGACATGACTAGACACTATCTAATTATCTAGATAGGTCATGTGAAGTTCATGGTGACTTTGCATAAAAATCATCATATCTATATTTTTATAAGTACTCTTTATTTTTTAGTATTTATTTCATATGTTACTTAAGGTTCATTAAGAATAAGATTTTTGAGGCTTCATGTGACCATGTCAACACATGGATACTCCCTCAAATTATCTGGTTGGTATGTTGGAAATACTTCGTGTGATCTATAGGGAGATCATGAAAATTACATATTCATTCCATGTGATCCCTTTGGTCATTCCATGGATTTTACATTGTGTAATATGATTGTGATGACATAAATTTAAACTCTGGGAAGATATCTCTTCTATTCTCTCATCTCTATACCTTGTGTCTCATTCCTATATTCTATGTTTAAGAGAAAAATATATATGCCCCACCACCCTGGATTTACCCTACCATGAAAGAAACTTATATCATATTTATGAGTTGGAGTCAATGGATGATTTTTTTCACAACGTGTTTCACATGATCCTACCACAGGTCACCCAATGAATCACATGATAAATAGCTACCGTAGGAACACTCCATCATCTTTATGTTTTTTAGAACCATAGATTGTATAAGGGATTTCAAATGGTAACATTTCAATGTAAAATGACCTTTGAAACATAGAGATTACATGTATGAGAGTCTTCACAAGATCAATAAGCATTCGAAAATTATTTCATATGATGAAAGAAGATTGGTATGGGGTTCTTTATAGGAGTGAGATGGATTGTCATAGGCCTCCTGTGAGATCAAGATGGCTTGTTAAGGGGCCTTTACATGATCAATAGTGATTACATGAGGTTCATAAACCTTTTTCATGAAAACAAAATATATTCCCTTCATAACATGATTCCACCAATTTTATCCTTTTATTCACTATTTTACAATAACTTCTCATCGGGTGTCCAACAAGGCATCACATGATCAGTGATAGTCCCTACGATGATGTACTGGAATTGTCATGGGTGGTCAGATGAATCATATATGATGAATTTCATGATAAAATTGATTGATCAAAGGGACTTTGTAAGATATGGTAGATTTTTTGGGAGTCCTTGTGAGACCAAGGAACATGTTGAAAATGATTTCACATGATCAAGGAGACTTTGCTAAGGCCCTTAGAGAGATGAAGCTATCATGTCAAAGGGACTCCACATGATCAATGGTGATCAAATGATGAAAATAACCATTTAGCATGAAAAATAGTGTAAATTTGACTACTTGAAACATCCACCATTTGAAGATTTATTTCCTTATACTATGAGCGTCTTTGGGTGATTTCCAGGTATCTGTCTCTTGATGCATCACTGGATCATAGGAGCTTATTGGGAAGCCTCTATATGGTCATCAACACTTATCTAGAAGCCTTCACAAGAACTAGGGGGATTATCATCGGGGATTCATTCGATCATTAACTAATCATGTTAAGTGCATGGAAAACTCTAATGACCTTCCCAAAGTCACGTAGTCTCATGTATTCTTAGGGGTCACATGATTCCCTTGATCCAACCACATGATCTATATATATTTATATTTATACTTCCATTGTCTTACAGAGAAAATAAAACTCATGCTTCAAGTATTTCTTCAAATCTAGAATTATTCATGCTCATTTAGTGGGAATAAAAAAATTCCCTCCCAAGAGTAAGGTTTTTAGGGACAAGGACTAGGTTATAAGAAGAGTAAATGCCACCTAATTCCTGGAGGCTTTTGATGATTGGTGTATTGAGTGGAATTTGATTTTCTAGGTGACCTTTGGTATTCCGCAAGGAATCATATACATAGGGGAGTGTTGTAGATACTCATCGCACACGTGAATAAAACTCCATTTCTCTTTTGTTTTCTCCGGTTCTGTGAATACTTCGCAAGACCATTCTGTAAGAACCTTTTCAAAAGGCCACTTTAGGAGAACCACTTATCGAGACCGCTTCATGAGATTTGATCACATGATATCACCTCTTAAATGAATCATCTGAACTACTTCTCTTAGAACTTTTCCAAAAAAACTATGGAATAATTCATGATAATTTTCTTAGGCCTTAATGCATGATTTCGACTTTATAGTCTTTTTATAGGATTTTCATGATCATATGGATTGGTCGTGGGATTACTCGATCATTACATGGTTCATGTGACTGTCACATTATCTTGTGATCACAAGTCTTATAATATATCACATGTTCACAAGATTCCCTATGGGTAATTAAATGGCTGAGACCTATATCAAGTCATGCGATCATGAATCCTTTTATGGTTCATGCGATTTGAATGATGTAGTATAAGTTATGCACAACTTCTGGTAGGGTTCCTCGCTCATCTAACATATTATCCTTTTTTTGTACAGTCATCTTCAAGTTCTCATAAATATTATAATGTAACTAAACATAGGGATATGATTAATATGAATCATAATATCAACCATCACTATCAAGTATTCCCTGAAAATGAGTCTTTAAAAGGGCTACCCCCATATAAACTATAAAGTTATCCTATGTCACACTGAATTCCTTGATATGGATTCGATCTGATGGATAATGTTGTCATTCCATCATTAGATTAAAATCTTCTATATTGTTTGATATATTATTCCCTTGACTATATTTAAATGAATATATTTGAAGATAGTCTATTGGTTATAAAACTGCTCTAGGTGATGCCTTATATATTGGCTAACACCCCTCAGGGTCCAAATAGTTGCGATATTTCCCATCAAGTGATTGATTAAATTTAATCGAGAATAATTTTCTCATACTTGAAAGATTCAATAAGTGGTTATAGATAGAATTGGGACTCAATACCTTTAGATAACTTCTATGATGAATGGGAATGGTTATTCTATGTTAGGAAAATCTACCTATAATTATCTAACCAAACACACACTACTTACCTTTAGAGGTGATATGGACTTCTCAATTTTTAATATATCATTAGTTGGAACTTATCAAAGAGTTAATATTAATTAGTGTCCCGACAATAATTTCTTTCATATGTCACATGGTGAAGTTGATATCATGCTTTGAGATATTTACTGTCTAGGAATAATTCCTATCCTTGGTGAGATGTATGATGAATTTCTTCATGTTGTGGATGTTTGGGATGAAGCCACACAAACTATGAACTTGGAAAGGAAGATTCTCACCATAATTAATAATAAGTTAAGGAACAATCTAAACTTATGACTGCTCATTTCCTTTAAGTACTAGATCAAAATCTCCCTATATTGTAGATGAACTCATCTAACCACTATAAGCCCTCATCGATTCACTTCTTGAAGAGTTCAAAAAAACCTGGGATATTATTGTTCCATCATTGATGATGGGGAGTATTCCTCAAGGGGATACCAACTGATACTAGAGGTATCCCCAAACCATTATCTAGTAAGGTTTTATCCATGTTTATTAATGGATGTATTTTTCTGATTAGGGATGCACATTTGGGAATTTGATTGGGAAAATTGGTGATGGAAGATCTATTAGAAGAGGGGAATCCTATTAATCAAGACATGATAAATCTTTCTCACCTTTATCTACTCCTTGTTCATATCCATCAAGGAAACATCCCTTACTCGATTAGTGGTCCGTTCTAGTTATTATTCAGTTGGATAAGAGAGCATTTTTAGTGATACAGATATCATAACACTACTGGAATTCCTAATGCTTCATTTTATCTCATGCTCTTAATGTTTATTGGGTTTATGAGACTATACTTGGTCTTATTTAGGTTAATGAAATTTTTATCCAACATAACCTTCTCAACTTTATTACCTATCTTTCACTGATATAAATGGTTATTGATTATGATGGTGGCTCTCTTGATGAGTGGTCATATAAAATCTATCTCCAGGATGGGGTTCTTTTGTATTTCATAGATGAACTGATCACTAATGATTCATATACCCCATATTGAATTTCTCTTCATATTGGCTATATAAAATTGGTTTCTAATCCTCATTTAACTGGAATGTAGGGAGAGGGATGTCATTGAATTATTCACCAATTTTGGATTTTGTGAGCATGTAAAGATTAAAATGAAAAGTTTATTCTTATACCTATTGATGACACTATCGTCATGTCTTAAAACTGTGCCCAATATTGGGTAGAATCCTACTTGGTTGGTGTGAAAAATATATTGATCTGTTTGGTAGGAAAACCTTGTGCTTTACCATACCACTTATCTATAGCTGCAACAAGGTTGATTCAAGACTTATTGAAGCCTTGAAGGAAGCATTCTTAGCATAGTAGTAAACTTCCCATTAGAGGGACATGATTTGTTAAGAAGGATGAACATTAATACCATTAAAAGATTATGAATCTATTGAGATAATAGTTTATTATACTTCTTCTCATTATTCTTCATAATCTCATCCAACACACTCGATATCTAAAAACCCACTATAAAAAAATCTTCCTTCCATCATACCCACTATTGAATTTATAGATGAAAAATTATTACAGAGGCTATTATAATATAAAATATATACCATAATCCCTATGAATACATTGTGGGAGTTTTTTGGCCTATAGGTATGCCTCTGCC
This sequence comes from Viscum album, assembly GCA_963277665.1. Taxonomy (NCBI): domain Eukaryota; kingdom Viridiplantae; phylum Streptophyta; class Magnoliopsida; order Santalales; family Viscaceae; genus Viscum; species Viscum album. Next base: position 388,607,643 of record OY728147.1, on the reverse strand, counting down.
GGCTCTTTCATGAATTAAGGGTAGGTGGATTTATTTTTCAGCTATTATATGATATCATACTAAAAATTATCTTGGCATGAAAACAACTATCCAATACTAAGAAAGACCTATTCATCTTTGATGGAAAAATTCCCTAACCCAATTAATAAGGTAATTTTAAAATATTCTTGAGAAAATATATCAAACATTTTTGGAGTTATGTGCTCAGATAGTTGTCTTGACTAGAGAAATAGTAGAATACAAAGAACAAGTAGCTAGCGTGAGATCCCATCTTCTAGAAGCGACATTTTTTAGAGACCAACCATAAAGGAGAAAAATATCTATCTTCTTTAATGGATACTTTGCATCTTCAAGAAGTGTAAGATGATACTTCAGTGCTCAATTGACACCTCTTACTAGACTTTTAATGATTTGGAAAAAACTGTTAACTAGTTTTTATTGTGACATAGCTATGGATGTATATTATTTTGTTTCATTATTTTTTTTCAAAAATTCAGTAGTAAATCTAGAATGTGGACACTCCTCCCCTTTTCACTTTATCACTGAATAAATCTCCTAAAATTTACATGTCATTTTCTATATTTCTTTTATTTATGATGTTCATGACTTTTAATTTTCCTAATATTATATGGATCATCAAGGATATACTTGCTTTGTATAATAACAAGTAAACCCAAAGGTCTGGATTTGAATATTTAAATAAAAACATATTTATATTGAGAATTGATGATGAATGGCCACTGATATGATATTCCTTATTGATGAACCTGATCTAGTTGTCCTAAGATCACTTTATTTAAGTGGATATTTTGGGTTTGATATGTTCTAGAGGGATATCTCTATAACTTATACCTAAGTCGTTGGACTTAGTGAGAATAGATTTATTTTTTATTAACAAATAATGATCCCTATTTTTTTTATTTTTTTATTTTATTAACCTATTTTTTCCTATATTTCATATAGGGGAAACATTTTTAGGAATGGATTTGGATTTTTCTCAGGTCTCTCATTTATGGGTTATCAACCTGATTATTTTTGTGAATTTCACATTTTATAAATTCATCAATATTTATTGGATCATAAAAATTAAATGTCTAGTGAGTTGAGACTAAACCTTTCCTAGGGTTCCCTTTATGAGTTTTCAACCTAGTTAGAACTATGTCTATTTTTCTTGGTTGTTTTATAGTCTTGAAAATTATACCATTATTGTGATAGTTTTTAGGGTATACCATATAGGACAATATATTATTGTATTTTAGGGCCTTCTTGATTAGATGTTCTGTTACAGTAGTTTATGGCCTTGTAGCTTAGGCCTTCCATTCTTATAGTTAGATCCTTCTAAATCAAACCAACTACTATTATTAATGAAGGATAGATACTCATGAAGGGTTAAATTACCTTTAATATTGAATAATTAGTGTTCATGAAGGGTTCTGAAACTCTACATTATTAATTTATATTCCAAAGAATTAATGTTCTTGAAGGGTTTTAGAACCTTGCATTCCTATAGAAAACATTCAGGATGAATGTCCATGATGGTTGTATCACCCCACATCCTGAGTGAGATTCTATTTGATATATGGTGAAATATACAATACGGATAGGCAACATAGATATTTGGAATATGGTATGTCTAAATCACATGTACAAGATATTTTCTCAATGAATATGAAATGTGGCATGTCATGAACTAGACTGGGCTTCCATCTAACCTGAAACCGAACCTAGCATGTGACAAGGCCCAATATGCATTCCTAATTATCCCAACAAGGAAACTATCACTGATCATCTATGATATCACAAGTGGGAACCATTTATCCTAATAAATAATTGATTTAAAACAAAACAAATAGAGCACACAGTAAAACCAGGAGGATCCATAACAATAAATTCAATGAAAATATAAACAGGATCCAAAAAACTACAATAGAATAAAAAAGAAAACTAAAAAAGAACCAAACTCACACTGGCACCTGGCACTTTCTTCATGTGACCTCTTGGTCAGCACCATCCATAAACCATCATACTCCGTAGGCAACCTGAATAAGAAACCTAAACATGCAAATCAACTTTGGTCTACCGATGCCGCGTTCCACAAGTAGGGTGTGAGAAAGAATAGCTCAGTAAGTAAGAACCGCATAATCCATACATGTCCTTTCCCAAAACAATGCATAAACACTATCATGAAAATACATTTATAAATAATGTTTTTTTATCATTTTAAAATCCAAACACACCACCTAGTAATACACTTTAAAAAAACAACCCACACAACTTTTTTCTTTTCTTTAAGACATAATTCCTTCTTACAACATACCTAGTTTAAAACCCAATACCAAAGGTAGGACCCAACCAGGTGTTCAAAGAGCTATGTCGAGAATAAAAACAAAAACATGGGTAATCTAAAAAAAATAGGAAACCAATGTGATATAGAGTTAAACCAGAATGTACAGATAGAAATCAGGGCCATTTCCTAAATATCTCTAAAAGCAATCTCTAGGATTACTCAATTTAGTCTCACCTTCCAACATATGGTGCTTCTCCATAATTAATAACTAATTGGATTCTCTAACATAGACTCAAAAATGGTAATTACCATATAGCCTCTCAAAAAATCACAAGGGTACTAGTCCATATATTTTAGACAAATAAGAAACCTTTACTCGAGCCTATAGATGGAGTCTAGGAATCCCAAAATGATGATAATATAAAGGAGAATGGAAAGGTCATAAAAATAATGGAATAAAATAATAGACCATAGATTCCACTATTCATGCCTTCCCAAACCCCAACACTTACTATGCAATGACCCTCTCATAAGAAGGATAACCATAGTGTTCCTGTCACACAATAAGCTAGTCAAGGTTCCAACTGGGCCGACATATCATGTGATTTTTGAAATTACTTTCCAAATCACCAAAAGGTACCGATCGAGACCTACCATTTATAATAAAAATCCATTTCTAAGACCATTTCCAAACCAAGATAAAAACATGAACCATGCTTGAAAAGTTCCAAACGAGCCTTTATATCATTTATCTACCAAACAAAACCTTAATGTTACAAATATGCAGGGACTTAGGAAACACATTGGAAACTACCATTGAATTAATTTGAAAACCAAGTAACTATTTAGAAACGAAGAATATATTTTGATAACACTAAGGGTTTGATAAACGCACTAGATATGAGGAGGGATAGGGAAGAGAAGAGATGGAAGAGGAGAATTTTGAAAACTCGGTTCAAGAGGGACCTTTTCTAAATAAATCCATTTTCATTTGGGACACCATCAATATGTGAACCCTAGGAACACATGTATGTTCCCACATCCAATGGAAAAATTTACGTATAACAAAATTACTCAAAGTTCCAATTTAAGACTCTAAAAAAGCTTTGCAACCATTTTACACAAAACCATGAAACCCTCTAGAGGAACCCAAATGACACACCAAACTCAAATCAGAATGAAACCCAAATTACTAAAACATAAAAAAGGATAAAAACAATCCAAATTACATAAATTAATTTTTAAAGATCAATTTGAATTTCATAAAACACATTGTATGCATACATATATTGGTATAGTTATAGAAAACCTTTTTCACCCCATTTTCATCACATAACCAACCTGAGAACACCATAATTCATAAAGAAAAAACATCACCAGCATGAGAAAAACATTTAGAAATAATTTAAAACATTAAAGAATCAAATGAAATCCTCTATAAATAAAATTTATAAAAACACCTACCTCAATGACAAGCATATGTGATGAAACACTTGAAGGAGGAAGAATGAGGTTTAAGGAAAATACTGCACACCCTAGCATTCAAGTACTAAAAATATATATAATCCACAGCTTATAGGGTTCATCCAGGAGAGAACATAACCTAGTAATACTAATAACCCAAGATAGTGAGAATAAGAGAAGAAAAAAACACCTCAAAAACCAATATAAACTCTCTTTATAATCTTGGAGAAACAACCATGGAAGGAGGAGAACAAAAGGATAGGATCTTGGGAATCCCTGTCATGCACCTAAGTCAAAAAAGGGAGGAGGGAGGCTGAATGAGTTTAAATGGAGGGAGTTAAAAACATAGAGTTTCATCTTTTTAAGAAACCTTGGAAATCCATATGGTTTTTCCATATAGTTTTCTAGAATATGCGCCAATAGTGTGCACCCTACCAGAGGAGGGGAACACCCACACATGCCGGATATACAGTTAAATTAATTGTGCACAAACTATGTAAATATGCACTATCAAAATGATAGAGGCTCTCACATGCTTGGAACATGGTTTCCTATTAGAATTCGAAATCCGCACACTTTTTCCCAGATGCCAACCACACACTATGAGATTTCTCTTGTCCCTTACACGATTTGGGCCATGCCATGCTCAAATCATGGACAGAGCCAAAAACCTCCTTAAACTTCCTAAAGTAAATAATTTTCACTCGAAACTCAACTGAACCTCAACCAAAATATCCAATACTAAGAGAGGAATAAAATAAATGAAAAATAGTGGTTTAGGTGTAACAATTTTTCCCACCACAAATTCTTTATTCCTCTATATAGTCACCCAACCAAATGAGGAAAAAACTCAAGCTCAATACTGAATGAAATGGAATAAGATTGAAATCCTTGGGGTGACCTTTCAATCCACAAGTCACACCTAACCATCTCTAGAGAAATAAAAATGAGAAGATCTAATGAGAGAAGGGATTGGTCTTTCCACCACAAGAATTTTACTAGCACAACCATTGTTGAAACTCCCAATAGCACCACCATGGTAACTCCCAACCGAAAATAAAAACCCCCACCTCAAGGGGAAACCCACGAAAGGAATCCCACAAAAAAAATGAACTGAATAAAGATTCATAAATTCCACAATACTCAATAATATCTAAAGGGAACACAACGAGAAACCAAAATCGATCCAAAAGGCTAACCACACTGGTTTCTCAAAATTATTAAAACCACAAAGTTATAAGAAAACTAGGTCACCAACCCACTTTACAATGAGAAAAAAATTTCAAAATCCAAGAAAACTATAATAGGGGAATTTAACCTTTCTCCACTCTAACTGTAAAGAAAAAATAAGGGTATAAAAACATACATCTTTAAATTCAATACGATGTGGAGATATTAAATATGGGCCCTATGGATGGAAACCTATTTCCTTGAAGCATATAATTACCCATATTTAGTAGCTAACAACTTCTGATTGGGACCTCTGGGAGTTATTCTTTCTGAACTTCTCCAATTGAACCAAACAGACACATTGCCGACATTCTATTGGAGGTTCACGATATGAAAACTATGAATGCCTTAACTGGTTGTAATGGAATCACATGATCACAAGGTCCAATGAAAAAGAAGATGGAACAAACAAAGGAGACTATGCAGGAATATCTTCATCCAGTAAACAACTCTTTCTAGATGGGGAACCTTTACGTTTTCCAAGAGAAACTAAATTTCAAACTACTACGAACTATTCTCCAAAAACCATATCGAATAGAAATACCTCATCATCAAGATTCCCACACACAACTTTACTGGATGAGATAAATTTCTCAATAATATTTGGATGAATATGGAAGACAAAGCTAAGGGATTCCAGATGATCCTTTGACTCTATCCCCAGATAAAAAGTGACTATCTCCTTGAAGTGGTAAATATAGGCCCTCACTATCTGTTGAACTTGCTGAATGTCCAAGAGATCCATTACATTATTCACATTAACCTCCACAGGTTTAAACCATTGGATAAAAGTTGTCTTAAAGGATTCCTAGGACATACCGACTTGTAATAATGGAAAGACGTTCACCTTCAACTTATCAAAACATAAACCTCAAATATTTTCAAAATAGCCCACACTTTCACAGCTTTGGTAGTTCATAATGACCTAAAAACACCTTCGACTTCCTTAATCCAGTAAAAATACTCTAAAAAACTTATATCACCTTGAAAAAATATAAATAATTGAGGAAACTCTTGTTCTTCCACCCCATTGGAATTCTGGGCAGGGATAAAACTGGATCAAACTCACTAGAAAACATGGAGTCCTTTCTAAGTATCATAATATGAACAAAATAAAAATGAAAAAAGTGAAATTAACACACAACAAAATAGAGAAACACAAGACAACACACCAGGATCATATCCAAACACCCCAAAATAGAGCCACAATCCTCTTTCAAAAACCACCATTTCCATTTCAATAACAAAAACTTTCCATTCCCAAATCAACTTTTCAAAATACCAAACTCTCTTTTAAATTTCACTTTTAACATGAAATAATAATTTTTAAGTTTAAACCATTCCCAAAAATGATTTTCCATTTAAAAAATATTTTCCCCAAAAAATCTATTTTCCATTTAAAAAAACACTCACTCTGAAAAACCCCAATCCAAAACACCACTCACACCAAAACTCTTAGAATAGGGAACTAGTGACCACACATAACCCAACCACATGGTTTTGTGGGAGATTCCCTAGGTAAGAACCAACCACTAGAATTATCATGAGATTTGATCTTAGCTCCACATTAGTCTATAATATATGTAAGACCACCATAAAACATAGGCTAAATTTCATTATCATTCCCAAAATCACACAAAAAAACAAAATATTCAAGTCTCGGACTACCCCTGGAAACTCAAGGCTCAGAATGAGAAAGAGTTCATGCCGCTCTTCTCATACCCACCGGACGACTCCCAAAACTCATATATCCAAACTACCTAACACCCTAAATAATAAAGGTCTACATTGATAACATTTTTCATGAAATAGGTAGAGATAATATTTGACCAAACACCCATCCTGGTCTGCGAAAATGCTCGATAGGAGTTCTCAATCCTCCCAGTATTGAAACTAGAATCAGGCATCAAAGATATCATAAGTGGGAATGATTTATCCCAATAAACAATAGAAAAAAATCAAACCAAACATAACACACTAAAAACCAAGAGGACCCATTACACTGAATACAATAAAAATGTAAACATGATCCAAAATAACTACAACATAATGAAATAGAATAGTAAAATAGAACCAAACTCACACCAGAACCCAACATGATCTCAACGCGACCTCTTGGTCACCACCATCCATAAAATAGAACATTACATAAAAAACATGAATAAGAAACCTAAACCTATAAAATATCCCGAGTCTATCAATTCTGGGTGGCACAAGTAGGGTGTGAGAAAAAATAGCTCAGTAAGAAAGAACCACAGAATCCATACATGGACTTTCCTGAAATAGTATATAAAAATTGGTTTGAAAATATATTTATAAAATAGGGTTTTTATCATTTTGAAATCTAAAAAAACACCCAGTAATCCACTTTAACGAAACCACACAAGTACTTTTCTTTTCTTTAAGATCGATTTCCTTTTTATAACATACCATGTTTAAAAACCAACACCAAAGGTAGAAACCAACCAGTTGATCAAATATCTATACTAGGAATAAAATTAAAAACACAATTAATGTAAAAAAATAGGTAACCAAATTTATGAATAAATAAATATGAACATTCATATAGAAATCAAGGGAATTTATTAATAATCTGTACAATAAATCCCTAGACATACTCAGTTTGGACAGACCTACAGATATATGGCGAATCTCCATAGTAAACTATCAAATAGCTACTCTAAACTAGCCTCACCAGTGGAAACACCCCTCTAGCCTCTATAAATATCTAGGGGCACTAGTATATCTAACTAGGACTAATAATAAACCTTCACACAAGCCTCTAGATAACATATAAGAATCCCATGATGATAGTATAATGGATAACTTTGAGGTCATCACACATGATTCATAAACTAATAACCCATATATTCCATTATTGATGCCTTACCCTAACCCTGACACCAACCATGAAATTATCATATCCTCAAAAGGAAAATCATGGGGTTCCCACCACAACTAGAACCAGTCAAGGAGCCAACTGGGATGACATGCGACATGAGTTTTAAAAATACTTTCTAGAACACAAAAAGGTACCAACCGGGACTTTTCATTCACAATTCAAATCCATTTATAATACCATTTCCAAACCAAGATGAAACCATACAACATGGTCAAAAACATCCAAATGGGCCTTTATATCATTTAGTTACCAATCCACTCCTTAAATTTCTAAATGATCCAGAACTTAGGAAACACATTTGAACAACCCTTGAATTATTTTGAAAACCAAGTAACCATTTAGAAGCTGAGAAGCCATTTTGAAAATAATAAGGGTTTGATAGAAACACCTAAGGCGAGGAGGTCTTGGGAAGAGAAGAGATGGAAAGGGAAAATTTTGGAAACTAGATTCAATATGGACCTTCTCTGAATAAATCCATTATCATTTGTGAGACCTTATATACGTGCATGTCATGCACACAAGGATGTGCTCAAATTCAATGGAACACTTTAGGTATCACCAAATTAAATTAAGTTCTGATTTATGAATCGAAAAGATCCTTTCAACCATTTCACACATGAACATCAAACCATTAAGAGGAACCTAAACCACACACCAATCTCAAATCACAATGAAAACTAAATTAAAAACACATAACCAAGTATAAGCACAACCCAAAGTTCTTAGATTCATTTTTAATAATCAATTTTAATTTCATCAAGAACATTTTATACATACATATATATAATTTTTTATAGAAACCCTTTAAAAACCCGTATTCATCACATTATGAACGTGAAAACATCACAATTGATCAAGAAAACACATCAAATGAATGAGAAAAAAAATTAGAACTAATTGAAAAAATCAAGCATAAAATGTAATATTTTGAAAAGGAAATGGACGGAAACACCTACCTTAATTACGTGAAGATGAAAATAAACTCTTATAAGAGGAATAATGAGGTCAAATTAACAAACTTCACACCCAAACATTGAATATCCAAAAGAAAAAAACTAAACCTTGCTTATAGGGTTCATCTAAGAGATAACCCACCCAATGAAAACCAAGAACTGATGAGAGTGTGTAGAGGAGAAGAGGAAAAAACTCCCAAAACCACTATAAAATCACATTAGAAGATTTTATAAGCAACTATAGAGGGAGGAGAACCAAATCAGAGGATCTTGGGAATCTCTTTCAATCACCTAAGTCAAATAAGGGAAGAGGGAGACTGAATGGGATTAAATGGAGGGAGGGTGAAAGATGGAATTTTAACTGTTTAAGATATTTGGGAAAACATCATGGTTTTCCAAACTCTGTGCCAATTGTGCATGCCCTACTGGAGAGGAGGGACACATGAAAGGGATATCCGTACAATTTGAGAAACCATGCACCAACTGTGAAACTTAGATATGTCAAAATGATGGTGGCCCTTCCATACTTACCAAACAGTTTCTTCTAACCATGAATAAGCCATGAGCTTTTTCCCAGACACCAACCACACACCACTACTACAAAATAAGGCATTAGAAATGGTTTGAAACCATGTATATAGACCCCAAAACCATGGCTATAGGTAATAGCCATGGTTTAACAAACCATGAATGATATTGGCGTGGCTATAGGGAAAATGCTATAGCCATAATTTTGCCCATGGAAATAGGAATATTTCCACGATTTGAAACCATGGAAGTATATTTATCCATAAATTACCTATATCCATGGTTTGGAACAATGTCTATAACACCCTGATTCTTGAAAAAAAAAATCACGTAGATGCAACCTGCACTGCAACCGCATACTTAGAATTTCCATCATAAAATGTCGGGACATTAATAACTGGGACTGTATATCAACCTTCTTCACAAAATTCATAATCAAATTCTTCAATGTATCTAACTAGTCATCAGAAAAAATAGCGAAAATTGTTTTTGGGGTAGAAATAACTTGAACTGCATGAGATGGACCAGCCAAAAAGACTTCTTTAATCTTGGTGGTAACATGATGCCTTGTTAGTTCAGTGGCAATGAAATGCTGAAAAATCCACTAATGAACCTCGATTGAGATTGGAGTATTTATATGGGTCATTGTATAAAAGTTTTTCGAGGGGTGTGAAAGCCATAATATAGGTTTATCCTAAAATCCTACCACAGTGGGAGATAATACTGGGATCTGCCACACATACTAGATTTGCTGGTAGCTTGGTTGTTAAATTTCCACACAACACAAAGAAAAGAAAAGAGTACATTATCCTCACCTGCGGCGCATCATCCTTGAGCACTCCATTCCTAAGTGGAAGCAGAGGAGGTGAAGATAGAAAGAGTTGCTCAAGATTTTTTCAGGTTTTTGGTGGTATTATGCTTTGTGCCTAGTTCAGGAAAGGGTAGGATGGTTTATATTAAAACTTGTTTATGAGACCCCATAGTGGTATTTGGCATGTTAGATGTCATGTATAGAAATAGTAGTGGTATTCTACCCATGGATTGTGTCTTAGGTGGGTTATGATTAATGTACTAAGTGTGAGAACCTAGTTGGGTTTGAGGTTCGGATTAGGATGGTGGTGAGTCGTCGAGTCTTGACAATCAAGGGTAACCAAGTGGAGGGGTTTTCATAGAAACAAAAGTTCATTAGGGATTTAGAGATTAGAATAATGCTATATTATGAGAGTATTGTATGTAATTAGTAATTAATATATTATGAAGGCTATAATGGTTCCTTGATAATGTATAAGCCTTGATTTCTCTATGTTTCTACCTACGCTTGAAGGGATCATAATAAGGAAAGATGGATTCCTTGAGGTGTTTTAGTATGGAGACCAGTTTTGGAAAGAATTTTCATTCAGATGCATAGCCTTATGAATTAATATTGTATATTATAAAGAAATGGTTGATGGTAATCCTAGATGGTCAAGTGTAGGGTTAGTGGAACATGGTTAGAAACTTTGAGTTTCAGATTGATGCTCATGTTAGGGGTGATCATGTAGTGGACTTGGCATAGAGGGTTACCCAAGGCATGTTGGTAAATGGAAATAACTGTGTGATATGATTTTATCTAGATTAGTTGATTTGCATTGAGCATGGTTACCTGGGTTATTAGGTTCATGAATTGAAGACGGGTGGGAAATAACTCGAGTTGTTCAGGTTATATGGTGTTGAAAAGTAACATTAGGATGTATAGTTACTAGGTTTCCTGGTTAATAGCTTAAGCTATTAAATTTTGTTATTGAAGTTTAATCAAGTGTTCCTCATACATATACTAATTGAGTGGGTTCTTTATAACCTATGTGGTAGTTGGGTTGGTGCATCATAATCTTTAACCTATGGTGAAAAGCCTGATGTTTGAGGGGAATTCATATGGTTTGAGTTAATAAAATTCTAATCCACCAACATTAACAGATGCATCCCCAAATGTACAGATATGAGGATACAATAAGTATAATATCGGCTAATTTTTTCCACTCTCATGGTTACAAAAAGATCATTAGGATAGTCTAGTAGTGGAAAATGAGGGTTCCCCTCCAAACACTTCCATCGTGAATGCCATCACAGTCGATAATCTGAATGATCATAGGAATTAGGCTAGATATGTAGATTATGGAAAGAAAATACAATATAAGGAGAGATTAATCATTAATTTTTCCTTTCAATAGGTTCCCTCACTCAAAACTAGATAGAGAATTTAGTTCACAAGAGTCCCACATAGATGATTCTACCTGCTTGTTGACAAAACAATTAGGGAAAGAAAATATTTTATCCCAATTTCTGGTATTTGGATAATCCAGAAAAACAAATAGACACAAGAATGGATGCTTTTCCTTGGGATATTGAGGGTTTCAAAAGGATTTACATCAAACTCCTCATCAAACAACGACTGGCACAAGAAGATGTTTGAGGGGAATTTAACATCCACCAATTGAGAAATCACCCCTCTTCATTCAACCACCCAAGATTGAGGTGGGAAATACTAAAAATAAATTCAATATAAATGTTGGTGGGTATGCTCAATAGGGGTATTACCCAATGTACCATGTGGATCCTACCCTGTCTAACCCATGTGACTTCATGTTTAGGGACAAATATCTCTATGATTCTAGATCTAATATGATTGTAAAAGAAAAAATGAATTCCCAACCTTATAAATATGACTTTACAACCTTAAGGTAATGCATAATTAGTTTGTTTCAGGTTAATACTAACTCATACATTTAATCAATTATAAATAAAAAATGATTTATGGGAAATTCTTTTTAGTGATTTTTATTGAATAAAATGAAATTAAAAGACAAATTCAAGGGGAACAAATTCTTACTAGGGAACATCTTAATAAATCCTTACGACATGACTATATCAAGATGGATGGGGAAATAATTACATAAAAATACTAGAAATGAAAATAAATAATAATACATTAATTCAATAAAGAAAAAAATTAAAAATGTGATTGAAAATAACTTTTTCAAGAAGCAATATTGAAGCACTCATACACAATCATTTATTATAGGGTACAATCATATATCATGTCAAAAACCATATTATTATAAACAATAGTTTCTATCACAAAAAACCACATATTACCTAGAATATTGGGACCATCAAATGAATGACCAAAATAAAAAAAATATTCTGAAAACTAGAAGCTAGACATCAGAATTGATTTAAAAGGGTGATGTTGTCATTAGATATCCCAACTCAATCACTTCATTATAAATTTCATGTCTGCATAATTATTGCACCATAAACACTATGGATAGAAAATAATATATTGCATCCTTATATATAGATTCATAATTTAAGATCAATAAAATTTAAACATTTAGCATCAAAAAGAAAAAAATGTATAAATATAGGAGGTGAAGCACTTTAACCAGAATAAGCACAAAAAATAAGTGGAGATTAGTTTCATGAGAAAATAAAAATTCTTCTAGGAGACAAGAAAATGAAAAACCAAAACAAAATTTTTTCTTTGAAAGACATTTTTATGAGAAATGAAAATATCCATCTTTGTAAATATGATATGTAATGAAATCAGTGGTACTGCCCTTGACTCTGATTTGAAATCAGATTATAAGTAGAAAAATGTAGACATCTTCTATTAAGAATAACCATAGCACAAAAAATCCAATACAGTTGAAAGTTTTAAAACTTTATGGAAGACTAAAGTTCAAATACAGGGGAAACAGACCAAGCTCAAAAGTTGGAAGATTAAGAAAAACTATCAAAACGAAACGTCGAATAATGTCAATTTAATTAAGGATGAATGAATAATAATCAAGAAGGGTAACCAGAAATTAGATTCTAAAGAACCATCCTCATAGACCAAACCTTATATAGAATCACATATCATAAGTGAAGTGTTGTCACAAAACATTTTCAATATGTTTATATAGGTTCATTAGAATTTTGATGAAATTAGACATATGTGCATGAGGAGAAGGTGGTGTCACGTTGGTAACATTTAATTGAGATTTAGAAGAAAGTTGAGTGCATGGAGAGGAGAACAAGTAAATAAGAAAGTGGAGGTGGTGACACATGGAAGGAATGTCCACGTTGTATAGTATATATAATAGATATATCCATATACAATATTTAAAGTGAAATTAATGATAGAATATATATCAAATAAAGAAAATATAACAGATACCATTGAGACAACCTGTAATATTAGTCATGGTGTAATAGAAATATCATGCATGTAATCAAATAGAGGGGAATGTACTCTACTGATGTTTCTATCAAGACCCATGATATTTTATATAAAATTTAATTTGAAACTGTAGAAAAAGTTAGTGACATGATAACCAAGAGACCCTAGATACACTATGAGAATTCCCAAGTAGCCCGATTGTCTTACCCTGTCTTGTGTATGGGAGATCCAATATCAGGAAGATCAATCTTGTGATTTAATTGAAATAAAATAAGATAAATATATCAAATCCAATGGATATATACCCCTTATAGTCCTTCCTTAAGGACATGCCAGCAGTATGAAGACCCTCCCCACATGTATAAGAAGGATACCTTTCCTGAATAAGATCTAACAACCATATATTCAATTTACTTTTATAATAAAATTTCAAAAGATAGAGTGGATAGTGTTTCACCAACCACCCACCATTCACCCCCATTCTCCCCCCACTTTCCACACTTCCCCTACACCTCCCCCAACACTTGCACCCCCACTATCCCTAAACCTCCACCCTACTGCCCCCAGAACTCCCAACCCTACTGACCCCAGCACCCCCACCGACACCCCCCACCATACTACCCCAACACCCCCACCTACACCCCCACCATACTACCCCAACACCCCCACCTACACCCCCACCACCCCCACCCTTCACCCATGCTGGACCCCACACTTCCCCCGAGTACCCCGCCAACCCCCAAAAGCACCCCCCACCACCCCTACCCTTCACCCCTACTTCCCCCACCCTGAAACACCCCCTTCCCCCTTCCCCCCACCTGTCAACCCATTTCCCCCACCCTGAACCCCCCACCTCCACCCCCTTACCCCACCCTTCACCCCAATGGATCCCACCCACCCTTCACCCTAACCTACACCCCACCTACACCCCACTACCCCCTAAACCTCCCCGCACACCTGCACCACCACTGCCCTTTCACCCACCCTACTACCCCCCATAACCCTCACCCTACTACCCCCATCACCCCCTTCTTGCAACCCCAACCCCCCATCCCTACTGCCCCCACCCACCCAACACCCAACACCCCCACCTGCACCCACACTGGCCCCTTCCCCCCACCCACCCTTCACCCCAAATACTCTGAATTTTCCATAGATTAGTTAGTCCTAGTGTTAAATGACCTATTTTTTATTAGTTCTAGATATCTGCACCATAGGTGTTTTGCCTATTTACTTTGAGTGTGTTACCTTTTTTCTAAAACTATCAATGGGTTTCTTATATGTAAAAGGATTAATGTTTTCACAGGTTACCCTTTATGTGTTTTTATCCTAATAAGTTTTATAAATATTTTTTTACTGGATGTTCTTTTTTTAATGGTGTAAAATCTTATATTTTACTACAAATTACACATTAAAAAAAATTAAAAATTTAAGTTCATATATCCCTGAATAGGGATGTATTTTACTTTTAGGTTTGATAATTAAGAATGAAAATGTTGGATTACTTCAACAGTGTGGTTTACATTAATAAAATGTGGTCAAAGAGTTATATCATTGTTTAAATATACCAGGGCGGTGTTGCAAAACTTATATCTCTATAAAACTTGGAATAAACTGTGAAAATTTATTTTCACATGATATAATGATGGAATCCTAATGTGAATAAATGATTAAACATCAATACATATAGTAATAACATTATTTTTTTAGATCTAGAATATTGGCATCATGATTTTTTTCACCTTTACATATCATTTTGAATATTATTAATTCTATTACTGTTGTTTATAGTGAGATGAATCTTAGATTATAATTTGGTTTACCTTTTTAGGTTTTCATGTATATAATAATTGTGATAAGTTTTGATTCTAAGGACTTTTTTTGGACCATGAGGTCATAATAATTTTGATTAAATAGATTCAAAAAATATGGATGATTTTTATAATCATACAACCAAGTCTATAGTTATATTGAACATACATCTTAGACAGTTTTGACCAAAATGAGGTAGGATATTTATACACAAGGGTTGATTTTAACTAACATGTACAGAAAACCAAACATCTCTATAGATTACCATGATGGGTAGAAGTATGTATTTTAAGGTCATAATGATCGAACATAAACAAGTTTAAATACCTATAGATAAACATATAAACAACTGGAATGGATTTTTAAAGGGCCTTATTACCAAGGTTTAAGGTTGGATAAAGTAGAATAGAACGATTTATACATATCGTAATAAAGGATATACACACATCAAAACATATGTTTTGACGAGAGGAATCAAAAAACACATAGTTCTAGGATGGGGGATGTTTTTATCCTAGTGGAGGTTTGATTTGAAAAATCATAACATTATTTAAGATATCATACATTGAGAAGGCTAGAGGGATGAAATTAAAACATATATCTAGTTCTAAGATAGGTTTACTAAAAATCAATACATATATAATAAGAATAAGAATCGATCCACATAGTGTCAATGCGACGCTAATAGTGAAGACCAAGAACATCTATAAGAATAAAAATAATAGTCTTATCGTAGTGTGAAGATATAAGAAGAGACCCAATTTTAGATGATAAGAACATAGATTAAATGAGTGGGTGGAAAATTAAAATTCATCACTAGGACCATGTTAGTAGATATGTTAATCACTACATATCTTGTATCAAAAGTAATCAATCAACACATTGTAATAGTAGAGGGGGTCTCTATATAGATCTATATCATGTACCATAGAAAATGGAATAGTTATAATATAGGATAGGGTTATTAGAGAAAACATATAATGAAATAGTAATATACAAATAACTCTGAGGGAAAAGAAAATTCCAGTTCACAAATGGGTCCATGATAGGGGATCCATGAATTTTCAAAACAACAGTTCAAGGTAGGTATTATTCTGTAAATAGAATATAGAATCATGAATACATGAATAATACCAATCCTAAAATGTATTCTGATAACATGAAATCTATACATATTGATTCAAAAAAAATATACTCACAAGAACAAGGTATTATAAGGAATAGATTCATGTAAAAATCATAGTAGCTTTACATGCTGAGTGGAAACTAAAATAGCCATATTGATTAACACCAGATGAAAAATCATGATTTGTATGAGAAAACAATATCTAATAAGAGTGATCACCAACAACACGAATCAATATAAATCAGTAAAGAAGTAATAAATAGAAAACTTCTTATTTTTATGTGATCGATGTGTCAAATTAAAATGATAAATGATACATGACTCAATAAACAATAATAAACCAAGAATATTCCGATTGATATGTATAGTTAGTTTTGTTTTGGACTTTTTTCAACATTTTTATTGAAGGTTCATAGACTGAACACCGTATTTATATGAATACCTTTATAGACTAAATATTAGAAGAAATATAAAAATCACCAAGTACCACATTAAGGGAAGTCAATAAAACTTCTCAACTAAGGAAACAAGGATTAACAAGCACTCTAATAACACCCAAGCTTGTATAAATGGTTTTGAAGCTCAAGTAGAGATACTTATTAAATGAAAATTTTAAAGTGGGAAAGAATCTATGTTGATCCAAAATAAAACCAATATTATGGAGTGTCATATAAATCACAACAAGAAATGGAAAGGATATTAAAATTGGAAATCTACTAGATGGTGTTTATGAGATTTTGTGGATGAAGAACCCACTAAAACATCAGGAATAATGTCATATACACTTTGAAAAAGATCAATGAAATTTAATCCATATGAAATTCATGAGAATCTATTTTTGGGTGGAATACACCTAAAAATTCTAGATTTTGGAAAATAATTCATTGAAGAGTAAAATGAGGAAATGAAAATTTGATTTCTATATTTGGAACCAATAGCTATTAGAGAAGAAAATAAAGAAATAGGAGTTGAAATTCTATAACTGAAGAAATAAACTAAAATTAAATTTTAATAAGGGTTAAAATCTATAAAACAAATGAAAAAGAGGTTGGAATGAGGTATAAATCTTAAGAATGAGACGAAATATTTTAGACCCCAATTCATACACTACAATAGAGATTAAATGTATATCAAGGAACATGCACTGGATTTAGAAGAAAATTTACATATAAAGAAGTATCCAAAATAGTTGTGAATAATTGGGAAATAAAACCCAAAAAAGTGGAAGGTGGAGGCTCATTTCAATGAAGAGGAAAATAATCCAAGGTTCACAAAACAATATTTTATACATTAAATTGAAGCACAAACCAGAACATCAATTTTAGAATTCATTGAAAGTTGGTTGTCTAAGGAATATTGAAAAATAGAAAGTGGCTAGGTCAAAGAGAAAAGAAAAATACTTTAATAGTATATACATGAGAAACATTTCCAGAAGGAAATAATAGAACTAGAGTAAATTAGATACAATAGATATAAATATTTCAAAAATTCTAAAGTAAAAATGTCAATAATGTGTAAGAGTTTCATTTAATTAAAAATTTTATTCATAATTTTCAATAGAACCTTTGAGTAAATGTAAATATGTTAATGAAAATGTTTATTAAATATGTTTATGGGGAATTGAAAAAAATCAATTTATTAAGAATATTAAATGATATTGTTATGACCTATTTATAGTGATCATATATTACATTCTTAGGCAATAGTATTTTGAAAATTCATTGTGTCTCCCATTGTCTAATGAAACATGGTTTACCTTATATTTTCTTATAAACTAGAGTATTATTTAGTTCAATATTACTATGCATGAGCACCCTTTAATTATTCCAATCTCATATTCATATATCACATCATGGTTTTAGAACATAAATGTTCTATGTGGATCATCATAATCGTATTGGATTTTATTTATATGGGAAAATTATTTTCTTTATTTGTTTTGACAACTCAACATTAAATTTAGAAAATCCTTTTAACATTACTTCTAATCACCAACTGAAAAAATATCATGATCTGTCATATATTTATCACTATGAAACATAAGTTTACATTAAACAAAGTAATAATAATCAATGAATACTATATATTTATGAAATTTTATTTTAGAACACAACATAGACCATTCATCCATCTTAAAATAATAGTATCATAACATCTGATTTCCATCATTTGTTGATTTAAACTCCCTCAACAATAGCTTATTTTGCAGATCCTAAATTAAAACTTCAACAATACTTGAACGTTAATATTTTTGTATCATTCCATATTTTCATGATTATGCAAGAGAATCAAAAACATATATTTCATTTTCCTTAATATACCCTTTACATTAAATAAATACCATTGATCAATACATCACTAAATCCATATCTACTACACTGCTTAGCATCATAGTTTCAATTCATCACATCATCCACATGATGGAAATCACTATATCATGTACCCAACATCAAATCTTATAATAGTCCGTTCTTTAGATTTTATCTTTATTAATAATCAATGCAAATTTTTATTTAATAGTTAGAACTTATATTCATATCTATTGAAATCCAAAACAGTGATAAGACATTAAAAAATAATGAAAATAAGAATAAAACCAAATAAATCATACCTGATTAAATAAGTGAAAACAAATAAACCCTATCAAAGATAAATGTGACAAATAAAAATACAATAAATAAAAACAAATAAATCTTACCCAATGAAAATTGAAAAGGATGTGGATCTGAAATCAAAGAAACCCTTCTCTATGTATGAAATTAGAGGGCATGTGAGGAATTAGAACCATCTTGATTTATATGTAGTTTGATTATGCAGAGATGTATTGGAGAAAATCATACTTAATTGAAACCCCAATAGCTTAAATCAAATAGAGATTTGATGAAATAGAAAACAAACCCTAATGCACCCTACTACAGGACACTCAGAAGGTGTGAGTCATGGATGACCAGTGAAAAGTGGAGGGGCACTTACAATGTGTGAAGATGAGAAAAATATTAGATAGTGGTGATTCAAGGAAGAGGGTGGCCCAAGAGTGGAGGTGGGGGTGGGGACACGTTGGAGCCGCGTCAGAAGAAGAGGATCATGGGGAGGTTGGGTGGCCGCATCGTCATCGAAGGATTGTCATGAAGTTGGGTGGCTGCATTGTCGAAGGAGGATAAAGGGAGGTTGGGTGGCCGCATCGGGCAAGGAGATCCACTGACTCACAGGGAGGAGAGATCGCATTGATGGAATAAGTGGGGGTGGAGAATCATGATAAGGGTGGGGTGGGGGAGGGGGGGTAGTACCCTAAGTATTTTATGAACCGTGGGTGTATGTTAATATGTAGCAATAGTTTTTATAAGCTGGGGATATATAACTATTGCTATAAACTAAATTTATAGTTGTTCAGTACATGATTCTTCCTATTCCTCACATAGTTCAGGCCAAACCATACTCAAATAATGCATAGGAATAAAAACCACATGAAACCTCCAAAACATAAGAATTATCATTGGGAACTGAACCTAAACATCAACCAAAAGAACAAATGGAATGAAAAGAATGAAATAAAAGAAAAACTATGGTTGGGGTAGAATAGGACATACATAATGGGGATGGACCAAAACACCCTATGGTTTTGAGTTTCACTATGGTGTTTATAATGCTCATGAGGATCTAATGTCCTTTATTTTAAATAGGGGATGCCTCTATTTGGTGGGACATAGGCCCTTTTTCATGACCCCAAAGGGTTACATTCATAATCATGTAAAGGGGATCCCCACTCTTTTCTAAGGGACATGGAATATTTTTGAATAATCAAATGTCTGGACAATGAAGTAGGGCATGGATAAAAGATCTATCCAAGGGAGATTATAAAACCCTAATATAGTTTAGATTTAGGATGGATGGTACCGAACCTATTCCATGTGGTTTCAAGTAATGTGGTATTAGAAATCAAATGGTTCTTGAATAGAGTGGCACATTTCTTCTTTGATAAAGGGTAAAATACATGGTGATGTAATGTTGAGGATATTAAATTCATTTTAATTTTCTGGATATGGGAATTTTAAATCAGGGTAAATAAAAATATGAGTTAATTGGAGGTGGAAACCAGTGGAAAAAAGTCAACCATTGGCAACGGTGGAAGCCCATAGTCCACATCTTCAGGATAATAACTCTTAGATTTAAGGAGGGCCTATCCTATTGGATGAAGCATCCACTAGGAATAATATCTTTGGAACGGTTACAATTCTATAGTGAATCCTAGTGGGGTTATTTTTGATTAACCAGCCCCTATTACCAATTTTCTATAGGGAAGAACCAGGTGCAAGGGAGCCCTTGGTTTGAGGGGTTATAAGAGAAGGAAAAAAATTTGAGGAATTTGTTGTGTCAGCTCATAATTCAAAGATTTAAAAGAAAATAATGGAAAAAGTAATATTAAATAAGGGTTCAGGCACTCTAAATGTTATTTCACATCCTAGTGAACACATTATCCTGACAAGGAGATGTGATAAAATATTACTGTAACTTTTTATTGGACCAGGGGGTCCAATGAGCATGGATTTTATTTTACTAGGGCCATAATGTGAGACTTATGATCTTTATGACTTGTTTATCTATACTTTAAAATTTTCCTAAACTCTAAGGATGAGTAGTTTAGTTAGCAAATACTTTAATTTTTCTTAGGCCACCCATTTTGGAGTTTTAACCTCACAAGTTTTATGAATCTTTAACTATATGTTTTAGGGACTAGAAATTTGGATCATAAAAGTATAAAATTTATGGTTTTATGTCTTTGAACAAATTTCATGTAGTTTATGGTCATGATTCACATGGACCTGATGTGAGGGGGTGTTATAAAAAAACTTAATTGGGATACCGAGTTTCAAGAGTACTCCAACATACATTTTGGAGGGAGATGAAATTTTTTTAAATCATGGATTAAGGTTCTCACTTCATGAATAATGATATGGGAAAATCGTATTGAAAATTATCATGAATCACTCTAAGGTGATAAGCTCCACTACGATCATGTTAGGGCTCACAAGTATCAAAATCACTTTTTCATGGTAATAACAAATTTGGTTGATAGTCGAGAGCACATATTTAGGAAGCAAGGGAATGAATTCATAATCAAACAAAGGTTCCCTTGATTCCATGTTTCCTTTTCCAGAGTCCATGGAAGGTTGGTAGAAACACGAGGCACACAAGAAATGATGTGTGATTTTTGGGTTTATGTGCTTTGAAAGATGACGAAATCACCCCATACTATGGTTGATTGGGGTCATGATCTTATGATCCTTTTATTAGGAATGAAGATCAGTGATGATATACACATTTTAATTTTATTAAGTGGGGATTCATGAGTTTTGTAGTTTTAACATCATGTGACAAAGATGTTTTCCCTGCAGTTTAATATCATGTGGTAGTGATGTTTTACTTATAGTTTATCATCATATGGTAAAGATGTGTGAATTGACATGAAATAGTTCAAGAAATACTTGGGGACAATTTTCACTTGAAAAAGGAATTTTGGTGTTGGAAACACCTTTTATCCCTACATAAGCTTATTGATGCGAATCCATTTTCCAGATCTTTGTTTGCACATATTTATCTTATGAACATGAAATCTAAACCTTGATATGGCTCATGCGTAGGTAGAGTGATCTTACATGTCTAGAACTTCTTTAAATAGAAGAAATGATAATTTTATGGATGAGATTCCCTAGGTTTCCCTATTCATATGATAAGGGAAGGAATCATGCCATTAACAGCTCCTTTAAGGACCATCCTCTACATAGATATGACTCATATATAAGGATATGATTGTGAGTGATGGAATACCATGGTTGGGATAGAATATATGGATCTAGGAATCACTAAATATCCCATGATGGAAGAAATAAATCCATAGATAGTTCCCAGATAGGTCCTTGTATAGGTCTAGACCATATATAGGAGGGGTGGATTTTTATCTTCGATATTAAAGATGGACCTAGGATTGAAGATCTCGGCGTCATTATGTATCCTATAATGACATGAATCAGGACACACACAGTTCTTGAATGAGAAAATATCCACAAATTTTTGAACTATATGTAGAGGGGGTAATTTTTACCGTTGATTATTGCAGATAGAACTGGGATTGGAGATACAGGTGTTACTATATATCCTACGATTCTAGGAATCAAGATACATATAGTTATTGAATGAGAAATTCTCCATATAGTTCTAATCCATACATAGATGGGGGAATTGTTCCCATTGATTATTGCGGTGGGACCTAGGATTGGAAATCATGGTGTCACTATGTATCCTATAATAGCTAGAATCAAGGAACATATATTTTTTGAATGGAGGTGTGCTGGGATACGAAATCTACTCATAGTGGTCCTCTCAGGTGAGGTCCATAGTAATTTAAAACTTTATTTCATGCAAGAGGCATCAACCATGTAGTTTAATGTCATGTGGTAAGGACTTTTTGTGTGTATTTTATGGACTTTTATCCAGGACAATGTTAAACCTAATGTGAACTAATATGTCTTGATCATGTGGGGAAGCCCTTTCCAAAATTCCTAATCCCATGTGATCTTTTCTCAGTGTGATAAATAAGGTATGAAAATAGTATCTTTCCCTGCACATAAGT
This sequence comes from Viscum album, assembly GCA_963277665.1. Lineage (NCBI taxonomy): Eukaryota > Viridiplantae > Streptophyta > Magnoliopsida > Santalales > Viscaceae > Viscum > Viscum album. The sequence goes on along the minus strand of OY728147.1, from coordinate 388,584,512 downwards.
GATTAAAAGAATGGACATGCGCATTTTGTATCATGTGGTGGATGAGACAAGATATAGGATCTTCTATTGCCTAAATATATCATTTGAGTGAGAATCATATGGTACATAGTTCTGGTAACATTTTAACCTAGAATGTCAGGGACATCAACTATACAGTTTAATGTCATGAAGTAAGGATGAAGGTTACTTGATATAAAAAGGCATGAAGTCCCATAAACATTGTCCATGAATTTAAGAAATCATCTCATGAGAGGCATCCCATGTTTATAACATGAATATTACTAATCTGGTTGCTCAAGGAATACTATGCTTGGTACATAGTGTTAGACTACCTTTTAACATCACGTATTTAAGAATTTTTTTTACATTTAATGCATTAGGACAAGAAGGATATGGTTCCTTGTGGTTTTAGGTCATATGACACCGACTAAGAATGTTGAGCAGTTTAATGTCATGTGGTCGGAAATCCTGCTATGAAGTTTATTATCATGAAGTAAGGTCATATCATGCTTTTTAATATCATGTGACCATGAAATTAGATTCTAGATAGAATCTATGAAAAATTATTTTTGATAAACCTTGATTTTTTGGGGTGCAAAACACATTCCCCATCCATTTTATCCAATGAGTAAGCTCCTCTGGAATAGACCATATTTATGGCGTAAGGTACTTCCCATTTGGATTCTAGATTTAGAGGTTTATTTCCTAGTATCATTGGGGTTCTTAGATCCAATAACACTTCTCCTTGAAGAAATTATAAGAGGAAATCCATTTTATTGAATACTTTTATGATCTAAATTTGATGAACTTTGATGTTGTGCAGTGTACATAACCTTTTCCCATTGATCTGTTCCAACTCATCTAGCCACTTTTGCAATTTCTCACCATCTGAGAGTTTTCCAAATATATCTATTTATATTTATAGAAAATGAAATTCTATGGTAAATATTTCCTAGGTTATATACACTAATAAATATGGAGTTTCTTATGTGTGCGGGGTGGTACGGTAGGCCTATAAAAATAAAGGAGCTTGTATGACTATGACTTCTTGTAATTATCTACTATCTTCCAGTGTATATTTGATAGAGTCTTATTGGTGGCCTCTATTATTCCATTTTACACCGCATCATAGTGAGATGAATGGTTGGACTCAATGTTGTACTCTTAGTCAAATTTCTTCAACTCGATAGAACATAAGTTGATACCAATGTCCATAAATATCATGTGAGGGACTCCAAATCAGGTGATGACATTTAATTTTATAAAGTTAATGATATTATTCATCCATAATTTCTTGAGGAATATTGAATCATCCCATTTGGAAAATAAGTCAGTATAAGTAAGGATGTACTTTAACTTCTTAACTATGGTTGGAGGATATTTCCCCAAATCATCCATCCCCCATGTGGAAAATGACCAAAAATATTTAGCTGTACGTAGAAATTCTAGGTTGATGGATGGAGTTTTTATTAATCTGGCATGAATGGAATTTCCTAGTGAATTAAACATAGTCCTATATCATTGTTTACCAGTAGTAACCAAGCTTCCTAATTTGGTGCGAGATCTTGGTCCAAATATAGCGAGTGTCACAGGATCCTATATAGAATTCTTCCATGACAGTGTAAGTCTCTCATTCTGCTATGAAATTGAGGAGGTTTCTATCAAAGCATCATTTTTCGAAAAATTTTCTTTCATTTTACCCATCTTGGAGGATAAGGTTCACTACCCAACATCGATTTCATTACCTTTTGTATCGATGTGATATGAGGTCCCCATTTTGGAGATAATTGACTATAGTATCCATCCATATAGGGTTGGTTATCAATTCATCACACTCTGGGGTAGTGTTGACATGATTGACTATTTCCATTTCACAAAAGATGACTAATGAGTCCATACTTTGGTGTGTGATGTAGAACACCACCTCATCTTGATTATGGTAATACAGGACCATGGCTGCCTTATCCAGTGCATCAACATGTGCATTTTGTGATCAAGGTACATGATGCAATGTTGGTTCAAAATGCAATTCTTCCATCAGTCCCCTAATGTAACTATTTATGGAGGAAAATTTCCTCCTTTTTGATGGAATACTCACTATTTATATATTTTATCATAAGCTCTGAATCCACTTCAATGTTTTGGTTGGTTATCTACAGCTATAGGGCTTGTTCCAAGCCAACAATGGGAGCCGGATATTCTACCTCATTATTAGTGAAACCTTTGTATAGTGAGAGATAGTATATAAAAGTTTATTTGTCCTGGGAAACAAATACAATCCCTAGACCAACCTAACTAAGCTTTGGGTTTTCCAACCTTTTACTAATAATACTTTGAGATACATCACCTGAATATATCTACCACATTTATAGGGTGTCATGGGCATAAAGAAACTCTTCATCTTAATGATTGGTGTCCACTAGTGTACATTCTAGGGGGGATGTGCTATAAGGAAATTTTCTAAATCATTCCCTCTATCTACCTTCAGTGACACAATTTGGATTTCATACTACTTCATAATAACTTCTCATCAGGAAAAACAACTAGTCAACATAGGGAATCCAAGGATGTTCTTAAACAATCCAATATAAGAGACCAAATTTACTTCGTGATGCTACATAAAATTTATAAACTTTTGAACTGCAAATATGAGCATGAGATAGTTATTCTTAACATTATAATACTGAGTCTTAGTACCTAGAATCATTCGAATGAGGTAGAAAATAAAATTTTCATTCCCCATTTTTTTTCAAGGAGGCCACTAATAGTTCCATGGTGGCCATATATAAGATGAATGGATTTCCTTCTACAACTGACATTAATATCGGTTAGTGTTGAAAGTAATACATGATAATTTTAAAGGCTTATTGACAGTACTCACCCCTTCAGTAGATGACTCCCTTATTCATTAACTTACTGAAGAGTAGAGATTTTCAAGCCAGGAAATCTATGAAATACTAAATGTATGTGTGGTTTTCTTAGATCCCCCTAGTTATTTAAGATTCATAGGGGTGTGAGATTTATAAGATTGCACTAGAATTTTCTAGGTCAACCTTAGTGCCATAGTTTTATACCACAAATCCATGTCATTTACCTAATGTTACCATGAAAGCACACTTCAATATATTTATCTTCTAACAATGATGCCTCAATTTTGTAAAGATGGTTTGGAGATCCATGAATTGATTACATATCGATCCATTTTCTAATAAAAGGTCAATATAACATTGTTATATTCTTCCCAAGAATGGATGAAATATATTATTCATGGAGTGTTGTTAAGTAGCGACAATATTATTTAATCCAAATGGTATGGAATGACAGAAAAATATCCCCGGAGGTGCTCTAAAGGGGGATGACTTCCTAATCTCTAGAGGAAATCTTTATTTGATTACACCCCAAATACCCATCCATAAAGAAAGGGTCTTGGAAGCTAGAAGTTTCAACAGTTATAAGTTATGTGATCGATAATGACAAATCATCCTTTGGGAACTATTGATTAATTTCTCTAAAATTAATGTAGATTATATCATGTCCATTCATTTTCTTGACACAAATGATGTTAGTGAGGCATTTTGGGTATTTAAATTACCATAAACGTTGAATTTGATTAATTTTTCAACATAAAATTCTATATTAGTATCATGGGGGGGGGGGTTCATCCTCCTAGATTCATACTTGAAACCTTGATGGTCATCTCGTAAGCCTTGATGGTGCATATCCACATTAGGGGTTATCTTGGGAATTTATATATAATTCCAAGTGATCACATATCAATTCTTCTTTAGAAAGGAAATATACATCTCCTTCTCCTTGATAGGCATATATTCACTAATCAATGTAGGCCGCGTTTCTTCTTATGTTTCTAGATTCACCTACATATGCTCATCAACGGTGGTGGAGACTCCTTCCTCAAATATAGCTACAAAGACACTAAGTTTATCCTTTTCATCTTCTAAATATAGTATCATTGAGGTATTTTTAGACATGGTGGTTCATATAGGGGATTCTCCATCACTATTGAGGTAATAGATGCCATGGGAAGGATAATGCCATCCTAGAGTACCCAAGTCATCACAGAGAGATCACAGAACTGATTGTTTTTATAATTTTAATGGGGATATGAGGAGCTTGGACATTTGGAATTAAATATTATTCCTCTATCAGGTTTATGGGTTGCACATAATAACCATTAAGTATACTCTATGTATTTGTAGGGGTGGTCCCCAATCTATTGGTGGATGTAACCTTCTTATCATCACCCACCATTGGTTGTTTACTTTCATTTTTTAGAAACATGACTCAACATATATAGACTCAAAATACTCTAATGGGGAACTATAATAGTGTATTATATATAAATTCCCATTTATTGGTTATTTTAAAAATTAATTTTGGTAAGGTATCGCTATGTGTATATGAACCCAAGGTCTTCTGAGAAAGAAATTATATGTTGTATCATTTTGGATAACCATGAACCGAAAATTTGATGTGAGATACCCAAAATGATCATTATAATTATCTTATCGAGTGTCTTTTGGTCACACTTATTAAACCCTTGAATCGTTATCTTTGTCAGATATAATCCCCCCTTTCTATTTCTAAATGTTGAAGGTCCAAATCTGGATGCGATTGACCCTAGAACCATTGTCAATCCAAGACCTTTAGATATTGATGTAATTGAGATTTTGAAAAACCTATAGGGGTCCAATATGTCCCTAGATGACTTCTTTTTGATCTTGTTCAATGAATGAGATGTCGATATGGAAATATGAGGGAATAATATCCACCTGATAAATCTAAATTGCGGTAACTATTGTCTTAAAATTCTGTGGGCTCTAAAAGGCTTAAACGTGTGTAGATCTTAGTTATTTTGAAATATAGAGAGAATCTCGGATTGAAAGTTTAGCTGGGAAAAGAACCAACTATTTCAAAATGGAATTCTCTTGTTCTAGAGATCTACACTTCCCAAGGTGAGGTTTGTCCTTATTATGTGGATCTAGAGTTGAGGTGCTTGTAGTGGAAGGTACTGGTTCTTGTTCAAAGGTTGATGGAGTATTTATTTCTAGTGGTGTGGGTTACGTCAACCTTTCCATTTGTTTGGGATAACAAAAAATCCCACCCACACCAGTTGATCATATAATATGAATGGGATTGGATGACCTCTGGAGGTATCTGAGGAATATCCATGTATATAGTGGGATTTATGGTGTGATTTTCCACAGTTATCATATAAATATATATATATATTATGTAGATATGTGAACAAAATATGAGGTTTGACCAGGCCATCATTGTCCCATATATCCTTATCTCCTTCATGTTCATCCTTCATCTCCCCAATCCAGTACATGGGACTCATACTAAGTTTCATATTCATTATTAAAGAAGTGGTTAGTTAAGTGTACTATATTCATGGAACCGAAGGTGATCTCTTCATCAAATATGGGTTTTGTTTGGTGGGGTGGTGCTTGTTTTTCAAATATTTAAGGAATGAAGTTTGTGAGGGTTAGAGATTTCATAGGATCTATATATGACTCTTCCTCTTGTGTATTTTCCTATTTATGATGATTATGTCCACCTCTGAGAGTTGTATTCAATGATGGCTCCCTAGGTATACAAACTATTGTTGGTCTGCGAAGCTATTTTCTCAGGGTGGTGTGAACTCAGTTAACCATATTTTGAGTAATCAATTTATCGAAATTCTATCCAGGCATGTCCAAAACTTCTTTCCAATCACCCTATTCTTACGGTTGGGTAACAACAACAAAATTCATATTTTCTAGTAATTCTCCAACATCACCTGTCTAGAATCAACCATGAATTAGAGAATGTATTTGAAGATAATGAAATTATGGATTATGTGACCCATCATCCTATAGAAAGGGTATTAGTTAGGAAGGTGAGTGAGATTGAACTCATTGGGTCTCCTGGGCTCCAGTAGCTTGAGTAGGTTATTTTCCATTATTGTAAGTAAATAAATAGGGGCCTACTAATTTCCGAAGAACTTGTTTTATTCATCTGTTCCTCAATTCATGGGTGACCCTAATCTCTTTTTTTTTCTCCTGGTCAAGGTAAATTTTGTTGTTTCTATCGCTCGATGGGGGGTGTTGGATGATTTGAGGATTTAATAGATTCTTTAATGGGAACCCCTACTAGTTTGAGGGAAATAGTGGTAGTTTATAATCTACAAAGCCTTTTTTCATTATGCCACTGTCATGGGCTGATACTTATCCTTGGTCTGTTGATTGATATCTTTATGGCGTTGTGCCATTTTCATAATCTCATATAATCTGTTTAGATACTTTATTAGGATCAAAGGTGTTTGTAGTTTATCCAGAAGATTTTCATCATAGAGTTCAATTAGTTTCTCTTACGAGAGAGGGATGCTAATTGAATAGGTTAAACCTTTCCATCTAGTGATGAAGTTAAAAAACCCTCCCATTGTAACATTATTTGTAGTTTTTGATGTAAATTTTTTTCATTTTATTTATCATAGAGCTGGGCTTATAAATTAATTTAGGAATATGGTCTTTCTATCCTACAATAGATCTTATGAGAAGGCTACTATACCAAACAAAGGTTGGAGGTATCATATTTTTTATATAAAATCTTATTTTGGTCACCTCCTTATGATTCAAGGGACCATCATCGAGCCGCATTGGATCAAAAAGTGTGTGAGATGATGTTCTAGATATTATGTTCCCTAAAAGGTTGGGAAGGATAGTTTTTTTAAATTGGGTAGGGGAATGTGGCATCCAACCATTCAGGATACGACTTCTTATTAGGCTACACGAGTGTGATCCTCCCTTCCAGGGATTCCATTAAAGAAGATAAGGATTTAATGGAATTTAGAAGTTCTGAAGGTACCACTATGTAGAACTCCTCCCATATATAGAGAATGGGTGAGGCTTGGTGAGGTCACCCTATTTTCACATCCTTCTGATTTTCTTCCTGTTCTAGTAATGAATGATCATCTTGGAGGGTGAAAGGCTGTCGTCGTAATGGAGGGAAGTCACAATCATCTTGGGATTCAACATTTATATAGAATGACTACCTAGATCCAAATTCATATCATCACTTAGATTAAACTCTTTCAAGTATATTATCTCTCTATTGACATGTGGGAGGAGGGATAAATATCATTTTCTAGAGACAATACCCATGGGTAATGTTTCTCTAAAGTAGATCCTCATTGATTTTTAAAAATTTTTGATCCTCATTCTCATATTTCCCCATCTATTCCTCCATGGAGAATATTTTAGCACATATAGTTGTTGAGGGGGACATAGCCCCAAGTATTCCTTTATACAAGGAAGTGTTATATTGTAGATGAGGAAATTCATTATTTGAAGGTACTAATTTTTGGATCCTTCTCTGATTTGACATTAGTGCAGTCTTAGTTGGTGCATCCAGATCACCCTCTTCTTGAGGTATGTTTTTTGTATTACACACCTATGCATTTATGTCTTATTCCACAACATCTTTTGTGTTGTTGGTGGAAAAAATCACTAAGGTGTAGTAGGAAATGGTAGTTTTCCCACTACTCACAATGTAATAGGGTGATTCTACACCACTTAATCCTCCTTTGAGGGATTCATCTGTCTAACTTATCTAACCCTTTTCCATATTGAATCATTTTGTCTTATAAACATTATAAGGATTTATTTACTTTTCCATACATTTCTTCTATCTCGGCCTGCGAATAGTTACCTTAAGAGTGTTTGTAGTCATGTTTTCCAAATGAGGCTTCGATAACAAAGGTATGTCTTGCGGCTAGAGAAACATATGGGATATCAAACATCGATTTTTACCTCTCAACCAAGAGAATATTTATTCCTTATGAGGTGATGATAATGATGAAAATTCCCCCAGTCATGCATGCTGAGGATGATTTGGGGCTACTATTGGAACTTTTTTATCTTATTGTTGATGATCTAATGATGATAGTAAATGATTTTATTACCCACAATACAAAAATTAAGATATAAATTTCCCCATCCCTATGGGATAGGGTTGACCTAGAACCACCGCAGATTTCTCCAGGAACCTCTCAAGGTGTGATGAACCTAGGGGTGGATATTGAGATAATAATTCGCCCAACCCTATGGGATAATGGGGTTTGTTTGCATCTTCCAATGATATTTCCTAGATCTTCTTAGGGATTCATGAATCGAGGGGTGGAGGTGGTGGTAAATACCCCTATCCCTATGGTCTAGGTTCTATCATCGACTTTTGCTATGATAGCTGCTATTATTACCTATTCAATTTCATGAAATTGTGATCATGTATGGTTTGGGTGCAATGGAATCTAGCTATGGGAGTTATTTTCTCTGGGAAGATGTAGGGTTGGTCGCAGATTTTAAATCCATGTTTGAAATGAGATCCCAATTTTTGAATAAGACCATCTTAAAGGTCTATCAGAATCCCTCTCCCTCCATTATAAATCCTTTTGCATCTTTAAAGTAGGGGTATTTCATTTTATTGACCAACTGACATGTGCATTACCCAGTCCCCTAATTTCTTATTCAACTATAACATTACAGGATATCATATCATGGGGGATTTTTTATTCTAGAGATGTAATGAAGTGTAATGATCCATATTTTCCCCATTCGTGGATACATACATTTGACAAGGATTTGGAAATCAGTAAATGGAGAGTGTTATGATACAGAGACAAACACTATATATATCCTTTTTATGCTCTTCAATACTAGGGTTTTGGGCTATGGAGAATGCATCCATATAAAACTGCCAATAGAGTGTATTTATGGTGTAAAGGTAACCCTCTTATCCTAGACAGGGTAGGTGTCTAGACTTTCACTGCTGATGATTGGGCCACAAATTTTGGTGTATATAAGGTATAAAAACCTTTTCTAGCTCATTAGAGATCTAATATTTAGATGTTGTGATGGTCTAGAATATGGTTGAGAGGCTGTTTGCAACTATCTCTCTATATATATCCATGTAAGACTACTTTTCATAAATTTTATATGCGTGCACATGGCCAGAAAACAAAGGTCACTTCTCTAGGTCCTCTGATAACCATGGTGAAGTGTTAATAATAGATGATGTTGGTACTATGTATGGTTAACCACGGTGTTTAGATCACCACTCTATAATAAGGTGTCCATGTTTCTAGCACATTTCCATATAAAGGTTTCTAGGTAAGGGGATGTTTTCTTTGTCTGAGATAGATATCATTGTGTGAAGGTTGACTGTGGTAGATGCTATAAGTAGTGTCCCTATGATCTATATCTGTACTACCATGGGGAGGAATACTAAGGTATTTATCACCTTATAATTTGATTAAAGAGTCGATGGACCCTTGAGGTGTTGTGAATATGGGTTGAACATTTCCAAGGACTCTAAAATAGAGATGATAAAGGATATAAACCTTATTTTACATCATATCCAGAATATTCCAACATTCATTTTAGGAATAAGTAGGGATATTATTCCACTTCATGATGAACGATGGAATATGGTGATAACTATATGGAATTATGGGAAATTTAGCATGTTACTAAGGCATTGTTTGAGTATTCTGGTGGGATTCTTTATTATCATTAGGAATATGATCCTACCCATGGGTGGTTGTCAAAATATTTGGGTCAAACATGGATGAAGAGGTGATATGAAACTGATTCAAATATTATGCCAGTGAGATTCTTTATTATCGGTAAGAATATGAGCCTACTTGTGGGTGGTTGTTGGAATATAGAGATCAAACTTGTATGAACTGGGGATATTAACCTAATTAAAATAAGCAATCCCTATCAGAATATACTGGATGACCTCTAGAATTGGAGAAGGGATATGTGTCTCCCCCTGAATAGGAACTGAAGGTTAGTAGTGTGTTAATTAATTGTTGGAAGTAGGGATATGAGAATAGCTTCCATGATCTACTCGAATATATTGAGTAGATTAATCGGTAAATATATGAGATTTATATGAGTTTATTTCCAAATTATCTTGAAATTACTCAGTTGGCATAGGGATTTGAGCCTGGTCCGGTGCATTTTTAATTTCCCACTGGTATTTTTCATCAGGAATATGAGCCCTTCCTAAGGAATGTGCTGCTCCAACTTAGCGATCCCTGGTCAGAAAATGGATATGATATTGATCCCATAAAATTAGAGTATGTATCTGGTCATTCCCTATAGTAATATTTTCCCTTCCCAAGGCATGTGCTAAACCCACATGGTGATCCATGGTTGGAATGTGAATATAATCATGATTCAATGAGTTTTCTTTTATCGAAAAATTCCGATAATATTCCTAGATGGGAGAAAGAATGTACAATTTCTAAAAAGTGTCATCCTGTTTATACTGATCAATGTGATGCGCCACTATGGCTATCAATATTGGAATATGTGCCTATCCCTGTATCTATACCAGTACCGGAATATCCTGAGATCTCTATTCAGTTATTTCTAGAATGTAGGTACACTTTTGAAAAGTGTGTTCATGAATGTAGGCCTACACATTTTTAGTCTCCAAAATATATTGGCATATATATTTGATTGGATTTTGGATATAATCCCACTCCCATCCTCTACATGCCATTGGAATTTGTGACAAGATTCATTCATGAGGGAAGTGATATAACTGTAAGTAAATGTTTATTAATAGCTATTAAAATATAAATAAATTTATAATTGGAATTGAATAAATAGATATAAATAGAATAAAATAAAATGATATAAAACTCATAAATATAAAGATAAGTGAAGTAAATTTATTTGAAAATAAAATGTTTTCTAAAATTATGTGTACATTCTATAATCAACTGATGAAATGTTTTAAAAGGATGGGATTAGGTCAGATTGATTGGATTGATCTGAATTTTCACTTGGAGGTGATGTAGTAGGATGATGTGTTGATTGAAATATAACATGAATATCATGTAACTTTACCAACAAGCTCTGAAAATGATTTTTGAAAACATATATCCATTGTTGTAGAATATTCTTGGAATCTTGATCAATACTTAATCTCTAAATCAAATTTAATTTCATAAAATAATTAATTAATTCTTAAAACTAAATGGAAGTTGTCATCTTATTTATCACTTGATGAAGATTTATCCCTGACAAATAATAATTAGAGGTCAATTAAATTATAAAATGTCTTTGATTATGCCAGAGAACATTCAAAGGAGTACTATCACATTGAAGATTTTATAGTCTATCATGGAAATCAACTAACACTAAAGTTATAGCTTGAAATCATCTAATAAAATATGGAGTATCTTGTTGTGAAGAGGTTGATGCGTGATGAAATTATTTGATAGATTGAAACCCCCTTCCCATTATTTTCTTCAACTCTTAAAAATATTATTTCTTTAGAGATTCATCCTGTAAATTTCTCATTTCTATAGCTAAAGTCCTAATAAAATCTTTAATGTCTACCAAAAAAATAAAATTCACATGAATATCAATGAATTGAGTCTAAAGAGCTTCAAAATTAGTTATAGGCACATTAAACCTTCTTAATTATTCAACTTTATTATTTTTTTATTCCAACTCTTATTGTAGAGGCAAGTTCTGGCCATTCAATCGATATAAAATGTGAATTAGAGGTTCTATATTTATGTTCAATGAGTCAAAATAGTCATTAGAAAATGCTTTGGATTGATTTCTAACTTCTACTATAGCCAACCTTGGATTTTATAATGAAAATTATGTCCTTACTCTCAATGTATAAAACTCTTCATCTATAGAATTAGAAATAATAAGAGATAAATTAATAGTGGTGGATCCACTAGAAATAGGGGAAACTTATCTAATTTGATTTTCCCTTGAGCTACTTTATCAACATCTTTATCCAATTGAGTCATAAGCTTAATACATTCTTTATTTTCTCTTTCAACATCAGAGATAACTATACAAATACTTCAGCATATAGCAACTAAAATTCAACCTAATATTTTTCCATAACAAAAAACAGAACATAAATATCTTGATAAAAATACTTTTCCTAACTCGACTTTCCTTGGAATAATTCCATATTGAATAGACTTCATCAAAAACTTTTTATCATAATTAAGGTCTTTAGTCATCATCATATTGACAATTTGAGTTCCAGATATAGAAAAAATTATACCCTCTGACGTAAAATTCTCATCACCAATAGTTCATAAATAAAAATGTGATTATCCTTCATGGGGAGAAACCAATAGCCCAACTATGTTCAAGGAAGAAATAGATAAATCCTTGCAGTAAATATTTTAGAAAAAAATATCTTCATCATCTCTAAAACTTAATGAATAATTTCAAAAAATAATCATTTAATACAACTTTATAAACAATAGGTGAATTTCCATCTCTGAAAATAAATATCAAATCTTGAAATATCATAGAATTTTTCAACATAATAATGGTTTCATTTATCAAATCAAAATCAATTTCCTTTCCATGAAGATCATTTTGATACTTCACATAGAGGATATGATCATTAAAAAAGCTTTTTTAAGTATGCCTAAAGGATCCATTTCTGAAGGTTTTAGGATTGAAGGTTCAATGTTTATGGTTTCAAAAAATATCAATTGAGAGATCCTTGGTAATCCAAAGTGTGTTGAAGGTGAGTAAAGATAGTGGGATTTGAATAGTTTATGTGATGTGGTATGATTTGACGACATTTGAGAATGTAATTATTATTTTTATTTTGAAAATATGTGTTTTAAATACAAAATCCAGAAAAATATTCAAACAAATAAATGAACAATTATTAAATAAAAAAAAATCAAAAAAAAATTAAAAAATAAATTAAAATAAATTAATAAACATTTTCTAAAAAATAATTATTCCCAAATCCCCCTTAATAAAATCAAAACCTGTATCGAGAAGTGGGATTTTAAAAATATTAGCTAATTGATATTTTGTATTTACAAATTATAAAGATATATCCTTTTCAAGAACATGATATATTAGAAAATGATGCCTTATATCAATATGATTAGTGCTAGAGTGACTTATAGGATTTTAGTAAATATTAATAGTAACAGTATTATCACATAAAATAGGTATATTATTAAAATTTAGACCAAATCTAAAAGAGTGTATTTCATCTACAACACTTGTGCATAAAAACTGCCAACAGACACATATTTTGGCTTGAATGTTGATTGAGAAACTGAGTGTTGGTTCTTTTTTGACCATGAAACTAAGTATTTTACTAAAAAGTGATAGTTTCTTAATGTTTTATATATATATAATCTACATCTTCTAAAATCAGCATCTCATTATAAAATTAAATTAAAATAATATGTTTTGGGGTGAATAAAAGATTGAAAAATAGTTCCTTTTTAATATCTAAAAATCATTTTATCAAAAATAAGATGAGATTATTTTAGATTTTATTGAAATATATCACATAGACTTATAAAAAACATTCTATCTGGTATGATAGTAGTAATATATAGTAAAACTCTAATCATACCTCTACACAACTTTTTGTCAACTTGTTTTCTAGATTCATCCAAATCAAGTTTTTTATTGGTACACATGGGAGTTGTGTAGGTCTTATTGTTTTCAATTAAAAATATTTTCCATAAATCAATGATATATTTACTTTGATTTAATTTTTTTACAAAATATTTTTGATAAATATGAAATATTAAAAAGAAATTCAATTCTCTCATCATACTCATTTCAAATTATTTTTGCATTAGATTTGAAAAATAATTACAAAGAATTTTATTTGTTGAAAAAAATTACATCATCAACATAATTTTTTACTAAAAAAATATTAAAAAAAACATTTTTCTTTGAATGAGTAGGACACAATAATCCCATAAAAAATAATTTTCCCATAAAAAGGAGCTGAAACTTTCATACCAATCTCTATGTGATAGTTTAAGGCCATAGAGATCTTTAGTATGTTTAAAAATAACATTTGGTTTGTGGGGGTTTCCAAAACCTAGTTGTTGTTCGAAATAAACTTCCTCTATTAAATATCCATTTTAAAAAGATGATTTAACATCCATATGATATAATTTAAGACTCATATGAGTTGTTTAAGTTAAAAGGATTCTAATTTCTTATTATCTATATATAGGTGAAAAGGTTTCATCGCAATCAATTACTTAAACCTAATTATATCCATTAGGTACTAATCTTGGTTTGTTTCTAGTTATGATCCTTTGATCACCTTGTTTATTTCAAAATCTCTATTTAGTTCATATTACTGGATAATCGAACAGTCTTGCTAAAAATTCCCAAACATCATTTCTTTTGAATTGGTTTAGTCATTCATACATGGATAACATGAAAATGTCATCTTCTAAAGCTTCTTTAATAGACCTAGGTTCTAACTAAGATAGAAAGGCAAGAAAATTCAACTAGGATATATACATATCTTTTAGTCCTAACTCTATTATCAAGATTTAATATAATAGTTTCTAAGGGATGGTCATTTAAGGGTCTAGACTATCTAGTTTAGACAATTCTAGGTTGTTCAGTTTTATGTTCTTTTGAACTGGACTGAATTTCTTGTATATCATTTTTAAAATCCATTTTTGGTGATTTTAGTCTCATGTTGTCAAACAAGTCAGTAATTTCATATGTTTGATCTTTCTCTTTAATGAAAGTGTCAGTTTCATCAAACATCCCATGAACCAATTCTTTATAAATCATTGCCTTTTTTTAAAACACTATACTAGATTTAGAAGTATAAAAATATCCTAAAAATATTCATTCTTCATCTTTTGGATCAAATTTATCAAGGTTATCCTTAGTAATCAAGTTATACACCTTGCATCTAAATACAATAAAGAAATTTACTTTAGGTTTTCTGTTATTCCTAATTTTATAAGGATTCATTTTAATAATTTGTCTTATTAAATCTCTATTCATGATATATAAAGATGTTCTCACATCTTCTTCCCAAAAATATATAGGAAGAATTTATTCATTCAGTATAGTCTTTTCCATTTCATGAATAGTTTTATTTCTTCTTTCGATAATTCTATTTTCTTGAGGTTCTCTTGGTGTATAAAGGGTGTATTTAATACCTAAAGTTGAGAAAAAATAATTAAATTCTTGATTATAAAATTCTCCATCATGATCACTTCACAATGAAATTATTTTATTTTTATTTTTTTTCAAAAGGTTTAAAAAATAGTGAATAATTAACTTTTAAATTTTAGAAAATAAACCCAAGCAAATCATAAAAAATCATCAACTAAAACATAAACATATAATTTAAGAGCCAATATTGATACCCTATATAGTGAAAAAAGATCCATATGGATAATTTCTAACAGTTTATATGTAGAAATTTTGTTAATATATTTGAAATAAGATTTATGTTGTTCTTCGATTTGACATGCATCAAAAAATCTGTCACTTTAATACTTAAGATAAGGTAAATATAAAACTAAATTTTTCATAGAAAATTTATGTAAAGAATATATTTTGTAGTTTCCAAGTCTCCTATTCTAGATCCTTGGTTCATTTGTCTTAGCAGTTAAATAGTTCACTTTAATTTACATTAGGAGTTAAGGTCTAAAGTATAAACATTATCAGTTCTAGGTGCTCTAAATTTAAGAAATTTATCTTTAAAAAATAAGTGTGTATTTTTAGAAAAATAAAAACAAAAGAAATTATCAAATAGTTTAGAAATACTTATTCGGTTGTGATTTAACCCTTGCACATGAATACTTTAGTGATTGAGGTTTTCTTTGGATATGCAACTGTTTCAACTCCAATAATATTTCCTTTTGCATTATCACCAAATGTGACTAGGAATCCATTCATTCATATTGGTGTACAAAAATTATTTTATTATGTACTCATGTGTCTAGAGGATCCACTATCCCTATACCGTAAAATATGTTTTTTCCTATGGTCTTTGATCTGAAAAAACATTTACACATTTGTTTTTTTGGTACCCGTATTTTCTTGGGTCCATCTTTGGAAGTAAGAAAATATCTGGAAATCTAGATCTGACTTATTTTTCAAAAAAATTCATTATCATATTCAGAAATATTTTTAGAAATAAAATTATTTTTAATATGACTAATTTTTTATTTTTTTAATTAATATTTGTTATTGTAATGACATTTTCTTTCCCAATAATAATAGGAAGCGTTTTTTGAATTCAGAATAAAATATTTTTTTATAATTTATATTTTCCACCCTCACTTCCTATTAGAAACTTTTATCTTTTAATGAAATTATTTCCCAGAATCTCATTAAATTTTTTCTATCCTTTAGTAAATATGCCATCATTAATTTTATAATATTCTACATTATCCTGCAATTCATTAATCCTTTTTTCATGATAAATATAGTTTGATATAGATGAATTGAATTTTTTAATTATATCCTTATGTTGATTTAGAATTTTATCTCTATCACCTAAAATAGAATTATGAATATTTTTTAATGATTTATGTTTCTTTATTAAATAATCAAATTTATATTAAAGCATTGAATATTAGGTATTCAGTTTAATATTTGAACCGCTAGTAGAGTTAGATGTAGAAGAATATTAAGATATTACCCTTTCTTCTCCCTTATCCATAAATCACATATTGTCTTTGGGATTTTGTGGCTCTTTTATTAATGATATTTGAAGGGGATACTAGAGTCTTGAGATACAATTCATGTAGATTTCATGACTCCTTTTTCCTTTATGCTCATAATCAACATTATTATGATATTTCTTTTATTCCCTCCTTCTTCAATCTTTAAATTGGTGTAAATCAGGTATGATGTGTCCCATATTTTTTCAATCATAACATCTTGATTCTATTGGTTACTTTTCATCCTTCTTAAAGGATTTTATGAAGCCTATTTTCTTCTTTTATAATTTTTTAAAATTTCAAGATAGTTGATCTAATTCCATTTTAGTGTGTGACAGTCAAAATCTTTATCAATTTCGACATATTGTTTTGATTTTATTTTATGCTTCTTAGATGTGACTTTTAGAGAAGTATTTACCCTTTCCGCTATCTTTTGGTCTTCATATTCATCTTTAATTTCAACTTCATACATCATCTATGTTCCAATTAGTTCTTTCATAGTCAAATTCTTGATAGGTGATGATTATTTAATAACTACAGATATTACATTCCATTTAGAAGAAAGTACTCTATGTAATTTTAGTGAATTATCTGATTGAATGATGGGATCACCCAAGGAAATAATATTGTTGAAAATATTTGTTAATCATACATTCATTTAGTTGATACATTCACCAAAAATAATTCTAAAGGTGTAAAACATGAGTTATTCAGTATCATATCTCATCGGTCGAGTATTGTCTATTTCTAAATTTGTAATAGCGATTTTCTTCCACATTTCATAGGGAGTATGAAATTTTGGCAATAAATCGAATTTATCAGGTACAAGTAAACATATGATAGATTTCATTACCTTTGAGTTTATATTGTATTTAGCTTATGTTGTGGCTTCCCATGTCTCTGGTTTCTCAAGAATCACATAAGGAGTGATGATCATTGAATTAAATTTGAATCCTAGATTCATAAAATGGATGATCTTTCTTGATATTCAATATCCATATTTGTCACTATAAAAATATAGAGAAACAATCATAGAAATATCTTCTTTTGGATCATCCATTTCTACTTGGTTTTTTTAGAACTTATTCATTTAATATTTCAAGATAATTAACACAAAATATCACCTATGATGACAATTATTATGTTAGAATAATAAAAAGATAACACCAGAGTGGGTGGATTGTTTCTTTTTGATAATCTTGAAATAATCTAGGTTTTTAAATCTCTTTGTGATTTATACAGATATGCATAATTCTATTCTCTATGTAAAAATGATAAGTGGATAAGCAGAAAGAATTAACACATCAATTTATATTGGTTCGTGGCACAAAGATCCCCTATTCCATTGTAACAATTCTATCTCTGTGAGATTGATGATTTACACCAAAAATGACCTTTTATCACAAGACATTCAAAACCCTAATTGAGTGCAGGTATTTGACACCTTTACAAAAAGGCTAAACAGAGCCTTATGGTTCTTTTATAGGGAACTATTTATGTATATCCTAGTACAAGAAGTTGACACTTAACCACAACTGATTACAAGTAGTTTAAACTCAAATAAATCAAAAGAATTTGATTTATTGATGGTTTGGGTAGCACTTAACAACTACAAAAAAACTAATTTTTTTGATCTTCTTATTTTGAAATGATTGTCTTCAAGAAAGGATAACTCTAAAGAGATACTAGCTATAAATTATCTTTAGTGAAAGTAGCAATAAACAAGATGATGTTTCACAATAGTATGTGGTTAAAAATGTATATCTCAAAAGTGTAGCCTCTTTTAAAAAAAACAAAGTTGATCATTCTTTTTAGTAGTTCTATATTCAAAAAATATTCGCAAGTATATAGTTTTAGTGTAGGGTTACTTTTCATAGTATAGGTTTACATTACATACTTTTATCTGAGCAGAACGTAGGGATCAAAAGTAACAGTGAGATGATAATTCATACGTTCATTCTTTAAATATATGTTTGATTAACCATATGTTAATTCATTGAATGTTGGGTTTGAATAGTGATTCTAGACATCAAAATTGGATTTATATTCCATACTTTTATTCAAATGTAGGGTTGAAAATCATACACTCATTTATCAATTGTTTGGTTTCCAATCCATATTTTAACTATTCAGTATAGGGATGATGTTCCATACATTCCATCAATGTAGGTTATGAAATCCATACACACTGTTTTGAATGTAGGGTTCATTCCTTATGTTATTCTTACCAATTTAGGGTATGAACACTATTTCAAAAAAACACGAAAATTCATTATGAATTATTTTTAAAATATTCCATATGAATTAATAGCATTAGTATAATTACAAAATAAATATTACAAAGAATATTAAATTCCTAAAACCCGCTTAATGTAATATCATTAGTTAAAAAAACTTGGGTCTTTGTGAGCATCAAAATTAATAAGATTTATAGACTACTGTGGAGACAATACATTCCCAACAACCTATTGGAATTTTATTGTCTTTTTTGTTAGATACAGAGGCATAAAAATTGACCCATAGAATATCAATACCACCTGTCAGATGGCTCCTCTAAGAAACCTATGGGAGCTCTGAGGCCTTCAAGGAAACTTAGAATACAAACACTGATTCATAGTGAATATTTCCGAAAAGTGTAATACATTTTTTATACTCTCGAATAAGGGAGACATCTACCATTGGGATGATGAGTGTTAGACTGCATTTGATCAGATGTAGGAGTATCTACTACAACCTCTAGTTTTGATTCTTCTATCTCCAGGAAGGCATTGGTCTTCTATGTGACTTACCTGGAATGATTCCATAGTGACATACTCTCCCATAAGACCAATGAAGGAAAAATATAACAGTTTATACTATCTCAATCACATGCTTCTCAAAAAAGAGTCCAGATATGCTTCCATTGAGAAGAACTGCCTCATGCTGATTTTCACAGTGCATAAGTTGCAACACTATCTGCAACATCTTAATATAAAACTGGTATCCTTCATGGACCCTCTAAAGAATGTCCTGAACCAACATTTATTAACAGGACATCAATCATTATTGACAGTGATTCTTTAGTAGTTCAAAATTGGAATCATTCCATAGAAGGTTGTCAAGGTTCATGCTATACTATACTTTCTGGCCGCACATCCATCTCCCACAGAGTAGTCCCCTGATCTTGATTTCAAAAAAGAGGCGATACTATCATTGAATGATACCGTGTCATGTTTGCAGATTCATTTCTATGGTTCCTCTCATAGTCCAACTAGTAAGATGCTCAACGATCCCAGGCTCAATAGAGTAGGCCTGGGGATTATTTTCATCACCCCAACACAAGATGTTCTTCTACATTCATTCTTTCTATCAGAAGGCATCACCAAAAATGACGTAGAGTATCATGATCTCATCTGGTCTCAATCTAGTTATTGATATTGATGTTCCCCACATGCATGTGAAGAGAGAATTTGAGTAATTCATCTAGAAGATCAATGAAAACTATTTCGTCAGGAAGCCATAGATCATGGCCTTGTTGGAGTGAACTCTCTAGATAGTAGCCTAGATACCCTCTCAACTAGAGGTAGCTAGTGTTCTCCAGTCATAGAATGGTCAAGATGATTCCTTGGAATTTTTAGATGCATCTCTTGCAAAGCCTGACTAGGAGAACCTATCCATCCATGTGTCACACCGAAGTGTGATCACTCCTATAATTCCAGGTGATGATGATAACCATCAGGTAAACCACTTGACCACCAATTCCTCTACATCAGGACCTTTAGATCCCCTCACAGCTGATGGATCCTCTGATTGGATGACTCCCTTTTTCAAGTATCACTAGCACTACACTCTCTCACCAGAAAGAGCTCAACATGAGCGGATCCATCAACGTGCAACATAGTTCACCCTCTAGAATGGGACCATCCTCAAGATGGCTGTCTATAAATATTGTTTTGATGGAATTATCCTCCATTACATTAAATTATATGAAATTATTTTTATTATATATTAAGTTCATTAATGTTCTTGTGGAGCTCATTAGGTAAGGTTGAATATTTCTCACTAGATTCAAAGGTTGGGCTATTTTTGGCCTACCATGATCTATAACTACATCGAGTTTTACAATATATTCCATGCATTTCAAATTGACAACAACTTCATGCATAGACCTCTAGATCCCCCCCATACTATAGATTAATCTTGTCACTTTGCGGCCTTGGGACTTGATGTTGTGAGACTATATCCCCCATCAACATCGTTTCATTCTATGTTCACTCGAACTACACCAAATTTATTTTCTATGTGAGTAGAAATAATTACACTCAAGGAAACCAAAGAGCAATATTTTTTTGAATTCAAGATCTGTCACATCAATTATTGACTTGGAGTCCCTCACACCATTCTAACTGACAATGACACCAACTTCCGAGCTAGCTGAGTTGGAGAAGTTTTACTCTAATCACGACATACAGTCCAACCACACTTCTTGCTACCACACATAGGAAAGTTGAAAGATCGAAGAATTAAAAAAAATTGTATCCAAAATTTTAGAGAAAATGGAAGGTTATAATTAGAAAAGTTAGCCAGATAATCTCCCCCATGTTCCCTGGGTTATTAGAAGACGACTCGAAATTCCACCCAGGTAAGTCCATATTCTCTAGTGTATCGAACAGAGTCAGTTATACCCTTTGAGATTCAGTTTCCATCAATCCAAATAGCTATCAATGATCAATATCTGTCAAAAAAGAATAATTCCATATATCTAAACTAGAAGACCCTAATGAGAATAGGATCTAAGCCTTGCATAATATATAGAGGCACCCTAACAATATAGATAGAGATTTCAACAAGAAATTTTTTTATTATCCTTCTTTAAAGGTGACATAGTACTAAATCTAAGGATGCCAATGATACCTGGTAGGAAGCCAACAAATTTAGAGCCCAAATGGGAAGGGCCTTACTTCATTCTAGACGGTCTATCATAATGGTGAATATTCTATGTTCACCATGGATGGAGAGAACATCATTCATCCAAAAAATGCCAAGTTCGTCAATAAATATATCACGTAAAGGATATGTGACCATATACATATCTACAAAATGACATTAAAATATTGTTCATTATATTAATTTTTCAACGGTAAAATACCTCACATTTTATATCCCAAGAACATGATACTAAACTATGCACCCAATTCCCAACATCATGACTTTAAACTGTGTATGGGTTCTCCCTATAATTTTTTTGTGTGTGGAAAACACCCCTGGGGTCCTCATTAAGGTTGGTTTATAGATCTTACATAATACAAGTTCATCTTGTAATTCCTTTCATACTTATATATTTTCAACATGTTGTTAAACTGTGTTGCATCCTCTTAGTTTCACGATGTTAAATTTTACAACATTTTACATCCCTAGAACATGATGTTAAACCGATAACCCAAGTCCAAACATCACGACATTAAAACATGCATGGGTTCTCCCTGGAATTGTGTTGTGTGGAAAAAACCTCTAGGTTTTTCATTCTTGTCAAGTTATAGCTACTGCATAGTATATATTCCTCTTAGAATTCCTTTCCTCCATACATCCCTGCAACATGACGTTAAACTGTGCTGCATTGTCTTAATTTCTCTTTGAGAAAATGCATAAAATTTTGTCTCTGTAACATGAAGTTAAACTGTGTTGTATCATCCTTACCATAAAACATTAAACTATGCTACATCATCCTTACTGCATGACATGAAACTACATGGACACATCCCAGGAACGTGACGTTAAACTGGACACTCATGGTCCAAACTCTATGAACATAAAATAATAACCTTTGGTCCAAGAAATATGACCTCAAAGAATTTTTATTACAAGAGAATTTTTCCTTGGGTTTTGTTGGGTCATACCACTGATGTACTATAATGCGCTGGGGTGAAAATCCTAATGTATTGAGTTCCACATAAACACTTCCCAGACCCATATCCATACATCGAGTCTTTATAGGTTAGGATTTACACTATCTCTCACATCTAGATGGACCCCCCTTAATAGTGATAGTCTCATGACCTTTTTGGATCACCTCCTATCATGGTCCAACAACCTAACAGATCTATGGATAAATGTTTTGGATCCTCTGTTTCAGACATGGTCTGCAATTGATTCTATGTTTGTATGCCCAATCCTTCAATGATGAAGTTATGGATCCGATCTTTCAAAAATTGTCAACAGTGGTCCTTCACATCATTATTCCCTTCCATAATTTTTCCCTCGAATGTTTTGATTTACATCCTTCCCATATCCCTATGTTTTAGTGGGACTCTACCTCCCCTAGTGTCACCCCTCTATGCATCAGTGCACGTCTAGTGGGAATGTCAGTGTTTTTGGACATTCTCAACCTAAAATTTCTTCACCCTTGTTGTATGATTCTATGCATGATGGAGAAATAATCACACCACTACTTGTTTCCCACACTGATCATGACTCACATGGGATTATGAGTTTTGGTATTGATTCTCCCACATAGGGGAGCAACAAAATCCCACGGTCCGAATTCTATGTACCTAAACTAAGAACCATATAGTCCAGGCAATATGACTCTAAACTATAAAATTCTACTATGATGCCCTCATCTGAGAGGACACCACTTTTAGTATTTGTCATCTACCATGACACATTCCAAGAACTACATATGGATTGATTCCCATCCTTATGGGATACATAGGAACACCGATACACCTTGTCTTTGGGTCCAACTATAATTTCAACCTTTTTTCTTCTTGGAATGGGTTTCTCTATAGAGTACATGGTGTGGGGTGGGGATTATTTGGTACTCATTCACATCAAGATATAACAACTACACCATATACCTCCCTGGGGAACACTCATCCCCAAATCTCCCTAGTTTCATGATGATAAACTACGTATCATTTTCTATCCCAGGAACATGAAGTTAAACTAGGAGATCGATTCCATGTTTTATAAATTTTAACTATATGCAGGATCATGTTCGTATTTTGTCATGTGGTGTTGTGACCTTCGCGGTCCTCATTCACATTGGGTTTTGGGTACCACCATGCTAAACATATATGCTATAACCCCTTTTTCCCATGGTGTGAAATATATGACCTTAAACCAAGAGCTTATAGTCTAAGAAACATTACCTTAATCTATATACATAAGGACCAACCATTATGAACTTAAAATTTTCTAAGACCCTATAGTCCAAGCTATACGACTCTAAACCACACAGAACCATCGTGATGTCCTCATTTGATAGGACATCACTTCTGGCATTAGTATGCTACCCTTCCATTAAAAAGAAGTACATATGGATTGATTCACATTCTTATGGGATACATAAGAATGCCCCACAATTTCACCTTCAGGCCCATCTATTATGTTGACCGTTCATCCTATTGACCTAATTTTTCTCTTGGTAGTGTGTGGTGTGGTTTGAGACTCTATGTTCCTCATTCACATTCGGTTGCTTTTCCACATCATACATATTCCCTCTAGGATACCTCTCCCCCAATTTTCTAGCCACATGATGATAAATGAAGTATAAACTATCATCCTTTCCACATGATGATAAATTCCATAGACCGGTCCTATCATTTGGACTTAAAATGTGGCCTCATCATCGTGGTTGCATGAGTAAAACCGACACATGATTATGGTGTTCTTACTTGAAAGGACATTGCCTTCAGCACTGGTCATCTACCATGCCACATGTCAAGAACTATGTACAGATTGATTATTTTATATCTAGGATATGTAGAGACACCCTTATTCTCTATCTTAAACTATCCACACTAAAAAATATAATAATAATAAAATAATAGAAAAAATATAATTATTCCCCTGTCTGTGTATGGGTCATACCTGAAGACTGATATTTCCATTTATGAACAATGTGTGCCTTGATTCTCATCCTCATGGGATATGTAGTGGTGTGAAAATCATCAATTCTATGTCCATATTCAACATTATCTATCCTTCATGTCGGTTCATCTTCATCCATACCACATGATGTTAAACTATACAGAACTCCAGAACTATGTGGGGCTTGATTTCGATCCTCATGTGATATGTTTTGATACCCACACATTTTCTCTTTAGGCCTAAATGCAAGGTTATTAGATCTTTAACCCCTCTATCCTTAGCATAGTCTAAGAAATAAGAATTTGAACTATATGTGAGATTCCTTAGGAATTCACATGTTCTATATGTGGGCCTCCATGTTCCTCATTCACCTTGGGTTTTCTATCGCACCACATTACACATTTCCCTATTCAAGAGCCTCCCTTATGGTTAAAACTCTATGTCGTTAAATGAAGAGTAATCATCCTCAAGACACCAAATTAAATTGTGATCTAATCTTGAAAAATTATAGGATTCCCAATGGAAATTATGGAATTTTTTGGCTTACCCACTTGAGAGGATCGCCCCCACCGGTGTTGGTCTCCCACCATGTTGTGTTTTAAGAAATAAATATGGATTGATTACCATCCTTATGGGAAATATAGTGATTCCCAAACATTTTTTCTTCAGGCCCAACTATAGTTTCATTAAAAATTTTGGGCCCCTTGGCTTCAGTTACGGTCCAACCATTGTGACCTTGAACTTTAGGTTGTTCGTCTTCAGATGTGTATGAAACATGTGAGCCTCATTGGCCTCATTCACATTAGGTATTACCTCTTATATGCTATGTGCATACCCTAATATTGAACATTTTCTGCTAGTCCAGGCATCATAACTGTAAACTATTTTCCATGGTCTATGCAATATGACCTTAATCTATTTTCATGATTGGTTCTAAATCCCACTATATGGTATGCTTTTTTCACTCTTTGAGTCCTCCTCAGTTTGGATTTTCCATCATTCTAAAAATTTAGATAGACCCCCTAATGAAAATGATATCATGCCTCCTTATCTCACCTCTTATATTGGGAAACACCCTAATGGATATATGAAAATAATTGATGAATTATATATTTCAAACTTGTTAAATAATAAATTTCACATTTTGTCACCCTCTTAATATCTGGTATAGTCACGATCCCTATGTTTAAAAAATTGTAAACATTAAATCCTTTCTTATCGGTCCTCCTTTCATCTAGGCCTTGGAATTATCGACTTACATTCTTTTTTAATTCCCTGTATCATGGTAGGATTTCATCCTTGTTCTCACCCCTAATGTGCACTCCCACATGTCAGAACGACCCTTGTACCATTCCTTCTTTCCCACATGAAGAATTTCTAACATTGTCTTAAGAGTTCTAGTAAGGTGTGCATCAATGTATTATAAGTCACACATGAGCTTCTAAGTCCCCACTCTATGACCTTAATGTAAGATCCCCATAAGGAAAGTGTGGTGTGTCAGGTTTTTCACTCTACTGCACCACAAATAATTGATTTTGGTAATCCTTCTTCCCATCCATTTCCTTATATTTTTATGGTATGTGGGACTATTTGGGTTCATTCAGATCAAGTCTTTTCCCTCCATACCATAGAGATACTTTAGAAAATTTCATAGATTGTGTAACATAACTTTGAACTCTTTTCTAGGGTCCATTAATTTAGAACATAAACTTTGTCCAATGTCCTAATCAGATGAAGTTAAATTATGGGACACATCCTAATCACATAATGATAAACTATACCATAAATCTTTATAATTATATAACATTAAAAATGTATTTATTATCCTCAGTTTCATGACATAAAAAAAAGAATCATCTCCAGACTCACTCGAGAGGTTTTCTCCCTTGATGATGGTCATCAACCACATTGTTTTCATCTTCAACTCTCGCTCGACATTCAAGATGATGCTCCCATAAAAGATAAGTTTGATCTTTCATTAGACTAGTACGCTAACACCAGTGTGTTATTACCAATGGTGGTGTAATTATGAGAGTGTTGGAATCCATTTGAACATTCCATCACTCCATTTAGATGATTTTCATGCCTCTTTATTCATATTATCATTCTATTCCTTGTCAAAAGGGACCCCATAACAACATGGTGTCTGGGTAAGTCTCACTGAATGTTCAAGGCCAACATTCCTGATGACTTTGGCAAACAACTCAAGACTGATCCGATGAGTTAAACATGGTCAATGGTCAACTCTTGTATGTTCATCCCCATTTTAGGCTAAGAAATATGGATATTCTGTTGAGAAAATTGTCAATATTTGTCCTATATTGTGAAACTACTCCCATTGTGTTATGGATTTATGGGTATTGTAATTCAAACTCCCCATTCCCCTTTGTTCGGATAGATTACAACACCCCTGATGTTACCCCATTCATGCAGTAGAGAACATTAGTAAAGGAAAGTTTGATGTTTCGATACCCCATTCTCCATCCACAACCTATCTCATCCCAAATAGACTTGACAGTTGGTAAATAACATCATACCCTAAGTTTTCAATGATTATTCAACACTCCCATAGAAAGTAAACAATTATGCAGCCTTCCTTTGTTTCTAATGACGGGAATGACCAATGTCAACTTAGGTATTGATCGAGAGTTGTATCAAAGATCATATTGAGATTCAATAATTAAATCAAGAATGAATGTGTCCATGCATAAAATTCAAGGCAAGAAAACATGCAAGTACATTTCATGTGTTTGGTAAAAAAATAGCCCATATGGATCCTCCACTTAAATAGAGCACTTCAGCTCCCCACCCTTCTAGAATGTGGCCTCTAGATTCTACTACAACCTCCTAAGCACCCATTACCCATCAATGGCCACTAGGGAAATTTTTTTCTCCAGGATCCATTCTCGGCCCTATTCAGCTAGATGACTAGCCACTTAATGGTTCACCTGTTTTAGTTCTCTTGGCCCTCCACCTGACAAACCCTCAATAGTATGACAAGTTCTGATTGATTAGTGAAAAAGGAGAAACACTTGTTTATCTATTCTTCCAAGTTATAGATATATTTTTCAGTCTCCTGAAGCTTCCAGATGTTGTCGGACTTCTCCTAGAACCAAGAAGCTTCCAAGTGTTAATTTATTTCCTTCATCTTTTCAGAAAGATAGTCACGGACCAGCGCATGTAGATCGCAAGCATATACCCCTTCATCACACATTCAACAGAACAAAAAGATATGTTACCCCATATATCTCACCCTTTTCAATTATGAAGTGTCTTAAAATAAACTATTTATACAATTCCACATCCGGCACCGAATGATGTGGTTTTTTTTGTTCGTTTCCATATCAGAGTAGTCCATCTCCTCAGGATCTGAAGGCTCATACTCTAGTAAAGTGACCATAAGTACTACATTAGGTTCTTCCTCTATAATCCTCACCAAGGGACTAGGCTCTATGAAATGGGGAAGACCATCTTCACTTATTTCTTCTTCAACAACCTCACCTCCACCAGCTTCATGCTCTATCCTTTCAGTGGCATCATCCATTGTTGAAACATATCATTCATCTATTTCTGAGGTCAGATCATCTTAGATGACAAAATCCCCATGGATATACATAGTTATCAGAATAGATCCTATGGATACCAAAGAATCATATGTTTTCTAGGCCTATAGTCTTCTGAGAACTACATAGGATTTGAACATTAGTCAACTTGATCCTCAAGTGATAAGTTTGGGTATATGAATTTATAGACTTATGAGAGATGAGAACTACTAGATCAAGTCCCTAAGTCACTGCAAAAACTTCCACCATTGGAGACCCATCAGTTCTTGTTACTTCAATGATTGCAATTGGCTCCCCATGGACAATGGGAATAGCTTGTGATTATGAGATTTTTTCCCTCACCCCCTCGTCTAGCTCACCACTAGTCACCTCGGCCGTGAAAGCCTTGTTACTTTGCTCATCCCTCAGTGTGGGCCTGGGGGAACGTCCCTCCACAACCATTGGAATGTTATCACCCCCTTAATTTGGGGCTCCGTGATTAACAACAATGTGGTCCTTTACATGGAATGTTTCGATTAGTGGATTCGAGTTTTTAAATGGGAAGGGACCAAGAATATGCAAGTTAAGAATTATCGAGAGATACTTGTTGATCTCCTTATTAGAGCCCTAAATATCACCACTCTCTCTATGAATACCCTAATTAATGGTTATCCAATGGGATTTAACACCAATAGGTTCTTCTTCCTCAGCCTATTCTACTTCTTCTTCTTCCACAACCCTTTTATCTTCTTCCTCTTTATCTTTTTTTCTTCTTCTTCCTCATTGTCTTTTCCACCCTTAGGTGCCATTTCTTCTAGATCCTTCTCTCGACCAAGAATCACTTTCACCAAGACATTTGGTTATTCATGTTTTCCCTATTGGAATAAATAGTTGTCCAAGGTAGTTAGATATGAATACATCCAATTCAAGTCAACCCTATCTGTAACCCGATTGAGCTAAATTTGTTACAACAAGTCCATGTCCTTTATCAATTTCCTCCAAAGGTCATCTATATATCTCTATTTTCATAATGTTATCTATGATTACCAAAGTTAAGGGAAGATATAATTAGTGGTAGGTTGAAGGAGATATCTCATTTTCTTCCTAAGGTCCTCTTTTGTTGGCCCCTGAGATCACCTTTAGGACCACCTCCCTTCAAGAGATAGAGGTGAGACAACACCTTGTGATGTCCCCACCACTATGCCTCCATCTCATTCCAGCCCTATATCCAAGATTGCCTCTTGTCTTACCTCTTGAATGGCATCCCACCTTCCTTCTCACCGCTCTGGCCCCACAATCACTGATTTGATTTTCATAATGTGTTTTCAAAATATTTCCTTCGAATATGCGGCTATCCAGTTTGTGGCATAGTGTTTTGATAGATTGACATTGACATATATAGGTAAAATTATTATATTCTCACCAAATCTCACAACCGTTATCATACACCACAACAGTCATAGGATGTTGGTGTGCCTCTCTTCATGAACCCCTATATACATTTTCTTTGACACCTTTTAAAGGCATCTGAACTGTCTTGTGAAGTGGGATGGAAAGTATGGTTCACCAAGGATATTTCCATCGATCATGGCTACTAGAACACCACCCATGATGCTTTGTATATATTATATCTACTCTAGAGAACCTCATTGGCCATCCACCATCTGGCCGGACAAAGTGCATAATGGGTGGAAATTGAAATTTTCATGGTTTACAATATGAAGTACGATTACGTCATGATGGAGGGTCAGTGGTTGGACCCCATAATTTTTCAGTAGGAATGGTTGTAGACCATTTCCTGGAGTACTGATGGTGTTTGGAAAATTGTATGCACAAAGATGAGCTACAATATTGCTGTGTAGGATCTAGAAAAGCCCACATATTCTTCTAGGTGTGCTTCTCCTTGAGATACAACCCATAATTCTATAAATCCCTGATATGATACGCACTCCCTGGTAGACCCTATTGTGATCTTCTATAATCCCCACCATCACTAAGATCCCCTAGTGGATCCCCTTTGTTATATCCCTCACAAAAAATAGCCTCCCACTCAAGAAGGCATCAAGGAAAGTGGAATGTTGAACTTGTGGGTCCGAGCTATAATCCATTTTGTTACCCCATGTTTGATATTGTCCCCTTTAGGACCACTTAGTATGATCATTCCTTTCCCCTATATGATGCATTTAGACATTTCTTACATCTTTCCAGCATCCTCGCCTTCTTATCCTTCTTAAAGAATAGATTGAACCATACCAATAATTAGACGTCGTTCAAGATGTAGTACATATTCATATTTTACTTTTCCTTTTCTAGGATATTCCATGTTAGGATTGGGGTTCATGGTCTATCATCCTAGGTATTCTAGGGTGGCAGGAGCTCAACATAATGGAGACCTATCAGGGGAACACCTCTGATACAGTGAACATCCTATACGGTAATGTATACCTCCCCATGGTGAAGGTGGAACGTGTTCAAGTCCAAAGACCATTGACTAAGAGCTTCGGGACTAGTTTCTATTGGTGATAGATATGTAATTTTGAGGTCCACACATATTTATACAACCTGATGTTGTACTTCTTTCCCCTAAACTCCTCGCACATGTAACATACCCAGTACGACCATTCCCATTCCCCTATAAAGTTTCCCCCAGACCTCAGGTCCCAATATTTCTACCAGCCCACACCTTCATCCCTTATACTTATTTGGAAAATTCATTCATAGTGGGAAAGGTACTCCTTAGCCATTGGGTCGTCTTCCATGATTGTTATGATCTTTTCATTTAAGTCATAGACAACCATATCCTAGTGATCTCTAGTAGAATGGATGTTAACGTTGATTTTTTTATCATTGGAGGCCATCTTTAAATGTTAACCGTTACCACATTGATTCAGTGTCGAAGCTCGAGATGGATACTTCATCCAGTATCCCAACAGTCCATAATGGGAGACTATCACTTAGGATATAAAACATTCCCACGAGCATCTGGTTGTTATAAATTACCCTCCTTGTGTGATGTATTTGATATTTCCCAGTCATATCTTCTCTCCAGAAGGTAATTAACGCTTCCCTCTTAGAAGCACTTGGTTGACCAGACATGTAGATAGAGTTTTTGAGTCCCAAAGTTAAAGTGAAAAATATTAAGGTTTGGTATGAAAAAGGATTTCCAACAAGAATGTTTTAAAGGTGGTCATGGAAAAGGTCAAAAATTTCTACCAAGTCTAAAGAGGGAGGGATTCCAGTAGTTGCGTGTAAAGAAATAACTAGGATTATGTTTCTGCATGGGGTGAGAAGACTTTCACGCATGAGATCACTACGGGAAAAATGAGCAATTGCGACGGGTTATTTACGACGGGAATAAATCCCGTCGCAAATAGTCCTATTAAAAACTTATTTGCGACGGGGGTATTTACCCGTCGCAAATAAGTAGACTTTTGCGACGGGATTTCTTTCCCCGTCGCAAAAGAACTGGCGCGCATTGCGCGCCAAATCGCGGGAAAACTATTTGCGACGGGGGAATATTCCCGTCGCAAATAACCGGCGGCGGTAAAAGGTATTTGCGACGGGAATATTCCCCCGTCGCAAATAGTATGTCGGCAGGTGGTTATTTGCGACGGGTCCCGTCGCAAATAACTATTTACCCGTTGACCATAATAAATGTCGGCTAAGGTATTTGCGACGGGACCCGTCGCAAATAATACTTTTTGCGACGGGAATCCCGTCGCAAATGGACCCGTCGCAAATAATCTAACCTATAAATACCCCCATCCGTTTTTTTCAAAACATTCTCAAATTCCATCTTCTTCTTCTCTCAAAGTTATATTTCTAAAGTTCAGTTTTTCTTCAGTTTAATTTTTTTTCTCCGGAGCTGATATTAAAGTTTTGAAGAACGATCAGAGCAGATCAATTTTCAAGGTATTTATGTTCAATTTAATTTAATATTTATTTTTAATTTTTTATTAGTTTCAATTATTCTTAATTAGTTGTAATTTAATTATGTTTATATTGTTTTATTACTTAATAAATTTAAATTATTAGTATTGTTCATAGTTAATAGTAATTAGGAATAATTAGTAATAATTTTTAATAATTAAGAATAAATATTAATAATTAGTAATAAATACCAATAATTAGGGATAATAACATTATTACATTATTAGTCTATTTTATTATTAATATTAAAATAATATAATTTTTTATATATATACAGTTCTCTTTTCATCTGTGTGTTTGCTGTCTTCACATGTATTATTTGTATGTGGAGATAGAAAACGCACAGATGAAAGGAGAACTGTATATAAATTAGAAAATTATATTATTTTAATATTAATAATAAAATATACTAATAATGTTATTATTTGTAATTATTGGTAATTATTCTTAATTATTAGTAATTATTAATTTAATGACTAATAATTAGGAACAATTACCAATAATTATCAATAATTAGGAATAATTCGTAATAATTACCAATAATTAGTAATAATTACCAATAATTAGTAATAATTACCAGTAATTAGTAATAATTACCAATAATTAGTAATAATTACCAATAATTAGTAATAATTACCAATAATTATCAATAATTAGTAATAATTAGTATTAATTACCAATAATTCGTATTAATTACCAATAATTAGTATTAATTATCAATAATTAGTATTAATTACCAATAATTAGTAATAATTACCAATAATTAGTAATAATTACCAATAATTGGTAATAATTACCAATAATTAGTAATAATTACCAATAATTGGTAATAATTACCAATAATTAGTAATAATTACCAATAATTAGTAATAATTACCAATAATTAGTAATAATTACCAATAATTAGTAATAATTACCAATAATTAGGAATAATTATCGGTAAATAGTAATAAATAGTAATAATTAGTAATAAATAGTAACAATTAGTAATAATTAGGAATAATTACAAGTAATTAGTAATAATTACCAGTAATTAGTAATAATTACCAGTAATTAGTAATAATTACCAGTAATTAGTAATAATTAGTAATAATTAGTAATAATTACCAATAATTAGTAATAATTACCAGTAATTAGTAATAATTACCAGAAATTAGTAATAATTACCAGTAATTAGTAATAATTACCAGTAATTAGTAATAATTACCAGTAATTACCAATAATTAGTAATAATTAGTATTAATTACCAATAATTAGTATTAATTACCAATAATTAGTATTAATTACCAATAATTAGTATTAATTACCAATAATTAGTATTAATTACCAATAATTAGTATTAATTAACAATAATTAGTAATAATTACCAATAATTTGTAATAATTAGTAATAATTACCAATAATTATTAATAATTACCAATAATTAGGAATAATTAGTAATAATTACCAATAATTAGTAATAATTACCAATAATTAGGAATAATTACCAATAATTAGTAATAATTACCAATAATTAGTAATAATTACCAATAATTAGTAATAATTACCAATAATTATTAACAATTAGTATTAATTACCAATAATTAGTATTAATTACCAATAATTAGTATTAATTACCAATAATTAGTATTAATTACCAATAATTAGTAATAATTACCAATAATTAGTAATAATTACCAATAATTAGTAATAATTACCAATAATTAGTAATAATTAAAAATAATTAGTAATAATTACCAATAATTAGTAATAATTTCCAATAATTAGGAATAATTACCAATAATTAGGAATAATTACCGGTAAATAGTAATAAATAGTAATAATTAGTAATAAATAGTAATAATTAGTAATAATTAGGAATAATTACCAGTAATTAGTAATAATTACCAGTAATTAGTAATAATTAGTAATAATTAGTAATAATTACCAATAATTAGTAATAATTACCAATAATTAGTAATAATTTCCAGTAATTAGTAATAATTACCAGTAATTAGTAATAATTACCAGTAATTAGTAATAATTACCAGTAATTAGTAATAATTACCAGTAATTAGTAATAATTACCAGTAATTAGTAATAATTACCAGTAATTACCAATAATTAGTAATAATTAGTATTAATTACCAATAATTAGTATTAATTACCAATAATTAGTATTAATTACCAATAATTAGTATTAATTACCAATAATTAGTATTAATTACCAATAATTAGTATTAATTAGCAATAATTAGTAATAATTACCAATAATTAGTAATAATTAGTAATAATTACCAATAATTATTAATAATTACCAATAATTTGGAATAATTAGTAATAATTACCAATAATTAGTAATAATTACCAATAATTAGGAATAATTTCCAATAATTAGTAATAATTACCAATAATTAGTAATAATTACCAATAATTAGTACTAATTACCAATAATTTGTAATAATTAGTAATAATTACCAATAATTCGTAATAATTACCAATAATTAGGGATAATTACCAATAATTAGTAATAATTAACAATAATTACCAATAATTAGTAATAATTAGTAATAATTAACAATAATTAGTAATAATTAGTATTAATTACCAATAATTAGTATTAATTACCAATAATTAGTAATAATTACCAATAATTAATAATAATTACCAATAATTAGTAATAATTAGCAATAATTATCAATAATTACCAATAATTAGTAATAATTACCAATAATTAACAATAATTATCAATAATTACCAATAATTAGTATTAATTACTAATAATTAGTAATAATTACCAATAATTAGTAATAATTACCAATAATTAGTAATAATTACCAATAATTAGTAATAATTACCAATAATTAGTAATAATTACCAATAATTAGTAATAATTACCAATAATTAGGATTAATTACCGGTAAATAGTAATAAATCGTAATAATTAGTAATAAATAGTAACAATTAGTAATAATTACCAATAATTAGTAATAATTACCAATAATTAGTAATAACTACCAATAATTAGTAATAATTACCAATAATTAGGAATAATTACCGGTAAATAGTAATAATTAGTAATAAATAGTAATAATTAGTAATAATTAGGAATAATTACCAGTAATTAGTAATAATTACCAGTAATTAGTAATAATTAGTAATAATTAGTAATAATTACCAATAATTTGTAATAATTACCAATAATTAGTAATAATTAGTAATAATTACCAATAATTAGTAATAATTAGTAATAATTACCAATAATTAGTAATAATTAGTAATAATTACCAATAATTAGTACATTATTTTTATATTTTATTATTAATATTAAAATAATATAATTTTCTATATTATATACAATTCTCTTTTCATCTGTGTGTTTTCTGTCTCCACATGTAATATTCGCATTCTTTTTCAAAATTATCAACCTACTCGCCAATGGAGAGGTGAAAGTGAATGCAAATATTACATGTGGAGACAGAATGTTAAACACACAAATGAAAGGAGAATTGTATATAATATAAAAAATTATGTTATTTTAATATTAATAATAAAATATACTAATAATGTAATAATGTTATTATTATATAATTAATGTTTATGAAAAAATTATATTAGTATTATTAAAATAATAAAAAATCAATATAATATTAAAATTATCAATATTTGTAACATGTTTTGCTTTATTCTCAATATATTCAATCTTTACTTAAGTGTTTTTTCTAACAAATTATTCAAAACCTGTAATGCTTTTATATTTTATAGAGAAATATGGAACAACGAGGTCGTCAACAATCATTATATGGTGACCGCATATGGATAAATCAACGTAGAAATCCAAACGGTTCTGGTTTAAATCCAGTATATGTTGAGGGTGTGGAGACTTTTTTATCATTTGCGGAATCAAATTCAAAATTTGTTTCAGAAGGAAAAATAAAATGCCCTTGCAGAAAATGTGCATTGAGAACGTTTGACATGTTTGACAAAGTGGGAGAACATCTCTTGCGTTTTGGTTTTCAACCAGATTATGTTTTTTGGTATCAACACGGTGAACGCAGTTCCAGAGCAGGTGATACCAACTTGATTCCGGATCCATCCCGGTTTCAAGATTTAGTACATGATGTTGCAGGTTCATCTGTTCAACATACAGAAACTCCGGCTGATATAGCTTCAAATCCTGAGTTGGCACCGTCTGAATTTTATGAGTTGTTGAAATCTGCTGAGGATGCATTATATCCTGGCTGCAAGATGAGAAAATTAGAAGCAGTTGAAAAATTTATGGCTATCAAATCAGATAACGGAATGTCAAACACCTATTTTGACCAGATATTTTCTTTGTTGAAAACACTTTTACCCGAAGGAAATGTTTTACCTGCAAATTACTATGAGAGTAAGAGGCTGGTTCGAAATTTGGGACTTACTTGTCAGAAGATTCATGCATGTTCAAATGACTGCATTTTATATTCTGGGGAAAATGAGTCATTGGATAGTTGTCCTACATGTGGGCAACTGAGATATAAAGAAGGACAACACGAGAAGTCTGGTTTGATTCCTGTAAAACAGTTGAGATATTTTCCGCTTACATCCATACTTCAGCGTTTATTCATATCTAAGAATACAGCGACAATGATGTCATGGCATAAAGAGAATATTTCAACCGATAAAAGCTTGAATCATCCAGCCGATGGTGATTCATGGAAACATTTTGATAGAGTACATCCATCCTTTGCTTTAGAAGCTAGAAATGTTCGATTGGGCCTTTCCACTGATGGTTTCTGTCCGTTTGGATCTTATGGTAGTCAATATTCATGTTGGCCTGTTTTTTTAACTCCGTACAATTTACCTCCATGGATGTTGATGAAGGAGCCATATATCTTTTTGACTTTACTAATTCCAGGACATCCGAAGAAAAATATTGATGTTTATTTGAAACCATTGATTGATGAATTAAATTTATTGTGGAGTACTGGTGTCAGTACATATGATGTTGCAACGAAACAGAATTTCATACTGAGAGCAGCATTGATGTGGACAATAAGTGACTTCCCGGCTTATGGGATGTTATCTGGCTAGAGTACACATGGTCAGAAATCATGTCCTTACTGTATGGGAGAGAACAAAGCATTTATGCTCATTCATGGAAAGAAACCTTGTTATTTTGACTGTCATCACAGATTTCTTCCAGCTGATCATCCTTTTCGCAGAAACAGATCTCATTTTAGAAAAGGAACAGTTGAAAGGGATGGACCTCCAAAAATGCTATCAGGTTCGGAGTTAAAATCAGTTGTATTTTCATTACCTCCCATCACTTTTGGTCCCACAATAAATCAACAGAAAATTTCTGGTTTTGGGAAAGAACACAATTAGATTAAACGTAGCATATTTTGGGATTTGCCATATTGGTCTGATCTGTTGGTCTGACACATGTTAGATGTCATGCATATTGAGAAGAACTGTTTTGATAATTTGTTTCATACAGTTTTGGATACGTCAGGAAAGAGAAAAGACAATGTAAATGCACGTTTAGATCTTGCCCAAATTTGCAGGCGTCCAGAATAGGAACTATTTCAGAATGTCAGAACAGAAAGGTTACTGAAACCAAAAGCAGCTTACAAACTGTCTAAAGAAAACCGTTTATTATTTTGTCAGTGGATTGCAGATTTGAGACTTCCAGATGGCTGTGCTTCTAATTTGGGTAGATGTGTAAAGAATGGTCATATTACTGGATTAAAAAGTCATGATTGTCATGTTATAATGGAGAGACTTCTACCCATTGGATTAAGAGGTCTGTTGAATTGTAGGATCAAAATATAATATGATATGCTCAATATACAAGAGGGGGGGTGAATTGTATACTTTAAAAATTCCTTTGGAACCTTTAAAGTTAGTTATGAATAACTAAAGTTTCCTTAATAAAAGGAAAGGGCTAAGTTTAACAAAGATTAAACTAAGAAAATTCACAACACCTCTAACACCGAACTAAACTTGGAAAGAGATTCCAAAAGTAGGTTCCGGAAATATGGTTCCGGAGATTAAAAATTAACAAAAAATTACAATATGAGATTCTACCTTAAAGCGTATAGAATCTAAATGAATCAGAGTAAGTAAGGAAGTATAATAAAGTTATACTTTCCTTATGATACAAAATGCAGCGGAATAAGAACAAGTAGTAAAACTACTAGTAACAAGATAAAGGTCTTTTAACCCAAAGAGAAGGGTATCCAACAACCTTGGATAAAGGTCCCTTGATTTATACTTTCAAGCAAGTCTGTCTTACCCACACCAGGGTAAGCCCTCGATACGAAGATCGGAGTCTCTGTCTTGCTATCCCCGCAAGCCCTCAACTTCAAGGTAGTTGGCAACCTCTGTCCTCCTCAGCAAGGAAGCCCTCGAACTTTAAGGTAGTCGGCACCTCTGTCTTCCTATCCCCGGAAGCCCTCGAATGTAATCACCAACATTCGGAGTCGCACGAAGCTTTGAGAGTTAATAAGAGCCTCTCTCTCTAGAAAACACTTCAACAGCATGTATGCACAAAACCAAGTTGTTCATCTATCATCAGTTTTCATCAGCACTGAGCTCTTTCAAATGAGCTCCTATTTATAGGTAAGGTCGGCTCCTTCTCCAACGGTCATATTTTCCTTAAAGATCGGAAGGGCCTATACACGTGTCACTTAGATAACGGTTAGTTTATAACAAAACAGACGACATCATTTTATAGCAAAACAAGTGTAACAGAATGTACGACATCGTTTTAAACTCTAACAAAAAGGTTCAGAATGAAAACTTCGGTGTGAAGGTTCGGAGTGAATAAATTCAGAGTGTATAAAACAAAGATAATCAGATTCTGCTTAATAGGTGAATTCGGAATGAGAATTCGTCATCTGAATTCGTAATGAGAATTCATCATCAGAATTCGTAATGAGAATTCGAAATGGGATTCTTCATTAGAATTCGTAATGAGAATTCTTCTTCAGAATTCGTAATGAGAATTCGGAATGGGATTTCTTCATTAGAATTCATAATGAGAATTCTTCTTCAGAATTCATAATGAGAATTCGGAATGGGATTTCTTCATTAGAATTCATAATAAGAATTCTTCTTCAGAATTCATAATGAGAATTCGGAATGGGATTTCTTCATTAGAATTCATAATGAGAATTCTTCTTCAGAATTCGTAATGAGAATTCGGAATGGGATTTCTTCATTAGAATTCGTAATGAGAATTCTTTTTCAGAATTTTTAATGATAATTCGGAATGAGATTTCTTCATTAGAATTCGTAATGAGAATTCTTCTTCAGAATTCGTATCCTGAATCTGGAATAGAACTTAGTCAGAGTTCATATCCGGAATTCGGAATGAAACTTCCATATAGTTCTTGTCCAGAATCCGAATCCTAAAACAGAATGATTTATATCAAAGTTTCAATGATTCCGAGAAAATGAATCCGAATCTCATACTTAAGAAAAATATGGATGAAAATATGATAAGGATAATTTTTCTTATAAAAGAGTTTTTCCTTAAGAAATCAATTTTCCTTATAAAAGCAATTTTCCTTAAGAAACCAATTTTTCTTATAAAAGCAATTTTCCTTAAGAAAGCAATTTTCCTTAAAGATAAGGTGTTTGTGATTTTCAAAACAAGAAGGAATGGAAAAGTCATAAGGAACACCTTATTGACTCAACAATCTCCCCCTTTTTGGAAAGCACAAACATCCTTACAAAAAAGCTATTCAAAGAAGAAAGAAAAAAAACATTAAGGCTTATCTCCCTTTGTTTTAGGGATATTGATGAATACGACTAACTACCCCTTAGGCTTTGAAACTCTAAGGATCGTATTCAGATTTCTGGAGTGATAGAAAAGAATGACTTCTTTAAGAAAAACTCCCCCTTAAACAAACTCTTATTTAGAGTTCTTTTTCCTTGGGTATTTTTCTTTCTCCCCCTTTGATAAACTCTTATTAATGTTCTTCTTTTTTCTTAAGGATCTTTTCCTTCTCCCCCTTTGTGATTTTAAAAAAGAATTGGAGGGAATGGAAAAACATAACAAAGTACTCGAGATATTAGTAACGACAACAAAAAGAAACAAGAGAAACAATTTTCATTAAAATTTGTAATCTCAGCAACAAAAAAAAATTACATCAAAAAGATCGGATTGGGTTATTTCGGATCTTTTTCCATAGACATGAGGCCCTTTAGAATAGTCTTGATCTTCTTGAGGTCTTTATGATCTTCTTCAGCTTGCTTTTCTAAGGCAACTATTCTTTCGGATTGAGCTTCAATCTTTTCTTCCTGAGCCTTCAGCTTTTCTTCCTGAGATTTGATTTTCTCTTCCTGAGCCTTCATCCTCTCTTCAAAATCGATCTGATGATCTCTTTCAAATTTCCAATTCTGAGAAACAGAATTCAACTTCCCATTCAGATCCCTGACTTCTTGGATCCGGAAGTTCTTTTCTTCAGTCAGCTTTTCTTCAAAAGATGCAGTCAGCTCATTAATCTTCTTGTCCTCGGTCTCAAAGGCATCCTTAACATTATCTTGAAACTCATCGAAAAGCCTCATCCCTTCCACAGTCTTCTTAGACCATCTTGTCATCCTCTTGCAAGATCTTTTATGAGCTTCGTAACCAATAAAGAAGTTTTTGAACTGTGCCTCAATCTCAACGCACTTATCCATAACCATGGATACAGAGTCTGTTTTCAGATTCAACGCATGTTGGAGCATCTGGCATCGTGAATCAATACTTGAGAAGGTCGGAATGGTTCCTACCAACTTCTTCAAAGACTAAACAACAAAGTAATGCCCCAGAGAAGATGACTCTGAATCTGAAATCTTGCTCGGAGAGTTTTCTTCCACAATAAGCTCCAACTTTCTCTTAGAAGAACTACCAGCTTCCTTTCTCATCCTCTTTTCTAAACTCGGAGTATCAGCAAGAATTTGTTTCCCCTTATCTTGTTTCGGAATTAAAACCTGTTCCGGAGTTTTCTTATCACTATCAGAAACTTGAACAATAAAATCTTCCTCATCAGCAACTTCCTGAATAGCATCCTCTACGTTTTTCATCTGAGAAATATCATGTAAAAGTTGTTCTTCTTCTCCATGATAGGAAACTTCTTCTTCTCCTTTCTCTTCTTCCATTGCAGGAGTAACAAGCTTCGAAGATTCAGCTTCAGAAGTTCAGAGCGATAAGTGTTCCGAAGGAGTTCCCTTATACTCATCTACTTGTTTTAGAACATCTCCTGTCTCACCACTTCCTTCAGCAGCCTCTTCAACTTGTTCCACTTGCTCTACTTCCTCAGTATTAGTAGCAACAACTTCTTCCGAAGCAACGAGATTTCTTCATGGAGTCTCAGGTAGAGATTTCAGGGAGAAAGATCTCGGAACTGGAATTGTTGCTGAAACCATTTCATTGAACTTTAACAACGCTTGAACAGCCTCGGCTTCTGAAATCTTCTTCTTAAGCTTTTTCTCCTTTTCTTTCTTTTCAAGCTCATCAGTCGTTTTCTCCTTCAAAGCCTTAGCCTCCGCAGGGTTCAATCCGAACTGCGGATCCCCTTCTTTCCTCTTCTCTTTGTCAGCTCTCCACTTTGTAACAACTTCATCAGGATAGGCTTTCTTTTTCTTAGGCTTTGGAGGTGCGGAATGGACTTCCTTAGACTTGGGTTCCTCGGCTTCGACTACCACTTCTTTCAGCTTTCTCTTCCTTACCGGCTTAGATGATTCCAGATCAGCAACTTTCGGAGCCACTTCTTCTTGAGGAGGTAGATCAATAAACTTTCCAGACTTCTTGTCAAAAGCTACATTCATTCTTTTAAGAGTGCCATCACTGAGCAGCATGATCTTGAAAACTCTCGGATTAGATTTGCAAGCCTCCTTGAAAGACTCAAAGCACCAAACAATCAACTTGGAGAGGATTGCTGGATACATAATAATCTGAGCTCTCAGATTCCCCTTCTTCAAATTTTCAATAGTAAGAAGAATATGCTTCATCAAGTTGAACTTCCTTAGATTTATCAGGAAATCTAAGATATAGATCTCACTCTTCTTCAAACTATCTTTATCACCTTTCCATGGTACGATAAGTCCTTGCACCCATAATTCAAGAATCTGGATGTTTGTAGATAGACTTGCAATCTTTGGAGCCTTGTCATCATCCAGTCCGAGAGTTTCTAAGGCTTTTTCCTTGTTGAAACTACCCATAGAGGCTGGCAACACTTGCGAAATAAACTCGGCTTCTCCTTCATAAGACAGCCCTACCAAGCTTGCAGCCTTGGTGTAAGAAAGCTTATATGTTTTTCCATACGACTTGAAAGAAAACTTTTCTCTATCATCTTCCTTAAAGAAGGAAACTGATTCATAAAACTCAACAAGTAAATCTGAGTATACTTCATCTTGATTCCCGGTTTTTGATACCGCAACATCTTCCCAGCCATTCAACTTAATGTTCTTTGAGATGATAGAATCGTAGTTGTTGAAGAAAGTCGGATGAACTAACCTTTCTCTGTAAACTAACCACCGAGAAATAGGCTTGGTTGAAGACATTTCTTGAGATGCTAACTCTGCAGACATTCGGATTAGAAGTTCTCTGGGAAGTTCGGAACGGAGAAGACTGAAGTTCAGAACGACCTTAAATCAGAGAGACAGAGCTTCGGGACGCGAGAGATTTGAGATCGATGTGGGACGAGAAATTTGGGTCCTCTTTATATAGGAAACGAGATGACGGTTTACATTCCATAGTTGATCTAACGGTTGGAATGAGCTGCGATCAGATCTGACGGTTGAAAGCTTGAATCCGATCTTTTTGAGGTTTTTATTAATGTAAAGATTTAAGAAAACCGAAATCCGAAAACATAATACAAGAAACTACCAGCAAGTAAAAATATGATTACGAAAACTTGAGTAAGGAAATCATACCTTTCGGATTAGCTTAGGAAAGTTATTCGTAATGGGTAATATAAAGATGATTACGAAAAACTCAATACGAAAAACTAAATTTTAGAAAATCCAGTACGAGAAAAAAATCGTAGTACGAAAAACTATGAAGGTTCGGTACGAAAATATTGTTATGAAAGTACCAGTACGAAATCTTCCATTCTGGATGTTTTCTATATGAATACTTCTATTCTAGAAGTATTTTGTACGGAAATATCCATTCTGGAAAACTTTCGTTCCGGAAGTTCCATTCCGGAAATCTTTGTTCCAAAAAATTTGAAAACAAATTTTAAAAAACTTTGTTAACCAAACAATCAAATGTACTCCCCCTATGAAAAGGAGTTTATTACTGTAAGGAGTTTTTTTCAACATAAAGTTATTTAAGAAATATTACCTTACGGTTATCATTCCTAACTTCTGTTTAATATATTCCAATCTATCAGAAGGCAAAGATTTTGTGAAAATATCAGCAAGTTGATCTTGTGTTCCAATAAACTGAAGAATAATATCT
The DNA here is from genome assembly GCA_963277665.1 of Viscum album. NCBI lineage: Eukaryota > Viridiplantae > Streptophyta > Magnoliopsida > Santalales > Viscaceae > Viscum > Viscum album. The sequence continues at coordinate 388,541,239 of OY728147.1, read as the reverse complement.
CCTTTCGTTTTGATAATATTTTCAAAAAAGCTTTTGTTACCAGTCATGTGCCGGGAACATCCGCTATCCATGTACCATGTATTGTTGCTGGTACTTTCTTTATTTCCTGAAATCAAGAAGAAAATTAGACTTTCGGAATCCAAACTTGTTTGGATCCGAGATTTCCAGTCAATAAAATTTTAGGTACCCACATATTCTTGGAAAAGTAAGCTTTGTGAAATCCTAGAGATTGGGTTTTGTTTAAGGAACAATTCTTTGCCCAGTGACCACCACATTGACACTTGGTACAAAATGGGGCACTTTGAGGAACAACATAATTGTTACTGAAAATAGGTTTTGCATGCGTATAACCAAATCCGGATTTATTTCTTAAGGGTCGTATTTGGGAATACATCTTATCAAAATTTTCTTTACCATGGGTAAAGTTTGATAAACACTTCTTTAAGGAAAAAATTTCGGACTTGAGTTTTACAACCAAGTTTTTATCCTGAAAATTATTAGTTTTAGAACTAGAGTTAGGCTCGAAAACATTTTTATTAGAAATTACTTTTTCTAATTCTTTAGAAAGTTTATTCTTCTCAGAACTTACTTCCTCAAGATTTTTTGAAATACTTTCAAAATCAGCATTTTTCTTATCAAGATATTTAGAAAGATCTGATATTTCTTTAGTAAGAATAGAATTCCTAGAGTTTTCCTTATCAAGTTTCTTATTGAGTTTGGAATTCTCAATCTCAAGAAGTTCAGAAAACCTAGAGACTTCTTCATAAGTAGGTAAAGTATTTTCCTCGTCAGAAGATGATTCTTCATCAGAAGAGTTATAATACTTACTATCATTAGAATTTAAAGAAACATTGGTCAATGATTCAGCATTTCGTACCTTAGCCATAAGACAATGATTATCAATAGGTAATCTGGCTATAAGACCAAGATTCTTCTATCCTGAAGATTCATAATCAGAAGATTCATCTGAAGAGTCACCACCACTGGCACTCCAGGTGTCATTAGCTTTCAGAACTTTCTTAGCTTTGGCTTTATAAAACTTCTTTCTGTTCCTTTCTGAATGTCTTTCCTTTCTTTCTTTCTTCTTGAGCATAGGGAAATCTGGTCTAATATGTCCAGCTCTTTTGCATTCATAACAAGTAACTTCTCCTTCTTTCTTATCTTTCCTATCCTTTTTCTTATACTTGGATTGAAAGTTTCTCTGTCCAGCTATCTTGTTCATCCTTCGATCAAGATTGGCTAATTCATTTTCTGAGACTTCACTCTCACTAGATTCGGATTGGAAAATGACTTTCTTAGACTTGGATCTGGCTACTCTCTCAGGAGTCTTATCTTTCATCTGATTTGAAGTTGTAGTAAAAGCAACAGTACCATTTCCATTCTTCTTCTTGATGTTGTCAGCATCTCTCTTCATTCTTGTTTCATGTTGTGGAAGAGTTCCAAATAATTCATCAAGAGTAATTTGAGTGACCTTCCTGTTTTCATCTATTTCTGTTCTCTTGGATTCCCACTCATTGGGCATAATATCAATTATCTTGTCCACAAGTGCTTCATCATCTAAACCTTTTTCTCCCATAGATTGTAGACTGTTGACAATGATCATAAATCTTTGTTGAACTTTACAGATAGGTTCTCCATAAGGGAAATTAAAGCCATGATATCCAGCTCTAAGCATAGCTCTTCTAGTCTCAATCACCTTAGAAGTCCCAAAGTGTGTAACCTCTAACTTCTTCCATATACAATTAGCTGCTTCACAAGAATAAATTTGGCTATATATATTTCTGGTCATTGAACATAGTAAAGTATTGCGTACCTTATAGTTGAGTTGATATTCTTGCTTTTCCTGGTTAGTAAAGGTTCTGACTTCCTTGTCAGGAATTTTATAATCACCAGTAAGCATAACAAAGTTGTCTACTCCAGTATTGATAACAAATGTCTTCATACGATCTCTCCAGTATTCATAGTCATTACCATCAAAGATAGGTGGTCTTGTAGGATTCAGATTGTCAATTGAACCAACATTAATTCCTGCCATACTAAAAATAACTTTGCACACAAACTTGTTAGTAGCAAAAGATTCGTAATAACAAAGTTCGGAATGAGAAAAGTTCGGAATGGATAAATCGGAATGAAAAAGTTCGGAAGGATAAAGTGAGCAAGAAAAACTTATTCGTGAGTATAAGTATTTCAGTAACCTGCTCTGATACCAAATGTATGATTGGTATAGAGTAAGAGGTTTCCAACCTCTGATACCAATTGTAGGATCGAAATATAATATGAGATGCTCAATATACAAGAGGGGGGGGGGGGTGAATTTTATACTTTAAAAATTCCTTTGGAACCTTTAAAGTTAGTTATGAATAACTAAAGTTTCCTTAAGAAAAGGAAAGGGATAAGTTTAACAAAGATTAAACTAAGAAAATTCACAACACCTCTAACACCGAACTAAACTTGGAAAGAGATTCCAAAAGTAGGTTCCAGAAATATGGTTCCGGAGATTAAAACTTAACAAACAATTACAATATGAGATTCTACCTTAAAGCGTATAGAATCTAAATGAATAAGAGTAAGTAAGGAAGTATAATAAAGTTATACTTTCCTTATGATACAAAATGCAGCGGAATAAGAACAAGTAGTAAAACTACTAGTAACAAGATAAATGTCTTTTAACCCAAAGATAAGGGTATCCAACAACCTTGGATAAAGGTCCCTTGATTTATACTTTCAAGCAAGTCTGTCTTACCCACACCAGGGTAATCCCTCGATACGAAGATCGGAGTCTCTGTCTTCCTATCCCCGCAAGCCCTCAACTTCAAGGTAGTTGGCAACCTCTGTCCTCCTCAGCAAGGAAGCCCTTGAACTTTAAGGTAGTCGGAACCTCTGTCTTCCTATCCCCGGAAGCCCTCGAATGTAATCACCAACATTCGGAGTCGCACGAAGCTTTGAGAGTTAATAAGAGCCTCTCTCTCTAGAAAACACTTCAACAGCATGTATGCACAAAACCAAGTTGTTCATCTGTCATCAGTTTTCATCAGCACTGAGCTCTTTCAAATGAGCTCCTATTTATAGGTAAGGTCGGCTCCTTCTCCAACGGTCATATTTTCCTTAAAGATCAGAGGGACCTGTACACGTGTCACTTAGACAACGGTTAGTTTATAACAAAACAAACGACATCGTTTTATAGCAAAACAAGTGTAACAGAATGTACGACATCATTTTAAACTCTAACAAAAAGGTTCGGAATGAAAACTTCGGTGTGAAGGTTCGGAGTGAATAAATTCAGAGTGTATAAAACAAAGATAATCAGATTCTGTTTAATAGGTGAATTCGGAATGAGAATTCGTCATCTGAATTCGTAATGAGAATTCATCATCAGAATTCGTAATGAGAATTCGAAATGGGATTTCTTCATTAGAATTCGTAATGAGAATTCTTCTTCAGAATTCCTAATGAGAATTCGGAATGGGATTTCTTCTTCAGAATTCATAATGAGAATTCGGAATGGTATTTCTTCATTAGAATTCATAATGAGAATTCTTCTTCAGAATTCATAATGAGAATTCGGAATGGGATTTCTTCATTAGAATTCATAATGAGAATTCTTCTTCAGAATTCGTAATGAGAATTCGGAATGGGATTTCTTCATTAGAATTCGTAATGAGAATTCTTTTTCAGAATTCGTAATGAGAATTCGGAATGGGATTTCTTCATTAGAATTCGTAATGAGAATTCTTCTTCAGAATTCGTATCCTGAATCTAGAATAGAACTTAGTCAGAGTTCATATCCGGAATTCGGAATGAAACTTCCATATAGTTCTTGTCCAGAATCCGAATCCTAAAACAGAATGCTTTATATCGAAGTTTCAACGATTCTGAGAAAATGAATCCGAATCTCATACTTAAGAAAAATATGGATGAAAATATGATAAGGATAATTTTTCTTATAAAAGATTTGTTCCTTAAGAAAGTAATTTTCCTTATAAAAACAATTTTCCTTAAGAAACCAATTTTCCTTATAAAAGAAATTTTCCTTAAGAAAGCAATTTTCCTTAAAGATAAGGTGTTTGTGATTTTCAAAACAAGAAGGAATGGAAAAGTCATAAAGAACACCTTATTGACTCAACAGAATTCTATGATTTGGGATTCCATACCAGACATGTCTCATTTTTTTCGGGAAATTTATGCGGCTACGGCAGATTATGATGCTCTAGGCAAACTTGAAAAAGATGTTGTTGTAATTATATGTAAACTGGAAAAAATATTTCCGCTGTCTTTCTTCGACTCAATGGAACATTTGATGTTACATTTTCCATATGAAGCCAAATGTGGAGGTCCGGTACAGTTTCGATGGATGTACCCATTTGAAATATGCATGCAAAAATTGAAAAGAAAAGTACGTAACAAAGCATCTGTTGAAGGATCTATTGCAGAAGCTTATTTGCAAGAGGAAATATCTTTTTTCTGCTCCCATTATTTTGAATCTGAGTATCCTTCAAAACACAACCGAATGGGACGGAACGAGAGGAATATTGATGAAATCGACAATCAATTATCTATTTTCAACCAGTCAGAGCTTGGTTTTGGTGGAGTTTATGAACGCTGGCTTTCAGATGATGAACATCAGAGAGCTCATACGTATGTTCTGCTCAACTGTGAAGAGATGACATCAGTTGTACTGTAAGTGTTTATATCACTTATTATATCATTTATGTTACAGTAAATAACTTTGGTTTTTATAGGTTGTATGATAATCATATCAAGAAACAAATTCCACAAATTACAGCAGCTGCTCTCGAAGAACGTCGACTAAAAAATTTCTCTCAGTGGTTTCAAAAACTGGTAACATAAATTCATTATCTTTTAGCAACTCATTCAATGTATAGTTTACTATATTGATAATTATTTCACAAATTTTCAGGTGTCTCGACATGCTGATAAAATTGACAAACGACTGTGTGTATTGAGTAACCCACCTTCCAAACTTGTTAAAACTTATAATGCATATGTGGTGAATGGATTTCGATTCCACACACATGCATACGGGGAATCGAAAAAAACAATGAACAGTGGAGTTAGCTTGAGAGGATCTCATCATCGAGAAAATGAAGTTGACTTTTATGGCATACTTGATGAAATCATTGAACTCTGTTATCTTGGACAACATTACATAACCATGTTCAAATGTCGGTGGTTGGATATAGAGAGAGGCGTGCGTGTTCATCCGACTCATGGAATAATCGATATTAAATGTAAAAGTGTTCTCGCAGTCAATGAACCATTCTTATTGGCTCAACAGGCATATCAAGTTTATTATGCAAAGTACTGTGCAACATCAAGAGACTTGACTGATTGGTGGAGTATAATAAAAATCAAAATTCGAGACAATCAGTTTAGTCAAAGTGAATGTGCTTTCACTGATGTGCAAAGAATTGAAGTTTTTCAAGAGAGTACTCAAAATCAATCTTTTTTACAAAGAGACATGAGTATCGATGACGACACCCCACATTTAAGAGTCGGTGATGATGATGATGTTAATGATGTCACATATGAATTTGAAATGGTAAGAGATGAAGCAACTGTAACTCGAATGGATATCGATGATGTTGAGGAGGAATATGAAGATGACATTGACATATATGAAGATGATGATGAAGATGAACACTGATATCATTCCATGGTATTTATATACAATCATAATATGTATATATGTATATATGTATATATAATAGTAATTATCAATTATTTGCTAACATTAACATTTTCTATTTCAGATGGACGAGGCCACATTTCGTGAGTTGGCGGATGCTGACCTGACTTTCGATGCGGATGCGTTGCTGAAAGATGACCCTCAGCCTGCAGGCGCTCCAGGGAGTACGCGAAGGGGGCGCGGTCTTGCACGATTGATGATTCCTGACCCCATCCCCGAGCAACGTCCATGTCTTGGGTTTGATCCATGCACACGGAGGTGTGATAACCTGTGTGATAACCTGTGGATTTGACTAAGATTTCATTAATCTATTCACATAATAAATGTTTATTATTTTTTCAGTTTTCCGCATATAGCAGTCGGACAGGGCATCGCTATTTTGCGAAACTATTTCTCTCAGCCGTGGACCACATGGGAGCAGATTCCCATTGATGTGCAGCAGGCCATGTTCGGCCATTGGTTGGTACGTACGTAAATAAATAATTTTTATTTTGAAAATTATTTCATTTCTAACTTGATATTTTGATTTATTTGTAGGGTTTATGGTATCCGATCGAGGATACCATGCGTGACGCCATCCACGAGGCATGGGAGGTGGCCATGCGTGATCGCCTTCGTCAGTTTTTGCACAATTTAAGAAAAGCTGCGATGAAGAAAGCAAGAGTGTCAGATTTTGAGGAGTCATGTAGAGCACACCGACCAGAGTATATTTCATCCCATGTATGGTATGGATTATGTGCGCACTGGTTGAGTGGTGCCTTTCAGAGGAGATCATCGGTGGGGAGGCAGAATCGGGGGAGACAGGAGGTGACTCATCGAGCTGGGAGTCGTTCTTTCAGTACTCATAGACAACATCTGGTACATACATTATTTATAAATATTTTATATAACTATAAATATTAACAATTTATTTTTTATTCTTATAGGCTGTCGAGCACCCCGATATTACATAGTACGACGTATATCGGAGGATGTATAGTGATCCTGCTACTGGGGAGCTCAGAGGTGATCGCCAGCATCACATCGTGGTCAGTATTATTTTTTTTCAAGTTTAAAAATTAACTGCATATAATATATTCACAATTTTAATTTTAAATTGCAACTATAGGAGTCATATGAGGCCGCAGCGTCACAGGCCCGGCCTGAGAGTCAGGCCGAGTCATCAGATCAGACCACTGCCCGTCAGTTTGATGAGGCGACATGGATTCAGGCCACCCAGTATGCCTTCGAGAAGGGCCGAGTAGTTGGTATCAGCTCTCGACTAACTCCCGGAGATTATTATGGCAGTGCTGCGATGTCGGCGTCCAGCTCGAGAGGAGCTCGTGCATCTTCTTCTACTACACAGTATGAGGATTAGTTGCGATCTCAGACTGCATAGATAGAGAGTCTCCGACAGGAGCAGGAGCAGATGCGTCTGTAGCATGAGGAGGAGCGTCGACGCCAGCAGCAGTTGTACAAGGAGCAGACGAGTCGGTGGCAGCAGCAGCATCAGGAGCAGATGAAGTACATGCACCGACTCACTCATGCTTTAGGGATATAGTTTCCTCCACCACCATCTGCAGATCCCCCACCTCCCCCCCCTCCTTCAGATTAGAGTATGTATTTATGTTATAAAATTTGGGAAATCAAAATATTTTTTTTTTCTATTCTTAGTTTTTGTCTCATTATAAAATATTAATAATATTATATTTTTAAATAACAATATTAATATGAATAATAAAATTATTTATATTTTATAATATTAAAATATATATATATATATTAAAATTTTATAATATTATAATTTAATTATATTTTTTGTAATACTTGAATTATTTTAATATTTGAATGTAAAATAATTCTATTATTTTTATATTAATTAAAATAACTTATTAATATTTTTTTTATTTATGAATTATAATTCTAATATTATTATATTAATTAAATCATTTATTAATATTCTATTATTTTATATTTTTGAATTATAATTCTATTGTTATTATATTAATTAAAATAATTAATTATTTTTATTTGTGAATTATAATTCTATTATTATATTAATTAAAATAATTTATTAATAATTTATTTTTTTATTTTTTTATAGTATTTGCGACGGGATACTATGCCCGTCGCAAATACTAGTATTATTAATAGTTTTTATTTTTTTAAAAAAAATAGTATTTGCGACGGGATACTATGCCCGTCGCAAATACTAGTATTATTAATAGTTTTTTTATTTTTTTAAAAAAATAGTTTTTGCGACGGTGCCGTCGCAAAAGGTATTTGGGACGGGACCCGTCGCAAAAACTATTTTAAAAGTTTTTTACAAAAATACGGAATACTATTTGCGACGGGGAGAATGACCGTCGCAAAAGAAGGCTTTAGCGACGGGCCCGTCGCAAATAAGTGTTGTTGCGACGCCGTTTTCAGCAACAGGCTATTTGCGACGGGACCCCGTCGCAAAAAGACATTTGCGACGGGATCCCGTCGCAAATGCCCCATCGCAAATACCTGTTTTTCTAGTAGTGGATGAAAATAACCTATCATATGGAATGTCATGATAATATGTATATCACACCACATGTTTATAGTTTTTTATTGGGTCCTTCACTTGTGAAAAATATGTATTTCACCCCGAAGTCAGATTTTGTTTCCCCCAAATACACCATTCTTTTTAGGGTTTCCTTTAGAACCCGATCTTCTGATCCCATTTCTGCTTAGATTACAAGGGGATATTTTATGTTTCTAAATTCTACAAAGGACCACAAAGTTAATCATTAGTTAAATAAAAGGAACAATTTGCTTCAAATAAATATGTTGCGAATCCCAAGGTAGGTGAACACAAGATCTATTGTGTTCATGCAAGATCAAAATCTGTGTCAAAGATAGTTTCACACCCAATGTGATGCATGTTTCTCCTTTTTCGTAGAGTCCAAAAGAATCGAAAAAGGAAGGAGCGTGCAAGAGTGTTACTTTTAATAAAAAAATCTGGTCCCATGTGTAATAAATTTCATCACCAAATGCGATGTCAAATGGGCCTTTGCACGTCCATCGTAGATTGACTACCTAAAACCCCTCTTCCAAGCCACAGATCTTATGCCCCACTGCCCGTGATAATTCCTATATATTGAAGGGAACCCCTACATTTAGAGTGATCTCCTAGAAGGAAAACTGATTCTCTTATACTCGTAATACTCCTCTTTCACAAGAGCATGCAAACCATGAACCCTTTATGGTACTGAATCTTTCACGATAGGTCCGCTGGTGGTCCTCCTTCATGTGGGCACATAGTGGCTTGACCCTCACCCATTTATTTAGAATCCAAGACTAGTGCATTAAAAATTAATCTCTTTCATGCATCCTCTATCCTTGGGTGAACCTTATTCTTGTACTCACCCCTTCCTATTCTGCTGAAGCCTATAATATTGCATGGACTCCTTCCTTCAAGCTCTATGGGTTTCCTTTACACCAACATACCATGTTCGAGTGCCTCTTGCACACAACTCCCATGTATTTCATGCACATCCCTAGTGTGGCCCTCTAGGCTTGCGTGGAGTGATTTCTTTTCCCCTTGTGGGGTTTCCCTTGTTGTGTTGTGATACCACATGATTTTTGGAATAGGTACAGTAATCACCCTTGCTTCTTGCAATAGGGTCGCTAATATGGACACCACTATTGACCACTCATCCTCATAGTTATCACCTATAATTTTGTATGCCTTACCTTCCCTTAGGATTGGTGAGGTTCAATCATGTAAGACCAAGGGGTAAGGAGTGAGTTCCCCTATACATACTATAGGACGTAAATCTAAAAGGAATAATCGTCCTCAGCACATAACATCAAAATGTAGCCTCACCCGGTGCAATGTCCTTGGGGTGCCATTCCTCGAGTATTTTTCATGCCCACTCATCTCCATTGGAGTGAGATCATCCCCACTTGGAATTAGATCCTCCTCAAATGGAATGAGATCCTTCTAGATGCTTCTACATGTAAGCCCCACACCGTCACTCACTGAAACAACTTTTGAGATTTTTCAATCTAGTTTTCTTCTTCCCCTTGTTTCTCAAAACGATCATGAATAATGTTGGATTATAGGTTAGTAATAACCGTGACCCATTTATCCACCCCAATGGGAATACCTCCTTGATTTAGCCCCTATTTTCACCTAATGGGACACTTATACACATAATCCCTACACTCAATGGAACTATGTGTGTAACACCCCAAGCTTCTACGATACGCTTCTCTTTGAATAATGTGACAGCGTGTGTTGTACGCAACATCGAGTTCTAACACACCACAACCAATCAAACTAGCCGTTATGAATAGTAATAACTAATTTTTTAAATTATATATATTTTATATTTCAAAATGGACTTCATTTTTGGTTTCGTAATATCGAAATTATCCTAAGATAAATTTTTGGTATTTTTCTGAGAACTTCCAATTTTTATGAATAGTGAAAAATACTTAAGAACAAATTTTTTAATCAAAATAATTTATGGTGATAAATTATATTATTGAGTGGTTTTAAATTATAATTATAATATATTTTTACCATTTTATCCAATGGTGTTCGTTAGAATTAATTTCACTTTGAAATTGAACCTAAACAATTGTCAATCTTTTGGTATATATTATTTCTTAAAAACACGCTATTTGTTGTGACAGCGAGAATTATTTATAAAATTAATTAATGAAACTTATATTTTTGGAATTTTGTAAAATAGACATCATTTTTGAATTCGGAATATCAATTATAGCTTAGGGTGAAATTTTGGCATTGTTCTGAAAAACTTCAATTTTTGATGAATAGTGAAACTACTAAGTGGTAGTTAAAAAATTAAATTTTTCATAAAACTGAATTTTACCCCTTCTGTGAATGGAATTTCTAAAATCTGAGAGACACGGTTAATATCAAGAAGTAAAATGTGGTTCAATGAGATGAAAATAATTTTTGGTGAATAGTAACTTTTTTACTTTTATTTACCACGGTTAAAAGTAAATAGGGTAATTAAGGGTAAAAATGATATTAATATTACCCTAACACATGTCCTAATTCTATTGGACAAGTGTATCTCGACCAAAAACAACCTTAGGAATAAAATATCATCATTTAGGTCCACTTAGATTAGATTTGGACATTTATTATTATTTAATTCAAAGAAGAGTTAAAAGAGTTAAAATCAAAGTTTATTTACTAAAATATTTTTAATATAGGGTTATACATAAGATAAATTCGATTGTAAATATTAATTAGAAATATAAAAATATTTCCTACATAATGATATTTTATTTATAATTTTTAGACATTAAATAATTTAATTTATTTATGACACAATGATGATGCAGTAATTACCATAATAGTGAAAAATTAAAATAATTGATATCATAAACACCCAAATAAATATAATTTGATGCTTTTAATGAATTACACTAATTTTCTAGGATAATATGACATATTAGGATTTATTTAATTGACTTTTTTCGAAGTAATAATTCTTTTATAAGTTTCACAAAAATCAACTATTGAATAGTGTCAAAATTGACATAAAAAGAGTTTTTTAAAAAAATATTATATTATTAATTGATATTAAATTCATAAAAATCTAAGGTTCGGCCAAGATACTTACATCATGATATGTGTATCATTAATGTACCACTTGGGGGTCTCTTGAATGTATATAGTATGTTTATTAACTATATAATATAAAAATACAAAGTGATATGGTAAATGTCAACCTAATTAACTAAGAGTTAAAACTAAAAGATAAGGTTAATATAGTAACCCAACCTGTCTAAATTATATTTTTTGAATGGTTTTAGACCTATTCCCACCTTAACCTTTGAATAATAAACTTTCGAGCCATTAGAAACCAAATATGAATTTATTATAAAATAATATTTCTAGCTTTTCCAAAGGTTCCCCTCACCCCTCTTATAAAAGGGCACTCACCCTTATCATTTCTTCACACCTTAAAAGCCTTTTGGTTCAGCCAAACTCAGCCCAAATAATCTCCCAACTTCCCTCACTACAACCTAGAGGCCTTAGTTTGATCAGAAAATCAACCTAAGGAGCCCTTTTGATCAAATCAAAAGGAAGAACCCGAAGAAGAGGTAATGATTTCAGCACCCTTTTCCAAGTTCCTTTCTTCTTCCACTTCTTCTTCCTTTGTTTTTACCATTATAAAATAATAACTCCAATATCATATATATACTGTGATGTTATTATAAACAATGTACAACCATATTCAGTATTATATCCATCCTTTGAATAACATGTCACCATACGTGCGTACATACGGCTTACCGTCTCCACGTCGTGGTGTAATTGTTATTCAATATATTATTATTTGGATGGGTATAATAATGATGTGTAACTCATGTAAATAGTAAATATAACATGATCATTATTATTTATATATGATATAATATCCAATTATATATTATTTTAATATCAAATGAATGATATTGTCGCTCATGCGTACGTACGGACTACCGTCTCCACGAACACGATGAGATTCATTCTCCATCGTATCCATTCAAGTATAATAATAATTTTATGATTTAAAAATAATGTTTAAGGACTTTATATAATTCTGGATATGAATAAGATACAAACTATCCATGAAAAACATGACTTACATAACAAAACATATAAAAGAAAACGAGTAAGTTAACACCCGAAACGACGATAATATTAAGATATTATTAACAAAGAAATGTTAAAAGATCATATATGATATCATATTAATATATATGATTCTTGTAACAATTATTTCACCATTATTCAAGATGTTAACCTACCGTCAACCAAGGAAAAGTACAAGTTAAGGGTCATTTCACAATCTCTTCATTATCCGAGGTTTTTTATACGTAATAATCTACTGGGATCTCTTTATCATCCACATCCATGTTTCTTAAAAATGTATTTCAAAACCTTTTTATTATTTAAATGAATATGGGTTAAAGTCATTTATACCCTTTTTAGACTTTTTATAAAAGTTTTATAAAGGAATATTTCCGTTGTTTTCCAAACAAGGTGCTTTTTAACCTTTTCGACAGAATTAAGGTAAGAATGTTTTTTTAACTTATATGGTGGGTGCGGCTATTTTACGCCTTTATAAAATCATTGAAGCTTCCCTTACAAGCTTATAAGAATATTTTCAAAGAAAATGTTTTATTTTATAAATATACGACTCTTAAATGATTTCAAAATAGAAAGAGATATTTCTCTAAAAAGAGTTTTGATTTCATCTATGTCAACATCCTTTGAAGGATTTTACGCTTATTTGAAGTTGATTTATTATGATAAAAAACTTCTATATTGTATTGAAGGTTTTGTGATATGTTTGACTATGGATGTGCTATTTTTATACCATTCACAGTTTACGGTGAAAGTATTGACATTTCGTATGCTAGTTTAAATACGAATGTTTATGTTATGTTTAATCCTTTTCATATGGGAATTCATTAGACTTAATATGTGACGGGTAGAGCCCGCTATAGCTCCTCGATGAATCGGTAGTTCTCATGTGACAAACTAGTGTCTTGGCACAAGGCCTTGGAATAATCTTATTTGTAGTCTTGGCACGAGGCCTTGGCTATGTGGTTATGATAGTCTGGCATTATGCATTCCATCATTATGAAAGTGGTAATTGATATTTCATGTGATTATTCGATTAGTAGATTACCCATGTGAATAAGTAAATGGAATTATTTCATTTTATTTTTTCCATACAATGTTGAAGTTCAAGTTTAAAAGGATTTTGTTTTAAGTTAGACATTGCCTTAAAATTTTATTCTTATTTATGAAAGTTTCCGCTATATTGTTATCCTTACTGGGCATTTGAGCTCAACCCTTTTCTATGTTTTATTTTTCCCAGGATGTGAAGAAGTAATTTATGAATGAACTTTAGGGATAGTGTGAGGGGATAAGAGTGTGGACTATGGAGACTATATTGTTTTAGTTTTATTTTTACGATGTAATGTAAACCTTATGAATATATCTAGTGTTTCCTAGCCTACTAAAACAATCGGACTTTTGAGATTTGATCATTCTTGTGATCATGCCAATGTTATGTAATAATGCACCGACTCTGGGTAACTAGGGTCGGGGCATTACAGTTGGTATCAGAGGAAGTTTAGTACAAACCTTGGAAGCTAGATTTAGATAAACTCTGATTAGAGCACGTAGACCTAAGATGAACTTTGAGGATTATTAGAGAATAACTTCCTAGAATTTTGGTATTGTAGAGGTTTTGTGAGTTTTCCATGAAATACATCCCAGTCTAGATACGAGAAGGTAGAGGCGGCTCTGGCACAGATGTACCTAGGGGTAAAACCCGAAAACACCGCTTTGAGCTAGACTCGAATGGGAACTGGTGCACGACAACGGGCCTTGATGCACTCTTGGTTACAACACTCCCGGGGGATATGCTTAGGATAACTCTCATTTTATTTACAAAGAATTATGAAGGGTTTATGAGCATATGCTTCCTCAAAGAAAAAATTCTTATGATTATGGATTATATCCATAAATAGTTCAATTTATGTTAAGTGTTTTATAAGTATAGGATTATGTATTTTGATTCATAAACTGATCTAGTTTATACCATTGTTTAAAAATGGCGCCAATTTGAAGAAATGGAAACCATATCAATGCACGCACTCTATGTAGGGACTGAACTCCTGCTCAAGATAATTATAGTGGAGCTGGTGATGCAACTGGTGCCGATCAGCTAATCACCATACTGGGACAACTTACTCAAGTTATGAATAATAACCTTACCCATATGGAGCACCCTGATCCACAACATGGAGGATCAATGTTAGATCACTTCATGAGGAAACAACCACCAACGTTCAATGGGAGTACAAATCCCTTAGTATCTAAGCAACGGATATTTTTCCTAGAGACAATATTTCAGGCTTTGGGGAGTAATGAAAGGGAAAAAGTTATCATGGCAGTTTACCACCTCACTGGAGATGCTGATCAACGGTGGTCATTGATTCAAAATATGAAGGAAGATGATGAAGTATCAAATATGTAATGGAGGGAGTTAAAAGATCTATTTTCAGAAAAATACTTTCCTCGCGACCATCAAGAAGATATAGAAAGGCAGTTTCTGAGTCTGAGACAAAAGGAGGATGAAAATGTCACAAAGTATGTGGCTAACTTTACAAGGTTAGCAAGGTATGCTAGAGATTATATACGTAACCCAAGAAGTAATATTGATCATTTCTTTGATGGGTTAAAACCATTTCTCCATCGAGCATTAGTATCACAATCTTTCTTGTCGTACGAAGACATTGTCTCATGTGCTATCATGACCGAAAAGAAATTTTCTAAGTCTTATGAATTTAAAGAAAAGCAAGAGAAGAAGAGATCTGCTAATCAATTTGGGAATGGAAATAAGCAGAAGAAGGGAAATGTTGAATATCCATCCTATGGTAAATGTGGGAAGAAACACCCCGGTACTTATTTGAAGGGAACGGGAGTCTGTTACAAGTGTGGTGAAAAGGCCACCAAGCTCGTGATTGCAAAGGGAAGAAGGAAGCTACCAATGTTCAGTGCTACAATTGCAGGGAGATGGGGCATTATTCAAATAAATGTCCTAAGAGTCAGGGGAACTTACCTCAGAAAATTCCAAGGGATCAAGGCCAAGATTATGCTATCACTACTACTGAGGTAGAAGCTCCAAAAGACGTGGTGGCAGGTAATTTAATGGTTTCCTCGAGTTTAGAAAATGTATTATTTGATTTTGGATCATCGCATTGTTTCATATCTTCCCAGTCTGCAAAGAAAATTAGATATTTCCAATTATACTTAACAAGGGAGTTGTCAGTTAACACTTTTAAGGGAAGTATGATTGCAACAAAGTTTTGTGAATTAGTCCCTATTAGAGCTCATAAATGTTCTTTATCTACTGATCTCATCGCCATACCTATGATTGAGTTTGATATAATCCTCGGTATGGATTGGCTTTCGGACTATGATGCGAAGATTTACTATAAGAATAAAGAGGTTACAATTCTTGATGATGATGATAAGGAACACGTTATCTTTAGAGCAGAATCGTCACCACCTAATTCTTATCTAGATCCACCCCCATTAGCTCAACTAAATTCAATTATTGAGGAGGAAGAGAATGAAATGACTATGGGTGAGGAAAGGAATGTTCAAATAGAGGATTTACTCGTTGTTAAAGAATATGTATATGTGTTTTCGGATGATTTACGTGGACATCCTCCAGAACGAGAAGTTGAGTTTTCCATTGATTTAATTCCTGGATGAAGGCCTATATTGAAGACCCCTTATAGAATGGCCACTGTAGAATTAGTCGAACTAAAGAAACAACTAGAGGAATTGAGTAATAAAGGATTTATTCTCCCAAATGTTTCTCCATGGGGAGTCCCTGTTCTTTTTGTTAAAAAGAAAGATGGATTCATGAGGTTATGTATCGACTACAGGGAGATAAATGCTATAACAATAAAGAACAAGTATCCCCTACCTCGCATTGATAATTTATTTGACCAACTGCATGGAGCTCAATACTTTTCAAAGATTGACCTTCGATCTGGATACCATCAGTTGTGTGTAAAGAAGGAAGACATTTCGAAGACATCATTTCAAACCAGGTACGGGCATTACGAGTTTACTGTAATGCCATTTGGATTGACTAATACACCCTATGTATTCATGGATCTAAGGAATAGAGTTTTCAAGGAGTATCTCGATGAATTTTTGGTGGTATTTATTGATGATATGTTAGTATACTCCAAAAGCTACGAAGATCATGAAAATCACTTGCGCGTTATCCTGAAGACTATGAGAAGACATGAATTATATGGGAAGTTTAGCAAGTGTGAATTATGGCTTCAAGAGATTTCTTTTCTTGGCCATATTTTCTCTAAAGATGGAATCTCTGTTGATCCTTCTAAGACCAAGGCAATCCAAGAATGGCCAGCACCTATGAATATAACTGAGGTACGTAGTTTTATTGGTTTAGCAGGTTATTATCGACGTTTCGCCCAGAATTTTGCCCGATTGGCTATCCCATTAACGAAGCTCACACGTAAAGGGGTTAAATTTGTTTGGAAAAAAGAGTGTGAAGAATGTTTTGAAGAAATGAAGAGAAGATTAGTCAATGCTCCTATATTGACTCTACCATCGGGTAATGATGTGTTCGTTATTTATAGTGATGCATCGAAGAAAGGGCTTGGTTGTGTCCTTATGCAGAATGATAGGGTTATTGCCTATGCATCAAGACAGTTGAAAATTCATGAACAAAACTATCCTACTCATGATCTCAAGTTAGCAGTTGTGATATTTTCTTTGAAGATATGGAGGCACTACCTCTATGGTGAAAAATGTGAGATTTATACTGATCACATGATTTTGAAGTATATTTTCTCAGAAAAAGAACTCAACATGAGGCAAAGGAGATGGCTTGAATTACTCAAGGATTATGATTATACGATACACTACCACCCAGGGAAAGAAAACAAGGCGGTATATGCTTTGATCAGAAAAGACCATGAAGTTTTGAATGTGATGAGAATTGAAAGGGATCCAATTTTCATAGATCTAGTGAATATAGACATGGGAATAACCAAGGAAGGTGATACATCAATTCTTTTTCAAATAGTTGCCAAACCATCTTTAATAGAAAGAATTAAGATTTCCCAGACCGATGATGAAGAATTTCAAAAGAATATTAAAGTTGTGAATGATGGGAGATTGAGAGACATTGTGTATGAAGAAGGAATTTTGAAATTCGGGAAGAGGCTTTGTGTTCCCGATATACCTGATCTAAAAAGGGAATTATTGGGTGATGTTCATAGTTCCAATTTCTTTATACACCCTGGGACCACCAAAATGTATAGAGATTTGAAAGAACATTTTTGGTGGGACAACATGAAGAGGGAGATTGCCGATTTTTTTTTCAAGATGTATGGTTTGTCAACAAGTGAAAGATGGAAGGAAACAGCCTGGTGGACTATTGCAACTTCTTCCCATACTGGAGTGGAAATGGGAAAATATTATGATGGACTTTGTCATGGGGCTACCAAAGACTTCTAGAAGGAACGATGCGATATGGGTTATTGTTGATCGTCTTACCAAGTCAGCACATTTTCTTGCTATAAGAGAAGATCTACCACTGGAACGTCTAGCAAGACTATGCATTGATGAAGTTGTGAGACTTCATGGAGTACCCCTATCGATTGTTTCTGACCGTGATCCCCATTTTACTTCAAGATTCTGGAAGAGTATTCATAAATCCCAAGAAACTGAACTTCATTTGAGCACTGCCTACCACACTCAGACAGACAGACAAATTCAAACCTTAGAAGACATGCTGAGATCTTGTTCACTTGACTTTCAGGGTATGTGGGATCAATTTTTAACTTTGGTAGAATTTTACTATAACAATAGCTTCCATTCAAGTATTCAGATGTCACCATATGAAGCATTATATGGAAAGAGATGTCACACACCAACCTGTTGGGATGACGTTGGTGAAAGAAAATTTGTAGGTCCAGAACTGGTGGAGGAAACGATGGAAAAGGTGAAGGTAATCCAAAATCACATCAAAGCAGCTCAAAGTAGGAAAAAGAGATATTCTGATAATCAAAGGAAGGATTTGGAATTTCAAGTCAGTGATCATGTTTTCCGGAAGGTATGTCCATGGAAGGGAGTCATACGTTTTGGTACGAAAGGTAAATTGAGTCCCAGGTACATCGGACCTTTCGAAATTCTAGAACGAATTGGGGCTGTAGCTTACCAATTGGCAATGCCGCCAAGTCTCTCCAAAGTTCACGATGTGTTCCACATATCTCTGTTGAAGAAATACATGCCTGACCCAATGCATGTACTCACCTATGAAGAATTAGAACTGGAACCCGATCTATCTTATTGTGAAGAGCCTGTCAGGATTCTTGATACAAGAGAACAAGTACTGAGAAACTGGACGACGCGTCTGTTAAAAGTTGTGTGGAGAAACCATAAGATGGAAGAGGCAACGTGGGAACCCGAGGAACTTTTGATGAAGAACCACCCGAGTCTTTTCATGCAGTAGTATTCTGGAAATTTCGAGGACGAAATTATTTGAAGGAGGGGAGAATGTAACACCCCAAGTTTCTAAGGTACGCTTCTCTTTGAATAATGCGATAGCGTGTGTTGTACGCAACATCGAGTTCTAACACACCACAACCAATCAAACTTGCCGTTATGAATAGCAATACCTACTTTTTGAAATTATATATATTTTATATTTCAAAATGGACTTCATTTTTGGTTTCTTAATATCGAAATTATCCTAAGATGAATTTTTGGAATTTTTCTGAGAACTTCCAATTTTTATGAATAGTGAAAAATACTTAAGAAAAACTTTTTTAATCAAAATAATTTATAGTGATAAATTATATTATTGAGTGGTTTTAAAGTACAATTATAATATATTTTTACCATTTTATCCAATGGTGTTCCTTAGAATTAATTTCACTTTGAAATTGGACCAAAACAATTGTCAATCTTTTGGTATATATTATTTCTTAAAAACACGCTATTTGTTGTGACAGCAGGAATTAATTATAAAATTAATTAATGCAAATTATATGTTTGTAAATTTGTAAAATAGACATCATTTTTGAATTCGGAATATCAATTATATCTTCAGGTGAAATTTTGGCATTGTTCTGAAAAACTTCAATTTTTGATGAATAGTGAAACTACTAAGTGGTAGTTAAAAAACTGAATTTTTCATAAAACTTAATTTTACCGCTTCTGTGAATGAAATTTCAAAAATCCGAGATACACGGTTAATATCAATAAGTAAAATGTGGTTCAATGAGATGAAAATAATTTTTGGTGAATAGTAACTTTTTTATTTACCACGGTTAAAAGTAAATAGGGTAATTAAGGGTAAAAATGATATTAATATTACCCTAAAACATGTCATAATTCTATTGGACAAGTGTATCTAGACCAAAAAAAACCTTAGGAATAAAATATTATCATTTAGGTCCACTTGGATTAGATTAGGACATTTATTATTATTTAATTCAAAGAAGAGTTAAAAGAGTTAAAATCAAGTTTATTTACTAAAACATTTTTAATATAGGGTTATACATAAGATAAATTCGATTGTAAATATTCATTATAAAGATAAAAATATTTCCTAAATAATTATATTTTGTTTATAATTTTTGGATATTATATAATTTAATTTATTTATTACACAATGATGATGTAGTAATTACCATAATAGTGAAAAATTAAAATAATTGATATTATAAATACCCAAATAAATATAATTTGAGACTTTTAATTAATTACACTAATTTTATAGGATAATATGACATATTAGAATCGATTTAATTGAATTTTTTCTAATTAATAACTCTTTAATAAGTTTCACAAAAATCAACTATTGAATAGTGTCAAAATTGACATAAAAGAGTTTTTAAAACAAATATTATATTATGAATTGATATTAAATTCCTAAAAATCTAAGGTTCGGCCAAGAGACTTATATCATGATAGGTGTATCATTAATGGACCACTTGGGTGTCTCTTGGATTTATATAGTATGTTTATTAACTATATAATATAAAAATACAAAGTGACATGGTAAATGTCAAACGAATTAACTTAGAGTTAAAACTAAAAGATAAGGTTAATATAGTAACCCAAACCTATATAAATTCTATTGGTCGAATGGTTTTCGACCTATAATCACCTTAACAATTTTATAATAATCTTTGGAGCCATTATAAACCTAATATAAATTTATTATAAAATAATATTTCTAACTTTTCCAAAGGTGCCCCTCACCCCTCTTATAAAAGAGAACTCCCCCTTCTCATTTCTTCAGACCTTCAAAGCCATTTTGTTCGGCCAAACTCGACCCAAATACTCTCCCAACATCCCTCACTACAACCTAGAGGCCTTATTTGGATCAGAAATCCAACCTAAGGAGCCCCTTTGATCAAATCAAAAGGAAGAACCTGAAGAAGAGGTAATGATTTCACCACCCTTTTCCATGTTCCTTTCTTCTTCCACTTCTTCTTCCTTTGTTTTTACCATTCTAAAATAATAAATCCAGTATAATATATATAATTTGATGTTATTATAAATATGGTACAACCATATTCACTATTCTATCCATCCTTTGAATAACATGTCACCATACGTGCGTACGTATGGCTTACCGTCTCCACGTTGTGGTGTAATTGTTATTCAATATATTATTATTTGGATGGGTATAATAATGATGTGTAACTCATGTAAATAATAAATATAACATGATAATTATTCTTTATATATGATATAATATCCAATTATATATTATTTTAATATCAAAAGAATAATATTGTCGCTCGTGTGTACATACGGACTACCGTCTCCACGAATGCGATGAGATTCATTCTCCATCGTATCCATTCAAGTATAATTATCATTTTATGATTTAAAAATAATGTTTAAGGACTTGATATCATTATGGATATGAATAAGATACAACCTATGGATTAAAAACATGGCTTACGTAACAAAACATATAAAAGGAAACGAGTAAGTTAACACCCAAAACGATGATAATACTAAGATATTATTAACAAAGCAATGTTAAAAGATCATATATGATATCATACTAATATATATGATTCTTTTAACAATTATTTCACCATTATAAAGGAGGTTAAACTACCCTCAACCAAGGAAAAGTACAAGGTAAGGGTTATTTCACAATCTCTTCATTATCCGAGTTTGTTTATACGTAATAATCTATTGGGATCTCTTTATCATCCACATCCATGTCTCTTAAAAATGTATTTCAAAACATTTTTACTATTTAAAAGAATATCGTTTAAATTCATTTATACCCTTGTTTTACTTTTTATAAGAGTTTTATAAAGAAATCTTTCCGTCGTTTTCCAAACAAGGTTCTTTTTAACCTTTTCGACAGAATTAAGGTAAGAATGTTTTTTTAACTTATATGGTGGGTGAGGCTATTTTCCGCCGTTATAAAATCGTGGAAGCTTAACTTACAATATTATAAGAATATTTTCAAAGAAAATGTTTTATTTTATAAATATATGACTCTTAAATGATTTCAAAATAGAAAGAGATATTTCTCTAAAAAGAGTTTTGATTTCATCTATGTCAACATCCTTTGAGGGATTTTAAGCTTATTTGAAGTTGATTTATTATGATAAAAAACTTCTATATTGGATTTAAGGTTTTGTGATATGTTTGAATGTGGATGTGCTATTTTTATACCATTCATGGTTTATGGTGAAAGTATTGACATTTCGTATGCTAGTTTAAATATGAATGTTTATGTTATGTTTAATCCATTTCATATGGGAATGCATTGGACTTAATATTTGATGGGTGGAGCCCACTATAGCTCCTCGATGCATCGGTAGGTCTCATGAGAGAAAATAGTGTCTTGGAACAAGGACTTGGAAAAATCTTATTTTTAGTCTTGGCACAAGGCCTTGGCTATGTGGTTATGATAGTCTGACATTATGCATTCCATCATTATGAAAGTGGTAATTTATATTGCATGTGATTATTCGATTAGTAGATTATCCATGTGAATAAGTAAATGGAATTATTTCATTTTATTTTCCCCATATTATGTTGAAGTTCAAGTTTAAAAAGCTTTTGTTTTAAGTTATACATTGCCTTAAATGTTTATTCTTATTTATAAAAGTTTCTGCTATATTGTTATCCTTACTGGGCATTTGAGCTCACCCCTTTTCTATGTTTTATTTTTCTCAGGATGTGAAGAAATAATTTATGAATGACCTGCAGGGATAGTGTGTGGGGATAAGAGTGTAGACTATGGAGACTATGTTATTGTAGTTTTCAATTTATGATGTAATTTAAACCTTATGAATATATCTAGTGTTTCCAAGGCTACTAAACCAATCGGTCTTTCGAGATTTGATCTTTCCTGTGATCATGCCAATGTTATGTAATAATGCACCGACTCTGGGTAACTGGGGTCAGGGCATTACAATGTGGACTTTGATTACCAACCAACTAGGATTTTTGGGAAACCTCCTCAAGTATGAAGCTGTTAATTCACATCCATTATAATCTCCTCCATGTCATATCCCTCGTTATATCATGCCTTTCACCTAGAAGATATTATCTCTTCCAGAACACTGGGAAAATTTCATGTATATTCCCAACACCATATTCTCAATGGGCCTCCTCCTTAGGTGTAAATCCCAACACCCCCATTCATGAAGTATGTATAATTTTATATCCAACATACTGTGATATGTAGGAAACCTCCTTGAGGTTCAATCCCAACACCCATAATAATCCATCCAGTCTATCCATTTAATCTCAATTGTTCACCCATCTCTATCATGATTTTACTCGGGCCACCACATCGTGGTAAAATCAGTCAATCCTACTGGTAAGTTCTTATATGTATTCCCCATCAATATCATCAAAACTCCTAGAAACACCCATGTATTTAACTATGAATAATCCACAAATCACCCATCATCCAACAAAGAGAAATACTCTTGTGAAAGGAAGATAACCCTATGCAAGCGACACACTATTAAAATTATATATATGTAGATTTTGATACATTTTTTCAATTTAGGGTATGTAGGATGCCTCTAAAATGTTTAATACTAACCAATGGTAATCCTTGGTTCCCCCCTCCTATGGGTTCACATTCCTCAATCCACATCCAGCAGTGTCTAGAGAATCCTTCATGGTGTGACACATTCTCTTTATGAGGTACACCATCCATGGTCTATCTCCACTGACCCATCGATATGGTAAACCTTCAAGGTATTCCCACATAGTCATGAACTTTGTTGATCTGCCTCAATGGGTGATTCTGATCATTCTCAATCCATCTATGAAAGGCATTAAACTCAATTCATGACCCATATTAAACATGGGAATCTTGATAAAAACCTCATAATACATGAATTGAAAATAATATTCCATATTAAATACATGGAATTCCTTAGGTTCTATCTCCATGAGAATCCCTCTTGTGAGGAAGCATATATGTGAGTAATGTTCCAGCAACTGGACATACCAACGATGACCAACATGACAACTCCCCTAACTGAATGTTTCTACCCTGTCAAGACCCCTTCAAAATTCTAGATAGATGGATAATAATTAACCTTCATCCCCAAAGATATGGAATTAGGAATGAGTTTCATGAACCACATATTAATCTTGGAGGGAGACCAAAACTTGGTGATGATTTCCATGAAGAAATCCATGGAATGAGGAACCAAAATCCCATCATCCCATTTCGATCAAGGAGATAAAATCACTAAAAAAGTGATTAATTCCAACCAAATTTGGAAAGAGAGAATGCAGGGAAACAATTCATCCATCAGTGAACAATAACACGCAAGGAGGGCGTGCCCTGATGGAAGTGTCAGAAACAATGGTGTGGATTTCTGCTATGAGAAGTGATCTCTTTTACACTCTAGTGGGTATTCGTTTTATTTATTCCTTGTATTTATTTATGATGTGGAGGAATTTAATGTCCTTTTCACCCTATATCTATGAGTCCTTTCACGTTGCATATATCATAGATATGAGTAGGAGTCGGTGGATGGAATTTTTTCATCATGCATTTTGCATGATCCTACCATTGGTCATCCAAGGTACCATATGATAAATAAGGACCATGAGAAAAAATCCTTCATCACCATATTTATTGTACCCAATACTTGTCAAAGGGATTTCATAGGATCATATTGACATGTCTTATGACCTTTGAAACATCAAACCACCTTGTATGAGAGTCTTCATGAGATCCAAATTCTAGTAAAAAGGATTTCATGTGATCAAAAAAGACTAGTTTGAGTTCCTTTATGATATTAAGACAATTATTATATGATTATCATGAGATAAAAATGGATTGTTTAAGGTCCTTAAAATGATTATTGGTGATCACACAAGGCACATAACCTCATCGCATGGAAATCATAATATATTTTCTTCATGAAAGGATTATTTTTTTTTCAAACTTTTATAAGACATTTTCCAAGACCTGCTCATCACCTTTCTATTAGGGCCTCACATGATCTGTGATGGTCCTTGCAATTACATACGGTCATTATCACTGGTGGTCGCCTGACCCATCTTTGATGTGTCACATGATCAAATTGATATGTCAAAGGGACTCTACACGAACAAGATGACATATATGGGAGTCCTCATGAGAATATGGTGCTTTTCTAAAAGGATTTCACATAATGAAGGGTACTTGCATGGGGACCTTCCTGAGATCGAGATATAATTTCCTAGGTTCTCCATGTGATCAATGGTGATCACACGATGCACACAACCATTTGACATGAAAAAGTGAAAATTAGACTGCATAAAGATTCTAGATTTCTGACATTTACTTCCTTAAAATTTAGGGGGGTTAATGTTGTTGTCAAACATCTATCACCTAGTGTGTTTCTTGATCAAAGGATCTCATTGAACAACCTCCTCATTATCAACAGTGCTTGTTTGGAAACCTTCACAAGAATAGGATGGATTGTTAATGTGGCTTCACATGAGCATGAAGTGATAATTTGAATCACATGAACTACTTTTATGAAGTTACAAGGTTCATGCAGTAACATGTATTCATGGTGATCACACAATTCATAGGATCCAGCCACATGATCTCATTATAGCCATGATACACCTTCCTTTTTTTGGAGAAAATAAAACCTATACATTAATGATTTATTCAATTATAGATTTTAAAATTCTCATTTGGAGGGTGTAAAAATTATCAATAAGAATATATTACATATCCTCTCAGAGGATATTAAATTTATAAGAAGCTTAATGTAGACCTTTTAATTTTAATGTGTGCTTTAGAATTTGAATCAGCCTTCCAATATAACATTTAGACTTTTCCTCTTTCAGAATAAAATTTTAACATGGCTTTATGATTTCTTATCCCTTCTAATAACTTACAAAACCTAACCTCAAAAACATATTCATGACTACATGACAGTACACCAACAACAAAAATTCCCATATTGACCCCATCGATATCTACATGGATTTTGGAAATACCATTATAGTATCTGCTATGGTGACATATTCATCATCTCTCCATTTTAAATGAACCATGCTTTTTATAATGCAGAATGAAATGGTTTTCATTGAATTTCATCACCTCTAGATATTCTTGATCTTGAAAAGGTTTTTAGATCACTTAAGAACTCCTATAGGTTCAATGTTACTCATCCGTAATGTCTTTATAAGTTTCATTAAATGTTTCTTAAACATTAATTGTAAACAGACACATCCCAAAAATACACCAACATGATTTTTACTAACAATATATCCCTTTAGGTTTTTTGAAAATCCCATTACAATTTATTCAACCCATATTAAGCTAAAAACATTATATCTAACAAATAATGAACTCTAAAACATATTTCCTTGAGAAGTGTATCAATGATTTACTAATTAAAACTCTAATCCCACATGCGTGATGTAATTTTTTTATGAAATAATTGTTAAATCAAATGTTTCTCCTAAATACACTTTATTATTCTTTATGATCTTTAAATCATAGAAAACCAAGTATCTTCCCATGAATATTCCTTAAATTCAACTCCTCCTTTCAAAAACACCATAATTGGATAGATCCCCCTTAGTTAATCAAAAAGAATACTCTCATCTAGCTTATTCTTATCTCTAATCATGGATAGTTTCTCCCAAGTATCTACTTATAGAAAAATCCCCCACTTTTCAATGAACCCAAAGGTAAATTCTTTTAAATTTCACCAGATAGGGTCCTGAATATGATAATATAATTCAAAAAAATCACCGAACCTTGCTATAAATATTATAATTTACAGGGTTGAGGGTGTTCGTTCTCCAAACTATAATGTTGAATGGATAAAATTGAACTTCAATAGATAACCAATACTTCTTGAAATATTATTTGCGTTGTGATTTTTCTATGATATCTTTAACCTAATATATTATTGACACATTCTCCAAATTTACATTCCCTTTCTCAACATTTTACTCGAAAAATTATACTTTATCTCTATGTGCTTTATCCTTGAGTGATGGATAATATTTTTGCTAATTTATATGTATAAAGT
This sequence comes from Viscum album, assembly GCA_963277665.1. Classification (NCBI taxonomy): domain Eukaryota; kingdom Viridiplantae; phylum Streptophyta; class Magnoliopsida; order Santalales; family Viscaceae; genus Viscum; species Viscum album. The sequence goes on along the minus strand of OY728147.1, from coordinate 388,514,418 downwards.
TTCTATTTTATGTACATAATTCTTCCATTTATATTATTTTATCCCTTTCACTTTATTTATTTATTTTTTATAGTTTCTAGTCTTTTCAGGTGAAATACTGTACAAGAATGTAGTTGGATTGTATTGTGACTGAGGGAGATCATATAATAACTCAACCCAATAATACTACCAACTTTTATGGGAAGTTGGGTTACACTGTGACCAAGAATGTAATGTTGTGAATTAACTAGGGAATACATGTTGTTTTTCTAGGGAGGTGTTTCCTTCCAAAATATAGGTTGGTATTGTTACAACCCATTCTACACTAATTAAATAAAATTAAAAAATTACCTTTTTATCCTTATGAGTTTTAACCTTTTTTTTCATCGTTTATTTCCTATTTGTGCCTCTTAGGTCCCTCACCCATTAATCCCCTTCTCTTACTCACTATGGGTCGATTTTTAGTGGATTTATAACCTAGTTTCTTCAACAAATCACTATGTATATTCCTTGATTACTATTTTGGTTTCCATTCCCCCATTTTTTCATGGGTTTTTTCTTTCCATATGGACATTGAACCATTGGGTTTTCTCAAAATTATTCTGATGGTACAAGGTTTCATGTATAAGGATATATCTTTCCTTCTAAGGGACTTGCTTCTTAAAATTTTCACTCTTTCACACCATTTTCAAGTGGTTAGTTTATTTAGGTAGGTGGTTTCATGGGTTATCTTCATTATGAACCTTGACTATTTCTATCTTTTAGGAAGGTTTTTCTAGTTTTTTATGGAAATTGGGAAATTTATAAAGGTGATATGTGCCATGTTTTCTTTTAGAATCATTCTATTTTGTAATTAGTAACAAAAGTGATTTGAAAAAAATGTTTTTAACATAGAATTAAGTATTGCATGTTATGTGTTTGATGAAATTCCCCCTTCAATGGAAATTGGTTTAACTGATAAAATCGTTGTTCTTTTGATAGGGGATAGTATATGGGACCCTTGGTTCTTAGGTGGATGGACTTGGATATATATTGGTAGGAATGATGCGCCCTAAATATCCTTTGATTACATCACACTAACTAAACATTACCTAGATGTGGATGATTTGGTTGTGGTTCCATCAGATGGGTGTCACTACACCACTAGTCCAAGTTGATGTTCTTCGTAACAACAGATGCATGGATTAGATATTTATGGTTTTCTCATGATATAATATGAGGATTATTGAGTACCTAGGCCTTATCCACCTTAATTATTCCACATGTTTCTTATTTTAAATATTTTTTACATGGATTTTATTTTAATATTTATACTATAATAAATCTTATTATCAGTTTCATATATTTTAAATATTAAAAGAATATTTTATTATGCATAAATTTCAAACTATAATGCTTGTATTTTTATATCTATGGTTTCTTGGAAAACACATAGTGGGATACTAATAGTCTAGTTGTTCTCACACCCAATAAAAATCTAATGGATGAATATAGGCCATGTTTTAACCTATACATATAAAGGAAAGAAATATCATAGAGGCGATGGGTATTATTTTTAGTAGAGATTGGGGTGGATTTATTGAAATGGTGGGAGTGAGACATCATGTCACATGAATATGGTTATTTTTTCTTCAATCATTTCTAGTTTTTTTATTGACATATACTCTTATATCACCAATTTGGACTCCCATTCCATTCCCTTTTATATATGTAAGTTTGATACATAATGTTTTTTGTGTTATGGATGATGTTTTATATAACCATATGTGGTTGTTATCATTACTTTGAGATTTCATTTATATTATGGGATGTTGATGAATTATTTTTTCAGTTCAAATTACTTTGGTGCGTGACTTTTCTAATTGTGAAGAGGTGATTCACCGTCGTCATTTGGGACATACTTGATGGTTTATTTGTTAAACCATTGACATGGTATGTTTCTTGATGCCCATGAACAAGTTTCTAATGAATGGGGATCAATAATACCCATTGATACTTTCCATTGACAAGTTCAAATGCATGAGTTAGGGTTATCTCAGGTTGTTCCATGACATTAAGGTTTACCGCACTTGAGTTGTCCCACCTGATTTCAATAGAATATTTAACATAAACTCAAACATAATAAAGTTGTTTCTTTATATATTGAGATTTAGTACACACTTTATTAGAAGAAATATACTCATATTCCATAGTTCTTAGTAAAATATAGTATTATTTCTTTCTTAGAAAATAAATTCACAAAACTTTAAGATAAGATACGCCACCCGCTATTGACTTTTGATCATTCACTAAACCAACCCAATATTAATATGTGTATCCTAACAGTTTAAACTATGGTGTTTTATGATAAAATAGTTTAAAATATACCATGCGATTTATATGATGAAGGATCCAATTTATAGGTAACAAGTTACTTTCCTTGGTATAACATTGGTACTATTCATCTTGACATGTGTCAAACATAATGTTGGGGCATGTCACTATTAGTTAAAAAATACATCCAATGGTTTTCTAATATTCAGATATGCCCACATTTTTTCCATCCCCATATGTTGGAATCTTCATTTAGATAGACAACAATGTTTTTATCAGCCAATAATACTCTAATATAATCCTCTTTATAATTTCATTGGTATATTTTTATTGAAGAATAAATATACCATGTCTTACATGAGTCAAATATAAACCAAGGAAAGTTATTATCTCCCCAGTCAGGGGAATCATTAATTTCCAACATATATATATTTTAAATTTCTTGCATTTTACTTCATCGAGTCATTAGAAAATTATTCCATAAAAATAATTGAGAAATAAAATCCTTTGATCATTCTCTTTATTTATTCAGATATTTTGATGAACTCTACCACTTTGGAATCCAAGGTTTCTCCAAAATTGATCAAGCCTTTAATTTCTCACTCTCAGTCCCTAATTTTTCTCAGAAAGAACCTTCTTCATATAGAAATATTTAATCACATATTTTTCTATAATAAATACATATGATTACTTTATATACACTTCCTTATCAAGTAATCCATTAAGGAATTATGTTTTGACATCCATTTGGTACACCTTGAACAACCATTGTACCAGAATTTCCAATAAAAGATAAATTATTTTAAAGTGGGTGAATGGGTAAAATGTCTCATATATATGAATCCCTATAGTTTTGGAATATTCTTTACACAGTAGTCATGTTTTTTTACAATTTACTTTTCTATTTCCCTTGAGTTTTTCCTGAATACCCACTTGGTTCTGATGATACTTTTATCATACGACCTAATGAAAATTTCATGTGTTTGATTATTTTAAATTTAGTCAATGCATTTAGGCATTTATTTGACCCAATTTACATCCTTGGTATTAATTTGAAATTAATTAGGCTATAATTCAATTAAGAATCATTTTTTTGTATAATCTTTAACTGACTTATTTGAATCAAATTTATTTGGTTTCCAATACTATTCCTTTCATTAACTTCAGCTATGATTATTTTCTTCTTTATAGATGCTGAACCTGATATTTTGTTCTAATAATCAGTGCATTATTCTTATTTTTTCTTTATCACATTGTTCTCCTCCTAGTCTACTTTCTTTATCATCACAATCCTCTATAACTCCACTATTGTTTTTTAAACAACTTTCTTAATTTTTAAAATTTCTCAAAATCTACAACATTATTTCCTGAATTTTAATGATTTTTAAATAATTTTATTTTTTGATTTATATTACTTGTTTTTTTATGAGTAAGCAAGTAAAATACTTTATCCACATTATTTTCAAGGTTTTGGTTCTTTTATTTTTTTAGAATTAAATATTTATGTTTAAAAATTCCAAAGTTAATTAGTGTTGGATTCTTCCTAGAAAACAGTTCATAGGGTGTTTTTTCTTAATTTTGTAATTACAGAGACCTTTTATAGATATAAATTAATGAAATAAATTTTTCCATACAATATACCTTTGATATATCATTCACAATGAGAAATTTTTGAGCCATGTCATTGATGATCTAGTTCCTCCTCTCAATAACCCCATTTTATTAATGAGTCATCATCAACGTAACTTGGTGTGTTATCCCACACTTATCGATATATTATTTCACCTAATTTTTAGTAAAATTTATAAAATTATTATTCTATAACATATAAAGTTTCATCCCAATCATATTATCCATCAACATCTGATATATGATAAATTTCCATCATCCTTTCCATCCAATTATATCCATTAAAAAATAGAACTTAATACCTTTTTCCATACCTGGTTTTGGGTAATATTATTGTACACACATCAATGTGTACAAACTCAATAAATATTTTCAACGTATTTTCGATCAGTCTATGAGTCTTTCAAATGTTTTTTAACAAGTATCACATATGTGAGTGTGATCATATAAGAGTTTAGGGATATCCTGACCACCTTAATTATTTTGAAATACTTCCAAGATATCTTTATATAAATTTTATAGGCCATTTATGCCTCAAATTATTCTCTTTCTCTATGGATAGAAAAAACATGTCTTCTTATTTTACAATAATGAGGTACAAATTACCCTTTGGGTGCTTCCCATGCATCCAAATTATACCATATCTTCATTCAATGATGTCTGACTTATTATTTAAAATTACTATATTAATTAAGTTACATAATTGATTTAAACTTAAAAAATAGTGACTAAGGATTTCAAACACAAATAAATATTTATGCCTTAAGTCATTGCCTCTAATTTTATATTTTTTAGAGCTAATTGTCTTCAAAATTTCATTGATTCTAAAGTTAATTACTCCTAATTTTTTATATTTCATCCACATTATAATATTTTTATTTATATTCATATGTAAAGTAAATCCACTCTCAAGGATCCACACTACTACCCAATATTATAATTTTAATTAAATTTATGCAAAGTTTTGCTTCGTAACTTTTCCTTTATTAATCCACGTTCACTACTGTCTTTCCTTTGGTGGTGAATGAAAATTTTCCACCTATAGATCTATTGAATATTTATAATATTACATTGATTTGGATATCCTACCCAATAAATAATATAGCTACTGATATTTTCTTTTCATGTGTTTTTTATCACACTTAATTGTACCCATGATGATAAATTTATTTGTTTATTTTCATAACATTCATACAAATGAAAATATCCGTTAAAAACATATCTATCATAGAAATTTATGATAATATATTTTAAATTCTATTGATACCTAAAAATGTTAATTTTTTACTTGGATACCAAATTTTTTTCATTTCCCATATATCCATTAAAAATATACTAGATTCATAGTGTATTAATACATAAATGTTACACTCTATTTATATCCTTTTAGATCTCTTGGGAGTAATCCTTACTTTGGGGAGTGGGTGTTTTGAGGGTTTTTATGAACCACCAATAATTTTTTCTTGTCACCAATTACCTCAATAGTTTTTCATTAGGTTTTATCAATTATAATTTTGTGAAAATATCTTACTTCATCATTGACCCTCTGTATACATCCTTATATTCTTTATTATTCTATAAAGTTACAATTCCCATTATAATTTCCATATTTATAAGACTCTATTGATCATTGAGATTTCATAAAATATTAATTATATTGGATTTTATATCCTTAATTATTTTACACAATATTTCATAGAATCAATCATGAAAGTGACGATTTAGGTTTTCTCTTTGTTTTTGAGCTTGAGAATTAGTTCATTCTTTGTGTTTCTAAGATATTTAGATTTAGTTCAACAAAATCTAGCATTACACTCAGATGTTTCTCTTCTTGTGGATTTATATATAGTTTGGATTCATGTACCATTCCATTGGATTCCATTACTTTATCCCTCCAGACATCAATTTTTTCAACAGAATCTTGCAGTTCAATCTTGAAGTGAAATTTTTTCTCAACATTTAGTCATATCATAATTGTTTTCCTCAAAATATGGTTTAACTATAATAGCTACAATTACTTCCACCCTGTGGTTTTTATGGTGATAAATTTATTCCACCAAAGTTTATTTTGAGGTGACATCCTATTACGAAAGAAATTTCATCTTTTTAATGAATTTGTTTGATGAACCTCCCATTATATTCATGCCCTTAAATGATTTTTATGGGTTTATCATCTTAATCATCATCTAAAAATTTATTAGGACACTAAGTAGTGAGATTCTTAAATTTTACACACTAAAATAAATAAAATTAATTCTTGTATTTAAATTTACGTTCCCCTCTCCTTAGAAATGAGGAAATTAAAGACATGACATCATAAACATCATTATCCTTAGGATCATCATCTAATTATAGTTTATTAATTTCCATGAATTCCACTTCCTAATAATTATTATTTTTATGGACTTATTTTATTTATTTATTATATTGTATGAAATAATGATATTGTGAAGATAATACAATATCATTACCATTGGGTTATTCTTTTTATGCATTGATACATTCATATTGAGTAATGATGGTAATATTATCTGGACACTCCTTATGATTTTGATATCATAATGTTTTTCTTTGATTCATTGCATGTCCTCCACAATGACTCTCACTTGATCAAATAACTCATCAATGGACTAATTTTGTTGAAATATAATGTACATTTACTTATAAAAAAGAACTTACAATTTATCTCCATGTACATTGGAACCACCTTCATAAATGGTGAGAAGTTTTCCAATATGAAGTGTGAATATTAACACGACATCACATATATTAATATTTCACAGGGAAATTCTATTCTCAATGCATACATTATTTTAGAGTCAAAATCAATCTTCCTTTGGTAATTTTATGATAATTATATTTTATACTTGCTAACTAAGATTCCATATATGGAATTCATGTATAAATTCATTCCCAAAGATGAAATATTTTTTCATCTGATTGTTTCATAACTGATAATTTTATCACCAAATATGATAATTCCCCTATGGTTTATAATCAATTCCATTTATTTATAAGGATAATACTTCACAAATAACCTTTAGCTCTGATACCATGTTTTGGTCCCAATCGTGGAAAATACCATGAGATGGAGGGTAAAATCATAGTATGTTGAATTATTAAATTAAAACTTTTCCAATGATATTGTTCTAATATTATTAAAAAACTCTCGTCCTTATAAAAAATATGAAGTGATAATTAAAATAATAGAGGGGAATGTTTTTTACTTGTTTCATCCAGACTGGTCTAATCTAAGGAGCGTGTAATGGCGATGTGTTGATGCATCTAAAGAACAGAGTAGGCTACTTTTTTTACAATTTATATAAGTTTTTATGACCATCATGGTTTTTAACATTCATAAAACAAATGGATAACTCAATATTATACTTACTAGATTGAACTAAATGGTATCCCTATAAATCGGATGTGTCTTCCATGAACAAAAAACTGAAATAGCACCAGTGATGATGAATCAATTAGATCTATTTTCATACAATTAATGAAACTTCTCAATTTTCCATTTTTATATACACTTGAATATACATTCTCTTATTTTATCACTTTCCAATATAGGTATGGAATACCACTCTAACTTTCCTTGGACTCAAAGCTGTTTTTTTTAAAAGAGTAGTGTTGATCCCAATTTTTTTGTTCTGTTAATTTGTAATATTCATAGAACCACATGAATATTATTCCTATAATCATTGGAACAATGTTTTTCTCTATATAAACTTTTCAATAAATACCCATATTTATAAACATTTTCTTCCTTATAAACCTTCTTAATTATCACGATGTGGTCCTTCAACCCATTTTAGCATCATATTTTTCCATGGTGTGGACACCTTTAAATAGATAGAAACATAAAAAACTACTTGATATTCTCAATGGTATGGTATTCCATCACATATTAATATTTATTATATGAATAAAAAAATTATTAGTCATACTTTATGATTGATATTTTATATCATATCCTATGATCGACTATAATCCACCCAATGGAAAAGTGAAAAACATCATGTGAGTAAAAATTTCATATGTATAATTAAAACAAATTCTGTATCACTATGAATACCAAGACTTCTCTATTATTTCCAATTATATAATATCCTATATATTCTGTAAAAAAAACAAATTTCTAATTAAGTGCTTCTCTTTACTGTATTTCAACACATTAAAGGATATTAAGCATGAGCTAGATATATTATATATCATTTGAAGTGTGTTTCCAATTTTTTATAGTTTGGAGGATATTACATTTGATATCAAATATTTTATGCATCTACTCAAATATATTTTTATATATGGATTTAATAATTTTCCAATTCATACTCATTTATAATTCCTTAAATATTGACATAGATATATTAAATATCATCCCAATGGATATTATATTTTTATATAAATTTATGGGGGATTTTTTATTTTACAAAGAACTTTGGAATTTATATTAACCTAGAAAAATGTCATCTAAATTCTTCCTCTGTTACATTAACTTCTAGAATAAAATATTGGTTTCTTATATTTTATAGAAACTTTCAGAATATAACTTAAAAAATATATTTAGGAATCTAAGTCTTTACTCTGGAAAACAAAATTCTCATAATGAGACTCCATATTTCTTACATTGATTTCTAAATCCCATTATGAATTTTTCTAAAATATGGTCTTAAAAATATCGTCATTTAACCCTATGATGGTCTTAAAAATATCGAGTGACAATGATTTCATGTCGTTTCATCACCTCTAGGATGCTTGATATCTAAATGATCTCTAAATCACTTCAGAACACATCCATCCTTTATATTACACAGCCATTTTGACTTTTTAAACTTACATTAAGGTTCCAACAACATTACTTGTCAACAAACACAACCCAAAAATATCCCAATTACATTTTTTCTAATATAAATTGTTTATATAATTTGAATATTTTATACAAATTATTATAGTATATAAGTTAATACATATCAATTGTTAAACTCACATAGATGAATAAAACAAGATACAATAAATATTACATGGGATGTGATAATTAGGGATTTAATATTCATATTTTTCATATTAAGTTGGTGGAACTTATATGGAATTACTTACAGTTTAGATATGAAGATTTTATACTAAAATTATAAGTGTGATTTATAAACAAAAAAATAAGGCTAAAAATAAAAAGTTTTTATTTTTTAAATTATGAATCTATCTTAATTATTAATTTGAAATTTTAAATTTAAAGGCCTAATTCAAGGAAATTATTTATACCACCAAAAAAATAGTTTTGATAATGGATTTGATCAAGGTTTGAATAATAATTAATATGTGATATTTGGATTATGTAAATAGTTAATATAATAGAAATTGAAATATAAAATTTTTATATTTCATGTAGAATCATATATTTATAATAAATTATATATAATGATAAACATGAAAGAGTTAAAATTAGGAACTTGATATAATGTTTTTATATTTGAAATTTTGGAATGTCCATAAGGTTAACTAAATTATAAAATGTTTATGTTTATCTTTATTCAAGATTTTTTCTCAAGTTGTTATTTCATTCTTAAATATGTGAATTATTAATTTATTTAAAATTTATCCCCCAATTTATTCATAGATATATTATTTTTATATTATGAATTAGTGTGTTTTCTTTAGTTTAATGTTTTTAAATTTCTTTTTTGTTATCATCCACGCATCTAAGGAGTTTCATGATAGGTATGGTAATGGATTTAATTTTCTTCAACCTTAATGTTGGTTTTTAATTATAAGCATTAACATGAGCTTATTTTTTGGACATTGTTTATAAAATTTAGGTATTAGTGTTATGATAAATTGGAATATCTCTTGATTAATGTATCATTGGATAGAGGGACTTTGGTTCAGACTTCCTACAAGCTTGGAGGATTATAATTTGTTCTATAAAGGTGGGGTTTGACTATCTATGGATCTTAGATGACTTATAATGTGATTTATAATTTAATTGAATTCAGAATATTTACATGAAAAATTATTTTACCTTATTAATAGGATTAATTTTTATATGTGTAAATATACATGGATTCTATTTTTGTGTGATTAACACAAATTATGTGTTACATAAGTACTTATATATCATTATAGTTTGAAAATATTATTTTTCTATAAGGAATATGATTCTAAAATTAATCAATTAAAGAATATATACATGTAATTGAAAAAACATGAGATAAATGGCAATTTGGAACCCCCTTTAAAATATTGTCTTAGATTCCTTCTAAAATGAAACTTTTCAAGACCTTTGTAAACAAACCTAGTAGGTCATGTAATAACTAGATTTTATTAGATTATCTTACGTGAGGGAAAAAAGTAATGGGTGAACCTAATTGGATTAGTTTCCTCTTATTTTCATTTTATTTGGGTTACACTTTCTAAGAGACCCTAATATGATTTGGTTACTAAAAGAGTAGAGGTGAGATTATTTATTCAAATAGATAGGGAAAAGAGTTACCCACTCCACTATCCATGAGTAAAATATGATATGACTAGTATGATTCCCTACCTAAATAACTAATTGGTGAGACAGATGCTATAACAAACTCATTTATTAGTGAAATATAGTTCTTGGAGCTATAGTAGATGTGATGGATTTTAAAAGGGGTTATCATTTTAGTGGGAAAAAATTTAGTAAATTTAATAATTAAATTTTTGTAAAAATGCATTAAATATTCTATTATAGTTGAATAAAATAATCATAATCAAAATAAAATTTGATATTAACCCTTGAAAAGGAGAAACTTAATGTAAGAAACATGATAGCTATCAGCTTATTGAGTTTTGAAAGGCCCCCCCCAAAGTGTTTTAGTGTTTTTTTGTAAGATCACTGACATTGTGAAGGTATTTAATTCTTTAATTTTTTGTTTTAATCCTTCAATTTTGGAAATTTTTTTTACTCGGTGTGTGAGGATGTTCGGAGGTGTTCCAGGGGGTTGGGACAAGAAAGAAATAGAAATCGGGTCATTATTTTCCTCTTTCACAGTTTGCGCATGGTTAGTGAAAACATTGTGAAAGGGGAAGAGAAATCACAAAACCTTGGATAGAGGATTCTTGCATGGTTGGAGAATGGTTTCTCAAACTAGGCGGTCCTCCCCAGGAAACCATGCATTTTAACCCATCTTGGATAGAGGCTGGTGTACAGTTGGCACACAATTTGGAAGACTATGCTGCCAAACCGTGCACCCTATTAAAAAGTGAAAACTTATCAAACCTGTCATGAACCAACCCAAGTCTATCCTGAACCGGTCACCCAAGCCAGTCTGCGACATGGCTCGAGAGGCGTTCTGGATCCTCCCGGTATGGCGACAAGCACCAGGGCATCAACAGAGGTTGTGGGAATGATTTCTCCCAATATAAATAAATAAAATAGCAGAAAAAATACATAGCATCAGAGAATAAATAAACCAAAAAAATTACTAAACAGGAACAAAATAAAAAAAACGCTAACCAAACTCAACGTCCGAACTAACTCCATTCAAATTTGCGGGTCACTCTCCGAATCAACGATCAAGTGTCACCCAAGGTGACCACACTCAAGATGTAGCCTACACAAACACTAAAAAAAGAAATGAAATATAGGCATGAATATTAAAACTCAGTAGGCTAGCCCGATATCTACTCCAAAGGCACTACCTTTAAAATAAAAGAAACATCATTTCAAGTTTGAACTACAATTTATAAAAGTATGTTTTACTAAGTATGTTACTTAAAAACAATTTATGAACCATTTCCCTTAACCATTTCTAAATTTGGGTACATTTCATTAGTGTCAATGGATTTTTAGAAAGGGAAAGTGATGCTTATATTTTCAAATCTGTAAAAAGGGGATTAAACACTTTCATTTGAAAACCATTTCTAGAAACCATGTCAAAACCAATTTGTCACTTTCCAAGGTAAACAATATACAAAATTCACAAGAGTAGGTATACAACAAGGGAAATGTAAAAATACATACAAGTACCAAATCATCACTGCAAGTAACTGAAAATTCACTAACATGGGTGAACCTAGGAGATCGAGAATAAACCAGAAGACACCAATACATGAGAAATCATCCTCATTGACATGTCACAAACGATGAAATCAAAATTATCAATACGCTCGACCATCCTTTCTCAGGCAGGTTGAGGGAAAATCCAATAGTAATAAACCCAAAATATCCACCTACTATGGGCCACTGGTCAGTACCATAACCTACCAGTGTAGCAATCATTCTTAGAATATTCTCTCAAAATTCCAGATACCCATGTCTCAAGTGTTTGGAAAGGGGGTGAGCAAACTGATGCCAGCTGAGCATCCAATCACACACACACATATATATATAAAGCACAATAGGCATCAACTCGAGCCACTCCATGGGACAACCTCTTGCCTTTAACTACTCAAGTACTCGAGAGCCTCTAAGTGAGGCCTCCCAAAAAATCAATTTCATCTAAGGATTGAGAGTTATCCTAGGAGGGTTTTCATCAAAACAATCACATAATTTTCTATAAAGTGCCAAATGGGCATTAAACACCTTTCACAATCACCACTAAAAAAATTACAACTTCTTTATTAGACCGAAAATAGTTTAAAACCATTTAAAGACCACCCAAAAAACTACTTCACAGGCTGCCAATATTTTTATAAAACCAAACCAAACCATTTTATTTTTCCAAATAAAATTTAAGAGACAACCAGGAAATTTCTCAAAAGAACCAAAGTACTTGTTCACGCTTCAAAAGAAATCATATATCATTAAACCATAACTCTATTTGATACTTCGTGAATTATGTTTAAAATCGAAACAGACATTCTTTCACTATTTGGTTTCCACTCATCAATAAAATATTTCAAGTGTTGTGTATAAAATAAAAAGCACTTTTTTACAGTAAGTAATTATAAAAAAACAATTCTCTAATACTATTTCACGTTGACTAAAATTAATAGAATGTTTAATTTAAAAGTTAGCATGCGCAAACATAACAAAACGACACCATTTTCACACCAAAAAAATTGAATTATAAATTTGCATATTAATGAAATAATATCAAGTTTCATAGTAATATTCAGAATATATATAGAGGGAACAAACTATAGGAAATAAAGTAAATTAAATTTTAAAATAAGTGTAATGTGGACCTACCTCAGATACATGACACGATGACAATACTTGCTCTGAATCAGGGTGCGTCTACAAGGAAACTTTGGAAGCAAGGCGCGATGACAACGCTCGCTCGAGAATGCCCTGTGTAGGTCCTAAATATCCTAAACCTACTAATAAAAACCCACCATCAACATAAACCCTTAATCCAATAAGTGTAAGATGATGATAATAATAATGATAATAACAACAACAAGAATAATAATAATAATAATAATAATAATAATAACAATAACAATAACAGTAATAACAACAACAACAACAACAACAATAATAATAACAATAACAATAATAACAATAATAATAATAATAACAACAACAACAACAACAATAATATTATTATTAATAAGGAAAATAATTATAAAATTAAATATAAAATAAAAATTTCAAGGAGCGGGGGGGGGGTCTCACTACTTGAGGGAGGATCAGCATCAGTGGGAGGCCTCACTGGGAGAGGGAAGGTCGACCGGAGGTGCTAAGGTTGTTGGGAGCTAGAGGTGAAAAGCCGGCGGGGTGTTGGGATGTCGTGCGAGGGAGTAGGAGAGGGTGGAGTCCGAGTGGGCTGGCTGTTCGGGGAAAGACAGTGGAGAGGAGGGAGAACTGATGGCTATTATGCACAGGTTGCTGCAAGGGAGGAGGGAGTAGGGGCGAGGTGCCGGGGTTCCGCGCTGAGGAGGTAGGTCTGGAGTGGGGTGGGTGAAGGAGGTGGGAGATGCAGGTCCTGGTTGCGGCTGGGTCGAGACCGGAGGAGCAGGATGGGCACGAGATGTAGGAGGATGTTGAGGGGTCGACAGGCAGAGGAGGGACGATCTGGTAAGGGGATGCGCTGAAGGTACTGGAAGGAGAAGGAGCAGAAATCAAGGGTAGCGGGGAAGGCCGAGGAGCACCAAAGGAGAGGGTGGTGAAGCGAAGGTGCATCAGGCTGCTGTTGTCTGAGAGGGGTAGTAGGTGGAATGGGAGCAGGGGCGCTCGTGGGTTACAGGAGGAGAGGAGGGGGGCCAAGTGGGGGTGAGATGGGGTGGCGATGCAAGGAGGGTGCTTGGGGTGAGCGATGGGCAAGGAGGCGGCCAAGAGGTGAGGGGAAAGAAGGAGAAGGGAAGTGGCGGCTGCAGCGTGAGAGGAGAAAAAAAAGTGGTCCGCACTAGGGTTAGGGGGAAAAAAGAGAGGAAAAAAAAGAAAAAGATAGGGAAAATAATAATAATAAAAATAATAATAATCAAAATGTTAATAGGATAATAATTCGATAATTCCTAAAAATATTTTTAATCATCATTAATTTTAATTGTAGTATTTATAATAACACTAATAATAATAATAATTAATATTACTAATGTGTGATGATAAAAATAAAGATAATAAAAATAGTAATATTATTTCAATAATAATAAAATTCTTAACACAATAAAATTTAAACGACACAACAATCAACATGTGTTTTAAATATAAACATTTATTTATTACAAATTTCCGAAGACAACGGGATGCGCGGTTACTCGGGCGGAGCCACGCGAAGTTTTCAAAATGTGCTCTGCTCGCCCACCCAACGGCGTTGCATTAAAAGCGCACTTTAAAGACTCAAAGAGAAAATCTTTTTCCGGGGACTCACCCCGGACCCTAGCAAAATTATTTAAGAATAAAAAAATAAATAAAAAAATAAAACACACTCCTTGGTAGGGGTGTGATAATTCTCCCCACCATAATGCTTTCCACCCCCAGAAAGCCACAAAACTATCTAGCCTATTGATCAACACCTGGGGATTCCACACAACACGATCCAACTACTTAACACATGGTCTCTCCACCGACCACCAATGAGACTCAACCTCATTGTCCGAAACATATTACCGGTAGAGGGGGGCTTGAACAGACTCCACACCATAAGAATTAAACTAGCATTCGATAACGGCTTACGAGAAAGTGTAAAGAGACAGTGGGTCTCCACACCATAAAGAACCAACCTACTAACGACCAAACCACTTACTCCCATCCGAATGGGACTAGAGCACATCAAAGACCTTTAAACCCCTTACTCCCATCCGAATGGGATAAGTGCTGAATCGAGAACTCCGTACGAACCAAAAACGCTAACCCCTTGGGCGGCGAGGGAGGGCCGAAGGACTGGATCAATGAAACTATGACAGACAATTACTCATAGCTCACCACTTCAAGATAGAAACAAACCAAAGTCGTAACCAATTTACATCGGTGGTCCATGCAAGGCCACTAATTAGCGACTGACAACCCAAAAATGCACCACTGCTGACATTGCGTGAGGGATAAGTCTATCACACTGATTTTTGGATGAGAGAGGATTCACTACGACAGAGAAACCACAAAAGAATTCTAAACTTTCTCTATGTGATTATAGGGGAATGACCTAACTAGACTCCTTAAAATTCCTAGGGGGGTCCTGAATACGTGTCGGCTTCACTCCGAGGCCTTTTGGATGGAGCTCTAAGGGATGAAGCATCTCCTGCCTCGCAGTTAGGTTTTGATAATCCTAATAATAAATTTAAATATTTTGATATTATAGATTAAAGGATATAATTTTGAAATATAACCATGCTGGCGTTGAAAACTGGAGTTCATCAAAAGACCCACGACATACCATACGTTTCAAAACTCAAAACACCATCAGTACAACTGCAATGATAAAAGATCACTCACACTGAAAGGAAACTTACACCAGAAACTTTGAACAAAACCCCCAACATCACACCAGTTCTGAGAACTTTCTCTGTGATGCTTTCTAGCAACGCCCCGACAAAATCGTCACAAGTGAACCAGGTGTCCACATGCCTGGCAGGGCTTCAGAGCACTTGGGCACGATGGCTTCTTGTGACCCAGCTTGACACACTGATAACACAAGAGGACCTTTCGTTCCAAAGAGGTTGATGATAGATCTCGAGGCCTCTTGATTCCATGAACTGATCTATCCAATTTCATTTTCTTACCCATCTCCTTTCTAAAATCTTCAACACTGCTCATAGGGATCGAAGGAGGGAGGAATACTTCAAGCACTTTTTCCATCACGACTTCGACATGAAAAGCTTGTCTCACCACATTGACAAAAAAGTTATGTTGGACTCTAACACCTTCGACTATAGATCAGGGTAGAGACCCGCCTCTAAGCATCGAGCCGTCATGGGGTCATTCGTGGCATACCCTAAATCATAAGGAACTAGCTCCACAAAGCACTGGAAATATTCCAACATGGATCCGTCTCCCTACAGTAGACAACCAATCTCCATCCCCTTTCTCACCATTTTGTCCTCATAGAAATACTGGCGAATGAAAAAGGACTTGAAGAACTCCCATGTAAGCTCTTTATGGGGCTTGTTCCGAGACACTAACTTCCAACACATCCACGGTGAACCTTCAAGCATGAAGGTTGCAAACTTTAACTTCAACGACTCGGGAAACTCAACGAGCTTAAAGTCCCATTCAATCATCCGCATCCACTCCTCCACTATGGAAGGGTCTGCTTGACCATAAAATAGAGGTGGACCCAACTTCCAAAATTCAAGCATAAAATCCTTAGGTTGATCAAATGCATTATGATCACCCATCGACGCTTCAAAGGAATAACCGCTGGACAAGGAAAAGTCAAAAACCCATTCAAGGCCAACTCAACGAGTGAATAGAAAGCTCAAAATCAAACACTTCATACGTGAAAAGCTCGAAACCCGAGAAAACAAGTTATCATAACATCAAAACTTTTCTCTTTGAAAACATCTTTAATTTAAAACAATCTTGGTGGGTTAAACCCTTGAAATTTTCATTCCTTAGAGTCTAACTCACATGCATGTATCTGTGCCACCCCGAGCATCCATCCACCATACAAAAAATCCATCCACATTTCCAACATACCCCTATGCATGTGAGCACTCATCACAACCCCAAGGACAAAACAAATCAACTTCACTTTTTCAAAAACAAATCATTCATACAACTTCTTTTAAAACAGTCCACAAATTAAACATGTCATTTCAAACAACCATTTTTTTGAAAACCCCCTTTTTTTTAGAACCACTCTCATAAGTAAAAAGAGACCCAAAACATCTCAAACAGGGAACTAGTGTCGGTGGGAAACTTGACCATATGATTGGTGACCATATGTCAATCACGTCACTGAAATGAAGAGTCTTTTTGGACCATGCCCCTAGCTCCACATGGCTTGCCAGGCCATACAGATTTGGACTATTATCCCAACTCCCTTTGTCATATCCCAATCACAAAACATTTTCATAAAACCCCCCAAAAAAACTAATTAAACCGGACTTTCCATGGAAACCTGAGGATCAAAACAAGCAAGAGTTCGCGACGCTCTTCCCGATCCTACACCTCGAGTCCCTAAAATCTTACTACGTCTTCCTCGACATCCCAAATAACAATGGACGCTCTGAAAATCATGGTCTCTAAGATTTTACCTACTCTAAGACCATTTTGTCATGAACCAACCCGGGTCGAGCTAGAACCAGTCACCCGAGCCGGTCTGCGACATGGCCCGAGTGGTGTTCTCGATCCTCCCGAGCTGATGACAAGCTGCAGGGCATCAATAGAGGTTGTGGGAATGATTTCTCCCAATATAAATAAATCAAATAGCAGAAAAAATAAAAATAATCACAGAATAAATAAACCAAAAAAAATTACTAAACAGGAACAAAAGAAAAAAAAACACTAACCAAACTCGACGACCGTACTAACTCCGTTCGAACTTGCGGGTCACTCTCTGAAATAATGATCAAGTGTCTCCCAAGGAGAGCACACTCATGATATATCCTGCACAAACACTAAAAATAAAAATGAACTATAGGCATGAGTATTAAAACTCAGTAGGCTAGCCCGATATCTATTCCCAATGCACTACCTTTAAAATAAAAGAAACATCATTTCATGTTTGAACTACAATTTATAAAAGTATGTTTTTCTATGTATTTTACTTAAAACAAAGTACGAACCATTTCCCTTAACCATTTCCAAATTTGGGTTAATTTCATTAGTGTCAATGACTTTTTTGAAAGGGAAAGTGATTCTTATATTTTCAAATCTGTACCAAGGGGATTAAACACTTTCATTAGAAAACCATTTCTAGAAACCAAGTCAAAAACAATTTTTCACTTTCCAAGGTAAACAATATACAAAAGTTCACAAGAGTAGGTATACAACAAGGGAAATGTGGAAATACATTCAAGTACCAAATCATCACTACATGTAACTGAAAAGTCACATACATGGGTGAACCTAGGAGATCAAGAATAAACAAGAAGACATCAATACATGAGAAATCATCCTCGTTGACATGTCACACATGATGAAATCAAAACGCTCAATACGCTCGACCATACTTTCTTAGGAAGGTCGAGGAAAAATCCCATTGTAATAAACCCAAAATATCCACCTACTATGAGCCACTGGTCTGTACCATAACCTACCAGTGTAGCAATCATTCTCAAAATATTCTCTCAATATGCCAGATTCCCATGTCTCAAGTGTTTGTAAAGGGGGTGAGCCAACTGATGCCAACCGAGCATCCAATCATATATATATATAAAGAACAACAGGAATCACCCTGAGCCACTCCATGGGAAAACCTCTTTCCTTTAACTACCCAAGTACCCGGGAGCCTCTAAGCGAGGCCTAGCAAACAATCAATTGCATCTAAGTTAGGAGAGTTATACTAGGAGGGTTTTCATCAAAACAATCACATCTTTTTCCATAAAGTGCCAAACGGGTATTAAACACCTTTCAAAATCACCACTAAAAAAGTAAAACTTCTTTATAAGACCAGAACTAGTTTAAAAGCATTTAAAGAACCCCTAAAACACTACTTTACAGGCTGCCAATATTTTTATAAAACCAAACCAAACCATTTTATTTTTCCAAATAAACTTTAAGAGCCAACAGGGAAATTTCTCAAAAGAACCAATGTACTTGTTCACGCTTAAAAAGAAATCATCTATCAATAAAACAAAACTCTATTTGATAGTCTGTGAATTTTGTTTAAAATCCAAACAAAAATTACTTCACTATTGGGTGTCCTCTCATCAAGAAAATATTTCTAGTGTTGTGTATAAAATAAACAAAACTTTTGTACACTTAATAATTATTAAAAAAATAATTCTCTAATACTATTTCACATTTACTAAAATTAATAGAATATTTAATTGAAATGTTAGCGTGCCAAAACATAAAAAAATGACACCATTTTCACACCACAAAAATTGAATTATAAATTTGCATTGTAAATAAAATAATCTCAAGTTGCATAGTAATATTCAACATATATATAGAGGGTGAAAATTGCAGGATATAAAGTAACTTAAATTTTAATAGCAGTGCATTGGGGACCTACCTCAGATACATGACGCGACGACAACACTCGCTCTGAATCGGGGCACGCCGGTAAGGAAACTTCGGAAGCAAGGCGCGCTGACAACGCTCGCTCGAGAACGCCCTGTGCGGGTCCTAAAAATCTGAAACCTACCAATAAAAACTCACCATCAACAAAAACCCATAATCCAACAAGTGTAAAATGATAATAATAGTTATGATAATAACAATAATTATAATAATAATAATAACAATAAAGATAATGAAAATAATAATAATAAATACAACAACAACAAAAATAATAATAATAATAATAAGAATAATAATAATAATAAAATTAATAATAATAATAATAAGAACAACAACAACAACAACAATAATAAAAATAAAAATAAAAATAATAAAAATAAAAATAATAACAATGATAATAATAATAATAATATTATTAATAATAAGAATAATAAAAGTAAAAATAAAGTAAACATTTCAAGGAGTGGGGGGGGGGGGTCTCACGGCTTGAGGGAGTATCGGCACCGGCAGGAGGCCTCACCGGAGAAGGGCAGGTCATCCGGAGGTGCTGCAGTTGCCGGGAGCCGGAGGGGTAAGCCGGGGGGGTACTGGGCTATCGTGCGAGGGAGTAGAAGAGGGTGGAGGCCGAGCAGGGTGGCTGTGTGGCGACAGACAGTGGAGAGGAGGGCGCAACGACGGCTACTATGCGCGGGTTACTACTAGGGAGGAGGGAGCAAGGGTGAGGTGTCGGGGTTCCATGATGAGGAGGTAGGTACGGAGTGGGGTGGGTGTAGGAGGCGGGAGCTGTAGGTGCTGGATGTGGCTGGGTCGAGACCGAAGGAACAGCGTGTGCACCAGCTGCAGGAGGATGTTGAGGGGTCGACAGGCAGAGGAGGGAAGATCTGGCTGGGGGCTGTGCTAAAGGTGCTGGAAAGAGAAGGAACAGAAGGCCAGGGTAGTGGGGAAGGCCGAGGCGCGCTAAAGGAGAGGGTAGCGAAGCGGAGGGGCGTCGGGCTGCTGTTGTGTGTGAGGGGAAGGAGGCGGAACTGAAGCAGGGGCGCTCGTGGGTTACAGGAGGAGAGGAGGGGGGGAAAGCAGGGGCGAGATGTGGTAGTAATGCAAGGAGGGTGATGGGGGTGAGCGATGGGAAAGGAGGCGGCCAGGAGGTGAGGGGAAAGAAGGAGAGGGTAAGTGGCGGCTGCAACGTGAGAGGAGAAAAAAAGTGGTCCGCGCTAGGGTTAGGGGGAAAGAAAAAAAAGAGAAGGAAAAAAAATATAGGTAAAATAATAATAATAATAATAATAATAATCAAAATGTTAATAATATAATAATAAGATAATTCCTAACAATATTTTTAATCATCATTAATTTTAATTGTAGTATTTATAATAACACTAATAATAATAATAATTAATAATACTAATGCGTGATGATAAAAATAAAAATAATAAAAGTAGTCATATTATTTAAATAATAATAAAATTCTTAACTCAATAAAATTTAAACGACACAAAAATTAACTTGTGTTTTAAATATAATTTTTTGATTTCAAATTTCCGAAGACAACGGGATGCACGGTTACCTGGGCGGAGTCGTGCGGAGTTTCCAAAACGGGCTCTGCTCACACGCCCAATGACGTCGTGTCAAAAGAACACTTTTTAACAAAGACTCAAAGAGAAAAAAATTGTCCAGGGACTCACTATGGACCCTAGAAATTTTTTTAAGAATAAATAAATAAATAATAAAATAAAGCACACGCCTATGTCAGGGTGTGACAAAACCACCCTAGGTTATTTTATTTTCTCATTCTATTTTCATCTCATTTATCCTAACACCATCCCTAGTGAAAAACCTAAAACCTCAAAATATTCCAAAGATCGATCTCCTTCATTTCTATGTTGTTTAGAGTGCAGTTGGTTGCATATCAAAACTCTGGGTAAGTCTAGTCTCTATCTTTCTTCTCTTTTCCGGATTAGGGCTTATAGATTTCAACTTCTCCTTTGGATACACTAAAACCATGATTTTTGGGTGGATATTTGGTTTGTTCTTCAAAGGGTGATTGAATCTGGGTTGATTGGTAAGTTCAAGGGTGAGTTCATCTTTGGGTTATAGGTAGGTGGTCTATGAGTTATATCCCATTGTTGCTATGTTGATTTGTTCTTGCAAGGGTATGTGTTTTCTTTACTCTTATTTTTATTTTAATATCATTGTAAATATTTGGTAAAAATTATTATATTAATGGGGATTTGAACCCATCACAACCCTCATAGGGTGCGATGAGGTTTTCTAGATCATTTTCGAGAACCCATGGGGTGCGACGATGATTCTGAACAAAGAGAATATTGATGTTAATCCTAAAATTAATTTGTGGTAAGTTAGTGCACATTAAAAACATATTGGTATGTTATATTTAATTAATAAGGGAATATGAATAGTTTTTTATAGCCTTTTGTACTGGAATAAGGGATTTTTTATCTTAACACGAATTGAGTTGGTTATAATAAAAGAAATTATGTTGAGTGATTTAAGAAATGTGCTTGAAATGCGTAAGTGGCTTAATCCATATGAGATGGAAAACATGATAAATGGGTAAATTATTATGATTTGATAAATGTGTTAAATGGGTTAGAATAAAAGAATTTATGAATACATTAATTTTATTAACACATGGAAATTGTTGAATACGATAAATGGGTTAAGTCATAAAAAGGGAAGTTGATCAAATGGTCTAGGCTATGTAAAGGATAATTGTGTTAGTGGGTTAATTAGTAAGGGTGATGTATGTGATAAATGACATTTTAAATGTGAATGTTATGTGTTTTATATTATGTTTGGTTTTTGATATAGTATATGTGTTAAATAAAAAAATAAGCATGTGTACATAGCTTGGTTACTGTGGAGTATTGGACTTGAGGATTTACGCCCATGGGATGGGTTAGTCTATGACGATAGACCCCACCACATAATTGATGGGTTATATAAGGGAACTGAGGCTCTATACCTATAATGGATGAATTTGATGAAACTACCTGGATCGAGGCTAAATGGTAAGTGTAATGTATTTGATTATGAATCGTTAAACCTAGTGAGATAGGGACTTTTATTTATTTCCCTTGTACATGATAAGTGACGATCTTAGGCTATTTTGTAAACAGTGTAATTTACTAACCCATAGAACATGTGATGAAAATTAATTATGTAATGATGAAATAATAAGTGATGAAAATGGAAATAATAAAGTAAGTTGACCATGTGTATGTTTTTAGCTAATGGAACCTGTGTTTTATTTTACTTACCTTGTAATTTATATACTAATTAATTGAACATTGGTTTATACTGAATATTTCTAAACACCATTAGAGATGGTATATTATGTTTTACTCACACCCTGATCAGGCTGCCATTGGGTACACATGAAGATTTCATGGTTGTGAGTGAGGATAAGGGAAAATGACTTATGTTAGGGAGTTGAGTTGGGTATAGGACGTGCATGGATGTGCTTCTTGACTTGGAGTCAGGGCCTGTTTTGGGGGGTCATCTATTTTTCCTAGTTTTGGATCATTCTTTCAGTCTTGGAACTATTATAATGACATGACATGTTTAATATTGTAAATTTGGTTTTTATACTTTATGGGATTTTGTTATCAATGCTTGTTTGTTATTTATTTCATATTCTATCCTTTTTTTAATATGCTGTCTACCCTGTCTTAATATGATATATTGGTTATCGTCTCCCCAAATTATTTATTATACACTCTTCAATAGTTAGGAAACTATGACATCTGAGGAGGAACGCTTGAAGTTATGTGATAACCCAACTTAGATAATCAGTGTAGTGGCTTCCAGGTCTGGGATGTTACAATGTGGTTTCAAAAAGATTTATTTTTTGTGGTATTACTATTTTGGATGGCAGAAAAAATGTTAGAAAGTGTCAGGCCTCATAAATGAGCTTCTTCTTGGGAGTAGCTAACCCATTTATGGGGGAAAACCAATTTTTCAAGGAGGGAAATTGTTTTTCTTGGTGTGTGTTGTTATAGTTGAATGATATTTCACCATTGGATGATAAAATTGTTGTGTGATGTGACTATTTTATAATATTTTTCTAGTGACCATAATGGAATGAGGCTATGAATTCATGCATCATTGTATTAAACTAGGGCTATAAATAACATGCATCATGATAGGCACACACGGGAGGGGTGTATGGGACCTGGAGGGTAGGATGAATTTCACCATCTTCAAAATTTGAAGAAAATGGTGTGTAATAAAGATGATGTAAATGGGTAAGAAGGATGAATGTTAAAGAATAATTAAATATTTTTTTCTTAATTAAGGGTTTTAAAGGAGTTAAAATGTTTGTTGTAAGAAATTGTTAAATGGGACTTGTGCTTAAGTGGAAAGATATATATTGTGAGTGAGTAAATTGTTATAAAATAGTTCCTAATGAAAGACAAATGACTATTTATGTTTGATTATTGACACGTTGGTCATGACCTGTGGTAGTAATGGTTGAGGGTAGTGTTCTAGTTGTGATGATGTTTGTTGAAATGATACAAGTAGGACGAGTTGTTACGGCTTGTGATGAGACTTATTTTATGAAAATTGTGGAAGATTTATGTCATGTGTTCTAAGACTCATGCCTGGCATTATTGGAAGATGCATCCATATCAATGTGTGCTAGTTAGGTGACATGAGTATGTTGCAGAGTATGATTCTCTAGAATTTGGCTATGAAATTATGGTAGATCATGATAATCAGAGATATGAGTAGTTTTGTGAGAACTTCTACGAATTTCATCAGATGATGGAACGAGACCCAGGTTGGGATGTACCGAGTATGTTTGATCTAAATAGAGAATTTCAGATTCAACACCCTCCATTGTTTATTAGAGAGGGTGAACCCGAGGCTACATAGTTATGGATAGAGTCTATCTAGTCAATTTTGGATCACATGGAGACTCCCTCAGAGAAGTGAGACCAATTTACATCCTACATGTTACGAGGACAAAAAAAGTGTTTGTGGGATATCCTAGTTCCAACCTAGAAGAACGATGGTATGTTGTGGAAATATTTTTAGGATAAGTTTCCAAAGAATATCTATCCAGAAAATGTGATTTAGGAGTGGGATATATATTTTATGAGTTTGACCTAGGAACGATGCCATTGATGGATTATACAGGCCATTTCATGTACTTGTAATGTTTTGTTACAACTTTGTTAAGGGATGAGGCAATAATTGTGACATGCTTCCAAGATTGTCTTAGACATGAGATCAGGTCTTAGGTTAAAAGTATAATTTTAAAGAGTTATTCAAAAGTGGTAGATCGGTCCCTTATATTAGAAGGGAACTTGAAGGAGGCTTTAGGTAGTGGGTTTTTGGTTCTTGTCACCCAAACTAGCAGTGAAGCTTCTAAGGGTAGAGAACTTTATTTCCTAAATATTTATTAGGGTGGGTGTGAGAAAAGTGTTCTGAAGAGTGGACCAATAATATAGAGTGGCGATTAGGTGTTTGGTTATTAGTGTGGCAGGTCGGGGCATATGTGTGGTTAGTTCCCCCAACCCCCAGTTGAGTGCCAATCATGAAACGAGATGTGGAATGTGTAGAGGGTATTTAGGAATCCTTCATAGTTGGGAATAGATGGAGGATAGAGGTAGGTGTTAAGTACCGGTAGGGGGATGTTATGGATCTCAATCGGTCATACTGGTAGGGGTGGTGGTTGTGGCACTTCGGGGTGAGAGCATCCAGATCAACAGAGCATTGTAGCCCCAAGAACTCAGTCAGAGGTGTAAGGTATAGGGGAAAGTAATATTCATGCAGTTTAGTATACATATAGAGGGGGTGAGTCTGGACCATTGACTATTTGAGGTACGATCCTTGTAGCTTCTATGCTTGCAAGTGTTTTATTTGACACAGGTTCCCCACACTCTTTTGTTTCTGCTCAGTTTCTGGTTATGTTGGGTCAAGCTGTGAAATATGTGTGTGGGGTCATATCGATCTATACACCTTTAGGTGTTAGAATAGAGGATATCAGGAAGTAAAAGGGGTGTTCTCTTGAGGTTAGTGGGTACCGTTTACTATGATATTTTTTTGTGCCAGAGATGTTAGGATTTAACCTAATTTTGGGAATGGACTAGCTAGTGTTATACCGAGGTCATATACACTATTACAGTTATAGGGTAACATTTGCATCTTTTAAGAGGTAAATGTATGTCCATCATGGTGAATGTGATGTTTAGGAAAAGACGTGAATGGTAGTTTTTCAGAAGTTGGGTGAGCTCAGAGCCCAAGTGGCTTATCTCATGCTTGATGATGGGGGAGTAGAGAAGTTTATATTTCCTCTAGTGGGGGGTCAATTTTAGGGTGTATTTACAGAATATTTATTAGGTTTTCGACCTGAGAGATATGTTGTGTTCACGATATAGTTGGAACTAGAAGAATAACCAATTTTCATTCCTCCATATATAATGGAAGTAGCATAACTCTAGTATCTTAAGATACAGTTATAGGATTTGAAGAACTAAGGGTTATTCTATACTAGTACGTAACCTTGGGGAACTTCTGCATTTTTTACTAGGAATGATAATAAATCACTGTGGTTTCACGGTGATTATAGGAACTCGAATCAGATTATGGTTAAGAATATATACCCTCTTCTTCATATCTATGATCTATTTGATTAGCTAAAAGGCACTTCGGTGTATTCAAAAATTGATCTAAGATTAGGGTATCATCATTTTGTTGTGAGACCTTATGCTATACTATGATCTACCTTCAGGAACAAGTATGATTTGTATGAGTTTTTTGTGATTCTTTTTTGGGTTTAATAATGCACTGGAAGTGTTTTTGGGCCTAATAAACCAAATCGTTTATCCTTTCCTAGATAAGTTTGTAGTTTTATTTGTTGATGACATATTTGTGTACATAAAAACTCCAAACCATCATTCCAAACATGTTGAAATCATCTTTATTACACTAAGAGTGCATAGGCCATATGCCAAGATATCCAAATGTCCTTTTAGGATTACCAAGATTTATTTCTTAGGGCATATTATCTCAGAGGAACATGTGTTTGTGGACATGGTGAAATTGTAGGCAGTTGGTTCTTGGGAGTAACCCAAGAATTTTTTTGATGTTCAATGTTTTTGGGTTTGGCCTGCTATTACTGAAGGATTATTAAATTAGTTTCTCATTTGGAATTACCAATTTCATGTTTGAAAAAGAAGGGAATATTGATGGAATGGTCTAAGGCCTGTGATAATAATTTTAAGAGTTAAATAGATGGTTGAAACCCATATTTATTATAAAATTTCTCGAGCTAGGTAATAGGTATACCTTGTTTTGTGATGCGTCCTGTGTTGGGATTGGAGTGGTTTTAATGAAGGATGGTCGAGTTCTAGTATATGGGTCTCAAAAGTTGAGACCTAATGAAAGGAATTACTAGAAACATGATAGTGAGTTAGCCATAGTGGTTCATTCCCTAAAATTTTGGCAGCAATACTTGTTGAGAGAATAGTTATCCATGTATACTGATCATAAAATTTTTAAGTACAGTTTATCTCAGAATGATTTGAATATTCATTAGAAGAGATGGATTGAATACATGAAATACATTAACTTTGAGATATTTTACACCCTAGATAGATTAAAAAGTGTTGCATATGACTGAATTTGGAATTCTCAATATCTAGAAGTTTAGGAATCTATTCTAGAATATAAAGTGATGTATTTGTTCACTGAGATGTATCTAGAGGTGCAGGATGGTTAATGGAAGATGATCCTTACATCCTTGGAATTTAAGTCCATGTTTCTGAGCTATATTAAGGAAAGGAAACATGCAAATCCTGAATGTGTAGCCTTGAGGGAAGGATTTAAAGGTGGGGAGTCACCTTCTGGTTGGACTAGTGGGGATGACATGATTTTTTATGTTTTTGGAAGTGTTATTGTTTCAGCATGTGTGTAAGAAGAGTTTATGTGGAAGTTTGATATATAAAAGTGGGCGGTGAATCTTGGTTTGACCTAAATGTATTGAGATCTTCATAGGCAGTATTGGTGAGTGGGAATGAAGAAGAGGTTTTAGGTTTCGCAGTGCGATGACTTACCTTCCAGTATGAGAAGGATGAGCATAAATGGTTGGGAGGTTTTTTGTATCCATTTCCCATTCCAAAATGGAAATAGGATAACATAATTCTGGATTTGATAGTGTCTCTTCCAAGGACACCCCTGAATAATGATTTTATTTGTGTAGTTTTGGATTGGTTAACTAAAGTGGCTTATTTTTTACTGATTTGAGACACCTTCTTCGTGGATCAGTTGTGTTAGTTTTATGTTCAAGAGATAGTGTAGTTTCATGGGGAACCATGAAAAATAGTTTCAGATCATGGTCCATACTTCACATCGCACTTCTGGAAGAGATTACAAAAGGTTCTTGGTATCCAGGTGTACTTGAGTATGGATTTTCACCCACAGATGGACGAATAGTCAGTGTATACTAGTCAGGTACTAGATGACATTTTGAGGGCTTGTGTCCTAAAATTTGGTGGATTATGGGAGAATCACTAGTCACTTGTTATGTTTTATTACAATAATAGTTACCACTCTATATTTTAGATGGAATAATTTGAGATGATCTATAGAAGACCATGTAGATCCTTGTTGTGTTGGATGAAAGTTAGGGAACCAGAGGTGTTGGGACTGAGTCTCATGTAGGAGACGTTAGAATAGATTTAGTTGATTTGGAAGTGTATAATAATGTCTTATAATGGGTTTAATTCATATGTGGATCAGTGTTGTAGACCTCTAGAGTTCATGGTGGGTAAAACTGTGTTTTTTTTAGTGTCTCTTAGGTTTGAGCACCACAAAATTTAGAAATAGGGTAAGTCAGTGCCTAGGTATGTGGGTCTATTTGATATTGTGGAGAGGATTGGGCTTGTAACATACCTAGTGGATCTTCCAAAATGGTATAGTTGTATGTAAAATGTTTTACATGTGTCTCATCTTGGTAAATATCACCTTGACCCATCTCATGTGATTAATATTGAATATTTTGAGCTTGAAAATGATGCATCCTACAAGGAGCATCTGGTTTTTATTTTGGATCATAGTGAGAAAGTCTTGTGGTTCAAGACTCTACTATTGTTTCATGTTTTGTCGTAGAATGTTAATGTCTATGAAGAATCTTTGTAAAGAGGGTTGGATGGGTGGGCCCAGTGGACAAAATATTTTCTTTAGAAGCTCAGTGATGCTTGGAAATGCAGCTCGAGGACAAGCCATTATAAGGTTGGGAGGTTTTAATATCCCATAATTTTTGAAGGTTTGTTATTGTTTTTTTTAATCCTTTAATTTTGGCCAAAAAATGTTTACTTGGTGTGTGCGGAGTTTTGAAGGTGTTTTGGGGGCTCAGGACCCAAACTAAAGGGAAACCGAGCCATTCTGTTCCTGTTGCATGGTTTGCACAAGATTAGTGAAAACCATGAGAGAGGGGAATCCAAATCTTGAATCCCTGGACATAGGTTTTGTGCAGGGTTGGCACATGTTTTTTCAAACCATTCACGACTCCCTAGGTAACCGTGCAGAGTAATCATTCTCAGATAGATTCAAGTGCATGTTTGGCGCACGATTTGGAAAACCGTGTCGCCAAATAGTGTGGCCCATTAAAAAGTGAAAAATTACCAAACTACTCTTTATGATTTTTATGTTATTACCCAAATTTCCCCACCTTTCTCCTACCTCCATCCCTTGTGATGAACATAATACCTCATGTCATTCCAAGGATTGATCTCCCTCATTTATAAGCCGTTTGGAGTGACATTGTTTTTTGAAAATCAACGCTTTGGGAAATTTTAATCTCATGCTTCATTTTATTTTTTAATTTATGGCTCGTAGATTTGTCCTTCTCCATTCGAAACATTATAAACATTTTTTCAAGTGGATATTAGGTTGGGGATTCAAATGTTGATTGAATCCACATCTAAGGATAAGTTCAAGGGTGTGTTCATATTCAGGTTTGAGGTAGGTGGTCTACAAGTTATTTCCCATATTCATTATGTTGATTTATGCTTTCATGTGAATGTATTTTGTTTTCTCTTGTTGTAGGTTTAAAATAATTGTAAATATTTTGTAGAAATGGTTGTTAATATTGGGATTTGAAAACCTCATTACCCCCATAGGGTGAGATGATGTTTTCTAGACACATTTAAGGCCACCCATGGGGTGAAACAATGATTGAGAGCATAGGGAAGGGTAACAATAATATTGAAATTATTATTATTTTAGATAGAACCCTTGAAGAACATGTTGGTACATTAGATCG
Organism: Viscum album; assembly: GCA_963277665.1. Taxonomy (NCBI): domain Eukaryota; kingdom Viridiplantae; phylum Streptophyta; class Magnoliopsida; order Santalales; family Viscaceae; genus Viscum; species Viscum album. The sequence continues at coordinate 388,484,668 of OY728147.1, read as the reverse complement.
AATTAAAAAGAGAATATAAATAGTTGTTTTAAGCCTTTGGTACTATAATAAGGTATTGTTTGGCTTAATAAAAATTGAGTTTGATGAACTAAATGAAATTTTGAGAAGTGATTTAAGAATTGTACAAGAAATGAATTAGTGTGTTAATGTGTTTGAAATAGTAAAATTGATAAACGTGTAAATGATTGTGATTTTATAAAAGTCTTAAATGGGTTATCTTAATGAAATTGATGAATATATTAAATGGAATAACATATAGAAATTATTTAATATGATAAATGGTTTAAGGCATAAAAAGGTAAGCAGGTGAAATGGTCAAGGATAAATAGAGGATAATTTTGTTAATGGGTTAAGGCATATGGGAGATTTATGTGTTAAATTAAATGTGAAATGTTAAAATGCATCTATTGGATTATGATTGGTTTTTAATATGGTATATTTGGTAAATAAATAAATAACAATGTGCACATGGATGGGTTGTTATGGGATATTGAACTTTAGGATCTGTGGCCATGGGTCGGGTTAGATTAAGGCTCTAAACCCCATCCTATAATGAGGTGGATAGAGAAGGGGACCAAGGATCTATACCTATAACAGATATATTTGATGAAATTAACTATACCAAGACTCCATGGTAAGTGTGATGTATTTGATTATGAATTGGTAAACCTAGTGAGATAAGGAGTTTGATTTATTTCCTTATAAATGAGAAGTTACTAGATTGGGCCATTGTGTAAATAATTTAATTTTATAACCCATAGAACATGTGTTGAAAATGAATTGTGTTATGAAGACAAAATAAGTGATGAAATAAAGAAATAATAAATGAAGTGGACTAAGTGAATGTTTTTACCTAGTGGCACCCGATTTATATTTTTCTTACCTTTACAGTTATTTACAAATTTCATGCACATATGTTTAGACTAGATAATTTTAGACACCATTGGTGGTGGCCCACTAAGTTGCACTCACACCCTACTCGGGCCACTGTTGGGTACCCAGGCAGATTTCATTATTGCAGGTCTGGACTAGGGAAAATTCCTTTTGCTCGGGAGTTGAGTTGGGCCTGTGTTTTGCATGGATGGGGTTACAGACATGTAGTTAGGAATCTTTTTTGGGGGTCTGATTTTTGTCCTTATTTTTTGTTTCCATTTCACTCATGGTACTGTTATCATGACTTGGCATGTTTACTATATCAGTTGTGGTTTGTAACGTTTCTGTGATTTGGTTATTAATGAATGTTTCAACCTTATTTGATATTATATCCTTTATTTCACATGTCATCTTCCGTGTCTTCCTCTGATATAGAGGGTATAGTCTCCCCCACATGATTTATTATAACCCCACCTCCAGTTGGAAACATCTGGCATATGGGTAGGTGTGATTGAGTTTATGTGGAAACCTTGATCGAATAACCATTTTATTTGCTTCTGGGTTGGGGATGTTACATTGTTCAAACCATGGATACACCATGGAGGTATGAGCCTTTTAATTAGTTCTTTTTGATATCCATCAATCACAAAATGAAGGCATCAATAGCAGAAAAATACACTGTAAGGTATTGGTCTTCATTTTCAAATTTATATGATTTCAGTTTCAAAGGCATGGTTATCTTGGGTTTTATGGTTTCTAAAAACTCCCACTAATTTTATTAATTTTTAATCTATTATTAGAAACATTTTAGTGGTATTATATCCTCAAAATGGTTTTTGAATTGTGGAGCCATTATAAAAATAATGCGGTTTGACTTACAAATGCATATTGTACCTAGTATCATAAAATCAATTGATAATCTTGTTCTTTCAAATTGAGTCATAAATTATGATATGAGGTATCATAGCCAATTAAATTAAAAAATATCACTCAATTTTGTACAAGTGGTATCATAGGAAATCAGGGTATCGTATTTAATGATAACACTATTTCATTTGTTCAAAATGAAGCATATACCCCCTTAGCAATATCAATTCATATCATGAAATATTATTAATAAATAAGTTTTCCTCTAATACATAAGGGTTACACCCTGGATGCATAAGGGTCAAGACACATAAGTATTTTTATTTTCTATAGAAGTGAAAAAAACTTCATATGTCACTTATCTTAAATGATGATAGAATTATCAGTCATAAAATATTACTAAAAGTGTATAAAATGTTTAAACATCATAGGCTATCAATCGTATTCTAAAATGCTGCATATATCATTAAGCGATTAGAATAAAAAATGGTTTTTATTAAATTTAAATTATAAATTGAATTATATAATATATAAATAATTTATAAATTATAATAAAAGTTACATTGGGATATGTATTATTTTATAACAGTTTTAATAAATTTATAAGTTATAATGTTTTTATATTTATTTAATTAAATTTTAATGAAATATTTATTAATAAATACTTAATAAAATTAAGTGATAGTATCAAAATAAAATTTTCAAAATTATGTTCGATGACTTAAAATTTAGATATAAAATATTTATATGGAAATTATTAATGTAATTTATAAATGGTATATAAATTAAAAAAATGGAAAATATAAAGTGTTTATATTTAGAAATTATGAATTATTCATAAAAGTTAATTTGAATTATTCAAATAATAAGGGTCATATTTGGAAATTATTGAAACCATATAAAATAAATTTTTGATAAATTATTTGATCAAAGGTTTAAATTTTATTAATATAGGATATTTATATTTTGTAAAAGGTTTACCAAATAGAAATTTAATTTTAAAATTCGGATATTTTTTCAAATATAACATATATAATGTATAATATGAATGAGTTCATATTATGTATTATATATAAAGTTATTATATTTTTTTAATTATGTAATTTTAATAATGAATTATAAAGTGTTTATAATTGATAATTTAATAATTTTTTATAAACGTTTATCTCATGCTTATATTCATAAATTAATCATTTATTTATTAATAAATATTTAATTGATACCTATAAATCATTTAGGTTATGAGTTTTTATGTATTCATTAGTTTAAATTGTTAATGTTATTTTAAATTATCATACATGCGTATAAGAAGTTTCAAGCTAGGAATGACAATGGATGTAATTTTTGTATACCTTAACATTTTCTTTTAAAGAGTTATGAGATTGAATTAAGTAGTTAATTTTTATTTATAAATATTAGCTGTTAAAATTATAATGGAATTTAGGAATCTCTTAATTAATGTATCCTAAGGAAGAGGGGCTTTGGGTCAGACTTCTAATTGACCTGGTCGCTTTTTCTATGTTCTAGAAAAGTTTGTGTTGATTATATATGGATCATGGATTACCCATGTGGGAATTATTGATTTTATATAATTATAAATATTTAATAAAAATTTCTTATGTTTCTTATCCATATGATACATTTAAATATGTGTGAATAAAATTATATCTATATTCGGGTTTGTAACACAAGCAGGGAGTTGTGTAAAGTGTTACACAACAATATGGTTTGGATATATTTATTTAGTGTATCGAATAATATTAAAACTTAATCTCTAGTAGCATACATGCATAAAATGAATAAAAAGAGATATGATGGTGATTAAATACCCTTTAAAAATACCAAGTGTCAGATTTCTTCCAAAGAAAAACATTGCAGGACCTTGATTATCCAACACGGTATTTCATTCCATAGTTGGGTTCCACTAGATTATCTTGTGTAACGAAATCAGGTAACAAGTGAAATTAATAGTATTATGTTACAATTATTGATTTTTTATTAAACATAGATAAGGATCCCTGATATTATTTGGTTATTAGAAGAAAATATTTGAGTTTATCAACATAATTAATTGAGTAAACAATTTCTTTCTCAAATATACAAGATTCATATATGACATGATTGAGATGTGTTGTATATTTGGTTGTCTAGTACCCCTTGTGGTTCTTGATATGGGTCTAATCTACCTATTGAATGGTTAATAGGTGTTATATAATGAAAGTATTTCTACAGTGTTATGGTAACAACTCAAGTACCCCATGGGATGAGGGGAGTTTCATGTATAAAATATAGATCACAAGGTAACTCCCTCCAACGTAACGAATGATCCAGTGATTGGAAGTAATCCCTTGGGAATACAAAATATAAGGTAATGAGACAAAGTGGAAAATATCATGGTTGGGGGGGTGGGTGGGAACAATTATCTTATATCAGAGTGCATAGGGAATCTTCAAACCACTCAGGTAATAATAAGGGGCTGATTATTGAATTTAAGGTTGTCCAACAATACTTGAGGTTCTAGACATGGGACTAACCACTCTACACTCTAGTTTTTAGGTGTTTTTGATTGACCAGTGAGGGCATTTTGTGACACTAAAACCTCAAGCCCAATATGGGAAGAAGGTAGTATCATTTACATATCATAAATCACAAGGTAACTACAACACATCATGAGATATTTTATAATAATGGGTAGGGACGTGCATAGGAGAAAAAACCATGAGGCAGTGAGTCAATGTCTACAATATCATGATTAGAGGGTTAGGGGTATCTGTTTGCTAAATTTTTAGCAATGATAAATTGATTTTATTTTTTTTATGTTTTTTGAAATTGTTTTTGAATGTTATTCCAAATAATACTTCAATTTTCTAAATTAGGTTTTGGTATTAGAAATAATTTGGAGGTGTTTCTATTTTTAATACAAAAATCAGTTTGTAAAAACATTATTCATTCCCTTAATGGAAATTCATGAAGTGGTATTTCCAACTTCATAATGTTCATCCATTTCCATTTTTATAGAAATTCCCCTTCACACAATTATAGGGTCACTAAAATGCAAATATAGGTTTAATAAATTTTTATCAATCTACCATATTGAAATTTTCTACATTACAGTGGAAGGATTGAACTATGAAGAATATTTAGGTAAATTTTACTATACTTATTTTTTTAAAATAGGTTGTTCTTTGAAGGATATGTTCACACTACAAAATTCTAGTGATTAAAAAATATTGATTTTAGTGGCTCTAGAGTTTTGAAGGTACCCATTCTATGTAAGGGGTACCACCCTACAACATGTTATATTGTAAATACAATTAATATAATCAAAATAGTGAGATCTAAGTTATTTCATAAAGGAGGTTTAGAAAGGTTTTAGTGGTATTGGATATTTTACAACCTCCATAATATGGTGAAGAGGTTGCAACACATGCAGTGTGAGATCGACGAAGATTGGTAGAATCATGTTGAAATTATAAAATGATTTAAATGGATGATATTTAATGTATTGGGTTTTTTAAATGATCATAATACCATATAAAGGTTTCTAAATTGGAAAAATAATTGAGCTAAGATATACCAAATTGTGGTGAAGGGTGTCACACCATAGTCAATGTGTTTTTTAGTTATAACTAGAATTAAAAATTATTGTTCTGACGTAGAATTATAGGTGTTTTATTAGATTTATTTTCATGTTATATCCATGATGAAAATATTCGTACACTTGGAATAATATTTGTGGTCTATAGAAATAAGAGATAATGATAATTAATCAGAACCATTGGATTTATGGATTTATAATTGAATGATTTTAAAAACTACACGAAATCAGTTTTATATGTATAGAATAATGTTTATAGTGAGGGAACAAAAAAATAGGAGGTATTCCACACTAATATTGTAAGATTAAAGAATAATAAAAGTTAGATATATTAAATATTTTTAATGGAATTGTAGTGGAGTTATTTGAGTAGAAGGTGATGTTGATTGAGACACCCCTATTAGTGTACCAGTACTTCTCAATCAGTGAGAATTAAAGTCATAATACATATAGAAGTAGTGAAATCCTTTAGTGTTTTAGTGCATTGTGATTTCATCTTGTGATGATTCTGAACCACGAGGGCCAGTGTGGCCACACCAAAATTATAATCAATGTAACAAAATTATAGATTTTGGTTTATAGGAACATTTCCTTTTCATTCTCATTGGATTATCCAGTTTGAGTGAACAAATAAAAAACATGTGTGTCCCTTATATACTATTTTATTTATTTATAGTGAAAAATAAAAATATTGAGGTGTTCATTTTAAAAGGGAATAAGATCATTTCAAAGGGTTTATGGATAAATTTACTACAACATAATCCACCACCTATATGGGTTCTAACCATTATTTGGGACCAACAAGTGGTATTAGAGATAAAAGTGTGTGATAGACATTTATATATATCTATTTCAAAGTGATAGTAGTTATTAATCTAAATGAAATTTCTATTTTTTGAAGATATGTATTACAACTATGAAAAAACTGAATGAAAAAATACGTTAAATTATTGAGGGTGGATTTATAAATGACTAATCTTCATAGAATCTTAGCTAGCATGGATAATAGAGCATAATTAAATACTTATATAAAAGAGTTGAATTATATTGAGAGGGTGATTAATGAACTATAGGATCTTTTTCCAACCCTGTCTATATATAGTTAATGTAATAGAAAACCTTTTAGGATAGATAAGAGAACCTTCCCAGTATTTATCAAGGGGACATAAAATTTCAAGAATAAAATTTATATGTTTTCGAGTATAAGTACAAATATTCAAGAATGTTCTTGAATGAGATAGTTGATGTGTTATTTAATTCAATGAACATTATTTTGGAAGACATGAATACACTTGATGAGTTCCTAAACAATGAAAATTTATAAAAGAATCCAGAGAATATTATATCTATTTTTCAACATGATATTTTTTGTGCTTGAATATAAAGATTAAAAAAGGTGACATTGGAAAAATTTTATGACACTAACATTATATATGAGATAAATAAAATGGCCGTGAGTCAGTAATGATGGATATTTCATATGAGGTGGAATTATAAGTTATAAATAAACTCCCATTAGAGGATGTTTCTAATGAAAAATAAGTTGATGAAGTATTATTTTTATTTTCCTCTAACATGAAAAGTGGAAAAGGGAAATTCAAGGGTATGCTTCTACTTAGCCGATTTAAGTATGGAAAATTTAGGAAATATTCTTGTGTAGGTACCAAGAAATTCTAAGATGCCAATTAAGATTATGTACCTCTAAAAAATCCCTCAAATGTTGTGAAAAGTAGGAGAAATTCATAGAAATATTTCTTTAAAAAAATATTTACTTTCAAAAGAAAATGAAATATTAGAGGAAATAGAAGTAGAGGAGGTTGAGTAAAGCTGATACATATGTGATTAAGTTATTTTGGTTGTTATAGACTAACAAAAAGTGGAATAAAATAATTCAAAGGTGCTAAATTTAATGGTATAGTTGAAATTAAAGCGAAAATTGAGGCTTCCCTTTAAAGAATTGACGTTTTGAGGGAAAAAAGAAAACTAATGGTGTTTTACATGACTCCATGATTTATATAATTATAAAATAAAAATATTTTTCAAATTTAAATAAAAAACTGAACGATTCAAATTTGAAAATATATAACATCCAAAAAATGTGATTGAGTGGGAGTTAAATGTTAAAGAGTATGGATAGATCATAATTGTATTAACTGATTTAGTGCAATACCATCCCATTATAATTATGGAACATTAAAAAAATTATTGTAGTTATTATTAAAGTAAGATGATTAAGTGATAATTCTAACTAATGGAATGTAATTAAAAATTTTGAGTGCACATGATGTGAATAAGGTAAAGTGGTGCATAGGGAGTCATTGGAGAAGGTTGACACCTATCAAACATTGTGGTGGATAATAAACAAAGATAAATTAATTAAGTTACTTTATCAAAAGAAAATTTAATGAATGGTTAATGAAGGACCATAAAAACCCACACATTAGAAGAAGTTTTACTTGGGTAACACTCAAAATACCAAAATGGTCATAAGAGGAATAATAATAACCTAAAAAAAGTTCACTATAGATCAGTTGTTATTATTATAGAGATGTTAGACTAACTAGGTTAAATACCCAGAGAGGGGAAGGGGTGTGAATAAATCCATGATAGAATAAAACAACTATCTCTTAGTATATTGTTTCATCATTAAAAAACACTCTTCTCTCTCCTTCTCATAGCATAGAACAACATAGAAATTAAAAATTAACATCACACACCAATTTTACTTGAATCACCATCATTTGGATAAGTACAAAAATATTACAAAGACAATGTTGCTATGTACCAAATCCAATAAATCACACTTCCAATTACAAGGTTTGAAGTAGACTCACTATCCCTCCAGATTTAATACTGCTCTCTCAATTAAAGTGAGCTCACTGCTCCTTTATATGATTCTTCTTTTGATCACTTGAATCAATATTCTTTAAAAATCATTTGGTTAATCGTTATGCTCCACTTTTAGATATGCGATTAATGACACTTAACCAAAGATTCAGTAGGAAAATCCCTTTTCTACACTTTTGCGGGGATCACAATTTTCATGAATCTCACATAGACTTTCTGAAATTGCACAATACTTCCCAAGGTTAAACTGCTTTTATAGAACCTACAACTTTTACAAAGCTCAAAAATACTTCATGAAGAATCATAATTTTGAAAATCTCACTTATCCTTCATGAACCTCAACACTTTCATGAAGCTTACAACTTTTGGTTGGCTTTCGTAGACTTTGTAAAATTCGTTACTTTTTTGACGCATTAAACATTTGGTTAGATATCATATAAATTTCAAACTCCATTACTTTTGTGGTGATTTCATCTTTTAGTTAGATTTCATAGCCTTAAAAAACATTAATTCTTCTCAAAATTTTTATCAAGAACAACCATCATCAATTACCTTCATGATATCAGAGTCTTTGGATTTTCATTAAAGATTTCCACTACTCATATGAGGGGGTTAGAGGCCTATTTATAGTATTTTTCACCCATTCAAAAATATTTCAAGATCACCACAACCATTTCCTTGAGATATCTAGTTTATTAAGTGAATATATATATTTTCATGAAGCGTTGAGGAATTTTACCCACTTGCGAAGCTTCTCATAGTTGTAGAGATTTACTGCCATTCCATCGAGAATTACTAACCCTTCAATCCTTCAAAACACCAAATACCTTAATGAAGCTCAATATCCTCTCAAAACTCATGAATTTACCATATTTTTATGAGTCATTCATGGAAGTCTAACTATCACGATGATTTATCCATACTCCAAATTTTTTACCCCAAAAATTTGGCATACACTAGGAAACAATGCCACCTTGCATAAATAGTTATTTTACCACTTCTAGATTATCCATTCCTTCGTCATGGATCATTATCAATATACCTAGTCAAAATCCATGTTGGAACTCCAAAATTGAACATGTATACCTTCTTTGTTAGGAAACATAATCAACCAAATGACAGTACAATTCCACCATTAGGGATTTTTTACCTACATGAAATACTCAGCGTAAAAAATATTTTTTTTAACTAAGGGTTACTTCAAGCATCATGAGTGAAAAAATATTTAATTAATTTCAGATACTCGATATTTTTTGGTGTCTTTTTCTTTTGTTCTAAGAGTTATGGATACAAGGTGGTGAATATTTCATCAAGAGTAAAATAGAATATGTCAAAAGGGACCTTTAGAAAGAAACATTAGTAGGTGGAGACATTAATGTTCATCACTAAAGGAAAATGAAAAGTACATATGCGCTAAGAAGGGAAAACATGAGCTTGAAAATGGTACTAATGTTTCATTAAAGGTAATAAATAGAGATATAATATGGATTTTGGATATTGGTGGAATTTACCAAGTTATTGAAAATAAATATATTATCATGTGAATAATATATGAAATAGATATGATTGTTTGGTTTGGTAATGATGAAGTACTAAAGATCATTGACCCTAGGAAATCCATGATTCATAGATGATACATAAATGACATAAACATAATGATAGTTAAAAGTATCATTAAAAATTTACTTAGTTCGATACAATAATATCACTTGCAACATTTAGTGAAGTTCAAGAAGAAGAAATGTATTATTAGTGGAAGATATGGCTCAACTGTTTTCTAAGTGAGGTGAACTAAGGAAAAAATTTACCTCATTGGTGAAGAAGATATATGTTTTCTATAAATATAATAAAAATAAAAATATTCAATAAAATACTTTTACATTTTTGATAAAAACATACTTGGAGGGATTGGTGAATAATTTTGATCTTGAGATATCCCTAAATCACACATAAGAAAAATCATATGTGCGATACTTTCTAATAAAACAACATTGTTTGAATGGACTAAAAGTAAATGATGAAGAAATAAATGTGGTTTATATAATTATTATGTGTGGATATTTCTGGGCCCATGAAACATAAATCCGTTGGTGAAAAAGGTATTATATATTTTTTATTTATTAATATAGTCGGATATTATGGATGATGGTTTTTATGGACAAATATAAGGTGATTGGATACATTACCCAGTATCAAAGGTTAGAAATGAAGATGTTTGTAATGAAATATAAGAAGTTACAGATCAATAATTTTATAAAATTAAATAATAACTAGGTGTAAGTGTATCATAAGAAATATGTAATTTAGAATTATAGTGGATGAATATAATGTTTAAACTCAATTATGTATTTAGTTGATATGGATGAATAAACAACTTGAGGATGTTGGAGTAGATATGAAATCAATTAGATATAATATGTGTGGTAACTTGAGTGATATTAACCATTGTAGAAATATTTTCGATCATTCAATGAAAAATCACATCATGTTAAAATATCACTTTATCATAGAGAATGTTTTACCAAGGCAAGTAATGTTGGATTATGTTTCAATACAAAACAAGTTGTAGATGTTATGAAGGAAGACTACCAGAGAACCATTTTAAAAGAAATTAGTTGGCTCCTGGATTACAACAAGCACCCTTGGTCTAGATGGGTGGAAAATGGGCCCCCACTTACCCATGAGATTTTTTATAGTAATTTTTGGTAAATATATCTGGTTTTATATTATTTAATGTCAGACACTCCTTTGTAAAATTTCTGGGAAGTGATCCTTAGGTTCATTTAAAATAGGGTACAAGGTGTTTATAACTAAAGGGGGATAACATTCCCATGGACTTTCATTTCCTACTAGAAATGGGGTATAAATGTTTTTAGTAATGGGGGAGAGTATTAAATTCTTAATCAGGAGAGGAATAATTTCTATATTTTGAAGTGCAAAAAGATCTATATGGTATTTTAATGAATATTTTTTCATTGAACTCATACTTCTCACTCTAATAATGAATGAAGTGGTCCTAGAGTTTGGGATTTGTGAATCATTAAAACACTTTATATAATGAAAGAATTTTTAGGATGTGTTTTAAGTTAGTTTTAAAATCTTTCCATAAGGAATGATGTCAAGTGTGTCTTTCATTGGAAGGTGTTTCCAAAAGAATAAATTTTGGATATTATTAAAAAAATCCATTGGAGTTATTTTTGTATTTTATTTTTTAAAAAATTTGTTGAAGGGTATTATTATATGTTTTTAAGGTGAAAAATTAGGTTGAGAAAGTAGTAACAAGTTGGGGGCCTTTCTATCTGGAAGATAAGAATCATTTCATGAAGACATGGGTAATGCCATGAATGGAACATTGTAAGTTTGGGTTATAAGTTTTATAGGTTCATACATTTTTAGTTTTTATAAAACAAATAACCATCATGTTACAATATTTTCCTCTTATTGTAAATGTAGTTTAGATAGATTTATATGGTTCTTTCATTTTCTGGGTGTCCACATCGCAATGGAAGGACTTCATCATGAATTAAATTTATGTATTTTTTTATATAAGAGTTTTCAATAGATATTATATCCATGATGTAAGGCAATGATGAGGAGAAAACATATAGTTTTATGGATCTATATTATTGGAGGTACCAACAATAGGGAAGGGGAACAAATATGCAATTGTTTATATAAAAAATATGATTGAAATCATCCACACTGAAAGACTGAGGTTGAATTATGAAGGTGTTTTAATTGAGTTTAAGTGGTACTAATTTTTTTGGGACCACCACATAATAGTAAATGGGTTGTGTTGAAACCGTTATAAGACTAGGGATATCTAGGATAATCATGGTAAAATATTTGGATTATTTAAATGAAATATATTTAGTGGATTTTTTTGATCTTGTTGTTGATTGATCATTCCACCATAGAAAGGAAGAAAAAAAAATTAATTTCTAAAAATAAAATATTCCATGTACTGATGATTTGTGTCACATGATGGAAAAGTGTTTTCTATTTACAATTAAAATTCAATGTTAATGAAATAACATGGAACTCCAGGGGTTAAATGAACTTTATTGGCATATTATAGCCCCATTTAAAATATGAGGTACATTTCGAATGATCCTGGAATTATAGAGAAATAAGAATTAACACCAACCATTTGATTAAGGAGGGGATCCAGATTAGTGCTGGAAGATTAGATTAGAATAAAAGGGAGTCCCAATAGATATTCACTATAGAGATGCAATTTTATAACAAATAAATATCACATATTAGTAGACTAATATTAATTATATAATATAATGATCCACAAAAATAGTTTAGGTATAGTTCCTTAAAAAATGGGGACATATAAACAACGTATCCAATAGCATGCTACATCATCTCCGACTATGTTCTTAATTACCCAAACATTTAATAAACATATCATATATAAAAACATCTATAATAACCCAGAAAAAAGAAACATAAAAAGGGTGATATTAGATTCTTAGTATGGGTAAACAAAGGATATATCATCATATCATGAATATAAGGGTATGTGAAAATGAGAATAATATATGAAAACCATATCATGCATATCATAAATCCTTAATGTGATTAATGGAATAAATATTTTTAGATAACAATACATAAATTAAAGGAAATAATACTTGAGAATGTAACATTGGTATAAGGAAAAGGTTTTTGGAATATATATAAGCATAGAAAATCATATACTTAGTAGTTTACGTCTTATTTTCAATAATATTAAAGTAGAATGGGTTCACTCACCAAACAATCATAGTTGTCAAGGTTCACTCCCAATACTATCATTGTGGATAGATACACTCATTAAACTAGGTTTACTTTCCATTATAGTGCTTTTTATATCATGAGATATCAATCTTAACCTAAAGTAGTAGATGGAGATATAGGCCCCACCCATCATATAATGAAATCCATTCAAAATTATTCCATATGATCCTAAATAATTAATCATATTAGAACCAATTAAATGAAATAAAATTAATAAATATTTCATCATATAAACTATGTAAATTAAATAGGTTTCATAATAATTTCATCATTTTATAAAATCATAATGTAGGAAAAAAGAACCAGGTTTCATAAGATTTTTGAAATGGTATAACCCCTAGAAGAGAAATGAGTTTCATAAAAATATTTTCATCATAAAAATAAAATATATAGTGAACTAATAATAATGGTATCCTTGTATCATATCTTTATTCTAGAATAAGTAATATTATCAGATTCCATCTTAGATAGAAAATGATTTTGAAGGATAACTAAGAATATTTCATAAAGAAAATTTAATATTAACTTTTAAAACACTTTTTTAAAAATAAATAATTTTCAAAATACATTTCATTGATAGTAATATTGTAAAATTATGATTTAATATTCAAATAAAATAAAGGTCACAGCTTTGGTAAATTCCCTTCATGTTTTACATGTAAGAACAAGGACTCCTTTAACATTTTTTGGAAAAAGAATAATGGGTGTTATTTGAAAAAAAAACATGGAGAATACTTTAAAAATTGTTTCTAAAAAATAAATAATGGGAAAAAATTTATTTAATAATTCATTTGGAGAATGTTAAAAACATTTTTAGGAAACATTGTTTTTGAAGAAAATTATTTTTCGATAGAATAGTGAAATAAAAGTGATTTTTCTCAAAAACATTCGATTAAACGATTTAGTATATAAAAAAGATAAAATGTATTGAAAACATGTATTTTCATGAAATAAATATATTATTATAACATTAAAGAGTTTCTTGAGAGATGTATCATAAAGTTCCATCATCGGTATCATAAACATAAATAATTTTAATAAGCATTGAGATTATATCATAAAACTATTACCACTTTGGTAATTTTGAATTGTAACCCCCATGAGAGAATAGTATTAAATGAAACCCATAATAGGATGAGAATAAAATAAATTTTTCAAACTTAAAGGGTTTGTATATATAACTCATAAAATATGATATCTGCACAATATAGCATTTGTCTCAGAGAAGGGAAATTATGAAAAAAATATCACTCACTGAATTGATAACATTGAAACTGTACACCCCACGAAATATAGATAATAAAATGGATATTTCAGTCCCTATAATTTTCAATATTATCATAATAAAATAAATTCATGGGTAGTATATGCACCATATAAAAGAAACATGTGGTGAATATGAAATTTGTCTCATAGAAAATAAAAGTGAGATAGAAAATCCCTAACCTTAAGTCTCAACTTCCTTCATACACATTAAAACATCCTGTATAATAAATTTATGTTTTTTATTAATCTATTAAATAAAAATAATTATATAAATAATACCATATATTATTTACACAGGAACTTTTATTACAATTTTATTAACAATTATATGTTAATGTCATGTTTCAGGCAATAAATGATTTATTTTTTAATTATGTTTTGATTTTTTATTTTTGATCCTAATACATTGATAATTGTTAAATAATATAAATAAAGTAAAAAAATTATATAAATATCTTATATATTAATTATCTATATTTTTATATTAATCCATAAAAAATATTGATAGAAAAGAAAATTCACCGCTCATGGAGATGGTAGTTCATATATACGCATGGACGTTGTATACATTTTCTCAACAGATGATAGGAAATAAAGGTAAATAATATATTATAATCAAATAATAAATTTTATTTCATAAATATTAAAAATATTCATTAAATCCACATTTATTACCATCAATGTATAGTATGGACGAATCACAGCCCTTTGCGAGACGATAGTCCATTGTACACATAGGCGACGTTATTTTATTCCCACGTAAAGGAAAGTAAGAAGGTACATGTTATAAAATATTTTAATAAGAATAAGAATATCATATATATATATATAAACATTTAAGGATTGATTATATTTTTTTGAGATGTATGCTGGAAAAAAACAACATCGCTTTGTGAGGCGATAGTCTGTCGTACACACGATCAATAATTTCATTTCTCATTTGTTAAAAGAATATATTGATAAATTTTTTGAAATTAAAATACTAATATTTTAGTGTATTATAGATTATTGTGTTATTATATTATCATAATTTAAGAACATATTAAGGATTTAGAAAAATATGTAAAACAAAAATGCATATTTTAAAATATTACATCTTCTTGAGACGACCTCATTTGGTTTAACTAAAAGCCTTTATAAATTAGATTTCAAATCTAAAAAAGGCCTATAAGATGTGAATAAGGATAAAAGGAATATATTTGGGTATGTATTGTCTAAAATAAGTTGTTTTTTAAGTGTTAATTGGAAGGGATAAGGTGTGAACTTTTATATGTGAGGTGAGTGACACACTTGTAATTTTTGAAAATAAAAACGTTTACCCACATTTTTCACATGAAGAAAGGATTAAAAATAGACCATTATCAATAATTATATAATCTATAATCTATATATGGGCATAAATAGGTTTTGGACACATTTTATGTCATTTTTTGAACTTATATGTTTAGTCAACCCCCTAGTAATCCTATTTTTACCTTAACCACAGTAATTATTATTTGCAGTTTTTACTATTTTTTATGGTAAAAAATTAATTTAAACTTATTTGGTTATATAATTTTTATGATTAGAAATATGGAATCGATTTTTACAAATTACATTAAAAAATTGGAAAAAATAATTTAATATTAATCTTGTAGATGTGATGAAAAAGCAATTTTACAAAGAGAAACATTTATAAATTTTAATTTGTTTTTATAAAAAATCAATATTTAATTGATATCAATTGCATAAATTTGATTAATAGAAATATAATTGAAAAAATTTTACTTTTAAAACCATATAAAAATTATTATTTTTGTTTATAAATGATATAAAAGAAATGGGAATTCTTAATAAAAACCATTATTCTTCACTATTCATCAAAAAAATTATGTATTTAGAGAATTATAAAAAATTAAATTCAAGATAATTTTGACATGATGAATTTGAAAATGTGTTTATTTTTTCAAATAAATTTCTATAAATATACAAATATAATTTTTAAATAAGTGTACAAAATGCTATAAAAATATTTTTAAAAAAAATAAAATTTTAGTCATAAAATTAGATTTATTCTTATCTCTTACAAGGAAATAAATTAAAATGAAAATTAAAAATATTATTTACTATATAATATGTTCCTTTATTTGAAATAATTTATAAAAATTGACTTGTTTAATTTATTAACTTAAAACACATTTGTGTGCATGAGATAGTTTTTTAGAAAATGATTTCATTTATTTTCCAAAATTTTTTAAGTTCATTTATATTTAATTGGTACCAAATAATTAATTTTATATACACATGTTAGAAATATATTTTCATAATTTATCTAATCATATTCATACCTTTCATTCATATTTCTAGGTGATAACTATCATATTAAATAAAAATATTTTAATAGTATGTTATGTTTCTTTTAAACACAATTTTGCATGTAACGCAAAATAAAATTATTGTTACATGTAACATAAAATAAATTTAGTGTTTAATTTAACACAATATAAACTAAATGTAGTAAGTAAGAAGAAATATTGAAAAGAATAAAATTATTTGGAAAAAATATTTCATGAAATCTTAGGGTGTTACATTCTACCCCTCTTAAAATGAATTCCTTCCTCAAAATTAATCCCTTTGGTACCCAAAAAAGGATAATTATGCCTCATTAAATCCTAATGTTACCACATAAATTCCTAAATATAGTTGGTTTTCCACCAAACATTGACCCGGTGAGTGGTCTTGTTTAATAGAATTTTTTCTATACAATCCAGAATCTCCACCGACTGTTCCTCATAAGAAAACCATGATCCATTCGTACGAACTCTGAGTTCAATATATTTGATGGATCAAGAACTTACTATACTCAATAGAGATACATGAGATACATCATGAACTTAATATAGGTTCAATTAAAGTGAAAAGTGATAAGATACAATCCCATTATGATTAATGATTTCAAAGGGTCTGATATACTAAGCACTTACTTTACCATTCTTTATTTAATGGAGAAATCCATAGAAACACCTTCTAAACAACTTGAAATTATAAATCACATAGGTTGTTATCAATATAAAATTTATATGAACTTTTTTATACCCTTACAGGTAGATGAATGGCTCTAAACTCCTCTACCATTTCATCAGCTAGCTCAGGTCCAAATAGTTTTCCTTCTCCAACTTTGTTCTAGTATAGTGTAGTTATCTAATTATTTCCATAAAAGGTTTCATAAGGAGCTATCTAAATACTCAAATGAAATATATTTTTATAATATAGATCAACTAGAATATGGTGTTAATCACAACCACATTTGAAATCCACTAAACAAGATCTTAGAATATCCTCCAGGGTTTTAATTATTTTATCAAAATGAAAATCTATCCAAGGATGATATGTAGTGGTGAAACTCAAATTTGTTTCAACATATTACTGAAGACATTGCCTACAATTTTAGGTAAACATCATTTCCTAACCAGATACTGTTGAATGTGGTACTCTATAAAATTTTACCACTTTCTTAATGTGTATTATGGAAAGTTGATCCAAAGAGAAATATTCCCTAACAATGATGAAGTGTGAAGATTTTTTTTGGGTGATTGACTAAAAACCATATATAATTATAAAATTTATATGTTTTTGGGAGTATAATGAAAAAATATATGGTGATGTTTTCTCATTTCCATTATTATGTGGATAATGGTTGTAAAATCTCATTAGATTTTGGTCTCCCAGCCTTAACTTGATGACATGCCTAGTACCGAGATACAAAATTATAAATATCTCGCTTCATGTTGTCAGGCCATAAATAATATTTCATGATGGATAGTGATAGTTTCTATACCTATATCATTATTCATTTGTGGAAAACACACATAGATTTTGTGAATTAATTTTTTCGAATTAATTTAACCTTTCTGATATTTTGTATTTCACGTAACACATAAAATATTTTATTTTATATTAAAGAGATATATTTGGATTGAATCATATGAAACACAAAATTAATCAACCAATAAACACAAAATAAATTTTAGCTTGATTACAAGTAATACTAAGATGGCGTACATACCATGCAACATTGACTTGGTTTATGTTACACACAACACTGAGTTTCTACAAAGCAAGTTTTTTTATTATAATTATTTAAATGATATAAATATAATATAGCTATTAAAATTAGTAAAATGAATAGCGATAAATACTTTAAAATTATTTTTAAAATTATTTTATATAAACAAAACATATTGATGATGAAAGATATACTTTTTGGTAATGTCGTAATATGTTTAAAAATACTATTTTATCTTATGAATTTATTCTAATGACCATTTATGAAAAATAAAAAAAATAATATGAGACACATTTAGAAATTTAAATTGATAAAATAAACTTCATTTTTCAATTTATAATTTTTAAATTACCTTATGAAAAATTTTGGTGTTTTTTTGGGAAACTTATTTTTTGATGAATAGTGAACAATATCAAATCTTAATTCAAAACATCATTTTAATGTAATTTAATTTTAAGGATAAATTATATATTAAATTGGTTTAAAATTTAAATTTATGAATATTTATATTAATTAATCCAATTTAGTTCAATGTAATCAATATCACTTTGATATTTGGTATAAAAACATAGAAAAAGTTTGGATGTTTTTACTTTAAGAAACCCGCAATGTCGTCCCATTAGTGAGATTAAATTTAAATTAATTTATGGAACTTAAGTAATTATAATTTGGAAACATGGATCCCATATTTTGTATAAGAATAATTTATAATGTCTAATAAGGTCTAATTTTTTTAGCTAAAATATTATTGAAAGTGATTAAAAATATATACATCGGTTAAGTGAAAAATTATGTTAATAAAGTACTAAACGATAAATGTAGGGCCCAATAAAACCAAGAAACTTTTCCCAAACAAATTTTATTGACATTATTCTTCCATTAAACTTAAATAATTGAGTTTTTTTGGTTTGGTAAGATTTTTTTTAGGTAAAAACGTGGGCACACCAAACTTATTTTCAAAATATGCCAAGTGTATCCTTTTCCTTCTATATAAATGGCCACCAACTATCCCTCTTATTCAAACCTCTCAAACCACTTAGGTTAATAAAAGATATTCCCAATCTACAATCCAACGTACCTATGATCTTCCTGAAATCCACACATTGGGTAGAAATAAATCAAAGGAATCCTTTTAGCACATACCAAAAGGAGTTACCTGATTTAGAGGTAACGTCTTCTCTCAAGGTCTTATATTTTATTTTATTTCTTCAACCCTCCAATTTATTTATTATATTATTGTATAAAAACACTATTTTCATCAATATACATGGATTTTATCATGATAATGGATATACCTACACTTACACACACATCCATCTAATGGGTAATGAATATTCTGTTTATCTGTACGGCGAACTACCACCTCACTGAATTATGATAATTCATCTTTCCTTTACCACATCTCATGGTTGAAATTATGATGGAAACTATATTTAAAAATTTCTTATATTATAATTATTATTTATTTAATCTTATTTATTCTTTTTTTAAGACATACATTTCTTACTTTCCATGTGGTGTAAATATGATAATTTCATAAGGAAGTGTGGACTACTGCACCCTCAAAGCAATGTGATTGGTTCATAAAATACATAGAAAGTAGTAGTGATGGGGTTGGGGAATATATATGATATATATGATATTATAAATATAATTTCATAATTATATACATACATATATATACATATATTTCTTTTACATTATTTCTTTCAACATGACAATTAAATGGAAATAGCGTTCAAGCGTATGTACGACCTACTGTCTCCATGAATGGTGTATTACATTTCATACTTATATATTATATGGATTATTATAATAAAAATATAATAAATATAAATTATATTTAATTCATTTTTTACATTATGTAAATCATGATATAATTATAAGGACCGAATATATAACAAATTAAGACACATGTGGAAAACAAAGAAGATATTAGCTGATGTGAAACTTTAACATAGAATTGTTAACAAGTGAGTAATATAAAGCCATAATTAAACCCTATATGGTATAAAAAGTAATAAAATGGTTATTTTATTGATTTTTGAGAAATTTAATTTTATTATAAAAGAGTTTTGAATGAGTACGACGAGATTCAAGACACAAGGTAAGGAGATTTCATATCTCTTTTTATTTTCATGAGATACATGATTTATTCACCACCCATTAATTTTATTTGGTGTGTATAATTACCATGGGTGTAATTAATAATTATAATATTTAAATATATGGGTATTTAGATATCCATTCTATTACCTTTATTTCATGGGGTTTATGTTTCAAAAGTTATCAAATCGGTAAAATAGTTTTGATTGAATTTTCCATCTTTGAGACTTATGTTTTTGTTATACGCCTAAATTCGTTTTGAGGTGTATATACATCCATTTTAAATTATATATCATGAATATAATTATTTATATGATATTATGAGCTTCAGTAATAGAATTTTCTTACATGGATAGTATGATCCCATGTTATTAAGTGATAAGAGTTTATTCAAAAAATCTCATCACTTTTCAAGATTGATTATATAAGAACCCCGTTTTTCTCTCAGGTATAGATCATTTAATTTTTTGTCTAATTATTTAAATTGGACCTAATATGGAATTATAATGATCTAGTAAAGGTTACGTTGGGTTTTAGGGCTTCTTTGAAGCCCATAACCCATATTTTTGAAGAAAACAGACCTTGTTCAAAGTTTATAGTAAACCAAGAAGAATTCCACACGGTCTAGAAACCTATGCAAATAGTGTTTTTTAGACTGAGCTACTATGCATGGTTGGAGCATGAGCATGCTGCTTAATTGTGCGAGTTCCTCTTTTTCCAAAGGTACTTGTGCATGGATTGCACACGGTTTGATCAAACTATGCAGCCAAACCGTTCAGGCAGAGCTGTCTCACGTGGTTTGAAACACCATGGTGACAAACCTTATGAATGATAATTTTCTAGGAAAAATTTAATATTTTTTCTTAATGATCTATTAAGCCAACCCTTCCTCCCTAATTTGAGAACCTGTGGGGTATTCCTCCATTTTCACCATTTTGGATCCTTTTTAAGGCTAATGCTAGGGATCAAGAGATCTCCTTCATCCTACATCTGATCGAGCTTTTGTTCATTATGTTGGGTGCGCAACGGTATGTACTTGAGTCCTATTTATCCTTTCTTCATCCCTCTTTCTATCATCCTAGATATCACCATGTTATCATTTTTCACCTTTTCTTAGATCGACTCCGATCTGAGGAAAATAATGTGTCGATACCAGAGGATAATGATCATACAACCCTAAGGTGGGCGGTCTATAACTTATCCCTAAAGTTCGTTGATTTTGAATGTCTATATGGGGCACACGAGTTTCATTGGAATCCATTTCTTAAATTTACATTCTATTATTATATTAGTTATAATCAACGGGTTATGCTCTTTCCCAATATGTGATTAGTTGTTAGTAGTTACACCCACTACTCAATCCACCTCATGTTGAAGGTTATGGCATCTTTTGGTTTTTAATGTTTTGGAACGTTTGATCCACCATTTAGGTGTTCCTTTTCTTAACCTTTCTAAAGGTGAGCCTTTCCATAATAAATGAATTTTTATTAATGATAATTACATAATGGAATATACCATGTCTTCTACCCAGTTGACCCGCCTAAGGTATGTGATTTTAAATGATTATTTAAATGTGAAATATGGAATGGAAAGTATACTAAGTATATAACTTGGCCTTATCAAAAGAGATTGAATAAATGTTACATGTCTATAGAACCCCGTTTCATATTGATAAAAGGTATCCGAGTGAACCCCAATATTTGAATATGCCTTTATGGTTAATAAAAACTTTATTAAACAGTTGCAACACTACTTGGACTATTAAAACTAATGGAAGACAATTATTAAACCTAATGAATGATTTCAAGATTACAATATAAAAAAGGAATGGAATGACTCGATCTTTCCTTGGATTCTAATAGGAGAATACCTTGGGACTCAAGAACCCATTCCAATTCAAGGATGCAACTTTCTTAGGTTGATACCCACCTAGAATCTGGTTCTTGTCAATTCATCGGATGCCTGGTATACTACTATAATGTCATTTACATTATAACAGGATACATTAGATACACTCCTTGGATCCAACATTGGCATGTAGGTGCCATGGTGAAATCCCATAAGGTGTGGTCTTCGCTTAGCCTCGTTTTACCTTGGTCGATCATCACAGACCTTGTAGGCACCTTATTATGAAATGACTTGGATTACGATCCTTGGGTTACACTGTTACCCCTTATGTAGACTCAGATACTAATGTTCACGCCTCACGTGACCTATTAACATCAAATGGTAATTACATAATTAATGAACTGGTTTCATATTCAGAAGCTATTTGAGGGTTGAAGAAGGTACTTGGGTATTTAGTTTTATTGTACTGATTTATTTACTTTTTATATGCATGCCTACACACTGCTATACTCCATTACATGGGAAAGATGTTATTGAAACCATCAGTGGTGGCCCTCTGAGATTTATCTCACCCTCTCTTCAGGTTCTGTTAGGTAACCATATTAGATTACATGGTGGCAGATGTTGACAAAGGGGAGCATACATCTTCAAACACTTGATTTCCAACTTTTTAGGATAGAGCTTGATAGTAGATTACTAATTTGGATCTCCACATGCTTGGAGTAGTCTTTGTTTTTCTTTAACTTTTGTAACATGTTATGGTTATTACCTTGTATCCTTGTTTTCCAGTTTTTTAGTGACATGACATTACATAACCATTGTTCCAGTTAATACAATTATTATTATTCTCGTTTATATATTGTATGAGTTTTTTTCTATTTTATTATTTTTGTTGCTTCTATTGTTTACTATTCAATTACATTTCTTTCATTGTGCTACACACTGGTATTGAGGGAATAGTTTTCCCACAGACACACCCTAGGCCTTCACTGCTAGTTAGCGGCATCTGGTGTTTGGGGAGATGTGTTTTAGGCCATGTGGAAAATCGGGCTTCGGGAACCTGTTAAGTGGAATCCACATCAGGGATACAAGAAAGTGTTATTAGTGGTATTTCTTTTATTTAATTTCAATTTGGAGATAATTTATTGGAGAATAGAAATGCTTGGGACTTGGTCATAAGTCATGCTTGGGCGTCGTGAACCCTTGTTCGAGGTAAAATTCAAGTTACTTGAAATGAAATGTTTATTATTTTTTTCCTATTAAAATTTATATTATTTCACCATTGGGTGATGCACATGATGTGTCGTGTTGTTGATTATTGTTCTATTTGAGGAGTTTATTTTATCTTTAGCTAGATAATATAAGGCAAATGAGCATTATTACACGAATCATTATAGGCACCTAGAATTCACATGTCATGCATTTTTCCATGACATATAGATGCATTTCACTTTATTGCATTTCTTGATATCCCTGTGAATATTTAGTGATGTTGTGATAGTTCGATTTTTACTAGTATTACTTTTTCTACAACTGAGTGATTTCCTATCTTAACTCATGAGGTGTATGTTCCCTCATGGGTTTGGATGAGTAATTTACCGAGTCAAGGCATTATGCTATATATAAATGGGTGTTGTTTCTGGTGATAGGTGTATGGTCACTGATTCATCAGAAATGGATATCCATTACAGATTGAATCCTAAAATCTAAAATGAATTGGTTTCACATCCTTATTTCTCCTTATCATGTTTATGAATGGTAAAGGATTGAACCTAGTAATTAACTGTAAAATTACAAGAAACTTATACTTGAGCACTTAACAATACCTGGCCATCTAATTAGGTAGTTTGGGTATTTTTCCTCCGGTAGTGAGTTTTTTTATGTTTAGTATTTTCTAGTGATGTTATCTTATTATTTATAAGCTTGTTCTAAGGCATGTGCTTGACATTTTAAGTCCAATGCCACCAAGACTTCCTCACGTCATTCTACAGGAAGCTGGTGATGATCATGCTCTTGACATGGTGGGCCCTGAGCTACCAGTATTACCTCTAGGAGTGACACATGAACCACCGCCTATTATACTTGATCCATGAACTAATGGCCAAGTCCGTGATAGTTTCCTATGTCTGATGAAATCCATGAAAGGTGTTCCACAGTTTTCACCTATGATGGATGATCTGACCTGCGAGTTCCATTAGCATCATCCTATTTTATTTTTAGGGGATAAAGGTTCTCAAGATGTTGAGTCTTGGATAGATTCCATGATGTAAGTCTTTGATCATATGGAAACTCCTCTAGAGTGGAGAGTCAATATTGCTCTATACATTATTTGGGATTTGTCCAAGCTTTGGTGGGATGTGGTTACCCAGGCCGGTCGTCATCAGGGCATGTTATGGTTTGACTTTTACACTGTCTTCTCTGACATGTTATTTCCTCAGGGACTGAGAGTAGATAGATCCATAGAGTTCATGAATCTCGAAATGGGTTCTATGTCAGTTATGGAATATTTAGTACATTTCAATAATTTACAGTTTTTTACTTCTTTTAGCAGGTGATGATCTTTCGTGTGCTGGATGTTTTGTGGATAGACTCTAATACGCCCTATGAATGTAGGTGAATGTATTTCTCCTTCCTACCCTTTTTTGAAATAGTTGATAAGGACCTTATCACTAAACGTAACCTGAGGGATGACATAAGTACTAGGAATAAAGGATCAGTGCTACGTCAGGGAATTAGTTCTTCCTGTGGTAGGAAACGTTTCGTCTAGTTTTTTTTCAGGGTAGTGGTAGCCAGAGTATCCAGTTTGATAGCTTTGTAGTGTTTCATCAGTGTGGATGACTGAGGCATAATGAGACCCAATGTGATAGAGACACCATGGAGTGTCCAGATTGCAGCTGTTTTGGTCATCTGAAACATTTCAGTAAGAATTTTCTACCAGCTTCAACTAGAAAAGGATCAGCATCCACTCCACCTACAGATGGAAATCCATTACACCGCATCAGGCTGGGAGTTGAAATAGCCCCAATAAGTCTGGCCTAGAAGGAGGTTGTGGTTGTGGTAGTCCAACCCATGATCACCAGTAGCACCATTAGGGAAGTCATGATCATGGTAGTCCATATTTTTCACATGGCTATGAATCAGGTTAGTTGCATGCTTTACAACTGATACTGAAGGATCAGACTATGGGACTATCTACATTATGAGGTATTATTATAGTAGCCTATAATATTACTTCTACTTTGTTTGATACTAGTGCTTCAAACACTTTAATTTATGTATCTATTGTATAAAGTGTTGTACTAGAGATACAATATCACAATTGAGTAATGACTATCGATAAACCATTGGGAATACGGAAGAAGGGAATATACCAGTGTAGGGACTATCCCCTTGAGGTTGGAAATTTCCCTTTCTTGTGTAATCTCCTTGTTCTCGAGATGACAGGGTTCGATGTCATTCTCAGGATGGACTGATTATCCCACTATCACGTCTTTTTAGAATTATATTTCTTTAGGGTATCTTTTAAATCACTATAGGGCATCCTTTATCTTTTAAAAGGTGAGTGGGAAGTCCAGGATGGGAGAGCTGGACCGAACCATCATAGGATAGGTGGAGTGACCACCCAGATTGAAAATATTTTTGTGCAGGATCAGGGATTGCTTCAAACATATTTCCCTCCATTTTATTATCATTTCATGGAAGTCTTTACTAATGAATTTTCTGGATTACCTCCTAAGAGAGAGGTACAGTTTACAATTGAGCTTGTTCCAAGATAAGCACCAATGTCAATTCCTCCATACAATATGGAACCTACTGATCTTGAGGAGCTCAGGCTACTGATACTGGACATAGAGGCCAAAGTATTTATATGTCCTAGTATATTATTTTTGGGTTCACCTGTGCTTTTTGGTAAGAAGGTGGATGTGACTCGTCATCTATGTATGGATTATAGAAGGTTGAACGAGAGTACGGTCAAGAATCAATATCCACTTCCTCAAATAGATGATCTCTTTGACCAGCTCTGTGGCGAAAAGGGTTTCTCTGAGATCAACCTGAGATCTGGTTATCATCGGGTGCGAGTCATAGCATCAGACATACCTCATAAAGCTTTCCATAGCAGGTATAGTCTGTATAGGTATCTTATTATTCTATTCGTTCTTACAAATGTGCTTTCTATTTTCATGGATTTTATGAATAGATTTTTACACCCTTATTTGGATTCTTTTGTCGTGGTCTTTGTGGATGACATCTTGGTGTATTATCTCACTCATAACAACCATGAAAAACAACTTGAGATCATTCTGAGTACACTGAGATAGAATCATATTTATGAAAATCTTCCTAAATGCGACTTCTAGATCAACAAGGTCCACTTTTGGGGTTATATTACTTCAGAATAATGAGTATCTAGTGACCCTAAAATGGTTAGTGTTGTAGTTACTAGGAGAATAAAAATAATGTGTTTGTTATCATAGTTTCTTAGGGATTTCTGGATATTACAATAATTTCATACAAGTCTTTTCATGTCTTGATTCACCTCTTACGAGCCTTATAAAGAAGTATGTCAAGTCCACATCGTTAGAAGCATGTGAAAAATACTTTCAGAAATTCTCCATGCCTTACGTTGCTGGAGAAATTATCTATTGGGTGAGTGAATTATGGTGTATACATACCACAAGATCCTCATGTATATCTTTTCATAGTGTGACTTTATCACCAGGCAATGAAGATGGGTCAAATATCTACAATACTTTGATTTTGACCTTTCCTAAATGTCTTGAAGGGGAAATGTGGTCGCTGATGCACTATGTCAAAAAACTCAAACAGAAGATATACAAGAATCCAATGATGAATGGAAGTTAATGGTCCTCTTTTTTAAACTTCATTTGGAGTCTCATGACTGTCATGAGCTGTCTTACCTCTCAGCCTTAACAGTTACCTCTTCCCTCCTTGAAAAGGTGATGAGTAGGAAGATTTCAAATCCTGAAGGTTTGGTTCTCCATGAGGGTATATTAGGAGATAACCCATCTATGGATTGATCTACGGATAGAGACAATATCTTTCATCTACATTAACATATATGGGTTCTTGAATATATGAGAGAGGAGTTTATTAAAGAGTCACTTGCTTCTCAATGGACAGTTCATCCATGCATCTTGAAGATGTTTCGTGACATGTGATGCTAGTATTGGTGGCCTAGAATGAAATTCCATATTTCAAGCTTTATCACTAGGTGCTCCACCTGTGAGAAGGTGAAGGTCGAGCATCAGAGACCTTCAAGCTTGTTACAACCACTTCCAATCCTAGAATGGAAATGAGAAGATGTTGCTATGGATTTTGTAGTCAGAATACCTAAGTCATCGATGGGTAGGGATGATATCTGGGTAGTCATTGAATGACAAATGGAATCATCCCACTTCATTCCTATTTGGGATTATTTATCAGTTCATGAGTTGAAAAAACTATATGTCTATGAGATCATACGACTACACAGAGTTCCACGTACTATCGTTTCATATTTGGATGTTTTTTTCACTTCACTATTCTGGAAACGATTGAAAAAAGATAAGGGGACTCAAGTGATTCTAAACACAATTTTCACCCTCAGACCAATTGAAAATCGGAATGGAAAATACAGGTTCTAGAAGATATGCTCAAGGCACGTGTCCTTGATTTCGGAGGTTCTTGGGAGAAGAATATACCTCTCATCGAGCTCACTTATAAAAAAAGTTTTTAGGCAACAATTTAGATTTCTCCTTTTGAGGCCTTATATGGTAATTCATGTCATTCCCCTTTTTACTAGCTATTGGCAGTTGAGGCAACCCTACTAGGTCTTTATCTCATTCTGGAGACTTTAGAATATGTTCAGATGATCCGAAAGCATATGATTACTACTCTGTCTAGAAAAATATCTTAGGTAGATCACCATCGATGACCTCTTGAGTTTTCGGTTGGGAATCATGTATTTCTTCAAGTATCACCCAATCTAGGGAATAGACGGTTAATGAAGTAGGTAAAGTCATCGCCTTGTTATGTCAGGCCGTTTGAAATTTTAGAGAAATTCAGGCTCATAGCCTATCAGTTGCTACTACCTTAGAGGTACCATGTCTTGCTTAACATCTTTCATTTCTCATAGATTCACCAATATCATGATGACCCATCTCATACATTCAATCCTGAGGATGTTGAGTTAGATTCTGTTGCTACTTTTGAGGAATATCTAGTATGCATTATTGACTAAAGCACTAAGTCTCTCTAAGGACAGTTTTTCCCTCTCGTATGATTGTTATGGTAGAAAAACCAAGTACATGATAGGAATTGGGAGAGAGAATTTGATGTGTGTGCCTAAGGGATATATTAGTTCTTATATAATGTTTCTTTACCCTTGGAAAGAGAAATCGGGGGGAAAGTTCTTTTAAGGGGGGAAGGTTGTAAGAAGAACCCAGTTTTTCACTCAGGTATGGATCCTTTAATATTTGGTCTAAATCTTTACTTCAGACCTAATATGGATTCCTAAAGAGTTAGTAAAGGTTATGCGGGTGTTCGAGGATTATTCAGAGCCCAGAAACTATCTTTTTTGAGATAAAAAACCTTACACATGATTTGGAATATCGTGCGTATGGTGTTTTTTAGGACAGAGCCACATCACATGGTTGGTGCACAACCGTGCTTCCTAAACATGTGATCAACCATTTTTTCCCAGGTAACTATACCTGGCTTCGAAATGGTTTGATAAAACAGTGCGACCAAACTCTTTTGGTAGAGCCGTCTCAGATGGTTTTCACACGGTTTGAAAAACCGCGCAGAGAGACCATGCAGAGGATAATTAGTCGTGTACATTTCCATTTTCCCTTAATGATATTTAAGCCTACCCTTCCTCCATAATCTGAGAACCAATGTGATTTTTCTCCATTTTTTACCCTTCTGGAGATTTTTGAAGGCAAAAACTAGGGATCAAGAGATCTCCTTCATCTGGCATCCGATCGAGCTTCCGTTATTCATGTTGGATGTGAAACGATAAGTACTATGGTCATCTTTAGACATTCTTTTTCTCTCTTTCTCTCGACCAAGATATCTCCATGTGAGCATTATTCACCATTTATTAGATCTACTCTGATCCGAGGCAAATCAAAGGCCAATACCGGAGAGGGATTGTAAAACCCTAAGGTGGGTGATCTATAACACACCCAAAAAGTTTATTTATTTTTGGAATTTTTGTGCGGGGCCCACCGGTTTCATTGGAAGCCATTTCCTAAATTTACATTCCATGAATAAACATTCTAGAATCATAGGGTTATTCTATTCTGAAATATGAGATTAGTCATTAGTGGTTACAACCATAACTCAATACGCCTCATGTTGTAGGGTATGACATCTTTGTGTTTTTAGTGTTTTGACACGTCGGATCCACTATTTGGGTGTTCCTTTGCTTGACCTTTCTAAATATGAGGCCTTTCATAATAAATTACTTTTTATTAATGATAATTGCATAATTACATATTCCATATGTTCTCACCACTTGACCCACCTAAGGTAAGTGATTTAAAAAGATTATTTAAATGTGAAATGTGGAATGGAAAGTATACAAAGTATATAACTTGGCCTTATCAAAAGATATTGAATAAAGGTTACATGTTCGTTGCACTATTTTCTATATTGATGGAAGGTAGTGAAGGGAACCCCAATTTTTTAATATTACTTTATGGTTAATAAAGACTTGATTAAATAGTTCAAACGCTACTTAGATTATCCAAAGTAATGGAAGACAAGTCTTGAACTTATTAAATAATGACATGATTACAATATAAAAAAGAAATGGAATAACTCAGGCTCTCCTTGGATTCTGAGAGGAGAATACCTTGGGACACGATATCCCCATTCCGATTCAAAGATGTATTTTTCTTAGGTTAATAGGAACCTAGAATCTGATTCTTTTTTATTCATCGTATGCCTAGTATATTACCATAGGATCTTTTACATTGTTACAGGATACCTCAGATACACTCCTTGGATCCAACATTGGCTTGTAGGTGCCATGGTGATAGCCCATATGGCCCTTTCTTTTCTTAGCCCCATTTTATGTTGGTCGATCATCTTGGAATCGGTAGGCATCTTATTGTGGAATGCCTGGGATTATGCTCCTTGTATTACACTATTACCCCTCTTCTAGACTCAGATACGACTAAGTTAGAATTCTATGAGATCTATGTTACCTTGTTTATTACCCTAGAACTCTTTCACAACATATCATTTTCAGGTTTCCATATTATGTCTCAGGACCTTCCCTACTTATACTAACAATGAGTTAATGTTAGTGCTGGCTATGTCTAACATGACATATTAACATTAAATGTAAATTACATTATTAATGAACTAGTTTCATATTCATACACCAACCATGGGATAAATCATGTACTTGGGTATTTAGTTTTTTGTACTAATTTATTTACATTATATATGCATGAATACGCTCTACCATATTCTATTACATGGGCCGGATGTTATAGACACCGTTGGTGGTGGCCAACTGAGATTTATCTCACACCCTCTCCAGGAACTATTTGGCACCCGAAGTAGATTACATGGTTGCAGGTGTTGACAAAGGGAAGCATACAGATTCAAACACTTGATTTCTTATTGTTTAGGATAGATCTTGATAGTATATGAAGGAGTTGGATATTGGGATTCTTGAAGTAGTTTTGGTTTTCCTTTACCTTTTGGAACATGTTATACCTATTTTCTTGTGTCCATGTTTTCTAGTTTTCTAGTGAGATGACATTACATCGTCATTCTTCCAGTTGATACATTTATTATTATTCTTGTTTATATATTGTATCAATTTTCTTTTGATTTATTATTTATATTTATTCCATTGTTTATTATTCAATTACATTCATTCTGCTCTGCTACACTCTACTAATGAGGGAAGAGTCTTACCACAAACACACCCTTGGCCCACATTGCTAGTCAGTAGTTTATGATATTCAGGGATATGCGCTTGAGTCCATGTGTCCCACCAAGCTCAGGGCACCCGTTAAGTGTCATCTGGGTTTAGGACATTTCAACTATTGTTTATGCTTATTTGGATAAAATATTATAACCCATATCTCATGAAAATTCATGAAGTTTATTATCCTATGGTTATTATTGGTATATTCATGTATTTGGTAAAATTTATCTACTCTTTGGTACATAAGATTGTTAATAATGTGTTTTTAAGAAAGCTTGACATGACCCTCTCTTCAGTTGGAAATTAGTGTTCCTTCAAAGCCATATTTTTCTAAAAAGGGTTTCCAAGAATATACAACATTATTCTATAATATTTAAAAGAAATTTTTACCCTCTTTCTCTTTTACCAATATCTTCAAAGGAATATTCTTGTCACATTCTGAATAAGGAAAATTTATAGCCTTTTTACCGTGAAAAAAGAATTTTATTTTTTCCTCATATGATATGTATGAATTTAACCTCCATCATTTATTTGAAGCTTCCTTTTCATTTTTAAATTGAAAAATTTTAAGAAAATGTTTTTAAAATTTATATTCAAGGAAAATGGTTTTCAAGAAAAATAATTTTCAAACTTTTTCAATATTTATTTATACATTTTCAAATTATTTTCAATGAAATTATTTTTAAAACATTTTATAGAATTATTTATAAATTTCCAAAGTCTTTTCAAAGATTTTTTTTTTAAAATTTAATTTTATAAGTTTTCAAGGAAAAAAGTTTTTATATGATTTAAAGTCTTATTTATATGTTTTCTATGTATTTTAAAAGAAAATAATTTTCAAATGGTTTTATGTATTTTAAATCATTTTTTAAATAATAAATGATATTTTCATCAAGAAACTTTTTAAATGACATTCCAAAATTATTTTCCATCTAAGATGACATCATTTGATGTTACTCAAGCCTTTTAAGAAATTATTAAATTGTTCCATTCATACTCTTTCTATGAACATGTTATTCACAATTTCATCGTCTTCATGAAACCCATTCCTCATTCACAACTTATATGTTTTTGAAATCTATTTCCCTTTCACGGGTTTTATGTTTTTGGAATCCATTTATATTTTCATGGGTTATGATTTTGATGAAATGATAATGAAACCATTATCATTTTCCACATGTTATGAGATTATTACATGTTTATGATTCCCATTTCATTTTATCAGTTATGATATGATTTTTTATGATTTTTTTGAACATGTATGTATGATTTCATTATGAGATGGGTATGACCTATATCTCCCTATATTGCATTGGTTAAAGATTTATATATCATGAGATAGACATGGACGGAATGAGAAATGAACTTAGTTCATTATTACAAGGATAAAATGGGGAATGAAATTGGTTCATTTATACTATGCGGGAATCAGGGGTGAAATCAGTTCAGTAATATAGAGTTCAAATGAGGAGTGAAATCGGTTCAATTTTACAGGTCTAGAACAGGGTTTGAACCCGGTTTGGTAGGGGATTTTTTCAACTAATATTGTCTTGGAAGTGATTACTTGACTCCAATGGAAATCATTATACATTATTATGTGTCTTCCAAAATTCCATTTTTATTCCTTTTTTATGATTCCAAGGATTATTATCTTTATTTCCTTATGATTCATGTATTACGAATTTCCATGATCTATGCCATGATTCATGTATATGATCTTTTATAGGAAGGATATGATATTCAATTTTCATGATCACATTCTCATACCCTTATGCTTCTAATTATGATTACAAATATCCCTTATCTAAACTTAATGATAATTTTATCTCACCCCTTTTTATGTTCCCTTCACTTGGTTATAATGATATGTATTATGTTTGGTATGTATAAGAATGGTTCTAGTCAAGTAGAATATAGCGGCAGATTAGGTTTTTCATTTATGTACAATTGTTTTTGTTTCTATATTAGCAAAGGCATTAAACTAATATGGTCTTTGGGAGTATGTTTGTATAATTTTTTATGTATTTCAAAAATGTTATGAAATGTCAATGTATCAAAAGTGAGTGTTCATATATGTGGGTTCAAGCCCCATGTCCTTATCATATGCAACATGTTGTTACTCATATAGTAGGTAATTCTTTTTCCAAAATTATTTGAAAAAAGATCCTAAAATTTTTAAAAATTTAAATAGATATTAATTACATTAATGTAAAAGATAAGATAAGTCCTAGATTTTACCAATACCTTTAATCATATTCTCATAATATGTAAAGGTATTTTTCCTAAAAAAAAAATTCAAGTAAAACATATAAAAAACCAATGGGATGTATTTCTATAAATGTCTCCCAAAATATCATTGTTCTTGATAAACTCCCATCACATAATACCTCAAAATACGCATCTATTACTTTGAAATTTTGGTCAACCTTAAACTCATAAACCCATGCTGGAATCCATAATCATTAAATTAATCTAACATAGATAAATATTTTCTTCCAAAATGAATACAATCCTTAGATATTTTATGATTTTTATTACCCAAACATCCTTTAAAAAAAAATAATTCTACAACATAATCCATTAATCCCAATAAATAAGTAATTTAATTCTTACTCTTAAATGATTGGCATAGAATAAGTCCTTCCTTGGTATGAAAGTTAATTCTTGCGTGAAGGGATTGAATTGTATAATTCCCATGTTCCCCACACTTAATACATAAAACTCTTCAAAAACCTTTCAACTTGTGGACTTCTTTTCCACACAGATTACTTCTTTTCATCCATTTAAGATTTTATTCAATGTGTTTCTTCCCACCTTCTTGACATGTATGAAGATGCATATTCATTCCTCTGTATTCATTACACAAAAAACTTTTATATAAGTTTATATTTATCTTATTTTAAGCTCTATTAATCTCACTGAAGTTCATGTTGTTAATCATATATCAAGATTAAAGATTTTACATAATCAAAATATCTGTCTATCCAATCATCATCCAATATATTTTCTCATATTCACCTAATTATCTTTCAAATTTAATGTTAAATTGATTAAATATAGTTCCTCCCACTACCCAAAACCACAAATAATAGTGTGAGAGTCTATAATCATAGTTAGAGAACCACATAATCATGAAAAATAACTTATATGATGACTAAATCATGATACCTTATTTCGAATCTAAGATACATTAGGCTTAACCTAGTCCATTAATGGTTATAATAAAAACCCTTCATGATTTTTTATAAAGAGTTTGTGAATTTAAAAATCATATGACATAATGATCCATGATGAAATTATTTAGGTATAGTGCCATTAGAACCATGGACACATAAAAAACTTTTCCATAAGTGAGCTACATTATCTCCCAATATGCATTACAAGAACCCTTCTGATACATGATATACATAATACCATTCATCATAACTTTAGGAAATGGCATATAATAAAGGGTGTGATCAGATGCCCATTAAGGATAAACAATGTAGATATCAATATATCATGGGCATAATTGTATGAGATCATGAAAATAACATTTTGAACCCATATCCTCTATATATTAGATCATAAAACCGAGTCACAATATAAATATTAACACTTAAAAAGACATGAATCATAATATAATCAAGGAACCTTAACCATGAGAACATAAAATTTTCATAAGGCATATATTTGTGGAAAATACATAATCATAGAGAATCATTTCTCTAGTATCTCGAGGCTCATTTCTGATACTATCATAGTAGAATAAATTCACTACTCAAACCATCATAGTAGTCAAGGTATAATCCCATTACTATCATAGTGTAAAGAGTCCCTTAATAAAATTGGTTCACTCCCAATACCTGTCTTATTTATCTAAGGAGATATCAATGTTTACCCAATGCATTGGATGTAGACATTGGTCTCACCCTTCACATAATGAAAATCATACATATGTGTTCCACAAGATCCTAAAAAATTCAGCATCTCAGAAACATAGAAATGAAATTGGTTTCATAAAGATTAATTCACAAAACAAAAAATGTAAAATATATAGTTTTTATAGTCATTTCATCATTTTATAAAATCATAACCTATGGAAAAAGAAGTGGGGTTCATAAGAATTTTTTCATGGTATAACATGTGGAGGAGAAATGGGTTTCATAAAAAACATAAAATTATATATATAAACCTTCCAGAGAATGAATAATACTGGTATCCTTAAATCAGATCCCCCAAAACAAATAAGTATCATGGAAGTATTTCATCATATGTGGAGAATTATATTGAAAAAATCACTTGTAACATTTCTTGAGGAAAATAGACTTTACACTTTAAAATGCAGTTTTTAAAAAATACAACATTTTCAAAATACTTTTATTTTTTAAATAATATTGAAAAAATATAAATTAATCTTCAAATAAAATAATTTCCATGGAAATGGTAATTTCTGTTCTAGCTACACATGAAAAAACAAATATCCCTTTCCTATTTTCTACAAAATCCAAGAGAGACATGTTTGAAAAAAGTAATGAAGATTCATTTAAAAATATTTTTTAAGAATTAAAACATGGAAAAAATGTATTAAATATATCATTTGGATAATTTAAAATTTAATTTTGAAAATAATTTTTTAGAAAACATTGTTTTGGAAGAAAAGGGGATTTCGGCCGAAGAGAGAAACAAACATGATTTTTATTAAGAAAATTCCTTTGCACTCTTGAGTAAATAGAATGAAAATGAAGGGAAAACATTTATTCTCCTATAATAACCATAGGAAAATAAAATTCATGAGTTTATTGATATATTTATCATAATAGTTTATCATCGGTAACATAAACATAAACAATCCAAAAAAATGATGAGATTGTATCATAAAACTATTTCCACTTTCGTAACATTGAATTATAATCCCAAAGAAACAAGAACATTAAATTAAAATCATAATATCATTAGAATAAAAAAATCATGATATTACATTTAAAAGTGGCTATATATACACCTTATAAAAGAAGATCGATCCATAAAATAACACATGTCTCGAATAAGGAAAATTGAGAAAAAAATCCCCTACAACATTTGTAAATTTGAACCATAAACCCCATGAAAGACAGATCATAATATGGATATTTAAATCCCCATGAATTTAAGGATATTAATCATATAATACATTAATTATCATTAAATACACAACATAAAATAATCACATTGTGAATATGGCATTTATCTCACAGAAAATAAAAGTAAGACCGAAATCCCTTACCTTAAGAACCGGCTTCCCTCAAACATGTTAGAACCTAATTGATAATAAGTATAAGTTAATTATAAAATTATTATAGAAAAATAAATATATATAAAATTTTATATATTATTTAATTAGGAAATTTTATTACTTGTTTATTAAAAATTTCATGTTAATGTCACGTTTTCAGAAATAATTTCTTTGTTTTTTCATGTTTTTTTTGGATTTATTATTTTGAGTCTTATTAAATTGGTAATTTTACATAATATACATAATGTAAGAAATTAAATAAATTTAATAAATATTAACTATATATTCATTTATTTTAATCTGTAAATGTTTGATAAAAATTGAAATATATTGTTCATGGAGACGGTAGATAGTACGTATTCGTAAACGCTTTACCCATTTTATAAAAGGATTGAAAGAAAAAAGGTAATAAATTTATTAAAATTATAGAATAATTTTTATTATATATATATATATTATATATTTCTATTCAAACAATACTTATTAACTTCCATTTAAACATGACAAATAACACTGCTTCGTGAGGTGGTAGTCTGCCATAGAGATTAACGACATTATCATTTTCCCACATAATAGAAAGAGAGAAGGAATATGTGATGTAATAATTAAATTAGTATAATAGTAAAATATATATCATATATAAACATTTAATCCATCATTATATCAATCTTTGAGATGTGGTGGTGGAAAATGAATAAAATCGGTTTGTAAAGAGGTAATCCGCTCTACATATGATCAACGAATTTTTTTGGATTTGATGGTAGTGGAGATAGATATATTCTATAAAATTAATATAAAAATTATAATTATATTTTATATAATTCTATTATTATATCA
Organism: Viscum album; assembly: GCA_963277665.1. NCBI lineage: Eukaryota > Viridiplantae > Streptophyta > Magnoliopsida > Santalales > Viscaceae > Viscum > Viscum album. The sequence continues at coordinate 388,447,389 of OY728147.1, read as the reverse complement.
GAATAATTTCATAATATTTTACGAAGTTAGAAAAATTAGTAAAACAAAAATTCATAGTTTAAAACATTACATATTCTTCATAAAACCTCTTTATCTTTATCCTAAATCATTTTTAGATTGTATTTATGGTCTCAAAAATGGATGAAATATATGGTGATGGATTAAAATAAGATATTTTTTTAAGGTATTTTCAAAACCAATTGGTTTTTGAAGTGTTAATAGGGGTGGATAATAGGTGGCCTTTTATAAGTGAGGTGAGTGGGACACTTGTAATTTTTGAAAATAAAAAGGTGTACCCACATTTTTCATAGGAATAAAGGATAAAAATGGACCATTATAGAGAATTGTACATTATAATTTCGAAATTGTTTCATAAAATATATTTTTAACATTTTGGGGGTCATTTTTAACCCTTATATTTTTAGCTTTACGCCCTCTAAAACCATTTTTACCTTTACCGTATTAATTAGTATTTATTGTTTTCACTATTCCTTATAGTAAAAAATTATGTTTACCTTATTATATAATATAAATTATTCTTATTCCAAATATTTAATCCATTTTTCCAAATTCCAATCACATAAGTTAAAATATTTCTTTTAAAATTAATATTATAAATGCAATGAAAAAGCTATTTTCCAATGAGAAAAGTTTCACAATTTTGAAAAGATTTTATATAAAAATTAAATATGAAATTTATTCCAATTACATAAATTGTTTTTATTGAAATATAATTCAAAAAATAATACTTTTAAATAATTTTTTTTTCAAATCCCATAAAATAAATGACAATTCCTAATAAAAACCAGTATATTTCACTATTTATTGAAAACTTTATCTTTAATGAAAATTTTCAAAAATAAATTTCAACATAATTTTGAAATGATGATTTCAAAAAAAAAAATTATTTAAAAATAAATATCTTCAAATTGGGAATGAATAATTTTAAAATAAGTGCACAAAACGCATCAAAAGGGTTTTTTTTAGAAAAATATAGCTCTATGCGTAAAAGGGGATTTTTTATTATATATTTTAAACAAAACACATTATATAAATATTAAAAATTGTATTTAGTTTTTAATATATAAATTTCATTAAAATTATTCAAAAAAATTTATTTTTAAGTTTCTTTAGGTCAAATGCATTTTTTGTGCATAAAAATATATATTTTTTTGAAAATGATTTCTTTTATTTTCAAATAATTTATGTTTTAATTTATAATTAATAGGTCAAAAATAATTAATTTTATATATATGTTTTCACCATATTTTTATTATAATTTATTTAATCCAATTCATACCCACCAATCCAAATTCTAGGCAATAACTATCATACTAAATAAAAAATGTTTAATAGTATATCATGTTTTGTTTAAAATTTGTTTTGCGTATTACAAAATTTATACTCAGTTTTTCATATAACACAAGTAAAAATTATTATGGGATGTAATTTAATATAAAATTAGTGTTAAATGTAACAAAAAAATATCAAATAGATTAAATTTATTTGAAAGAAATAACATTTTACATAATATTTTGGTGTGAATGTTTCTCTGGAAGATTCTTATTGCTATTCAAGTAGAGAAAATTGCAGTATATTGACACACCACTACATGTGTAACCATAATTATTAGTTATTATTAATTGAGAAAACCACACTTAAAAAAATGCATTAAATGAGTGTTTTATAGAAGTGTTATTTTATCTTGTGAATGTTATAAATGTGGAGGGTCGGTGCAGTTACATTGAAATTGTAATCAACATTGCGAGACTACTTATTTAGTGGTGTGGGAACATTGCATTTAAATTTTTCTTGAATTAACCTATTAAGGTGAACTAAGTAAAAAATAACTATCCCTTTTCTAACATTTTATTACTTCATAAAAACCAAGGTAAAGTAATATGTGTTCCTTTAAAAGGGAACATGATCATTAGAAAGAATTAAGAAAGGAATTTAAAATACCATGATTCACTCCCATGGGGTATTTTACCATGTTTGGTTCCAATAAAAATATTCCATAATTAAATAATTGTGTTTTGAGAAATTATACATCAGACTCATTTCTTAGTGAAATATGGATATCCATCCATTAAGGGATATGTATAATTTAGAAGGCATAATCATTTTAATGGGATACCATTTAATAAAATTCATCATTAAATAAAGGAAAAGCATGATACACATATGATAGAAGATTATTTTATAGATAATAGAACTATCATCTTCAACATTGACCTTGTGAACTATAGAAAAACATAATAGTGTTAATTTTATTTATTGGCACAGAAACCTAAGAATAGTTCTTAAGAAGTATGGTAAATTCTATGTGTTGGAGAAACCCCTTCCTTAACAACTAACTTGTGAATTCATTCAATACAAATATATAGATACCTAAGAAAATAATTTATTGGATTTAGTATAAGTATTTATTATCATGAATTTGATACTACAATAAAACATTCCTTTATCAGTTATAAAAATGGCCTTTATCGGCACTAATGAAGTGCTAATTACTGGACAGAAATTAAAATCCATATTCATTTATTAATGGTAAAAATATCTGATAATTTGTCCTTTATCAACAAAATAAAATTTCTGATAAAGGGGTATATTATCATTTATTTTAGAAGCACAGATAAGTGATAAAATTTATTAGTACTTTTATTTAGTGATGATAAAGGGTACACTTATGAGAGCTTCTATAAGCATTGATAATGGGGATGTTTATTGCCTCTTCTATATGAAATGATAAATGGACTTTTATCAGTTCTTATAGAATCATGGATAAAGGGTACCTTTATCGGTCCTTAGAGAAGCACGGAGAAAGGGGCATATTGTAGTGTGGTAATATAGCACACTTTAGATCCAATACTGTTTTCTATAACAGCACAGTCCAACCCCAAAAATAAAAACATATATCAAAAAAATCATTTACCAATGACAAATTTAATTTAAATGAAATCTAGAAGACAAACAAAAGAAAAAACACTATATTATATACATTTCAAATATTGGTTTATACAATTAAATAAGTAAAAATAATTACATACATTCAAAAACAACATCGTTCTTCTGTCTTTTGATCCTAACCCCGGATCATGCTATTTATAAATAATCTACCCCTAATCGAGAAAACTAAAACAAATATAGAACAAAAAAGTTTCTTATTTAGTAATAATATAAAGAAATTACTTTACATAAAGTTTTACTTTTAATCTAAACATTGAGTTATACCTGGAAAACCATGTATCAGATTGTATTGTGGTTGATTCTTACATTTCACACAATTTATTATCTATATTCGAGAATTATCTCTATAAAAATTAACTAAATATTCATAATATCATGACCCAAAATGAAGCCTAGTAGTTTCTTCCTATGGTGATGTATGGGAGGTCTTAGTTTCAAGCCTCCCCATGTGAATTTAGGTAGTTTTTTGTTTATTTATTTCCTTTCCTGGATAAATGTAAAATAAGTAAGTATAAGACAAATATGATACAGATAGAATGATGAGAAAATAATTTAGGACCCTTTTCTCAATTTTGGGTATGTGAGGCACATTGTAAATAGAAACAACACTAATAAATTAAAAATACACCCTTGGATTCATACTGGTAACATCGTGTGTCGGTTTGAGGTGTAGATGATCCCTACATGCCTCAAATGACTTAAGGATTTTTCCCAAAATTATCAAAATAATCTAAATACTTTTTCTCAATTTTAATTAAATCACATTTATTTTTTACTAAAATGTATTTTTAAACCCGAAGCACATATGTTGACTTATAACAATCACATCGTGTATTAGTTTTTTCATTAGACCAATTCTTACATGTCAAAAAGGTCTTGTGAATATTTTTCCTAAATTATGCAGACAATATGAACATGTTTTCTTGGTTTTCTACGAGTGACATTTTTGGAACTAAAATGGCTCTTTTAAACTAATAACGGACCTATTTTGAAATATCTGTCACATCATGTATTATATTGAGGTTATTCTAATTCCTACACATAAAAAATGACTTATGGATCATCTTCCTAATGTATAAAAACAACATGAATATGTTTTCATGGTTTTGAGTATTTTAGTTGTCATTTTTATTAAAAAATAAGTCAATTTTAAATAAAAAGAAACATCTAAACTCATATTGTTTACACCGTGTGTTATATGGAGGTGAAGATTATTCCTATACATCCTAATGTCTCAAAAAATATTAACAACCAATTTTACCATGATTTATATTGCCTTTATTTTTCAAACATCTAAAACTACATATTAACTCGATGTTCTTAGTCAAAAAACCTTTCTCGTTGTTGAATAACATAAGATTAGAGGAAGATCCTATTCCAATTATATCATGAAAAGTTACCAAAATGGGCACATAATATTCCTCTACTATTCTATATTTCAATAATGGGAGTGTTTTTCTAGATAAAACCATTGACTCAATATGTAGTATTGTCAGTTTGATGATGAATGGAAATAGAAATCATGGTAACATTAGAATAAAGGACCATCTCATGTTTTATTTTTCTTGTGAAAAATAATTTAAAGAAAAATATTGATTCCCAAAAAATCTATGAAAAAAACTAAATAAGTATTAGATAAAAATTGTAAAAAAATTTGAAAATAAATTTTAGGTAAAATTATGATAAAATTAATTTAATAATTAATAATAATTATTCTTTTCATGATGTTTGTATGAATTCATGATACATTTCCTTCTTGTCGTTATCTCATTTTTAGTCAAGAAGTCTAATATCTCAGGAGAATGAGAAAATTCGAACAAAATTTCCTAACTCATACAGAAGGGTTCACCTGTATAAGAAAATAATTATTATATGAGTAATAATAAAATGAAATAAATTAAACATAAATATGAAAAATTACATAAATTATATTGGGAATGATTTTACTATGAAAAGATTAAGATTACCTTTATGATTGTGCAGTGGAGGGAACTTGAAGGGAAGTGATAAATATCAACAATACAGGGGTGAAATGGTTTTGAGGGAGAAGAAGTATGTGGAAGTTTTGGCTAAAAAAGACTTGAATTATGGATTTAAATATGATAAAATAAATGAACTCCACAAGAAATAATGAAAAATATATTAATGTTTTATTATAATTTTTTTTTGGTAAAATACAGAAAGTATATCATAAAATCAACATTACATCTTCCCAAAGGGTTTCCTTTATTATAGTATGTTCTTCTATGTTATTGGTAACATCATCTTGTGTATGATACATTTTTTTCACGAGTAGTAAAAAATTCAATTTAGATTAAGTTAATGTTGTAGAGAATATATAATATTACGAGGAAAAACATAGTATATTAATAAAAGTTTTCCTTTTTCATTGAACTATATTTTGTAATGGTTTTAAGGATTTTTTTGTCTATCGAGAACCCAAATCCCTTATTTTAGATCCCCTCTAACATATATGGAATTTTCTATATTGGTACCAACATGAAATGATTTTTATCTTCCAATGAATGGGCCATCCTTGATTGAATTTTCAATTATCCCGAACTTTTTTTAGTCACTAGTAGGAAAACCGACCAATCGATATACAATGGTCTCATAGAACAACTATTTACCTTATAAAACAACTTTGGGAAATCATGATGTTCATATTCAATTTCCATTTTCATTTCTTACATATCATCTTTATCATTATTTACACTAGTATTCATAACCAATGATCCATAATAGTAGTATCATTCCAATTGGTGTGCACATTCAGTTTTTACCATGTTTAGACCAAAATATATAGCTCTGATATATTATGTGATAAATAAAATATTCTTAAAAATATTCCATAATAATGTTTCTTGAATAAAAAAACATAAAAAATGAAAAATTATTTGAGAAGGGTCGTATGCATGCTCTATTTCAAAGTTAATGAACTGTTTAACACAATATTAATACTCATTTTTCAAATAATTAGAGTGCATCCATTTTTTATTCATATCCATCCTATCTGGTTCATAAAATCCTGATTTTTTATAATTAATAAATAAATACACATTTTATATTCATGATCAAAGCTGAATGTTATAGATAATTATAATATGGGGAACCCAACATTTGATTATTTCAAATAATTTTAGTTTTCTTTAAAAAAATGGGTAATTCAATTTAATAAAATTATTATTCCACTATAGTAGGTGTTATCCTCTAAATTAATCCAAAGGTGAAAGTTATAGACAACTTCCATTCTCATCAACATAATCTCTTTAATAGTTAATATTGAATTTTATTACTTGAGACTCGTCCCACATATCATATGGTTATCCACCTTTGTTAATTGAACTACTATAACCAAAATCCATCCTATACCAGGTACTGGTGATAATTTTTGATGTCTAATACATAGAGTAGTTCAATGAACAAATAAGAGTTAATGGAAAAGTCTCAAGAAACCAATTGAAATAATAAATTTTTTGGAGATAAAGTTTATGAGTATGAAACAAAAACATTATTATCTTAAATAATGTAGGTTGATTAGCATTTTTTCATCGGTTCTATTCCTAAAATAACTAAAACTGAAACTAAAATAACTAAATTAGTTTTTTCCTCTAGAAAATAATAATAAATCATATTGAATAATTCATATAGATACTAATGACATTTTTGTTACTATAGTTTTATATTATTTTTGAATATATTTTATAAAGATAATTAAAAAAAGTTATTCCTCATATGACTAGATCTAGTGTTTCATCTACTTTAAATATAATGGAAGAGAGTAAATGGTATTCTTGAGTTGAACCTCAATAGAATTAAAGACCTATAAATCAAAAAAATCCATATCCTAAATTAAAATATTTCAATTCCTTCATTTTATTATTGATATAGACCAAAATTATAAGATAATGGAAAAATATCTTATGGGGCTTACCATAGATGATGATCACAAGTTATATTAAGAATAATTGTCTTTAAAATATTTTTCTTTGTAGAAATAATCATTTAATGATGAAATTGATTCTATTAGGATAAATAATATGTTCATCATTACAAATTTTATAAAATATTTAAATCTTATTAGTTCAAAATTAGTATTTAGAAGCATGTATGACTCCAAAGAGAACATTATTTTTTTAAATCTAGATTAGTAATCAAAGGATTAAAAAATGGAATGGATTGGTCATCATGATACTTATCTTATTTAGCTCAAAGTGTGAAAATAAGGATATTTTTTTCTTTAAATTCGATAAATAATTTTAGTGTTCATTAAAAATATGTTAAAAATATATTTCTAAATGAAAATTTTAAATAAATAAAGATACATGGAATAAGTTGAATATTTTGAAAATTGTTTGATGAAGAAAAAAGTGAACATTTCCAATGAAATCATCACTAAATTTTTTGGAATTCCTAGAAATATTTATGAGGAGATCAATAAATGTGATAATTAAATTAAATGAATGTAGGAGATTTTATAAGAAAGGGTATATACCAATTTTCATATTTCCAAACAGATAAGACAAACAAATAAAATGATTGTGATATTCAAAGAATAAATCAAAATTAAAATAAAAGTGTATCACTACAATTCAAGAAATGAAATAAGAAAAGAAAGGGCTTGAGAAGATAAACCACAAATTAAAATAAATAATTGTTATCATTGATTCTCAATTGAACATTAGAGGAAAATGGATTAAATGTAATGAAGATCTACTAAATGAAAACTGAGAAATGCATGAATATAAAATTAGACAGATAATAAAAATTTGTGAAGTAAGAATAAAAATAGAAGAGAAATAGAAAATCATTATAAATATGGATTGATTTTATATTTATACAAAATGGAAGAACCCAAAGTCAATATAATTATTGCCTTATCAAAAAGTAAAAAAGAATGATCATACCCCACAAAATTCCATTGAAGATTCTTATAATAAAATTACTCTATGTAGAGAAATGAAAATCCTCATGTCATATATTCATTCAGATATATCTACGTCAAAATAGAAATATACCATCTATTTTTGAGTATACATTTTTTGATAAAACATTTTTGACACTACATGATTGAAATATTTATTATTGAATAACTAGTTGATGAAAACTTATGAAGGTCCGTAAACTATATCCACCATGTCAAGTAGAAAGTGTATAAATAGTTACTCCCCAAATAAATACCTACTAATTAATACAATCACTTGAAAACTGTAAGATTCTAAATCTGAAAGAACTAGACAACATGTGGTTAAAAATAATAAACCATGGTTTACAAGTCATTTCATTTTCTATGATATATTTTGACATATTGAATAGGATATTTTGTACAATTTAAAAATTATAATGGTACAAACTATGGCTATTTTTATGTGGAAAATGTCTCAGATGAAGAAACATCCACAGACATTGAACACCCATATCTTAAACTAAATTAGAGTTGGAATGATTAGATATATATATATGTTCTATACGGAATGACAAGAATCATAGTGAAGAGTCATATAGGTAAAAATCATTCAAGCATGAAAGAAATGATGGATGATGAATATCAAGAGACAATGAACAAAAAAAGAAAAAGTATATCGCTAAGAAATAAAAATAAGAAGGGAGAAGAATAAAAAATAACATAACATGGATTGAAGAATTGATTCATCCCAAAGAAATAGATACATTGCACATGCAATTTTGGATTTTTTCAAGCCTTTGATTCTTGAGAATTGATTTGTTCAAGCCTTGTATTTGACTCTTAGATTCATTCAAGACATTATTTAATGTTCACTTCATCAAGGAAGAGCGGTGGTGGGAGGTATCTTCCACAAATAGTTTGACAAATTGTGACAGATTTAGTCATGATTAGGATTATTAAATAAGATCAGGGACACTTTTATGAGTGCTTCTAAGAGAGTGATAATAAAGATCAATTTTATCAATGCTAAATTAATATGCACTGATAGAAGGAATATTTACCAGTGCTGTTTTGGCACTCATAAAGGTAAATAATTATTAGTGCTAAAAAAGTAATGATAAAATCTACCTTTATTAGTGCTAATGTTTTAACACTGGTAAAGATTTATTTTATCAGCGCCATTTTAGAATCGACAAAACTCCATCTTTTATCAGTGCTAAAGAAGTGCCAATAAAATGAATATTTATTTTTTCTCAAACTTTAGCACTAATTAAAGATTTATAATTATAATCATAAATAAAAAAATATGTAAATATATTTATATATTTATTTATTATAATTTTATAATTATCTAAATATAAAATTATTTATTTATAATTATATAGATACTTTTAAAAAAAAATTAATTAATTATTTGTACTTATAATTATAATTCAATAATTATATATATATATATATATATTTAATAAATAAATATAAATATAAATATAAATATAGTAAATATATTCATTATTTAGATATATTTATTATAATTTTATGATTATTTTAATATATTTATTATAATATTACAATTATTAACATATATAATTATCGAAATACTTTTAAAAAAATAAAATGTATATATTTATATATTCATATCAGTATATATTTATATAATTATATATATATATTTAATAAATATAAGTATAAATATAAATATAAATATAAATATAAATATAAATATAAATATAAATATAAATATAAATATAAATATAAATATAAATATAAATATAAATATAAATATAAATATAAATATAAATATAAATATAAATATAAATATAAATATAAATATAAATATAAATATAAATATAAATATATTGAAAATAGTCATTATTTAAATAAATTTATTATAATTTTATATTTATTTAAATATATGTAATTATTTCTTTATAATTATATTAATTATTTAAATAAATAATACTTATTTATTTATTATTATAGATATATAAATTTGTAAGTATTGTAAATATACAATTATAAATATATTTATTTTTAACTATTTACTAATATAATTTTAAAATTATTAATAAATATGTAATCTTAAATGCATGCAAGTTAAAATGAGTGAAATTGAATAATTTAAAATGGGTACAAGTTAAAAATTTCAAAGAACTGGATAAGTTTTTTTACTTAAATATAAATTATTAAAAAGTTTAGATATATATTGAAATAAAGATGAATACATATTGTAAATATTAAAACATAGTACAAATATATTTATAAATAAATAATAGAAAATGATTACATTTTCAAAAAAATAAACAAATAAAAAATAGGAAATAAAAAAGAATAAAAATCAATTAATACATATTTGTAATAAAATGAAAAATAAATAAATAAAATTTACTGATCAAAGAAATAATATTCTAAATGTGTCATGTTATAATTAAACTCTAAATGAATTCTAAAATTTGAATAAAATACATAAATATTAGGTGTATGTGTTTCTATATAATATTTCATTAATTACTTAAATATTTGTCTCGGTGCATTATATATAAAAATGCATTGATTATGTATATGTGTGTGAAATCAATATGAAACACATTTTATATATGCTAAACTGAAAAATAAAACATTCAATTATGTCCATTACTTGATGTGATTAGTCATCATTTAAATTCGTATTAATTTTTATTTATAAACAATTATTCACTATACATATATGACTATTTAAAGTAAAATTCAAATATTTTGTTTTATATAAGTCATTTATATATACATATATATATATGTTAAATATATAATTTTTATTAATATTATCAACAATTATTTAATTAATAAAATATTTAACATTTTTCTGAATTTACTTTTTTTAATTTTTTATTAGTTTAATTTTCATTTTACATATATCAATATATTTAATATATACTATTTTTGGTATTTATAATATATATATATATATATACTTGAATCAATTTATTTATTTTTATTAATAATTATTTAGTTAATAAATTTGTTATTGTTATTTTTTAAATAAATAATTTTTTTATTTATTTCATTTTATTAGAGACCATTATTAGTGCTAAAAAAACACTGACAAAGGATCCATTTATCCGTGCTAATCATAAAGTGTTGAAAAAGGGTTACATTTATCAATGATAAAATAATGCACTGATAAAGGGCACATTTTATCAGCACTAAAGAAAAGTGCTGCTAAATGTTACCTTTTTTTAGTGTTAAATAAATAGAAATAATAAATGATATATTTTTTTAGTGCCAAAAATGTTGATAAAAACTACTCTATATCTATTCTTGTTTTAACGCTAATAAATAAAACCTTTATTAGTGCTTTTCTCTAGCATTTTAGTAGTGTGGCCCAGGAAACTGAGGTGAAAAGTAAACAAGAGGCCATGGATACTTACAAGATGATAAACAACATGAAAATTCCCCATCAGTAAAAATCTAGACATTAGAGGTATGAGGTATCAAAGGATCCCTTTCGATGAAATATTGTGGAATAAACATCTACCTCAACTCATGTTCTCAATAAGATTGGGTATATCGGTGACTTAGACTTCAAGATACTAACTTCACCTCTTAGGAGAGATCTTTCCATAAAATTTATTCTACAATCACTACTAAAAATGTTCCACCAATTTATTTTGAACTATTATATGAATGAATTCAACATAAGTTTACATGATATCCCTAAAATATTGAGTAAAGATTACCAGGACATGGGAGCTATATGATCAAGTGCCACAACAATGGCGTAAAAGGATAATAGAAAAAAAATAGATATAGAGAGAAGAAAAGAGGTCATGGAGAGTAAAAATTTCCATCCAATCCAATAAAAAGGATGGGAAATGATCATATAGTGGAAAAACTGATCACTGGAGAAGAAAAAATCTTGTATACATTAACAATTTCATGAAACCCCATGGATATCCCACCTCAAGTATTGATGTTATAATATTCATTTATATTATTATGAAGGTTATATGACATCAAATTTATGTTTTACAAGTTTTATAAATATATCAGATTTAAAATGTAATGTAATAGTTTATAATAAGATCCTAAATATGACATTCAATTAATGAAGCAACGCGTTTCTGAATTAAGTTCTTTGATGTAAGAAACACTTAAATCTTGGAGAAATTTAAAATAAAAAACATGTATTTTTTGTCTTATTTTTCTCTCTATTGATAAAATATTTTAAATAATTGTGTTTAAATGAATAATGTGGATGTTCTGATACACATGGTTTATGATTCATCTAACTCTATAATATGGTTGAATGTGATACAATGATAAAAGAAATTATATCAAGTATAAAGTGTTTATACATGAAATTTAGGGAATATGATTCCACCACCAACATTGTCATATTTTTTAAAGTCTTATTATCAATAAATATTATATATTCATATAGTACCACATACGATTTAAAAATAATAGTTTATTTGTTAGGTATTACAACTAAAAATAAATAATTGTTATTTTCAAACATAATGTACTTCTTGTTTCTTAAAAAGATTTTCCAAAAGGAATATTGTTTTTAAGAGTCCAGTGGGAATGTGTTTGGATATAGAAGATTTCCAATATAATTTAAAAAATATTATACTAAAACAAATTGTAAGTGTTTTTTAGTAAATATCTTAAAATATTTTTGGGTATTATAATAAAGAAAAATGTAAAGAGTTTCATTTATATATACTATCAAAATGTTTTACACATAATATTATAAAATAGTTTATCACATTTTGGTAAATATCTTAATTGTTAGATTAGTTACTAGAATATTTCAATGAAAATTTGGATGGAAAGTGTTTCATGAAGATGATGATGAACTTAGAAATAATACAAGTAAAATAATCAAAGTTTTTAATAGCATAAAATTTGATGTTGTGGAGTTATTAAATTTTAATATATTCAAGGAGTTGAACATTAGTAATATGATTCATAAGTATCACCATTATTCAAATTGGATTATTTTTTAGAAGTTCCTTATGAAGGAATTTAGTGGCAGGGTTTTATCAAGCAGTCACAAAGTGATTTTTCAAGAGTTATATAGAGATGCAATGAGTTTAAAAAAGACCCAAAAAGTGTAGAAAATATATGGATGAAATAGTAAGATGTTATATATGATATGTGATATATTCCCTTTATGTATGGATTTGTTGAAAAATTATTAAATAGTTTTAAAATATAAAATATTTCAAGTAATACAAAAAGAAATCTCTACACTATCTTTCTTTCATGTTGGCCATGTATATATATTGATTCCATTTTAAAAATTTTAATTTTAATTTACTTATTAATGTACATATTTGAGTTATCCCAAAATTATTTTTATCATAGAGTATTATAGGTTATAAATAAATTTTATGGTTAGTGTGAGTACTACTCTTGTACTAGGATGAAAAATATTCTCATGTGAAAAAACACAAGTTTTATGTAATGGATAACCCTAAAAGTTTACTATATGGAGTGTAATGCACAATATAATTTGTAACCTAAGAGTGTATGGTTTATATTTGGTATCCACACCACTTGATGTTAGTGTGATAACCTACATGAGACCCTTTATTCTTTTATATCTTTCTTATGAAAGAATTTTGGCTTTGCCAATCAGGGAGTGGTTTGGTATTTTTTAGATCATGTTATTAGTTAAATCTCAACCAAGATGATATTTTTTCATTCATATGAAGAGTATGAAAACAAATCCCTTGATTGAGATAGATTGAGAAAATTTATATCCATACTTCAAAGGTATATATTATGTGTTTATCTAGTTAGATGAGGTACATGTGAAGTGATCATCTTCAAGATGAATTGTGTGTGATGTATTCATCATTTTGGTTAAGATATCATTGGGGAGTTGAGAAAATGGGATTGATATAAACTATTTACTATGGTAAATTGATGTTTTTATAAAAGGGTAGATATGAAAATTCATTCTTAAATATGATAAAAATAGTAGAAATAAGTATATATACACATGTGGTTTGATGGAGATCATTCCGTACCCCTGTATAGAATGATTTAATTTGATGTTTTTTCAAAGAATAATTTTTTTATATTTTTGGGTCAAATGATTAATATTTTTTGTCAACAATATAAAGGATAATGGGATAGAACTTTGTGGCTGCACAAATGGGGATGGAATTGTACTCATAGATCCACTCTAAAACTGTTTTAGAGTTTTATTGATGAAGGAGTTTTGGATAGGGTTTTCATAAGATATTATATAAGACGTAATAGAAGGTTAAGTTATTGATATATTTCCATGATTGTTAAAGAATATATCCAAAAGGAGTTTTAGATATATTTTTAAAAGTTATCATATATTATATGATATAAGGTGAAATTTCATGAAAAAAATTTAGGCATTAATTTAAGTCAAACATATAAATAAATATTCCCAAAATCAATGTGATATTTCATAATATGATATAGTGTGTCATAGAGTATGAAACATATATATAAAAAGGAAAATTTTATGCCTTTATGGTATATAATATTTTATGATATGTATGGATATCATTTAGGCTACCTTGGATAATCATATTATATATCCTCAGTGAGTTATAGTTTCATTAATTATAAGGTATGACTCATTTGGAACTACTATGATTTATCATATGTAGCATAGTGTTACTGATTTAACAGTCAGATCTCATACATGTTATATGTCATTCATTATTTATTTTATAATACGAAACAGATAATAGTGTTAAGGCTTTAGGTTTATATGATATGTAACCAGTAGTAGTAGTCATAAATCTCTAAAATGTATGAGTAAAATCATGGGCTCAAGGAGTATCCCCGTAGCCTATATTAAGGATTCTAGGATATGAGTATAATACGTTCATTTAATCCTCCTACAAACCTTGTAACATACTCAATCCAGACAACTTCTTCTATCCTTCTTAACATCAATAAATACCACTATATTGTAGATATTTTAAAAATCCATCCCAAAGTGTTTGGTGACTCTGTGTAACCCATGGTTAAAAATCAAAGGAAATATCATTTTTGTTATTCCTTGGTGATCATAATCACAAAATAAATGAAGTAATAAAAATCAATTTACTATAGTGTAAGTTACACTTTATTTATATCCAGTCTCATATGATTCTAGTTTTAAAGTAATGATGATCTTGAGTTGTATGCTTTTTTCAATCTGATCATAAAATCTTAGTACCTTTATCTAGTTTATTCTTTTATGAATTATAAAAAATTAAAAAAAATTCAATTTTTTTACACTTGCTTACCATTAGAAATAAATAACCATATAGAATAAAGTCATAGATAACGTTTTGATGTACCTAAAAACACCATTTTCTTGATCACTCATTGGTCCACATATATCACAATGTATAATATCTAATAGTCCACAATACATGTAACCAATCACACAAAAAAAATTCTTTTTTCTTTTATCCTAATAAAAAGGATTCTTTGTAATAAAATGATTCGTAATTGAATGATTCCAATAGTCCATCTCAATGTATTCTTTGAATGATTTTATCATTTATATATCCAGAAAATCATTATAAGGCCCCAACATAAAACAAAACACAATCTTGATTTAAGTCAAGAATTCACATTGAGGATATTTAAAGGATTAATGTTTTAGGGAATTAGGCCATAAATATTACATAATATACCCAGACATTACATGTGGGAAGTTATTGTTAATATCCACATTTTCCACCAAAGGAAAACCTTTAAAAACATGTTTTATTTTTCTTTATAAAAATATTCTTAACTTATTAATTTCTCTTACCCATCCTTTTATCTCGTAGAGAACATTTAAAAACCTAGGATGAGAATAAAAAGCACAGTAAGGTATATAAAATTAGGAATAAACCCACTAGTCCATGAATATTTAAAACCCATGAAAACATTTTCAAAAAAATATACTTTTCACCCATAAAGAATAAACTTTTTATCTTACATCATGTAATCATAAAATTCATAAAAACATCATAGAAATCAAAAAATATAAAGGTAACTTGTGGAATACATATCATACTTACATTGTAGATTTCATAGATACATAGGTAGTAACTTTGATGGTTATGTTTGCAATACCCATAACAGTATATTCTGTAAATATATTAGGAGAAACCGTAATGTTTACCTTAGTCACATTACCCAATGCACTGGGGAGCTATCACGAGCTGACCCTCCCTCGATTTTTCATAGAACCACCCATATAAATAATCAGTTCCCATGAACCATAACATAATCTCAAAACATAAACCATTCATAAATAAAAAACAATATTTCCACATTTCAATCATAAGATATCATTTAAATATATTGAAATATTCAATACAATTCCAAAACAATTTAAAACATTTAATAAAGATAATTTTGAGTCAAAGGGTCCCATACCACTTTAAAACTTTGGAAAGAAATTGAAATTTTAAAAAAATCATGTCCATATAAATACATTTATAAAACCAATTTTGAAAATGTGGACATAAAATTGAAATATTTATAATAATAAATCATTAAAACATTAATGAGAGGTTTTTAGTTAAAAAGTACCATATAAATTGAGAAACACTCGAATAAGAATAATTAAAAATTATCATTAAGAAAACCTCAAATATCATTAGGATATAGTAATTAATCATATAATGTGTGAAAATGGTTGTATATAAACCTTATAAGATTATAATGGTGCATTGTATCAAGAAACACCTCAATGAAAGGAGATTGAGATCAAGTCCCTTACAAAAATCTTATCTTTAGCTTAAGGATAAATCAATGACATAATTATGTGTAATAAAATATAAATACACCCAATATAATTGGATATTAATTGTAAAAAAATCAGAGTTAATTCACACATATTCTTGGAAAGCTAGAACTAATGACATGCATATTTAACTTCATGAAATGAGATTGAGTAAATATTTCCCTTACCTTGAGCCTGAATCGTCACGTAGAACCATTATGTTCCAGAATAATATACTTAGATTAGGTTATAATTTCATGAGAACATTTTTTATGTTTATTATTTCTTTTATATCACCTATTACCATGTTAAAAAATTTACATTATTATTTAAGTTCATATTGGTCATTCTTTCGATATTCGGTACTTGAGTTGAAAATTAACTTGTTTTGATGTAAATTCTCAATGTGATCAAAATTCAATCACATAAAGAATATTATTTGTTGTTTAAATATCATATATATCTAGTACATATGTATTTATAATATTCCATAACATTTGGAGATAAGAAATGAAATGCATCGTTCATGTAGATAGTATGTCGTACATATGCATGAATGCTAATTTCATTTTTTTGTCATATTTAAGGAATGAAAACTAAATGATACATATAAATATTATAATTCCAGTATAATATCTCTATTATATATGTTACATATTTTCATTAACTCTATCATTTTTAAGTTCCATGTATGGCATGAACGAGTCATATCACTTTGAGGGGGTCGTAGGGCACACTTTCTCAAATGAAATTATCCAGTTTACACATAATGGAAATCATAAATGTATGTTTTAATTAAAAATTAAATTATAATAAAAAAAATATAAATATAATATATTTCATACATATATGTAGTTTCATCATAATGGCCACCAAGAGAGGTGGTTGGATAAAATTGGACAATCATCATTTTGTGAGGCAGTAGTTCACCATACACAAAAACATGATATTCTATATACATTATACGGAGGTGTGTGTAATTATAGTTAAAAAACATAGCATAAAAAATACATGTATTCTTTGTGTACTAGTTTTGTTATAAATTAATGGAATAATGAGAGCTTATGGTTTTGGAGAAGGAAAATAAATGAATGGAGCTTGAGAGAAGACATTACCTCTAAAATGGGTAACACCTTTTGATTTGAGAATAAAGGATTTATTAATTCATTATGCCAAAGGTAAGGATTATAAGAGTATGTGTGGGATGCTGGGATATTATTTAAGTAGAATTTTGGTGATTCATGGGTCTTGAGAGGTGTGTGTATGTGGGTAGATGTGGGGTTCTTTATAAGAGGAAGGATGTGCACTTTAGGAAATTGTTAAAATATTATTTTGTAATAAATTTATTTTTGAATTATAATTTCTCCAAAGTGACGTATTTAGAATATAATATGTTTATGGGTAGAAATAATCTCAAATAATAGGTTTTAGAAAAGTTTAGGTCACAAATATACCTTATCTTTTGGCTTGAACGCTTAGTTAAATAAACTAACTCTTAGCTTGTCTTCTTGTATTTTTACACTATATGGTTAATATAGTTACTATAAAATTCATATAGAACATCAAGTTGATCATTAATAAATTTCTTTACACTATATACATCATTTTACCGAATCTTAGATATTTTTTACTACTATACCATTTAATAAAATAGTATTTGTTCTAAAAACTCATTTTTTTCAATTTTGAAACAATTTGGTAATTGATATTTGTTAAAGTCATAAAAATATGATTAATTAGAATAAATACATTAAATGAAATATAACATGTCAGAATAATCCATAAAAATTTTTTATGACATAAAAAGTTTCAGATTATATTTATTTTAATATATATAATATCATTTATTGTAATCTTTCATTAATAAGGTCATCACTCCCAAATCACGGTGTCCTAAATAAATATATTTATTTAATTTATAAAAATTATAAAGAAAATACCATGATGTAGGAAATTTTTTTAGCTGTCTAATTACAATTTATAGTCAAATAGATAAATTATATTACCCCACATTAATTTTTTTTAGTAAAAAGATACATGTTTAGCTTATATTTTCCTTTACATTAAATTATTTTTTATAATATGTAATTTTCACACCTATGTGGGTACTGAATGCCAACAGTTCGTCCTAAAGATTTTTTGGTTTCCCAAGACTCATAAAATAAATTTAAAACATGTCTTAGTGTAGTTTTATATTATTATAATATTAATTTTACCTTTATTTACCTAATTTACCCTTTAACCATTGTAAAAAAAAACAATTACTGAAGTTACGATTCATAATGTAAAAAAATAAAAGGTGCCTATTTAAATAATTTAGACCTTCTAATTCCAAATATGGATTAAATTTTTTCAAATTCAAAACATTGAATTTTCAATAATTATTTGAAAATTAAATCACGTTGTCAAAACCAGAAAGCGGGTTTTTAAGAAGTAAAAAACTATCAAAAGATTAACATGTGTTTATGTCCAATTTAAATGTGAAATTAATTCCAATTAAAAAAATTATATTAAATGATAAAAAAAGTAAATTAAACTTTAAAAAAAATTAAAAATATAATATAACTATATAAATGAATGAGACGAAAATGCGGTTTTGAATTAAAATGCAGTATTTATCACTATTCATTAAAATATGAATTTAACAGAAAAATACCAAAAAATCAACAAAAATAAATCATTATTTTCTTCTTCTAAAGAATAAGTTTATTATGCCAAAAATAACTTATAAAATTCTTATAAATGATATTTAGAAAATGTTCTCCATCAAAAGGCTATAAAACTATAATTGTTTTTGAAACATAATTATTTTATCCGAAAAAATTGAATTTGTCCTTATATCATATCTGGAAAGCATATAAGATAAATTTAAAACATTACATTAAATATATAACATATATTTAAACTTGTGTGAAGAATTTTTTATAATTCATATTATACTATTCATTTAATCTATTCCAATGACTAGGTTATAATGGTAACATTTAAATAATAATATATAGTTGTTTCTAATAAACATGATGTAGCATATCATGTACACTATTGAACAAAATGTTTATTTACTAAAAATCAAGTTGTTACATCCTCCAACCTTTAATAAATTGCATCCTCGTAATTTGAATTTAAGGATTTTAATTAAGGTATGAATTTTCAAAATACCATTATAGAAAACCCTCATCGGAAAAAGTGTTAATAAAGAATCCACTTTAAAAGACAGAAAGTGAAGTACAAAGGTAATCCTAGATAACATATTCTAGGTTTCCAGGTATAGAAAAATTGATATGGAAGAAAAAATAAGTGTCAAGTTTCAGTAGAGAGTGATTGAAAACATGATCAAGAGAAATTTAACAACCAGAGAACCAAAAATGTGTTATTTGTTAAATGGTCTTTGATTTCGTATTAGGAAAATGTAAACAGATTTTTTTTATTTAAGATCAACTTCATAATGTTGAAAAATTATTTTACTACTAAAATTAATAACATAAAAAAATATAAAAAATTTACATTTAGATTTTCATACATTAATCGAATTCTACCACAAAGTCATCTTTTTTCCAAATCAAAGAGTATTTACGATGACTTAGTCTCTCCTAAATCACTAGAATCAACTTCTAGAGAATCACATAATCCAGAAACGATTAATCATATATTTACCCAATCTTTATAGTTTAACCAAAAAAATGGTAAGTCCATGATTATATAATTCCCAAAAAATAATAATCCTTTATAAGGATAAGGACTACTTTTAATCTTTAAAAATATCCAATAATACCAAAATTTTTTATAGGCGATTCAATAAACAATTTTCCCTAAAATTCCTCAAAATAATACAAACTAGTATTAAAAACCAAAATTCATAAGGATTTGATCACATAGTCCTCCAAGATAAAACTTAACATTTATCTCCAAATAACATTCTCTACTCTTAAAATCTCATACTGAAAATTAATTAAACTAATCACATATTCTCTACTATAGGTTAATTATTTACATAAATAACCAAAATCTCCATATGTCCACAATAAAAAAAATTATTCTTCTAAAATAATATTATACAATTACTCCTCAAATGTAATCCTATAGTATTCTATTTTCATTAGTCATATAGTGTTCCCAAAATAAAAAACATCTTCCAAAGTAATATTTATCACTTAATCACCAAATCATTTTCCTATAATAAGGATATCCATTGGATAAAATATAAGTTCAAAAAATGTACTTGTTCTTAGTCCCTAAAATCATTTATCTAAAATGAACAAGTCATACTAACCAGAGACTTTATGTAGGCCAGCGGTAGGCGATGCACCCTAATCAACATTTGGTTATGTGTTTGATTACCATAGCCTTGCCAGACGCGACGGGTTGTCACCGATCCTG
This sequence comes from Viscum album, assembly GCA_963277665.1. NCBI lineage: Eukaryota > Viridiplantae > Streptophyta > Magnoliopsida > Santalales > Viscaceae > Viscum > Viscum album. The sequence goes on along the minus strand of OY728147.1, from coordinate 388,426,396 downwards.
TAGGTTGTCCTTTTTCTAAAACTATACAATTAATACGTAATTCCCATAATGATATAATATATTCAAAAATAACCATAATGAATTTTAATCACAAGTTTCCCTCATGCATTTCAGTTTTCATCCCAAAATTTAATAACCAATAATTACATCAAAATCATGGATCATATAAACAAAAAAGGTTCTTTATAATTATTCCCATAAAAGAAAAGATAATTTTTCCTCAAATAACATTTTCGCATAACATAATTAAGGGTTAAACATACTAGGAAAAGTCTTCCAAAGTAATCCCATCAAAAAAATAGAATTAATACTTTTAAACATTCAACAACCTACAATCTATCATAACTCTTGAATTTCCTTATAATCGTTCAATATCTTTCATGATCCTTTAACCATGCTTTTCCATATTATTCTTTAATACTTATTTATTACAAAAAAACATGAATCATGTTATAAGATTAAATAATTTCAAACCATATGCTAAGAAATAATCCATACTATTCATAGGTCATTTTTATTTTCCTTATCTTCAAATAGAATTACATCAGGTATTGTTGAACATTTATTTTTACGGTCCTTCTTATTCCACAATTTCTTCATAGGTGAATGTCTCCTAAAATACCATTAGTTTCCTTAATATTTTAGATCATAAATCATCAAAAGGTGTTTCTAAGACATTGAAATTATGATAAACCTTAAAATTATAAACCCATGATGATATCCATAAATCTGAAGAAAACATCATAATATTAAATGTTTTCTAAACCATCCCTCTGATACCAACTATAAGGCCCCAACCTTAAACATTATATAATCGTGAGTTAAAGTCAAGAATTCACATTTTGGATCTTTTCAGGTTTAGAGTTTTAGGGAATTGGGCCATAAGTATTAAATTATAGACCCATACATTACATGTGTACAATTATACTCAGTAACCACTCTATTCACAAAAAGAAAACCCTATAAACCAAATACTATTTCTTTTTCTTGATAAAATCTTCTTGACTTCTTACTTTCTCTTACCCATCCTTATACCTTGTGGAAAACATTTCAGTAACATGGTATGAGCATAAAAGAATAGTAAGAAATATAAAACGAGGAATAAAATTTTGATTCCATGAATATTTAAAACCCATGAAAATATTTTAAAAAAAATCATACTTTTCAGTTATAAACATAAACTGTATAGTTTACATCATGTAATCATAAGATTCCTACAAAACATCATTGAAATCATATATCATAATGGTAACTTGTTGAATTAATATCATACATACATTGTATATTTTACTACTACATAGAAGGTAACCTTCATGGTTACGTTTGGAATACCCAGAATAATATATTTCTTAAATATCCTAGGTGAAACCTTAACGTTTACCTCTGTCATGTCACCTTATTCCATGTAAAGCTATCACAAGATCACCCACCCTCAGATTATCTCGGAACCACCCGTATAAATAATTAGTTCCCATGAACCACAACATAACCATAATACATAAACCGTGCATAAAGGAAAAACAATAACATTTCCACATTTCAATAATAAGATATCATTTGAATATATTGAAATATTCACACCATTTCCAAAACCATTTAAAACATTTAATAAAGAAACTTTTGAATCAAAGTGTCCCATACCAATTTGAAACATTAGAAAATAATTGACATTTTAAAACATTAATGTCTATATAAATAAATTAATAATTTTTTTTTGAAAACATAGACATAAAAATGAAAGATTTATATGAATAAATCATCAAAACATTAAACCGATGTTTTTAGTTTAAAAGTACCTTACCACATGAGAAAAAATTGGATAAGAATAATTAAAGAGTATCATTAAAAAAACGTCAAATATCATGATAATATATTAATTCATGATATTATGTGTCCAAAGGGTTATAAATATACCTTATAGAGTAATAAAGGTGCATAATATAAATATATGCCTTAATGAAAGGAGACTGAGACGAAGGCCCTTACAAATATAGTATCCTTAGAATAAGGATAAATCAATGGCATAATTATGTGTGAAAAATATAAATACACCCAATATAAATGGATATTAATTCTATAATAATAAGAGGTAATTTACACATATTCTTGTAAAAAACCAGTGACATGGATATTTAACTCAATTAAATGAGATTGAGTTAAGATTTCTCTTACTATATGTCTGACTCGTCACACGTAATCGTTATGTTCCTAAATAATAAACTTATATTAATTAATTTATTATTGAGAACATTTTTCAATATTTTTATTCCTTTTATATAATTTATTACCTTGTTATAAAAATCACATAACTATTTAAGTTCATATCGTTTGTTCTGTCGATATTCGGTTCATGAGTCTAAAATGAACTTGTTTTGATGTAAATTGTCCATCTGGTAAAAATTACATCATTTACAGAATATTATTCCAGATTAAAATATAATATATATGCAGTATATATTTATTTAGAATATTCCATATCATTTTTAGAAAATAAATGAAAATCACCATTCATGGAGATGGTAGTTCGTACGTACGCATGATCACTACTTACTTTTCTTTTTCATATAAATGGAATGAAAACTAAATGTAACGACCCAAAGTTTCATTATTGGAAATACCTATTGATCCAATTAAATGTATCATCATGTTTATATAAAATGTCAACTTCCTTGGTTTTATGTTAATAATTTTGACCATTGCTAATATAGCCGTTGAATAGTGATCACATGATTAGTATAAATATATGACTTTAACAAATCCATTTTACTCAGACAAAGGATGCGATGGTCTCATCCAGTAGAATTGCCCCATACGAAGCCCATTTTTCAGAGATCATAAAAGATGCGGCATCCTTGGGCTTTGCTCTTGACCAAGCCCAAGATGAGCTTCATCATGTTAAGCTCTAACGAGACCGTCTACGGGAAAAGTGGAAATTAATAGAAATTACCACTCGAGCGATGTTATCCGAGCCATCCCAAGAGTCTGTCACCATCGCACACCTTACCCTTAGGTCTTATGCGGCTGTTCTAAGTGGTTATGTAACCAATAATTATTACTATTTTCATGTACATTAGTTTTGTATATAATAATGAATATAATTTCTAGTCATTTTTGATACATTATAAATAGTTTTTAAAGTACAAATGATGTTTTTAGTTATTATTTAATTAAGAAATCCATTTTTTTAAATTAAGAGATTTTTGAATTAATTAATAATTTAATAAAATAATAATAATATTATTAAATTAATTTTTATTAAATATAAACGATCTTATAATTTTATGAATTCAATTATAATTTTTATTAAGGTTTGAAAGCCATTTTTGTCAAAACCCGTGATTTTTTTATAAATGTCGGTATTTATTTTCAAAGGGAAAATTAACATATTTGGAAAATTAATTAGATAAAATAAATTTTATTTTTGTAATCAGGATGTTGAAATTATCCAATGGTGAAGTTTTCATAATTTTTTGAGACAGATAAATTTTTGGGTAAAAATTAAATACCGATTAAATATATAATGTGTTTTATGACATCATAATGATCCAATAGTGATGTAATAAAATATTATAATCTTTATTTTTGGTAAATATATGTTTTATCATTAAAATAATGTAATTTTGGGTTTTTTTGACTTACTTTTGAAAGCATTAATGGTCCCCTCAAGACTTATTAAACACCTTGTCTTTTGAAATTAATTTCCATGGGAGTGTGACTCCCATCCACATAAGCAACCTTATTATTTTAAGAAGTTCGGAATTTGGCCTTATAAAATATTTTTTTACTCTTCCTTTTTCCAAAAACCATGGGCAAAAAACATGGGGTGTTTTTTGGTTTGGATTAATTTAATGTAAGGGTTCCCAAACCGAAATAATAAAGAATTCCCTCACCATTCCTATATAAACCCACGCAAGCTACCACATACTCCCCACTCAAAGCCTTTGGTGTTCGTCCAACCTCTTCCCTACTCTCTCTAGAATCCTCCCAAGGTGCCCCAAGCTCCCAAGAAGCCTCTCACGAGCCTCTCTCTAGCCATTGGAAGCACACTTCCAAGTAAGGGTTTTTCTTCCTTTCTCAATTTTGTCAATTTTCTTTAAGTTGTATTTCCCTTTTAATATCAATTATTAATGTTGGGGTATGGTTTTCTCACATCCCCCATAATTCCCTCTTATTGTTTGAATTATGGTTTACCCCGTTCTCTCTCATTAAATTCCTCCCATGTACACCTGTTACTATGCCGAAATTCCGAAAGGAACTTCTCTCTCCTCATTTACATTCAAGCAATTATTTTGTATCATGAATCTAAATTCCATTACAATTGTTGGGACATGTATCTATATTAAATACTTACTGTCCATTACATGTAAATATGATGAGGAACCACTTTCTCTCTCATCAACCATTTTTTATGAATTCTTATGTCACACCGTTATGCTGCCGAAATCACACCGATTTTCTAAGCCAATGTCATTGTGTAGTGAATACCATGCCCATTTCTCCATCAAGGGTATTCACCTTTATGCACCTTAACTTATTGATTATAAAGTTTTATGTATGAATTCCATATTCCTTTATCGTGGAATAAATTATTATGTTTTATGAATCCATGTTTTATGATCCATGTGGCACACTTATGCATGAAATGAAATGTTTAAGAAGGGTGTGCCTTTATAGCGCTCCAATGCATTTGGTAAAGTATAGTATCATTATACATCATGTGTAATGAGTGTTGAATCATTCTAATTCAAGTGAAACGAGGGTTTACTCGTGCTTTATGTGCAATGGGGATTTACTCATGCTCCATGTGAGATGAGCCTTGGCTCATGCTAATTCCATGTTAAGTGTTGTCGCCACATTTCCATGTTATGATTATCATGCTTTATCATGAATTTATGTTCATGTTTCTCTTGTGCTCTATTGATATTCCTAATTTCTAACATGTATTGTACTCATCATGTTATTCCATGTGTATTCTCTTATTGGGATTTATAGCTCACCCTTTTCTTATGCATGTCCTCAGGTTATCCAATTCATTGCTAAGTATGAGGGAATATAGTGGTCATGTAAAGGATGTTTTCCATAAAGATGTTGTATTTCATGTTTCAAGTTTTTATGTAATGATACTAAGCCGCTAAAACACTAAACCTCTCGATATTCTTTGTTGTATCAAGTCAAGTTTTATGTAATAAATCTTGTTTAAGTTTGTATTTAAAATCATGGTTGTCATAGTTGGTATCAAAGGATAGGTTTAGTTATTTTTAGGATTAGGAAACCCTAGTAAAGCCTTAGATACAAGACTAAGTATAATAAAAACATCCCTAAGTTTTGTTAGTACTGAGTAAATGGTTTATCATACAAATACATACCTGTCTGGATACGAGCAGGTAGAGGCGGATCTGGCACCGACGTATCCTAGGGGTAAAACCCGGAAACACCGCATTGAGCTAGAATCGACCGGGAAGTAGTGCACGACAACGGGCCTTGCTGCACTCTTGGTTACGACACTCCCGGGGGATATGTTTTGATAAATTCAAAAGCATAGTATGAACCCTTATTAAAGGAATTAAAAAAATGCCCCAAGAATATATGTTTGAAAGTAGATCATGAAAAGCCTATATTGAAGCCTAAAGACTCATGAGTTAAGGAAATAAAAGTTTATTTATGAATCATCAACTTTTGTCTTTGTATTACCCTTTATGTGTTACCCCTAAATTTCATTTTATTCCAGCCAATGGCCTGTAATAGGAGGACTCGGGCTAACAACCTTTGTGAAGATCAGTGTGATGACTGTACTAATGAGATGACAAATCCAATGGGAGAGGGAATCTCGAACTTTGTCACGCTTCTCTCTCAGCTAACTCATGTTTTGAATAGAAACATAGGTCAAGAGGAATGTTCAACCCCCCTAATAAATAACAAGTCACTATCAAGAGCTTCATGAGACAAAGGCCTCCTACTTTTAGTGGATCATCCGATCCCACGATCGCAGAAAAATGGATCAACTCCATTGAAAAGATCTTCTCCATCCTTCAATGTTCTGAACAAGGGAAGGTTCTCCTGGAAGCTTATCGTATGGAGGGTGAAGTTGATCAATGGTGGACGTTGATCAAAAATACGAATCCTGAGGAGGAGATCAAGGCGTTGGAATGGAAGGATTTCCGGAAGATGTTTTTTGATAAATATTTTCCACGCACCCTCCGGCTTAATATGGAAAGGGACTTCCTTTCCCTTAAGAAAAAAGACGAATAATCTGTTGGAGCATACAAGAAAAACTTCACAAGGCTTGCATGATACGCTTCCGGCTTTGTCGTTACCCTCGAATGCAAGGTTGACCGCTCCTTTGGTGGGCTGAAGCCTAGCCTGCGGAAAGCATTAGTGATTCGTGACTTCGACAGCTATGAGGAAATTGTCCGATGTGCCCTCAAGGTCGAAATAAAGATCGGAGAATCATAGGGGTATCATGGGGAAAAGAAGCATAAGGTGGACTTCAATGCTAGTGGGCCGATGGATAAATCCAACGGTGCTAAGAAGATCCAGCACCCCACTTGCCAAAAGTGCAGAAAGAAGCACCATGGAAATTGCCTTAAGGGGACGAGGAAATGCTTCAGGTGTGGAAGAGAAGGGTACCTAGCTGTTAACTATCGGAAAGAAAGACCCACAGCTGCAAAAGAGGCAAAGAATGCTCCATTCGAACCTCAACGAATTGTTCAATGCTAAAATACAAATAACCGGGTCATTTTGCAAATCAGTGCCCTAATCCAAGGGTTTTCAGAGACAACCAACAACCTCCAAGGCTGCAAGGAAGATCTTTTCCCATCACTTCTGCCAAAGTGAACCCCGACAACGAAGTGGTGACAGGTACGCTAGTTATTCATTCATGAATAGCAAACATACTTTTTGATTCAGGTTCTATGCATTTTTTATATCTCTAAATTTTAGTAGAACAATCCTATCACCACCACAAATCATGGAAGTAAAGATGTCAGTGAGTACGGAAAATGGGGCAATCATTTCATCCCATGAATATAAGTCCTCCCCTGTTATAATCTGTGGATTGAATTTCCCAGCAAACCTCTTCATACTCCCTCTGGTGAAATTTGATGCAATTCTTGGCATGGATTAGATTTCCTTATATAGAGCCAATATAAATTGTCGAGAGATGGAAATCACACTCTATATGGAGAATCGACCCCTGATTCTTTACAAATGTCAGGAGGAAGATGAATCTCCTTTAGCTCCATCATCTCATGAATGGATATTACTACCCTATGAGAATGTGTATCTGGCTCAGATGATTGAGTCCAAGGAAGAAACCATCCTTGATGAAATACCTATTGTGAGGGAATTCGCTGAAGTGTTTCTCAAGGAACTGCCTGGTCTTATTCCTAGAAGAGATGTTGAGTTCTCAATTTAACTTATACCTAGGGCACTACCAATATCCAAGACTCCATATATAATGGCAGTTGTTGAGCTTTAAGAGCAGAAGAAACAACTACAGGAGAATATGGATAAAGGGTTTATACGCCCAAGTGCTTCACCATGGGGTGCACCTGTCCTATTCGTCAAGAAGAAGGATGGGTCAATGCGGATTTGCATCGATTATCGTGAACTTAACAAAATCACGATAAAGAACAATTATCCTCTCCCAAGAATCGATGACTTGTTTGATCAGCTGCGTGGAGCACAATACTTCTCTAAGGTGGATTTGCGGTCGGGATATTATCAAGTAAGGGTGGAGAAGGAAGATGTCTCCAAGACTGATTTTTGTACAAGATACGGGCACTATGAATTCATAGTAATGCCTTTTGGACTCACCAATGCTCCAGAAATATTCATGGACTTGATGAATAGAGTCTTTAGAGAGTAATTTGAAAAATATTTTGTAGTCTTTATAGATGATATTCTAATATACTCCAAAACCAAGGAGGATCATGAGGAGCATTTAAAAAAATTACTAGAGACATTCCGCAAGGATAAGCTCTATGAAAAGTACAGAAAGTGTGAGTTCCGGTTGAAGGAGGTCTCATTATTAGGCCATATCATCACAAGCAATGAGATATCTGTGGACCCCTCCAAAACAGATGCAATTGAGAGATGGCCGAGGCCAACATCGGTAACGAATATCCATATCTTCTTGGGGTTAGCTGGATATGATCGACGATTTGTGAGAAATTTCTCACGATTTTCCAACCCTCTTACCAAGCTAACTCGAAAGGGAGTAATGTTTTCTTGGAGTGATGAATGTGAAGAAAGCTTCAAGGAGTTGAAAAGGAGGCTTATCACTACGCCTGTTCTCACTTTACCCACAAGTGGGGAACTTTTTGTTGTTTTCAGTGATGCTTCAAAGAAGGTCTTAGGCTGTGTGCTGATGCAAAATGATAAAGTTATATCCTATGCCTCAAGGCAGTTGAAAATACTTGAGCGAAACTATCCAACGCATGATATGGAGTTAGCGACGGTGATCTTTGCCTTGAAAATCTGGCGGCATTATCTCTATGGGGATAAATGTGAGACATATACTGACCACAAGAGTCTTAAATATATATTCACACAGAAAGAGATTAATATGCGCTAGAGAAGATGGATAGAGCTCATCAAGGATTATGACTGTTAAAAACATTACCACCCTGGGAAAGCGAACAAGGTGGCATATACCCTTAGTAGAAAGGACCCAGAAATTCTATCAATGATGAGAATCAAGAAGGATCCAATATTCTTAGACTTGATGAAGATGGAAGTGGGAATCATAAAGAAGGGAACATCATCAATCCTTTCACAAATTTTTACTCAACCATATCTTTTGGAAATGTTAAAGGATTATCAAAAGGATGGTGTGGGAATTCAGGAAAAAGTGGAAGCTATCAAAAAAGGGAAACCCTCATAGTTTAATGTTAATGTAGAAGGAATTGTGCGGTTTGGGAAAGGACTATGTGTTCCATCAAGTCCGGAGCAGAAGAAGGAACTTTTGGATGACACACATAGTTCGAATTTCTCTATTCACCCAGGGAGCACAATGATGTATCAAGATCTTCGAGAAAACTTTTGGTGGGATAATATGAAGAAGAAGATCGCTGAATATACATCAAAGTGCCTGGTGTGTCAGCAAGTGAAGGGAGAGAGGAAGAAGTCTAAGGGGATGATGCAACCATTTCCCATACCCGAATGGAAATGGGAGAACATCACCATGGACTCTATCACCGGAATTCCAAGGACATACAAAGGCAACAATGCAATTTGTGTTGTTGTGGATCTTCTTACAAAGACTTCACACTTCATTGCTATTCGGGAGGATTTCTCTTGGGATCAACTGGCAAAAATATATATCAGGGAAGTGGTAAGGTTGCATGGAGTACCACTATCTATTGTGTCTGACCGAGATCCATGATTAACATCTAAGTTTTGAAAGAGTCTTCAACATGCTTGGAATACTGAACTGAACTTCAGTACGACCTATTATCCTCAAACTGATGGCCAATCCAAGTGAACTATCCAAACACTTGAGTATATGTTGAGAGCGTGCTCAATGGACATTAAGGGAGGATGTGATCAACATCTTCCTCTGGTTTATTTCTCTTATAATAACAGTTTCCACTGAAGCATCCAAATGGAACCATATGATGCTCTATATGGGAAAAGGTTAAGAACACAGACATGTTGGGATGAGGTCGTTGAACGTAAGCTGTTTGGACCAGAAATGGTCGAAGAAATGGTGGAGAAGGTGAAAACCATTCAGCTGCATATCAAGGAAGCCCAGAGTCGACAAAAGAGTTATGCAGATAACCTTCAACGGGACCTTGAGTTTAAAGTTGGAGACATGGTGTTTCTATGCATATCTCCGTGGAAGAAGGTCATGATGTTTGGAAAGAAAGGGAAGTTAAGTCCAAGGTACATCGGCCCCTTCGTGATTCTTGATCGTGTCAGGGCTGTGGCCTATAGACTATCACTTCCACCTATTATGTCCAAAGTACATGATGTCTTTCATGTATCCCTCTTAAGGAAGTACATACCAGACCCTTCACATGTACTCTCTTATGAGGTGGTACAATTGGAAGATGATCTTTCTTATGAGGAGCAACCAGTGAAGATCTTAGATCGTAGTGAAAAAGTTATACAAAATAAGACAATTCCCCTGGTCAAGGTGTTGTGGAGAAACCACAAGTTTGAAGAAGCGACTTGGGAGTCGGAGGATATGATGAAGCTGAGTTACCCACATTTGTTTTAGTGTGGGAAAAGGAAAATTTCGAGTGCGAAATTTCTTAAGGGGGGAATATTGTAACGACCCAAAGTTTCATTAATGGAAATCCCTCTTGATCTAATTAAATGTCTCTTTATGTTTATATAAAATGTCAACTTTCTTGGTTTTATGTTAAGAATTTTGACCGTTTCTAATATAGCTGTTGAATAGTGATCACATTATTTGTATAAATATAGGACTTTGACAAATCCATTTTACTCAGAAAAAGGAAGCGATGGCATCAACCAGTATAATTTCCCCATATGAAGCCCATTTGTCGGAGCTCGGAAAAGAGGTGGCATCCTTGGGCTTTGCTTTTGACCAAGCCCAAGCTGAGCTTCATCATGTCAATCTCGAACGAGACCGTCTACGGGAAAAGTGGAAGTTAATAGAAATTACCACTCGAGCGATGTTATCCGAGCCACCCCAAGAGTCTGTCACCGTCGCACACCTTACCCTTAGGTCTTATGTGGCTGTTTTAAGGGGTTATGTAACAAATAAGTATTACTATGTTCATGAAAATTATTTTTTGTATATAATAATGAATATAATTTCTAGTCATTTTTGATACATTGTAAAAGGTTTTTAAAGTACAAATGGTGTTTTTAGTTATTATTTAATTAAGAAATCTATTTTATTAATTTAAGGGATTTTTGAATTAAATAATATATTAATAAAATACTATTATTACTATTAAATTAATTTATATTAAATATAAATGATCTTATAATTTTATGAACGCAATTATAATTTTTATTAAGGTTTGAAAGCCATTTTTGTCAAAACCCGTGATTTTTTGATAAATGCAGGTTTTTATTTTAAAAGTGAAAATTAAAATATTTATAAAATTATTTAGATAGAATAAATGTCATTTTTGGAATCAGGACGTTGAAATTATCCAACGGTTAGTTTTTCATAATTTTCTGAGACAGTCAATTTTTTGGGTAAAAATTAAATACCGTTTAAATATATAATGTGTTTTATGACATCATAATGAACCAACAGTGATGTAATAAAATACTATAATCTTTATTTTCGGCCAATATATTTTTTACCATTAAAATAATGTGATTTTGGGTTTGTTTGACTTACTTTTCAAAGCATTAATGGACCCCTCAAGACTTATTAAGCACCTTGTCTTTTGAAATTAATTTCCATGGGAGTGTGACTCACCTCCACATAAGCAACCTTATTATTTTAAGAATTTAAGACTTTGGCCTTATAAAATATCATTTTCCTCTTCCCTTTTCCAAAAAACATGGGAAAAAACCATGGGGTGGTTTGTGGTTTGGATTAATTTAATGTAAGGGGTCCCAAACCTAAATAATAAAGAATTCCCTCACCTTTTCTATATAAACCCACCCTAGATCCCACTTCCTCTCCACTCAAAGCCTTTGGAGTTCGTCCAACCTCTTCCCTACTCTCCCTAGAATCCTCCCAAGGTGCCCCAAGCTCCCAAGAATCTTCTCACAAGCCTCTCTCTAGCATTTGGAAGCACACTTCCAAGTAAGGGGTTTTCTTCCTTTCTCATTTTTGTCAATTTTCATTAAGTTGTATTGCCCTTTTAATTTAAATTATGAATGTTGGGGTATGGTTTTGCACCTCCCCCATACTTCCCTATTATTGTTTGAATGATGGGAGACCCCTTTATCTCCCATTAAATGCCTCCCATGTACACCCGTTACTATGCCTAAATTCCGAAAGGAACTTCTCTCTCCTCATTTACATTCAAGCAATTCTTTTTTATCATGAATCTAAATTCCATTACAATTGTTGGGAAATGTATCTATATGAACTACTTACTGTCCATTACATGTAAATATGATGAGGAACCACTTTCTCCCTCATCAACCATTTTTTTTGAATTCTTATGTCACGCCGTTACACTGCCGAAATAACACCGATTTTCTAAGCCAATGTCATTGTGTAGTGAATACCATGCCCATTTCTCCATAAAGGGTATTCACATTTATGAACATAAACTTATTGATTATAAATTTTCATGTATGAATTCCACATTCCTTTATCATGTAATACATGATTATGTTTTACGAATCCATGTTTTATGATCCATGTGGCACACTTATGCATGAAATGAAATGTTTAAGAAGGGTGCACCCTTATAGAGCTCCAATGCATTGGGTAAAGTATAGTATCATGATACATCATGTGTAATGAGTGTTGAATCATGCTAATTCAAGTTCAACTAGGGTTTACTTGTGCTTTATGTGAAATGAGGATTTACTCATGCTCCATGTGCAATGAGCCTTGGCTCATGCTAATTCCATGTTAAGTGTTGTCGCCACATTTCCATGTTATGATTATCATGCTTTATCATGCCTTTATGTTAATTTTTCTCTTGTGCTCTATTGATATGCCTAATTTCTAACATTTATTGTACTCCTAATGTTATTCCATGTGTATTCCCTTACTGTGCTTTATAGCTCACCCTTTTCTTATGCATGTCCTCAGGTTATCCTATGCATTGCTAAGTATGAGGGAATGTAGTGGTCATGTAAATTATGTTTTCAATAAAGATGTTTTATTTCATGTTTCAAGTTTTTATTTAATGATCGTAATCCTCAAAGACACTAAACCTCTCGATCGTCTTTGTTGTATCAAGTCACGTTTTATGTAATAAATCATGTTTAAGTCTGTATTAAAAAGCAGGGTTGTCATACTAAAGATACATAGTTATATTATAATTCCTGTATAATATCTATGTTATATATGGTACATAAGTTCATTAACTCAATCCTTTATATATTACATGTATGGAATGAACGAGTCACATCAGTTTTATGGGGCTGTAGTCTGCACTTCCTCAAATGAAATTATCGTATTTACACATATGGAAAGTATAAAGATTTATTGTAAATAAAAATTACAGAATCAGATAGAAAATAAAAATATAATATATGTTATATATAAATATACTACAATAATAATGGCCACCATGAGAGGTGGTAGGAGAAAATTGAACAATCATCATTTTGTGAGGTAGTAGTTTTTCGTACACAGAAAAAATATGTTAAATATCCATTTGATGGAGGGGTGTGTAAGTGTAGGTCAAAACATTAGAATAAAATATCAATTTATATTTATGATACTAGTGTTGTTATAAATTAATGGAATAAATAAATGTTAGTGGGTTGGAGAAGAAAAATAAATGAAAGTGGCTTGAGAGAAGACATTACCTCTATATCGGGTAACCCATTTTGATTTGAGCCAAAAAGATTTCATGAATTGCCTTATGCTGAATAAAAGGATTATAAGATTAATTGAGGGAATTTTGGAGCCTTTTTTAATAGAATTTGGGTGCGAAAATGGGTTTTATAGGTTTTTGTAAGTGGGTTTAGGTGGTGGCCTTTTATAAGAGGGTGGATGGGTACTTTGGGAAATTATTGAAATATTATTTTTTTATAAATTTATTTTCAAATTATAATATCTCAAAAAGTGATATATTTAAAGGATAATAGGAGGATGGATCTTAATCCTTCAAAATAATAGGGTTTAGAAAATTTTAGGTCACAAATTTAATCTTTTCTTTTGGCTTTAACCCTTAGTTAAATAAATATACTCTTACCATGTCTACTTGTATTTTTACACTATATGGTTAATATAGTTAATATAAAATGCCAATATAACCTCAAGTGGATCATTAACGAAATTTTTAGCACTATATAAGTCATTTTACTGAATCTTATATTTTCATGACTATTATATCATTCAATAAAATAGTACTTATTTTAAAAACTCAGTTAGGTCAATTTTGACACTATTTAGTAATTGATTTTTGTTAAAGTCATAAAAACTTGATTCATTATAAAAAACTAAGTTTAATGAAATATAAAATTTAATAATTATCCATAAAATTTTTTTATAGCATAAAAAATTTGAAATTACATTTAACTTAATATATATAGTACTATTTATTTGAATCATTCAGTAATAAGGTAATCATTGCTTCTTCATTAGGTCATAAATAAATTTATTTATTTATTTTATAAAAATTATAAGTAAAATACCATGATGTAGAAAATATTTTTAGATTTAAAATGACTATTTATAGTCAAATATATTAATCATATAACCAACCTTAAAATTGTTTTAGTAAAAAGATACATGTTTATGTTATATTTTCCTTTACATTAAATTAATTTTTATAACATGTCATTTTTACACCCATGTCGATCCCAAATGCCAAAAGTTAGTAATGAGGATTTTTTTGGTCACCTGTGACTCATTATATAAGTTTAGGACATGTTTTAGGTAAGTTTTATATTATTATAATATTAATTTTACCCTTACACACCTAATTTACTCTTTAACCGTGATAAATAAAAATAATTAAACAAGTTACTATTAATAATTTCAAAAAATAAAAGGTACATATTTACATAATTTTTAATTTATAATTCCAAATATTGAATCCATTTTATTAATTCAAAACATATAAGTTTCATTAATTAATTTAAAATTAATTCTCATTGTCCAAACAATAAAGCGGGTTTTTAAGAAGTAAAAACTATCAAATGATTGACACGAGTTTATATGTCCAATTTAAATGTGAAATTACTTTCAACGAAGAAAATTGGATTAATTGATAAAAAATAATACTCCAATTACACATTAAAACCAATTAAAAATATAATCTATCTATATAAATAAATGATATGAAAAGACTGTTTTGAATTAAAATGCAGTATTTTTTACTATTCATTAAAATATGAATTTTATCAGAAAAATACCAAAAATTCAACCAAAATAAAATTTGATGTCCCTATTTTAAAGAATAATTTTATTATGTCAAATAGAACTCATAAAATTTCCAGAAACTATATTTAAAAAGGGTTATCCTTCAAAAGGAGGTAAAACTATATTTAAAAAAATACTTTTTTAATCTGAAAAATTGAATTTGTTATTATATCAAATCTAGAAAACATATTATATGAATTTAAAACATTACATAAAATATATAACATGTATTTATGTTAAATAAAATTCAATAATGAGTGATACGATTTTATAAACACAATTATTTTCTTTTAAATTGGTTTTCATAGAAACACATTCTTTATATTCAATTGCGTTTTTATTTCCATTTCTAATAAATTTGGTAACCAATGATTTATTATTTAAACACGTGCAAACAAAATTTTCATAAATTAGTTGATAATCTTTATTCCTACAATTCCAATGGATATGTTACAATGATAACATTTAAATAACAATATTTAGTTGTCATTGAAACTCGATGTAGCGTATCATGTATGTTATCTAACATAGTGGTTATTTATTAAAACTCGGGATGTTACAAGAATTTCCAAAGGTATGCGAGTATAGAATCAACATTGAACTTATTAATTTAATTTAATAGATATTATTATCAATATCTTAAATATATAAAACATTAAACACTTTCATGATACCATAAAACATTTCATTCACACATATATAACAACTATTGTTCTTAACAATGAAAAAAAAATCCCATCTTATCTAAAAAAGATACAAAATTGAATTTTTTTTTCTATAAAATAATAATAGTTATCAAATTCAATATCTGATCTACTTGGAAGACTTAGATCTTATTGTTTAACCTCAAATACAAAAAATACTACATTTCCATCTTGTGTAATGTTTGTTTTATCAATTTTAGAGCCCCCATGCCCATATTTCTTAAAAAACCTCATATTTTTTAGTCTCTGTTTATCAACATAAATTTCTGATTCACATTTTAGAATCTAATAACTATGAGTTATAGTTATAGATATTTATTTCTATAATATACACCTTCATATACTTAGAATGATTCTCTTTTAGAATGATCTTCAACCTTAGTTACCCATAAATAATTTTTTTATCGGTTTTTCCAATAATTGGTCTCAAAATGGTAAACATTATTCCTGCTATAATCTATAAAAAATACATATATATGGGTAGGTTTCATGTTTTATATCTTTTCCTAAAATAATTTTAATGAAAGTAATACTTCTAAAATTATGAACACATATTTGATTACATTTAGTGATCAAAGATCCATATTTCATTAAGTAATGAGTCTTCTATGACATTTCTCTCACCAATTATTTATTTATATTGGGAATGACCTCAATTATATAATGCATTACTCTTGGATATTTTAGAGGATAAAACTTTATCCAATCTATAAAATTGATATACTCTCAACAATAGTCCCCCGGTAACATAATTTTATTAGGGCCTCTCAACTATGTTTCATCTAAAGATCACAATGAATATGGAACCCTATTCCCATTAGGGTCACATATACTTAGTAATACTCACATAAAATAATCCATGGTAACCAAGATATGGAATGAAAATATTGGTTGGATAATTAAGTCATTGAAATGTATTTCTTTAGAAGGGAAATCACTATTTTTTATTTTAGAGGATTTATTTTAATGTCTTGCAAATTTAATAGAGATAACAAGAATATTAAATTAATAACTAGTACATATCATGTGATATTTTTTATCTAAAATTTTATTCCTTTATGTATGCATGGTTCTAAAGATTTAGTTTTATAATCCCTATTTTATCCCCAAATTTTTATATTTTAATCGTATTAATCTGTTACTCTTTACATTATCCAAATTCTGGGTTACTCACCCAAACATATAAGACAAACATATTTATACATATCCATTTACATCATATGAATTATTTACCTAATATTATCATGTAAAGGTTTGGAGTTATTTGAGATTGATAATCCCCACATTTTAAGCCCAAATACAAAAATAGTTAACCCTCAACATTCAATGATAAGGCGTAATCCTCCAGATTTGAGGAAGTCTAACCTAAAATTACTTTTCTAGGGATAATTTACTTGAGAAAAATTATAATTCATTATAATTTTAATACCAAATATGCAACAACACAAAAATTCCTTATATTAATAATAGAAATCATGTTTCACAATGACTGTTTTATTATGTATTACAATTGGAGCACACCGAAAGACTATAGGAACATTTCAAATATTGAAATAATATTTGATACAAAAGAAAATAATAATATATGGAGATTAAAAAAGAATAATTTACATACTAATGTAAAATACATAGGCCTGAATTATCCCATGAAAATCACTCATGCTAATAAGATAGTAAAAAGAAAGTGAAACATTAGGGATATGAAAGACATTATCAAGGGACATGTTGAACCATTTTATGTAAAGTAGTAAATGATGTGTGGACACCTGAATTCCAATTATGGATATTTGGAGAATAATTCTTGGAAATTATCTTTAATTATTTGTTCTTTTGACTTTAACCCTCAATTTCATAGCATCTTTTACTGGTTGGACCCCACAGTCTTGGTTCAACATTTCTAGGTGGTACCAAGTCCGGTTAAACCATCAGAATTGCAATCAAACAAATTATAAGGCATGGATCGATTAATAAAGGTATGATATGGTATTTTTTCGACCATTGGAATATTGTTAAAATTATTTATGGTCTAATTATCATCAATGGATGAAGTTAATGCATGTACGGGCGAGGCGATGCATGAGGGGCTTCAGGAAATTGGGTTTTCTGCTAATAAGGAGACAATAATAGCTAGACAACATTAGATCCAAAAATCAAACGTGGAAATGAATCCATAATCAAAGCAAAATGACTAGATCAAAGTCATGGAGTGCAGATATGGATATCTGTAAGAATCAGGACTACATGCCATATATCATTATGAACTCATGACATTTAGACCCTTTTCTGTGATGATTATGTTTCAATAATTAATAAGGATTGAATAGATTTTATACCTCCTATAGATTGTGTACCACATTCCCCTTGTGGATGAGCCATGTGAAGGATAATATAGCTAGGAATACACCATGTGCCTGAGTACATGGGAATCGTTGGACCATATGAGAAATACCCTGTGTGAAGAGGCATGCTTTGTACTAAAGTACATGGTCATATTGTTGGATTTGGTAGCCTAGAACCAACTGTTTTGTACTATATCCATTAATGTATAATTTAACACATCTTGATTGTTCTTTTGTTTGACAATGCATGTGATAATGTCCTAAGGATAACTGTTGCATTAATGGGTCATAGTGGATCCTTGCTATGATGAGAACCCGGAAGTTCCATAACACAGTTCTTGAATATATATTCTATGGCTGGATGATGTTATTTTAGGGACATAAATAATATAGGCCATTAGAGGTGAGGACTCATAAAACATTGAGGCACCTTCTCATGGTGTGCTCCCTTGGTAATATCTAGGAGGATATTATGAGAATGAGACCCGTCAGTAGAAAGTCCACATTTCACAGTGTCATCGGCTGATCCTATCTTCAGATGTGTGTATTGGTCCTTAGACATTAGGATTATTATTAATGGGTATTACAACTCACGTACTTAGATATATTGACTAAAACTGTGACGACACACTGTTCGTAGTCAGGTAGGATACGTTGGGTGCGTCACGAGGGATACATCATTAATAGATAATGTGATAAAGGATTTGTCCCTTCTGTTCCATAATGGAAGCAAATATCTCATGCCCTTTGATGTAATTGATATATACTAAATAAATCCATGGCAATGGGGAGGAATGGGAAAGTTCAATTTCAGAAAGCTAAAGAAAGAATAATTGAGCACAAGTGTTGATGGCACTAGAATGCAACCTGATTGATTTGTGATATGGAGACAAAGGGACTAAATTACACAATAAGCATTCCCATGAGGTGACATGTCAATGAAGTATCAAATTCTTTATCTTGGGTTCCTTGACCCGTTGTTAGACAGTAATCTTGGACTTTAGGAAATCCCACCAAATGCCAAAGATAAAGAGGCCTAGAGGGTCACACATGAAGTGTATCCAATTATCTCAAGTAAAATACAGATTAATCCTGTATATGGTTTAATAATTATTCATGGAATCCTAAATCATTTTAATGTTAGAGGAAGAATAAAATTAAAAAAAGATATACACACCGTGCAGTTTTTATTTTGGAAGGGAAATGAAAAATAAGTACATGCCATGTATTAATGATTACACACCGTGCAGTTTTTCAAGTTAGAATTTTGAGGAAATAATATCATTTTATTAAATGATATTTATTATAATTAGCGTGTGTGAATGTCAAGGAATTAATGATTCGACATGGGGGTTTTCAACAAGAGTTAATGAAATAAATAAAATGTGTAACACGTTTATTTATTGTCATAAATTTATAGCCTCTAACCCGATTATAAATATCCCCACAACCCCAACAATTTTCCCTAATCATTGTGCATAACAATTATAGATAATTCTATGAAGGTTGAAAGAAATACTTCCTCCAAGAATGCTCCCAAGACCAAGAGAGATCCTCCTCAATTGGATCAAGGTGATCTAGGGAAAACAATGCAAACAAAGGCTTCTCCCCATTAGAACACAGAGATTCCTATGGAAACAAATAAAGATATGTGGAGCATGTATGGATCACCGCTAGAAGAATACTACACTTGGATTCTATGATGCAACGACGGATCATGTCACATCCTGACCGGAGACATCAACGGGGAAAGAATTCCATTAAGGTTATTCTTGTCAATTAATTAAATTAATTATAACCGACATATGATGATCCTCGTTTGTGGTTCTAGGACTATTCTTAATCTTTGTCTTTTTCTATGATTTGATCCATGGAGTTTGGTGTTTATCATCGTATTGATCCCAGATTAATCATTTCTAATGACAAAAAGTCAAGTGGGCACATCCACCCACGAGCTTCCATTACGCCCATAACCAATAAGTGTTATCAAAGGGAGTCATATCGTTGATTATAATTGTTTTGTTTTTCATTGGTGATTTACACATTTAATAATTTAGTTATTTCAATTAAAGTTAATAATTTTTTAAATATGAATCTCAAGATCCGTTTCTCCTCTCTCATTTCATATTCACCTTACATAAACAATTTTTTCTTTTATTTTTGATTAAAATAAAATAGAGGATATCATCTGGAGGTTCCAAACAATCCTGGCTGTATAACACCAGAATACACAACGTGTATTCAGAAGTACAGGCCATGTAGTCTAGGTTCAATGCATTAGACTTATCATCCAAATCAGGTTGTGTAAACAGATCCTACCTAAGTTATAAATGAAACTATGTGTTGATCAGAAACAACTAGCACACAGTTCCGGATTAGACGTTGTGTGGTCTAATGAACACGGCGTGTAGTCCCTTCAGGTTAGGGTTGTACCGTGTACCCCGTACATGGATTGCCTAGCCAGAAACCATGTAACACAGACACTACACGACATGTGTCCCACTGAACACACCGTGTACACCAAAAATATCCAAAGTAGAAAAACACGCCATGTCCCCGTGCTTGTACTTCATATGGATGGTGAAAAAAAGTACATGCAGTGTAGTCGGAACTACACGTCGTGTACTCATCCAAATTATGCAGATTTATTAAATTTTTTTCATTTATTATACAAACCCTTGAGACATGTACCATAGTGCAGGAATAGATATGAGGAATAACACATGATAGGTGTTTTATATATATTTGTTTAATTTAATATCTACATATATGGGAATTCACCTAGATTCCTCCAAGGTACAAGTTATGTACAAAGATAATTTTAAATTAAGTTATTTGTTTAAAATTATGATGGATGAGAATCTCATGGAAAATTAGAAAAAGGATTTAAGATAAAAGGATTGATTAATTAAAGATAATTAATTTATTTTAGCTTGATTTATATTAAACTAGAACTATTAAAGAATTGAATGCTAGATTTATATATGTGTAAATATCATTTCATGTATGGATGATCATGAGTTACACCAAGAAATCTATATGTGAATGGTTTCTTTTAATTTTTTTATTTAAATTAAATTTTTTGGCCTACGAGTCTTCTCCTCATTAATATATAGGGCATGTGGTCCCAATGTTTCTTTTATGTAAATACCCCTTTTACCCCTTGCATGCGTGTGAGATAAATGCATATGTAATGGACGGAGCTCCCAAGCTAGTGGAGGTGGCTCAAGTCAGGCGGCAAGGTGAAACCAATCCAAGGTGATACAAAGGTGGACAGATGGAATGTTGTAAACACGAACCCGAAAGGTTCAAAGTGTTTCTCCCATAGGTCTCAGGTTTGTTTATCAACCACTAGATAAACTAACCAATAAAACAAGATCACTATCATACAGTTTATTTTTTTTCCATCAGTTGCATGGTTTATTTATTGTGGTTGTGTTATCATGATCACCTACCCAAATCTTTTTTTTTATTTTCTGAAATCCACTTTATGGGTTAGTGGTAACCGCACAATTCAAAATTCAAAACAGGAAAATTCCAAACATCAAAAAACAAGCAGACATTAAAAACCATGACCAGATCAAAAATCAGAAGGCCACCCGAATCATCTGATTCTACGGAACAACATCTTTATTTCCATCTTCCCATCACATTAATCGTCGATTCGACAACATCAAAGACAAATTTCAAAATTCAAAAAACAAGAAAACATCATCATACCACCTTAAGCCCCTAAGTCATATTGCCTTCAAAACAGAACTCAAAGAGTCTCTCCATCGGTATAACCTTCGAAGAAGACCAGAACCTTAACCAAAAGTATCCATTAGAACCAAAAGATACCATCACCTTGCACATATTAGAATCAAACAGAAATGACATTTGTGCCTGAGCCACTTGGAACCCACCACCGCAATGCACCACAGACCCAAAAACTCTTGCGGACCATCACACCCGACCGACCTGGAAGTGGGTAGTATTCCTGGAGGCCAGAGAGGGGAGAGCAGCGGTACTCCCACAGTAATCCACAGAACAAGAACCCTCACGAAAAACCCAAAAGGAGGCCCGGACTGAAAGAAGGTGAGGGGATGAAACCCTTGGGAGAACAAAATGGATGTGAAAACAGGGCCCGAAGCCCTAAAAAAAGAGAGATTCAGCGCTAAGAAATCCACAACCGCCTATCCGCTAAAACCAATACCATAGAGACTCCATTGTTCCAGATCCGACCTGGAAAGGAGAGGTGGCGCTCAAGGTCAGAGTGTGGAGGAGACAACCTGGAAGAAAGCTGAAGCACCATGGAACAAAGGGAGTTGAGGGGGATGAACGAGAAGAGAACACAACGGTGAGAGAAAGAGGGAAAGGAGGGGAAGCATAAAGGAGAGTCAATCACCGTCAAAGGAACAACAACAGGGAAGGAAAGGTGGGAGGGGAAGAGATCTGAAGCGCTGTTAATGAAGCCGCAAGGAGA
Organism: Viscum album; assembly: GCA_963277665.1. Lineage (NCBI taxonomy): Eukaryota > Viridiplantae > Streptophyta > Magnoliopsida > Santalales > Viscaceae > Viscum > Viscum album. The sequence continues at coordinate 388,403,896 of OY728147.1, read as the reverse complement.
TTCCGGAGCAAATCCTAGAAGACGGTGAGCATAGCGCGAGAGAGAGAACTGGGCAAGTGAGGTGCCATCTTAATCATTACCGTTGTCACGATCACCCAATTAATGAATTAAAAATGTATGCAAGATGGAACTAAAATAAGACCGACTTATGCATTACATATTATATTAGACATGGTTAATCACTTAAGAATATCCCACTTAATTTTAACAAGAATGTAATCAAAGATAATAAAATGGAAATTTACGTATAAGGATAAAATCCTTCAAAGGAATATTACGTTGGTATAGCCTTCCATAATCATAGTTAGAATAAAACCATAGTTCAAATTTCTTGACAAACCCTAGTTGGGGTGATCTCAATTATTGAGGAATTATAATTCAAGGTGTTGGGTTGAATTGACTTGGTTCGCATCAAGGGTTGACTGACACAACAGAACTTGGTGTTACCAAGAGGCAAAGGTTGAGGGAATACAAAATAAAAGGATTTCAGGATTGGGGAGTCCACTCAACGGATAAAGGAGCTGCGAGTTAATGATATTGGAATTTGGAATGCCTACCTAAAACCCTTCAAGTTTCTTCACCAACCCTAGTTGGGGTAATGGGAAGGGCAATATGGATCCTTTCCACTAGAATATTTAGGAAACAGAATATTATAATGTCAATGGTGAGGGATATTGGATTTCGATAAAATAGTGGGAGACTAATAAGTATTAATTTATTTATTTGTCTCGGTTTTATCATAATAATGTACTAAACCTTTTCTCATCATAATTTGTAGAAATGGAAAGAAAATGACTTCCAACATATCATTTAGAACCATACTCGAGAAGGAAAATCTTATCACCAGCACCAATTTCCAAGAGTGGTAGAGGCGTTTATGCGTCATCATTTTCCACAAGAGGAAATTATATGTGCTAGAAGATCCTGTCCCTTTGGCTCCTAGGAAAGATGCCAGTGATGAGGAAATAACTCTCTATGTGAAACACATGGATGATGACACAAATGTCCAGTGTTTCATGCTATCAGCCTTGTCTAATGAACTCTTGAAGAAGTATGAAAACATGGACGCATATAGCATGATGTCTCACCTTAAAGATCTCTACCAAGAGAAGTCGATAAAGGAGAGATATGAGATCTCCAACGCTTTGTTCACAACTAATCTTGGAGATTCTACGCCAGCTAGGCCTCATGTAGTCATGATTATTGGCTACATTGTATGCTTGGACATCTTAGTGATTAAGTTCTCAGATGAGTTTCGTATAGATTTCATCCTATCATCATTGCCCAAGACCTTCTATAGCTTTATTGTCAACTATAACATGAACAACAATGAGAAGAGTCTATCAGAACTTCTGACCTTAATTCGCAATCTAGATAAGGACATGGCGAGTGACAAACCCACAATCCTTATGGTGAGTAAGAAAATTAAGGACAAGGCAAAGGGGTCAAAGACTTATAAACGGTCTGAATCCCCTGAGCGCCATCCCTCCAAGAAGGGAAAGATCTAGAGGCAGGGCAAGGAATGATAGGTGGTATGTTTTGCATGTGGAAATCATGACCACTAGAAGTGGAACTGCACCCAAGAGCATGGGGAAGCTAAAGGTGGGTTTATTATTGAATGTAATCTTTCCATTTCTACACATTGGGTATTAGATACAGCTTATGGTGATCAAATCTGTATTCAAATGCAGGAAACAAGTAGAATTAGAAATATTTCTATAGGAGAGGTAGATCTTTGAGCTTCCAATGTTGCGAGGCTAGCTGCCTTAGCCATTGGGGATTAACACCTATCATTGCCGACTGGGATAATTTTGGTTTTATATAACTGTTTTTATGTTCCTACTGTTACCAGGAACATAATTTATGTATCTTGTTTGGATATGGAAGGATTTATTTTCATGTTTGTAAATAAGGGTTGTCTCATTTATAAGAACAACATATGTTATGGTATGGAACATTTAAATAATGGTTTGTATGTATTAAATTATGAAAACCAAGTGTTGGCAATCAATAATGAACAGACTCACATGACTCATACATCACCCAGTTGTGGAATCAATATCTAGGTCATGTAAACGAGAAGCGCTTGACAAAGCTCTGCCAAGATGGATATTTAGACTCTACTGAGCTAAAACCACTTGATAGATGTCACACTTGTTTACAAGGAAAAATGACCAAGCCGCCTTTCGGTGGACAAGGTGAATGGACTATATAGAATCTATGATTGGTGCACACAGATGTGTGTGGACCATTTCCAGTAGAAGCTAGAGGTGGATATTCTTACTTCATAACTTTTACTGATGATTTTTGTAGATATGGATATGTCTACTTAATGAGGAATAAGTCAGAAGCCTTAGATAAATTTAAGGAATTCAAGAATGAAGTAGAGAATCATATTGGTAAGAAGATAAAGAAGCTTTGATCAGATCTAGGTGGAGAATATTTGAACCAAGAGTTCATTGATATTCTACGGGAGTCTGGGATTCTATCTCACCACACTCCTCCTTATACACCATAGTGGAATGGTGTTAATTGAAGGATGAACTGCACCTTTTTGGACATGGTGAGGTCGATGATGAGTCATACAGATCTTCCATTATCCTTTTGGGGATATGCATTACAAACTGCAGCATACACATTAAACTGAGTGCCAACTAAGGTAGCAAATGGAATTCCCTCTGAGTTATGGAATGGAAAGAAAACCATTTTTTCACACACACATGTATGGGGATGTGAGGCATTTGTTAAGGCCTTTTCAGGAAACAAACTAGCACCCCATGACATGACGTGTATCTTTATAGGATATCCCAAGGAAACAAAAGGATATTACTTATAAAACCATTCATACAAGAAAGTGACTGTCATCAGACAAGCCGTCTTTTTTGAGATAGCGCACATCCTCAAAAGGGATAGTGGGACCAAGATTGAATTTGATGAATTTAATTATCAAGATACATAGGAGTTGGTACAGGAAAAAGTTCCACAGGTCCTCGTGTAAGAGGTTCTAGAAACACAAGTACTACGTAGGAGCTCAAGAGAGGTAAGAAAACCAGAGAGATTTGTCTTATAGAGGATGGTGAATCATTATAGTTGGAAATGATGAACCTCTCTACTACAAGGAAGTAGTAGAAAGATTCGAAGATGCAAGATGGCTAGAAGCTATGAATTCTAAGATGGATTCCATGTATAAGAACCAAGTACATGTTCTGGTCGATTAGCCAGTTGATGTAAAGCCAGTTGGATGCAAATGGATATTCAATAGAAAATAGGACATGGAAGGTAATGTTAGCACCTATAAAGCAAGGATAGTGGCTGAAGGATTCAGACAACATCAAGGAATTGATTATGATGAAACCTTCTCGCCAGTTTCCATTTTTAAAACCATAAGAATAATACTAGCCATAGAATCTTACCATGATTATGATATTTGGAAAATGGATGTCAAAAAAACATTACTTAATGGGAGCCTTCAGGAAGATGTCTATATGACACTACCATAAGGATTTGTGACACCAGGTAAATCCAAATAGGTTTTTATGTTGCAGAAATCCATTTATGGATTAAAGAAAGCATCTAGGTCATGGAACATATGATTTGATGAAGCCATAAATGAATTTGGTTTCATTAAGAATGAATGTGAGCCATGTGTTTATAAACAGTTTAATGGGATTACAGTTTTTATCCTAGTAGTATATGTTGATGACATATTACTTATTGGAATTGATGTTCCAGTCTTACAGTCATTTATGGACTGGTTGAACAAGTGTTTCTCCATGACGGACTTGGGTGAAGAAGCCTACATTATAGTGATCAAAATCATTCATGACATATCTAAGAGGCTTCTTATTCTAAGTCATGGTACATACATTGACCAGATACTAAAGGGAGTTAGTATGGAACAATTCAAGAGTGGATTGGTTCCATTGTCACATGGCCTACATCTTTCTAAGAAAATGTGTCCTTAGACATAGTAAGACAAAGATATAATGATTAAGATCCCATATTCTTTGGATATAGGATCCATCATATATGCCATGTTATGTACCAGGATTGATGTTGTCTATGAACTAATCATGGTAGGTAGATATCAATCAGATCCCGGAGAACAACATTAGACTATTGTTTAGACTATACATAAGTATATTAGAAGATCCAAGGATATGTTCCTAGTGTATGAGGAGACGAGGAGCTTGTCATCAGATTTTATGTTGATGCTAGCTTTCAGACAGATCATAACAATCTGAAGTCACAATCTGGTTATGTTTTCTGTCTCAATGGAGGAGCTCTGAGTTGGAAGAGTTCAAAGCAGCCAGTTGTCACCAATTCTACAGTGGAGTCAGAATATATAGCAGCTTCTGATGCAACCAATGAAGCTTTCTAGATTCAGAACATTGTCCAAGAACTTGATGTGGTGCCTAGGAGTAAAGATCCTATCACATTGTATTATGATAATGCTGCAGCGGTGGCTCTTTAAAAATAACCAAGGTCACATCTATGGACAAAGAATATACATCATAAGTATCACTTCTTGAGGGATTTCTATCAAAGGGTTGAGTTTATGGTGAGGAGAGTGTCCACGGAAGAGAATGTGGAGGACCCCATCACTAAAGGCCTATCTCAGAAGAAGCATGAATATCATTTGAGAGCTAACAGGTAAAAGGTTGTTATCAGTTGGCTCTAGTCCAAGTGGGAGTCTGTTGGAGTTGGTGGCTTATAACCAACTACTTTGTACTCTATTCACTAATGAATACTTTATCACATCTTTATTGTTCTTCTGCGTGAAAATGCATGTGATAATGTCTTAAGGATATCTATTACATTAAATGGTCATAGTGATTCCCTGCTATGATGAGAACCCAGAAGTGCCATAACTCTGTTCTTGAATATATTTTCTAGGGCCCGATGAATTTATTTGAGATACATAAATAATATAGGCCATTAGGGGTGGGGACTCATAAAACATTGATGCACCTTCTCATGGTGAGCTCCCTTGGTAATATCCAGAAGGATATTATGAGAATGAGACCCGCCAGTGGGAAGTCCACATTTCATAGTGTCATTGGAGGTTCGTATCTACAGAAGTGTGTATTAGTCCATAGAATTTAAGATTATTATTAAGGGGTATTACAACTCGTGAACTTAGATGTATTGATGAAAATTGTGATGACACACTATTCGCAGCGAGGTAGGATATGTTGGGTGCATCATGAGTCATACAACATTAACAGATAACACGAGAAAGGATTTGTCCCTTCTGTTCCATAATAGAAGTAGATATCTCAGGCCCTTTTATGGAATTGATATAGCCTAAATAAATCCATGTCCATGGTGAGGAATGGGCAAGTTCAATTCCATAAAGTCAAAGAAAGAATAATCGAGCACATGGGTTGATTTCACTAGCATGAAACTTGCTTGATTCGAGATATTAATACCAAGGGATTAAATTACATGTTAAGAAATCATATGAAGTGACACATCAACGTGGCATCAACTTCTTTCCCTTGGGTTCCTTGATCCATTTCTAGACAATAATCTCGGACTTTAGGTAGGCCCGCCCAATGCCAATGATAAATAGGCCTGGAGAGTCACACACTATGTTTATCCAAGTATCTCAAGTAGAATAAATATTATTCATGTATGTGGATTAATAATTATTCAAGGAAGCCTAAATAGTTTTAATGTTTGAGTAAGAATAAAATGAAAACAAGATATACATGCCATGTAGTTTTCATTTTGGAAATAAAATGAAAAACGAGTACACGCCATGTATTAATGAATACACACCATGTAGTTTTTCCAGTCGGGATTTTGAGGAAATAATATCATTTTATTAAATGATATTTATTATAATAAGAATGGGCGCATGTCAAGGAATTATTGATTCTCCATGGGGCCTTTCAATAAGAGTTAATGAAATAAATAAAATGCGTAACACATTTATTTATTGTCATAACTCTATAACCTCAAACTCGATTATAAATATTCTCTAAACCCCATCGATTTTCCCCAATCATTGTGCAAAACAATTCTGGAGAATTCTTTCAAGGCCGAAAGATCTCCTTCCTCCAAGAACTCTCTCAAGATGAGGAGAGATCCTCCTCCATCGGATCAAGGTGATCTAAGGTGGACAACACAGGAAAAGGCTTCTCCATTCTAGCACCCAAAGATTCCTTTGGAGACGTCCAGAGATATGCGAAGCACATGTGGATCACCTCTAGAGGAATCCTACACTTGGATTCTATGATGAAATGATGGATCACATCAGAATGTGACGGGAGACATCAATGAAGAAAGAATTCCATTATGGTAATTATTTTCAATTAATTAAATTAATTGTAACCAACATTTGAATATCCTCCTTTTTGTTTCTAGGACTAGTCTTCTTCTTTGTCTTTTTCTGTGATTCGATCCAAGGAGTCTGGCGTTTATCATCGTATTGATCCTGGATTGATCATTGCTAATGACAAAAAGTCAAGTGGTCACATCCACCCATGAGCTTCCACTGTCCCGGAACCTACACATATGGTAATGTTCATTGAAATGACTTGGATACATAGACATAGCCAAGCACATTGGTGGGAACCCGGGTGGCATGTGCATGGGTCCTTGAAAACTTATAGAGTGGAAACCACAAGTAGGGATTTTTATGGGTCATATACTAACTTTTGAGTGGAACCCTCCTGCTGGGATGTGCATGGGTCCTTGATGAGTACTATAGTAGAACCTTCTAGATGGGTTGGGCATGGGTCCTCAATGGCTTCTAAAAAAGGACCCTCTAGCTGGGCTGGCCATGGGACCTCTACTAACTCCCATGTAGAACCCTCCAATTGGAATGGGCAAGGGTTCTCGATGCCTTATGGAGTAAAACCCTTTAGTTGTTATGGTCATGGGTCCTACACTAACTCCCATGTGGAAGCCTTCAGCAGGGTAGAGCATGGACCCTTGACAACTTCTAGAGTGGATCCCTACAGGTGGTGTAGGCAATGGTACTCTAACGACTTTCGAGTGAAACCCTCTAGTGGGGATGAACATGGGTACTCGTTGACTAGAGTGGAAAAATACTGTTGGTGCATAGAATGGGTCTTCTATAGATATCCTACGTGTAACCCTCCTGCTGGGTTGGGAATGGGTACTTGATGACTCATAGGGTGGAACCCTCCAGCATGGCAGGGCATGGGTCCTCTTCAGACTTCTAGAGTGGAACCCTCCCGCTGGTCTAGGCTTGTGTCCTCTACCAAGATACTGTGGCCCATCAACTATGATTCACAGTGATGAGGCATGGTTTTAAATACAGATATACTCCTGGGAGGACACATTAGATAATGGGAATCATTGAGGAAATTTGATAATTCTTAGTGAATCTTCTTCTTTTCATAAGCTATGAGATAAATATCCCCATTCTATATTGGTTGTCATGCTGGGATGAGTCTAATATCCTGCTATAGCTGACAAAGACTCAACATGTAGATTATATGCACACCGTGTTGAGCCCATTATGTTTGCATGTGGTTTCTATCTCTTGATTTGGGTTGAGTTATTCTCTTTAAATTATTTTTTCATCCTCAATAAATATTTTAAATGATATTTTAAAGTCATTTTACATATATGATGACATATTTTGATGCTTCTTATTCTTTACTAGGAATATTATCTAAGGATACCATTCTTATTATTTATCTAGATGGTATATGTATATGACAACAATATTTTCTAAAAACCAATTTCTCTTATATTGTTTATATGATGATAAAATGCTTATTAAACCCACTTCTTTTCATGGGTTATTCTATGATGAAATGATGAAATGATTATGAAACCTATCTGGTTTCAATAAATTATTATATGATGAAATGTTTATGAAACCCATTTCATTTCATACATTATGATATTAATAATGTTTTATGATCTTATGGAACACGTAAATATGATTTCCATTATGTGTTGGGTGTGACATATATATCCCTCTAAGAAATTGGGTAAGGATTTATATCTCATGATATATGAAGGAATAGAATGGATAGTAAACCCAGTTCAGTAAAGGAATTTGTCTGTAATGATGGTCTTGGGAATGAACCATGATGATTATTATGGTTTAGGGAGTTAAAACATACAAATATTGTATCATTAGAAAGGATCCTTTACTACTATGGTTATTATTTCATATGATTATATGTCTGCCAAAATTATATATATTATGCTAATGTTTTTCTCTCAGGGATCATTTTCTTTGATTACCTTATGATTCATGTCTTATGAACAAAAAATATTTTTTCCACAACTAAATATTATGATCTTTGATATGCATGGCATGATTTTGAATTGTTATTCTCATATTTTAATACCCTTGTGTTCATGTTATACATATGTGTCTCCCCTTTCACCCTTACTAAGCATCTTAATTCATCCTTTATTATTATTGCTTTCCCCATGTTACAAAGAAAGGTTTCAAGTAGTGTATGTTTGTGAATAATATCAAAAGGAAGAAATTTATGGGACATTTTGAAGATGTTTCACCAAATTAGTATATTATTTACCTAGTATCTAAATATACTAAACTAATATAGTTGACACAAATTTATTTTTGTAATGTAATGAATATTCATCTAAAAATATGTAATACATATGTATGAGAAGCCTAGTTTGTAACATTTTGTATTAAATGAACATTTTATTTAACATTTGTAAAATAAGACAATAAAAACTAGTGAAGTACTTAGTGATATTTATTAGGATATGTCTACGGATGTATCTAAGGATAAGTCTTAGTATGATTAAAAGTATAGGAAAATGTCATGGAATTTTGGTAATGGATAGTACAAGTGGTTTCAAAGAAATTACATCCCTACATGGATAGAACACACGAATTTAGATATATAATATATTTACATAGGGGTAATATCTCAAAAGGGTTCATTTAGTTGGACTTTATCATCACCTGGTGCACAAAAACAGACCCTTTTGCGTGCCTAGTTTTACATTCTGGTGGATATTCTTTTGAAATTCAAAAACTCTTTATCAACCTCCATGAAATATTTGAATCATAAAAATGAATACCTAGGTTATTCCTAAGGCATCATAGATGGAAAAAGATGTATCATGATTTATACATCATATAAGTGATTTTTCATGATTATATAGTTCATATATTTGATTACTATTTCTAAAACTATGATTTTTAGTTTTAGTTGATGGATGGAACCCAAAGGAACCGTGTTAATACTAAATGCAATGTAAAATGAAATTATTTTACTACTGAGTAACTAAATGTTATGGGATATGGAATGAAATAACTTGTTACTTTGCTGAAAAAACATTCTCATGCTATGAATTATGATGAACATCCAAATGGGAGGAGGGAACAACTTTCTATTGAGTCTTTCATAAGGTAATGTAAACCTTATTTTAGTGGTTCTACTAATCCACTTATTGTTTAGAATTGGATTAATTCCATGGAAATGATATTTTCCATTTCTAGTGTTCAAATCCTGAAAAATTCATTTGGGATTTATATATTTTGGATGGAATAGCAGGTCAATAGTGGAATCTTATCAAGAATATGAGTCGAAAAGAATAAATGGAATCCATGGAGTGGGATGAGATTAAGAGATAATTTTTAAATATGAAATTCCCTTATATTCTTTTTATGAAAATGTAAAATTAAGTAATTGAGCTAAAACAAATGGATGTTGAATTTTTTGTTAATTATGGGTGAAATTTTACAAGAAGGTATGATTTTAGTATAAATATGTAACCTGAAATTAAGGTTGATCGATTATTTAGTGGCATAAAAACAATTCACCAATGGGTGTTAACGATAAGGGAGATCAATATCCATGAATAAATTTTTTATTATACTATAAAGGTGGAAATGATGATTGGATTTACCCATCATTAAAATTATTTTGATAATAAAAGAAATAAGGAATTCAAGGGAAATATAAAAAAACGTGGATATAAGAAGATTATATTTTCTTTACGCTCTATGTGTGGAAAGAAAAATGGATGAAATTGTCTTAAAGGGGTTGCTAAATGTTTCAAGTGTGGAAAGAAAGGTCATCGAGTGAAAGAATGATGAAATAATGGGAAGAAGTCAGTTATTAATGAAAATAGAGATAAATCTCCATTGAATTCACCACTCACACTCCAGTGTTTTAAGTTAAAGGAGTTTGGTAATTATGAGAATCAATTCCCCAATCCAAGGGTTAATATGGATGATAATCCACAAAAACCTATGAATGAAAAGGAAACATGGAATGTTTATGCAATAAAAATGGATGAAGTTAATAATGATAACCAAGGCACACATATCCTTCCTTATTTATTTGGGAATTTCATGTTTAATTTTGTATGAATGATCCCAATGAAAATATTATTGTTCATCCTTTACTAAAATTTCATGTGATTTTCTCCCACTTCTTGAATTTTGGAATATTAAAATCTAATTTGATATATTTTATGTACAAGGATGAACCCAAGATTCCAATGAAATATTTTTATATAAGATAATAGACAATATAAGTAATAAAGGGTGAACAAACTTTTGGAAGTGTATATGAATCCATGTAAGATTAAATTAATAGTTATAGATACCATCATGGGTTTATGAGTTTAAGTTAGATCATAATGTTTAATGTCATTAAAACCCCTTTTGAGGCTTTATGTGGTGGGATTTTATCAATATTAAGTATATTTTAAGAGACATTTATGGAAATGAACCCCTATGGTTTTATATATATTGATAATGTGATTTGAAGTGGAAATCATATATAATTTTTGGATATATTATTAAAGTTACTAGTAACCTTTATAGTTGTCTTATCTTTTATGTTGAGATAATTATAGATTGTAGTTGGTCACCTTACAAAATTAGAACACTAAATTACTATTATGAAATATTTATGTTTGGAAATTCTTTCGAGAATATACAATAATGAAGTGGTATGTTTTCATGGAGTAACACATTTAATTGTATTTGACTTGGATATAGAGTTTAACATGATGTTTTGGAGATGTTTTTAAGAGACTATTTATATGGAGTTGAGTTTCAACACTGTGTATCATCCTTAGATAGATGGTCTATTTGAGAGAACAATTCAAACCGTAGTGAATTTTCTATAATCTTATTTTATTGATTTAAAAGGTTGTGGGGATAAACCCATTACTATATTTAAACTATTATATGAAAATATATTTCAATCGATCATTCAGTTGGATCCTTGTGAATCCATTTATAGAAAGAAGTGTTGAACTCCAACATAATAGAATGAATTTGTAGAAAGGAAGCTATTTGGACCTATGCTAGATGATGAAATGGTAGTGTAGGTTAGATACATTCAATAACACATAAGGGAATAATAATATTTATAGAAATTTTATGATGATCATCATTGACACAATCTATAATTCAATGTTGGTGATAGGTTATTTTTATGAATTTCTTTATGGGAGAAATAAGGGAAAACTATGCCCTAAGTATATCTGCCCCGTTGAAATTATTGATCATATCGATATAGTATCATATTGGTTAGAACTTCAACCAAACCTCTCTCAAGTATATTATGTGTTCCATGAACCTCTCATGAGGATTTAAATTCCTGATCTTTCGCATGTACTGAACTCATAGGTCTTGCGGCTAGAGCATGGTTTTTCATATACGGAACAATCAGTTAGGAATCTAGATCTCATAAGAAATGTGGTACGAAACAAGACCTCTCACCTAGTTTACGTTTTTTGATGAAACCACCAGCTTGAGTAAGCTACGTGGTAACTTGAGGATGTAAGAAGGTATATTTATCCACATTTTATGGTATAAAGGTGATGAATTTCAAGGAATAAATCCATTCAAGGGTGTAGAATGTAACACCCCAAGATTTTATGAAATATATTTGCTCAACTAAATTCAAAAAATTCAATTTTTTCACCACATTTAACACAAATTGTAACTCTTATTACATGAAACTATGATTTAATATTGTGTTACACATAATTCTTAGTTTAAACGAAACACGACTTACTATACAGAAATTATTATTTAATTTGATAGTGATCAAATATCTGTTGTAATGGTGGGTAAGAATCATATTAACTAAATTAAGAGAATATATGGTTTACAAATGTATATATAATAAATTTTTTGGTGACCAATTATTTATAAATGAAAATTAAAACCATTTGGATATATAAGTATTATTTTCTGAAAAATTAATTATATGCACATAAACATGTTTAACCTAAAAAAATTAAATAAATATCTTTTATTAAAGGATTTTAAATAATTTTATATATTATATATTCAATAAAAATTCTAAAATTCATCTTATGTGTTTTTTATAAAAGTGTTAATAATAAATCCAATTTTACACTTAAAACAGTATTTTTCTAAAAAACAGTTTTATTGCCTTTCACACACTTATTTTAAAAATAATTTTTAATAATGTTAGAAAATTTATTTTTAAAAAATATTTTTAACATTAAATAACAATTTCAAAAAAATATTTGGGTAAATTTTTGAATTTTTTTGAGAGGATTAAATTTTCCATGAATATTGAAAAATACTGGTTTAAATAAAGAATTCTAATTTATTTTAATTATTTTAAAAAAATATAAATTATTATAATATGGTTTTAAAAGATTAATTAGTTAAATTAAATATTTATTAATCCAATATCGTTCATTTGAATCCTTTTTATATTAAATTTTTATATAAAAACTTTTTATCCTTTTCAACATTTTCTCTTTTAAAACCTGCTTTCTCATCACTTATCTACGATTAAATTTAAATTAAATATTTGAAATTATATAAATGGAAATTTAAAAAATAGATTCAGTATTTCTAATAATAATATGTTTTATTATATAATGCAGTAAAGTTAATTTTTTGATATAGTGAATAGTAAAAATAGTAAAAATAATTTACTATAGTTAAGGTAAAAATGGGGTTACCGGGGAGTTAAACTAAAAATATAAGTGTTAAAAATGACAAAATTGTTTTTCAAAAACCCATTAGATGACCATATTAAGACCTTATCCATTTTAGGTTCAATAATAGGACATTTTTTATTCTTGTGTAATGTGAAAAACATGGGTACACCTTTTACATTTTAAAAATTACAAGTGTGTCAATATCCTCACTTTTAAAAGGACAACACTATCCTATCCTATTAACAATTAAAAAACCATTTGTTTTAGGAAATACCTGACTTGATAAATCAATTTATTACCTAATATAATTCTACGATCCTTAGTTTTGTCATTAATACAACCTAGGAAGTCTTTTGGTGCAAACCAAAAGAAGTTATCTCAAAAAAAGGAAACATCCCTAACCAAGTGTTTTATTTATTTATTCATCAACATCCTTAATTTTATGTTAAATAATTTTTATATAATAAAATCAGTAAAAATCATATACTTATATTTTTTATGTCAATTTCATGGCCTACATTCCTCTCCTCTTCAATCTAATGGGTTACGAAATCATCATTCTTATGTACGATGGACCACCCCTTTCGAACCGATGTTATTAAATTTACATTACCACATATCATGGATTGATAAAATTTTGTATTTATTTTTTATATATAATATTTATGATATTAATATGATTATGGTAGTATTATGTCTCATATGTATTCTTAATTTTTATTCTGTGGGAATATGACAACATCTTTTGTGTGTACGATGAACTACCATCACGCGAAGCGATGCGATTCGTTATTCATATATGCTTTACATGGAAGGTAATAAGGAAAAGTTTAAATAAAAATAATTTATATGATAAAATAAAAATAAATATGTAATTTTAATATATTATTCAGTTTTATCTCTTTCAATCCGTCTAGAAAATGGAAACAACATTCATTCGTACGAACGACCTACCGTCACCATGAGCAATATATTTTACTTTCTATCTCAAAACCATTATGGATTAATATAAATAACTATATAAAATATAATATATATATATATATCATGGCTAAAATTATTTATATTATGGATATATGATAAACATAAGAGGACCAAAAATACTAAATGAAAACAGATATGAAAAACAAAGGAGCTATTACTCGAAACATGACTTTAACATGGTTTCATTAATAAATTGGACATAAAAGGTAAAAATTAAATAATATATTTTATAATATACATAATTATGGTTATATAATACATTTATAATAAACTTATATATATTACATAAGAGTTCTAAACATGTATGAAAGAAGTCCAGACTTAAGATAAGGGATTTCTGTCTCACTTTTATTTTCTGCGAGATAGAAGCCATATTCAACACATAGTCATGGTTCTTTTATGTGGTGTATATAATTATTATGAATGTTTTTTATGATTAATATAATTAAAATTATGGTTATTTACATATAAATTTTATAATCTCCCTTTCACGGGGTTTACATTTTAAAATTTATCAAAGTAGTAAGTGTTTGTTTTCTCAATTTGCCTTCTCTGAGACATATGTTATGATATGAACCTATCCTCATTTATGAGGTGTAAATAAACCCACATTGATATTAAATATCATGTGTTTAATTATTATAAGTATAGTTAAAGTTTCATTTAACATTATTTTTTCATGTCACTTATGATTAAACGTTTCCAAAGTGGTTAGGGTTTTATGATATAATCTCATCATTTATAAGGATTGATCATGATTATGATTATAATGATGAAATTTTATGAAATATATCTTAATAAAATCATGTATTTTATTATTTTATAGTAATTTATTTAGAATACAAGTTTTAACTTAATTTTACTCTCTTTATTATGTAAAAATCTTAAAAGAATATTTTTAAGAAAAAACTTCTCTATTTTTCTCTTCAGTCAAAAACCCATTTTTCTTCAAAAACTATGATTTATAAAATTATCTTAATAATTTTTTTTTCACATTCTACAAATTATTTATTAAATAAATTTATAACCATTTTTTAAAAAATTGTTTTGAAATGAATATTCATTTAATTTTCCAAACGATGCTCATTTATCTTTTACTGAAAAAGTGCACGGAATATTTGTATTAACTTGTATGACATGAATTGAATTCTCCACCATCATGAATAATAATTACATTGAAGATTAATTTCTAATATTTCAATTTTTTTTAGAGAAAATTTATTTTAAAAATATTGTATGTTTTAAAAAGCAATTTTTTCAAAGTGAAAAGTATATTTTCCTCAAGAAATGTGTTAAACGATTATAAAAGAATCATTTATATTTTTTCAAAGTTATTTTCAAAGAAAAGGGTTTTAAAATTGTTTTACTATTTAAAAACTACTATTTAAATTAGGAAAGATTATTTTCCTTGAGAAATGATTTAAATTATGTTTAATTATTTTTTTTGTGTTTTCAATGTTACTTTAAAAGAAATTGATTTCTAATTTTTTTAATGAATTTTTTGTTTTAAAAAGTGATTTTCGAAGAAATTTTATTTTCCTCCAGAATTGTTTAAAATGATATTTAAAAATCATTTTCCATATAATATGATATCCTTTGATACTACTTATCCATTTTTGGTGGGAATGATATAAGGATAATATTCTTATTATTTATCTAGATGGTTTATTTTTATGATGATAAGATATTTATGAAACCTGTTTCTCATCCATGGGTTATACTATGAAAAAAATATTATGAAAAGATCTTTTTTTTAATGATTTATTCTATAAGGAAATGATTAAATGATTATAAAACCTATATATTTTCCATAGGTTATGATATGATGAACTTTTTATGAAACCCATTTCATTTCATGGGTTATGATATGATGAATGTTTTATGATATTGTGGAACACATTCATATGATATTAATTATATGATAGGAGGGAATTATATCTAATAATAATTAATTGGGTAAATATTTATATCTCATGAGATAAACAATACTGGAATTGGGAGAGAACCCAATTCAAAAAGGGAATTTATATGCTATGATTGTCTTGGGAGTGAACAACAACTATTTTGATTATTTGGGGAGTGAACCCTTTACACTATGATTGCCTTGGTTGTGAGACTTGACTATTGTGAAATCGTTTTCTATTCATATGTGTATTTTAAAATTCTATATCTTATTATTAATTCATATCATGAGTTACATACTATGATGTATTCATGATAACCGGCACAACATATGCTCACGGTGAGGTAGGTTACATTGGGTGAGTCATAAGAGATATTTTATTAATGAATAATGAAAGAAAGTATTTTTACCTTATATTCATTAATTAATTTTTCTATCTCAATACATTTTATTGGAATAAAACTACTTTATTAAATCCATGGAAATGGTGTTCTATGTGAATGTTCCATTTCATAATTTCAAAGAAAGAGACATAAAGCACAAAGGTTAATGACACAATATGCAACCTTATTGATTAGAGAAATTTTGATAAAGAGATTATATTATATATTTTTCATTTGTATATGATAATATTTCATTTTGATTTTAACTTATTTATCTATGGGGTCCTTCGTGTGTTTCTAGATGTTAACCTTGTAATTTAAATGATGTAGTTTAATGCCACCAAGAATGGGGCATAGTGGGTCACACACTAAGTATATCCTACACCGTAGTTAAATTCAATATGAATTTATCATGATGAAATATATTATTTCATTATGTGATTTAGTAATTATTTATGTTCGGTAGATCAAATAATTTCTTACACTAATTATTTGATAGAATATTATGTGAGTTGAATATTTGATAAATATTTATTCTCCAAGTAAAAAATACATATTTATCTTGTTACATGGACATTTAATAAATATTTATTTACTGATATAGTGAATATAATATTTATCTATTTATTAGAATATATTTTAGTGTCATTAATTTATTTAAATTAATATAGAATATTAAAATTATAAAAAAATATTAAGGAGTACTGATATACCATGATAAATAGTCTAGTGTGAAATGATAAATACATATTATTAGGGTAAATATTTATTTATTTATTCACGAAATTAATATTTTTATCCATGAGTATAGTGAATGTAAATTAAATAATAATAATAAGATTTTTATTTAGACATGGGGTCACTATGTATTAAGAGAATAATAAGGAATCATGTTCAATTATTTATTCTCTAACCCCATGTCAACAAATACCCAATCATGTAATTTTATAGCTAGGTATAAGTCTAGAAATAATTGTGTATAATGATTTCTTGATATTAACATCATAGTCCATAGATATAAATTCTTCTAGGATTATCCCAATAATAGTGAGAGATCCTACACCATTACCCTCATGAGTCTGGAGATAAAAAGAGTAATTCCATTCAAACTTGAAGGATTATATTATGATCTACAATTATCGATGCCGGTAATAGAATCCTTTATTATAGAACTGGATGAATTTTACCATGATAATCAGAGGTTTCTAGAACACACTTGGATCCCCACTAGAGGTAATCTTCCCTTTATTACTTCAAAACAATGATGATATGACAAGACATCTCAACCGAGTCATCGATGAAGAAATAATTCTAATGAGAGGTGATTCTTTATCTTGAATAAAATTAATTATAAATTATAAGTGATGATCCTTTGTACTAGATTATAGTGTTTCTATTTCTTTTAGTTCTGAGGATAGATATGAAGATGTTTATTAAAAACCATTATTTGGAATGTGCCCAACCGGTTATTTTGTTCTCTGGATGCTTCAACATATATGATGCACATTAAGGATTAAAAATAAACTTTTAAACTAGAAATTAATAGTTTGAGTCATATCCGCAACACTGTGTATCAAATTCGTAATAAAAAAACTAGATTTGACCCATAATGTTACCCAAATTAGCCCCCCCACATGTCCCAAAGTGCATTCTTGATCACCATAGGCTATTGAAAAGGACTGGAGTATCATACAAATTAAAATGGGAAAGATTTCATCCTCAATAAAAATATAGTTAGATAGAAGTATTCAGAGTATTACACCAAATATCCAAAATACATCATATATAAAAATAAAAAAACATAATGGTAAAATCCAAAAATTGGATAACTATGCAAAGATAAAAAAATTGAAAGACCATTAACATAGAACCAAAAAAACCTTTGGGTCTATCTCTACCTTACTATTTATCATCACCATCGTAACCCACCAGAAGACAATACAATTTAGGATATCCATCCTATATAGTAAAATATTTCCTCTACCTATATCCATTAAATCCAATGATTTTAATTCCCAAAGTAAAAATTATGGTGCATAGAAAAAATATCAGTAGGATACCACCAAGGAATCTATACAACGTACATCCACATAAAACCAGTAGTTATTGTATAAAATATATATCAAAACATTTCAATATAAATCATTTTTCATATAAAATCTTCCTTTGGTTTCCTTTTAAAAATTATACTATATTATAATAAAAAAAAGAATTATGACATAATATATATCCATGAGGCATACTCAGATAAATAAAATACGTTTTAAATTATACTATTTATATAAAGTGGGAAAATGTGTATATCAAATAAAGATGCATATAATGTATCCACAAACCACAAAATGGAAATCCAAAACATGGGGGGTGTACAAAACATAGACACAAAAAGTAACACTAGTCAAATTAACTAAAATAAAGATTCAAAGAAGATAAATCCCTACATAATGCAACCAACTAGAAATCATGTCATTATGGTAACATTCCTTAGTGACGGTTTACTCCGATAAGGCTTGACTACATTTAGTTTTCCATCAAACAACAGGGTATCCCATTGTGTTATATACCATCATTACACAATGTTAAAACCAATTCAATATTTTCTAAAACATTATCTATTATGATAAAACACTAATAAATTCCTAAAAAACAATTTCCAATTCACAAATTATCTTTGAACCATTTTATCACACACATAGTGCGCATAAAATAATGTTTTCAAGGAAAACCCATTTTGAAAAAACATTCAATCACCAAAAAATATGAATCCTTAAATTTCAAAAAAAAAATTATAACATTATAAGAACCCAAGGATCACCAATGAATATACCATTGGATAGAGGCACCAACTATTGCATAAAAAACATCTCATTTTCACCAAGATTGGTGATGGGAGTGGAAGTAATCAGATCATATAGAACCTTGATTGAATGGAAACAACATAAATTTTACATGACCATACTAGATCTAGCGAAATAGACTTATAAGGAATAAAACACATATATATTAAGAGAATAAAACTTATTATAATGAATATAACTCACCGGATTACAATTGATGGAGATCCAATATTTCAATCAGTGTGAAGATCTGCCAATATGAAGAGGGAGATATATAATAAAATAAATAAGGATCCTACAGATCAATGAACACCATATTTGGGTTAAAAAGGATAGGTATTTATAAAAAATATAGAATTAATACATCACCTCATAACATATAGTGCTACGCTACAATGAATCCCAAAATAGCAAAGACTACGACTTAAGGGAGTTTTCCATGCTACAATGGTTTTGGTCAAAATCAAATCCGGATTCCATACTGTGGTCAATGATGAGTTCTTATAAACTAATAGAAATGACTTGTAGTGACCCATACATTATAAATGATATTTTTTTCTTAAATAAACAAGTGTTATCATATATTGTAAAGTATTATAGACATACAACACATAGAAAAACCAACAACAATTTAATTGATTAATGGAGATCATTACATTATCCAATAGATAAACTCATTGAAATTATAAATATTACAATGGAAAAATACAAAAAATAGAAAAACTCAAATGGAAAAAATTAGGTCCTTCCCATTTTCTAGAATTATCTCCCCCATGAACAACACTATGTAAAATACACAAAATATTAGCAAACCAATCAAACTTTTAGAAAAGAAAAATATAAAAACTTGAGTGTAATTGAGGTTAATGTTTAAGGAAAGAATAATGTGTTATTTATAGGTGGTAATATAACCATTTTAATAGTAATGTGACCATTGTAATAGTAATGTAATCATTTAGAATAGAAACTCGACCATTGTGAATAGTAACCTGACCGTTGGAATAATAATTTGAACTAAAAATGAAAAAATGTAAAATAAATAATATTTATCATAAATAATTAAAAAACATATAAATATAATAATTCTATGAATTGAATATCAATATTATAAATTCAAAGAAATTATAAATACCTTTTTAATAAACTAAATTTTAATATATTTTATAAAAATAATAATATCAATATTAAAAATTTAAAATTACCTATGACAGAAAATTATTTGGATAAAATAATTTTTTTTTATGTAATCACATCATAATTTTATAATGTTGTTTTTTTGGGTAATTATATGAAATACCTCAATTTTTTGGATGAATAGTAAAAATGTAGTTTTTTCCTAATCGATATGTTTCACGTTACATTATTCATGATTTAATAATGAACTAATAAATTATATAAATTATTTTTCACAAAAAACATATTAAATAAGATAAATGAGTCATTTAAATACAATAAATTTATTTTCCAAATTTAAAATTTATTTTTCATTGTCTAAAGTCTAAATTATTCCATTAATTTTTTTTCATTTTTTCAGTTTCCTTTTTAATAAACCATTGAATTCAGTTTTGGAATCAATTAAAAGTCATGAAATCATTTTATTTTATTAAAATATTACTTATTCTATCAATAATATAACTATTATAATGTTTACCATGGAAATTATATGATATTCAATATTTTATCCCAAAATTACCCATCTTCTCAAGTATAAATACCCCCACCCAATACCCTTGGAAAAGAACTTTTCTTCCACTTAACAAAAAAATATCAACCATAATCCCCTATATTAATCTCATTATAATTCTTAGGGTTATTTTGGAATAATATAACTTCAATAAATCATGAATTTTAGTGCCATGAAAAGAAGAAACACCGAGAAGTTGGTAAGGTTTCATCAACTATCTCTCTCATTTTTCTATTCTCTTCCTCTTTTTCGATACTTATTTTAAACCTAATAATTCTAAAATTAATTAAGTATAATTTCAAAATTATATTAATTACTATATAATACTATAATTATTATATTTATGACGTAATATATCTAATACTTCTCTTTCTTCCACTTTTGACAATGTCACATAAATGGTTGGTTAACCGCCCACCAGGAAAATCCCAAATCATTTCTTAAAAAACCTTCATGGATGTTTAGAATGAATTTTTCATAATATATCAACATTTAATTACTTGTATATTATTCTTATAAAAATAATTTTATATATGTATAAATTACTAGGAATGAAAATTACGAAATTGAAACAAGATGAGATAACATATTGGAAACATGATGTCAAAACAATTCATGTTTAACAATCAGAATTTTAAAAAAAATCCTATAATTATAATGTATCAATGGTGAAATAAATAAATAAAATTAAATTCTTGTTTCATTTACTAAATTATATTATTTTATTACACAGGAGGTGTGAATTAGAAGAAAAATAGAATGATTTATGGTAAGGGGATTCTAGAACCCAACCCCATATCTTTTGAGTTATCACCTATTTTACATTATTTTTAGTATGAATATATCTATAATGTTATTAAAATGTAATTTAACTATTATTTAGCTTTTATTTCTAGGTATATAAATTTTTTTACCTTTTCAAAATGATTTCAAATCCAATTTCAATGATTTTTGAAAAAGGATTTTATTTTTCCAAAAGGATTATTTGGATCCTCGTGAGTTATTTATTTTTTAAAAAAATTATATTTTATGAGAAAAATATGATTTTAACTATTTGTTTAGAACCCTAATAGTTATTCCATGAAGTATGATATATTAAATTCTCATGAAACCCATTCCATTCTACAGATTTATTTCATGAATAAAATTGATAAATATTCTCTTTCCATGTGGCATGTATAATTATAATCATTTTATGATGTGATGGGTGAGTATAAAATTTTATATCCCTCCAATTCATCAGGTAATGTGATATATATCTTGATATTATGCATAATATATGTTAACATGGTGCTATTTTTTTTTACAATTATGATGTTACGATTTATACACATATGTTATGGGTGGAAATGATGCTAACTTCATTTACAACTATGTGTGGAATTTGACCACTACGATATAATTTTTATTTATTATAAATATTTCACAATCCATGACTTTGTAAAATGTTTCCCTTATGATTATGATGATGAGGCTCTCATTGAATGTGGATATAGTGATTTTAGAGCACTTCAAATTTGACACATTGAACTTCAAATCTTTATTCAGGTATAGATTTAGATCAATTGAATATATAAAAGATGGTGGAAAAAGGAAGGGTAAAAATTATCTTATAAAGCTATCTATTTTGTGTAGGTATTGAATAAGAAGAGTGATTTGAAGGGAGAACCTAATGACTATGCTTTGAATCAATCCCATATTTTAAAACCGGCTGATGAAATTTTTTTTCTTGCTATTGATAAATGAGTTATAAAAGAAAGGTAGGATTTATATATATTTTCACTAATTTTGAGAGTTATTATTGTGAAGTTAGATAATCCTTTTATAGTTGAGGAACTGAATCTCATATTGAATCATATTTAGAAAATTTATAACAAGATAATCATAACCATTAGAATGTGATATTTTCACCTTGTTTTTAATCAAAATTATAGAGATTAATGTCTTTGTGACACTATATTCTATACTCTTAGCCTTGTAATTTTCAAGATAAAGGGTTGGAACATCAAATTAAACCCATATAATCTGAAACTCAGTGATTAAAAAATATGGGTTAGATTTCATTGTCTTAGTTGGGTGTATTGACATCCTCACCTTTTGAAAGACATAGGTTTATTCTTTGGTTCTCCTATAAATTTGGATTAAAATAAAATTGAGTAAATCTAGGGTATTATGTGAAGAATATAGTTGATTGTGATCTCTAAAATACCCAACCTAGTAGTACTAATCTTGTGGTGAATGGTTTCAATATATAAGTTAAGTTCGAATATAAATTTATTATTACTTTTTGTGACTACTAAAAACTTATTGGTCATGGGATATATAATTAAAATAATCTAAAAAATATTAACTCTAAGAATCCCAACCAGTCCATGTAGATAAGGAAAATTCAGATTCCATCTATTAGGAAAGGAATTATATCTTCTTCTTATTTTAAATTTAGAGATGACCCTAATATCAGGAGAAGGTTTTTCTACAAAAAGAGGTAACATTGATTCTGGTAACTTGGAAACATAAGACGATTCTTCATAAGATGGTTAAAGAGGTAACAAAAAATATCATGAGAAGGGATAATATTTAATGAAGTGCTATCTGGTTTTCATGCCCATCATCAATAAGGACCTTCTAGAAATGGATTCTTTTTTGTTATGAAAGAAATGAAAAGTGCTTGTTGAGGAGGAGGGGGCCACATGATAGAAAATTACAGAGATAAAGAATTTTCAGGAAGCTTGTAAAGAGCTGGCCACCTTAGAAGAATCTATTTACAAAGTCATGGAGTAGTGGACCGATATTATTATTATAGAGTATACTAAATATAGTAAAGACTACTCAGATATGATTTTATCTGGGACTATCAGTTTAGAAATTATCAAAGATAATATTATAAGTAAGGAAAAGGGATATAAAGCATTATGACCTCACCTCATTTAGTGCCATACACATTAAAAAAACCTCCTACAAATACTTTTAGCTCAAAATATTTGGTTAATAATAATAAGTGACCCTCAAGTTTCAAGAAACCTAAATCTTAACATAGTAAGAGTTGAATATCCTCTACTAGAATTTCCATGGGATGGATAATATGGAAACTGAAAAAACTCGAAAGAATATTATTTTAAATCACTATCCTCTGATGATTGGTATATTATAGGCTAAGAATATATTTATATCCTTCAATGTTCTCAATTTTAATGTTTGGGGTTATAACACAGTGGGAACCATTCAACATTCCATTGTTATGAAATATCTATGGGTCTTTGTTTCAAAGAGAGTTACTAGTTTTAATTTATTTCAGATTAATTAATAGATTATCATAATCGTGATTTGTTTTTAAGTAAACATATTTCCCAATTATTTCATATAATATATCACATATTCTTAATGAATATTTTCACTTTGAGAGAGTATTATAAATATTAAACCTAATATTCATGGGGTATAGGTTCCTTTTGGTGATTTCAATGTTGTTTGGAACCTCATGAAAGAATAAGGGAAGCTAAAATTTATATTTCTAGTAGGGAGGGTAAGAATTTTGTTGATCACAATGATTTGATGGAGTTTAATATTAATGAAGACACATTCACATACCATAGGAAGACTACAAATTGGATCGTAGAAAGTAATTTAGACATAAACTTTTTCAACATAAATGAAATTTTAGAATTGGTGAATGTTAAATACCAATCTCTTTTGAAAATTAATTCTAATCACCAATATATTATCAATTATATAATTAAAAATAATGAAAAAAAACCTCTAACATTCAATTTAAAAAATTATTGGGTCAATATTCCAGATTGTAAGGAAATTATTCTTAACACTTTTTAAAATAAATTATACAATGGAAATCTTTTTTCTTGTTTTCTTAGGAAAAATAATATCAAGTATAAGATTAAGACATGGATTAAAAGGTATTAAAATATTTTTATGGGTATATTAATGAATTGTAAAAGGAGTTTGAGGATCTTCAAAATGGGCATGATGATTAATTTTATATCTCTCATATGAACATGGAAGTTGACATTTATGCAAGGATGAATGAAAAAGATATTTTGGGGGTGGAAAAGTTTAAGGATAATTTGAAAATCATGTGGGTCAAAGTGGGTGATAAGAATAATTCATTTTTTAATAACATTTATATGGTTATGAAATAATCCAATTCTATTACCTATCTATTGAATGTATGTGTGACCATAATTGGAAAGTTGGAAATTAGCTGAATATGTTCAATTATTTCAAGGATACCATAATAGTTTACCTCAGTATAATCATAATGATTTCAAAAACATCATTAATAGGGACATTGAATTGTCAAATAGTGTGATTCTTACCAAGACTTCATACATAGAGGATGTTTGAGCTGCTATATTTTCACTCAATCATTCTACTACCCTTGGTTTGAATGGTTTCACAAATATTTTCTTTCAAGAATACTTGGGCACAGTTAAGGATGATATTCTGAAGATGATTCATATTTATTTGTGCAATGGAATCATCCAAAAGGGTTGGAATTTCCAATTTTTATTTCCCTTAGCTAAGAATGAAGTCATTGACTATCTTTCTTCCTTCAGAACGATGGTTCTTTCAAACTCCATATGTAAAATTATAATCAAAATTCTTTTCCATTAAATACTCCACCATCATTAATAACTTAGTCTCACCATATCAATATGGATTTGTGTATAGAAGGAATATCCAAGACTTCCTTTTGACTACCTCTATATGCATCAATATATCAAGGAAAACGAATACAATTGGAACCATTTATCTCAAGTTGGACATTAATAAATCCTTTGACACTATCAACTAAGATTTTATGATTTATCGTCTTCCATAGTTTGGTATCCATGGGCTCTTCATTGGTATGATTATTTCAATCATCAAATCAATTAAGATTTTTTTTACTATGGTGAATGATACTCTTAAATAGTATTTCTACCATTCTTGAGGAAAATATATGGAGACCCTTTATCTGCCTACCTTTTTATCATTTACAAGGATTATCTCAGTAGATGCGTTATTAACATAGTGGAGAAAAGAAAATCTCAGTCTAATTTAATATGGAGACGTTTGATGGAACCTTCTAACCTTATTTATGTTTATGATTTGATCGTGTTTCTGTTCATAGATTTAATGAATTAGGTTGCTATCAAAGGGGTATTGGATTATTATAGAATCATTTTTTACCAGTACTTTAGTTATAAAATGTCCTCAATTTTCTTCATAAAAAAATTAATTTCATTCAAGAAATTAAGTATAAAAAGGTACTTTCGCATAAAAGAGGGATCTATTCCTTTCATACACATAGGCCTCCCATTATTATAGGGTAGGATTAGACCTTACTATAGTGATTCATTCAACAGTGTCAAGGACCAATTAAGCTCTTGGAAAGGGAGATCTATTTTCCTTAATTGAAGTATTTCCATCATCAAGGGTATTCCTATCACTAAGCTTGTATACAGTTTTGTGCCTTATAAATGGCCCAATTCCTTGATCAAAATCATGAACATATATATATTCATTTTTTAGTATCAATACATATGAGAGGATACTGATGGTATTTAAATGGAATACTTATTGCAAGTCTTTAAAGGAAGGTTTCATTGGCATTAAAGATATTAATTATTTAATGAATCTATTCAGGCCCAATTTCTACAGGGGATTCTTACTCATAACATAAACAGTAATTTTGTCTAAAATTAAATATTTCAAGGAAGGCTAAATTTTAGAAGAATTTATCACATCCCCTCATTTATTTTTTACAATATCAAAAGGTATTATAACAATGTGATGTAGAATTACTAATAGTTGGATTCTCTTAATTCAAAACATAAATTATTGTTTGATAGATAGTTTGGTCCATTGATTGAAATATTTCATCTATAGAACTTGGATCTAGAATTCAATACTATGGATTAATTGGGACCATATTTATATCTCTTTTATGTATATCTTAATATGGTTTTCTATAATTATCACTTCATAAATTTTAGAGACACCTTTATTTGGGATCCAATGAGGCTTGGTGTTCTCATATGTAAAATGTTTTATGATTTTCATATAAATATTAATAATGTAAACTTATCTTGATTATAAATATTATATAAAAAATGGATTTACCCTTCACGTATAACCTTATCTAGAAGTATATTCTTAAAATGATCCCTATGGATGAATGCTTTATAAGTATTTTACTAAGCATGTGTTCTATGTACAACTTCTATCTATCCAGATAGGAAGCCATAAAAAATATATTCTTTCACCACCATTTTTCTAATGTGATCTAGTATATAATTACTAACCTTTTTTAGATTCATAATCTTATTATAGTTGGGTCCAGTTCCCTTCTTGTATACTACAACTCTTAGGAGGACTCTTCTTGAGTAAAGTGCCTGATCTGTGTGGTTGTGGATGAAGTTGTACACCATATTTTTAGGATTATAAATCTCAATAGATTTAAGGAAAATAATTTATTTGATCATGATTATGAGGTATATTATTACTATAGTCTATGTGGAAGCTAGTATAAAAATTGGTAGGGCTGCTAACTATATCTAAGAGTTAACTTTTTATAACAGGTTGGGTATTCAAGGTTGGTTTTAAAAATTATAATGGATATATCCCTATTTATTATAATCTTTCTCTTTCATGTTGGATAAAAATGAACAAAAAATGGTGCTTTAGGGGTAACCCCATTCCTTCTTGCTATGGTGTAATATTTAGATATTCTAATGGTGGTGAACTCTCACGTTTCACTAAATATTGAGGGATGGATAGTGCTTATGATTTTCAGATGGAAGGGGATCTCCTGGATATCCAAATTATGAGATTCAACATTTGTACTGAGATTTATCTTGAGTTGTAATCCAACCATGTTGTGTAGGCTATCAAGTTAAATATTCCTTCCCCCTCTTAGAGACTTATTGCGCCTTTGGCGATTATATAATTTACTATGTCTAGATTGATTTCATTTTTTCTTATATTTATAGAGATGGAAATAGAGTCACTAATGATTTAGCTAGTATGGGAATTGGGTTAGCGTTTTGTAACTAGCATTAGGACATGCCAGAGTCAATTGAGGATCTTTTATTTTTGGATGCTTATAAAACTCTTTTTTTATTTTTATAATTATTTTTAGGCCCTAGAGTATCTATCCAGGGAGGCCTACTATAATGATGATCCCATTATTATTATATTATGATTATGATTATGATTATTCATGTACTATTGATTCATGTATATTATTCCTTCTATGTTAGTCCTCCCCCAATTGGGATTTAATCTCACCCCTTCTTTGATATATATCCTTAGGAAATTACATGTACAAAAGAGATTATGATATATTATAAGAGGATAAAGAAGAATAATTTAAATAATTTTAATGTTTTATTATGTATTAGTGATTTTTTAACCTAACTTACCCAATATACCGAACCATTGAATCTGGGAATGTATTACCATTGTGATATTTATCTAAAAAATGATATAATAGTCTTGTATGCCAAAGGTGGGTTTTTACAATTAGTATCAGAGCATGGTTCAGTTAATTTAGGATTTATGAGTAGAAACATTTTTTGAAAACCAAGGGGATAAATCTGAGTTTTAAGGGAAACATACTACAGTTTTGGAAAACTGTAAGAGCATGTCGATTCTGAGTAATAAAATACCTTTTTGGATAGTTCAAGTGGATATGGATTTGGAGAATATATACCTAGAATTAATAACCAATAAAGTGGTTATTGTTTATTAAATTTTCATTCACCTAGTGCATGATATAGAGGTCTTATTAACCACTTGGTTTGAAACTCATGGGGGATATGATTTGGTTAGTCATGCGGTCTATGCAACCCAATATGAAGGATGCATAGTTAAATTATTATTTTCTTTTAATGTTAGAAATCATTAAATTGAATGAATATAGAAAAATTATTAGAGAAGGATGATATTCTAAACGTAGGAATCCCATAAAATATAACCTTATAAATTATTTTGACATGATAACGAATTACTTTTTTATTCTTTGTTGACTTATGTTTTGTTCGAAAAAAATTATTCTAAAAATTGTTAGGAACTTATATAAACCATACCAACAAACCATGTTTGGGGCAACATTTTTTAAAAAAAAATTCATTACAAATTCATAAGGATATGGATTTTAAAACATCATAGAGATGATTATATAGCTTTCTCAAGCTATGAACAGTGACCTAAACCATGTGGAATCTCTGCCTTCACCCAAGAAGATGCTAATAGATATTGATTCCTTTATGTAGCAATGACCACCAAAATTTTGTGGATCTTCTGATCCACTTGTAATAGAATAATGGGTAAACTCCACTGAGAATATATTTTTTTCTGCTCCACTATTCTGAGAAGGATAATGTTTATCTAACCATCAATAATTTTGATGGAGAGGATGATCAATGGTTGGCATTGATAAAAAATACAAAGAGGAATGATCAAATTGTAGAAAAAAAGAGCGGGAATAAATTAAGAATTTATTTCTTAACATGTATTTCCATTGAAATATTTTAACAAATATAGAGAGATAATTCATAGATCTTAAAAAAATTATAGTGAATATTTCATAGGTTATGAGTACAATTTCACATGTATTTCAATATATTACACATGTTTTGGTATAAAAATGATAGAAAAATAGATTGATTCTTTAGTGTTTTGAAACCAATCCTTCAAAAGACTCTGGATATCTAAGACATTGGGTGATATGAAGAAGTATTTTGATTTACTTTCAAAGTAGATATGATTTTTGGAGAGTGGTCCCATGGATATGGATATAAGAAGAGAATATTGTATTTTCAAATAGGTTGATTGAATTAAAAAGGAGGAAAGAAGATCTAACCACGTACATACCAAATATGTGGAAAGAAGCATCATGATAATTTCATCAAAGTGATAATAAAATGTTTTATGTATGGGAGAGAATACCATCAAGATCATAAATGTCGATGATACAAGAATAAACGGGTTACTATAATGGTAGAAAGGAAGTGGCCTCCCAAGGAACCAACCATGGTTCAATGCTTCAACTATAAGGAGTAAGGGAGTTATTCAATACAGTGCACTAAAATAGGGGTCATCAAGGGAAATCAATGTCAAAAACTACAAAATCCAGGGGATCAAAGGAAATTTTATTCCCTTACCATTTATGAAATATAGAATAAAAATTAAGTTGTACACGATACACTTCCTATTCAATAAACAATGAAGAAAGTTTTATTTGATTATGGTTCTACACATTACATTATATCCTAAAAGTTTTCAATAATTGTTTAATCACAACCCTAATACATTTAAGTAGATATATCTATAAAAAACCTTGTGGTGTGATAAATTCAACCTAAGTGTTAGAATCTTCTCATGTTAGCATCCATGGGAAGATTCATCTAGACAATCTTGTAATCCTTCCCTTGGTGTAATTTGATGTTGTACTAGGCGTGGATTAACTCTCATTATCTGGATATAACATCATCTATTAGGAAAAGAAAATATATTTCCATATTCTAAACCATCCCATGATCTTGTACAGATGCAATGAAGATCAAAAATATCTTCTGTAAAGTCCCCCAGTGGTGTGGGTGTTGATGCCCAGTGAAGAAGAATATATTTCCTAAATGGACGAAATGAAGGAAATAATCCTATTCAGATGGAATATATTGATGTATTTCCTAAATAGTTTCATTTACTCCCCCAATCCATGAGGTATATTTCGTAGTAGATATCACATATTTAGACACACTTATCTTTAAAAGTTCCTATAGGATGGTTCCAATCAAACTAGATGATTTAAAGAAGAATATGGAAGAGAATTTAGAAAAAGGTTTCATATACCCTAGTACACCACCTTGGGGTGAACCTTTTATCATTTTCATGAAAAAGGATGGGTCTATGCAGCTATATATTGATTACTAGGAGATAAAAAAGATCACTATAAAGAACATGTTTCCCCAACCAAGGATTTTTAAATTATTAAATAAATATAAAGGATATCAGTAATTAAAAAAGGTCGATCTTCATTCTTGATAAGATAAGATAAAGGTGGAGAAGGAAGATATTCAAAAGGCAGCCTTCCATATAATGTGTGGACACTATGAGTTCAGAGTTACAGCCTTTGGACTTACTAATTCCCCAGTAATATTCACGGATTTATTGAATATATTCTTTAGATACAACATCAAAAAATTTCTATTAGTCTCTATTGATGATATTCTCATTTATTCCAAGGGAAATGAGGTACATTATGAGAATATAAGGATTTTGCTGGAAACATTAAGAAAGGATAAGTTGTAAGCTATGTTCTTCAAGTACGAATTACAAATACTGCAATTCACATTATTAGAGAGTGTGACCCCATGTGATGGAATGTATATAGAATATTCGAAAACAAAGGAAATTTATAGATGGACTAGACCCCAATTGTCACATAAATATATAGTTTTCTTGGATTATATTGGAAGAATTGTTAATTTTTGATAAATTTATACCGATTTTCTAGCCCACTTACTAAGTTAACACAGAAAGAGGTAAAGTCTGTTGGATGGAAGAATGTGAGGAAATATATAAGGAGCAGAAAAAGTGGCTAATAACTATACCTTCACACACACTACCCTCAATATGACAATGTACTATCATATACAATGATTATTTAAAGAAATTATTTGATTCCGTACTCATAAATAATGATAAAGTGATAGCCTATTCCATATGAAAGTTCAAAACTATGATAAAAACTACCCAACACATAACCTGTAGTTGGTTGTAGTAATCTTTACATTGAATATTTGG
Organism: Viscum album; assembly: GCA_963277665.1. NCBI lineage: Eukaryota > Viridiplantae > Streptophyta > Magnoliopsida > Santalales > Viscaceae > Viscum > Viscum album. Next base: position 388,372,378 of record OY728147.1, on the reverse strand, counting down.
AGATAGTACCTTTATGGATTGAAGTGTGACATGTATATATATCCTAAGTGATTAAATTATATATTCACATATAAAGATATCAATATTTTTTTAGCAAATATGGTTATAGAATATCTAGAACTACGATTTCTATATTCACTACCATACTGGAAAGAAAAATAGGGTTACTGATGCTCTTAAAAAATAACCTACTACACTATCTATGATGAATATTGATAAAGACTCTATATTCATGTACATGAGGTGGATAGATTTGGAAATAATAATGTTAAGGAAAAAATACTACTATTCCTAAATTTTTTACCAACCATCTATGTAAGATATGATCAAGGAAGCGTAAAAGAATGATTTGGAGCTTTAAAAAAGGTGAAAGTATTAAATGAAGTTAATCTTCATGAACTCTACATTGATGAAGTTGATATAATTTAGTTTAGAACTAGTATTTGTGTGCCTTAACCACTTGAGATACTGAAAGAGCTGTTAGATAATTCACATAACTCATCTTTCTCTATCTATCCCATAAGTAGCAATATATACCAATATATTTGACAGAACCTCTGGCAGGACAACATGAAGAAGGATATTACTGAGAAACTATAAATTGATTATATGATAAGAATTTAAATAAGACTAAAATAATTATAAGTATATTATTCAACCATTTCCCATAACCATATGGAAATGGAAGTACACTACCAAGAACTTTTACATGAGTCTACTGAAGAAATAAAAAAGAATCAATGCAATATGACTTGTGATGGATCAACTCAAAAGACTGCCCAATTCATCACTATTCAAGAATATTTATTTTGTCACCAACATGTGAATATATACATAACAGAGGTGGAAAGGATTCAGGTGGAACCACTTTTGATTATCTCTGATCAAGATCCATGATTCAACTCTAAAGTCTTGATAATTCTTCAACATGATATGAATAATGATTTTAATATCAGTATGACTTGTCACCCCCAAACCAATAGAAAAATTGAAAGGACCATTCAGATACTTGAGAACATGATTATATATTTCTTAATGGAATTTAATGTATGATGGGTTCAATATCCCCCATTAGTTGAGTTCTCATACAACAAAATCTTCCACTCAAGTATTCAAATGAATCCATATGAAGCTCTACATGTGAATCAATGTAGAACATATACATCTTGGGTTGATGTTGGTTAGTTATAGCTAAATGGACTAGATATTGTGAATGAAATGACCAACATGGTTCAATCCATCCCATAGTATATAAAAACATCCAAGAGTCAGTAGAAGAGGTATGATGACAACCATCAAAGGGACATAGAGTTTGAAGTTAAAGATAAATTTTTCCTTCAAATATCATCTAAGAAGAGAGTTAGGTAGTATGGAGGGATAGAAAATCTAATCCCTAGGTACACTGGCCCCTTTGAGATCCTTGATAGAATAAAATTCTTGGCATATCAACTAACACTTCCACCAAAAATGTCTTTACTTCGTGATGTGTTCAATGTATCTATACTAAAGAAGTATGTACCTGATCCCTCACATGTACTAAATCCATTGGTGGTACAACAAGAGAAAAACCTCTCTTATGAGGAGATAATTTTGAAGATATTGGGTCCTAAAGATAATGTTCTAACCATAAGCAAAACTCACATTGTAAATGTCTTATGGAAGAACCATAAATATGCAGAGGAATCATGAGAAACTAAGGAAACAATGGCATATAAGTACCCTCATCTATTCTAAACAGACAATATGAGTTGAAATTTCCAATATGATATTTATAAAGGGGGGATTTTATTGGCCCATACATTATAAATGATATTTTTTTCTTGAATAAATTCATGTTATATTATATTTTTTAGTATTATACAAATACAACACATATAAAAACCAACAACATGTTATTTCATAAATAGAGATCACTATATTAGTCAAAAAATAAACTCATGAGAATTTTAAAGATTAGAATGAGAAAAAAATAGAAAAATGAAAAAAAAAGAATGAGAAAATTTGGATCTTTCCAATCTGTTAGAATTATCACCCCCACAAACAGCACTATGGAAAATAAATAATATATTAGTAAAATAATTAGTATTTTAGAAAAGGAAAACGTAGAAAATATATAATAATTGAGGTGAAAATTGAATTGAGTTATTATGTGGTATTAATTGGAGGTAATGTGCCAATTGAAATATTAATATGACCATTGGAATAGTAACCCAATCTTTAAAAATAGTACCCTAACCCTTGGGAATTGTAACCTAACGGTTAGAACAGTAATTTGACCATAAAAAAAATAATATTTAATTTAAATAATATTTATCTTTAGTAATTTATTAAAATATAAATATTATAATGTCATAACATAAATATCTAGATTAAAAACACAAATAAACTATAATCATATTTTTAATAAACTTTATTTTAATGTATTTTATAAAAATCACATTTTCTATTATAAAAATTGAAATTGCCTTTGGAATAAAACTATTTTTATAAAATAAACATCATTTTTTAACTCATCACATTTAAATTTTCTAAGGGTAATTTTTTTAAAATTTTATGAAATAATTCACTTTTTAGGAGAATGGAAAAATTATAGATATTTCATAATCAGTGTGTTTTAAATTACATCCTTTATGATGTAATAATGTCATAATAAATTCTAGAAATCCTAGATCAACCAAAAATATATTTTATATGATAATTGAGTCATTAAAATAAAAATAAATTTTCTTTCAAGCCTAAAAATTATTTTCTAATGTATGAAGTCTAAAGTATTGCATTAAAAAACAAACATTTTTTCAATTTTATACTCTCTTTCTTAATAAACTATTGAATTCAGTTTTTTAAATAATTTATATAACTTAAATAATTTTATTTTATTAAAAACATTTTTAAAATTTTAGTAATATCACTATTATAAAAGTTACAATTGAAATTATATTTTATTCAATATTTTTTTAGAAGATACCCATACTAAAGTACAAATACCCACTCTTTGTCCCATTGAAAAGAAATTCACTTCCACTTACTATATCCAAATTTATACCAGAATACCCTCCCATAATTTCCTTATAATTATTTCATGAAATTATTATGTAAAATAAAACCAGGCATTCAAGGATTTTAGTTTTATAGAAAATAAGAAACATTGAGAAGAGGGTAAGGTTTCATTAATTGTTTCCCTCATTATCATTTTATATTCTAAATTTTCTCTACTCCTTTAAAGGAAAAAAATTCTAAAATTAATTGAATACTATGTTAAATTTATATTACTATTTTTAACCTACTATAATGATTATATTTATGACATATTTTTACATCATACTTCTCTTTCCTCCCTATTTGATAATGTCCCGTTAACGGTCAGTTAACCATCTACTATGACATTGCCAGCTATTTTATTATGAACACCTTTATGTATGGTTATAATTAATTATATATGATATATAAATATTTAATAACATTTATATTAATTTTATGTAATTATTTTTACTTTGTTATAAATGACTATGAACAAAAATAGTGAAATTGAAATAATATGAGATAATTTAATGAATACATGTCATCAAAATGATTAATGATTAAAAATGAATATTATAAAGTAGAATGAAACAATTATAATGGATAAATAGTGGAAAATTAATATAATTAACATATGGTTTAATTTATTAACAAACTTAATTTTATTATATATGAGATGTAAACAAGACAAAACATGGTGGGATTTAAGGTAAGTTGATTCTCAAACCCAACTCTATCTCTTTTTGGTTATCACATATTCCACATTATTTTCAATATGAATATTTTTATAATTACCTTAATATGCAATTTCACTATTATTTTCCTTTTATTTCTCATTATATAAATTTTTCTACCTTTTAAAGATGATTTCAAATCCAATTTTAAATATTTTTCATAAAAGTAATTATTTTTACAAAAAAATATCTTTGACTCCTATTGAGTTATTTCTTCTTCAAATAAAAATGATATTTTGTTGAAAAATAAGTACTAAATTATTCATTTGTTAACCCCAAATCATATTTTAGGAATTATGATATATGAAATCCTTATGAAACCTATTCTTTTTCATGTGTTTATTTCATGAATATGATTTCTATATTTTGCCTTTCCATGTGGAATTAATGATTATGAACATTTTTAGGACGTGATGGGAAGGCCTAGAATTATATATTCCTATAATGAATTGGTTATTGTGATATATATCATGATATTATGTGTATTATGTGTGAAAATGATGCTAGATTTGTTCACAATTATGATATTTCAATTTATGGACATCTGTTTTTCATGGACAAGATTCTAGATTCGTTTATAACTATGTGTGGTATTGAAAATTATGTTATGATGTCACATTATTATTCATATTCCACATTTTATTCCTTTTTCAAATGATTCCTTCATGATTATTATGATAATATCGTGCTTATGTTATGATGATTATGATTATGCTCACCCATGTACTATTTATTCATGTCTCTTATTCCTTCAATGTTATCCCTCCCCATACTAGGATTTTAGATCACACATTTCTTTGATTTACATCCTCAAGTGATTACATGTACGAAATATATCATGAAATATTTTTTTCGGATAAGTAATTTTTTAAATACTGTTTAATTTTAATTATGTGCAAGTGATGTATGAAGCTAATTTTTTCAAGATACTACACTTTTTGATCTTGGAATGTACTAATATTATGTTATTTATATTAAAAATGATTTATTAACCATGTATGAAAAATTTAGGTCACTATAATAACATGGTGCAATGGATATCACTACATCGTAGCCTACATGCTCATAAAAGGATACTACGCCACAATAACTATTCTATGACATAGTGACCCCGATATTGGCAGAATTTCCCAGACTCCACCTTCCACCATCCAAACAATAGATGATGCTTCAATATCCCACTATGAAAATAATAATAAGAGCCACTAAAACTAGACACAACATGACAGTTTCCCAACTACACCACAGCTAAAAACTCTATAGCGTAGAAAAAGATCCATTTCGATATATCTAATTCCACTTGTACCTTGTAGCTCAATTATTTTAATGATAAAAAACTATAATGTGTTTATAAAATGTTTCATATGGTTTTTATTGTATTTATTATGTTTTTATTAAGTCATAATGGAACGAAGTAAACCGTCCATAATTTAGCTTCAAAATGGGTTCAAAGGAATACTTTCAAGTAAAATTATAGTAAGCAACATCAAAAAGTCAGTGGCATGCGGTAGAACTTCTAAATCTCAAAAATGGACACTATTTAACCAATGGAGGATCACTGGGTCGTCCGTGGATGATCCCATAATGCAAGAATTACTTGTTTTAACATCCGTTAGCCGGTGGTATCATGTGGCTAGTCTTTTACGATATTCTAGAATTTAACCAGTATCTTTAATAATGGAAAACAATTATCCCACTCGACTCATTAAAGCATAGATCAACATTAAATGAACCAGAAATCCTAGTAGGTCATTAAATGAGGGCTTGTGTGTCTTATAATTTAAACCAATTTTAGTATGTCACTAAAAAAAAGAGTTATACCAATAGAATTTTATTGATAGATATTATATATATTGGTACAAATGGGTGATTACAAGTGATGTTAAATTTTACTTGTATTAATTTTATTTACAATTACTTTTTTTACCATCATATTTGTCAATTGATATTTATCATTCAATACCAACAAATATTTTACGAATTATTAAATATATTGCTTCATCATACAAATACTTGTTGTTTTTTTACTAACACATTAATTTTTAAGAAATAATAATGGTTACCAATAAGTATTTTACCATCAATAAAAAAATGTCACAATTAACCATTCAATAAAAATGAATATTTTATCAATAAATAATTAATATAAACCAACTTATATATATTATTATTATTATTATAAACAAATTCAATATCTAGTTTTTGAGGTCTTATTAAAAATATATCATTAATTGATTTTTTATTTTTTATTTTCTCTATATATTAATAGTGTTAAAAATTTTAATGTTTCTTATTTAATAAAAAATTATATATTTTTATAAAAAACAATTTAAATCATTACCCTATTTGATATATTTATATATATGTTTTGAAATATCTATATATATGATAATTTAATTTTAATTTTTAAATTTAATATACATAATTGAATCCAACCAAAATAAATTCAAAAAATTAATTATGTAAATTTAATAATTAATAAATACAAAAATCAATTGAGTAATATTATTTTATTAATAACTAATATTCACATATTAAAATATTACTTTATATTTTAAACTAAAATTATTATTTTTATAAATTTTATATAATGCATACATATATGTACTATATTTTAATTTTAAAATATTAAATGATATTTAAAAAAAATTAATCACCATACCCAAACCCTAATTTTCACTTACTCGACCACTACATGATCCACCCAACCACTACGACATCACCACCCCCCATTTCCATCTCCAGCACTACAACCCGCTACTTTCTATACGAATACCATTTCCCTCGGTGATCCTTGATGCGTCCTCCACCACTCTTTATAGATGCTGCCTCTCTCATCTATAACACCTAACTCCTTCTCCCTGACCCTCACCTACACCATTTCCTCCCTCAACCACATCCCACTACCCACTTTCATCGAACATTTCCTTATCCATATCATCCCCACCGGATGAGCGTGATCATCCCCATTCTACCCCCGCCATCTCCAACCTTCCTCACTCATCCCATGCCATCCCTAAACATCCCTATTCAACCCTCACAATCCTTAAAATTCCCCATGTGAACATATGAGCCTTATTTTCACCATCTTCCTATAGTATAATTGATCGACAGTGAGGTGTGCCCTAATATTTATTCAGTCTAATCACCCCCTCAACCATGATCATGCGGGTGGAAATATTTGATCCAGAAAATGAATAATTTGATTTATCTAGAAAAAATTATATCTTAAAAGTACTAAATAAGTATAACTCTTCAAGAACAATGGAAAAACTCATAAATTTATTTTTTACCTATTACATTCCATCCCATTCCAATTCAATCCCATTATTAATGATTCGATGAATCGAACAGAGGCTATAAGTTATTTTGTCATCTACATGAACAAAAGGAAAACTATTTAACGCAGACCTTGAGAAAGGCACATGTTGTTTTTTCTATAATTGATAATGTTGTCAGGAATATTACTAGTACAAATATGGAATTTCTTTTGTTAATATAGAACTTGATTTTTGTTTTCAGGGTGTAATGGATTGCGGCATTTAACAATACATGCTATGGAGTCCATCATAGGGGATGATATAATTTGATGTTTATAAATAATTAACCTAGTTTTTTAAAGATATTATGCATATTTATATCATTTGATTCATATAATAATATTATTTGTAGGTTTTACCAATTATATTTGTTGAGAAAACTCTATATTCCTTATTGATATGAATATGAGTGAGGCTTATTTAAAGAATTTTGATCTTGGTTGGATTATTGTAATTAAAAATCTCCTTAAGAAATTATGTATAAATATTATTTTTAATGTACTAATTAGGATTCTATTTATATATATTGTCAACATGTTTTAATCTCAAGTATTCTATAAAAAACAATAAATTCTATCCATCTAGTTCCCTCTATTTTTAACCATATAGACTATTTTTTGTTCTGCATTCACATCTCTATGATGTATTATTTATTATAGAGTGGATTTAGTCATTCCCATAATTTATAGTGCATTTTAATAGAATAGTGATATTTATTAGAGTGGGTATTTATATTTATATTACAACAGATGGGTTCATCAAGGTTCGGTTACAAATGAATATTGTGACGAACCATTGTCAGCATGCTTGTCTCCCCCTTGATTATCAAGATCATTTTTGGCATTATAGTGGCTCAGTGTATATTTACTATTCATTTTATTCAAAGGAGGTCATCACACATGACTAAGGAGGGTGATGTATTGTAGATTTTGGAATCTAATATGTAATAAAATGCCTCCTAAACTCATAGTTTTTTTGTTTTTGTGTCATTAATTGTTTGATGGAGGCATATTTGGGCATTGGTTTGATACTATAATGTGTTTTTGTTATAATAATTATTATAATATTTAGAGAGTAGTCCCATTTTTCTGAATATTCATTTAAAATTCATTAACTATTTTTTATGAAATGTTAGTATCTAACACTAAAAAAATATTTTTATTTTAATCATTGATGAAATTGATTATTGATTTTTTTGGTTCAGAAATTGAAAGTTAATGTGATTGATTCAAAATAGTATATTTGGTGAATTTTTATGTCACTATAATTATCATTAACCCCATTACCTTTCTCTTTTTCACCAATATGTTGTTCAATGTTTCTTTTCCTGACACGACATTCATTGTTTTTATATTTGATAAACACTAATTCATTCTCTTGAAGATATTTTTTGGATTAACCCTATGGTTTTTTTAATATCCTATGTTATGGGGTATTAATCTCCTATAAAAATAAAAGCATTGATCAACACTATCATTTTATCTTTTAGATAATGGATGAAAAATGTCTATTTAAAATGTGATTACTAAGAGCATAGTTGGCAAATTTCATTTGAACTCTTTAAAGGAACAAACTAAAATGTTCATGAAGGTTAAAGTATCTTCTAATACTAAATCAATGTTGGTTTATTTTTTCTACAGTGTCATATATCCATATCGAGGACATATTTTTGAGCTTTCATCAAGAAATGGTTCCATATTCAATGTGTAGGATTCTATAATATTACACTCATTCACACTTTTAATCCACATCATCTTATACTCAACATGCATATTTTTTGGGATCGTTTCTGTGAAACTTTATGAAGATATATTTTTGAATAGTTATTAATTGAGTGTCTTTTTGAGGTTTATTTATTGATTACTTAGAGCATTTATAAAAACACTTCAAATAAAATCTATGGAAATTTTATGAATACTTAAGTCATAGATCATAATATTAAATCAAAGTTGAATGCCCTTTTCTTCTGTTTCATGTATCTAAGTCCAGTAAAAAAATTTGAGGATGCATTAGAAAATGTTTCAATATTCAATTTGTAGGCTACTATTGAGCCCATTTGTGGTCTAATTATCATTGTAATCTTCCTAAAATATATTTCTACATCAGTACTCAACAAAATAGGTTATCTATGCACAATAAACCTTATTATATATATAGAAATGAATAATTACCTAAGGAAAAAGTAATAATCATCATCAAGCCAGTTATAAATATGGGATTTATATATTTTACACTAGGTTTTTGATTAATTTGAAGTTCAAGATGTATATCCAATCAAATAACGCTCGATGAAAAATATTCTTGACACATAGGTTCTCAAGACCGACCCTTGCATGACTCTTGGAATTTCATACGTGTATTTGGTGATTCAATGAAGTTTTCAAGTGGTATGTTTTGAGAAATTGTTTAAATGTAAAAATTCAATTGAGAAAATTATTATGTTTTTTTATGTTAATGACTCTCAATTCATATATTAGTAAAGTAATTTAATAAAATAAAATTATATCAACTTATTTTATTTCTGAATAAAACACTAAAATTATGTACTTTGTAATTTTTATAAATAGTTTTTATAAAGTGTTATCAAATTGATCCTAATTATGAAGTTTATCTTTGTGCAGTGGACTCACATTTTTGGGTTGTTCTTGGGTACATGTTGATGTAATAGACTTTTAGGGGATCAATAGTTTTACTAGAGGATGATCCATTTAATTTAGTTTAAAAGTTTTTTGGTATGTTTTTTTGAGATTCATGTTAATTGAGGGGGTTTTAGTCCATGTATAGACCGTTGGAGGAGTCTGTGTTGTGAAGAATTGAATTTAATGGAAAGAGTAGAACAATTGAAGGAGTTATGAATGGGTAAAGTGTTCCATGTTTGTACACATTTTACCTTAAACTATAAGGTTTTATTTTTCAATTTTTACATTATTTTTATTGTTTTAATAAGTATCCTTTTCACTCATAGATTTTAATTCCTTTTTCTTGAAATAGTTTAGGAAAAATACATACAATTACTTATGATTATTTCTTATTTTCACTTTTTCATATGTTATTTTTCATATTCATTATAATGAGATACATGTAAAAAATATTGAAACTGATGTTGTATTTTTATTATACATAAAAATTTAAGGGAATTAAACTCATTTTTTATAAATTATTTGAAAAAAAACCAAAATATAAAAAATAAACTAGATGAATGATGAGTTGGTTCTTTTTATGATAAGTCTTTATGATGACCAACTCATGTGGATGAAGGATTTTCATATTCTTATGAAATGTATACAAGGAATTTATATTGAATATATAATTGATCCTGCATAAGTTTTTTCTTCTGAGGTGAGAAAATTTTACACTGTATCTTTGAAAATTATATTATGTAACTATTATACTATGTGGGAAGTGGTACATTCGTCAATGGGGAAGTCCTAATAATCACCTATATGATAATCCCTTACAATATTCTATATTTAAATGCTAGTTGTTGGACTAATACTTCCACAATAAGTAGGATCTTCTAAATTTTATCATTTTATTCCATTTCATGTCATGGAATTAAAGTGTAAGTTGTTTTATGTTTAGTGATATGATAGGAATGCATAAAATTTACAAATAATGTGGCTTGATGGAGTCATCATGATGTAATTATAAACCAAACTGAATGGTTTCATTAGTATTCCCTAGCATTTTTCCCAAATAAATCCATTATTCCCAGGATCTTTTCTGATGTATGTGAACTCATATTTTTGGGTTCACCATTTTTGATTATAGACTTCTTGATATAGACGTAGAGAATATCTTCAAGATATGTTGGAACACATGAGAAAATAGTGTTATAAAATCTTTTCTATAATTATTTAATTCAAGGTAAAGGAATGATCTATAAAATTGTATCATGTTATTCCATTTCATGTCATTGAATGACTGTGGAAGCTTCATTTATATTTATATTAAGATAGTTTTTAATAAAATTAATGAGTAAGGTGTATTGAATGACTGATCTGGAAGTGATCATAAACCCAACTGAACCTATGAAACCCATTTGGGTGAATCCCTTATTTGAACTTTATTTGAGTCAGTATATATGGTCATTTTCTTTTTCATACACACCATAAACATACGATTGTTATATGACATGTTACCTAATATTTTGTTTTTTGTAGAATGGCATAAAACTATTTCTTTCATTCACATTATTCATTTTCAAATTTTAATATAATTTATTATGTTAGGGTATGGTTGTTTATAATAATGTGTAAATGTATCTTAAGCTTATGTTTTTTATTCATTAATACAAATAAATGTGAATTTTGGCTGAAGTAGTAGTTAAAGAAGAAGAAAATGTTTACTTTGGATTACTATCCAAGGGGCTATCCAACTTCTAGAAGTTACATTCAGAGTAATTTTACAATTATTATATAATAATTATAAAATAAATGTTATATATAATTATATTATTATATACAATTTAATGGAAGTGGTAATAGGAAATAATATTTATTTTTTTGAAATATTTATTTAAAATACATATCATTGTATTTATTTCTTATATAACAACCAATATAATATCTATTGGTATTATTATAATCACAAAAGAATGATTTTATCTATCATAACAACGTTTAATAACACAGTTTTTACCAATAGTTTAGTGATAGGGTAATATCCATTAGTAAAATTCATTAAATATATAAAATACACCTTTACTAATAGTTATACCCATGTTGGAGAAAAATTAAATATTTTATAGTGTGTATAAAAAAAACAATCTCTGATATTTAATGACTCCTCGGTATCCAAAAAGATTCATTCTTTATTCTTTATCATACTTTCCATAAGAAGATCAAGAGAACATTCATCCATGAGAATTGTGAACATCAATGGGAACCATAAAAAGGTGGTCCCTTCATCGATATTCCACAAACTCCATCATGATTATTTGTTCTATCATTTTTATTTTTGACCCCTTTCTCTTTATTCTTCTTGATCTTTTTTTTGTTATATAACCCCTGGTATCTCTCTCTCTCTCTTTCTCAGTGGAATATTCTCTCTCTCCCTCTCACATTTTTACTTCTTATCTTTTAGCGATAGTATAGCCACCCAGACTTTTCTTACATTACTATTACATCATTTCAAAGATAAAAAACATAATAGTATTACACATGGAGGATCCAAGGGTTTAGTGTCTTGGGAAAACTAGGACCACACATAACAAATACAACATCAACCATAAACATTTATTTAATTTCATCTTCTCTAGCTTCTTATTGGCACTTGTCCTCTCCTTAGTACATGTAGCCACCTGATGATATACATCAATAGGGGTGAGATAGAAGCCCAGTAAGAGGATAGATAAGAACAATACATCATGGGTTGAGCATAATCATGACATATGCAAAAGATCATGAACATGAGAGGAGCTTAAACAATAAACATGAAATGTGGCAAAGCATAACAATGAAACATCATGTCTTAGTGATTAACTACCACACATACTTGTGAAAAAAGATAGCATCTTTTTCAAAAATCATTTCACATTTACTCATGAGATTCATCACTTTACCCAATGCAGTGGAGCGCTATATAATTCCAGGCGCACCCGTTACATTTAAACATTCATATTGTGCTATATAATTCCGGGCGCACCCGTCACATCATAACATTATCATTATAATGCTTTCCACATAGAACACATATCAAACATGTACATAAATAACCCATGGAAAGGAATGGGTTTCACTCATAATAACACATTCATAAGCTTTGGGTTCCCAAAATAAAGAGGGAACAACATACTTGATACAAGAACCATCAACCGTGAATGAGAGGTAAAAGGTGAGATCTTGAAAGAAGAGTTCTTTTGGAAATAATTTTGATGGACATAAAAACCGGTGAAAAACATGTATATCCCAGAAAACTAAAGTAAATGAAGAGAAAATGATCTTTTAGTAGAAACCATATCAAAAATGGAGTGAAATAGGGAGAACCCGAAGGAAGAAAATCGGGTTCGAGATTTCCCCTTACCATGTACTCGAATGCCTCCTTCTCTTTAATGTCTTGTATAATGACATTATATCCATTAATTAGAAATTCCAAAACCTTATATACATTAATAGGGGTCATTATGGTTTCATTATTTCATATTATTTTCCTTTGGATGACTTATAGTGTTTAAAAACTTTGATCGGGGATGTTCGTTTTCATGGTTTTCTTGAGCGGTCCACTTGTATTCTTAAATTGATTTTTGGGTAGATCATGGGTAAATATACAGAACTGATATTACATGTTATTAATGATATTACAGAAGCTTGAATGATTTTATAATGAGTTATATTAGTTCCATGTGGACGAATAATTAGATAAGAATTAAATGAAGATTATTTGGGTTAATTTGAGCGGGTTTTGGATGACAACGAACTCGTTTTAACTTTTCACTTAGTAATATGGCCATAGGTTATTTAAAGAACTTAAAATAGAAAATAATACATATAAAATATTCTGGTTCAACCATTAAAATGGTTCCATGACCATATTTGAAGGTAGAAATGGAAGAAGAGAACATGTCATTTTTGAAGGTGATAAATTTAACACCTCATGAACAACGTTCTCTTTAATAAAAAAAAGGAAGAGGTAAAGGGTGTGGGGTGATATAATATACCATTAGAATCATAATATTACATTATATGTATAATTATGGAGTTACAAAACAATTTATATGAAGATAGGTGGGGAGAGATCAAGAAAGGAACTTGAACTTGAAAGGAAATTAAAGGAGAAGAGGGAGGGAAATTACCTCTTGAATCCTTCACTTGAGAACCTCCTTAAGGGAATAATCATGGTATTGTGATGAGACCAAAAGATCTTGGAAGTGGGGGAGGGGCTAGGGAAGGTGTTTGGGCAGATTTTAGAGAAGGCTTGGAGCTTGAGAGGTGTGAGGAAAAGAGGGAGTGAAGGGTGACTTTTATAGTGGAGGGAGAGGGGTTTCCTTAATATAAAATTGATTAGTTTATTAATTTCACCTAAGACGAGGAATAGTGAGTCTTGGATGGCCAATAACAGTAAATAAGGCATGAGAGTTTGAGTGTTGGGTGCTTACATCACTTGTGATGTCAGGAATAGTGGGTTTTAATTAAAATGTATTTATATGGTAAATTAATGTATTCTACTATTCAGCAAAAATTCAAGTAGCTCAGAAAAATACAAAAAATTTACCCCAACTATTTTTCGACATGTAGAATCCAAAAATGAAGTCCATTTTTCAAAAATAATTTTATTAATATTATTAATTTAATATTTAAATAAAATCATAATTTACTCAAAAAAAAAACAGTTTTTACGATTAAAACTGATTTTATAGTTCTTTCAAAAAATTACGTAGGGTCTTATAAAATTATCTAAAAACTATTATAAATTGATTCAATAATTTTTGAGTACATTTCTGGGAAATAAATATTCTTTTAAATTAATTAATTAATTATAATTAATTATTTATGACTTATAAAATACCAAAATCGTTTACTAAGGTAAAATTGTCACTTTCTATGATGTCTAATGTTTATTTTATTATTCATAGGTAATGTTACTCTTATTTACTATAAGGGTCATATTACTATTCATAAGGGTAGGTTACTATTCATAAGGGTAGGTGACTATTCACCAAAAATTATTTTTGTTTCATTAGACTCCAAAAACTATCTTGAACACAATTGTGTATGTCAGATTTTTAAAATTCCAAACATAGGGGTGAAAAAATTATGTTTAAAGGTCACTTATCACATAGTAGTTCATTATTTTGTGTTTTTATGACATAAATATAAGAAGGTAATTTTCCATTTAAATACTTTGGGTCGTTACATTCTTCCCCCCCTTAAGAAATTTCGCCCCCAGAATTTCACTTTACACAAAAAGGTAAGGGTACTTATCCTTCATTGCCTCTTCTGGTTCCCAAGTTGCTTCCTCAAACTTATGGTTCCTCCACAACACTTTGACAAGGTGTGTTGTCTTGTTGCGTAGATCCTTATCACTTCGATCCAAAATTTTTACCGGCTGCTTCTCATAGGAGAGATAATCTTCCAGCTGTACCACCTCTACGTTTAGTACATATGAGGGGTCTGTTATGTACTTCCTCAGTAGTGATACATGGAACACATCATGAACTTGAGCTGTATTCGGTGGAAGTGCCAGACGATAGTCTACGGCTGTTATACGGTCAAGGATCTCAAAGGGGCCAATGTACCTTGGGCTTAGCTTCCCTTTCTTCCCGAATCTCATGACTCTCTTCCATGGAGATATTCGAAGGAAGACTTTATCTCCAACATCGAACTCCAAGTCCCTTCGACGGTTGTCAGCATAGCTCTTTTGATGACTTTGATCAGCTTTGATGTGTTTCTGGATGACTTGAACCTTCTCTGTCATCTCTTGAACAAGATCGGGACCAAGTAGCTTTCGTTCTCCAACTTCATCCAAACAGGTTGGAGTTCTACATCGCTTCCCATAAAGAGCTTCATACGGATCCATATGAATACTCGAGTGGAAGCTAGTGTTATATGAGAACTCAACCAATGGGAGATGCTGATCCCATTCACCTTTGAATTCAAAAGAGAAGGCTCTTAACATATCTTCAAGCGTCTGAATAGTCCTTTCAGTCTGGCCATCAATTTGGGGGTGATAGGCTGTGCTGAAATTTAATTCAGTACTCAAAGAATGTTGAAGGTTCCTCCAGAATTTAGATGTGAACCTTGGATCACGGTCAGAGACAATCGAGAGTGGAACACCATGAAATATCACTACTTTCTTCACATATATCCTTGTAAGTTGTTCAAGTGATAGGTTTTCCCGAATAGCGATAAATTGGGCAGTCTTGGTGCGTCGATCAACCACAACCCATGTCTCATTATTTCCCCTTGATTTCTTCTGGAGACCCGTGACAAAGTCCATAGTAACATTTTCCCATTTCCACATGGGTATAGCCAATGGCTGCATCATACCTTTGGACATTTTCCACTCAGCTTTAACTTGCTTAACTACCAAGCACATTGATATATATTCTGCAATCTCCTTCTTCATGTTATCCCACCAGAAGTTCTCTCAGAGATCATGATACATCTTGGTAATTCCAGGATGGATAGAGAATGTTGAGCTATGTGCATTATCTAATAGCACCTTCTTTATCCTGGGTGATGAAGGCACACAAAGGCGTGTTCCAAACCAAATCACACCATCATCGTCGATATGGAACTCTTGCAGCTTCCCTTCCTTTACTGCATTCACCCTCTTTTGTATCTCCACATCATCCATTTGTGCTTCCTTAATCTTATCTTGTATGGATGGTTGCACAATCATTTGGGCAAGGCAGGATGTATCCCCTGTCCTTATGATTTCCAAATCCATTCTTTGCATATGCAAGAAGATAGGGTCTTTCTCAATCCTCAACATGGATAGAGTAGTAGGTTCTTTTCTACATAGAGCATCAACTACCTTGTTTTCCTTTCTAGGATGATAGTGAATAGAGGAATCATAATCCTTGATTAGCTATAACCATCTCCTTTGATGCATGTTGAGCTCCTTTTGTGTGAATATATACTTTAGGATCTTGTGGTCGGTGTATATGTCACACTTCTCGCCATAAAGGTAGTGTAGCCAGATATTCAAGGAAAAATTACGGCTGCCAGCTCTAGATCATGCGTCGGGTAGTTCTACTCATGGATCTTCAACTGTCGTGAGGCGTAGGCTATCACATTATCATTTTGCATGAGTACACAACCCAAGCCTTTCTTTGAAGCATCACTGTATATCACAAAACTTTCTCCACTTTTCGGTAGTGTGAGTACAGGTGTAGTGACCAGCCTTCTCTTTATCTCCATGAAGCTTCCCTCACATTCTTCTGTCCATACATACTTTACCCCTTTCCTTGTTAACATAATTAGCGGGCTTGACAATCGTGAGAAGTTTCTCACAAAACATCGATAGTACCCAGCTAATCCAAGAAAACTACAGATTTCTGTGACACTAGAGGGCCTGGGCCATTCCTCAATCACCTTTGTCTTTGAAGGGTCCACAAAAATTCCCTCGCTTGTGATCACATGTCCAAAGAACGTGACTTGATTCATCCAAAATTCACACATGCTGAACTTGGCGTAAAACTTCTCCTTTCTCAATATCACCAACACAAGTATTAGATGTTCTTCATGTTCCTCCTTGATCTTGGTGTAGATGATAATATCATCGATAAAAACTACCACAAATTTTTCAAGGTAATGTCTAAAGACTCTATTCATCAAATCCATGAAGATTGCAGGGGTATTAGTAAGTCCGAAGGGCATCACTAAAAACTCATAGTTCCCGTACCTTGTACGGAAGGCAGTATTCTGAATATCTTCCTTCTTCACCTTTACTTGATGATATCCAGAATGAAGATACACCTTTGAGAAGTATTGAGATCCTCTAAACTGGTCGAAAAAGTCATCAATCCTTGGGAGAGGATACTTTTTCTTTATGGTGATCTTGTTGAGTTCTTGATAATCGATACAAAACTGCATGGTTCCATCCTTCTTCTTCACAAAGAGCACTGGTGCACCCCAAGGTGATGAACTAGGGCATATGAACCCTTTGTCTAAATGGTCTTGTAGCTGCTTCTCTAACTCCTCCAGTTCAATAGGAGCCATCCTATAGGGTCACTTTGAGATAGGTGTAGCTCGAGATATGAGTTCAATTGAGAACTCTACCTCATGATCCGGGGGAAGTCCGGGTAACTCTTTGGGTAATACATCATTGTATTTCCTCACGATGGTCATTTCCTCAAGGTTGGCACTTTCCTTCAACTGAATCATTTGGGCGAGGTATGCTTCTTCATAGGGAATCAACACCCACACCATTGAAGGATTTTTCAAAGGATGTTCATGATCTTACATGCATTTGTAGAGGAGCATGGGATGGTTCTAAATATGAAAATATATTTCCTTTTCTTGACAGTTGATATGTGCTCTATATAATGAGAGCCAATCCAATCCCATTATAGCATCGAATTCCACCAAGGGAAGTATTACGAGATTTGCCAGAAGAATCTTCCCACATATGTCAACAGAAGAAGAGTCAAAGGCATGGGTTGAAATGATTGCACCACTTGGTGTTTTTACAGTTATCTCTACTTCAATGTTTCGGGGCTTCGATTCTATAGTTCTAGCAAACTTGTAAGATATAAAGGAATGCGTAGAACCAGAATCAAATAAGACTTTTTCCATTCTTGAGTGAATAGGAAGTGTACCTTGTACGACTTCATTATCATGTTCCACCTCCGCAGTAGTAATGGCATAATCCTTCCCTTGTTCCTTTGGCTTTGGTGGTTGTTGGCACTGATTACCCTCGAGAGCTCATGGTTTAGTGCACTGGTTTGAATAGTTCCCTAGCTCCCTACAGTTGTAGCATTGAACAACGAGTGGTTCTCTCCTTTCATCGGCTACAATATCCATCCTTTTCATGTATTTTCGACACTCTTGAGCTTGGTGTCCTTATTTCCCACACTTAAAACATTTCCCCGTACCTTTGAGGTAGTTCCATGGTGCAACTTCCCACATTTTTGGCATGTGGGTCGTTGATTTTTCTTCCCACCTTTGTCACTAGATCCACCAGCTTGAAACTCCATCTTTCTTTTATTATCACCATAGCCATGGGACCATTATCCAAACTCCATCTATACTTTGAGAGCACACCGATCAACTTCTTCATAACTCCCAAAGTATCGAATTAAAAGAGCCTTTCGAAGATGTGGTTTTAATCCACTAAAGAATATATCAATTTTTCTATCATTGTTGATAACAAAACCCGAAGCATACTTTGTGAGCCTTGTGAAATTTGATTCATAGTTTGTGACAGAGTCTCCTTCATTTTGCATGAGCTCTATGAATTCTCTCTCCATCTTCGTGCGAAGTGTTCGTGGGAAGTACTTATTAAGAAATGTTATCTTAAAGTCTTCCCATTCCATCTCTTCAATTTCCTCCATTGGCTTGGTGTTCTTAATCAAAGCCCACCATTGATAAGCTTCTCCATCCAGACGATAAACGGCTAGAGTCACCTTCTCTATATCGGAACAGTGAAGAACAGAAAATATCTTCTCCATAGAGTTGACCCACTGTTCCGCAACTAGTGGATCAGAAGATCCACAAAACGTCAGTGGTCGTTGCTGCATAAAACATTCAATATCTGGTTTCTCCCTATTTGGTGAAGGAGGATGTTCCCCATTATTATGGTTATTATTCATAACCCGAGATAACTGGGTAAGCATCGTCATGATGTTTTGAACTCCACCTCCAAAATCATTGGGGATGTCGTTCGGGCAATTGTTGCATTGGCCCTCGTAAAATTTGTTGGCCTGATTTCTCCGGGTTCCCACCATTTTCTAAAATAGAAAAGGTTAGAACAAAACATAAGTAAAAAAGTTATGGATAACTTATTAATTTAACCAATTATACCAAAAACATAACATGTGGGATCCCTAGGTAATTATTTTTCTGTGCATTTTTGTACTTAGTCTCATGCTAGAGGTTTTCTTTAGGGTTCACTAATCCTAATTCCCAAATTAACTAAACCTTTCCTCTGATACCAACTATAGCGACCCGGCCTTTTCTTACATTACTATTACATCATTTCAAAGATAAACAACATAATAGTATTATACATGGAGGATCCAAAGGTTTAGTGTCTTGGGCAAACTAGGGCCACACATAACAAATACAACCTCAACCATAAACATTTATTTAATTTCATTTTCTCTATCTTCTTATTGGCACTTGTCCTCTCCTTAGTACATGTAGCCACCTGAGGATATACATCAAAAGGGGTGAGATAGAAGCCCAGTAAGAGGATAGATAAGAACAATACATCATGGGGTGAGCATAATAATGACATATGCAAAAGATCATGAACATGAGAGGAGCATAAACAATAAACTTGAAATGTGGCAATGCATAAAAATAAAACATCATGTCTTAGTGGTTAACTACCACACATAATTGTGAAAAAATCTAGCATATTGTTCACACATAATTTCAAATTTACTCATGATATTAATCACTTTACCCAATGCATTGGAGCGCTATATAATTCCGGGTGCACCCGTCACATTTAAACATTCATATTGCGCTATATAATTCCGGGCGCACCCGTCACATCATAACAGTATCATTATCATGCTTGCCACATAGAACACATATAAAAAATGTACATAAATAACCCCTGGAAATTAATGGGTTTCATCTCATTATAACACATTCATAAGCTTTGGGTTCCCAAAAGAAAGAGGAACAACATACTTGATACAAGAACCATCAACCTTGAATGAGAGGTAAAAGGTGAGATCTTGAAAGAAGAGTTCTTTTGGAAAACATTTTGATGGACATAAAAACCAGTGAAAACATGTATATCCCATAAAAGTAAAGTAAATGAAGAGAAAATGATCTTTGAGTAGTAACCATATCAAAAATGGAGTGAAATAGGGAGAACCCGAAGGAAGAAAATTGGGTTCGAGATTTCACCTTACCTTGTACTCGAATGCCTCCTTCTCTTTAATGTCCTGTAAAATGACATTATATTCATTAATTAGAAATTCCAGAGCCTTTTATACATTAATAGGGTTCATTCTGGTTCCATTATTTCATATTATGTTCCTTTGGATGACTTATAGAGTTTAAAAACATTGATCGGGGATATTCGTTTTCATGGTTTTCTTGAGCGGTCCACTTGTATTCTTAAATTGATGTTTGGGTAGATCATGGGTAAATATCCAGAAATGATATTACATGTTATTAATAATATTACAGAAGCTTGAATGATTTTATAATGTGTTATATTAGTTCCATGTGGACGAATAATTAGATAAGAATTAAATGAAGGTTATTTGGGTTAATTTGAGCGGTTTTTGGATCACAACAAACTCATTTTAACTTTTCACTTAGTAATATAGACATAAGTTATTTCCAGAACTTAAAATAGAACATAATTCATATAAAATATTCTGTTTCAACCATAAAAATGGTTTCATGACCAGATTTGAAGGTAGAAATGGAAGAAGAGAACATGTCATTTTTGAAGGAGATAAATTTAACACCTCATTAACAACGTTCTCTTTAATAAAATAAAAGGAAGAGGTAAAGGGTGTGGGGTGATATAATATACCATTAGAATCACAATATTACAGTATATGTATATTATGGAGTTAAAAAACAATTTTTATGAAGATAGGTGGGGAGAGATCAAGAAAGGAACCTGAACTTAAAAGGAAATTAAATGAGAAGAGGGAGGGAAATTACCTCTTAAATCCTTCACTTGAGAACCTCCTCAAGGGCCTAATCTTGGTATTTTGATGAGATCAAAAGATCTTGGACGTGGGGGAGGGGCTAGGGAAGGTGTTTGGGCTGAGTTTAGAGATGGTTTGGAGCTTGAGAGGTGTGGGGAAAAGAGGGAGTGAATGGTGGCTTTTATAGTGGAGGGGAGAGGGGTTTCTTTAATATATAATTGATTAGTTTATTAATTTCACCTAAGACAAGGAATAGTGAGTCTTGGATTACCACGAATAGTAAATAAGGCATGTGAGTTCGGGATTTGGCTTCTTACATAACTTGTGATGTCAGGAATAGTGGGTTTTAATTAAAATTACTTATATGGTAAATTAATGTATTCTACTATTCACTAAAAATTCACGTATCTCAGAAAAATCCCAAAAATTTACCCCAACCATTTTTCGACGTGTAGAATCCAAAAATGAATTCCATTTTTCAAAAATAATTTTATAAATATTATTAATTTAATATTTAAATAAAATCATAATTTACTTAAAAAATAGTTTTGAAGATTAAAACTGATTTTATAGTTCTTTCAAAAAATTCCGTAGGGTCTTATAAAATTATCTAAAAACTATTAGAAATTGATTAAATAATTTCTGAGTACATTTCAGGGAAATAAATATTATTTTAAATTAATTAATTAATTATAATTAATTATTTATGACTTATAAAATACCAAAAACGTTTACTAAGGTCAAATTGTGAATTTCTATGATGTCTAAATTTTATTTTATTATTCATAGGTATTGTTACTCTTATTTACTATAAGGGTCATATTACTATTCATAAGGGTAGGTTACTATTCATAAGGGTAGGTTACAATTCACCAATTATTATTTTTGTTTCATTAGACTCCAAAAACTATCTTGAACAGAACTGTGTATGTCAGATTTTTAAAATTCCAAATATAGGGGTGACAAAATTATGTTTAAAGGTCACTTAACACTTAGTAGTTCATTATTTTGTGTTTTTATGTAAAAAATATAAGAAGGGAATTTTCCATTGAAATACTTTGGATCGTTACAGATAGTTACGATGAATTTATAATGGGTTGAAAAAAGTAATATCATCTCTTTTCTCCCCCTTACCATAATTGGTATCTTTCTTTATTCATTCAAAAAAGGTCTCTCTTGGTTTCCTACTTCATTCAAAATAAATATATTATTTTATTGTTTCTTAGTTCCCATTAAAACTGAGGGGATTCATATTTTTCAGTACTTGGATCCTGTTAAAACTATGGGGTTATATAAACCACTCATGAAATATTAAGAGGAGGAGACATAGGGGAACCTTTGTGTGCCATTGCCAAAATACATTATCCATGTTCCCCTTATCTATTTAATTTATAAATTATTATTTCTTATAGACTTGTGTTAAATTTAATTATTTCCACTATACTTTACTTTCTTATTATCACATTATTTGATTACATAATCATATAATTATAACATCATTTTATTTTTTATTTATTTTTTTATTTATCTGCTTTATTTTTTCAAATGAAATTCACCCCTATTTTTATTTTTCTTTCATAGAACTAATCATGAATAAAATACTATGGGTTTAACCTAGTTCATGGGATCCCAAAGTGGAGATGACCCAAGAATAAAAAGGCTTAAAAACATGGTAGTTAGAGAACTCATTGGATAATTATGTATATATGAGATTATGATGAAATTATAAGTGGTAAAGAAGCAATGGATGTAATGGAAAAAATAAGAACATAAAATTCAAAGCAATCAAAGATGATGATTCATTTGAAAGTGACATTGATAAAGAAGTATAAATCTAGGGACTTATCATAATGGATTATAAAATATTAAAGGGAAATAAATCATCCTAACATGGAAAAAAGATCAAATTGAAGAACATGTCATTATTTGCTAAAAATTAAAAAAAATTGTCATATAATACTAGAATCCCCAATCTATTAAATGAGGTTAATAGTGAAAAATAAAGGGAACAAAAAACAAAATGTCACAACATAGAGTGCTTTTGATTATTACATAGACTCATCCTCCTTGAGTGACTCCTATCTAAAGTGTCTCATAGAGGAAGCTGAGGTAAGTAATAATTTAAATTATAAATATCATATCACCACTTATTATTTTTCCTCCTCTTCCTCTAGTCTCCTAACATATGGAGAACTATAATATATTCATTATCAACTTGAATTTTTTTCTTCATAAAATTATTCTTTATATTAAAATTTTAAAAATAAATATAATCAAGTTATTTAAGAGAAAGATCCACTTTTATAGGAAAATGATGATTTGATTTTAAATTTAAAAAATCAACCAATTGTTTAAGTTCTCAAATTTGAAATCAAGGATCTAAGAATATATCTTTAAAAATTTAACCATTTTGGAAACAATATTGACATAATCCTTGGTTTATTAATGCACTAAAATAAATAATCATGGTTTTTGTTTTCCTAACAAAAATTCATGTTCTTAAAAACACTACTTTTTTAAAAGTGTCTCTAAAAATAAATTTTGAAATTATTTATGTCAATATGGGATTCTTATATAAAAACTTGATTAAAAAATTTCAATATATTTAACTCCCAATTCTATACATATTCCTTCTAATATTATTTAGAAATATATCATCGTTTCGGTCCATACATACTTTCAAGCTAATGTTTATGGATATAAATTTATTAATATGACCAAATCATCTTTTTCTAACATTGATAAAACCTCAAGTGTACCAAAAGGCACTAATTGTTTGATATCCTATTGGGATTATACAGTAGAACTTAATTGATCTATCATATGGCGTCTTTACAATCACTGGAGTTGGAAGTGTTGAGAAATACATAAAGTATCATGATTTTATATTCTCTATTTATTTTATATATGGGGAGTTTTATTGATCTTTTCATATTCTTCTTTTATATCATATTTATGAATACCCTAAATAATTTATATTTTTATATGAATGTGTAATATTTTTTCACATCATGTTTTTAATTTCCCATCTCTTGGATAGATCTTATTAATTCTATTCAAATCTATTATAATTATTTGAATATATTTATAAATGATTAAAATATCCTTATTCTGAAAAGTTTCTTTTTAATATATTTTTTCTCTTATATTTTATTTGTTTAAAAAAAATATTAAGTGCTAATATCTTTTGATTTTAGTGTTTAATTATGCCATATTCATATTGTCTTATTTCTTTAACCTAATTTTTTTGAATGTTATCTTTTTATAATCATAAATGTTGAAGATTTTTTGGATAGAGGAATATGTTAAAGAAGGTTTTTTTCAAATGATTTTTTATTAATGTGGATTTATATGATTAAAGGTTTCAGAAAGGGAGATACATGGTTTCTCTATTATTTGGATACTCCTTCCTTTTCTTCTTTTCCATATTCCTTATGTTGATTTTTACATCAAGTGTTTATGATAATAAAAAGGGTGAGGTTTTTTTACCTCATAGTTTAAATGTTTTAATGATCACAAACACTCTATTGTGTTTCTAACTTGTTTTATGTTTTTATAGTGTGTTAATTGGGATTCTGTTGAGTTATAAAAGAACGAATGAAATCAACCTTATGTTGGTTTCAAAATGGGATCAAATTGATATTTTCAAGGAAATTTTCAGTAGGAATAACTGAGTAACCAATGTTATGAATCATAACCTACATATATTAAAAATTACCCCACACTAGATGTTAGAGACTAAACAGGTAGTTGTTGGATGATCTAGTAATTTTATTATTACTGACAGGAGAGCTGACTTCCCAGCTTCATTAGGCGGATATCCATTTTCATCATTCTATAATCTTTTTTGTAACTTTAATAATGGTAAAAAATGGTCCCAATCAGATCATTAAATCATGGATCATCATTATATAGCCCGGTAGTCCTAGGATAATATAAAAGGAGGGTAAGGGGGATAGTAACATCATCCAATTATAGTACATATGAAATAAAACACTCCAATATTTACTGACTCAAGAATATCCATATAACATTAAGTTAAAATCATTATCATCCTTTCCCAAATAAGATCAAGAGAATATTCATCCAAGGTAATTGTGAACATAAATGGGTATAATCCAATTGTGTTATCTTCATTGAAATCCCAGAAGCACTATAAATCTCCTCTATTTTATTCTTTTCTCATTATGCTCTTTAAATTTCTTATTCTTAAGATGTTGTTCTTTGTTGTATAACCCCTTGGATTTGTCTATTTATGAATGTTATCTTCTCTCTATCTCACTATCAGAATATTTATACTTATTATCTTTTAGTGGTAGTTTGTAAGAATTTTTAATGAGTTTGATATAATGAAAAACCCATCTCTTTTCTCCCTCATTCTCATCGTTGTTCCGTTATTTCTCCATTCAAAATAAAGTGTTCTCTTGGTTTCTTACATAAAAATTCAAAAGAAAGTGATTCATTTTTTTGGTTCTTTTTTCCTATTAAAACCAAATGGATTACACTTTTTGGTTCTTGGTTCCCATTAAAACCAAGGGGTTATATAACCCTCATAATTATCTTTGAGGGGAGGAAATGTAGGGGAACCTTTTTCATGCTATTTCTGAACCCCATTATCAAAGATTACTTTGTCTATTTAATTTTTACATTTACTCTTCCACTACGCCTATGACAAATTTGTTTATTTCCAAAATAATTTACATTCTTATTATCACATTATTGGATTATATCATCATATCTTTTATAACACCATATTTTTTTCATTATAATTTTTATTTATATGTCTTATTTTTAAAAATGGAAATATACCCCCTCTTTCCATTTTACTATATTTGACTAAACAAATTTAATTCTCCCATCCTATGAATGACCCATAATTAAAATGAGGAATAATAGGCTTCATACTTGATTCTATATACTATGGTGTGATATTTATCCCCACTATAAAATCATTTTGTTCCCAGAAATGAACATGGTCATGAACCAGAAAATAGGTAAGGGCATTTCTATATCATTAATGCCTCAAAATCTCATGTATCATGGCTATCCAAAACACACTGCTATCTCACTCAAAACAATGGAATTTTTATTAAACATGACACAATATTCCATTGGTTTACTATCTTAATAGGAATTTTATTTACATAGATTTTGGGTTCAATTTCAACATCATTCCACTCAATCACGTGGGATTATTCTAATTGATACTTCTTGTATTGTGAAACATGAAACAAATTATTGATATAATTTAAACAAGAAGGTAATTAAAATTGATAAAAAACCTTCTTGAGTCTTTCTAGAATATCAAACATGCTTAAATAATGAGGTTCTAACTTTCCATGCCTCCCAAAAATCTATGTCCCAACCAAGGTGAATATATGATGAACACCTAGTCACCTACCTCAAATTACAATGGACAATGATGCCAACCGACATAACACTTTTATTTAAATTGAGTAATTGATAACCAAATCGTAATCAAATGCACAATATTTGTCATATCCCAAATGATTCTTGGTTAAATCAAGTATAGTACTCTAATCTGTTCCCAATAATGAGGCAATTTGCAAGGCCTCCCATACAATGACTCAAATAATGTTATCCTAATTGAAGCCTAATAATTTTTTTATAGGAAATATATAATAAGCTTAGATGATTGTAACACCATCCATTAATGTTAAGAATACATGCTTTAAGAATGCCTTTAATAATCTGGATGGATTGCTCAGTCTGTCCATTTATCTAATATAGTAATTCGTGCTCAAATTTTAAATAGGATCCATAATTGACTACAATATGAACTAAAACCAAGATGTGGTGTGATAATACTTATCTGAAATGATACCCAAGGTCACACCATGGTGTTTGAAAATCTCTCACACATATAAGATCCCATGATACTCAACCTTTGTTGACTCCTTAAGAAGCTGGAAGTATATTGATTTCATGATCCTATCAATAATCACCCATATCAGAACCTTACCATTAGGATTCCTAGGTATCCAAATAATGAATTCCATGGATATATTATCCCATTTTTGTACTAGAATGGGTAACGATTTTATTAAAATCGTATGAATATAATGCCCCAAATTAATTCTCTAGCATACAAGGAATCAATAAACAAAATATATAATATATCATCTCATTCATGGACCCCAGTAATGAAATATCAAATCATGATATATGTTGGTGTCTCTCTGGTTCATATACCAATTAGCTCGGTATCCATTAACCATCAATTATTGTCTAAGGTCTATCAATGTAAACATTTTTCATCAGAAGAGAAAACCCCCACTGGGAGACCAAGACCCCTCAGCTACGGTCTCCCCAACATAAATATTCATGCTAATGCATTGACACTTAGAATAGTTAGGGTTTCTATGTTGGATTTGACCATACAAAGATGATACAATCCAAGATGATTCTATGATTACTCTGCTATCAGATATCCCTTATTCTAAGAATATATCAACAAATATTCCCATCGATCACCAATATTGTACTAATTTCATCACTGCCTCAGTCTTAAATTTTCCAATCAAACCATATGCAATCACATTCCCTTTTCCGAGGGTATATGAAATATCAAAAATGATGGTTTGATGGTACTCCACCCAGTTTCTCTATATCATGTTTAGATATATCTAAGTGAATATATAAGTTGGGATCTTATGGTATGAAAAAACTATAAAAAAAACTATAAAAAACTACCTAAAGAGGTAGTGGTACCATGTATTAGGATCCCACTTCACTATCACCAACTCACGGTCATTAATGGGGTAGTTTTTATCATGAAGGCATAATTGATGATAGCTATAAGCTACAACCATTCTCCCCTTTATCATAACACATCCCAAACCCATATATGAGGATTCAAAATAAACATGTCACCCTACACCTAGATGAGGAAGGATTAATAATAGATTTGAATTCATTCTAACTTTCAAATACTCAAAATATCTCTAGAACTAACCGGTCTAAATAAAATCTACACTATCACAGATTATATCTGTCATAGGAGATGAAATAATGGAGAAGTGTCCAAAAAGTATCTTTAGTAACTATAAAATCATAAGAAACTCTAGATTCTGAACATAATCTTGGGATAATCCAAAAACATCACTAAATAAGTATTCTCAGGATCCACTAAGACACCCTTATTTGAAATAAAATGGCCCAAATGTTTCACATTTTGAATCCATAACTAACATTTGGATAGCTTCTCATCGTGACCTAACACACTGGAAACCTCATAGCTAGTGGTTAGTTGAGTGTGACACCCCAATACCACCTCCAATAGGCTAGGTCCTTGTGACTATAACTGATTAGGAGTATAACACAAAATGTAAGCCTTAAAAAAATGAACCTACACACAAACAAACATCTCCGTACATCAATATAATGTTAAAAAAGATAACAAACTAATAATAAAACACATGTATAACAAAAAACCCCACATAGTAGTAAATTAAAAAATATAACAAAATAAAAAAGGTGAAAATAAAATACCACTCATACCATAAAGATTCTGACCAACCTATAAAATGATACTACTATAATAAAGAAACTCCCAAAACTGGTTGGGGTCCATTTATCACAAATAAGCTTTAAATATTCTTGGTTCGCCTAAGAATCCATCGAAATCCCTTTCATATTCATAATACATGACATGTGAGGGAAGCTCTAATGCATGGATGAGTATAAATATACATATTAGGACATCCTAAAACCCAAAAACACAAACTATTAAAGAGGGAGTTAGATATAAATCAAAAACACATGGTAACAAACAAGCTAACATAGACGTTATAAAATAAATTATGAAGTAATGGGTAAATAATTATCAATTTTTCCCAATTGATAAAATAAATTCCGATGTAAACAACGTATGTGGAAATGGTATATACTTTATTGAGAAATCATATCCATAATAAATAACCCCCATGTCACTATCCAAAGTATACGGGGTGTGCTCCGACAGACGGGGTGTGTGGGGGTCACATGGATTCCTCGGTTTGTACTCCTTGTACTTGTTGATCCATCTAGCTAATGGTCACACAACACATGGGTCCCCCCATGTCATATGATATTTAAATATCCTTTCAAACCATAGCCACCACACCGAGGGGTCCACAGGGCATGTGTTCATCCAAACTACACACTGTGCATATTAGGATTTTACAGAAATCAATGGTACTGACATGTATTTGACCATGTTGCATCCACCTCCACTTCAACTATAAATCATGGAAAATATCCCAAATCTAAGGTTTTTTGAACTAGATTCATCATTTATGGATGGACTTTATGAACTCATTGATCGTAAAATTTTCACCATCACACCTCTAGTGATACCCGCTCAATCTGGATCATGGATCCATTAATATTGTAGTGAACTGACCTTATAAATCACTGAGTCGATTACTATCACATTAAATTATCATAATTTAATATAAAACACACCCCAAATGAACTATAAATTTTTTATTATGGGTAAACCAAATACATACATTATTCCCATATTACATTTTTGTACACAAGTCATAACATAATTTCCTTTTTTAGAATAAATTATTCTATCTAATGTATACCTACATATCTTTCATAGAAAATCTCATGAAATACTAAGGATAAGAAAAAAATAAGGGGGGATCAAATACTCAGTAAGGATTAAATAAAATAGAATATATAGTGAATCAATAAGAACAATCAATATGGAATGGAAAATATCTAATCCTACATGTAATTTATATATATAGATAAGGCATAAAAATATATATCATGGTAAATAACTGATTTTTTTCCATTTAATCAATAAAATGAGAACAAGATACATCCATATATTTTTTCTTACTGAAAATATTATGGATAAAAATACCTAAATTACGAATTAAGGGAATGCATCATTATTGGTTTAAATGTATCAAGAACCTAAAACAACTAATGTCAAGAAATTTCACAAGTTGCTTTAATTTATAAGTAATAACCTATTTAATTATATATTAACTAATTTATCTCCCGAGACCTACCTATTCATTGAGGGATATATTAAACCAGTACCCAACCATCACTTTAGGTCTAAAGAAATCTTCATATACTAAGTAATCGATTTTATTCATAAAAAATGTGCCATATCGAATATTTGTATTGAGTAAAAGATATACATTTAACAATATTTTCCAAATTGATAAAATAAAATCTGAAGTAAACACCGTATTTAAAATGGTATATATTTTATAAAATAATCATATATATGATAAATAATGTGGATGTTTTGGGTAAATTTAATGTTCAATGGTCATTGTAGAGTGAATAGCTCTAGTGGAAGTTAATTACTACAAAACCGACCCAAGGAAGTGAATTTAAATACTATACTTTTTAAAAATAATCATAATATATCTAGAGGAATAATAAGAAAGGTATCAATATGACGTATACCCATTAGAGTATGAATAAGGGTCATTTTCGTTGATAAACTAAAATGATCTTAAAAAACATTACTGATAATATACCATCTTCATTTTGAAAAACATTTTAAAAATAAACTACATTGAAAATCACTTTTAATAAATTTTTTGTTAAAAATATATTTGTAAAATTAAAAATTCATACTCAATGAAATGATGATGGGTAATTTTGTACAAGGTAGAAAGAATATTCTTTTGTGCATTGTATAAAGGATAGAAAAGTGTCGTGTTTGGAATGTGATTGAAAGATTCTTTTGAAAACATTTTTTAAAAATAAAAAATAGGTAACATTTTATTTTAAAAAATAATTTTTAAAATGATAAAGAAATAATATTGAAAACATCTTTAAAAAACATGGGTTTTTATGAAAATATATTATTTGTCGAATAGAGAAATAAAATCAGATTTTATAAAAACATTTTATCAACAATTTTAAGTGTCAATGATTGGAAAAATGGTAATATCACATGAAAAATATAAATAATAACAAGTGTATAAGAAAATAAAAGGTTTATTATACAATTATCAAATAATTTCATTTAATTTAAATTTAAGAATAAAATATCTTGATTAGAGTGATATTGTTAAATATACCAATAAAATGATATAACATTGAAATGATATTTTAACAATGAATAAATTATGTCTATCAGCTATAAATAAAAATAAAATTAGTGTAAATACAACATAATATAATACAAATACCTTATATACAAAATCTTATAATTTTAACGATAATGAGGATGTAATAAAACCCAATGAAAAGAAATCGAGTTATGCAATTATTTACCTACTAGTAATTGTTAATTCAAATCCCCATAGATTTAATAATTCAAATTGAAAGTCAAAATACCATGAATAATGAATTAATAAACTAAATTAAATGTAAAAGAGAAGTATATACAGAATATAAAAGTAATTAGGTGTTTAATATTATAATATTCTCCAACGAAATGAAATTGTCATGAAATCGCTTACCAGACACTTTGTTTTTTGTAATACATAATTTAACCTCATGTATAATGGTTTTAGAAATTTTATTAACTTATAAAAGAATAATATTAATATTTATGATATCAAATATGACCCTTTTATAACAAAATATCACTTATTTGTTACTAATCATTCATTATTTTCATTGTTTTGGGCTTTAATTTCCATGTTTTTTAGTATGTTTTGACTTTTTAGTTTTAGTTCATTTTAAATACATCATGAATTAATCCTCTAAAAAATGTAAAATCTGATTTAAATATCACATATTTTTTTGTATATATGTATTTAAATTAATATATAACATTTATTTTTAGGAAATTTAATGAACATTTCATAGAGACGGTAGGCCATACGTATGCATGAATGATGCATCCATTTTATTATCGTACTAGAAGAAAAACAAGTTAATGGTATATATGTCATTATTATTATAGTGTCATTTTTATTTCATATATATCAAATATTTTTATTAAACCCATCCTTAATACATTCCTTATAAAGCAGGAATGAATCACATCTCTTTGAGAGGTAGTCATCCTTCGTACACGTGAACGATGTTATCGTATTACTAATAAATAGAAAACATGAATGTATGTGTTATATAATAATTATATTATCATAATAATATCATAAATATAATTTATATAAATTATTAAATATAAATCCATAATTATTCCAAATGTTGAAAGTGGTAATGGAAGAACAACTGACATTGGTTCGCGAGGCGGTAGCCCGCTGTACACATGAGGTATGAGTGTGTATCACATTTGATTAAAGTTTGTGAATATATCAGTTATAAAATTGACATAAAAAGGTTATAATATTTAGGATACTAAGGTTTTTATATAATCATGGTATAAATATAATTGTAGTGGGTGGATAAAGAAATAAAATGAAAACACTTTTAGACAAACAATACTTCTTCTTCAGGTATCTACTTTTGGATTGCACTAAAACATTAAAACGATTGATTTAAGCCAAAAATAATGATTCTATGTTGAGGGTATTAAATTTTTTAGTGATTTTGGCATGATTTTCTCGATCAAAATTTCTTCAGATGTGTATATATGTGAGGGGAGTGAGTTCCCTTTTATAGTGGAGATGCGACATTCTTGTAAATACCCAAAAGTAAACACTATTGGGATGTATCCCTTAAATAAAATGCCCCTAATAATGAATGATTTTATTAAAATAGATTATATTGTGTAAATATTTCCAGAAAATTGGTTATGGAAATGTTTGTAGGTCATTTGGACCCTTATCATTAAAGTTCAACCCCTAAGTGAACTCATTTTTACCTTAATTGCTATAATAAAATTTAACTGATTTCATTAATATTTTTGATAAAATACTAATATCAACTAAATATAAATTAAATATTATAAAATAATAAATATTGAATCCATTTTCTAAATTCAAAGTACATAAGTGTCAGAAATAAATTTTAAATTAATTACGCATACGAGACACGAAAACAGGTTTTTAAAGTTAAAATGTTCAAAAGTTCAATAATATTTATATCTAAATTCAATATAAAAATGATTAAAATAATATAAATTTGATTAATATATGTATAATTGATATATTTTTACTTTAAAACAAATTTAAAACAAAATTTTACATTATAAATTATTTAGATGAGATGTCAATTTTAAATTAAAATTCAATAATTTTCACTATAAATCAAAAAATGAAACTTTTGACGAAAATACTAAAAAATCAGAAAAATATAGTTTTTATATTAATTATTAGAAAACTAGGTTTATTTTATCAAATATAATTTAATAAATTTTCAAAATTTATTTTAAAACATGTTCTCTCTGAAGTGGTGGAAAAACAGCCTTAAGAAAAATAATGATTTTTATGCATAAAATTGGATTTTTACATATCTTATACCTATAAAATATCTTTTATTAATGAAAAAAAATATTTATTAAATTTATAATATATAGAAATTTCATTAATATCATTTAATAAGAGTAATTAATTTAATTTATTAAGAAAAAATTCTTTTAAGTGCATAAAAATAGTTCTTTATAAAATTATTTCCTTTATATTGAATTTTTTGTTGTTTTCTTTTCTAATAAATTCATAACCAATGAACTGAAATATATTTTCATAGTTTATTTAATTATATTTATTACCACTAATTTAGTTTTTATGAGATAATTTCCCTTTTAAATAAAAATATTGATAGAATTTTGGAAAACTTGGTCTAGCGTATAACACAAGCAACCGAAGAAACTCATTGTTGCATGCGACACTAGATAACTAAATATTTTGTTCATTACAAGATATAGAATAAATTAAATTTATTTAAAATAGTAAATATATTATAAACTATAAATATTTTATATTCCTTAATATTACTGTTGTTTCATATCATACACTCTATTTAATAGAATGTTATTCTTTTAGAATTTTCATGGTGTTACCATCACCACACATTAAATAAATTACGTCCTCACATTTCAAACTAAATCTTTGTAATAATTTTTTTAATAGTTTAAAATAACTTTTTTTTTAAAATTATATCATGATAATGGTTGTCAAAACATACTCTTTAAAATAGATAATGGTAATTTCCAAGGTTTTATAGAATAACATATAACTATGTTTCCAAGTACGAGAACATCTGTGGAAAGTGAAGATATGGGCAAGGAAGAAAATTTTAAATATTTATAGAAAATTATTGAGGTCATTGACCAAAAAAAATTGAATTAAAAATATAATGTTTATGGTCTTAACACCATAAATATATGATGATTTATAAGACCATTGGATCATCAAAAAATAAAGGTATTATGATAAAATTTTAATTCACAATCATTTTCCTAATGTTGTGTAATTTTTTTACTACCTAAGAATATAATAAAATTTGCTTACATGATATATTTCCATAAAAAAGAACCATCCTTTGTTAGTGATTTTATCAATTTCCAATTCATCCATTACCTCCATAAATGAATATCCAAAAATAAGTTTTTTATTCATGATGCACTAAAATTAACATTTAATATATTGGAATGTCTATAAAACAAGTCTTTTATATCTGTGACTATCAATTTTAAAAAACCAGTATGGTTAATATATTAATCTATAAACCAAAAAAGTAAAACTATTTATTCAAATTTAGTATTTATTCATCATATTGTATGACTAAATACAATTACATATTAACTAGGACATCATGTATTCAAGTGGTAGGTGTGGAAACCATATCATCATTCGACCATGGGTTCCAGCCCCACCACCTCTCATAAAGCGATGGGTTGTCACCCAAAATTTAAGTCACCCTTTTTATAAACTACATTAATATAATTCTTATAAAATTTATAAAATGTGTTATGGAAATCCTTGAAATAAAATTATTTATTAAATAAAATTTTTCATGATGATTTTTCAAAAAAAATATTTTCTTACAAAGTCTAATAAAATTATATGTATATAATCACTTAAGTTTATCGATAACTTTAAACTTATGTCTATAAAGTGTTACAAAATTATTTATTAAATACATTTTCCACCAAAACATGTACTGAACTAATGGTTTTTATTTTCATAAATTTAATATAAAATATCTTAAATCGTTGCAGACTCTTATCACATAAGACCTAAAATGTTTTCTAATTTATCAAACTTATTTTCAATAATAAACTCATTAATTCATGATGGTATCTATAACTATTATTATAATTAATACCGATGTGCTTTAAAATTTTAACTTAATCCTTCTATGTTTCATTAATCTGATAATCAAAATACCATTGTTAAAAATACGTCAACAATTTAAATCTTGAATCCTTATACATAAATACTTCATTAATTTTATTTTCACATAGGTCCTTAATTGGCGCAGGGTTTAGCCGATTTCACTCATTTTCCATCATCTATTCAAATCCTTCATAATGGTTTGTAAGGAAAATATGAATTATCTATATCATACCCTTAGGTAGTGTGAAAACATGTACATAATAACACTTGTATTTGTGTACCAATTTACACTTGATTCAAGACTGATGTGCCCTTTTCAGAGTTATTACCCCTAGGTACATCTACTTTAGAACCATGTCCACTTTTTGTGTCCAGACCGGGATATATTGCAAAAAAAACCACAAAATTACCACTTTACCAAAACATTAATATGTTCTTTTATAATTATCCTAAATATATATCATATGGTTATATCTCCTAGTCTATGTTTTTTTATATCTTGTTCTCATGTTTTACATTATAATTTATTTGATACCAACTATAGTGACCTGTCCCCAAAAATCCTGGAGCTGGTACCAGCTACCATTACATTGGAACAAGATAAAATAATAGACACCGTGAAGGACCGATCAATTCGGAATTCTTTATAAACTTGATACATACATTATTACCATATTACATTTGAATACACAAAATAGAACATAATCTATTTATTTTTATTTTTCAAGAATAACTATATTCCTTCTAGTGTATCCCAATATATATCTAATAGTAAACCTCATATAATCCCAAGGAAAGAGGAAAAATAAGGGTAAGATCAATTGTAGAGTACAAGTTAAGTACAATGAATGCTATAATGAATAAACAAGCATAATAATCAATGGAAGTTAAATAACTAAACACACATAAAATTTAAATAACTGGATAAGGAATAAAAAAATTCAATGTAATTAAATGAAAGAACATGTCATTTGATCAATAAAATGTGAGTGAAATGCATCTATAGATTTTTATAGTGAAACTCTCATCAATAATAATAACTAATTTTTTAATGAAGGTAGTGATTAATTATTGGAAATCATGTATCTAAGTCATGAAATAACTACCATCAAGACCATTCAAAATTTGATTTAATTTACAATTAATAACCAATTTAATTAGTATTTAATTTATTTGCCTCATGATACCTACCAATGAATGAAAGGGCTATATTATACTAGTCCCACCTACCACTTAAGGTCCAAATCAATCTTTATATTTCAAATAACCAATATAATTCATGAACTATGTGCCTTATAAATTAACCATATTGAGTAAGGGGTTTTAATTTATTAGTAATTATAAAATTAGTCATAGAAATTTTTAAGTAAACACCATATGTAAAAATGGTAGATAGTTTAGTCAATAATCATATATTTGAAAAATAATGTGAATATTTAGTGTAAATTTAATGTTTTATGGTCACTATAAAGTAAATAACTCAAAAGTGAGTTAATGAATACAAAAATGAATCAAGCATTTGAATTTCAATAATATATTTACTCAAAATTGTCATAAGATATCCAGATGAACAATAATTATGGTATCAATTGGATGTATAGTAATTGGAGTAAGAATAAGAGTGGTTTTAATTGATGAACTCAAAAAATATTTAAAAACATTCTCAGAACAAATATATTTCCATTATGATTTTTTTGAAAATCCTTTTTGTTGAAAATCAATTTAAAAAAATATATTTAAAAATATCATTGTAAAATTACAAAGGAATCTTCAAAGAAATTATAACACGTAATTCCGTACAAGGTAAAATGAATCTTTATTTTTTGTTATAAAAGGTTAAAAAGTTCCTTGTTTTGAAATAGATAAGAATATAACATTGAAAAAAATTAAAAAATTAAAAATGGGTAAATTATTTTTATATAGATAATTATAAAACAAATAAACAGAAAATTTTAAGCCATTTTTAGAAAAAGATAGTTTTGTAAGAATTTTGATTTCCGACCGAAGATAGAAATGAAGTCGGATTTTATTAAAATATTTTCTCAATAATTTTAAGTACCAATGAGTGATAAAATGGTACTATCAATTTAAAAAGGCCATGAATTACTAGAGGAGAATAAATTGAAAGGGTTATTAGATAATGATCAAGTAATTTCCTCTAATTAAAATTTAGTAATAAAAAATCAATTAGAATGAGATTGTGTAATAGAATCTTAAAATGATCAAAATATTGAAGTGGGAATAAACCAATGAATCAATTATCAATATAAGCTATAAATACAAATAAAATAAGTATAAATATAACATAAGATTATCAAAATACATTGTACAAATAATCTTAGAATATTATGGACAATGAGGAAGTAATATAACCCAATGAAAATAAATTGAGTTATGCAATTATTTACTTCAGGGTAACATTTAATTATAATACATAGAGATAAGATATCTAAAATTGAAACATAATATACCATGAAAAATGAAGTAATCATGATATTACATGTCATGTGTAGTGACCAAACCCTAGAAAGCCAGAGCTGGTGGCTACTACCATTACATTGACATAAGATATTAGTAAACTGTGTCCTAAAGGACTGGGCAATGTTGCAGTCTTGGTAAAATAGATACATACATGATCATTGTATTACAAATGAACACAAAAATTTCAACATATTTTTTTAATTCAAGGATTATAAAATTTATTACATCTAGTTTATCCTTACATATCTATCTTAGCACACTTCAGGGTATCCTAGGGAAAGGAAACATAGTAAGTGTGAGCCCAAATTCTTTGTAAGGGTAAGTACATCAACAGAAATATTGAAACATCAAGAATATTAAGTATGGAATAGTAATAACTAAACCAAATAAAATATAATCAATAAAATGAGAAGGATATTCATAACCAATAAGACATGGTAAATAATTGAACATGCATACCATTAAATCAATGATATGAGAATGAAAATGACTCGATAGATAATGTCAAAGAAAAAATATCATGGATATTAATAATAACTAAATTATAAATAAAGTAAATTATTAATTATTGTACTTCATGTTTCTAAGGAACATGATAGCTTTACCATCAATACCTTTCACAATACAGTTTAATATACTAGTATCAAGACCATTTAGAATACAATTTAAATATTTGGGTAGAAACCCATCTATTCAGCTTGGAAAAAAATGTAGGGTTTGTCTCGAACTAATTACATCTCATGAGACTAAAGATGAATTGATGGTTATTCATTATCTGGCCCCAACCCACATAGTTAATTTCCAAATCATTCCTTATATATTGAATTAAATATTTAATTAATAATCATTATTACTTATCAAATATTTCTATAGAGTAAAGGATATGTATTTAACACCATTTCCCTAGTTAATCAAATAAATATTAAAGTATATATCATATTTAATAAGTGTTTATATTTTTTGAAATAATCATATCCATGATAAATGATGTTGATATTTATGGTAAAATTAATTTCTAATATGAATATTAAATTAAATATTTTGTGGTTACTATAAAAATGAATCAAGGAGTTGGAGGTAAATACTATCCTTGGATAAATTAGTCAAAAACCAACTAGAGGAAGAATAAAGTTGGTATCTATAAAACATATCCCAAGAGGAGTAAAATAAAGGGGTTTTTTGTTGTTTATGGAAGGAAGTGGTATAATTTGTTTTTTCAAAAACATTCTTGAGGAAAATTTTATTTTTATTTTGAAAAAAAATTGAAAATCCATTTCAATGAAGATAACATTTATAAAAAAATATTTAAAGAAATTCAACTTTTAAACATGTAAATTAATATTTATAGAAATGAAGGTAGGTAATTCTATAGATTCCATATAATAAAAAATGTGCATTTATATTTAAAGGAAAAATGGTTTGAAAATTCCCTTGTTCAGAAAGCAATAAATAAATTACTTTGAAAACATCTGTAATAAACAATAGGGTAAAAATGATTTTAATAAATAATTATTTAAAGGTTAAAAACTTTTTTGAAAACCATTTTTTGAAAATATGGTTTTTAGAAGAAAATAGTTTCTCCAACTAAAGAGAGAAATGATGTCGCGTTTTCTTAAAAAAATCAAAAACAATTTGAGTACTAAATAGTGGAAAATTGGTACTATTAATTAATAAAGTTCATGAATAATTGGAGGATAATAAAAGGAAATGTATTTTTATAAAATGAC
Organism: Viscum album; assembly: GCA_963277665.1. NCBI lineage: Eukaryota > Viridiplantae > Streptophyta > Magnoliopsida > Santalales > Viscaceae > Viscum > Viscum album. Next base: position 388,332,631 of record OY728147.1, on the reverse strand, counting down.
AAAATAATTTCGTTTAATATATATTCAATACTAATAAATATATATTGAAATTAGATTGTGGTATAAACCCTTAAAATGATCAAAACATCGATGTGGGAATTAATCAATGTAGATATTATGTGTATCAACATTAAATCCACAAAAAATAAGCATAAGTACATAAATAGTTAGTAATATTCATTATACAAATAATAATAGAATACTAATAGTAATGATGAATTAATATAACCCAATGAAAAGTATTTTAGTTATGAAATATTTTAACCACTCTGTACGTGATGCGAAAGTCTTCCATAGACACAAATGATGATTGTGTATCCCATTTAACGGATGTGTGTGAAAGTGTAGGTATAAATATTATATTAACTTATAATTATATTTAATATCATAAGGTTTTTATATAATCATGATATAAAAATAATTGATGAGGTGGATACGTGAATGAAAGAAATGTGGTCATTGAAGAAGATTGTTTCTTATTTGGGTAACTCCTTTTGGTTTTGACCAAAATACTTCCTTGGTTTTATTTATTCCAAAGGTGAGGATAATAAGAGTACTTCAGGGATTATATTATCTTATTTTGTCTGAGTTTTGGGGAACCAAATTTATTGATATGTGTGAATAAGCAGGCGGGGTTAGTTTCTTTTTTTAGTGGAAGAGGAGGGGAATTCTTGTAAATTTTAGAAAAGAAAATTCCACCCATGGTTTTCCAATGTAAAGCATATCCAATAATGGTAAAAATTATATAAAATGGTAAATTGGGTCTAAATATGAATATAAAATGGATTTTGGACTAGTTTCTAGGTCATTTTTGGTATTAAGTTTAAAATTTGGTCTTTTGTAAAGATGATGTTTCTCTTAATCGCAGTAAATAATTTTAATCACTTTCACTAATATTTTTGGTAAAAAAATATGTTTACCATTTTAGAAATTATAAATAATTTTTACAAAAAATATTTAATTCATTTTTTCAAATTAAAATTAAATTAGTGGAAAAAAGAATTTAATATTAATCCTGTAAACGGGATGACAAAGCAGGGTTTTAAAGTAAAAATGTTTAAAAAATACTATGTTTTTATAGTCAATTTCAAATTCAAATTTATTAAAAAAACAATTAATTGGATTTATTTATGTATAATTAAAATAATTGAAATTTAAACCCAATATAAATATAATTTAACCCTATAAATTCTTTACACAAAAAATAGTTTTCATTTTAAAACAAGTATTTTTCACTATTTATCAAAAAATAAAACTTCTCAGAAAAATACCAAAAAATTACCGTAAGCTAATTTTGATGTTTTTATTTGAGAAATAAAGTTTATTTTTTCAATTTTAATTTATAAAATTTTCATATTTTAGATTTATATTATGTGTTCCATTAAAAGGTGGTAAAATCGCTTTTAAAAAAAGATAGGTTTTTATGTGTAAAATTGGGTTGTAATTATATTATGACTATAAGATCTATTTGATAAATGTAAAAAAATATTTTATTGAAGATATAATATATATATATATATCTCTCATTAATATTATCCACTAATAATAATTAATTTAATAAATGAAAATTAAATTCCTTTGTAAGCATAATGTAGTATATTATAAAAACATTTTCTATATTTTCAATTAGTTTTGATATTCATTTCAATTTAATTGATAATAAATTAATTAAAAAATATATTTACATAAGTTAACTAATCCTATTAATAACAACCAATTTTAGGTCTAGGTTATATGTTATGATATTAAATAATAATATTTTAAAGATATATTCTTACTCGGTAAAACTCAGTCCTACATGCAATGCAAGACATCAAAGAAAGTATTTTTTTGCGTGCAATGAAAGATAACTCTGTATTTTATGCATTGAAAGCTATAGAATATATTAAATTTATTTTAAAAATAAATATTCCATAAATTCTAAATATTTTATATTCCTTTCTATGTTTTGTGTGGCATTTCATACACTCTATCAAATAAAAGTTACTCTTTTAGAAATTTTAGTGTGTTACATTCCCCACCTTAAATAAATTTCACCATCAAAATTAAAACTCGATATCTTAAATCTAGGGTTTGATATTTTAAAATTCATTTTTTGAAATACTACATCAAGAATGAGTTAATAAAATATCCTCTTTATAAGAGATAATGATAAGTACAAAGTTCATATTCAATAATATATAACTGTGTTTATATGAAGGAGAAAATTAGTGGAATGTGAAGATATGGGCATGGAAGAAAAACATAAAAATTTATTTGGTGTGATTGAGGGCATTGATAATAAACAATTGAATGATAATTGGAAAGTTTAGGGCCTCAAATACATAAATATTTTATTATTTAAAATACCATCAGTTCAACAAAAATGAAGGTATTAGGATTATATTTTTATTTTAAGATAATTTTCTTAATGTTGAGGAATACCTTTTTTGACCAAGAATATTTGGAAATTTACTTACTTGATACATTTTAATTTAATATAAAAAATTCCATCTTTTGGTTGTTCTTTGATCAAATTGAAATCATCATTTTACTCCAAGAAATTAGTATCCAAAAAAGAATTTCTATACTTGAAGCACACAAATTTCTGGATCGTAAGATCCATTAAACAAGTCCTTAAGTTGGCATCTAACTTTTTTCTAAAACAAATATCTTTAATGCATTAATCTATAAACCCCAAAACTAATACTATTGGGTCATCATTAATATTTATTCATCATAATTGTTAACTAAAAATGATGGCACATTAACCATGACATCACATAGGCGAGTGGTAAGTGTGAAACCCTTATAATTATTTAGTAATGGGTTTAAGCCCCACTTCCTTTCTGGAATTGTTGGGTGGTCACATAAAATATAGGTTTTCCCTTTTCAAAACTATATTAATATAATTTACAAAACTAATATGATGGACATACTTGAAACTTTATCATTAAATAACCTTTTTATATATAGTTTCTAATTAATTTTTATTAAATTCTAATAATTTTATTTGACTATTATTGCAATTTAATTAATGATCATAATAACACTAAAGGTTATCAATAACATTAAACTTCTCTCTCTTAATATAAGGGAATAATTCCTCAAATATCATTTATGTTAAAAAAAAATTAATACTACTGAGTTTTATTTCCAAAAGTGTTTTCCAAAGTATCATTAATTATATAAACCTAAAGAGATGTTTTATACTTTGGAACTAGGGTCAACCATAATTATAGAAACCCTCACTTTTCATACTTGGAGATTAAACATCATTTTCATAATACATAAAAAATTACACAAATACACAACCAAATTATCTTTAATCACATAAAACCAAAATATATGTTTTAAAATTATGAGCTAGGGTAAAACATAATTATAGAAACCCTAACTTTTCATACATGGAAATTACATCACTTTTTGGGAATACATAATACATTACACAAATACATGTTCAAACACCATATTAGTTCAGTACCATTATAATCTTGGAACATGAATGTCTAGTTTGGTAGAATATATTCAATTTTTACAACAAAGATCATTTGTAACACCCCATGATTTCATAGTATATTTTTTATTCAAAGTAATTCACTAATTTACACTACATGCATCATCGAGTTCAAGCGCACCACAAGAATACGAAACTAGCCATCCAAAAGCGATTATGAATGGTATTAAATTAATTTTGAACATTATATAATCCTTATAATTTTAGAATCCATATTATGAGTTTCTTAGACATAATGTAAGAACTAATTCATTTTCTTCAGATAAAAGAAGTATTTTTCAAAAAATGTCCTTTTACCATTTTCTAATGGTGAACCCTTTTTAAACCCAATATATGAAATATTTATATATTCAATTTGACAAAATAAACATCTTCTTTAGAATCAGGGCATAATAATTTACTTTCAATAAATTTTTGGTGTTTTCAGATAACTTTCATATTTGGGTGAATGGTCAAAAATACTATATTTTAATTGAAAACTTTATTAATCAAAATAATATATAGTGTTAAATTATACATGTTAATGTTTTATAATTATAAATAGATTATATTTTTACAATTTAATCCAATTATTTTCATTGTAAGTAATTTCACTTTGAAATTGGACATAAACAAGTGTCAATCTTTTGACAGTTATTGTTTCTTAAAAATACGCCTTCTGAATTTGGCAATGGGAATTAATTTTAAATTTATAAATGAAACTTATATGATTTGAATTTGGTAAAACAGACATCATTTTTGGATTCGGAATATCAAAATTAACCTAAGGTGAATTTTTGGTATTTTTCTGAAAACTTTCCATTTTTGATGAATAGTTAAAAACACTAAGTTATAGTTTAAAACCGAATTTTAATTTAAATATTTATCTATTTTATTTAAATTTATTTTGGGTCAAAATATATACATAATACATATATAATTTAAATTTAATTCTTTCAATTTGGTTTATAATAATTTTAGATATATAAAAATTTTATTGAACTTTTCACCGTCTTTTACTAATCTCCTAGAAGAATTTTCAAATTCACATAAAAGATAATTTTACCACTTCTGTGAGTGGAATTTCGAAAATACAAGAGAAACAGTTAATATCAAGTAGTAAAATGTGGTTCAATAAGATAAAATTAATTTTTTGTGAATAGTAACTTTTTTACTTTTATTTACCACGGTTAAAAGTAAATAGGGTAATTAAGGGAACAAATGATATTAATATTACACTAGAACATGTCCTAATTCTACTGGACATGTGTATATCGACCAAAAACAACCTTAGGAATAAAATATTATCATTTAGGTCCACTTGGATTAGATTAGGAAATTTATTATTATTTAATTCAAAGTAGAGTTAAAAGAGTTAAAATCAATATTTAATAAATAAAACTTTTTAAATATAAAGTTATACACAAGATAAATTCTATTATAAATATTCATTAGAAATAGAAATAAAATTTCCTATATAATGGTATTTTATGTTTAATTTTTAGACATTAAATAATTTTATTTATTTATAATACAATGATGATGCAGTAATTACTGTATTAATGAAAGATTAAGATAATTGATATTATAAATACCCAAATAAATGTAATTTGAGACTTTTTATGAATTACACTAATTTTATAGGTTAATATTACATATTAGGATTGTTTATATAAATTTTATTCTAAGTAATCATGGTTTTATGAATTTATCAAAAGCAAAATACCCAATAGTGTCCAAATTGACATAAAAGAGTTTTTAAAACAAATATTATATTATTAATTGATATTATATTCCTAAAAATCTAATGTTTTGCCAAAGGACTTATATCATGATAGGTGTATCATTAATGGAACACTTGGGGGTCTATTGGAAGTTTATAGTATGTTTATTAACCATATAATATAAAAATACAAAGAGACATGGTAAATGTCAAACAAATTATCAAAGAGTTAAAACTAAAGGGTAAGGTTAATAAAGTGAAACAAAACTATCTAAAACCTATTGGTTGAGTTTATTTCGACCCATCCCCACCTTATCCTCAAAATAAATAATTTTAGAGCCATTATAAACATAATATTAATATATTATAAAATAATATGTTAAGTTCTTTCTAAGGTGCCCTTCACCCCTCTTATAAAAGGGCACTCCACCTTCTCTCAAATTCATACCTTAAATACATTTTTTCTAGTCCAAAACCGGCCCAAATTTTCTCTAAACTTCCCTCAATTCAACCTATAGGCCTTAGTTTGATCAGAAATACAACCTAAGGAGACCTTTTGATCAAATAAAAAGGAAGAACCCGAAGAAGTGGTAATATTTTCACCACCCTCTTTCAAGTTCCTTTCTTCTTCAACTTCTTCCTTCATTGTTATTTCCATTATAAAATAATAACTCTAGTATCTTCTATATACTTTTATGTTATTAAAAATATGGTACAACCATATTCAGTATTCTATTCATCCTTTGAATGACATGTCACCATATGTGCGTACGTACGACTTACCGTCACCACATCGTGGTGTAATTGTTATTCAAAACATTATTTTTTGGATGGGTATGATAATGAAATGTAATTGATGTAAATAATAAATATAACATGATATGGATTCTTTATATATGATATACCATCCAATTATATACTGTTTTAATATAAAAAGAATGATATTGTCGCTTGTGCGTACGTACGGACTGTCGTCTCCACGAACACGATAAGATTCATTCCACATAGTATCCATTCAAAACTAATTTTCATTTGATGATTAAAAATAATGTTTAAGTATTTTATATCATTCTGGATAAGAATAAGATACAACCTATGGATAAAAAATATGGTTTATGTAACAAAACATATAAAATAAAAAGAGTAAGTGAACACCCAGAACGATGATAATACTTAAATATTATTAACAAAACATTATTAAAAGATCATATATGATATCATATTTATGTATATGATTATTGTATAATTTAATAACAATTATTTAACTATTATAGAAGAGGTTAACCTATCCTTTACCAAGGAAAATTACAAGGTAAGGGTTTATTTCACAATCTCTTCATTATCCAATGTTGTTTATACATAATTATATACTGGGACCTCATTACCATCCACATCCATGTTTTTTAAAAATGTATTTCAAATCATTCTTACTATTTTATAGACTATGGGTTAAAGTCATTTATACCCTTGTTTAATTTTAATAAGATTTTTATAATGGAATCTTTCCGTCATTTTCCAAACATGGTCCTTTTTAACCTTTTCGAAAAAAATTATTGTAAGAATGTTTTTCTAACTTATATGGCAGGTGCGGTTATTTTCCACCATTATAAAATTGTCGATGCTTACCTTAAAAGTTTATAATAATATATTTAAAGTAAATGTTTTATTTCATAATTATGTTACTTTTAAATTATTTCAAAATGAATATTTTAAGAATTTTTGAAAGGTACTCTTTATCAATATCAGAATTTAAAATGTTTTAAAGATTTAACTTTCTAAATATTTTTAATTAATGTCCATGTTTTCAAAATTATTTTAAGGATTTATTTATATCTACATGAATTTTTTGAAATGATATTTATTTTCAAAGGTTTCAAAGTGGTATGGGACACGTTGATTAAAAAATCTCTTTTAAATTACTTCCTTTATAAATGTGTGTCTTTTCAATGATTTCAAAAAAAGAGATATTTCTCACAAATAGTTTTGATTTCATCTATGTCAACATCCTTTGATGGATTTTAATCTTATTTGAAGTTGATTTATTATGATACAAAACTTCCATATTGTATTTAAGTTTTCATGATATGTTTGACTATGGATGTTTCATTTTTATACCATTCATGGTTTATGGAGAAAGTATTGACATTTCGTATGCTAGTATTAAAATGAATGTCTATGTTATGTTTAAACCTATTCATATGAGGAATGCATTAGACCAAGTTTCTTGGCATAAGGCCTTGACAAAATCTTATTTGTAGTCTTGGCACAAGCCCTTGACTATGTGGTTATGATAGTCTGGAATTATAAATTCCATCATTAAGAATGTGGTTATTGATATTGCATGTGATAATTCGACTAGTATAATATCCATGTTAATAAGTAAATGGAATTATTTCATTTTATTTTTTCCATATTATGCTGAACTTCATTTTTAAAAGGCTTTTGTTTTAGTTATACATTGCCTTAAATTTTTATGCTTATTTATGAAATTTTCTGCTATATTGGTATCCTTACTGGGCATCTGAGCTCACCCATTTCTATGTTTTATTTTTCCTAGGATGTGAAAAAGTATTTCATGAATGACCTACAGGGTTAGTATGAGGGGATATGAGTGTGTTCTATGGAGACAATATGTTGTTGTAGTTTTTCACTTTATGATGTAATGTAAGACTTATGAATGTATACAGTGTTTCCAAGGATACTAAACTAATAGTTCTTTTGAGACTTAATCCTTTGTGATCATGACAATGTTATGTAATAATACACCGACTCTGGGTAATTGGGGTCGGGGCATTACAGTTGGTATTAGAGGAAGTTTAGTATAATACTTGTAAGCTATATTTTGATAAACTATGATTAGAGAACATGGCCCTAAGATAGACTTTGAGGATTAGTATAGAAGAACTTCATGGAACATTGTTATTGTAGATATTTTTTGAGTTTTCTGAGCAATACATCCATGTCTGGATACGAGAAGGTAGAGGTGGCTCTGGGACAGATGTACTTAGGGGTAAAACCCAAAAACACCGCTTTGAGATAAACTCAAACGGAAACTGGTGCACGACAACGAGACTTGCTGCACTCTTGGTTACGACACTCCTGGGGGATATGCTTAGGATAATTCTCATTTTCATTACAAACCATTTTGAAGGTTTTATTAGTATATAATTCTTCAAAGAAAACATTTTTATGATTATGGATTATATCCATAAAATTTTCAAATTATGTTAAGTGTTTTACAAGGTTGGATTTAAGTATTTTGATTCATAAACTAATCTAGTGTATGCCATTGTATAGAAATGAAGCCCAGTAGGAGGAATGTGAACTCCAAATATACATATGATCCAAAGAGTAATAAGGATCATATCATTCTCAGTATTAAGCCAACATTTAGAAGGGAAATAGTCTCCCATGTATTCTCAACATATGAAGAAATAATATCATGTGTTAATAATATAAGTAATGAATTCTCTAAGTCCTATTCAATTGAAGGCAAGAAAGAGAAGAAAAGGATGGAAGAGAGAAATTTTGATAAAGGGAAGATGGAAAAGAATAATTTTCCCATATATGAAAACTATGGGAAGAAAAACCTTGAAACTTGCCTGAAGGGAATGGGGGTTTGTTATAAGTGTGGAGAAAAATGACACCAAGTACCTAACTATAAGGGTTAAAAAAAGGTTTTAAATGTACAATGCTTCACCGGCAAGGAGTTGGAACACTATTCAAACCAATGTACAAATCATTGAAGTATGACCCAAATGATGCTATTAGATAATAATCATGTTATGAAACTACCACAGATAAGGAGGAATGATTAGAGTTATTATGTTGTTATTAACTAATTATGTCATTTGAGTTTTGTATCAACGATGTACTAGTTATAATAATTATGGTGTATATAAGGATTGTACTGTAATACTATTTTATTAAGGACTTGAGATTTTTTGGAACCAAGAAAAGTGACTCAATAATAGGTTACATTTTGGGAAAATATATGGTTGAGAGAAAGATAAACCATAATATGGTTCTGATATAGAGGTAGAGATTTTGGAATAATACATGATTGATTTAGATAAATTATATTGGATATTCTTGACTACCATAAAAGTCATTAATGATTTGTATATTCCATCATTACATGAGTTTACAAATTTTTTTGATAGAATGAGTATATTCAGTATTCTATAATGAATAAGGGAGCATGAATATAATCAATAAGGTTTTTTGGTAATTCGGGATGTCGCAGTGTTTTAAAAGAATTCATGATGAAGGTGTTCACATGATATTAGGCGGAAAAAAGGATCTTAATTGTATTTACATTCCTTATACATTTTGGACTGTTAGTTTGGATAGAAGTATTTTGGATAATTCTAGTTTGATATTATTTTTGAATTTCCATAAAAGGAAAACCAGAAGGTCGGGCGGCAACCCGTCGTGTCCAGCAAGGCCGCGAGACTTGAACCCGCAACCGAAGGGCGACTGGGGTGTATCACCTACCACTGACCCATGTGATGTCCTGGATTGAATAATGTAGTTTTTTTAAAGGTTCTGGTAGATGAATTAGAAATTCATTTTTTTGAAACCCTATACGAATAGGATAAATAAAATATTTTTTTAAGATCTATTATCTTTTAGAGTGAAAGATGAGTTTGTAGTATAAATTAGTTAAAGGATGGAAGTTTACTTGACAAGTATACATTTTTTTATTCTATTATTCTATGAAGAAATATATTCTTAAACTTTAGGTAAGGCATCCTAAAACCAAAAATGTGTTATCCTAATACCTTACGTTTTGTTTAAATGATGGTATTTTGAATCATCAGATATTAGTGGCTTTGAGGCCCACAATTCAATAATTATTTCTGATTTATGACCTTAATCACTCTCTCTAAATATTTACATTTTTCTTACAATTAGGTGTCTCTAATTTCCACCAATGTTCTCCTAATAGAGATCATAATTTGGTGGTAACTTTTTCATTCCACTTTCCCTCTTATTAAGACTAAATTTTATTAACCCAATTTCCAATGTTGGTTTCCCCACAAAGGTATTTTCTATTTTTAACCTTTTATTTTTAAAGAATAATTTCAAATTGTGAGGACGTAATTTATTGAAGTAGGGAAAAATGTAACACCCCAAGATTTCATAGTACGTTATTTCTTCAAAGTAATTCAATAACTTGCACTACACGGATCACTGAGTTCAAGCGCACCACAATATTACCAAACTACTCGTTCAAAAGCGGTTATGAATGGTATTAGATTAATTTTGAACACTATATAATCCTTATAATTTTATAATCCATTTTATGAGTTACTTAGACAAAATGTAATAACTAATTCATTTTTTTCAGATAAAAGAAGTATTTTTAAAAAAATGCTCTTTTACCGTCTTTTAATGGTGAAACCTTTTTAAATCCAATATTTGAAACATTTTTATATTCAATTTGAAAAACTAAACTTTTTCTTTAGAATTAGGACATAATAATTTAGTTTCAATAATTTTTTTGTGTTTTTCTGAAACTTTCATAATAGGGTGAATGGTGAAAAATACTATATTTTAACTGAAACCAACTTTTTTAATCAAAATTATCTATAGTGTTAAATTATACATTTTAATTGTTTATAAGTATAAATAGGTTATATTTTTACCATTTAATCCAATTATGGTCATTGTATGTAATTTCACTTTGAAATTTTATATAAACAAGTGTCAATATTTTGATAGTTATTATTTCTTAAAAATATGCCTTTTGGGTTTGACAATGGGAATTAATTTTAAATTAATAAATGAAACTTATATGTCATTAATTTGGTAAAATAGACATCATTCTTGGATTCGTAATATCTAAATTAGCCTAGGGTTAATTTTTGGTATATTTCTGAAAACGTTCAATTTTATTTGAATAGTTAAAAACACTGAGTTATAGTCTAAAACCGAATTTTTATTTAAATAACTTTTTCTTTAATTTAAATTTATTTTAGGTAAAAATAGATTCATAATACCTATATAATTTCAATGTAATTCATTGGAGTAAGTTTGTAATAATTTTAGATATATAAAACTTTTATTGAACTTTTCACCATCTTTTACCCATCTCCAAGGAGAATTTGAAAATTCACATAAAACATAATTTTACCATTTCTGTGAGTGGAATTTAGAAAATATGAGAGACACAGTTAATATCAAGGAGTAAAATGTGGTTCAATAAGATAAAATTAATTTTTGGTGAATAGTAACTTTTTACTTTTATTTACCACGGTTTAATGTAAATAGGGTAATTGAGGGTAAAAATGATATTAATAATACTGTAACACATGTACTAATTCTATTAGAAAAGTGTATCTCAACCAAAAACAACCTTAAGAATAAAATATTATCAATTAGGTCCACTTGAATTAGATTAGGACATTTATTATTATTTAATTCAAAGAAGAGTTAAAAGAGTTAAAATCATAGTTTAATAACTAAAACGTTTTTAATATAGGTTTATACATAAGATAAATTCGATTATAAATATACATTAGAAAGATAAAAGGATTTAATACATAATGGTATTTTATTTATAATTTTTATACATTATATATGTTATTTTATTTATGGAACAATGATGATGTAGTAATTACCATATTAATGAATGATTAAAATAAGTGATATTATAAATACCCAAATAAATGTAATTTGAGACTTTTTAGGAATTCCAATTATTTTATAGGTTAAAATGACATATTATTATTGGTTATATTAATTGTTTAAGAATTAATATTGCTGTTATACATTTATCAAAAACCAAATACCCAATAGTGTCAAAATTAACATAAAATATTTTTTAAAACAAATATTATATTATTAATTGATATTATATTCTTAAAAATATAAGTTTCATCCAAAGGACTTATATCATGATATGTGTATCATTAATGGACGACTTGGGGGTCTATTGGTAGTTTATAGTATGTTTATTAACTATACAATATAAAAATACAAAGAGACATGGTAAATGTGAAACTAATTAACTAAGAGTTTAAACTAAATGAAAAGGTTAATAAAGTTACCAAAAACTGTATAAAACCTATTGGTTGAGTGGATTTAGACCCATACCCACCTTATACTTGACATAAATCAATTTTTAGCAATTATAAACCGAATATAAATTTATTATAAAAATAATATTTTATGTTTTTCCTAAGGTGACCCCACCCCTCTTATAAAAGTGCATTCCCCCTTCTCTCAAATTCATACCTTCAAAGCCTTTTGACTCGGCCAAACCCTGCCCAAATATTCTCTCAACTTCCCTCACTTTAACCTAGAGGCCTTAGTGTGATCATAAATCCAACTTAAGGAGCCCTTTTGATCAAATCTAAAGGAAGAACCTGAAGAAGAGGTAATGTTTTCACAACCCTCTTTCAAGTTCCTTTCTTCTTCAACTTCTTCTTTATTGGTTATTTACATTCTAAAATAATAACTCCAATATATTATATATACTTTGATGTTATTCTAAATATGTTACAACCATATTCATTATTCTATCTATCCTTAGAGTGACATGACACCATACGTGCGTACGTATGACTAACCATCTCCACGTCGGGGTGTAATTGTTATTCAAAACATTATTATATAGATGGGTATGATAATGATGTTTAATTGATGTAAATAATAAATATAACATGATAATGATTCTTTATATATGATATAACATCAAATTATATATTATTTTAATATAAAAATTACGATATTGTTGCTCGTGCGTACGTACGGACAACCGTTTCCACAAACACGATAAGATTCATTCCACATCGTATCCATTCAAGACTAATTTTCTTTTGATGATTAAAAATAATGTTTAAGGACTTTATATAATTATGTATCTGAATAAGATACAACCTATGGATAAAAAATATGACTTATGTAACAAAACATATAAAAGAAAATGAGTAAGTGAACACCCGAAACAACGATAATACTAAAATATTATTAACAAAGAAATATTAAAAGATCAGATATGATATCATATTTTTTTATATGATTATTGTATAATTTAATAACAATGATTTAACTATTATAAAGGAGTTTAACCTACCCTTGACCAAGGAAAAGTACAAGGTAAGGGTTTATTTCACAATCTCTTCACTATCTAAGGTTGCTTATACATAATTATCTACTAGGACCTCTTTATCATCCACATCCATGTTTCTTAAAAATGTATTTCAAATAATTCTTACTATTTTATAGACTATGGTTTAAATTCATTTATACCCTTGTTGAATTTTTATAAGATGTTCATAAAGGAATCTTTCAGTCTTTTTCCAAACTAGTTCATTTTTAACATTTTCGACAAAATTATGGTAAGAATGTTTTTTAACTTATACGGCGGGTATGACTATTTTCTGACATTATAAAATCATCAATTCTTACCTTACAATATTAAAATAATATTTTGAAAGTAAATGTTTTATTTTATAATTATGTGACTTTTAAATTATTTCAAACTGAATATTTTAAGAATTTTTGAAAGGTACTCTTTATCAAGATCAGAATTTAAAATGTTTTAAAGATTGATCTTTCTAAATAATTTTAATTAAAGTCAATGTTTTCAAAATGATTTTAAGGATTTATTTATATGGGCATGAATGTTTTAAAATGGAATTTCTTTTTAATAGTCTCAAAGTGGTATGGGACACATTTATTCCAAAATCACTTTTAAATTACATCCATTATAATTGTGCATCTTTTCAATGATTTCAAAAAAAGAGATATTTATCTCAAATAGTTTTGATTTCATCTATGTCAACATCCTTTGATGTATTTTAAGCTTATTTGAAGTCGATTTATTATGATACAAAACTTCCATATTTTGTTGATGTTTTTTCTAATATGTTTGACTGTGGATGTGTTATTTTTATACCATTCATGGTTTATGGAGAAAGTATTGACATTTCGTATGCTAGTTTTAATACGAATGTTTATGTTATGTTTAAACCTTTTCGTATGAGGAATGCATTGGACTTAGTAAGTGACGGGTATAGCCCGCTATAGCTCATCGATGAATCGGTAGGTCTCATGAGACCAACTAGTGTCTTGGTACAAGTACTTGACTAAATCTTATTTGTAGTCTTGGCAAAAGGCCTTGACTATGTGGTTTTGATAGTCTGGAATTATGAATTACATCATTATTAAAGTGGTTATTGATACTTCATGTGATAATTTGACTAGTAGAATATCCATGTGAGTTAGTAAATGGAATTATTTCATTTTATTTTTTCCATATTATTCTGAATTTCAAGTTTAAAAACCTTTTGTTTTAGTTATACATTGCCTTAAATGATTATGCTTATTTATGAATGTTTCCTCTATATTGTTATCCTTACTGAGCATCCGAGATCATCCCTTTCTATGTTTTATTTTTTCCAGGATGTGAAGAATTATTTTATGAATGAGATGCAGGGATAGTATGAGGGGATATGAGTGTGGTCTATGGAGACAATATGTTGTTGTAGTTTTTCACTTTATGATGTAATGTAAGACTTATGAATGTGTCTAGTCATTCCAAGGCTACTAAACTAATCGGTCTTTAGAGACTTGATCCTTTGTGATCGTGCCAATGTTATGTAATAATGCACCGACTCTAGGTAATTGGGGTCGGGGTGTTACATCATTTCCATGAGTACTATTAATTAAAATATTTCTTTATAACCTGGTGAAGGGAAACATAAGAAAAGGGGTGAGCTTAAATGCTCAGTAAGGGTAAATAAAAGAAATTTTTTAATCATATATAGAACATAAGGGAATGATAATGTGATCATAAAACTAAAATATCACACCCTATATATAAATGATCATATACATGAGTAATGGAATAAATATTGGTTGTTCATAATACATGAATAATAAGGAAATAAAGAACATAAGCCATGATAGCCTAACATAGGAATAAAACATGGAATTATAGTAGACACATAATCAAATGATATGATTTCTATAATAGTCAATCCATAGCTTTCAAGGCCATCTTAGTAGCATGGGTTCACTCTCCACACCATCTAGGTAGTCATGGTTTACTTGTATAATAATCATTTTAGTCATGTTTCACTTCTATAATCAACATGGTAGTCATGGATCACTTCTATAAATATCATGGTAGTTTTAGTTCACTTACATAACCATCCTGGTTGTCAAGGATCACTTCCATAACCATCTTAGTTGTCAAGGGTCACTTCCATAACCATCTTGGTAGTCAAGGACTAATCCAAATACCATCTCATTATATCTCATGAGATATATAATTACACAATTCAGTGGAGGGAGATTTTAGTCCCACCCAACTTATAATTGAATCATACATACATGTTCCACAATATCATCAACAATCATATCATAACCCATGAAATGAAATGGGAATCATAAATATGTAATCATATTATAACCTTTGGAAAAGAAAATTGTTTCATAATAATTTCATTAAAACCATAACCCATTAAAATAAATAAATATCTTATAAATTATTCAATAAAAACATAAACCTTTCAAATAAAGAGTATGAGTGGTATTCTTGAACTATAATAAAGTATGTCATATTAGATGGGGAATGATTTTGAAAGATAACATGGAACATAAATTTTCCTTAAATTAAATTTTTAAAACATAAATCCTTTGCAAAATTCATTTCTATGAAACCACTTTGAAATCATATAAATAAATCATTATAAATCATTTAAATTGGTTTTAAAGAAAATATCCTTCATTCATTAAAAGAAGTATTTTTGAAACCAAAAACCTTGTGAAGTCCTTTTCATTGAAAATAATCAGGAAAACATGTAATGAAATATTATAAACATTTTTAAAAAACTTTTCATTGAAAACATATAAAATAATCTTTAAATAATTTCAAAATATTTTTTTCTGTAAAAATTATCTTAAGATATATTTTAAAAAAATTTCATTGGGGAAAATAATATTTCAACATTTAAAACTGTCCTAGAACACATTAAAACATTTGAATTAGAATCCTCATGAAATAATAAAATTTAGTAAACATTAAATATCATGAAAATAAGGATATTCCTGATAGAACATGGAAAATTTCAGTATATACATATCATAAAATAACATAGGTGATTAAGAAAACATTTGTCTCAAAGAAGGAAAATTGAGAAAAAACTACGCTACTCATTTGGAAGCTTTTGAACTGTAAAACCCTATAAAATAGAGATCATAAAATGGATATTTAAATACCCATAAATTAAATTAAAAAATTATATAATACATTCTCATGCATTATCTACACCACACAAAACAAACGAGTGGTGAATGTGGCATGTATCTCATGGAAATAAAAATTGAAATGAAAATCCATAAAAAATTTATAATTAGTAGAATCATATGAACCATGAAATAAAGAAAATTATAATGTTATGAAAATAAAATAATATTATGGTTAAGAATCAAAAAATTCATTCATTGGAATCATATACGCCAATTCGAAGAAACAAGTAGTGTATATGGCATCTATCTCGAAGAATTAACGGTGGGACAAAAATCCATTACCTTAGGTCAGATTCCCTCTATACATGTTCGCAACTCTAATATAGGGTTCTTAAACATGTTATTAACTTATAACAGAATCACAATAATTTTTATGATATCAGATATGATTCATTGATAACTTTATATTACCGGTTTGTTACCAATTCTTAGTTAAAGCAACATGTCGAGTAATAACCGCTTTGTTTATCGTACATATTTTGACTTTTTATTCACGATCCTATTAATTAGATCATGATATAATTAATTAAAAAATAAAAAAATTATTTATATTATATATATATTTATTATATATATATATATATATACTAAATATAGATATATGAAATGGAATACACCATTCATGGAGGCAATATGGTGTATATACGCATGAATGCTATTTCCAGTTTCTTATAATATTGAATGGATGAAGGTAAATGAAATATAAGTATATATATATATTATTCCATTAGAATTATTATGTCATATATTTTATATTTCTTAATTATATACATTTTTTATAGTCATTCTTGAAATAGTTAATGTGGAAGATGAATATCATTATTTCGTGGAGATGGTAGGCCGTACGTACGAATGGGCAATGGTATCATTATCTTAATGGTAAAATGATGAATAATTAAATGGCATATTAATTTTAAAGTATCAATATAATATCATATTTATTATTTGTGTCCATTATATCTATCATTATACCCATCTAAATAAAGTAGTGATGAAAAAAAGATTACACCACGACGTTGGGACGGTAATTTGTACTTATGCACACGTGGTACTTTCATTTTTTGCAGGATGAATACAATATGGATTATGGTTTTTTTATAATAATAATAATATCTTTGATTATAGGTGATAATTTAATTATTACTTTAGAATGTAATCAACACATGAAGGGGATGTATAAGAAGAAACAATCTTGAATGAGTCGGTAAGGAGGATACCTCTTCTTCGACGATCTCCCTCTATATCTCGTATTTGGAATGCTAGAGTCGGTATTTTGAGAAGAAAATCACATTTATATTATTAATAGGGATGTTTATAATGGAAATGTTTAGGTTTTGGTAGAGTTATAATGCTCAAACCTATGTGAGGAAGTGAGGGAGGTGGTGCCCTTTTACAATTGAGGTGAGGGGCACTTTAGGAAACTCTTAAAATATTAAGTTAATATAATATAATTTTCAATTAATAATAGCTCCAATTTTAGTTATTTAGAATCTATGAAGATTATGGGTCTAAATAGTATCAAAAAATTATTTTTATACAACCTTATATTTTGGTTGTATCCCTTAGTTAAACCATTTAACATCTACTATGCCAACATGGGTTTTTAAACTTTTTTGTTAATATAGTTACTATAAAATTTAAAAAGTAACTAAAATGGATAACTGATCAAAATTTTGACCTTATTATAGTTTTTTGTAATAATTTTAGTTTTTTATAAAAGTTATATCATTTAATAAAATATTATTTCTTTTAAAGTATCATTTATATTATTTCCGATACAATTCATTATTTATATTTTTAAAAATATCTTAAAAACAAAAAAAAATTCAAACCAACATTTTTAATATATCAATAAAATATAAAATTTTTTATAAAATTTTTTATGTCATCAATAATGTTAAATTTATTTTATTTTAAAATTTTTAATATCTTTTATTTTATATTTGCTTTAATTAAACAATTGTCGCATCATCATTATGTAAGCCTTTAATATTTTTTCTAAATATTCAAAATAAATTATAATGATGGAGAAATGGTTATTAGATTTAAAAATTAATATTTATAGTCCAATTTATCTTATGTATATTCATATATTAAAAATGATTTACTTATTAAAAATATGATTGATGTTGTTAACTTATCTTAAAATAAAATATAACAAATGCCATATTCTTACCCAAGTGTCTTAAAAAGGGTATAATTTTAGACTAATTTTTATTTTGGTCAAAATTCACTCATCCAATTAAATTAAGAAAAGTGTTAGGGTAATTTAATAATATTATAATAGTATTTTTACCAATAAATACCTGATTTACCCTTAACCGTGGTAAAATAAATACTGAAGTTATTATTCAAAAAAATTAAGTTGATCCTATTAGACTATATATATCATAATAATTATTAACTTATATGTCCATTTTTTGAAATTCAATTCACATAAGTGAGAAAATTAAGTTTAACGCTAATCCCATAGAAGTAGCGAGAAGTCGGTAAAATGAATGCTCAAAAGTTCAATAAGTTTATATATATAATTTTCATATAAAAATCATTACAATTAATTAAATTAGATTACAATATGTTTAATTTAACTATTGTGACTTTAAAATTAAATTTAAATATAATAATTTTTTTAATCAAAAAATGCAATTTTTAATTACATTCCATTATTTTTCCACATTCATAAAAAATGGAACTTCTCAGAAAAATACTAAAAATTAACCAAAGTTAATTTTAAATTTCGAAATTAAAAAATTATGTTTATTTTAATAAATTCAATTTATTATAGTGTAGAAAATTAATTTTATTATTTTTTAAAAAAGGTCATAAAAAGCAGTTCCTTTTAAAAAATAGTATTTTTAATCATATAAATATTTTTCCACTAATTATACATTTCTATATAAATATGATTCATTTATGTGAAAAATTTTAAAAATTTGTTATTATTATTAATAACACTATGTTTAATGTCTTGGTTATAACTATCTCATTTAAATAATTATAATAATAAACTGTTGTTTTGTAGAAATTCAGTGTCTCATGTAACACAGTCCAATTCGGTGTTGTGTGTAGTGCAAGACTGACGTGGTTTTGAGTATAACATAATTAAAATTTAGTGATTTTATATAATAATAATAATCTATATTCAGTGTTACGTGAATTGATAAATATGTGATTTAATTAATTTGAAAAAAAATAATTCAGAAAATCTTAGGGTGTTACATTCTACCATTTTTAAAATGAATTTCCCCCTCAAAATTCATCTGGGTTTTCAATGGTTTAATACTTATTCCTTAATAGAAAACTACATAATTAAAATGAATACTAAAATTTCCGTTAAAAAAATAAAGTAGGAAACGTAATAGTTACCAAAAGTAACACAAAACTAGGTTTCCACATAAGAGGACATAAGTGAGAAGTGAAAACATGGGCATGGATGATAACTCCAACTATCATGTTCTGATGAAGAGTGATAGAGAACAAGTTTAGGAAAAAGATAAATATAAAAAATCTATAAATTTTTGTTCATTTAAGGGGCCATTTTATTTATTGGAAAAGAAGGTACTAGGATAAACTTTTTGGATTCAAGATCCTCTCCCTAGAGTAAAATAATTTTCATGACAAGATATACTTACACGATTCAGTAAAATCACGCCCTTTGTTGTGCCTTGATAAATTTTGACCTCAAATATTTCCCAAAAAAAGGAAGGTTAATTTTTAATTCCTGGAGAACTAACAGATCATGAGATCCATGTTAAGTCATCCCTTCTATCATCAGTTACCATCAATTTTTTTTTGTTAGAATAGGCTTTTTAATATGCATAATTCTTCATATGGTGACATAATACATCATTATCACAAATTTTAACATAAAATTTCCGTCAATGGTTAACTTTATAACCATTCTGAAATACGAAATTCTAAAAAATTATAAATAAATTCACTAAATCAACATAACATTTTTATCTCATAAATCATAAGGTTGTTCTTGGTTTTCATATTCCACACATGTGAGTTCCTTCATCATATATTCTCTTGAAACATGTATATAAAATCAACCACCACACATCCTTATTGAAAACACACATGTTTCCTTATTCAATACTTTATTGGATTTATTCCTTAATCCCCCAAAAGTTGTAAACATCCTCCATGATAACATAACCCACTTGTCAACAAATTCTTAAATAACCTGTGTCATCCAATTTTACTTATTTATATCCAACATTTATTTATCCAAAAATAATTATCTTAAAAAAATAACACATTAAGGGTTATATAAAATAACACTTTTCCATTAAATCACATTTCTATGTCATCAAAACCCATTAAAATATCCTTTAAAATCCTTAATAAAAAAATTATACTCCCTTCATCCAACATTATTCAAAAACAATTACTCATGCCTCCTCATCTTTTTCCTTAATAAACCATTCCAACAATATGAAATATGAATTAATTTTTATGGTACCTCTACATTAATATAATAAATCTTCATAAATTTAATATAAACAATACTATTATAACTTCCCATACCTTTCACATGACATTTGCAATCTCTTTATATCTAACATTAAAACCAATACTCCTAACACCTTCAGGATTCTCTTCCCGAAATTTCCACTTATGAAATCAATTTTCTTAATTCCCATACATCCAACATATGAAACATTCAATGTTATCCAAGTTCTTTATAGGTCCCTCCATTGACTAAAACAAATAACAATATTATAAGAAATATTTCTCGTAATGGAAACCACATAATCATTAAAAATTGCTTTTAAGATGTCTATATCATGGCACATAACTCTTTACTCCATAGAAACATATGTTTAACCTATGAAATTCATAGTAAAATTATATTTAAATCATTTTTGATGGTTCATAAATAGTTTGTAAATTCACAAATCATATTCCCTCTAAGTTCCAAACCTGATGTGAAGTATGACCCATTATCATATACTAGGTTATTCTGAGTTAGGCCGAACACACCTAGTCGGAGTTTTTACCCCTTGGTTCATCTGTACCAGATACAAATCAACTTTTAGTATACTCATATGAATGTAATTCCATAAAACCACACGCTCTATCCTTTTCCCAAATTTTAGGACATTTTGTTATACTTTTATTCGTCTTCAAACTTATCCTTAGAGACATCCACAAACATTTCTTTAGAAGTAGTCCTAGGTATTTCACTAAATTTTTTCATCCCATTATCTAATGTTTGATTAAACCTTTTCTTTGATACCAACTTTAGTGACCCACTCCTACCATAAATGGAAATAAACACACTTTTTCAGAATACTGAATACAATATACAAATACATGCCCAAATATCATATAAGTTTAGTGCATTTGGATACTTGGAACATGAACATCTAGTCTACTAGAAGATATTCATTGTTTCTCAAAAATATCATTCCCTTTAGTAATCCTACTTAATACCTTTACATATATCATGGGGAAGGGAAAAATAATAAAATGGGAGATTTCAATTTCTCAGTAAGGGTAAATAAAGGAAATGTGTAAGAATATCATGAAAATAATGTTATGAGAACGTGATTGTAAAAATATAAGATCATTCCATGCATATAAAAGATCATATACATGGGTCATGGCATGAATATTTGCAGTTTATAAGATTTTAATCGTTAGGAAATAAATAACATAATCCATGAAAGTATAACATAGGAATAAAACGTGAAACTATGGAAGAAATATAAGCTTATAATATGATTTGCATAGTAGTCAAGGAATCAAATCCAAGGTCATATTTGTAGCATGTTTTCACTCTCCATACCATTCTGGTAGTCAGGGTTTTCTTCCATAACAATCTCGGTAGTCAAGGTTCACTTCCATAATCATCTTGGTTGTCATGGTTGACTTCCATAACCATCTTGGTAGTCATGTTTCACTTCCATAACCATCTTAGTAGTCTTTGTTCACATCCATAGCCATACTGGTCATAAAGGTTCACTTCGATAACCATCATGGTATTCAAGGATCACCCCCAAGGACATATTAGTCTATCTCATGAGATATAAATATTTACTCAATGCATTGGAGTGAGATATAGGACCCACAAATCTAATAATTAAATCATACATAAATGTGCTACAACATCACAAAAATCATCTTGTAAACAATGAAATTAAATGGGAATCATAAACATGTAATCATATTATAAGATGTGGAAAAGATACATGTTTCAAAATAATTTCATTAAAATTATAACCTATGAAAAGAAGCGGGCTTCTTAAACATCATTCTATCAAAAAACAAACCATTTGGAGAAATAATATTAATGGTATTATTAAAATATAATAAATTATGTCATCTTATATGGGTAAGGATTTTGAATGATCACTTAAAACATAAATATTTCTTAAATTCACTTTTTAAAACATAAAATATTTTCAAAACCCTTTTTTTAATCCACTTGGAAATCATATAAATGAATCATGATAAATCATTTCAATTTTTTGGAGTAAAAAATAATTTAAATCATTTTTAATACCGTTTTAATTTAAAACATATGGAGAAAGCTTGATATAAATTTTAAATAATTTTTCTTTGAAAATGTTCTTTACAGATCTCTAAAAAACATTTGTTGGGGAAAATAATCATTAAACATTTCAAGGTGTCCCATACCACTTTGAACATTTGAATCATAATCCCCATGAAATAATGTAATTAGAAAAAGATAAAAATATCACGAAAATAAGGATATTTTAAATATAACATGTAAAATGGAAGTATATACACATCGTAAAAGAACATAGGTGCATTGAAAAACATGTGTCTCAAAGGAGGAAAATTGAGGCCAAAGTATCTTACTCATTTGGTATATTTTTGAAACATAAAACACTATGAAATAAAGATCATAAATGGATATGTAAATATCCAAAAAGTAAATTATTATAATTATATAATACATTAATAGGAATTATTTACACCACACAAAAGAAATGAGTTTTGAATATAGAACTTATCTCACGCAAATAACAAGTGAAATGAAATTCCACTACAACTTTATAATCATTAGAATCATATTCCCCATAAAAGAATTAAAATTATATGGATATGAAAATAAAACAATCTTATGGATTAGACTCATAAAATATATTCATGGGTAGAATATATACTATGTAGAAGAAACAAGTCGTGGATGAGGCCTGTGTCTCGCCAAATTATTGGTGAGACAAAAATCCCTTACCTTAGGTCTGATTCCCTCCATACCTATCCAAAACTCATGTATAGTGGTTTTAAAAATATTTATAACTTATAAAATAATAATAATAATTATTATATAATATATGATTCAGTTATGACTTTATATTACCCATTTATTATCAATTCCCAGTTAAAACAATGTTATAGGTAATAACTTCTTTGTTTATCGTATGTTTTGACTAGTTATTTATGATCCTATAACATAGATAATGATTTAATTAATTATAGAAATTATGAAATTATTGATATGTCATATATATTTAGTATATAAATATATATATGAGATAGATATATGAAATGAAATACACCATTCATGGAGACTGTAAGATGAATGTAAGCATTAACGTTGTTTCTGTTTTCTTATCATATCGAATGAAAGAATATAAATGATATATGTATATATAATATTACATTAAAATTTTATTTCATATATTTCATATTTATTAATTTAATACATTTTTTATAATCATTATTGAAATGGTTAACATGAAAGATGAATCTCATCATGTCGTGGAGATGGTAGGCCGTACGTACGCACAATCGACGACATCAATCACTTAATAGTAAAAGGGTGAGAAATTATATGGTACATTAAATAAAAAAGGATAAATATCATTTCATAACTATTATTTATATGTATTATATCCATAATTATATCCATCAAAATAATGTAGTGATGAAAACAGATTACACCATGATGTGGAGACGGTAAACTGTACGTACGCACGCGTGGTACTTTCATTTTTGGTAGGATGAATAAATTATGGAATATGGTTGTTCTATAATCCTAATAACATATAAGAAATTTTTTTATAATAGATTTATTGTTTTATAGTGGAATAAACACATGAATAGGATGTAGAAGATGAAACAATTTTGAAAGAGTCGGTAAGGATATGACCTATTTTTCAATGATCTCCCTACAGATATCCTCTTAGGGACACTAGAGTTAGTCTTTTCAAAAGACCAGTACCTCTAAAAATGTTACTAGGGATTTTAGTAATAAAATGGTCAGGTTTTGGACGAGATAGAAGGATAAATGTGGTGTTCGGAAGTGAGGGAGGATGTTTCCTTTTT
The DNA here is from genome assembly GCA_963277665.1 of Viscum album. Lineage (NCBI taxonomy): Eukaryota > Viridiplantae > Streptophyta > Magnoliopsida > Santalales > Viscaceae > Viscum > Viscum album. Next base: position 388,307,861 of record OY728147.1, on the reverse strand, counting down.
TAATTGAGGTGAGGGGCAATTTAGGAAAATCATAAAATATAAAATTAGTATAAAAATATTTTTGAATTTAAAATGGCCCCATAGTGATTTAGTTTTAATATAATATGATTATGGGTCTAAATCCACACAACCATTTATTTTTATACATGTTTAGGTCACAATATTAACCTTGTCTTTTGGCTTCAACCCTCATTCAAACTCTTTAACTTTTATAATGAAAAAATATCTTTTTTTACAATTTAGGATTAATATACTTTCTATAGAATGTCAAAATAACCCCAAATGGATCATTTTTGAAATTTTTGACCTTATTATATTTATTTTAATGAATTTTAAATTTTATGTATTTTATATCTTCTAATAAAATATCAATTATTTTAAAGTATCATTAATGTCAAATTTGATACTATACATTATTTGTCTTTTAAAAAATAGACTAAAAACATGATAACTTTGAACCAACACATAAAAAATTTCACTAACATATATGTGTTAACTATAAAATCCTTGTATGTCATTAATTATGTTAAATTATATTTATTTTAATATTTAAAATATCATTTATTTGAAATTTCTATTTAATTATACAATTATTTCATTATCATTATTCATGATTTTAATTAATTTTTTATTATTTAATTTTTTTTAAAAATATTATGATGCATATATATTTATTATATTTAAAATGACTATTTATAGTCAGATTTATCTTCGGTATAAACCTATATTAAAAATTATTTACTTATTCAAAATACGAGTACGACATTTTTAACTTGTAATTAAATAAAAAATATAAATGTCATATTCTTACCCAAGTGGATTAATAATGATAAAATTTTAGCCTAAGGACTATTTTATTTGAAATCGAATCATCAACTTAATTTAGGAAAAGTGTTAGGATAATTTTGTGATATTATAATGTTATTTTTACATTTAATTACCCGATTTACTACAATGTATGGTAAAACAATACTAAAGTTGCTACTTACAAAAACATAATTTGATCCCATTAGAATGTATATATCATACTTATTACAACTATGTATGTCTATTTTTTAAAATACAATTCACATAAGTTAAAATTTTATGTTTATTACTAATCCCACAAATGTAGCTAGAATGTGCTAAAATGAACGATCAAAAGTTCAATAAGTTTTTATATCTAATTTTAATATGAAAATGATTCTAATGACCTAAATTGGATCAATAAATATAATTGATCTGTTTTTAATTTAAATGAAATTTAAAATATAATAATTATTTAAACAAAAAATGTAGTTTTTAACTACAATGCTGTATTTTCACTATTCATCAAAAAATGAAACTTCTGAGAAAAATACTAAAAATTAAACCTAATTTAATGTTGACATTAAAAATTTAAAACTCATTCTTATTTAAATAAATTTATTTTCTTGTAGTGACTAAAATGAATTTTATTATTTTTCCCAAAATAACATAAAAGTAGTTCCTTTAAGAAAATATATTTATAAAACATACAATGATTGTAGAAAAAATGATACATTTCATTATAAATCTATTTTATTTAGGTAAATTTTTTTAAATATTATTTATTACTATTCATATTTATATAATTAAAGGCTTAGATGTAACTATCTCGTGGTCATGACCTGTCCCCCGGGGCCCGTGAAGTGATTATTCCAAGACCACCTTCCACAGGCCAGGGGCTGGCTAATAGCACCGAAAGGTGTACTCCCTAAAACGGGAAGGAATTGCCTTTAACTAGTACAAAAAAATAGTTCTAGACCACAACAAGAAGAAAATATGAAGTAAACGGTTGTAGTTAAAGAGTGCTAAAAGTAAAAAGGGGCCAGAATACAAGCCTGACTATTAGAGTACAAGTACAAATGAAAGAAAAATCTCGAAAAAAAGGAAAAAACTATTGGGTCATCCTCTGAGGATCATACCTAAAGGGTAGGTACATATCAGCTCCTTATAACTCCACGTCCACCTATCTCCCCCACATACCACCTAGTCCTGGCTCCCTCAAGCCTCATCCCAGCTACTCATCGTCTGCAAAATACACAACAATGTGTGGGAGAAGCCCGTGTAGGGGTGATTATAACAATACTCAGTATGGACTCTAATGACCCTAAGGTCACCTACAGTTCAACAAAGAAAAACCACAGGGTAACAACACAAAGGTAAATTACCACACAGGTAAAGTACCACAAAGCATAACCTCAATCACAAGAATAAAGTAAAGACAACTCAAACCAAGATTTATTCTAGGGGTAGTAACAAGTAACATCCGTAGTCACATCATTGAACACCTTTGCTGATGGAGACGTCCTCCTCTATTGAGTATAGTGGGCCTTCCACGTCACACAGAGGCGCTTCCCACTAACCTTGAATTGCTAAGGTACTCCTCCCCATCGCGTACCATGGGTCAGCTGGGACACACAGAGCCGACCTCTCCCAACGTGGATTGCTAAGGTAATATTCCCCATCGTTAACCGTGGACACTATCCATTGTGGCTTGCTGAGTCACTCTTTCCCATCACGTATGGTGGCTGTTGAGTCTCTCCGAGTCAAAAAGTCAGCAATTGTCAGGTCTCAGCCAATCGCAGGGTTCCACATATAGCTTTCTTGGGAGAACCTGTCCCGAAGCCATCAGTCATATTTCAACTAGCACGAAGTCACACAAATAAGTAACTCGATGATCCTCCATGTCATAAGGGTTCCAATGCAACAAACAGTGCATCAATCGGACATGCGGTCTGTGCGTTATTGGCATTTCCGTGCCGAGAACCTATTTGGATTCGAGTGAGATCTAACCGGGCCATACTCCCAGTTTCTCTAAAAATATAATGGAATAAGGAAAAAGGACTGCCTTGCTCCATGATTCCCAACCCTGCAGACATTTCGTCAAACGAGCATCTGATTCTCATGTTAAGGCCCTTTGACTGTTTCTGGGCCCGGTTGGGGCCCGGGTCTGGTCCGACCCAGTTGGACCGACCTGCCCCAACCCGGTCTGGGCTAGGCCGAGGTGAACTTGGATAGATGGGACGATGTCCAGTCCATCCCGCAAGAGGGGTGGCCCATATAGAATAGGGAGGTCCATCCCGTTTGGGGTGGCTGCCCGGTTCGAGGGGGGAGGCCCGATCCGAAGGTAGCAGACCGACTCAAGAGTGGCGGCCCGGTCCCAGGGCGGCAGCCAAATCTGAGGGTGGTGGCATGACATGAGGGTGGTAGCCTGCTCTGAGGGTGGTAGCCCGGTCTGAGGGTGGTGGCCTAGTCTGAGGGCGGCAGCCTAGTGGGAGGGCGGCAACACGACGTGAGGGCAGCGGCCCAGTTTGGTCTGACATGGTGGGGGGGGGGGACCCCGGTCTCCTGGATTCCCGAACCTTCCAGAGGCCATTTGGTTCGTGAGGTGGCATCGCCACTTGGGCGCCATGGAACCTATCGAATGTGGGTTTGGTACCACCTCGGCTTCGGCCGCGACTTCCATTTACCGGCGGCACGACCGTTGGGCTGCCTCCCTTCCTACGGCCGACCGTCGTGCTGGCCCACTCCTTCGTTCACCACAGATGTTGAGTCGCGACCTTCCTCTTGTGTGTGCCTCAAAGTTCTTGCAATATTCTAAGGATGTGCAAGGACATCAATAGAGCATAGGGCTCAGACTGGATTCATTAGGACCATGCCCTCTTCGTTAGCTCGTATTATGGAGGAAATTAAGGGAGTTCAATAAATTCATATTAATTGGAAATGAGAATCAAAACCCCTAGCTCAAAATGTCGTAGGAACGTCCATGATTGAAGGAGGATCATGCCATTTGTTCCCACAACCGGTTCCCAGAGGCGCCACTTGGACGTTTCCCTTTGGTTCGATGTCGACCACCACCTCCCACTGGGTCGACTTCATCTTCTAAGGGTATATCTTCGCTGTGTTCCTTTAGCACTTTGCTGCTTGGTAAAGCTCTCTGATACCCCTTCCCTAAATCCATATATATTGGAGAGGGGGAGGGTAGGTAATAACATGGAAAAATAATGGGGCTCAATAACTAATAAGCTTTCTAATTTCCCCAACGTCATCGTTACTTAAGGTTGGCAGGACAAGCCATTTAATGTCTTGACATACCGCTGACCCCCACCCTTTTATTGTTCCTTTGGAGGTTTATGAAATAAAATAAAAAAATTATTTTATTTCATTTCATATAAAAATTCATAGAACATAACTTTTTTTCTTCGGACCTACCGCGGTCAGACTAAAGCCTCTCTTAAGCGAATCATGGTGTTGTGGATTCTATGGTTCCCTCTAGTTGTTAATCTGAGCAACAGTTCCAATGTTAGAAAACATTTCTCATGTGTTTACTGAATGTACACGAAAAAAGTTCAGAAAATCATTCAGGGCACACCGGGCCTCGGAATCACATTCCATCAATTTTTTCAGACCCGTAATAATTCCATATAATTTTAAAAAAATACATGGCAATACTAGTATTTACATTCTCCCTACCTTATGGCTTTTTGTACTCGAAATCCACAATATTGGCTACAGAACAGATGGGGGTACTAAGAACGAATCTGAGCCTTCCACTCCTATATTCTCTCCAAGAGGTTCCTATTCTACCAACGAACATGCACTAAAGGTATCGAACATGCAAAAAGGAACCACTTCTGTTGATCCTCAATCTCTACTAGAATCTCCATAAACGTCACCCCATCGTGTAAGTCCAGCTCATCATGTTCAATGATGTAAGACGTGTTGTGAAGGTATTTCCTTAGTTGGGACATGAGGAAGACGTCTTTCACCTTCCCCAACTATATTGGAAGTGACAAGAGGTATGACACCTTGCATATCCTCTGAAGTATCAAATATGGCGGGATAAACCTCGGTGATAACTTGTCGCCTCTGCCAAATCTCCATAGTCCCTGTTGAGGAGAGACTTGCAAGAAAATGTGGACCCATCCTGGAACTCCAAATGTCTCCATATTCTATCATCATTTGACTTTTGTCTGCTATGTGCAGTCTCCATCCTCTCTAGGATGATCTGCACCTTCTCAGTGGTAGCTCGTACCAACTCTGGACCCATAAGTGTCAACTCCCTTAGGTATGTCCAGCATAGAGGTGATCTACCAGGTCGACCATATAGGGCCTCAAATGGTTCCATACCGATGGTGGAGTGGTAACTGTTGTTATAATAAAACTCCACCAAGGGAAATTGATCCTCCCAACTACGACCAAAATCGAGGATGCATGCACGAACCATATCCTCTAGCGTCCAAATGGTCCGCTCCATCTGACCATCTATTTGAGGATGAAAGGTGGTACTTAAACACAACTGAGTCCCAAATGCCTCTTGCGGTCCCTTCCATAATCGGGATGTAAAACATGTGTCACGGTCAGAGATGATCGTCAAGGGAAACCCGTGAAGTCTGACAATCATTTGTACGTAGAGGCATCCCAGTCCCTCTACTAATACTTGCTCTCAGATAGGTAGGAAGCGGGTCGACATTGTGAGTCGGTCAACGATCACCCATATATAATCATTTTTCCTAGATGTACATGGAAGCCCAGTCAAAACGTACATGGATATCTCATCCCACTTCCACTCTGGAACCTCTAGTGGCTGAGCTAAGTCTTCTGGAACCTAATGCTCGACCTTCACTTGCTGACAAGTGAGGCATCATGAAACAAACTCCACTACAACCTTCTTCATCCCTGGACACCTGTGCTGACGCTGAAGGTCTTGGTACATCTTCGCCACACCAGGATGTACCACTAGAGGGGATGTATGGAACTCCCTCAAAACCTCCTCCCATTGTGCCACTGGTACCATGGTACATCCTCAGAAGAGGATGACATGCTCCCTACCTTCAAAAAATCAATCAGGTGCCTGCCCTGAGGATATCTGAGAATGTTGACCCTTGCAGTTTGTGTCCCCAAGCTTCACCTCCCTGACACACTGAAGGAGTGGGGGTGTTACTGTCATATACTGGAGATATGCTGCTCCATCTCTATCCATGATGATATCTACAACGTGGCTAGCTACTCTGTCACCTCACTCAGCAACTGCAGACCTGACCTCTTTCTGAGTGTATCTGCTGCCACATTCCCCTTCCTAGGATTATAGACTATCTCTAAATGTAAGTCCAGAAGGAACTCTATCCATCACCACTGTCTCGGGTTCAGGTCCTTCTGAGAGAAGATATAACTGAGTCTCTTATGATCATTGTAGACTGTAAAACGTTCACCCATCAAGTAAAGTCGTCAAATATTCAAGGAAAAGACCACTTCTGCTAACTCTAGGTCATGGGAAGCATAGTTCTACTCATGATGTCTCAGCTATTGTGAACCATAAGTGATAATTGCTCACTCCTGCATCATGAAACATCCAATCCTTGTCCCTGATGCATCGTAGTAGAATACATACCCAACGCCCTCTTATGGGAGTCTCAAGATAGGGGAACTCGTCAGTCAATGCCTCGTCTCCTAGAAAATATGTTGGCATCTCTCCATCCACAGGAAATGTTGACCCCAATTTTTCAATGTTGAAAAGGGTGCTGCATTTCTAGAAATATTAGGCACGAATCTCTGGTAGTATCCAGCCAACCCTAGGAAACTCCTTACCTCTGTCAAGCTCATGGGTGGCTCCCAAGCCAGCACAACCTTTATCTTCACTAGATCCACTACAACTCCAGCCTTTGGGATAACGTGTCCCAAAAAGTGGACCTCTTGTATCCATAACTATAAATTCATGATTTTACCATAAATCTGGTGCTCTTGAAGCGTATCTGGAACTATTTATATATGATACGCATGATCCTCCTCCGGCACCGAGTATATCAAGATGTCAACGATGAACACCACCACGAAGCGATCAAGGTATGGCTGAAAGATCATATTCATGAGTCCAATGAACACTTCTAGGGAATTTTTCATGCCGAAAGGCATAACCACAAACTCATAATGGCCATAACGACATCTGAAGATCATCTTCTTCATATCCTCATCTCGTATCCTGAGCTGATCATAGCCTGATTGGAGGTCTATCTTCGAAAACCAGCGTGCTCACTTCAGCTGATCGAAAAGACCATCAATCCTCGGTAGTGGATACTTGTTCTTAACGGTCAGCTGGTTCCGATGACTATAGTCCACACAGAGTCTCAAACTCCCATCTTCCATCATGTTAAACAAAACCGGGGCGGCCCATGGAGAAACATTGGGTCTTATGAACCCATTTCCTTACAAGTACTCCAAATGTACATGTAACTCATTAAGTTCTGAGGGAGCCATCTGATATTATAGTGTAGATATCAGTGTCATATTGTGGTATAGGTCGATGTAAAATTCTACCTCTCTGTGTGGAGTTAGTCCTGGAACATCATCAGGAAAGACATCGGCATACTGGTCCACCACTATAGGATAGCTCAGACTCTCTACATCAACTGCTCTGAGGGTAAGTCTATCCAACCGGTGAGTAATTGGATGCACCCTCCTTGGGGTAAGTCCATCTAGTGCTGCAATGGTTCCCTTCTCACCGGTGAAGGAAAACCTGGTCTCGTCTATGAGGACACACTGCACTTTGTGCCTAATACAGTCAATCTGAGCATGGACTGTGGATAACCATTCCATACCCAAGATGACGTCGTAAGGCCTCAATGCCTCTACTAGGTGATTCCATTTGAATCTATCACCTCCTAGAGTAAGCTTAGACTACCGACACCAGTGTGTAATCGTCGAATCCGCTCCCGTAGGCGTCTCTAAACATAAGTATTGAGCCAAAGACTCCACAAGAATCTTCAAGATCTGAACGAGGGTCGTGGTAATAAAAGAGTGACTGGAACCTATGCCTATTAGTACTGAAACTAAGGTGTGGTAGACACAGATCATAAATCTAATCATCTATGTAGTTTCATGGCCGTAATACTCAACTACCTAGAGCTGAGCTCATCCCTGTCCTCCTGCTCCCTATGGTCGGGGTGGACCACCTGGCGGTGGTGGTAGTAGAATCTGGAAACCCGCCCACTGCTTGCTGCACGACCAACTCCTCTTCCACATCTGCCACCCTATAGACCTCCTTGCTCGAACTTCTAAATCTTCCTAAATAGTCCCTCGACCATTTGGTGTTCGTCGGTATGGCGGGTCGGGCAGTCGTGAGCCATATAACCCTGCCCACCGCACTTTTAACACTTTGTGTCCCTTGCTCATCTTCCTATTTCTTATGAGCCTCCCACTCTTAACCTAAATCTCGGGGTTGTACACTAGAGGGTCTAGTCTACATAGACCTCTGTTTCATCTACCTACTACCTCATTCAGTTGACTCAGCTACCGGTCGTCCGGTGTTAGCTCTCGCTGTTGGTGCCTACTCAATTAGGAAGATCTCTACCAAAAGTGCTCTCTTAAGCACCTCAGTCTACGTTGGAATGCTGAGAGATACCATCAATGCTCTGATCTCCCATTGGAGACCCTGCTCAAAGGTCCATACCCTAAAGAAAGCATCATGTACCCAGTCGGTGGAGTGGTGGGAGAGATCCGTGGACCTCACTTAGTACTGGGACACTGTCATGCTACCATGCTATAAATGCAGAAGACCATGTATACACATAGAGCGTAAGGTTGTTGGAAAGAAATCTTCCATGAAAAGGCCCTCAAAGTCCACCCAGATGAGAAACCCCTCATCGTGTATCTGAGGCATCATTGTCCACCATCTCCCTATTTCCACCTGAAAAAGGATGGCTTCCAGGATCACTAGAAAATCACTTGGTGTCCCAACTAAGCAGAATACTCTGGCCACAGCCTCCAGCCAGTACTCAGCCGCCTGTGGGTCCGCCTCGCCTTAGAACCTCAGAGGCCTCTACTGCTAGAACACGTGAAACGTGCTTAGTCGGCTTGCACCCTCTGCTGGTGGGGCTGGTGGAAATGGTTGTCCAATGGGCAGTGGTGCTGCTGGTACACCACCCGAAGGTGCCAATGCCATAAGGGGGCCCTACATCAAGGCCTCATCGCTCAGTGGACCTCCATCGCATACTCTCTCATGGAACATGGGTGGTTGTCTTTATGGAGTCATATTGATAATGAATAGGTTCTCCATGATTAAAAGATATACTTGGTGAGCCAACTCAAGAAAACCTAAGAAAGAAAATTCAAAACACACGCAATCAGTGTTTTCAGGCACTGAGTCAGAAATCAAAACTCAGGGTCATGCTGTATCGATACGTCATCCGCTGCACCAACACTGGACTCCCCAAACTGAAAACTACACTCAAAAAACATAACACTAATACCACACAGAAAATATCAGAGTCCTAGTTATTTAGTAGAACCGACTCCTCTGATACCATTTTGTCATGACCTGTCCCCCAGGGCCCATGTTGTGACTACCCCAAGCCCGCATTCTATAGGCCAGAGGCTGGAGACTAGCATCGAAAGGCATATTCCCTAAAATGGGAATACATTGCCTTTAACCTATACAATCCTAGCATCTGAGGACACAACAGGAAGCAACTGTGAAGTAAACTGCTATAGTAAAATTGTGTTGAAAATAAAAATGGGCCGGAATACAAGCCTGAGTATAAGAGTACAAGTAAAATTGAAAGAACAATACAACTGAAAAATGTAAAACAACTATTGGGTCATTCTCTGAGGGTCCTACGTGAAGGGTAGGTACAGATCATCTCCTCAGCACTCCACGTACACCTATCTCCTATGCGTACCTCCTAGTCCTAGCTCCCTCAAGCCTCATCATAGCTGCTCATTATCTGTACAAGACTCAACAAGGCAAGGGAAATGCCCGTGCAGAGGTGAGTATGACTATACTCACTAAGGACCCTGAGACCTCGAAGGTCTCGTATAGTTCCACAAAGAAAAACCACAGGGTAACACCACGAAGGTAAAGTACCACATACTAAAACCCCAATCACAAGCACAAAGTAAAGAAAGCTCACACCAGGATTTATTTTAGGGGTAGTAAAAAGTAACTTCCCCAGTCACATCATCAAACAACGAGGCTTCTGGAGAACTCCTTTATCGAGTACAGGGGGCCTGTTGCGTCATAGATATGTGCTTCCCACTGACCTTGAACTACTGAGGTACTCCTCCCCATTGCGTACCGTGGGTCTGCCAGGTCACACAGAGCCACCCTCCCCCAACGTGGCCTGCTAAGATACTCCTCACCATCGTGTACCATGACCACTCCCCATCATGTACTATTGAGGTACTCCTCCCCATCACATACCATGGTTGTCGAGTCACATAGAGTAGAAAAGTCAACAGTCTTCATGTCTCAGCCAGTCGCAGGGTTTCGTATGTAGTGTGATTGGGAGAACCACTCCTCAAACCATCAGTTGTATCTAAACTAGCATGAAGTCTCACAAAGAAGGTACTCGATGATCCTTTAGGTTATAAGTGTTCTAGTGCAGCATACATTGCGTTAATTAGATGCTTGGTTTGTGTGTTATTGGCATTTCAGTGCCGAGGGTCCAGTTCGATTCAGGTACGATCAAACCCGTCCATACTCTAAGTTTCTCTGAAACACTAATTGAGCATGGAAAAGGGATTTATCACTCCAAGGGTCCCAATTCCACATATGGTTTGTCAAACGGGCATCTGGTTCTCAAATTAAGGTCCATTGAGTGTTTCTGGGCCCGGTTGGGGCCCAGGTCTGATCTGACCCGGTCAGACCGACCCGCCACAACCCGATATGGGCTAGGCCAAGTTGAACTCAACCTGCTATGATGATGTATAGTTCAACCCTCAAGAGAGGCAGCCTGCGAGGGCAGATCAACCAGAATAGGGCAGCCCAACCCATTTGGGGCAGCGGCCCGCTGGGCGGTGGCCTAGCCCAGGGGAAGCATCCCTCTAGGGTGGTGGCATGATCCAACGGCAGTGACCCGATCTGAAGTCGGCGAACCAGATTGAGGGTGGTGACTCGGTCCGAGGGTGGCGGCCCGGTCCGAGGGTGGCGGCCCGGTGCGAGGGCCGCGACCGAGTCTGAGAAAGGTAGCCTCGCATGAGGGTGGTCGCCTGCTCCGAGAGCGGCGACTCAGGTTGATGGCGGCAGCCAGGAGGGAGGGCGGTGGCCTGATACAAGGCCGATGGACCGGTGTGAGGGTAGCGGCCTAGTTCGGTCTGACGCGGGGGGGGGGGGGGGGGGGTAACCCCGATGTCCCACAGAATCCCAAACAATCAGGAGGTCGTTCAGTTTGTGAGGTGGCAGCGCCGCGTTGGTGCCGCTCGGTCGCCGAAGAACTCACCGGAGGTGGGTTTGGACTCCACCATGGATTTGGCTACAGCTTCCATTCACAGGCAGTGCGGCAGTCACGAAGCCTCCCTTCCTGCAGTCAGCTGTCGTGTCGACCACCTCCTCTGTTCCCTACAGCTGACGAGCCACGTCCTTCCTCTTGTGGCATGGTCGACATGCTCACAGTCTTCGAAGGAGGCACAAGGATAAAAATATAGAAAAGGGTTTAGGCCAGGTTTGTTATCCCCACGCCCTCTGTGTTTTCTTTTATTATGGATTAGATTAAGGGAGTTTAATAAATTCACATGAATTTGAATCAAGAATCAAAAAACCTACCTTGAAACATTGGAGGAACTTATGTGATTGAAGGAGGACCATGTTTTTCATTCCGGAGACCGTTTCCTAGAGACACCACTCACATGTTGCCCTTTAGTTCAGCATTGACCATCACCTCCCAATGGGTCGGCTTTGTCTACTAAGGGTCTGGCGTCACTGTGTTCCTTTAGCACTATGCTTCTTGGTGAAGCTATCTAATACCCCTTCCCTATCTCTATATATTTAGCATAGGGGGAGGGTAGGTAACGACGTGGGGAAATAATGAGGCTCAATAATTAAGAAGCTTCCTAATTTCCCCAATGTTGTCATTACTTAAGGTTGTCAGTTCAATCCATTTAATGGCTTGATACACTGTTGGCCCCACCCTTTAATTGGTACATTGATGGTTTATGGAATAAAATTACAATTTTTTTTATTTCAGTTCATTTGAAAAGTCACAGAACACAACTTTTTTCTCTGGACCTACTGCAGTCAATGTAAATCCCCCCATATGTGAATCCCGGTGCTACAGATTTAATGGTGCCCTCATATTTTTAATCCAAGAAATGGTTCAAAAGTTAGAAAACTCCACTCATGTGTTTAATGAATGTACCTGAAAAAAGTTTGGAAATTCTTCTTGAGAACACCGGGCCTCGGAATCACGCACCGTCAATTTTTTTTAGACTCGTAATAATTCCATACAATTAAAAAAATTACATTGAAATATGGGTCTTTACACTCATTCAAATAAATATAACAGTAAAGTGTTTTTTTTCAAAAACTCAGCGTTGCATGTTACAGAAAGCAAGTTATTGTTGCCTATAGTAAAATCTAAATATAGTGTTGCATAAAATGTAATCCCAAATTAGTGGTCTTATATAAAAATAAAAATATATATTCAGTGTTACATGAATTGAAAAATATAAAAAATATAAAATTAATATGAAAAAAATTACAAAATATCACAATGTTACAATAATATCATAATCCCATGATAGTATCAATCATTATTTAATTAATTAAGAAATATATTCTTAGAAAATTTTAAACATTCCTTAGATGTTTCTTGATTATTATAGCTAAAGTACTATTTGTAAAAATACTTATACAATTTTATTCTAGAATCCCATTAAATAATTAAAACATTTTATTTGAACATAAGTCCTTTCTTGGTAGTTTATCCTCAGAAATTCATTTTCACTATCTATTAAAATCCTTAAAAATGGTTTTTAAATAAAATGTGAATTATCTAAATAATATCTCCTAGGATTTTCAAAATATGTTCATACAAGGAAACATTTTTGTGTGTCATTTTACACTCGAGTCTGACCCAATGCATCTTTTCTGAGTTGTTACCCCTAGGTACATCTATGATAGAACCACGTCTACTTGTAGTATCCATAAAGTTGTGTATATATTCTAAGACCACATAATTTCTCTCTAAAAAATACATTAGGATGTTCTTATATAATTATCCTAAAATTATACTTTATGTTATGTTCCCTAATTGATGTTTTCAAAAATCTAGACCCTAAGGTTTATAATAAACTTTCTATGATACCAAATGTAGCGACCTGACCTAAGAAATCCATGATACAGTTCCTACTACCATTACATTAGCATACGATACATGTAAATCGTGTCATAAAGGACTGAATAGTTTAGTATTCCAGGTGAAATCGTTATCTATATATGAGTCTTTTATTACAAATGAGTAGGAATATTAATTTTTTTTCATTTCAAGATGATAACTTTATTTCACCTAGCATATCCTTACATATATTTCTTAGGACACTTCATGGGATCCTGGGGGAAAACATGTTAAGGGTGATATCAAATGCCTGTTAATGTTAATTAAAATGGAATAAATAATTAATCAATGAGAAAAATCAATATGGAAAGGTTATAAATGAAAACACAATCCATATAATCAATAAAATGATATAGATGTGCATATAAAGTACAAGAAGGCAAATCACCTAACATGCATGCAATTAAATCAATAAACTGAGAAAAAAAATGAATACATAGACAATGTGAAAATAAAAAACTCTTGGATAATAATAATAACAAAATTATCAATAATTACAATTCTTAATTATTGTATTTCATGTTTCCTAAGAACATGATACAGTTAGCATGCAGATATTTCATAAAACAGTTTAACATACCACTATGAAGAATTTTCACAAGTTAGTTTAAATATGTGGATAGAAATCCATCTATTCTTATTGGAAAAAACTCTAAGGGGTTGTCTCTATTTAATTTATCTCATTAGACCACTGATATATCAAGGGGTTTTATTAACTTGTCCCCAACCCGTATAGTTCATGTAAGAACCCATACATTCTTTTCTGGAATATTTTCCTTTTTTCATGTTTTTAAGAAAAAGGGGATTTCTGTAAATTTATTAAGTACACACCATGTACATAATGAGTACACATTGTGTACTCAGTTACCACAGGTAGCTGTGTGCTGGCTGTGTAACGGCTGTGAACACGACTGTGTGTGGTGAACTGGTTTTCGCCTAAAGCAAGACTCGGTAAGGGTAAGTATACGTCATGTACCTCAAAAATACATGTCGTGTAATTTATTTATTTATTAAATAGACTGGGGTCATGTCTAATTGACAGAAACATCTTCTTCTCCTCCGAACTCTACCGAGAGCGTCCGTCTGACGTGGCTCTTCTCCAATCCCCCAATCAAGCATCCGTTCTTCAAATCGGCTATGTTGGAATCATATCGGTGAGTTCTATCTCCTTGAACACCTTCTTCTGATTCCTTCTCTCTCGTGAGATATCATAGGTTGAACGTTTTATATGTTTTTGTACATCTACAATGTTCTAATGTGATTCAAGTCCTGAGACTCAAGTATATTTATCACCTGAAACCGAGGTAGGTGGTTTGTGAATTTTCATAGATAGTATTTGAATTTTATGTGAAAAAGTGCCCAATACCCTTGATCGGGGTATTGCGTGTTTATGGTTTCAGCCCTGTTAATTTCATGCTATGATTGTATGCTAGAGTATAGGTTAATTGAATAGAAATAGGGTTAATTTATATTATTTTGATGTGTTTTCCAATTCATGTTTTATTTTCTTGACCGTTTGGTCTAGATTTTCCTGTTAGATTGCTCTTTACTTCCCATGCTTAATACTGTAGGATGGAGTGTTTTTTTATCCGACATGCTGTTATGCTATAGACTATTTTCCAAGTTGTTCTTGAGGTTTACATTGTCTGATTTTTATTGTTGTGGTTGTTTGAATTACACAGGGTCATGAGAACTTGGTGTAGTAGACCATAGAGAGAATGGACGTAAGGGCTTATCCAAAGTGTCATTTTTCACTATTTCAATGTAAGAACATATGAGGAATTGACTTAAGTGTTTCCTCATATTATCTGTAGTTCCTCAACGTGGGACCCATGGGGAATGTGATGTAAGTGCTTCCCTAGAGTGCCTTTTTTCTTACCGATACGAGACTATAGTGGGAATTAATGGTGAGTGCTTCCTTATAGAGTCTGTGCTAAAGCTGAACCAGAGGGGTTAAACTGTCTGTACTTCCCCGAGGGTTTCTTGTGTTTTCTAGGTAGGACCAGAGGGGATTAGGCTATGAGAACATCCCATAGGCTTACCTATTTGTGATTATCTACTTACTTGATATGTGGTCCTTGATTGCTTTGAACTGTATAAATGTTTACTGCTGAGTACTTCCATGTTTACAACTTCCTTTTACTTATTGCCTGCCATATATATTCACTGACTATTAGGCACAAATATTTTGGTGGTTTCTTACTGGGATTAGTCTCGCACCCTATTTGGGTCATGCTTTTGATCCCAAATAGATTATATTGTTGCAGGTATAGATAAGGGAAAGATCCCTTCTACTTTAGGTACGTGACTGCTTTGGGGCTGGGAACATGAAACCAAGCTGTAGCTTGTGATGCTGAGGAGTTGATTATTGTTTTTCTCTTTTACTTGTTTTAGTACTGTATTTCAGCATTGCGACTTGTTTGGCTGTTTTCCTAGACATATGTATCATGCATAATTTATATATCTGATCTATATGTTCTTACTTTTAGCCTTATGATGTTTACAATTGTGTGGTATTATTAATGATTTCGCTATTGTATATCTATTTTACTTCAGTTGTGTTACTCTGCCAATGAGAGCATAGTTTCCCCACTATCACACCCAAGGCCCTCGCTGCTAGTCGACAGCCTCTGGTGTTCGGGGAAATGCGCTTGAGGCCTTATGACCAACCAGGTACGGGGTGCCTCTGGGCGTCTTCTAAAACCAAGACATTACAAAGTGGTATCAGATGAATTATTTTTTTCATGACTAACTGTTTGGAGCCTACAGTTAGGGATAGAATGGAATTTGTACTTGGTAATAATATGTGTCGAGGAGTAGCTAACCCTTATACAGGGAAAAGCCAATTTACCTCAGTATTGAAACTTTTATGGTTTTTCAATTTTAAAGTTGATTTGATTTTCACCGTTGGGTGATTCACAGGTTTTGTGTTGTTATTGTTGTTGTTATTGAGGTTCTATTTCTATTGCAACCCGATGAGATAAGGGTATGCCATCTCATGCATCATATATTTTCTTTCTAGAAATCACATGTCATGCATTCTTGACATGCTATTTAGGGTGCCTTAGCGATTGAATATTGTTGTGATAGATGTTATTCTAGATATTCATGTTGTTGTGATAGATTCCTTGATAGAATACCTGATTTTGATAGGGTATTTCTTTGTGTAAGGATTTCTTTGAATGAACGCCAAACTTTGGTTCTTGAGGTGTTATGAGCCCTCATGGACAGCAATTTGGTGGATCATTGCCTTGTTTTCCTTGTATATTATTTTTATAAGATGCCAAGCTTTGATTCACAGGGAGTATGGGCCCTCACAGATCAGAATTTGGAACTTTAATGTTCGTTTCAGTGTTCTTATGAGTTTTAGAGTAGTTTCTGAGGCTTACTTTCTAGAAAACCCCAGAATAAATGCCGTGTAATGATGAATACATGCCTAGTGTTCTTTGGTTTGGGAAGAAACTATTTTTCTTAAGTACACACTATGTAATGCATTTACACATCGTGTAGTTGGTAACTGTGTCTCAGACTGTGCGGGTGGGGACACGGGGTTTGGAATCTTTGGTAGGACACATTGTGTACCGAATTTACACACCGTGTTGTAGAGCGGTATAACCAGCCATGTGACTAGAAACACAGGTCAGTTGAGTCTTTTCTAGTACATGTTGTGTCCATCTAAAACATGTCCTATAGTGTAAACAAAGAATCTGACTATGTCACAAACAACACGGGAAGGTAAAATCTCCATGTACATGTCGTGTATGGCACAAACATGAAATGTAGAGTCATCTATGTAATCAGTCGTGTCACTAACAACATGGGTCAGTGAAGCCCATCTAGTACATGTTGTGTCTAGAAATAACATGTCGTGTAGTCTTTTTCTTGGAGAACAGTGTAGATTAGTCATGTAGAAGGGCTCAGGTAGAGGAAGAGAAGTCAAGTACACACTGCATGTTTGAACAACACATTGTGTGTTTGGGGTGTTACATGACCAGTTGTGGTAGGAGTACACACCCATGTTAATGGCTTATGGGAACACACCGTGTTGGCATTACACACGTTGTGTATCCATGTTTTTAAAAACACGAATATTTTCTTTACCATGTTCCCTTCCTATACATCTAAGATTCAGTCCCTATTAATCTTGATCTATGTCGTGCACTAGACATTTCAGAGTCAATCTAGTGAAAGGTCCTCTAGTTTTCCACCAGTATAGGGTAGTGATCAGACGCTGGACATGGATGATCATGGACTACCAGTAAATCCTCTAGTTGTGCCAGTTTTGACACCAGTCGTCATTCCGGACACAAGTGAGGATGCACAGTTCAAAGAGGGATCTATAAGGTTCGTGTAGACCTTCCAAGGAGTACCTCATCCTGTCCCTTCAATGGAATAGTTTATGTGGGTTTTCCAGCAAATACATCCTCTCACCTTCACATGGGAAGGAGAACCTCAGGCTGTAGAGTCTTGGTTAGAAGCCATGATTTCAATCTTCGAGCATCTGGAGACACCTCCAGAAAAGAGGGTGAAGCTCACAATGTACATGATTCAGGATTCCACCAAGAGATGGTTGGATGTGATCACACAGGTGGGATGCCAACAGGTTATGGCATGGGATGATTTCCAGCATCCCTTCTACAACTACTTCTACCCGGAGATTTCTGGGCCGATCGAGCCAGAGAGTTCATGAGTTCGGATCAGGGTAATCTTTCTGTTATGAAGTATTCTTCTCACTTCACAGAGATGCAGTGCTTTACACCTATTCCAGTAGGTGATGATTTAATCCTGCCAATGAAGTTTGTGGATGGTGTAACGCCCCGACCCTATTTACCCAGAGTCGGTGCATTATTACATAACATTGGCATGATCACAAGAAAGATCAAATCTCAAAAGACCGATTGGTTTAGTAGCCTTGGAAACACTAGATATATTCATAGGTTTTACATTACATCATAAAATGCAAAACTACTACAACAACATAATGTCTCCATAATCCACACTCATATCCCCACATAACATCCCTGCATGTCATTCATAATTTACTTCTTCACTTCCTGGGAAAAATAAAACATAGAAAAGGGGTGAGCTCAAATGCCCAGTAAGGATAACAATATAGTGGAAACTTTCATAAAAAAGAATAAACATTTAAGGCAATGTATAACTAAAACAAAAGCATTTCAAACATGAACTTTTAACATGGTATGGCATAAATAAAATTAAATAATTCCATTTACTTATTCACATGGATATTCTACTAATCGAATAATCACATGAAAAAATCAATAACTACTTTCATAATGTTGGAATGCATAATGCCAGACTATCATAACCACATAGCCAAGGCCTCGTGCCAAGACTACAAATAAGATTTTGCCAACGCCTTGTGCCAAGACACTAGTTTGTCTCATGAGACCTACCGATGCATCGAGGAGCTATAGCGGGCTCCACCCATCACTTATTAAGTCCAATGCATTCCCATATGAAAAGGTTTAAACATAACATAAACATTCGTATTAAAACTAGCATACGAAATGTCAATAATTTCACCATAAACTATGAATGGTATAAAAATAGCACATCCACAGTCAAACATATCACAAAACCTTCAACACAATATAGAAGTTTTGTATCATAATAAATCAACTTCAAATAATCTTAAAATCCATCAAAGGATGTTGACATAGATGAAATCAAAATTCTTTTTAAAGAAATATCTCCTTTTATTTTGAAATCATTTAAGATCCATATAAAATAAAACATTTTCTTTGAAAATATTCTTATAAGCTTGTAAGGGAAGCTTTGAAGATTTTATAACGGCGGAAAATAGCCGCACCCGCCGTATAAGTTAAAAAAAACATTCTTACCTTAATTCTGTCGAAAAGGTTAAAAAGGACCTTGTTTTGAAAACGACGGAAAGATTCCTTTATAAACCTATTATGAAAAGTCAAACAAGGTTATAAATGACTTTAACCCATGTTCTTGTAAATAATAAATATGTTTTGAAATACATTTCGAAGAAACATGGATGTGGATGATAAAGAAATCCCAGTAGATTATTACATATAAACAACCTCGGATAATGAAGAGATTGTGAAATAACCCTTACCTTGTACTTTTCCTTGGTTGGGGTAGGTTAACCTCCTGTATAATGGTGAAATAATTGTTATTAAATTATATGATATCATACATGATCTTTTAATATTGATTTGATAATAATATCTTAGTATTATCATTGTTTCGGGTGTTAACTTACTTGTTTTCTTTTATATGTTTTGTTACGTAAGACATGTTTGTAAAGGATAGGTTTTATATTATTCATATCCAGAATGATATCAAGTCCTTAAACATCATTTTTTAAATCATCAAATGATAATTATACTTGAATGGATATGATGGTGAATGAATCTCATCGCGTTCGTGGAGACGGTAGTCCGTACGTACGCACGAGTGACAATATCATTCTTTTGATATTAAAATAATATATAATGGATGGTATATCATATATACAGAATCCTTAACATGTTATATTTATTATTTACATGAGTTACACATCATTATAATACCCATCCAAATAATATTATATTGAATAACAATTACACCACGACGTGGAGACGGTAAGCCGTACGCACACACGTATGGTGACATGTTATTCAAAGGGTGGATAGAATACTGAATATGGTTGTACCATATTTATAATAACATCACAGTATATATATGATACTGGAGTTATTATTTTAGAATGGTAACAACAATGGAGGAAGAAGTGGAAGAAGAAATGAACTTAGAAAAGGGTGGTGAAATCATTACCTCTTCTTAGGGTTCTTCCTTTTGATTTGATCAAAAGGGCTCCTTAGGTTGGCTTTCTGATCAAACTAAGGCCTCTAGGTTGTAGTGAGGGATGTTGGGAGAGTATTTGGGCAGAGTTTGGCCGAACCAAAAGGCTTTGAAGGTGTGAAGAAATGGGAAGGAGGAGTGCCCTTTTATAAGAGGGGTGAGTGGCACCTTTGGAAAAGCTAGAGATATTAGTTTATAATAAATTCATAATCGGTTTCCAATGGCTCCAAAGTTGACTATTCAAAGGTTAAGGTGGGGATGGGTCGAAAACAACTCAACCAATATAATTTATACTGGTTTGGGTACTTATATTAACCTTATCTTTAAGTATTAACTTTAAGTTAATTAGTTACACTTTTACAATGTCTCTTTGTATTTTTATGTAATATGGTAAATAAACTTACCACATACTTCCAAGCGACCCCAAAGTGGTCCATTAATGATGAAACTATCATGATATAAGTCTCTTGGCCGAACCTTAGATTTTTAGGAATTTAATATCAATTAATAATATAATATTTGTTTTAAGAACTCTTTTATGTCAATTTTGACACTATTCAATAATTGATTTTTGTGAAACTCATAACAGGTTGATTACTTCAAAAAAAGTAAATTAAATCAATCCTAACATATCATATTATCCTAGAAAATTAGTTTAATGCATTAAAAGTTTCATATTATATTTATTTGGGTATTTATATTATCAATTATTTTTATTTTTCACTATTATAGTAATTACTGCATCATCATTGTGTCATAAATAAAATAAATTATTTAATGTCTAAAAATTATAAAAGAACTATCACTATGTAGGAAATATTTTTATCTTTATAATTAATATTTATAATCTAAAATCCAACATATATAACCCTATGTAAAAATTGTTTTGCTAAAAGATATATGCTTGTGTCATTTTTGTATTCATTTTAACTTAATTAAAATAAAGTGTCATTATCACTTACAAGTGGATCCATGGGGTCCCAAAATCGACCCAAAGATGACCATGGTCGACCATGTATCAACCAATATGGTTAAGACACGTTTTAGGGTAATTTAGTATTATTATAATATTATTTTTTTAACCCTTATTTACCGGATTTACCCTTAACCATGGTAAATAAAATATTTACTGCAGTAATTATCAAAAATGTCTAAAAATAAAAGTTACCTATTTACACAATTTGAACATCCTGATTCCAAATATGGAATCCATTTTTCTAAATTCAAAACACAAAAGTGGCAGAAATTAATTTAAAATTAATTCCCGCTGTCAAAACAAAAAGCGTGTTTTTAAGAGATAATAACTATCAAAAGATTGACACTTGTTTATGTTCGGTTTAATTGTAAAATTATGTCCAATGACCAAAATTATATTAAATGGTAAAAATATATTCTAAATATACTTTAAAAACACTCAAATTCATAATTTATCACTATTAATTATTTTGATTAAAAAAGTTGTTTTTAATTAAAATTTAGTAATTTTCACTATTCATCAAAATATGAAAGTTATCCAAAACGTACCAAAATTTCACCTTAGGCTAAATTCGATATTCCGAATCCAAAAATGAAGTCCATTTTCAAATATAAAATATATATAATTTCAAAAAGTAGGTATTACTATTCATAACGACTAGTTTGATTAGTTATGGTGTGTTAGAACTCGGTGTTGCATACAACACACGCTATCACATTATTCAAAGAGAAGCGTACCGTAGAAGCTTGGGGTGTTACATTCTCCCCTCCTTCAAATAATTTCTTCCTAGAAATTTCTAGAATACTTATCACATGAAAAGACTCGGGTGGTTCTTCATCATAAGTTCCTCGGGTTCCCACGTTGCCTCTTCCATATTATGGTTTCTCCACAAAACTTTACCAGACGCGTCGTCCGATTTCTCAGTACTTGTTCTCTCGTATCAAGAATCCTGACGGGCTCTTCACAATAGGAAAGATCGGGTTCCAGTTCTAATTCCTCATAGGTGAGTACATGCGTTGGATCAGGCATGTATTTCCTCAACAGAGATACATGGAACACATCGTGAACTTTGGAGAGACTTGGCGGCATTGCCAATCGATAAGCTTCAACCCCAATTCGTTCTAGAATTTCGAAAGGTCCGATGTACCTGGGACTCAATTTACCTTTCTTTCCAAAACGTATGACTCCCTTCCACGGAGATACCTTCAGGAAAACATGATCACTGACTTGAAATTCCAAATCCTTCCTTCGATTATCGGCATAGCTCTTCTGCTTACTTTGAGCTGCTTTGATGTGATTTTGGATTACTTTCACCTTTTCCACCGTTTCCACCACCAGTTCTAGGCCTACAAGTTTTCTTTCACCAACGTCATCCCAACAGGTTGGTGTACGACATCTCTTTCCGTATAACGCTTCATATGGTGCCATCTGAATACTCGAATGGAAGCTATTGTTATAGGAAAATTCTACCAGTGGTAAATATTGATCCCACATTCCCTAAAAGTCAAGTGAGCAAGATCTCAACAGGTCTTCTAAGGTCTGAATAGTCCGTTCTGATTGTCCATCTGTCTGAGGGTGGTAAGTAGTGCTCAAATGAAGTTCAGTATCCAGGGATTTCTGAAGACTTTTCCAAAATCTTGAAGTAAAACGGGGATCACGATCAGAAACAATTGATAAGGGTACTCCATGAAGTCTCACAACTTCATTAATATATAGTCTTGCTAGACGTTCCAGGGGTAGATCTTCTCTTATAGCAAGAAAATGTGCTGACTTGGTAAGACGATCAACAATAACCCATATTGCATCATTCCTTCTAGGAGTCTTTGGTAGCCCCATGACAAAGTCCATCGTAATATTGTCCCATTTCCACTCTGGTATGGGAAGAGGTTGCATGACTCCTCCAGGCTGTTGCCTTCCAGCTTTCACTTGTTGACAAACCATACATCTTGACACAAAATCAGCAATCTCCCTCTTCAAGTTGTCCCACCAAAAATGTTCCTTCAAATCTCTATACATTTTTGTGCTCCCAGGGTGTATAGAGAAATTGGAACTATGAGCATCATCCAGCAATTCCCTTTTTAGATTAGGTAAATCGGGAACACAAAGTCTCTTCCCGAATTTCCAAATTCCATCTTCATACACAAAGTCTCTCAATCTCCCATCATTCACAGCTTTAATCTTCTTTTGGAATTGTTCATCATCGGTCTGAGAACTCTTAATCCTTTCTAGTAAAGATGGTTTGGCAACCATTTGAAAAAGCATTGATGTTTCACCTTCCCTGGTTATTCCCATGTCCATCTTCACTAGATCCATGAAAATTGGATCCCTTTCAATTCTCATATTGTTCAAAACTCCATGGTCTTTTCTACTCAAAGCATCTTCCACCTTGTTTGCCTTCCCCGGGTGGTAGTGTATCGTACAATCATAATCCTTGAGTAATTCAAGCCATTTCCTTTGCCTCATGTTGAGTTCTTTTTGTGAGAAAATATACTTCAAACTCTTGTGATCAGTATAAATCTCACATTTTTCACCATAGAGATAGTGCCTCCATATCTTCAAAGAAAAGATCACAGCTGCTAACTCAAGATCATGAGTAGGATAGTTTTGTTCATGAATTTTCAACTGTCGTGATGCATAGGCAATAACTCTATCATTCTGCATAAGGACACAACCAAGTCCTTTCTTCGATGCATCACTATAAATAATGAACCCATCATCCCCTGATGGTAGAGTCAATATAGGAGCATTGACTAATCTTTTCTTCAGTTCTTCAAAACATTCTTCACACTCTTTTTTCCAAACAAATTTAACCCCTTTACGTGTGAGCTTTGTTAATGGGTTAGCCAATCGGGAAAAATTCTGGACGAAACGTCAATAATAACCTGCCAAACCAATAAAACGGCATACCTCAGTTATACTCGTAGGTGCTGGCCATTCTTGGATTGCCTTGGTCTTAGAAGGATCAACAGAGATTCTATCTTTAGAGACAATATGGACAAGAAAAGAAATCTCCTGAAGCCAGAATTCACACTTGCTAAACTTCCTATATAATTCATGCCTCCTCAGAGTCTTCAAGATAATGCCCAAGTGATTTTCATGATCTTCGTAGGTTTTGAAGTATACCAATATATCATCAATAAATACCACCACAAATTCATCGAGATACTCCTTGAAAACTCTATTCATTAGATCCATGAATACAGAGGGTGCATTAGTCAATCCAAAAGGCATTACTGAAAACTCGTAATGCCCGTACCTAGTTCGAAATGCTGTCTTTGGAATGTCTTCCTTCTTTACACACAACTTATGGTATCCAGATCGAAGTTCAATCTTTGAAAAGTATTGAGCTCCATGTAGTTGGTCAAATAAATCATCAATGCGAGGTAGGGGATACTTGTTCTTTATCGTTATAGCATTGATCTCCCTATAGTCGATACATAACCTCATAGATCCATCATTCTTTTTAACAAAAAGAACAGGGGATCCCCATGGAGAAACACTAGGGCGAATAAATCCCTTATTACTCAATTCCTCTAGTTTTTTCTTTAGTTCGACTAATTCTACAGTGGCCATTCTATAAGGGGTATTCGATATAGGCCTTGATCCATGAATTAAATCAATGGAAAACTCAACTTCTCGTTCTGGAGGATGTCCAGGTAAATCTTCCGGAAATACATCTACAAATTCTTTCACAACAGGTACATCCTCTATTTGAACATTCCTTTCCTCACCGACAGTTATTTCATTCTCTTCCTCCCCAATAATTGAATTAAGTTGAGCTACTGGGGGTGGATCTAAATAAGAATTAGGTGGTGACGATTCTGCTCTAAAAATAAGGTGTTCCTTATCATTATCATCAATAATCGTAACCTCTTTCTTCTTACAATAAATCTTCGCATCATAGTCCGAAAGCCAGTCCATACCGAGGATTATATCAAACTCAATCATAGGTATGACGATGAGATCACTAGATAAAGAAAATTTATGTGCTCTAATGGGGAGTGATTCACAAAACTTTGTTGAAATGATACTTCCCTTAGGAGTTTTAACTGACAACTCCCTTATTAAATCAAATTGGAAATATCTAATTTTCTTAGCAAACTGGGAAGATATGAAACAATGCGATGATCCAGAGTCAAATAATGCATTTTCTAAACTTGAGGAAACCATTAAATTACCTGCCACCACGTCTTTTGGAGATTCTACCTATGCAGTAGTGATAGCATAAGCTTGGCCTTGATCCCTTGGAATTTTCTGAGGTAAGTTCTCCTGACGCTTAGGACATGCATTTGCATAATGCCCCATCTCCCTGCAATTGTAGCACTGAACGTTGGTAGCTTCCTTCTTCCCCTTGCAATCATGAGCTTGGTGGCCTTTTTCACCACACTTGTAACAGACTCTCATTCCCTTCAAGCAAGTACCAGGATGTTTCTTCCCGCATTTACCACAAGATGGATATTCAACCTTTCCCTTCTTCCCCTTATTTCCATTCCCAGATTGATCAGCAGGTCTCTTCTTCTCTTGCTTTGCTTTAAAGTCATAAGACTTAGAGAATTCCTTTTCGGTCTTGATAGCACATGAGACAATGTCTTCGTACGATGAAAAGGATTGTGAGACTAATGCTCGACAGAGAAATGGTTTTAACCCATCAAAGAAACGATCAATCTTACTTCTTGAGTTGCGAATATAATCTCCAGTATACCTCGCTAGCCTTGTAAAGTTAGCCTCATACTTTGTGACATTCTCATCCTCCATTTGTCTCAGACTCAGAAATTGCCTTTCCATATCTGCTCGATGGTCTCGAGGAAAGTATTTTTCTAAAAATAGATCTTTGAACTCCCTCCATTCCATATTTGATACTTCATCATCTTCCTTCGTATATTGAATCAATGACCACCATTGATCAGCATCTCCAGTGAGGCGGTAAACTGCCATGATAACTTTTTCCCTTTCATTACTCCCCAAAGCCTGAAATATTTTCTCTAGGGAAAATATCCATTGCTTAGCTACTAAGGGATTTGTACTCCCATTGAACGTTGGTGGTTGTTTCCTCATGAATCGATCTAACATTGATCCTCCAAACTACGGATCAGGGTGCTCCATACAGGTAAGGTTATTATTCATAACCTGAGTAAGTTGTCCTAGTATGGTGATTATCTGATCGGCACCAGTTGCATCACCAGCCCCACTATAATTATCTTGAGCAGGAGGGAAATCCCTACATGGAGTGCGTGCATTGATACGGTTTCCATTTCTTCCACTAGGCTCCATTTCTAAACAATGGCATAAACTAGATCAGTTTATGAATCAAAATACATAATCCCATACGTATAAAACACTTAACATAAATTGAACTATTTATGGATATAATCCATAATCATAAAAATGTTTTCTTTGAGGAAGTATATACTAATAAACCCTTCATAATGATTTGTAAAGAAAATGAGAGTTATCCTAAGCATATCCCCCGGGAGTGTCGTAACCAAGAGTGCAGCAAGGCCCGTTGTCGTGCACCAGTTCCCGTTCGAGTCTAGCTCAAAGTGGTGTTTTCCGGTATTACCCCTAGGTACATCTGTGACAGAGCCGCCTCTACCTGCTCGTATCCAGACAGGGATGTATTGCTCGGAAAACTCACAAAATCTCTACAATACCAAAATTCTAGGAAGTTCTTCTATACTAATCCTCAAAGTTCATCTTAGGTCTACGTGCTCTAATCAGAGTTTATCTAAATCTAGCTTCCAAGGTTTGTACTAAACTTCCTCTAATACCAACTGTAATGCCCCGACCCTAGTTACCCACAGTCGGTGCATTATTACATAACATTGGCATGATCACAAGAAAGATCAAATCTCAAAAGACCGATTGGTTTAGTAGCCTTGGACACAGTAGATATATTCATAGGTTTTACATTACATCATAAAATAAAAAAATACTACAACAACGTAATGTCTCCATAATCCACACTCATATCCCCACATAACATCCCTGCAGGTCATTCATAATTTACTTCTTCACTTCCTAAGAAAAATAAAACATAGAAAAGGGGTGAGCTCAAATGCCCAGTAAGGATAACAATATAGCGGAAACTTTCATAAATAAGAATAAACATTTAAGGCAATGTATAACTAAAACAAAAGCCTTTCAAACATGAACTTTCAACATGGTATGGCATAAATAAAATTAAATAATGGCATTTACTTATTCACATGGATATTCTACTAATCGAATAATCACATGCAAAAATCAATAACCACTTTCATAATGTTGGAATGCATAATCCCAGACTATCATAACCACATAGCCAAGGCCTCGTGCCAAGACTACAAATAAGATTTTGCCAAGGCCTTGTTCCAAGACACTAGTTTGTCTCATGAGACCTACCGATGCATCGAGGAGCTATAGCGGGCTCCATCCGTCACTTATTAAGTCCAATGAATTCCCATATGAAAAGGTTTAAACATAACATAAACATTCGTATTAAAACTAGCATACGAAATGTCAATAATTTCACCATAAACTATGAATGGTATAAAAATAGCACATCCACAGTCAAACATATCACAAAACCTTCAATACAATATAGAAGTTTTGTATCATAATAAATCAACTTCAAATAATCTTAAAATCCATCAAAGGATGTTGACATAGATGAAATCAAAATTCTTTTTAAAGAAATATATCCTTTTATTTTGAAATAATTTATGATCCATATAAAATAAAACATTTTCTTTGAAAATATTCTTATAATCTTGTAAGGGAATCTTTGAAGATTTTATAACGGCGGAAAATAGCCGCACCCGCCGTATAAGTTAAAAAAACATTCTTACCTTAATTCTGTCGAAAAGGTTAAAAAGGACCTTGTTTTGAAAACGACGGAAAGATTCCTTTATAAACCTCTTATAAAAAGTCAAACAAGGTTATAAATGACTTTAACCCATGTTCTTGTAAATAATAAATATGTTTTGAAATACATTTCGAAGAAACATGGATGTGGATGATAAAGAAATCCTAGTAGATTATTACATATAAACAACCTCAGATAATGAAGAGATTGTGAAATAACCCTTACCTTATACTTTTCCTTGGTTGGGGTAGGTTAACCTCCTGTATAATGGTGAAATAATTGTTATTAAATTATATGATATCATACATGATCTTTTAATATTGATTTGATAATAATATCTTAGTATTATCATTGTTTCGGGTGTTAACTTACTTGTTTTCTTTTATATGTTTTGTTACGTAAGACATGTTTGTAAAGGATAGGTTTTATATTATTAATATCCAGAATGATATAAAGTCCTTAAACATCATTTTTTTAAATCATCAAATGATAATTATACTTGAATGGATACGATGGAGAATGAATCTCATCGCGTTCGTGGAGACGGTAGTCCGTACGTACGCACGAGCGACAATATCATTCTTTTGATATTAAAATAATATATAATGGATGGTATATCAAATATACAGAATCCTTAACATGTTATATTTATTATTTACATGAGTTACACATCATTATTATACCCATCCAAATAATATTATATTGAATAACAATTACACCACGACGTGGAGACGGTAATCCGTACGTACGCACGTATGGTGACATGTTATTCAAAGGGTGGATAGAATACTGAATATGGTTGTACCATATTTATAATAACATCACTGTATATATATGATATTGGAGTTATTATTTTAGAATGGTAACAACAATGGAAGAAGAAGTGGAAGAAGAAATGAACTTAGAAAAGGGTGGTGAAATCATTACCTCTTCTTCGGGTTCTTCCTTTTGATTTGATCAAAAGGGCTCCTTAGGTTGGCTTTATGATAAAACTAAGGCCTCTAGGTTGTAGTGATAGATGTTGGGAGAGTAGTTGGGCAGAGTTTGGCCGAACCAAAATGCTTTGAAGGTGTGAAGAAATGGGAAGGAGGAGTTCCCTTTTATAAGAGGGGTGAGGGGCACCTTTGGAAAACCTAGAGATATTAGTTTATAATAAATTCATAATCGGTTTCCAATGGCTCCAAAGATGACTATTAAAAGGTTATGGTGGGTATGGGTCGAAAACAACTCAACCAATAGAATTTAGACAGGTTTGGGTACTTATATTAACCTTATATTTAAGTATTAACTTTAAGTTAATTAGTTTCACTTTTACAATGTCTCTTTGTATTTTTATATAATTTGGTTAATAAACTTACCACATACATCCAAGCGACCCCCAAGTGGTCCATTAATGATGAACCTATCATGATATAAGTCTCTTGGCCGAACCTTAGATTTTTATGAATTTAATATCAATTAATAATATAATATTTGTTTTAAGAACTCTTTTATGTCAATTTTGACACTATTCAATAGTTGATTTTTGTGAAACTCATAACAGGTTGATTACTTCGAACAAAGTCAATTAAATCAATCCTAATAAATCATATTATCCTATAAAATTAGTTTAATGCATTAAAAGTTTAATATTATATTTATTTGGGTATTTATAATATCAATTATTTTTATTTTTCACTATTATAGTAATTACTGCATCATCATTGTGTCATAAATAAAATAAATTATTTAATGTCTAAAAATTATAAATGAACTATCACTATGTAGGAAATCGTTTTATCTTTCTAATGAATATTTATAATCTAAAATCCAACATATATAACCCTATGTAAAAATTGTTTTGCTAAAAGATATATGCTTGTGTTATTTTTGTATTCATTTTAACTTAATTAAAATAAAGTGTCATTATCACTTACTAGTGGATCCATGGGGCCCCAAAATCGACCCAAAATGCCCATGGTCGACCATGTATCAACCAATAGGGTTAAGACACGTTTTAGGGTAATTTAGTATTATTATAATATTATTTTATTAACCCTTATTTACCGGATTTATCCTTAACCATGGTAAATAAAATATTTACCGCAGTAATTATAAAAAATGTCTAAAAATAAAAGTTACCTATTTACACAATTTGAACATCCTGATTCCAAATATGGAATCCATTTTTCTAAATTCAAAACAAAGAAGTGTATGAAATTAATTTAAAATTAATTCCCGCTGTCAAAACAAAAAGCGTGTTTTTAAGAGATAATAACTATCAAAAGATTGACACTTGTTTATGTTCGGTTTAATTGTAAAATTATGTCCAATGACAAAAATTATATTAAATGGTAAAAATATATTCTAAATATATACTTTAAAAACACTCAAATTCATAATTTATCACTATTAATTATTTTGATTAAAAAAGTTGTTTTTAATGAAAATTTAGTAATTTTCACTATTCATCAAAATATGAAAGTTATCCGAAACGTACCAAAATTTCACCTTAGGCTAAATTCGATATTCCGAATCCAAAAAATGAAGTCCATTTTCAAATATAAAATATATATAATTTCAAAAAGTAGGTATTACTATTCATAACGACTAGTTTGATTAGTTATGGTGTGTTAGAACTCGGTGTTGCGTACAACACACGCTATCACATTATTCAAAGAGAAGCGTACCGTAGAAGCTCGGGGTGTTACAGATGGTCTTTGGCATGACATCCGATCGCAGGTGAACATCTTCAGGTTGACTTCCATCACTTCTATTGTTAACCAAAAACTGATCACGAAGTGAAATATGAGGAATTATAGAGGTTTGAGTCAGGGCATCTCAACATTTGGATTTGGTATCCCTCTTAATGACAGCACGAAGCGCCATAGAGAGTCTATGAGCGTAGATCCAAGGAATTGGGACACTTCTTCTAGTATCCAAGTGGTGCGCTACTAGTGAGGAAAGAGCAGGCATTTGAGGCCAAATTTCCTGAGAGACTTAGTGGAGTGTCCATAATGTGTCAAGATGGGCCATATTCAGCATTTCTGTCAGTTGTTCTCACCAGATGCTAGTGACAGGGGTTTTCTATGGCTCCTTGTTTAGGAGAAGCACCACCAGTTTCTCATCAGTATGGGAATTGGTATTCTTCCGGCCATTCATGCCAAGGTGGAGGCCATGGATGTGGTATCCAATCAATGTAATTTCAGCGACAATAGGGTGGACTAGCTCAGAGTGGTCATGCATGGTCACAGGGCCACGGTACATGTCAAACTTTTGTAGTGGAGTAGACCAAGAAGGAAGAGGATCCCAGACCCTTTAATGTTCGAGGTACGATCCTAGTTGCCTCGATTTTAGCTTCTGCTCTTTTCGATACAGGGGATTCCCATAGATTTATATTTGTTACTGTTGTGGAGAGACTTAGGCTCTGTATCTTTTCTAGTGCTGATATCTTGTTGCTAGACACACCATTTGGGACAATAATGGCTAGTGTATGGCAGTGCAAGGAGTTCCCTCTTGAGGTTGGTGGGTGTCACTTCTTATGGGACCTTTATGTCTTAGAGATGACAAGGTATTATGTCATTCTCGGAATGGACTAGTTAGTTCCCTTCCAAGAAGTTATCGATTGCTATCACCATAGGGTGAGTTTCACATCACCAAAGGGTGGATCATTTCTTTATAAGGGTGAATGGGATGTCCAGGCGAGCAGAGAAAGACCCAAGCATCATGGGTTGGGATGAGTTACAACCGAGATTTGTATTCTATATCTGGATGACAAGGGGACTTCACAGAAGGACTTTCCTATAGTGGTGGATCGTTTCAAGGATGTATTTTCAGAGGAATTTTCAGGTTTTCCTCCAGGGAGAGAGGTGGATTTCTCTATTGAGCTCATTCTCAGAGTGACATCGGTGTCCATTCCTCTTTATAAGAAGGATACACCAGAGTTTCAAGAGATCAATAATTGTTTGGAGGAGTTACAGGAAAATGGTTTCATCCTACCCAGTACATCTCCTTAGGGTTCGCCTATCCTATTTTTAAAGAATGTGGATGGTACCCTCAGAATTTGTGTGGATTATCAGAAGTTCAACCAGTTCATGTTCAGGAATTGATAACCCTTACTGAGGATTGATGATCTCTATGATCAGCTCTGAGAAACCTGGGTGTTCTCAAATATTGACTTGAGATCCGGTTACCATCAGTTGAACATTAGACCATTTGATAAACCTCTTACATCCTTCCAGACCAGGTATGGTCTAAACGAGTATGTGGTTATGCCATTCGGTCTCACGAACGCACCTGCAATTTTCATGGCATTGATGAACTGAGTGTTCCATCCATACAAGGATTCCTTCGTGGTAGTGTCTGTGGATGATATCTTGGTGTACTCTCTCACTCGACATGACCATGATAACCATATTGAGATCATTTTGAGTATACAGAGAGAGCATCATTTATATGCTATGATCTCAAAATGCCACTTTTGGATAGACCAAATTCACTTCTTGGGTCATGTTATCTCAAAGATAGAAGTATTAGTAGACCCATATAAAGTGAGAGCAGTAGCTTCCTGGGAGCATCTGAAGAATTTATTTGAGGTATGGAGTTTTCTAGGGCTGGTTGTATACTATAGAAGTTTCATACAAGACTTTTCACGCTTAGCAGTGCAATTGAAGGGCTTGACTAAGTAGGGTGAATAGTTCTTGTGGTCAGACATAGGCGATTCAGCCTTTCAAGAGCTGAAAGAGAGGTTGACTTTAGCACTGATACTAGTATTTCCAGAGCCATGAAAGAGCTATACTATTTACTATGATTCTATAGGTATCAGTCTAGGAGTTGTACTAATGCAAGGAAAAGGGGTTGTTGAGTATGGTTCTCGATAGTTGAGGCCACATGAGAAGAATTTCCTGACACATGATCTCGAGATGGATGCAGTTGTCCATGATTTATGCTATTGGAGACATTATCTTCTGGGAGAGAATTTCGTGTTTTGCACCGACCACAAAAGTTTCAAGTACATCTTCACTCAGCGTGACCTGAATTTGAGACAGAGAAGGTGGGTTGAGTACCTTTAGTCCTTTGACATTGAGCTTGCCTCTACGCCTGGAAAAGGCAATGTAGTGGCTAATGTGATGAGCAAGATGACTCGGATATAGGCTGTTCAGGAGGCCAGTAGGGAGTGGCAACTTATGGCTCTGTTCTCTGAGATGCATTTGGAGGTGGACGACAGACAGAGGCAGAAAATTCTTTCTTCTATATCTGTTACCTCTACTCTTCTCGATCGAGTGAAATGAGGCAACAATCAGATTATGAAGGCCTAGTCCTATAGTAGAGTTTGTCAAGAGATGACCCTATTTTTAGATGGATTGTAGGCGACAGTGAGATCTTGAATTTTCATGGGCGCATAAGGGTGACAACAGGAATATGAGAGGAGATGATGCAGGACTTTAATTCTTCAGTTCGGTAAGTTCAACCTAGTGTCACAAACATGTATCATGATATACACTATTAGTTTTGTTGGATAGGTATGAAGAGAGATGTTGTTGGTTTTTTCATGAGGTGTTTCACCTGTCAGTATGTGAAGGCAGAGAATCAGTGACCAACAAGGCTTTTGCAGTAGTTACCCATTTCAGAGTGGAAGTGGAATGATGTCGTGAAGGATTTTGTGATAGGTTTTCCAAGTTCACCTTGAAGAAATGATACAGTATGGGTTTTCATTGACAGACTCACGAAGGTTTCTCACTTCTTTCCAATCAAAGAGACCTTCAGTGTTGATGAGTTGGGAAGGTTGTACATCTAACAGATCGTACATTTACATGGGGTTACACACTCTATTATCTCATATAGGGATTCCTGTTTTACTTCTCGGGTCTGGAAGGGGCTTAAGATGGCTTTGGGTACACAGGTGATTTTGTGTACAACATACCATCCCAAGACAGATGGCCAGTCTAAGCATATGATTCTGGTGCTTGAGGACATGCTTGAGCATGTATCCTGGATTTTGGGGGTTCTTGGAAGAAGCACACACCTCATTGGCGGTTTTCCTATAATAATAGTTTTCAATAAACTATTTAGAGGGAACTTTATGAGGTTTTGTATGCTAGGTCATGCCGATCAACCATATGTTGGCTGGAGGTAGGAGAGGCAGCTACGCTAGGACCTCATATTGTCCAAGAGACCACAGAGCAAATCGAGTTGATTAAGAAGAGGATGGAAACTACACAGTCACGATAGAAGTCTTATGCCGATCAACGAAGATGACCCATGGAGTTCAAGGTCCGAGATCAGGTGTTCTTGTGGGTCACACCGAGGTTCGGACACAGGTGCAATAAGAGATAGGGTAAGCTTTCACCGAGGTACGTTGGGCCGCTTGAGGTGTTGGAGAGAGTTTCTCTGGTTTCTTATTGGTTGTAGTTACCTCAGAGGTACTGGGATATGCATGAAATCTTCCACATTTCTCAACCTTGACATTACATCTCAGAACCATATCATGTTATTCAACCCGAGGAGGTCGAGCTCAAGGTGGATGCCTTGTTCGAGGAGATTCTTATTCAAATTTTTGATCTAAGTGAAATGGTTCTACATGGTCGGCCTATTCCTCTGGTATGAGTGCTACGGAAGCACATGCGAGTACATGACAAGACTTGGGAGATGGGGGCCAATTTACGATCACAGTGGCTGGAGCTATTGAGTATTCTTCTTCTACGCCACCTTGCTAAGAAAATTCAGGGATGAATTTCTTTAAGGGGGAGGCTTGTAAGAACCCAAATCTTCTTTCTAGGTATGTTTTCATTTTTATGGTGTTTTTAAGAAAAAGGGGAATTTCTGGAAATTTCTAAAGTACACACCATGTACTTTATGAGTACACACCGTGTACTCAGTTACTGCAGGTAGACGTGCGCTGGCAATGTAAGAGTTGTGCACATGGCTGTGTGTGGTGACTTGGAGGCTGTATAAAGTGGGGCTTGATAAGGGAAAGTAAACGTCGTGTACCTCAAAAGTATATGAGGTGTAATTTCTTTTGTTCATTAAATGGATCGGAGCCATGTCTAATCGACATAAAAAAATTCTTCTCCATCGAACTCGACCGGGAGCATCTGTACGACACAGATCTTCACCGAGTCCCCGATCGAGCATCCATTCTCTGAATCAAACTCTGTTGGTTTCATTGGAATCGAATCAATGAGTTCTCTATTCTTCTTGAACAACTTCTTCTTATTCCATCTCTCTTGTGAGATATAATGGGTTAAATTTTTTAGACATTTTTGTAGATCTACGACGTTCTAAGGTGATTCAAGGACTGAAACTCAAGTATGTTGATCTCTCGATGTTGAGGTAGGTGGTCTGTTGCTTTCCGTAGATAGTCTTTGAATTTTATGTGCAAAAGTTACCAATACCCTTGATTGGGGTATTGCATGTTTGCGGTTTTAGCACTATTCATTGTCTGTTATGCTTGTATGCTTGAGTAGAGGTAAATTGAATGTGAATAATGTTATTTTCTATTCTCTGGAAGTGTTTTCACATGCATGTTTTCTTGTTTTGTCCGTTCGGTCTAGCTTTGCCTATTAGGCTGTTATTTACTTCCCATGCCTTGTATAATAGGATGGAGTGTTTTTTCATACGACATACTGTTTTTCCATAGACTGTTAGTCGAGTAGTTATTGAGGTTTAATTTGGCCAATTTTCATTACTATGCTTATTTTACTTACAAAGGGCCATGAAAATCTGGTGTAGTAGCCCATAGGGAGAATGAAAATAAGGGCTTCTCCAGAGTGTCTGTTTCTTCTGTTACAATGTCAGACCATTGGGGGAATTGACGTAAGTCTTTTCTCAGAGTGTTAGTAGTTTCTTGGCATTGGACATAGGGGGAATTTTATGTAAGTGCTTCCCCAGAGTTCCTTTTAGTTACTAATATGAGACTATATTAGGGAATTGATGGTGAGTGCTTTCTCAGAGAGTTTGTGCTAAAGCTGAACAAGAGGGGTTAGACTCTGTGTACTTCCTAGAGGGGTTTTTGTGTTTTCTAGGTAGGACTAGAGGGGATTAGGCTGTGAGAACATCCCAGAGTGTTACCTTTTTGTGATTATCTATTTACTTGATATGTGGTGTTTGAATGCTTTGAACTGTAGGAATGTTTACTGATGAGTATTTCATTGTTTTTTTCTTCCTTTTAAATATTGCATGCCATATATATTCACTAATTGGTATGCATCTATATTTTGGTGGTTTCCTACTAGGATTAGTCTCACACCCAATTTGGGTCATGATTTTGGGCCTAAAGAGATTATATTGTTGCAGGTATAGATAAGGGGAAGCACCCTTCTACTTCAGGTACTTGATTGCTTTGGAGCTGGGAGCATTGGACCAAGCTGAGTCTTGTGATGTTAAGGAGTCAATAATTGTTTTTATTTTTTAGCTCTTTTTGTACTGTATTATAGCATTTCGGCTTGTTTGGATGTTTTTCTATACATATGTATCATTCATCATTTGTATATGTGCTGTAGTTGTTCTTACTTTTAGCCTTTCGCTGTTTAATATTGTATGGAATTATTACAGGTTCCCCTATTATATATCTATTTTACTTCTGCTATGTTACTCTTCCAAAGAGAGCATAGGTTCCCCACTATCACACCCAAGGCCCTCGCTACTAGTCAGCAGCCTCTGGCGTTCGCAGAAATGCGCTTGAGGCTTTGTGACCAACCTGGTATGGGGCGCCTCTGGGTAGCTTATGGAATTGGGATGTTACAGTTTATGTCCAAAGCATTAGTCATATATTGAATTATTGAATTTATTCATAAACAATCTGCCTTATCAAATATCCATATTGAGTAAAGGATATGGATTTAACAATATTTCCCCAGTTAATCAAATAAAATTCAAAGTATAAATCATATGTAGTAATTTTGTATGGTTTAGTAAATAGTCATATCCATGATAAATGATATGGATATTTAAGGTAAATTTCATTTCTAATTATCATACGAAATTGAATATTTTAAGGGGGATATAAAAAATAATCAAGGAAGTGATTTCCAATTCTATCCTTGTCCAAATTAATCTAAAACCATCCAAAGGAAAAATAGGGATGGTATCAATACAACATGTTCTAAGTGGAGTAAAATAATGGTTTGTTTTCGTTGCTGATTGGAACTAAAATTAAAATATATTTTCCAGAAAATATTGAGGGAAATATATTTCTTTTATTATGAACAACATTTTGAAAATAAACTTTCTTGAAAATCAATTTTTTAGAAAATTTATTTATAAAAAATTAACTACTTAAAATTTTAAATGAGGCTTTAAGGAAATGAATGTAGGTAATTCCATATATGTTATACAAGGTAAAAAATCATTTGAAAAGGTATAATGGTTTGAAAAGTTTCTTTGTTGGAATGAAAAAAGAAGTTTAATTTGAAGAAATTTGTAAAAGAAAAAAGGGTAAAAATACTTTAATAAGTCATTTCAAGAGGTAAAAAATATTTTTGAAAACCTTGTTAGAAAAAATTGTTTATATAAGAAAACAAGATCTCCGAATAAAGATAGAAATTAATATGGGTTTCCATAAAAACATTTTCAAATACATTTTGAGTACCAAAGACTGGGAAAATGGTACTATTACATTATAATGGTCATGAATAACTACATGAGAAGAAAACTAAAGGGTTTATTATAAAAGGATAAAATAATTTTCTTTCAATGGGAATTCAATAATTAAGAATCTCTATTAAAATGAAATTGTGGTATAAACCCTTAAAATGATCATAATATAAAATTGTGAATTAATAAATGAATAAATAATGTGCCCAACATTAAATACACATAAAATAAGTGTATGTACATCAATAGATAGCCAAATTCAGCACACACACAATCATAGAATATGAACAATAATGAAGAACTAATATAACCCAATGAAAAATAATTGAGTTATAATTTTTCAATACCACTTGGTAATTTAAATTTCAAATAAACGTTTCTAAAATAATTCACATTGAATCTCAAAATACCATGAATATGAATAATTTAGGATTTTATTTGTCAAACAGGCAATATGTACACCATATATAAGAAATTAGGTGCCTAATGATAAGGTATGCCTCAATGAATGAAAATTGAGATGAAGTCCCTAACAAATTAACATCTTTTAAATCATAAGCCCCATGAATTAAATGACATTAAATAAAACATTAAAAAACATTAATATGAATTTTTTCATGAAATGAGATAAAATAGGGGTAGTATATACACCACACAAAATACATCTTTGGTGAAAATAATGTATGTCTCACAGACGAAAAAGTGAAACAAAAATCCCTTACATTGCGCTTCCATTTAGTTGAACATCATTTAAACTCTTGTATAATGTTTTTAAAAATGTATATAAATTATAAAAAAATATAATTATGTTTATAATATCATATATTATCTAATTATAATATCATATTACCCGTTTTTAATAATCATTCATTATTTTAACTATTTTAGTTGTTAATTTCCTAGTTTTTAGATTATTTTTAGAAATAATTATTTTTTTTCTTATGTGGATCTAGATTTAAAAATTTTACGAATTTAAATCATGATCTAATTATCATATATATTCTGCATATCTTTATAAAAATCACCCATAAAATTTGGAGATATGAAAAGAAATCCACCAATCATGGAGACGATATGTCATACTTATTAATGAATGTTACTTCTATTTCTTTTTCATATTTAAATAATGAAAATTAAAAGACATAAATGTAAATTATAATTTCAATATAATATTTATTTCATATATGTCACATATTTCTATTAAATCCATCCCATAATACATTCTATGTATAGCATGAATGAATCACATCGCTTTGAGGAGGCAGTAGTCCACATATCCACGAATGATGTTATCGCATCCCCAAAAAATGAAATACATGAAGGTATGTGTTATATAAAAATTCTAGAATCATAAATATAATATAAATATTATATATATATTATATTAACTA
Organism: Viscum album; assembly: GCA_963277665.1. Taxonomy (NCBI): domain Eukaryota; kingdom Viridiplantae; phylum Streptophyta; class Magnoliopsida; order Santalales; family Viscaceae; genus Viscum; species Viscum album. Next base: position 388,269,134 of record OY728147.1, on the reverse strand, counting down.
TAAATCCATCGCCATTTACAACCTCAAAAGGTGGTAAATGGAAGAACGAACGACATCGATTCGTGAGGCAGTACTCATCTATAAAAATGAACAATTATTGTGTATCACATGTTATAGTTGTGTGTGAAATTTTAGTTCAAAATATTATAATAAAAACATTTTAGTATATTTAATATGCTAAAGTTATTATTTATGTAAATTAAGGAAAAGCGATTATTGAATAATGTTACCTCTTATTCTGGTAAATCCTTTAGGTTTAAACCAAAAGACTTCATTGGTTTTATTTATACAAAAGGTGATTAATATATGAGTAGGGGAGGTATATTGGGAACTTATATTGATATATTTTGGGGGATACAATCTAATTTAGATCTTCGTATAAGTGGAAGGGGTGAGGTCCTTTTTATAATGGAGGAGGAGTGACATTCTTGTAAATTTATGAAAAGGGAATTCCACCAACATTTTCCCCATGTAAACTGTATCAAATGATGGTAAAAATTAGATCCAACAGAGTATAGGTTATAAATATGAACATGAAATTAATTTTGGACATGTTTATAGTTTATTCTGGGCCTTATGCTTAAGTATTAGTCTTTTGTTAAACTAATTTTTCACTTAATCGTTGTAATTAACTTTAATCACATTCAATAATTATTTTTTTCCAAATAATAATTTGTTCTTATTAGAAATTATAATTTATTCTGATTCCAAATATGGAACCCATTTTACCAAATTCCAATCACATAAGTGGCAGAAAGGAATATAAAATTAATCCTAGAGATGGAACGACAAAGATGGTTTTTGGAGAAAAATGTTCAAAATGTTACTACATTTTTATATTAAATTTCAAAGTAAAACTAATTCAAAAAACATAAACAGGATTAATTGATTTATAATTTAATTAATTAAACATTAAAACCAATAGAAACTAAATTTTAACACTATAATTTTTTTACATGAAAATCAGTTTTCAATTAAAATTCCATATTTTTAAATATTTATCAAAAAATGAAACTTATAAAAAAATAAAAAAAAAATAAAACCAGATCTAATTTTTATGTTAATAATTTAAAAAATAAATTAATTTATCATATTAAATTTATAAGTGTCAAAATTCATATTTGAAAAGGTGATCCATCAAAAGGCGGAAAAATTTCTTTTACAAAAATATAGGTTTTTCTGTGTAAAATTTTGTTTTTTCTTATATTTTTTCTATCAAATCTATTTTATGAGTGTCAAAAATATTTTATGGAATAATATATATATATATATATATATATATATATCATTATAATAATTCTAAATAGTAATAAATTTAATTTATTAACATAAAATTCCTTTGGATGCATGAAAATAGATATTTATAAACACATTTCCAATATTTTCAATTTTGTTTCAAATTCATTTCTATTTAATTATAATAAAATGAAGCAAAAAATATATTTCCATAAGTTATTTAATCCTATTAATAACAAAAAATTTAACAGCTAGATTATATGTAATTATACTAAATAATAATATTTTAACAATATATTGTTTCTTAGTAAAACTTGATCCTACATACAACATAAGCTATCAAAGAAAGTTTTTGTTGTGTGCGATGCATGATAACTCAGTATTACATTCATTATAGGCTATAGAATATATTATATATTTTTTATTTTAAATATACCATGAAGACTCAATAGGTTATATTCATTTCAATGTTTGGTGTTGTGTGTTATACATGCTATCGAATAAAAGTTTCTCTTTTGTAATTTTTGGGGTGTTACATCAAGGGGATGTATATATACTATATATGATTAATTAATTGAATAATATTATAATACGCCTCAATGAAATGAAGTTGAGATGAAATCCCTTACCTCATGCTTTCCTTTTGATTTTAATTTCTTTTACAACATGTATAGTGATTTTATACAAGTTATTAATTTATACCATAACCATATTAATATTTATGATATCATATATGACCCATTTATAGCATCTTATCACCCATTTGTTTATAACCATTCATTATTTTCATTATTTTGGGTGTTAATTTCCTTGTTTTTCAAGTATATTTTGAACTGTTATTTCTTTTGTTCCTTCTACATAGATCATGATTTCATCATGAATTGAATGTAAATCATGATTTAAGTGTCATATATATTTATTATATATGTATCTAAATTAATCTATAAAATTTAGTGATAGGAAATGTAATGCACCCTTCATATAAACGGTAGTTTGTACGTGCGTATGAACTCTATAGAATATATTAAATTTATTTTAAATAGTAACTATATTATATTGTATAAAGATTATATATCCCTTTATATGATTGGTTTTTCATGTGAGACACGCTATCAAATAAAAGGTTCTTCTTTTAGAATTTTTGAGGTGTTACAATTTCCCATACCGTCATTAGATTCCCATCATCATTACTAAACCAACTTTATGTCTTTAACCATTAAACTAATCCTGCAACAATGATCCATCACACTAATTAGTTATTGCATAATGGTCAGTTTCCTATGAATTGTTGAATCACCATCAAATCTAAAAACCAATGATGAACATTAAAGAACATAGGAAGAAAAGTGTGGAAGACAAACTAAGCATCCAGTGAAGGCCATATTAATTTTTCCGTCATTGAAAAAATTTATAGAATGAGCAGGATAATCAAAGAATAAAATTCAAATATTAAATACTAAATTCCCAATTTTAGGAAGAGAAATAACCAATTATAATTCAAAAATCATGATCCCTGAATTAATTTCTAATGAGTTAATTCACATTTATGATATAAAAATATTACAGGGAAATAATACAAAAAGAATTCCCTGCTTTGAGTTTGGATCAATTGATAGAAAATAAATAATACCACAATGATTTCATTGATAAGATATACTATATTCATTGCTGGATCTACAATTCTATGTTTCGTTCGTTGTTGATCCTCGATTTTGAGATCTCCCACAATCATGCTCTCCATTAGTGCACTCTCAATATTCTCATTCCTCTAAGAATATGAATTTTACCCAAGGGAACTAACCATATATTTGACTATAAATAGGAGTCTTCTATGTTATAAAATTAAATATACATTAAATTTATCTATTTAATAATTCCATGACAACACCCTACTAAAAAATATGATTCTCACAAAACTTATATCATTCATAGGGTAAAACTTATGTCCCTAATTTAATGCAAGCCTAAAGTTTTTATATGCTACAACATTTGAGAGATATTCCATTATTTCAAACAAACTGTGTGTGTTTGTGATATATTATATTTAATATTTTTAATATATCTAAATTGAGGCTACATAGCCCTAAGAATCCCACATCGACTCCTTATCTTAATATGAACATTTTATTTTAAATATTAAAAAATGTCATATAAAAATTTAATATTTACTATATTCTAACCACCTTTAAGGAGTTTCATCCTAAAAAGTAAAACCCCACATAGATAGGCGGGGATAGTGATCTTTTATTTGGTTCTTTCACTACCATGTGTTTTCTTAAAAGCTATCGTGCTGCCTATAAACACACATGAAAGGAAATACTAACCGACAATGGATCTTATAACAACACTAATCATTATTTCACATTAATTCATGATTTATTACTTAAAAGTGCACATAATACAACATATAATATTGATAATTCTATTTTTCTTAAGAAATTTGTTCATTGAATAACATCTTGAACATGGGACACAACCACATTGTTGATAACTTCCTTAACATGCTTCTGAAATTCCATGGCTTTAAAAAATACCTGGGATAACTTGGGGATATACATAAGATATGGTTGAGATATAAGGATTAGTATGGTAATAAACATTGAATATGGTGATACACATTAGAAAATAGGTGTATCAATTGGGAATAAAATGTTTGATAATAATAGACATGAATAATAACGCATGATATATCATGTTAATCATTACATGGGAAATGTGGAAACAACTTAAAACATTGCATCATAATCATAACTCAAGGAAAAATGCCAATAAATCCTGATGAAAAAATTACCATAATGGAATCAGGTTCACTTACTTTCCTAATATGATGTCTCATGAGACTAAACAATATCCAATGTATTGGAGTGTTATTTAATTTCAAGATCACCATCTAATTTCATTTCATTCACATGCTTATGTTTTCCACATAAATTATACAACATGGATTAATTCACCATCATATTTTATTCCATGATAAAGTATTGGGAATAAATTCAGGTAAGTCCCATGTGAATGAGTTATAATTATATAAATGTGAACTCCATTGAAAAGAAATGGGTATGGTATTCACTACATAATTGATTTGGCATGGAAAAAATCATTATAAAATTTCGGCATCATAACGACATCACATAAAAATTTATAAAATGGGTTTATGAGATAGAAAGTGGTATATCATCATTTTCAAATGAAATGGGAAGTATTAGGGACATGTAAATACATATCACAGTAATAGGAATTGGAAATATATGGTACAAGACAATAAAGAAACTTGAATAAATTAGAGAAGGTGTGGATCCCTTATTGAGTGTGTGACTCCAAATGATTGGTAGGAGCATATCGAGAGATACTGGAACCTTGTGAGGACTCTAGAGAGGTGAGGGAAGATTAAGTACATGATCTATGAATTTTGAGTAAAGGGAAATGGGATCCTGGGTGGGTTTATATAGTAAATGAGTGGGGAATTATTTATTATTTCTCAAACATAGGTTTTGGACTCTATATAATAAAATTACTAGTACCAAAAACCATACCATGGTTTTTCCTCATGGTTTATTCAAAATTGGTGTGGATTTTATTATTATTTAGTTTAAAGGTTCTAACATGATAAAATAATTCCCTTATTTATTTAGAAATGAGTCATACTCTTAAGTAAATGATTTTAAAACCATAGAATGTATTAATGGTTTCGGAGGATTCATAATGGATTTATGAAATCAACAAAATAAAATTAAAATCAAATGATTTTAAATTTATAAAATATATTTGGTTGTTTATAACTTTTATAGTATTTATTTCATCACTTTTGGGACATTATGATGTCGTAATACACACCATATATTTATACCGTATTTAATTTTTACCCAAAATTTTGGTTGTATCAGAAAATTATGGAAAATTCAACATCAGATAATTCAGACCTTATGTTTCCAAAAAATCATATTTATTTTATCTAAATAATTTTCTAAATATATTACTTTTACCTTTTAATACAATAACCGACATTTATTGAAAATGTTGGGTTTTTTGACAATAATAGTTTCCAAACCCTTATAAAAATTACATTTGACTACATAAAAACTATATGATCATTTATATTTAATAAAAAATATTTCATAAAAATATTTTATTAAAATATAATTTATTTCATATATCTATTATTTCATCAAAATAAATTCGTTAATTGAATTTTAATATTAGCTAAAAAATACTATTTTTGTTTTGTTATATAAAAAAAATCATTTATAAAGTAAAAATAATATGAAAAAAAAATATTCATTATTCTATAAAAAATAACGTGAATACTCATATTTCAAGGGTCATGATACATATCCCTTTAATACACTATAAAATTCCCTAATGGTAAGTTTTGCGATTATGAGACTCTCATGGGGTGGTTCGACATAAATGGTTTGGACTATGATCTCAATGAGGTTGAACTTCTCCCATAAAGTTTTTTTGACCATAATTAAGTTGTTGGATCCTATCAATTGATTCATAAAGGGAAAACCCACAGATTTTATCTCCCTCGGAATATCTAATAAATTGTCTTCATAGGGTATGATATTACTAGTTGAGTCCATCATTTCCTTTGTCAATGTCAATTGGATTTGTTAAAACCTTATATTTATACAAATCAAATGATCATTGTTCAATGACTATATTATCAATTGTAATGATTCTTAACGTTATTTCAAATCTTATAATATATAATATAACCAAATAATTTTATGTTTTTTTGTAACCATATTACATAATAATACAATTAATTATATGAAAAGTGGAATATTATTTTTAAGAGTTCAGGTCGTTACAATCTCCCCCTCTTAAGAAATATTTCCCCTTAAATTTTCATTTCCCATACCAAAATAGATGAGTGTAACACTATTTCATTTCATCCTCTAGTTCCCACATTAGTTCCTCAAAATTATGGTTTCTCCATATCAATTTGACAAGGTGCATTTTCTTATCTCATATAACATTTCCTCTATGATCTAATATTTTCACTGGAAACTCTTTAGAGGAAATATAATTTTCCAACGGTACAACCATTGGATTTAGTACATGTGAGGGGTTTTATATATAATTCCTCAAGTGGGATAAGTGAAATACATCATGTACTTTATATAGGTTAGGCGGGAATGTCATTTTATAGACCAACACTACAGTGCGATCAAGGATCTAAAATGGGCTGATGTATCTTGGAATAAGCTTTTCCTTCTTCCCGAACACCATCATTGTCTTCCTTGAATATATGTGGAGGAAAAACAAGTCTCTAATATCAAAATATATGTCTCATCTATGATTATAAGAACAACTCTTCTGTTGACTCTGAGCAGGCTTGATGTGTTACTAAATGGCCTTAACATTTTCTAATATTTCCACAACCATTTCAGGAACTTGTAGTTTTCATTCCCCAACTTCATCCCAACATGTAGGGGTTTTTCACCTCTTCCCATAAAGGGATTCACAGGGATCCATTTGGATGTTTGAGTAGAAACTGTTATTACATGAGAACTCGACTGAAGGAAGACGTCAGTCCCATCTTGTTTCGATGTCAATTGAGCATTCTCTCAACATGTCCTCTAATTCATAGATAGTCTTATTAGATTAGCCATCAGTTTGGGGGTGATAATCCATGTTGAATTTCAACTTAGTATTTTGAGTATATTGAAGAATTTTCTAGAACATAGAGGTGAATCTAGAATCTTTATCAGACAAAATTTTTAGTGGTACTTCATGAATCCATACCACTTCTCTAATGTATATCCGTTCAAGTTGATATGATGATAAATACTCTAAAATTGAAATGAGGTGTGCGGTATTTATAAGAAGATCCACTAAAACAAAGATGGAATTATTCCCCTTTTGATGTCTTCAGAAGAACAGTGGAAATTTCCATGACGAATTTTCCCATTTCCATATAGGTATAGGCAATGTTTGAATCATCCCCATGGATTTTTTCCTTCCACTTTCACTTGTGGATATACAAGATATATTGATGTATACTCCATGATCTCCTTCTTCCTATTGTCCCACCAATAGTTCTCTCAATGATCTTGATATATCTTTGGGCTTCTAGGATGGTTAGATAAGGTAAAACTATGTGCATCATCCAACAACTCCTTATTTAACTCACGATTTAATGGTATACATGGTCATGACCCAAATCTTACAACTCCTTGATCTCTAAGATTAAACTACAAGGATTTACCTTTTCTTATATTTTCCTCTTTATTCTGAATTCCCACATAATTTCATTGAGAATCCTTTATCTTTTCATGAAGGGGTGATTGATCAATCATTTATGGAATGATTTATTATGTTACCTCCTTTATGATTACCATGTCAGTTATTTTCAACTCTAAGAAGATTGGATCCTTCTAAATTCTAATCAATAATAGAATAGATGGATATTTTTTTCATAGATCCTCTATCACTTTATTTTATTTACTAGGATGGTAGTGGATTGAGAAGTCATAGTCCTTGATTAACTTTAACCATCTTCAATGGCACATATTCAGATCATTATGTGGGAATATATATTTGAGACTTTTTTATCCATATATATTTGAAAAATCCTCCCAAAGAAATAATGCCACCATATTTTAAAGGTAAATGTTACTTTATCCAACTCTATATCACTAGTTGGGTAGTTCTATTTTTGAACTTTCAATTACCTTGAAGAATATACTATGACATTGTCATTCTTCACTAATTCACATCTCAATACCTTCCTTAAATCATAATTGAATACCACAAAATGTTCTCTTAATGTGGGTAGTGTGAGCACAAGGGTAGTGATAAACCTCCATTTCATCTCCTTGAAGCTCTTTTCACATTCATCATTCCAACAAAACGTGAATCTATTTCCATTTAGCTCGTTTTGATGGTTTGAAAATCATAAGAAATTTCTCAAAAATTGACGATAATACCCTGTTAATCCAAGGAAACAAAGGATATCTATCATAGATGTTGGCCTCATCCATCCTTCAATTGCTTCTGTTTTTGAAGGGTCCAAATATATTCCATTACATATGATGATATCTTCAATGAATGATACTTCCTTCATCCAGAACTATCATTTTCTATACTTTTCATAAACTTCTCCTTTCACAAGGTCTTTAACATAGTGCTCATATTCTCCGCATGCACCTTCTTGGTTGTGGAGTATATTAGAAAATCATTTATAAATACTAACACAAATTTTCTGAGGTAAAATATAAAGGATATATTCCTTAATTCCATGAATATTGTTGGAGGATTAGTATGACTGAATGGAATTATTATGAAATCATAATGCTCTTACCTTATACGAAAAGATTCATTGGGGATATCCTCCTTCTTAACCCTAACATGATAATATCCCCACTATAGATCTAACTTAGAGAAGTATTTTTATCCACATAGATGATTCAACAAATCATCAATAAAAGGAATATGATAATTTTTCTTTATCATGATCTTAATGAGCTCATGATAATCAATACAATGGTTCATTGACCCATCATTCTTCTTGATGAAGTGGAATGGTGGAGCCCAAGGTGAATCAATTGGGTGTATGAACCCTCTATCCAGATTATCCATTAGTTTTTTCTTCAACTCCCCATATTCCACAACGTCTAGTCTATACAGAGTCTTGGATATTGGTAAGGCCCGAGATATAATATCAATTGAAAATTCAACCTCTTATCTAGGAGGAAGACTATAAAATTCCTTAGGAAACACATCAGATTATTACCTTACTAGGCGCATGTATTCAAGGATAAAATTTTCCAAAGACTCAATAATTTGAGCTAGATATTCTTTCTCATAGGGAAATAATATTTATTCATGAGATTTGGGTGCCAAAGAAGATTCAATTTCTTACTTTCACTTGTACAGAATTTGGGGATCAGTCTACGATACAAAGAGTGATTTTCTTCGTGTGGAAATTTATATCGGAACTATATATCGAAAGACAATCAATGTCCATAACTACATCAAATTTTACCAAAGGGAGTATGATAAGGTTTTCTGGGAAGCTCATCCGAAATATTGAGATCGGGGAGGAGTTATACACTTGGGATAAAATAAGTTCCCCATTTTTTATTTTCACTGATAAATCCACTTCTAAGATCTTTAGTGGTGTATAAATACTTATAATAAACTTTTGTTATAGTGTGGAATGAATATAACCAGAATCCAAATCTACATTCACTATCCTTGAATGAATAACTAGCATACCTATCACCACATCATTTTTTGGATCCACCTCAACGGTTTTGATGAGAAAAGATCGCCCTTTCTACCTTGGAGGTTATTGGTTGTCTCTGGATACCCTTGGATTAGTGCATTGGAAAGTAAACTTCCTGGGATACTTGTAGTTGAAGCAATAAAAAATGTGCTGAGGTTTTACAAGAGAATTCCTTTCCTCTATCACATTATCAGGTTTCTCCTATCAGTTTTTGTAAGTTAGGTATCCTTCCTTCCCAAACCTAAAGAAATTACTCATTCCAATTAGGAAATTTATGGGGCTTTTCTTTACACACCTTTGACATGGGGTATGTTGTAATTTTATTGAACCATTATATTTCTCCATTATAATTCCAATATTGAACAAAACATTCCAATTCTTATCCCCATGATACCATTAAGATTCACTGATCCTCATTTTGACTTTTAGGGAACATCAAAAAATTTCTTCTTATCTATCAATGTCTCATATTTCTATGGATTTTCTTAGACTAGGTTTTAGTCCACCAAAGATGCGTTCAACCATGAATATGGGGGGTAATGAAAATGATATAGGTATATCGTTAAATTCTGATGAATTTTTTCTATTATGGATCGATTGATTCATCATCTTTTTTCTTGTGGTCTAGGAAATACCTTTTCATTTTATGTCGAAGTGTGAAAGGGAAATATTTATTGAAAATAATTTTCTAGAACTCCATCCACCCCATTGCATCGATATATTCCTCAGGAGTCATATTTTTAATCAATGCCCACCACTGATTAGTTTATTCCTCCATATTAAAAACAACAAATGGATCCTTCCCTTGCTTAGAACTTTGAAGGATGGATAATATCTTCTGAAAGGAGTTTATCCATTGATCTGTGATTTAGGTATCAAATGATCCATTGAAATTCGGAGGCCTTTGTCGCATAAAGGTCTCAATCATAACATATTATATCATATGGGGATTTGTAAAATCCTCTTAATTTAGGTTTCTATTCAGATACTGAGTCAGATGGTAGAGTATTGTTATATAGTTTTCAATTCCAGCTCCTATTGGATTGGGAATCTCATCGGGGTAGTCATAAAATTTTCCTTCACCTCAGTTTATTACATGAATCCTAATATTTCTGACCATTAGATAGAATAAAGGAAAATTTGGGATGAGTACTTTTAAGATATTAGACACATAATGGTGTAATCAAATGACATTAAATAGATTAATAATAAATTAAATTTATTTAATAATATATAAATATCTATGCTTCAATATATGTCATCCATTATTTATTTCCTATCTTATACTATTATGTGAATTTTCCATCTTAATAATCATTTTTAATGAGATTTTGAATTTTGAAAAATATATTCTCTAGGAGTGTCAAACCAGGTGTGCAACAAGTCTTGTTTCCACACACTAGTTCCCGATTGAGACTACATCAACATGGTGTTTTCTAGTTTTACCCCAATGTGGATCTACACTTGAGATACATCCACTTGTAGTATCTCAGCAGGGATGCATTTTCATTATAAACCACTTAATCTTTACTTAATAAAATTTAGGAATGTTTTCTTATACTTAGTCTTATCCCTAAATCTTTCTCTAGAGTATTGTAATCCTAATCCCAAAAATATCCAAACTTTTCTTCTAATACCAACTATAACAACCATGTTTTTTATTATGCATTAATTAAGGATTTATTAGAAAAAATTACACATAATACAATTGGGAAAATAAATAAGTCTGGTGTATTTTGGAAATATGTACATATAATAATATATTGAACATTTGATAAAAGAAAATTATTGAAAACATCCTTAAACTTCTTCTAAATTTCGATGGATTTTAAAACTACATGGGATAACCTATGGACACACATAAGAAAGGGGTGTGCTATAAAGCCATGTAAGGGAATAAACATGGAATAAGATGATACTAGTTAGAAAATAGGTGTATTAGTTTGGAATAAAAGGTGTTAGAATCATAAACATGAATAATAAGTTATGATATAGCATGATAATCATGACATGAGAAATGTATCAACAACTTAAAATATTGCATCATAAATATGGGTAAAGGTTAAATTTCAAGATATCAAAATATAAAATGTACCCTAAAAGAATCCTATTAAATCCATTTACTAACATGAATTCTCATGATACTAAACATTACCTAATACATTGGAGCTCTATATAATTCCGGGTGCACTAGTCACTTTAATTTGATTATCATGCTTATGTTTTCCCCATAGATCATAAAACATGGATTCATTCATCCTAATATTTTATTCCCCCATCAACTAGTGTGTAATAAATATATGCAAGTCAAAATTAAAATAAGTATAAGTGAATAAATTTAAAAACCCTTAATAGGAAATCAATGTCATATTCACTACACAATTGGTTTGGCATTGAAAAATCGAGGTGAAAGTTCGGTAGCATAACAATGTCACACAAAAATTCATAAAATGGGTTGATGAAAGAGAAATGGGTATCTAACCATTTTTACCTGAAATAGTAAATAACAGGTACATTTAAATACATATCCAAACATTAGGAATTAGAAATATATGACATAAGATAATAAAAAAACTTGAATAAATAAGAGAAGGCAAGGATCCCTTACTTGACAGTGTGATTCCAAATGCTTGAGAGGAGCTTATTAAGAGCTTGGGGGAACCTTATGAGGACTCTAGAGAGGGAAGGGTAGAGTAAGGATATTCTCTATGTATTTATAGTGATTAAAAAGGTATCCTGAGTGGGTTTATATAGGAAATGAGTGGGTAATTATTTATTATTTCTCAAACATATTCAAACTCTATATAAAAAAATTACCAAAACCAAATACCTTACCATGGTTTTTACCCATGGTTTTGAAAAAATGTGATTTTGTTTATTATTTTATAAGTTTAATGGACAAAATTAATAAAATTATATCTTTTATTAGGTGTAAGTGAGTCATACTTTTAATGAAAGGATTTCAAAACCTTTAAATATATAAATGGTTTTGGAGGATTCATAATGGGTTTATAATTTTTTTAAAAAAATCATGCAACGTTAAAGTTAAAAAATATATTTGGTATGTTTATCCTTTTATATTATGTATTAATTCACTTTTGGGTCATTAAGATTTCATAATACACACTGTATATTTATATTGTATATCATTTTTTCCCAAAAATTTGACTGTTTAAGAAAATTATGAAAAAATCAAAATTGGGTAATTCTGAAATTGTGATTATAAATATAAAATTTATTTAATATAAATAGTTTTATAAATATTTGAATTTTACCTTTTAAAATAATATCTAACATTTATTGAATATGATGATATTTTTGACAATAACAGTTTCAGAGCCCTTATAAAAATCACATTTGCCTTTGTAAAAATTATATGATCATTTATATATAATTTTTTTAATAATAATATTTTATTAAAATATTATTTATTTCAAAAATCAATTAGTTCCTCAAAATAAATTTCTTAATTGAATTAGATTATTTTCTAGAAATACAATTTTTGTTTTATTATATTGAAATAAAAATCATTTATAAAGTAACAATAATAGGATGAAAATATATTCATTATTCTATAAAAAATAATGTACATAATCATATTTCTAGTGACTTGATACATATCCGTTTAATAAACTAGAAAAGTCCCTAATGGTAAGGTGTGGGATTGTGATACTTTAATGGGGTGGTTCAACATACATGGTTTGGGTCTGGATCTCGATGAGCTTGAACATCTCCTCTAAACGGTTTCACTCATATGTATGTTGTTAGATATCATCATGGGATTGGTCAATGGAAAATCCCATTGATTCATGGTGTTCTCTATTCCATCTCATTTTATATTATTGGGAATCACCTTGATCTATAGAGGAGTATCATCTTTTATTTTAGATCAATCGTACCTATGGATTTCTTGGGGTATAAAGTGTTATGGTGGAGAGAATTTTCACAACCGGTTTTTTATTATCATTATTAGATCCGATTCATTTATGAGTATTGTTTTTATCTCAATTTTTTCAATGATGGGATGAAAATTTTGAGGTATCTCTTTATTTATTTTTAGACTATATATTATATATGGGTTTTACCCTTGATTTTGGTAAAATATGAAAGTTTTTGTGTGAACAATAGGCAGTGCACTATTGGCACACCGTTAGGGGAAACATTGCACCAGGACTAGGAAACCATGCACCAAGGTATCATTTTTGGTTAGATCTAAGTCACATAGTTTTCACACATCTTTCCAAGCCATATGAATAACCATTTATCATATCCCTTTATGATAGTGGTGACCTCATGGTTACCTCAAGGTTTAGAAAACCATTTGGAAAACCGTTCGGACTATCTAGGTCATTAAAATTTGGAAAATTTCATTTTTGTCCTCTCAAGAGTTTACCATATTTCCTCCTCCATCCACCAATTTTGGTTTTTCATCCAAGGGACCCTCCTCCAACCTCTCTAAGTCTCCTTGGGTGGATTTGACACCAATAATTCAAGGAATCTCTAAGCATGTTGTTCTTTCTCCTGTCATTACATCTTTTCTAGGGTTCCTTCTCTTATCATTTGGGGTTTCATATGGTTGGTGGGTTGGGTGACCATGTTGGGTAAATTATTGATAATTAGGGTTCAATATTTATTTTTTTCCACATCATTACTTATTGGGGTCTTATGGTGGTGTAGTTGTGGTTTCACATGAGTCTCCATATGTTTTTGCGTTCTAGGTTGGTGGTTCCATGCTCTAGCCTTTTTTAATGATTTTAGATTTCTATATTATGTTTATAAATATGTTCTATGATTAATATTTGTGGTGATAAATATGTTTTTGAAATAATGTTACATTCATATGCGATGAAAATGTGGTTTTCAAAAGAAAATTATTATTTTTTGTATGTACTTCATTGTGATGAATGTTGGTAGTGTTTTTATGATTATGTGATGTGTGTGAAGTGATTTTTTAAAAGGAACATTAGGTGAGAATATGTTTCAAAGTATGTTGTTCAAAGGCAATGGGTTTTTTATAGAAAGATAGAGACCTTGTGTGGACTTCTAATTTGACTTGTGATTTTTTAACGGAGGGAAGCTTATTTTAATGTTAAATTATTTGTGTGTGAAATTGAAAGGGGATTGTCCCATGAAAATGGTTAAATTGATTATATGAATTTATTGTTATTATTTCAAAGTTTTTTTCATAAAATTTATATTTGGTGAACACATGTTTTAAAGGGATTTGGGGTGTGTGAAATGGAAGTAGATTTTTATGGAAAATGGGTGAAATGAATGGAAATGATTTTTGAATGTGGCAATTTGTGTAATATGTAAAGTAGGATTGATCATAATGGAATCTTGGACATATATGTGGTATTAATAGTTCTATTATTCAAGTGATTCAGATGTGGAATGTCCCAGTTTCACTTAGCATGATTGACAATTATAACACTATCAAAACTGTGATGATGATTGGAGACCACTAGGTCATTGTGTGTCCCCTCCTAGTAAATCATGCACAAGAAAGCTTATGTTTATGGTTACTATACCAAAATTACCTGGGGTATAAGGTTCTAGAGTCTTAATCGAGCTATATTAACCCTAGAAAATTACCAATGGTTCTCTCTTGATATTTATGTGACGAGGTACCATATGTCGACTAATAGAAGACCTAATGTGCATTTCATTTTTAATAAAGTTTATCTAAGTAAAAGTTTTTCTTTTTAAATTTTTCCATTAAATGTTTTGTACTGAAAATTTTTTCTTTTAAGAAATGGTTCACTTTATAAGGGTTCTCTTGTAAATGGTTTTCATTTAATTTGTTTTCATAAAAATGTTTGAAAGGATTTTTTAAAAACATTCAGGTTTATTTTTCAATTAATTTTATGGAATGAAATATTTTTTTTGGTGGAATACTAATAGGATTTTTATATAACCCTATATACACCTTAGGGTGTATATATACTTTTTTTCAGGACTTGGGTAATGTAATAGTTTTTTGTGATGATGGTTCGAGTTTATATTATTCCTACTCAAGCTGGTGTCATTGGTGGTGGTGGATTGAGAGTGATGAACCTCATTTTTCACAGAGGATTCAGTTTTCATTGTAATTTTATTTCCTATTGTTGTACTTTGGTTTTTGATTATGGTTTTAAAAAATTAAGTCTATAAATTTTTTAACCTTGTTTGGTTATGTTTACCCAGTTATGTCTTATTTTTTATGTTGGCTATTTTTGCTCAAGAAAATGGGTGATATCATTCCCAAATATATTTTTTGGATACCCAAGAACATGTTTTTGGACCATGGAGATCAGTAATTCCATTTAGGCTATGCCATAGGCTGGGTCGGCTGTCAGATATCATGGCAACCTAGCTTTGTTCGTGACAACACCCAATACTAACTTTAAATGAAATGTGACTTATTATTGAAATATTATTATTTAATATGATAGTTATAAATTATACATTGGAATTAAGGATATTAATATCATTAAATAAATTATGAAAATATTCTTTAGACATGTATATAAAATGAATTATTTTGTGACCATTTATTTAAAAATTAAAATAATGGAAATCTTTTTCCAAGAAAATAATATTTATGGAAAAAAACATGTTCCAAAAAAATAAATTAAACAAACTAATTTTGGAGAATTATTTAATTAAATTTATATAATATATATATATATATATTAAATATACTATTTAATATTCATATTATGTAGTTTATATACAAGATATAAGAATAAATTCAATTTTACGCAAAAAGGCTGTATTTTTCAAAAAAATTGTTTTCTCCCATTTTTTGGCTCACTTATTATAATTTTTTTATGAACTTTTATAAAATTTATTTGATAAAATATGAATAATTTTCTAAATCATAATATCACAAATATTTTAGGATGAATTTTTGGGACTTTTGTAAATTTTTTATGAATAGTAAAAAATAATGAATTTAAATTGAAAATTGCCTTTTAATTTAATTAATTTATAAATTAAATTATATTTAAAATTAATTTAGAAGTTCAAATAGTTAAATAATACATAAATAAATAAAATTTAGGTAATTATAATCAATTTCATATTTAATTTTCATATAAAAATTTTGAATTTTTTTGAACATTTTCTCTTAAAACACGATTTCTTGTCGCATTTAATGGGATTGATTAAAATTGAATTTGTCCACTTATGTGAATAGAATTTGGAAAAATGTTTCCATATTTTGAATAATAATTATTTATATTATATAATAAGGTCATGATAATTTTTTACTAAAATAAATAGTTGTTGGAGTAAAAATTAATTATCGCAGTCAAGGTAAAAATGAATTTGTTGCGGGTTAAACTAAAAAGATATTGATAAAAATGAAACATAAAATTTAAAAAAAATATTGTATGGATATATATTGAAAATAGAATTTATAATGTTCTATAATCCTCCATTTTAATCCTTTTGAACTATGAAAAATGTGGGATTACTCAATTAATTTAAAAAATAATAAGGGTGTCCTCTCCTCCACTTATAAAATGCTACCCCCTATCCTCTCAAATTCACACCTTAAAAACATTTTTGATTAGAAAATACAAACCCAGATCACTTCAAAAACTCCCTAAACTTATACTATAAACCTTATTTTGTATGTAAATCCATCCTAGAAAGGATTTTAATACAAGCCTAATGAGGATACACGAAGATGTAATGTTCATCAACGAGTGTTTTTTGTTTTACTTCTTCCTCCACCCCTTGAATTATTATTATATCATGACTATATAATAAACTTATTATATTAAATATACTGATATAATTTTATGATAAGATAATTAATTAAATCCTCCTTTATATACATCGAATGTGTTTTGAAATCATCGTTTGTGTGTAATGAAAATTACTGCCTCGCGAATCGACGTCCTTAATTTTTCACTTACCCGAACTCATGGTTAGACATAATGATGTATTTATTACTTATATTTTATAATGAAGTTATTATTATACTACTATAATTTTTATATTACACGTACATTCATTCATTACATTTTTTAGGAATACGATAACGTCATTCGTGTGTACAGAGGACTATCTCCTCGCGAAGGGATGTAATTCGTTCATGCATTACATGGAATGCATTAAGGATGATTTTAATAAAAATATGTAATATATATGAAATAAAAATCATTTTTTAATGATAAAACACACACACACACGTAGATATATATATATCATTTAATTTTCTTTCTTTCAATTTGATAAAAAATGGAAAAAATGCATATGCGTACATATGACTTACCGTCACCATATACGGCATATTTCATTTACAAAAATAGATTTTATGGATTAATATATGAATGTATATAAATAATATATATTATACTTATTTAATATTTAAAATTATGTTGATTATGGTACCATGATATATGTATGATGACCGAAAAATGACAAGACAAAACATACAAGAAAAACAAAGTAGTTATTTTCTGAAACAAGACTTTATCATGAAATTGTTAATAAATGGGTAATAAAAGGTCATAATAAAAACATATATGAGATTGAATATATGAATAATTTTATAAAATATATTTATTATAAATATATATTTATTATATATGAGGTTTAAATTTTAATTATGCGAGGGACTTCAGTCACACTTTTTACTTATGTGAGACACATTCCATATTCACTATCTATTTTTTATGTGGTGTATATATTTACCATTAATGAATTTTATTATTATTATTATTAAAAAAATTGGATTTAAATATCCATTTTAGGTTATCTTTTCCCTAGGGGATTATTTTTCAAAAGTTTACAAATCAATAGGGGTTTTTGTAACAATTTTCTTATTTGGGACATAAGTTATCTTATTAACATATCCTCTTCTACGAGGTGTATATAAAACACATTTTACATGTTAATTAATGAATAAAATAATTTTTGTGGTATTTTAAGATTCATTTAAAATAATATTTTCTGGGGGATTATGGTTTAGTGTTACCAACGTGGTAATAGTTTTATGTTACAATCTCATCGTTTATAAGTATTGTTTATCATTATGATTCCAATGATAAAATAATTTGATCTATATATAAAGAAACTCATAAATTTTTTTATACTATGGTTATCTAATGTGATTACATATTTTCCACTTAATTTTTCTCTCTTTAGGTAGTCAAGAGTTCAAAATACATTTTTATGAAAAATCATCTTTTCGGATGAAAATTATTTTTTTCATCTAAAACCATATTTAATAAAAATGATTTTAAATTGTTTTATGTTTTAAAAAGTGTTTTTAAAATTAGAAAAGATATTTTCCTCCAGAAAATGTTTAAATTATTTTTAAAAAATTCGTTTATAATATTTCAAGGTTATTTTCAATGAAATTTATTTTCAAAAGGTTTTATGTTTTAAATAAATTATTTTCTAAGAAAAGTTATTTTTTCATAATAAATGTTTCAAATGAAATATAAAAAATATTTTTAATATAAGATGACATTTTTTGATGTTACCAATGCTTTAATGGGGATATGAACCAATGATACAATTCTAATTCATTCTATGAATGGTTCATTAAGACAATATTTTTATGAAACAAATTTATCGTCCACGAGTTATACAATTATATAATTCTTATGAATCACACTTCCTTTTCATGGGTCATTCTATGACGACATTATTAAATGATTATGAAACCTGTCTATTTTCCATGGGTTATGATATTATGAAATGGTTATTAAATCTATTTCATTTCATGTTTATGGTATGATGAATGTTTTATGATCTTATGGACCACATATGGATGTTTTTTATTATGTGACAGTGGTAACGTTATAACCAGGGACAATGGTTTTGATATAACCAATAATCATGTTTACTTTATAACCAAATATGGGTCGGAGATATATCTCCCTCAAATGCATTGGGTAATGACCGGTCCCTCGTGAGATAAAAAATAAAATAATTGGGAGTGAACTTGGTTTAGTAAGGTACCTTTTCTGCTATGATGGTCTTAGGAGTAAACTTTTATTACTTTGATGGTTTGGGTAGTGAACCCATTCCACTATAAGAAAATGAATTCCACTAGGTATGGTG
This sequence comes from Viscum album, assembly GCA_963277665.1. Lineage (NCBI taxonomy): Eukaryota > Viridiplantae > Streptophyta > Magnoliopsida > Santalales > Viscaceae > Viscum > Viscum album. The sequence continues at coordinate 388,249,597 of OY728147.1, read as the reverse complement.
GTGTGTCACACCCAGGAGGTGTAACTTTCCATAGAGTGAACATATTTTTTTTAAATGACCATTGACTTCCAAATAAATGATTTTATATAATTGTGTGTATATCACAGTTATATGTCTTATGATAATGTTGTGATCTCATAGTTCATGTTATTTGATTACCTTTTGATTCATTTCTTATGAACAACCAAAATTTATGTCATGACACAAGATTATGACTATTTTATCATTAGGGTAGGGTTTTAAAATGTTATTCTCATTCTCTCATACCCTTATGTTCATTATTTTATTATATATATATATATATATATATATATATATATATATGTATATATAATTTTTTAATCTTTGTAACACCCGAGACTTTTATTTTATATAAATCATCAAAGGAATATTTTTCTACACACAATACTTTCTTGGCTTTCATTACACGAAATCGCGACCTTTCTCGATAGCTTGTGTCGTACGCAATACCGAGTTTCACTAAACAACGATACACTATTAAAATATTATTAAAACTAGCCATTATGAATAGTAATAACCACTTTTTGAAATTTTATAAATTTTATTTTTCAAAATGGACTTCATTTTTGGATTCGTAATATCGAAATTCGCCTAGGGTGAAATTTTGGTATTTTTCTGAAAAATTTCAGTTTTTTATAAATAGTGAAACCACTAAGTGATAGTTAAAAAAAATTGAATTTTTCATAAAACATAATTTTACCGCTTCTGTGAGTGGAATTTCAAAAATCCGAGAGACACGGTTAATATCAAGGACTAAAATGTGGTTCAATGAGATGAAAATAATTTTTGGTGAATAATAACTTTTTACTTTTTTTTACCACGGTTAAAAGTAAATAGGGTAATTAAGGGTAAAAAAGATATTATTATTACCCTAACACATGTCCTAATTATACTGGACAAGTGTAATTCGACCAAAAACAAACTTAGGAATAAAATATGAGCTTTTAGGCCCACATGGATTAGATTAGGACATTTATTATTATTTTATTTAAAGAAGGGTTAAAATAGTTAAAATCAAAGTTTAATAACTAAATCATTTTTAATATGGGGTTATACATAGGATAAATTCGACTATAAATATTCATTAGAAAGATAAAACGATTTCTTACATAATGGTATTTTATTTATAATTTTTAGACTTTAAATAATTTAATTTATTTATAACACAACGATGATGTAGTAATTATCTTATTAATGAAATATTGACATAATTGATGTTATAAATACCCAAATAAATATAATTTGAGACTTTTTATGAATTCCAATAATTTTTTAGGTCAATATGAAATGTAATTATTGATTTAATTAGCTTTTTTTGAACTTATCATTCTGTTATGATTTTCACAAAAATCAATTACTAAATAGTGTCAAAATTGACATAAAATAGTTTTTTAAAAAAAATATTATATTATTAATTGTTATTTTATTCCTAAAAATCTAAGGTTCGGACAAATGACTTACATAAGGTTATATATATTAATAATAAACAACTTGGGATTATTTTGACTTGATATAGTAAGTTTATTAACCTTATCGTATAAGAACACAAGAAGACACGGTAAAAGTAAAATTATTTAACTTAATGTTAAATCTACTTGATAAGGTTAAAATAGGAACCTAAACTTGTCTAAATTCTATTGGATGAGAGGATTTCGACCCATCCCTACCTTATCATCGAAATAAATCAATTTTGAGCTATTTAAAGCCGAACTTGACTTTACAATAAAATAATATTTTTAGTTATTCCAAAGGTGCCCCTCTCCTCCCTTATAAAAGGGCACCTCTTCCGTCTCTTCCTCACTCCAGTTTGAGCCTTCAAGATCGGCCAACCCCTGCCACTTTATCCTCTACACTTCCCTAGAGACATCGTAGAGGTCCTGGTATTCTTAAAAGACCAATTTTAGTGCCCTAAAAGAAGGTCTCAAAGAAGCACTTCAAAGAAGAGGTAATGTCCGTTGCCGATTCATTCATCTTTATTTCTTCTTCCAATTCTTGTTCTTTAGTTTTTTAATTATGTAGTAATAAAATCAGTATCACTCATATACTGATATGTTATTATAACTATGAAACAACCCTATTTCACCATCTATCCATCCTACGGAAAAAGAAATCACCGCGCGTGCGTACGTACGGAATACCGTCTCCACGCCGTGGTGTAATCTATTTTCCACCACCACCTCACATGGATGGGTATAATGGTGTAAATAATGACTATATATGACTATTATAAAGTTATACTGATTCTGAAATAGTATAAATACACTCCAATACAATTCCACGATCATAGGAACGATATCATCACTCGTGTGTACGTACGGAATACCGTCTCCACGATGTGATGCGACTCGTTCTACATGATCCTCATTTCATAATGATTATATAAATGAATTGAATGAATGAATATGATATATATTACACTAATACCATTCTGGAAATGACGTATCTATAACCTAAAGATAATAATAAGAATATATTCAACAAAACACGCATACGAACAAAAAGTTATAAACACTCGAATAACAAGTAGCAATGAAATATTACTACTAAGAAGCTAAGAATATAACCATATATTATATTATAAAAATAAGTATGATTCTGGAATAAGTCAATAACATTATTTAAATCATTATACATGAGGTTCATACACTTACGAGGCAAATCAGACCTAAGGTAAGGGAAAATATCCCAATCTCATTTTATCAGAGATTGTTTATACTTTGGTATTTACTGGGGTGTATTTTATCATCCAAATCCATGTTTCCTCAATATGTGATATTATTTCCATCCACATAAAATTTTTTAAATCCAATTTTACCCTTCGTTGAGTTTTTTAGTAAAATATATGAAAGGAATCTTTTGTCGTACAAGGTACTTTTTGACTTTTCTGAAAAAAGTATGAGAAGAATGTTTTTTAACTTATACGGCATGAATGGATTTTTAAAACATTATTTCCACGAAGCTTACTATACAATTTTTCAAGTTTATTTTTAATCAACTTCTTTTAGTTTAAAATTGTATGACAAGTTAAGAAAGGAAAATTTTTTTTAAAAAGAAAGGATATTTTCTTCAAGAATGGAGTTCAAGTGTTTTAGCAAAATTATTTTCCATCTAACATAATATAGGGTTCTGTTTCTATCCCTATTATTACATTGATTTGATTATGTTGTTATGTAATTATTTTTATGAATTCCTTTATCTTATATGAATTATTTTATGATGTCATGTTGTTTAAGAATACCATTTTTATTACATGGGTTATGCAATGATGTATGATTTATGATTTTGTGGCACACATAAGAATGGTATAATTATGAGATGGGTGGGACCTATATCTCCCTCCAATTAATTGGGTAAAGATTTTATATATCATGAGATAGACATGGCTGGAATGGTACGTTATACCGGTTCAGTGAAACAGGACTGAAACGAGGAGTGAACTCGGTTCAGAAAGGGACTTTGTCCACTAAGATAGTCTTGGAAATGAGTATTGACTAATAAGAAATGATTCTCTATGATTATGTGTGTATTCCACAAAGTTTTATGTTTTAAGTTATGATTATTGGGATTACATTTCACTTCTATGATTTATCCAAAGTTATGATATTATGATCTCTTTTGTAGGTTAAGATTTCCAAAAGTTATGTTCTTATGTATATGATGTGATTGATATTTATTTTGTTTACCCTTACTGACCATTTGAGCTCAACCTTTTGTATGTTTTATTTCCCCAGGTCAGGAAAAAGGTTATTAAGTAGAATATGACAAAAGGGGACTCTAGATATGATGAAATAAATGGGAGGAAAAGTAGATTCTTTATGAACTAGTTGTTTATGTTTCCCAGTTTCTAAAGACACTATACCTATACTGTCATTTCTTGGTTTTGTTATATGTTGTAATAAGTATGCTTCAATTCTAAAGTAATAACAATATATATAAATTGTGGGTCGTTATAGTTGGTATCAGAGGAAAGGTATAATCAACCTTTGGAAACTAGGATGTGAAAGCCTTAGTAAGAACCCTAAGGATAAGTCTAAGCATAAAACACAATCTTAGTGTTTTAGAAATGGCCATGAATAACCTAGGATAAGACCTTTAGTGTGAAATTTTATTCTTGATTATGTGGTTTTCCTGTTATAATTAGTGTTTATCACACCATTCTTCTTGGTTTTAGTCAATGGCTGGAACCCGAAGGAACCGTGTTAATGCGGAATGCGACGGGCAATGCAATGATTGTCCCCTGGAGCAACCAAACGTTATTGGAGATGGAATGAAAAATAGTGTAGCCATTCTCACACAACTTTCTCAAGCTATGAATCATACATGACTTCCAAACGAGCAAAGGAAGGAGAAACATTCTGTTGAATCCTTCATGAGACAGCGTCCAGCTTCATTCAGCAGGTCTACTGATCCATTAGTTGCTGAACAATGGATTAGTACTACTAAAAAGATATTTTCAGTTCTTCAATGTTCTGAACATGATAAAGTCATCTTAGCAGTGTATCGTTTGGAAGGTGATGCTGATCAATGGTGGAATCTTATTAAGAATACGAGGAAAAGGGATGAAATTGAGTCCATGGAATGAGACTAGTTCAAGAACTTATTTTTCAATAAGTACTTACCTCGTATTCTCCGAAAAAAGATGGAGAAAGAGTTTCTTGAACTGAAGCAAAAGGATGATGAATCTGTTGGTACCTATGAAGAAAATTTTACAAGACTTGCAAGGTACGCTTCTGGTATTACTATCCAACCTGAGAGTAAGATCGATTGATTCTTTAGTGGATTAAAACCAAGTCTTCGAAGGACCTTAGCCATAAGGGACTTCAATTTCTATGAGGAAATTGTTCGATGTGCTCTCAAAGTTGAGATGGAAATTGGAGTAACCCATCAGTCATATGGGTTTGATAAGAATAGGAAAATGGAATTCAAAGAAAAATCTAAAGATCACACTGAAAAAAAGATGAGCTTTCCCTTATGCTCCAAGTGTGGAAGGAAACATGGAGGGAGTTGTCTTAAAGGGACAAGTAAATGTTTCAAAAGTGGAAAAGAAGTTCATCGGGCATTTGAATGCCTCGATGATGGGAAGAAGATGTCTAATGATGCAAACAAAGGAAGGGATACACAGAATGAACCTAATTCATTTCAATGTTTCAAGTGCAAGGTGATGGGACATTATGCCAATTAATGCCCTAATCCAAGGGTTGAGGATGATGGTCGACGTCAACAAACTCTTAAGGCGAAAGACAAAGGAAAGTCACATGCAATTTCTATCATTGATGTGGAGTATGATAACGATGTGGTGAAAGGTACACTTACCATCCACTATAAAGTAGAAAATGTTTTATTTGATTCTGGATCCACCCACTCCTTTATTTCTGAATAATTTTCAAAGGATATCAACTTATTAACTCAACAGTTAGATGTTGAGTTAGCTATGACAACCCCTAATGGCACAACAGTCACATCAAAAGTTTATAATTCTTCTCCGATTGAAGTTTGTGTGAATGTGCTACCTGTAAATCTTTTTATCCTTCCTATAGTGGAATTTTATGTGATTCTTGGCATGGATTGGCTTTCTCTACATGGAGCTCATATCAATTTCCAATGAAGGGATGTCACATTTCATATTCCAGATCAATCTATGATCGTCTATCGATGCAAGGTTGAACATAACCTTCCAGTGGAAATTTCTTCAATTTTATGGGTATTGATTCCACTAAATGAAGGTTATTTATCTCAAATGGTTGGTGAAAAACTCACGATTAAGAATATTCCCATTGTACGGGAGTTTGATGATGTCTTTCCGGAGGAATTACTGGGTCTTCCTCCGAATTGTGAAGTTGAGTTTTCAATAGAACTCGTACCGGGTGCTTTGCCTATTTCAAAGACACCTTATAGAATGGACATAATTGAGTTACAGGAATTGAAGAAGCAACTCCAAGAGAATCTTGATAAGGGGTTCATACGCCCTAGTGCGTCACCTTGGGGAGCACCTGTTCTGTTTGTTAAGAAGAAAGATGTATCAATGAGACTCTGCATTGATTATCGAGAACTTAACAAGATCACTATCAAGAACAAATATCCTCTACCGTTCATTGATGACCTATTTGACCAACTACGCGGAGCTCAATAGTTTTCCAAAATTGATCTTCATTTAGAGTATCATCAATTAATCGTCAAAAGGGAGTATATACTAAAGACGGCTTTCCATACAAGGTATGGACACTATGAATTTATACTGATGCCATTTGGTCTTACTAATTCCCCTGCTATCTTCATGGATCTAATGAATAGAGTCTTTAGAGACTATCTTGATCAGTTTGTGGTAGTATTTATAGACGATATTCTTGTCTATTCAAAGAGCAAGGAAGAACATGAAGATCACTTGAGAATTATATTGAAGACCCTGAGAAAGGAGAAGCTTTATGCCAAATTTACCAAGTGTGAATTTTGGCTTAAAAAAGTTGCATTTTTGGGTCACATAATCTTAAAATAGGGGATATCTGTGGATCCAGAAAAAACAGAGGTTATTGAAAGATGGCCGAGACCAACAACAGTAACTGAGATCCGAATTTTTCTTGGTTTGGCTGGATATTATTGACGTTTTGTGAAAGGTTTTTCATGATTATCTAATCCACTCACCAAGTTGACTCGGAAAGGAGTTAAGTTTGTTTGGACGGAGGAATGTGAAGAGAATTTCAAGGAGTTGAAGAGAAGGTTATCAAGTGTACATGTGCTCACACTACCTTGTAGTTGAGAAAGGTTTGTGATCTACAGTGATGCATCCAAGAAGGAATTGGGGTGTGTTCTTATGCAAAATGATATGGTGATAGCTTATGCCTCACGGTAGTTGAAAATCCATTAGCAAAATTACCCATCACATGATTTGGAATTAGCTGCGGTAATCTTTGCATTAAAGATTTGGAGGCATTACCTTTATGGTGAAAGGTGTGATATTTATACTGATCATAAAATTTTAAAGTATATTTTCACACAAAAGGAGCTGAATATGTGCCAAAGAAGATGGTTGGAGCTGATTAAGGATTACGACTGCTCAATCCATTAATACCCTGGGAAAGAAAACAAGGTGGCAGATGCATTAAGTTGACAAGACCATGCCAGTTTATCCATGATGAGGATCACAAAAGATCCAATATTTATGGATTTACAAAGGATGGATCTTGGAATCATAATAGAAGGGGGAAAATCATATCTTTCTCAAATGAATGTTCAACCATCTATTCATGTGAAAATTAAAGATGCACAGAAAGATGATGTCGAGTTACAAAAGAAGGTGAGAAATGTTCCTGAATTCAACCTTGATTGTGATGGGATAATAAAGTTCAAGAACCAGGTTTGTGTTCCTCCCATCCCCGAATTAAAGAAGGAGATGCTGGATGAGGCTCATAGTTCTTCATTCTCTATTCATCCTGGAAGCACGAAGATTTATAGGGACCTGAAAGAGTACTTATGGTGGGATGGAATGAAAACGGATGTTGCTGAATATGTCTCTCGATGCTTGGTTTGTCAACAAGTTAAAGCTGAGAGACAGAAGTCTAAGGGGATGTTACAACCATTAACCATACCTGAATGGAAATGGGAAAACATCATTATAGACTTTGTCACAGGACTTCTTGAAACTTCCAAAGGCAATAATTCTATCTGGGTCATAGTTGATCATCTTACAAAGTCTGCACACTTCATTGCTATTAGAGAGGATTTCTCTCTTGATCAGCTTGCAAGGATATATGTAAAAGAAGTGGTAAGATTGCATGGAGTACCAATTTCTATTAGATCTGATCGGGATCCGAGGTTTACCTCAATGTTCTGGCGAAGTCTTCAGCATACTCTGGATACAGAGTTATGTTTCAGCACTGCTTAACATCCTCAGACAGACGTTCAGTCTGAGAGAACAATTCAAACTCTAGAAGATTTTTAAGATCTTTCTCTATGGATTTCAAAGGTGGTTGGGATCAACACCTACCTTTGATTGAATTTTCTTATAATAATAGCTTTCACTCCAGTATTCAGATGGCTCCTTATGAAGCTCTCTATGGAAAGAAATGCAGGACTCCAACTTGCTGGGATGAAGCTGGGGAAAGAAAGCTATTAGGACCTGATCTCGTTGATGAAATGGAAGAAAAGGTCAGATCTATTCAACAACACGTAAGAGCATCTCAGAGTCGACATAAAAGTTATGCCGAAAACCGAAGAAAAGACCTAGAGTTTGAAGTGGGTGATAAAGTGTTCTTACGGATATCTCCCTGGAAGAGGGTCATGAGATTTGGAAAGAAGGGGAAGTTGAGCCCTAGATATATCAGTCCTTTCGAAATACTGGATCGTGTTGGGAAGGTAGCTTACCGATTGGCGCTTCCACTGAATCTCTCTCAAGTTCACGATGTGTTCCATGTATCTCTCCTGAGAAAACACATACCCGATCCTTCACATGTACTCAGCTCAGAAGTTGTACCGCTGGAGCAAGATCCTTCTTATGAAGAACAACCGATAGAGATTATGGATCATAGTGAAAAAGTCCTACGAAACAAGACCACTTGATTGGTGAAAGTTTTATGGAGGAACCACCAATTAGAAGAATCTACATGGGAGCTTGAGGATATGATGAGGGAGAGGTATCCTCATTTGTTTGTTACAAAGTGACAAATTTTGAGGGAGAAATTCATTTTAAGGGGGGTAGAATGTAACACCTGAGACTTTTATGTTATGTAAATCATAAAAGGAATCATTTTCCACACACAACACATTCATGGCTTTCTTTACACAAAATCGCGACCTTCCTCGATAGCTTGCGTCGTACGCAATACCGAGTTTCACTAAACAACGATATACTATTAAAATATTACTAAAACTAGCCATTATGAATAGTAATAACTACTTTTTGAAATTTTATAAATTTTATTTTTCAAAATGGACTTCATTTTTGGATTTTTAATATCGAAATTAGCCTAGGGTGAAATTATGGTATTTTTCTGAAAACTTTCAATTTTTGAGGAATAGTGAAACCACTAAGTGGTAGTTAAAAAAAACTGAATTTTTCATAAAACATAGTTTTACCGCTTCTGTGAGTGGAATTTCAAAAATCCTAGAGACACGGTTAATATCAAGGACTAAAATGTGGTTCAATGAGATGAAAATAATTTTTGGTGAATAGTAACTTTTTAATTTTTTTTACCACGGTTAAAAGTAAATAGGGTAATTAAGGGTAAAAATGATATTATTAATACCCTAACACATTTCCTAATTCTTTTGGATAAGTGTAATTCGACCAAAAACAAACTTAGGAATAAAATATGAGCATTTAGTCCCACTTGGATTAGATTAGGACATTTACTATTAATTTATTTAAAGAAGGGTTAAAATAGTTAAAATCAAAGTTTAATAACTAAATCATTTTTAATATGGGGTTATACATAAGATAAATTCAACTATAAATATTCATTAGAAAGATAAAAATATTTTCTACATAAATTTATTTTATTTGTAATTTTTATACATTAAATAATTTAATTTATTTATAACACAACGATGATGCAGTAATTATCTTATTAATGAAATATTGACATAATTGATGTTATAAATACCCAAATAAATATAATTTGAGACTTTTTATGAATTACACTAATTTTTTAGGTTAATATGAAACTTTATTATTTATTTAATTAACTTTTTTAGAACTTATCATTCTGTTATAAGTTTCACAAAAATCAATTACTAAATAGTGTCAAAATTGACATAAAATAGTTTTTAAAAACAAAAAATTATTATTAATTGTTATTTTATTACTAAAAATCTAAGGTTCGGCCAAATGACTTAGATAAGGTTATATATATTAATAATAAAAAACTTGGGGTTTTTCAGGCTTGATATAGTATGTTTATTAACCTTATAGTATAAGAACACAAGAAGACATGGTAAAAGTAAAATTATTTAACTTAATGTTAAATCTACTTGATAAGGTTAAAATAGGAACCTAAACTTGTCTAAATTATATTGTATGAGAGTATTTAGACCCATACCCACCTTATCCTCTAAATAAATCAATTTGGAGCTATTTAAAACCGAACTTTACTTTATAATAAAATAATATTTTTAGTTATTCCAAAGGTGCCTCTCTCCTCCCTTATAAAAGGGCACCTCCTCCCTCTCTTCCTCACACCAAATTGAGCCTTCATGCTCGGCCAACCCCTGCCACTTTCTCCTATACACTTCCCTAGAGACATCGTAGAGGTCCTGGTCTTCTTCAAAGACCAATTTTAGTGCCCTAAAAGAAGGTCTCAAAGAAGCACTTCAAAGAAGAGGTAATGTCCGTTACCGATTCTTTCATCTTTATTTCTTCTTCCACTTCTTCTTCTTTAGTTGTTTCATTATGAAGTAAAAACATCAGTATCACTAATATACTGATATGTTATTATATGTATAAAACAACCCTATTTCACCATCTATCCATCCTATGGAAAAAGAAATCACCGCGTGTGCGTACGTACAGAATACCGTCTCCACGCCGTGGTGTAATCTATTTTACACCACCACCTCACTTGGATGGGTATAATGGTGTAAATAATGACTATATATGACTATTATAAAGTGATACTGATTCTGAAATAGTATAAATATGCTCAAATACAATTCCACGATCATAGGAACGATATCATCACTCGTGAGTACGTACGGAATACCATCTCCACGATGTGATGCGACTCGTTCTACATGATCCTCATTTCATAATGATTATATAAATGAATTGAATGAATGAATATGATATATATTACACTAATAACATTATGGAAATGAGGTATCTATAACCTAAAGATAAGAATAATAATTTATTCGACAAAACACGCATAAGAACAAAAAGTTATAAACACCCGAATAACAAGTAGCAATGAAATATTATTACTAAGAAGCTAAGAATATGACCATATATGATATCATAAAAATAGGTATGATTCTGTAATAAGTCAATAACATTATTTAAATCATTATACAGGAGGTTCGGACACTTACGAGGCAAATCGGACCTATGGTAAGGGAAAATATCACAATCTCATTTTATCCGAGATTGTTTATACTTTGGTATTTACTGGGGTGTATTTTATCATCCAAATCCATGTTTCATCAATATGTGATATTATTTCCATCCACCTACAATTGTTTAAATCCAATTTTACCCTTCTTTGAGTTTTTTAGTAAGAGATATGAAATGAATATTTTGTCGTAGAAGGTGCTTTTTGACTTTTCCGAAAAAAGTACGAGAAGAATGTTTTTTTAACTTATACGGAATGAATGGATTTTTAAAACATTATTTCCAAGAAGCTTACATTAAAAGTTTTCAAGTTTATTTTTAATCAACTTCTTATAGTTTAAAATTGTATGACATGTTAAGAAAGGAAAATGTTTTTAAAGTAGAAAGGATATTTTCCTCAAGAATGGAGTTCAAGTGTTTTATCAAAATTATTTTCCATATAAGATAATAGAGGGTTCTGTTTCTATCCCTATTATTACATTGATTTGATTATGTTGTGATGGAATTATTTTTATGAATTCCTTTATCTTATATGAATTATTTTATGATGTCATGTTGTTTAAGAATCCCATTTTTATTACATGGGTTATGCAATGATGTATGATTTATGATTTTGTGGCACACATAAGAATGGTATCATTATGAGATAGGTGGGACCTATATCTCCCTCCAATTCATTGGGTAAAGATTTTATATATCATGAGATAAACATGGCTAGAACGGTAGGTTATATCGGTTCAGTGAAACAGGACTGAAACGAGGAGTGAACTCGGTTCAAAAAGGGACTTTGTCCACTAAGATAGTCTTGGAAACGAGTCTTGACTAATAAGAAATGATTCTATATGATTATGTGTGTATGCCACAAAGTTTAATGTTTTAAGTTATGATTATTGGGATTACATTTCACTTCTATGGTTTATCCCAAGTTATGATATTATGATCTCTTTTTCAGGTTGAGATTTCCAAAAGTTATGTTCTTATGTATATGATGTGATTGATATTTCTTTTGTTTACCCTTACTGAGCATTTGAGCTCACCCTTTTGTATGTTTTATTTCCCCAGGTCAGGAAGAAGGTAATTAAGTAGAATATGCCAAAAAGGGACTCTAGATATGATGAAATAAATGGGAGGCAAAGTAGATTCTTTATGAACCAGTTGTTTATGTTTCCCAGTTTCTAAAGACACTATACCTATACGGTCATTTCTTGGTTTTGTTATATGTTGTAATAAGTATGCTTCAATTCTGAAGTAATAACAATATATGTAATGTATGGGTCGTTATAATCTTACTGAGCATCTAAGCTCACAATTTCTTATATCTCCTTTTTTTGAGGTTATAAATGAAGGTTTTAAGTAACAGTACTGAAGGGGAGTATCTTTATGGGATACATTGAAGATATTTCTTGAATTAATAACATTTTGTTACAAGTTCCAAAAGGAACTGTACTATTATAGTCATCAGACATGGGTTTGTGTAATGTATGTTTTATTCATAAAAAATGATAAAATATCAACGTATGATAAGTATCGGTTGCTATAGTTGCTATCATATTAAAGGTTTATTTAAAAATTGGAAACTAGGAAAATAAATTGTTATTGATGTGTGAAGGGATATTTCTAAGGATATGTTTAGGGATTTATCGAAGGATAACTTTATGTATGATTCAAATTATTGGAAAATTCTCTTCAATTTTGCTATAGGATATGTAATGTTTTCTCTAAGAAATTAAATCCATTTCTTGATACTAAAAGTGGATTCGGCACTAGCACAGATCTACTTAGGGGTAATAACTCTAAAATGGAGAATTAAGTTAGACTTGATATTCTCACAGTGGAAGAAAATATGCCTTGCTACACATCTACTTTGACACTCCCGAGTGACTTTCCTTGGAAATTCACAAACTATTTACAAATGATCATGAAATATTTAAATATATGATTATAAAGGGTAACCTTGGTTATTACAAAATTTTTATAGATTAAAAATAAGGTTTAATTATTTATACATCCTATAAGTTATTTTTTATGATTATGTAGTTTTCAACATTGATTATTATTGCTCACACTATACGTTTTGGTTTTAGATAATTTCAGTAACCTGAATGAATTGGGTTAACATTGAATTTGATAGAAAATTTGATGTTGAGAAGCCAAATGGGATGATGACTGAATTGAATGATATTATGATTATTATTAATCAGATATCAAAGATAAATATAAACCACATGAAGCTTAAATAACACTTAGACTCCCTAAATAAGATCACGATAGATTTTGGTGAGACTTTGGGTAGTGGAGACCATAGATGAATGATGATTCAGTTTCTTATATGGAGATAATGTGGTAATTAGAACTCAAGGGAATGTATTATTGGGTGGAGAATATGTTTTGGGTGTTGATAAGAATTATACAAATAAATTAACTAAAATGAAAAAATAAAGAGTTAAATTAACACGATGGATGATAATATTGGTCTCTATATGGTATAATCAATGGATGAATGATTTAAATATGGAAAGAATATAAATTTCATAAATATATGACCAAGGGGGAAATATATTTTAGAGAATAAATAAGGTGATATGAGTAATGATTTTATTTCTAATAATGAAGATACTAAAACGACATATGAAAGGATAAAAGTGTTAAGGAATAAGGTGAAAAATATTATTTAATTGTTTGAGAAGGAAGTGGAATGATTGGAGTATTTATGTGAAATAATTTAAGTACTATGTTATATGAATCAATAAATTTGTAATGACTATTCATTATTGTATTTTATAAGGATTTTAAATAATATGTTAAACCGTACTGATGTTCTAGAAATGTGATTTAATGGTAATGTGAAATTTTTAATTAGGGAAAATATCCCTTAATATGTTATTGAGGCTAATAAAATTGTGTTAATTTGGATAAATATATTATTGATATGGATAATGTAAATTGGATAATATTTATTTCCTAGTAACTAATAAAGGATTTGTTGAACATTTTTTTTATGATGGAGTTTACAACATTATTTGATCTATGGAATGTGTTCAATAATCTGCAGTTTTATTCAAGGAATGAGGAGTCATTCATGTTTTATTTAATGATTTACGATGATTATGGTTATGATCATGATTTAAAATAATATATAATGAATGTATTAACATATTTTTTACATGGAGATTAAGTGATACTTAATGATATTTGGAGGATTAATGTAAAGATTATTTTGATAAATTGAGTGACCCTATTAATAAATTTTTTTCTTTTATAATGGTTATAAGGTTATCCATTTATTGAATGGTTTAAGTTTAACATTGGATGATGATTCATATATTAATGAATTATTTGAACATATAATGATTTATCTATTTTAAATAACCTATTTGAACCAGTTTACTGTGATGATAACTAAAGAATGGAAATCTGAGTTATCACTCAATTTACGTATCTTACAACCCATTAGTACTTTTAGAAAAAAAATTTTTTTCATAATTTATTGGATTAAAATATGTAGATTAAATTGATCAAGGAACAACCAATAGGTGAAATTTTTCTTATGAAATGCAATGATGTAAATTAAGTATATCTTCTCAGAAAATTATTCATCTTTTGGAAAAAGTATCATGAACTAACATTTTATACTATTATCATCATACTTAAAAAAGAAATTAAAATTTTCATGACTATTTGGTTTTTGGTATTTTTGGTCATTAACCTTATATGGATTTACCACTATCTTCTAATAAATTATCTCTATCAATCATCGTTATTATTTGGGTGTTATTTTTCTCTGCTATGTACACGTTCTCACTTCTCACCTATGTTGTACTACTTGGAAACATAGTATTTATTATTGAATAATACTTCCACAAATTCCTCTCTCTCTTTCAAAAGGATGTTTTTTTAACCCTTTTGACAATGTGGTTTTACTTTAATAAATTTTTAAATGTCAAATTTTTGTTTTCCAAGATGAATTTTGAGGGAAAAATTAATTTTAAGGGGGAGGGGGGTAGAATGTAACACCCTAAGATTTTTTGAAATATATATATTTAAAATTAATATAATAATTTTTATACCATTTATTAAAAAAACACTGAGTTTATCTAGAATTATACATGACATTGAGTTTTTATTTCATTAAATTAAATATCTAGTTTCTCTTGCATTACATGGAACACTGAGTTTACCTTGAGTTACACGCAACAATTAGTTTAAAATAATTATGACTATTTATTAAAATATTATTAAATATTATTATAGTTATCCCAAGGTTTTTGGGATGGATTAAAAGGATAGAAATAAATAAATTATCAAAATATGGTTTAAACATGTTTATAAGATGAATTTGTCGGGGACCATTTATCTAAAAATAAAAATAATTGAAATATTTTTCCCAGAAAATATTTTTTTTGCAAGAAAACATGTTGTACCAAAATAAATTCTAAAAACTAATTTTGGTGAATTATTTTTTAAAATTTATATATTATAAATATGTATATATTCATTCAACTATTTAATGTTCATATTATGTGTTTTCTAGATAAAATATAGTAATTAATCTACTCTCACACTTAAACAGAGTATTTTTCAAAAAAAAGTTGAATTTTTGGAGAACTTATTTTAAAACCAAATTATGAAAATTTTATAAAAATAATTGATAAAATAAAAATAATTTTTTAAATTTAAATATCAAAATTATCATAGGGTGAAATATTTGGATTTTTTTGAGAAGATTGATTTTTTAGGAATTGTTAAAAATACTGAATTTGTATTGGAAACTGCCTTTTAATTTCGTTTATTTATATAGTTAAATTATTTTTTAAATTTTTTTTAAAGTTAAATTAGTTCAATTATATATCCATTAATCTAATTGAGGTCATTTTAATCAAATTAATATTATATTTTGATATAACAACAATGTAATCTTTTGAATATTTTCTCTTTAAAAACATATTTTCTCATCACGTCTGTGGGATTAGTTTTAAGTTCAGTTTTTTTCAATTTTTTGAATGGAATTTAGTAAAAATGAATTTCATATTTGGAATTTTAATTATTTATTTTATCTATTTATTTCAACATAATTTTAGATCAATTAAATAGAGAATGCAATAAAAATTAATTACAACGGTTAAGGTAAAAATGGGTTTTCCAGGGGTTAAAATAAAAATATAAGGTTAAAAAACAATAAACTTGTCTATAAACTATTTTATGGACATATTTAGACAATTACACGTTTATGGTTTTATAATGGACCATTTTTTCACTTTTAAAATATGAATAACGTGGATGTAGTCAATTATTTTTCAAAATACCAAGTGTGTCATCTCCCCCGCTTAGAAAAGGACACCCCACTCCTTTCTTCTCCACATATTCAAACCCCACTGGTTCTGCCAATAAATATAAAAAAAACTTGAATCATATACCCCCCTAATCCTAAAAACCTTATTATAGATGTAAATCCACCATAATAAGTTTTTAATTCTAATCCTTATGAGGATACCCGAAGAAGAGGTAACATTTATCAACGAGCATTTTTGCGTTAGTTTTTCCTAAACCCCTTAAATTACTATTATATAAATATTATATAATAATATAAGTTTATTACATATAAATATATATTTTATTTTATGATAATTACCTATAACCATCTCTAACTCCATCCAATGGGTTACAAAAATTATTGTTCGTGTGAATGGTGGACTACAGACACACCAAATGGTGTCGTTCATTTTTCCATTAAAACCTCTCAATGTTAGAAATAAAGATATATTTATAGTTTTAATATTATATTTTTGATATTAGTATTCATTTTTAATATTTTTATCACACATACCCTCTTGTTTTTCATTTTCTGGGAATACAACAATGTAACCTGTGTGTTTGACAATCAATCATCTCACTAAGCGATGTGATTCGTTCACGCTTTATGAGAAATGTATTAAGGATAAATTTAATAAACATATATGATATATATGTAATAAATATTATTATGGAATGATTATATATATATATATAATTTAGTTTTATTTTTTCAATCCGATATGAAAATGGAAACAATGTTCTTGCGTACGTCCGACCGACTATCTCTATTAACAGTGTATTTCATTTTCCATCACTAAATTTAGGGAATTATTATAAAATTTTATATAGTAAATATATATAATATTTACATAATTTATGAAATTATAGATAGTATTTACACATTATTAAACTAATTATAAAAAACAATAAGACAAAACATTAAAGAAAAACAAATCAGTTATTGTCGAAAACACAGATTTAGCATAGAATTTCTAATAAATAGGTATTTAAAGTTCATAATAAAAACATATATGGTATGATATATATAAATATGTCTTAAATTTTTTTATTATAAACATAATTTTTCTACTTGATTTTTGAACATGTATGCAAGAAGTAAAGGTATAAGGTAAGTGATTTCCATCTCACTTTTTTTCATCTATGAGACACATTCCATATTCACCACATATTTCATTTGTGTAGTCTATATACCAATAATTAAATTATTTTATGTTTATTATAATTAAAATTATGGGTATTGGAATACCCATTTCATTATTTCTCTTTGAAGGGGATTTACGGTTCAAAAGTTTGAAATTAAAAATGGATTTTTGTCTCAGTTTGCCTTCATTGGGACATAAGTTATGTTATGAACCTATCCTCCATTAAGAGGTGTATATAATAACCCTATTAAAAGTTATTTAATTAATATAATTATGTTCATGATATTTTAAGATTCATTTAACATTATTATTTCATGGGTTTTATGTTTCAAATATACCAAAGTGGTAAGAGTTTTACGTTACAATATTATCGTGTATCGAGATTGTTTATCATTATGCTTCCAACGACAAAATATTATGATCTATCACCCAAGAAACACCCTAATTATCTTCCCACTTTATTAATTCATGAGAATACATGTTTTCACTTAATATTCTATCTTTTTATACTCAATATTTCAAAATAATTTCTTTGTGAAAACTCATATTTGCAGTCGAAAACTTTTTTTTTTCTAAATACATGTTTTATAAAAATTATTTTAAAATTTATTATGTTTTAAAATGTGTTTTTCTAAACTGAAAGTATATTTCCCTCAAGATACATTTTAAATTATATTTAAAAAATTCTTTTACATACATTCAATGTTATTTTTAAAGAAATTTCTTTATAAATGGTTTTATGTTTTAAGTAAATGATTTTATAAGAAAATTTATTTTCCGCATGAAATGATTTAAATTATGTTTTAAAATTATTTTCCATATTAAATGATATTAGTTGATGTCACATATTATTTAATAGTTATGCTAACTAAGGATAACATTCGTATTCTTTCTTAGAATAGTTTATTATGGAAAGATGTTTATGAAGACCTTTTCTCTACCACAAGTAAGACCGTGATAGAATTATAATTAAACCTGATTATTTTTAATTTGTTATGATATGATAAACTGATGAAATTATTATGAAACCTATCTACTTTCCATGGGTTATGATATGATTATATATTTGTTAAATACATTTCATTTCATGTCTTTTCATATGATGAATGTTTTTTGATCTTATATCACACCTATATATGATTTTTATTATGTGATGTTGCTTGTGTTATAAAAAAGTATGGGGTTTATGGTATAACCAATGACAATAGTTATGTTATAAAAAAATATTAGTGGGATCTAAATCTATATCTGATTCATTGGGTAAAGATTTATATGTCATGATACATGCATAACTAGAATGGGGATTAAAATTGGTACAATTAGGGGATTTGTCTATTACAATGGTCTTGGGAGTGAACCTTGAATACAATGATGATTTTGGGGGTGAACCCATTCCACTATGAGGAAATTATTACCACTATGGATAGTGGAATTTACCACCTAATAGGTGTATCAACCCATAGATACCCTAATAATTTTTTGGAAATGATCATTGACTTCTGAGAAAATGATTCTTTGTGATTATGTGTATATTCCAATTCTATTTATGATGCTAATATTTTTCTCTCATGTCTCATGTTCATTTATTAGATTATGATACACATCTTATTAACATCCAATAATTATTCCAAGACTTAAGATTATGATCTTTTATATACTGGGTATGATTTTCAAATGTTATGCTTATGTTCTCCTACACTAATGTCCATGTTATGGTCACATATCTGGTTTGTTTACCCTTAATGGGAATCTAAACTCACCCTTTACTATGATTAATTTACCTTGGTTATTAATAAAGGTTTTAAGTAGGATTACAAAAGGCGAATATCTCTATGAATGTAATCAGAAATATTTCATCAATTAAAAATATTGTGTTCCATGTTTTCCAATGCACTAAACTATTAGTGTTTTTAGGTGTGTATTTGTGTAATGTAATGAATATTAATAAAAAAAGACGTAATATCCATGTGTGATAAGATATGGCCACTATAAATAACATATCATTATTCCTTATCATGTACAATAGAATGTTCTTCCCAACAATCCATTAACTTTCAATAGTATTGGATTGGTATTTACTTGTTATTCTATGAGCATATGTGAAATTGGGTAGAGTACATAATAAAGAATACAATATAGATCCTATAAATAATAGATAATGAATTATATAAATTCTTTCGTACTCATTATAAGGATTCTTAATCTTCCTAAGATTCATTCCATGCAAGAGTAGAAAATAACCCTTCTTAGAGCTTCCCATACTAAACCGTTTACACACATTACCATTATATGTATCTTGACTAAGTATAAGAATTATATTAGATAAATTTCTATAAATATACATACCTATCATATAAAAACCTTCCCAAATTCCTTTCATTAATAAGCATTTATTTAAAAAAATTATTTATAAAGTTATGTCTTATGATTTCATTTTTGGTAAGTTTTATGTTATCCAAAAACAATATCAGAAACACCACTAAGATATCACTAATATAATTATATACATAATTATCATCCATAATATTGATGAAACCAAACACTTTGATCACATCTTTAAACTAGATAATCCAACTCTGAGGTGCTTGCATTATTCTATAAATGGAATGTTACAACTTTCATAACATGGAAGTATCATTTAGAAATTTAAAACATTCAACATTTTTTCATATACATGTACATGAAAAAATTTATATTATATAATGTGGTTTTAACATCCATATGATATTTTCCATAATCATAACAAGCTACTATGGCTAGTAATATTTTATTGGACTTAATCATTTATACTGGTGAAAATATTTCTTCGCAGTTAATACAATAAATTTTTTATAACATTTCTCCACTAGAAATGATTTATAGGTAAAAACCATACAATACAAGTTAGTTTTCTTATGGAAAATCCTCTGGTAACCTATGGGTATTACCCCTTCTGGTGTATCCAAAAATTTCTAAACATGGTTAGTGTACATGAAGTCTAATTTATATTCCATTGATTTTAATCATTTATCATAATCAAACATCCAAATGGACTCCCAATAGGATGTAGTTTAATTGTATATGAACATTACTTAATCTTCATTCACTATGATAATTATTATCTCTAAAATTCCTAATTAATCTTAACTGAACCTTAATGTTCTTACAAAACTTGAGTCAGTTATTTTCCCACAAATCATTATAAAACTAGATCAACCTCAATCATAGTAAAACATCCTATTTTTTGGTCATAAAATTCTCCAATTTCAAAATCTCTCAAGATAATCCTCAATTGATGTGTTTATTTATAAGGAAAACACCAGTTTATACCACAAAATACTTTGTGTTCTGTAGGAGTCTAGAAGAAATATCCCCTAATTTCCTTGGGATAACTAAAATATAATAATTTATCAAACTTATGGTAATTTTCTATAGAATAAAAACATATTACATCTGATTCACAACTTGAAATATTAATAAAATAAATATTATGATTCTTCCTAGTCCTTATCTCATATGGTTTGTTTATAAATTCTTTAGATAGAATGAAATTTAGTAATAATGTAGCGGTATCTTTAGAATAACCCTAGAATAAAATATATTATTCACGTAGATTCATCATTGATCAAACCATGTATAAAATGGTACGATTATTTCTCTCAAATACACCATTCCACTAGGGTGTTCTAGGAGGAGTGATTTTTAAAACAATTCCATAATTTCTCAAATGATTAATGAATTTCAATCTCAATTATTCACCACACTAATCAGATCATTGATTTTTAATAATTATTCCTTATTTATTTTGTACTTACTGATAATGAACTTAAGACATTTAAAAGGATTTTTTATTTTTTTTCTTTATTAATTACACACAACTATCGCAACTAGAATCATCAAAAATGATAATGAATTACCTAAAACCAATACATATTTATGTAATGATTGGCCCATATACATTACAAGGTATGAGATAAAAAATACCCCTATACCATTAACCTTTCTACTAAAAGGTATTTTTTTATTATCCCAAATAAAAAATATCCACACATATAAAATAGTTCATAATTAAATTGTCTTAATAATTAATAAATATTTATTATTTGATTGTGTTTCTCGTTTATATGACCTAGGAGAAAATGCTAAAGGTATATGGAATTTTAATAAATATTATCCTTCTTATTCTAAATTTTATAAAAGGATTATCTAATTCAAAATTTATAAAATATTTACAATATTCATAATTCTATAAAACATTTCATCTTTATATATAGAATAACTAATGTTCATAATTGTTAATGAACATCCCATATTATCCAAACAAGATTTGAAAACAAAATTCATATTTATGGTGGGGACATAATAGCAGTTTTACAATTCTAGGATTAATCAACTTGGTAAAATCAGACCATAAGTGATGACCCTTAATGAAAAAAATCTTTCTCAATTATTGACACAATGATTTACTTCTCCCTTAATCAATTCCCTCATATTTATCAGTCTGTATTTTTCAACAAAACATTGTGACGGACACCCAATATTTAAATAA
Organism: Viscum album; assembly: GCA_963277665.1. Lineage (NCBI taxonomy): Eukaryota > Viridiplantae > Streptophyta > Magnoliopsida > Santalales > Viscaceae > Viscum > Viscum album. The sequence goes on along the minus strand of OY728147.1, from coordinate 388,227,555 downwards.
TATTAGTCTGAATTAAAGAAATTTATTTCTACAACATTCAAATTTAGAGAATTTAAACACTTCTCCTAGATAAACATCCGCAATATTAGATAATAATATTTAACTATTTTATAATTCATACCTTTAATTGATCTCAATATATTTATCATGATGTATTTTATTATCTACTATATCTTTATACCAGGGGGTAAGTGGCTTGTTTTATATAATTTCATTAATAATTTTTAATAAAACGGATCCCAAAAAAATGATTCCCCTATAAATAATACCTATTTAGTGATCCAAGATCTATATTTCACTAATAAATGTGTTTGTTTGGTCTTTATCTCACCACTTAGTTATTTAGGTGGGTAATTATAAGGACCCGACTTTATGATGTCACTTAATATTGAATTTTAGATAAGAACAGACATTATTAAACATTTAGGATCTTTTTGGGTTTATATTTTTCAAGAATTAGGATATCTCACATAATTAATTAGTATATCTCACATACAAAACATACCACATTAATACAAAGAAGATACTATAAAAAATAGTATCCAATTTTTTCAAATATAAAACATTATAACTTAAAACATGATTTCTTTGAAAACACTCCATATCAAGCATCATGGCTCCATTATTACTCAAACCCATCCTTATATCCCATGAAAATCATTTTAGAACATGGGATGAGTTTAAAACTTATTAAGGGATATAATGAACGAAATCATTAGTCAAGTGATAACATAAAATCCAATCAAATGCATAATCCTAAAAAATCATATGAATAGAAAAATTATGTAGAAGACTTGGGACATATTTACCATATCACTCTTATATTCTCTGTTACACATGGAATAAACTATTGGTCAACTTTCATATTGGGAGTACCCAATGCATGGGAGAGCTTTAATGGCGCTCACCCGTTATATCTCGAGCTATAATGGGCTCAACCCAACATATCTTGAGATATAATGGGCTCAGCAAAACATAAATAGTGTCCAAGGAACACATAATTGTAATAAATTATCTTTAAATCAAGAGAAACCACTAATTACATATACATATACAAAAAATATTTTTGAAATTAATTAAAGAGAGTTTTAAAATGATTTTAAAAGGATTTTTAAAGGAATGTACCTTAAAATATAATTGGAGTGAGAAGAATTATAATGGAATGGATATGTGTATACATACTATAAATAAACATAATTAAAAATAATATAAACAAAATTCATCTCACAAAAAATTTAATATGACATAAATAATGAAGTTGAATGTAGACCCAAAGAATGGAAATTTGGATAAGAACTTTTTGTACCTCAGGTTCTTCTTAAATAAAAATTGTTTAAACCTTGTATATAATGGTTAAAATAATTTTATTAATATCTTTTTGAAAAATATTAACGTTTATAACACTATATATTATCATTTTACAATAGTATTCGATGCATTTATCAGTAGTAATTTGTTATTTACATTGGTTCAGGTGTGTGTTTACATGGTTTTCATCATCGGTTCATGATGAATATTATGGTTAATTAGAAGTGGAACTAAATAATTGAAATAAAATGGTATTTTAAATATTTATATATCCATAAATTATACAATTTATCTTTTTGAATTCTAACATGAGGATGATTCATTGGTTAAAACATTATTGATATTTGTTTAGGTCATTTTTGCGATTTCCAGATCGTTATGAACTCATTTTGTTTTATAAATTAATAAAATTTGTACAAAAATGATTCCATAACCTTATATAATATACAATTAAAAATTATAATCTGGTTCAATAATAAAAATGGTTTCATGACCATTATTGAATGAAGTAAAATAAATTTAATACACTTTGTCCACGATGTCATTAAATTGACACATTAGAGACAGTGTTTTAGTTTTTTCAATAAGTGGAAGAAGAGAAGAAGTATAATTTATAATATTCCCTAAAAATGATTAAATAAAGAATATATAAGATAATTTATCATTAATTCCTCTAGGTTAAGGGTATATTATGGAATAATAAAAAAATAAAGGAACTCAAAATAAAAGAATTAATTAGAAATCCCTTACGAAAATTCGGCAGCGTAATGTCATCACTTAAAATCTCATAAAATATTTTGATGAGAGAAAAATGGTAGAACATAATTATTATATAATATTGAAATTAATTGGTATATGTAATGGAATATCCCAACATAATTCAATTTAAATTATAAGATAATAACATAATAAGAGTTCTTGAAAAAAATAGAGATATTTTGAGATGAAAATTCTACAGCATAACATCTATGGAACAAGGTTTTAGAAAAAATTACAATGATAGTGGATAAGGGTAAAACATCATAAAATGAATCATAATATAGTATAGAGATATAATAAAATGGAAATAAGAACATGGTATGGAAACATTAATGTTATACCACATAAAAGAGGACTTGAATGGAAAAGAATAAGTTGAGGATTCTCTTACCTTGTAGAGTAACTCATAAGATGTGAGGGTTGAGACCTTGGGGGATTGACGACACCTTGGGAGAAAAAATAGGGAGGTAATAAGTCCAGATATTTTTTTCAGAGGATTTTTGAATGAATGGAATGAAGCAATGGGTTGGAATTTATAGTAAAAGGGAGGGAATATTTTATTAATTTTCAAGGGACCCCTCATTAGTGGTATTTAAAAAACCATGGGCTTTACAATGGTATATGACCATGGTATTAGAAATTTGGGACACCTCACATATTATTTTAATGTACCCAAGTTGACCAAAATTATTACATAATTATTACACCATTAATGATATCATTCATCTTACTGAAAACTCAAAACTGTAATTTTACTATTTATTGAAAATTCAACTGTTTCATAAAAATCCAAAAAATTAACCCTAACCATTTTTTGACATGTAGAATTCAAAAATGAGATCCATTTTATGAAAATAATTTCCTAAATATTAAAAATTTATTTTTCAAATAAAATAATTATTTATTCAAAAATAACATTTTTATGTATATCTCTTTTTTAACACCTTGAAAAATTAATCGACATATCATTATCTTATAAATAACCTACCGATCATAATTGTAGATGACCGTTTTTTGAAATTAAAATCATAGAAGCTGAAAAATAATGTTTAAATGATAGTTATAAATATCTACATAAAACAATGATTCATTGTTTTAATTTTTTTTAAAAATCTCACTGCGTTATATTATCCCTAACTTCTATAAATTCCATCCTCGTAATTTTATTTACTCTTTAAACAAGTGAGGGTACATTTCCCTCAAAGCATTTTCAGATTCCCATGTTGCTACTTCAAGAATGCGGTTTCACCACAAAACCTTTTTCCTAGTGTATTAATTTATTCCGCAATACCTGTTCACTTCAATATTGATTATGAATTGGTTTCTCTTCATAAGAAAGGTTTTCTTCCAACTGAACTACTTCTAGGCTCAAGACATGAGTTGCATCTAGAATATACTTTCTCAACATCAAAACATGAAAAACATTGTGTACCTGAGTCAAACTTAGATGAAGATGTACTCGATATGCAACTGGTCTAACTGTATCAATGATTTCAAAAGGGCCGATGAACTGTGGACTTTGCTTTCCTCTCTTACCAAAACACATCACAATTTTCCAAGGAGTGATTTTAAAGAAAACATGGTCACCTACCTTGAAAGAGAAGTATTTCCTTATATTATCTTCACAAGTTTTCTTTTCACTATGAGCTATCCCCATGTGTTGCTGGATCATATTCACTTTGTCAGCCACTTACAATACTAACTCTAGTCCCATTAATTTTTTTTCCCAGACTTCATCCCAAAAAGCTAGAGTCAGACACTGCATCCCATACAATGCATCAAAATGTGCCATCTTTATATTGGAATGAAAGATGTTATTATAATAAAACATAACTAAATAAAGATGATGATCCCAAATTTTCTAGTAGTCTATTGAACAATCTTGAAGCATATCCTCTAAATGCTGAATCATTCATTCTAATTTCCCATGTGATTGAGGATTAAAAGAGGTACTGCAATTTCATTCAGTGCCCAATGATTTTGAAGGCCCTTCCAAAAATTGGATGTGAACCTAGGATACCTTTCATATATAATAGAAAGAGTAACTCCATGTGACATGAAAATCACTTTGAGGTATAGTCGACAATGCTGATCCAACGACATAGTATTTGAATAGAAAGAAAATGTGCAGATTTTTTCAGCCAATCAAGAATAAAAAAAATTACATTGTTAACTCGAGAAGTCTGAGGTAGTCTCACTATATAGTCCATGGATATATTCTCCAATTTCTACTTTGGCACTGGTAAAGGTTGAATCATCCCCTTTTGTAACTACCTCTCTTCTCTAACCTGTTGAATGCCAAACATTTCACTCTAAATTCTCCAATATTCCTTTTAATTACATCCCAAAAGAAATACTCCTGATTGTATCTGTATATCTTAGTACTTCCAGGATGAATTGAAAATGAAGAACTAGGAGATTCACACAATAAATCATTATTAAACTAGGAACAACAATGCATATAGAACCTTTTTTAAAATCTTAAAACACAATCTTTATCAAGGTAAAATTCTGGAAACATACCCATTTTAACCAAATCTACATTTTTATGTAGCTCATAGTCTTCCTTCTGCACTTGATTAATTCCATTTGATAACGACGACTACACTAAAACCTGATTGAAAATAGATATATTTCTTTTACCAACAACTGATGATCCAAAATTATTCAAATCATTAATCAATGGATCATGTTCCAAACATAACATGGTTAATGATGCATGATGTTTTTGACTCAAGGCATCCACCACATTATTTTCATTTCAAAGATGGTAATTGATCATGGAATCATAGACTTTTATCTATTCAATCCATCTTTAATGCCTTATATTTAATTCTTTCTGAGTGAATATATATTTCAGACTTTTATGGTCCGTATATGTTTGACATTTTGATTGGTATAAATGATGCCTCCAAATATTGAAATTAAAAAACCACAGATTCAAATTCCAAATCATGTGTGGGATCATTTAACTCATGAAGTTTAAATTGTTTTGAATCATAAGCAATTACCAGATCATTCTACATCAAAACACAACCAAGTCCATTCAATAAAGCATCATTATATAGGACAGACTCACCATTTCAGAAAGGCAATTCCAAAACTGGAGAATTCAAAATTTTATTCTTCAGTTCTGGAAAACAAAAATTACATTCTTCTATCGAAACAAATTTAAACCCTTTTCGTGTTAACATATTTAGCGGGATCGGTAACCATGTAATGTTTTTAACAAACATTCTTTAATAACCTACTAATCTTAGAAAACTACATATCTATGTAACTTTTTAAGGTCTCGGCCATTCATCAACCAATTTTCTTTTGGTAGGATAAATGGTTATTTTATACTTCTTTATAATGTTCCCAACAAAATAAATATGTTACAACCATAAATCATAGTTGATGAATTTTACATAATGTTTCTTTTATTTTATGGTTCATAAAATAACCTTTAGATTTTTCTATGCTCCTCTTTACGTCTAGAATATACCAAAATGTCATCAATAAAAACAACCAAAAATTTATCCAAAAACTCATGAAATATTCTATTCATAAGATCCATGAATACAGAAGGTGCATTATTTAACACAAAAGGCATAACTACAAATTCACAATGACTTTATCTTATACATAACGCAGTCTTCGGGATGTCTTCATCCATTACTTACAACTAATGGTACCCCGACCTCAGGTCAACCATCGACAAATATTGTGCTCTCTAGATCTACTCAAACAAATAATCAATATGAGGCAAATGATACTTGTTTTTAATAGTAATATTATTCAATGCTCTATATATATGTAAAGTCTCATTGATCCGTCTTTATTTTTAACAAACGAGATAAGATCACCACATGGAAAAGTTCTAGGTCAGATGAAGCCTTTATAATATAATTCATGTAACTACTTTTTTATTCTAGAAGATCCATTTGGAACATTTAATAAGGGGGTTTAGAAATTGCATTACCATCACGAACTAAGCCAATAGTAAACTTAACTTCTCGATTAGGAGTAACACCAGCAAAATCATTGGAAAAAATATAGGTACTCATTTACCACTGGTACATCATTAATCTGGATAGTTCCCCTATCTTCAAAAATAAGAGAAAGATAACTTTTATTTCAATCCTTTATCAATTATTTAGCTTCCTGATATTGTATTAATGTTATGTGTTCATTCTTGTACACAAACCAAAATTCTTTCTCAAAAAAACTTCTTTTTCTCTGCATTCTATCTTATTATGATAGAAAGAAATCCAGTCCATGCATTGAATAACATCAAATTCTACTATAGGTAATACAAAAAATGTTTCAAGTAAACTCTTTCCACATAAAAGGATAGGTATATTCTTATATTTTTTTTCCACATGTTTTCTTATACTTGTTTTTACAACGAGATCTAGTTTCATTTCATGAGATTGAATTAAAAAATGTTCTAAAAATTTCTCAGAAATAATGGAATGTGTACACCCTGAATCAAACAACAAATTTGTGAAATCTATAAAAATAAGAAATATACCTGATACAACCTCATTTGATGGCTCAACATCTAGTGAAGTGTTTTAAAATGATTTTACCAAACCCTTCCACATCCAATATTGTTGATTCCCATCTTGAGTGACTATCTTCGAACACACAATAGAAAAATGAACCAATTACTTACAATTAAAGCATCTCACCATTCACTTCTAGTTAATTTTAGGATCATTTTCCTTTTACTCACAAGGCATGTGTCCAAAAATTCCACATTGGTAGCATTTCCCAGAATTTACAATTCTTTCACAAGGATTCCTTTTACCACACTTTTCACAAGAGGGGAAATTGATTTTCTAACCTCCAGATTTATTTGACGAATTATTACCCAAAGGTTGCAAACCTGACCACTTCTTATTCTTATCATCATGAATCACATATGTGTCAAAAAACCCCATATCTTCTTTTTCAGAACAATGAACAAGTTTCTCATAGCTTTTAAAATCTTTTTAATCCAATGCTCTTCGCAATAATTGTTTCAACCCAGAGTCAAATATATTAATTTTAATATCAAAATCCCAAGTAAAATTTGTTCTGTACCTAGAAAATCTGGTAAAATTGGAATTATATTCTACCTAATATTCATTATCATTCTACTTTAGTTCCACGAATTTATTATCTATTCTAAGTTGAATAGATTTTGGGAAATATTTTTCAGAAAAAGACTCTTAAAATCATCCCATTACAAACAGCCAAGATCATCTCTTTCTATCGTACTCTAAACCAGATACCACCATTGATTGGATTCACCTTCTAAATGATAAATGGATATTATTACCATTTTACATTCCAAACCTTCCAAGACATCAAATATCTTTTCTAGGGAATTTATCCATCCTTCATCTATCACTAGATCTACGGTTCCACTGAATGATGGAGGATGTTTCCTCAGAAAATGCTCCAAAAATACTTCTTTCTTTGTGGTAGATTATGTTATATTCTATCATGGATAACACCCCTGTTTATTTCATAATTCAACTAATCCATTACTATCACAAACTCTTTGGTTCAGATTCCCACCATTCCGGGTTGTAGATTCGGGTAGACAGCAGCCTCTTGGTACATTCCAACTTCAATTTCTCTATTTCGTCTATGGAAAAAAATTATTTATAAAAATATCTTAGATGAAGAAATATGGTAATCCTTAAATTGTATAACATTTCAAATTACCATATAGTAAATGTAAGTTATGGTATTCTTTAAATATCATCCCAACCCTTAATGATATCTAAACTATCCTTTGATACCAATTATAAGGAGCCGACCTTGAAATGTTACGTAAAATTTAATATAAGAGAAGAGCATACATTATTACACATTGAGGATATTTTTGGGTTTAGAGTTTTAAAAATTTGGATATCTCCCTTAAATAATTATTATATCTCACACACATAACATACCACATTCATAAAAAGAATATACTACTAAAAATAGTATCCATTTTTTCAAAATATAAAACACTAAAACCTAAAAAGTGATTTTTTAAAACACTATATAAAATGTCGCAACTCCCTTATTTATTGTACCCATCCTTATGTCTTTTGAAAAAACATTTTAAAAACATGGGATGTGTATAAAACTCAGTATATGATATAATGAAAGAAATTCTTAGTCAAGTAATAATATAAAAAACCAATAAAATCCATAATCTTAAAAAATAATATGCATAGAAAAATAATGTAGATGAAATTGGAAATATTTACCATATCACCGTTACATTCACTCTTACACATGGAATAATCTTTTGTTCAACTTCAATCTCTGATGTTCCCAATGCATTGGAGATCTATAATGGGGCTCACTCTTCATATCTTGAGCTACAATGGGCTCAAACCAACATATCTTGAGCTATAATGGGATCAACCCAACATAAATACTATCCAAGGAACATATAATGGTAACAAAATTACTTTAAATTAATAGAAACAACTCATTCCATATACATATAAAAAACAATATTTTTTGAAATTTATTAAAGAGAGCTTTAAAAGTATTTTAAAAGGACATTCCCATAAAATATAATTATAGAGAGAATTAATAGAATGAATAGATATGTGTATACATAATATAAATAAACATAATTAAACATAATATGAAAAAATTAATCTCAGAAACAATTTTAATACCACATAAATAATGAAGTAGAATGTTAACCCAAAGAATGTAAATTTGGTGAAGAATTCCCATTCCTCAGCTTCTTCTTACGTAAAAGTGTTTAAAGATACTGTATAATGGTTAAAAGAATGATGTTAATATCTTAATGAAATTTTTTTATGTTTATAAAACCTTATATGATCATTTTACAACATTATTCGACAAATTTATTAGTAATATTTTGTTATTTATATTGTTTTAGGTGTGTTCTTTTAATGGTTTCAATGATTGATTCATGATGGATATTCTTGTTGGTTGGAAGTGTAACTCCATAATTTGAATGGAATGGTAATTTAAAAATTTCTAGACCATAAATTATACAATTTATCATTTTTAATTCAGACCTGTTAATGATTCATAAGTTAAAACATTATTGATATTTGGTTAGGCCATTTTAGTGTTTCTTCTATCATTATGAACTACTTTTGATTTATAAATTAATCAAATTGGTAAAAAATGATTCTATAAACTTATATAAGATATAATACATAAATTAAAGTCTAGTTAAACCATAAAAATGGTTTCATGAAATGTATTTAATGGAGTAAAAGAAATCGAAATTACATAGTGCACGATATCGGTAAATCGACACATCACGAATGATGTTTTAATGTCTTGAGTAAGAGGAAGAGGAGAAGAATTATAATGGATAATCTTCCATAAAAATGACTAAATCCCAAATACTTGTGATAATGGATCATTATTTCATCTTGGATAATTATAGATGATTAAATAATAATAAAATAAAGAACTCAAAATAAAAGAATAGCTGAGAAATCTCTTACGAAAATTTGGCAGCCTAACGATGTCACTTAAAAATTCATAAAATATTTTGATGAGATAAAAAGGGTATATAATAAATATTAGATAATATGGATATTAATGGGGATATGGAATAAAAAATCTCAAAAATAATCTAGTTTAAATTAAAATATAATAACATAATACAAGTGCTTGAAAAAGAGAGAGAGATTTTGTGACGAAAAATGTACAACATAATGGCTATGCAATATGGTTTTAGAAAACATTAAAAAGAGCGGTAAAAGGTTTAAAACATCCATAAATGAATCATAATATAGTATATAGATTGAATAAAATATAAATAATAACATGGTATTGAAACTTGAATGATATACCACATAAAAAAAACATGAATGGAAAAGAAGAAGTTGAGAATTCTCCTACCTTGTACAGTAACTCGTAAGAGTTGAAGGTTGAGACCTTTGGGGATTGAGGAAACCTTGGGGGGACTAATAGGTAGGTAAAAATTCCATATATTCTTTTCTAAGTAATTTGGAATTAATGGAACTACGGAATGGGTTGGTATTTATAGCAAAACTGAGAGAATATTTTATCAATTTCTAAGGGACACCTCATTAGTGGTATTTGAAAAAACAATGGGATTTACTTTGGAATTTTCCTATGGTATAATCACCATGGGAAACCTCAAATATTATTTAAATGTACAAAATTAGACCAGAATTATAACATCATTATTACATCATTAATGGTGTCATTAAACATACTGAAAACTCAAAATGGTAATTTTACTATTCAACAAAAATTCAACTATTTCAAAAAAATCCCAAAAATTCACCCTAACCATTTTTTGATGTGTATAATTAAAAATTAATCGACATCACATTATATTATCGTTTTCACACAACATTAATATGTAATTTTTACACAACACATAAGATTTTGTTATTCACCGAAAAAATTCTATGTAGATTGACACATATCTGAATGCATCATATGCAGAAGCTATGGAAACCCAAATCTTTAATACACATTAATTCATTAATAATTATATAAATGAGCACATAAAAAATATTCTATGATCATGGAACCTAGTATATTTGTAAAATCATGCATATAACACATCAAATTGATACGTGGATATAAAAATATCATTGAAAAGTTTATTAACATGCTATTAAAATTACAATGTTCTTCTAAAACCGCACATGATAACCAGGGATGTACATCATAAAGGTTTGGAATACTAGACACATATTTGTTTGAATCCTTTGATGTTTTTTTTAGAACATGAAAATATGATTTTTCTGGTTTTTAGTTAGAAATATAATCTATAAGATACAAATATATAGAGGAAGAAGTTGGTAGTGTGAATCATTATCATAAAAGGAAATAAGTTGATGAAGTCGAATATAGTGACACCGGTTTGTCAGACACAGTGTTACATCGATCATAGGAGTAATACTAACCTCGATAATCATATGCAATGATGATTGAAAAAGGAATTGGATGTAGAATTATTTTCATTTGGAGTTTTTTGGGACCAATAAAAAGAAAAAGAGTATAGTTTTTTAGACAAGTGAAAAAAATTCAAGTTATTGGGTCTGATGAAAAATGTTATTAGATATCAATAATCTAGTCAACCATTTTAATCAAGAGGGGTTTTTAGACCAAGTATAATATTTTTACTCCATGTTTTTTTTCAATTCGGCCAAGATCAAATGAAAAACTCTGATATTTTTTCATTTGAGTAAATAAAAAAGGATGTTTGATTTACTTAACAATTGGGTCAGGAGTCATTGGATTGGCTAGATCACTATTTATTAGATTGAGGCATAATCCAATTCTTCAAACGTAGGATAACGCTGGTAACATCATCTGATGCAAGACCATCAGACTGAGGAAACAAATAAGAGTTTTTATTGAATTGAAGTGCTGTCAAGGATATCTCAAAGATGTAAGAGTTCAGAGAAAATTTTTATCAAAAAAGATTTAATTCAATGTTAAAGCATTTCTAAGTAAGTACTTATATATTTATAAGTTTCCACTATGTTTATGAAAATAGAAAACAAATAGAGTATAATAAAGAAGAAAAAATGTTTATTATAGAATGTTTTCAAAGATTTTATTTGATCAGTTGGTACAATGCATTGGAATGATAAGTTATTATTTAGTTGATTTCAAGAATCATAATGGGAATACATCTAGTTCACTTATTTTTTTAAATGGTGTGAGGTAAAGTAATTAAAAATATACTTTCTTAATTATAATAGGGAAATTGGTATGGAAATAAGAATTGGAATGAATATTGTGAAAAAATTTGAAGCATAGATGAAGTTATAATAAGATTATACAAGGTTCGAGAAGAAATGAGAATATTTGCGAAGTATTGAAGAATTCATAAACGGAGTATAAAATTAAAGAAAATTTATGTTTTTGGAAATTTTTATTCGTGGGAAAACATTTTAGATTAAATCAAAACCAATTTTGGCGCACCTATAAAAGGAGGAAGTTCATTATTCATTCTTACATTGATGTATTATTCATAAAAAAAGTTAGATGGTGGAGGGATTAATGTTTTTAGAGAGAAAGAGTTTTCAGATTGGGATTTCCTAAGGAAGTTTTTAGAATAGAAAAATAATATAGAGGATCTTATTCAAAGTATACAGATCAGATCAAGAAATTGGATGGACACTGCTGGATAGAGGTAGAGTTAGTTTAGTATTTTTTCAGTGGTATTTTGGGAATGTTATTTTATTACACTGTGTAATCAGACTAGTGAATTGAAATGAGAAATCAGATTGAGTATCAATACAAATTTCATGGAATTTATTACCAAATTCTGGGTAGGAAAGTGAAGAATTTCCTTAAAGATTTTTTTTGAAGTTAACAATGAAACACTATAACTTGTTTTGAAACAACTAGTGAATGTTTCTTAACTTATTACAAAAATTGTTTTACAACATTTCCTGATACTTGAAGCACATTCACAGTTGTATTGAACATAGTGCTAAATGAGTGTATTGGTATATCCTACTCCTTCTATCAACACAAAAGTATTTTTTTAGTGTATTATTTTCTATTGGATTGTTTTCATACCATAACAAGGATGTATCTACATTTTTTTTAATCGTGAACCTTGTAAATTATTGTGTTCCAATGGGTGTGTTATTGGTTTTTTTCATCAAGGTAACAAATCTGCAATAGGAGGTGATGGTTGTTTCAAAATAAAGGAAACATAAAAGAAAAATATATATCTTGTTCTCCACTCCCCACTTCAGTGATACATTTATCCTTCTGGGAATTCTCATACAATTCATCTCATGAGACAAAAATATTACGCAATTCATTGGAGCGTTATATGCATGTATCAATCATAATATGTAAGTGATCTTATATACCATATATATTATTCAACATAATGACATATTTCATCACATTTAATCCCATGATCAAGGTATGTGTTACACATATGGAATTATTCAATAAATGAAGGATGTACTCATCTTGGTGAATACCCTTGAGTGGAAATGGTGATGGGTATTCACAATACAAAAGTATAGCATGGAAATATTGTAGGATAATTTTGGCATTATAATGACGGTACATAATGATACATGGGAGGAGTTAATGAGAGGGATAAAGGGGTCTATCATCACTTTGGAATAACAATTTTATTAATATAGATATTTGATAACATATCAGAACACGAAAAAATGGAAAACATAAGGAATAATATAAAGGAGGTGCTTTAGTAAATATGGAAAATAGATGATCCCTTACATTGATAGGGTGGTTCTATAATCTTGGTAAGAGCTTCTTGAGAGTTTTAGATCACAATTAAAGGTCTTTATAGAGGAAAGTGTTGATTAATTTCATTAAATTATAGAATTTAGTGAAGAAAAATGTGTATATTGGTGGGTTTTTATAGTGAAAGAGATAAGAGTTCTTTATTAATTTCCTAAATTAGGTTTTGGTCTCTATATGATAATGTATTCAAAAACCAAAAAAATCCCATTTTATTGCCTGTGGTTTATAATAAAGTGTAGTGTTTTTAATTAATTTACATATTTAATAACATAAATCATTAAAATAATACCCTTGGTTTTGTGGAAGTTAGCCATTTTTATAATTATTTGATTTTAAAACCTTGAAAAATAATATATATTTTTCAGGATTCATTTAGGATTTATAAAACCAATATAATAACCTCAAAAAACACATTAATTTAAAAGTGAAATATATATTTCTTCAAGGATGCCTTTTTGTGGAAGATATTAATTCACTTTTAATTCATTATTATTTCATAATACACATAGTATATTTATACCGTATTTAATTTTTACCAAAAAATTCTTCTAACTCTGAAAATTATGAAAATATTTCTGTTGGATAATTTTAATGCGTTTATTTATAAAATAATATATATTATATATAACTAATTCTCTACATATTACAATTTTCACTTTTATATCAAAATACACATTTATTAAAAAATATTATTTTTTAACTAACAGTTTTTTACTGTTATAAAGAGTATTTTTGGATTCCAAAAATTATGTCATCAATTATATTTAGAAAAAATATTTTATAATATTAATTTATTAAATAAAAATTTATTTAAAAAAATTATTTAATTAATCAAATAGTTTTTTTGATTAAAACTATATATTTTCCATAACGAAAATTTGTGATCCATCGCATTGAAATCAAATTTTATTATACTTATTATTTAACCCTTTTTTATTAATAAAAAAAGTATAAATTTAATCACTATTCTATTAGATAAAACAAAAAAATATAGATTCATACTATTAGGGTCTAGATACATAACCCTTTATTGCACTAGTGAACACCTAAAGGGTGTGGTACGTGATGGTGGGATTTTCTTGGGGTTGTTCGACATACATAGTTTGCACCATGATCTTGATGGGCATACAAATTTCCTAAAATTGGTTTTGTTCATGCATTATTTTTTGAATCTAATATTAGGATTGTTCAAGGGAAAATACTAGCAATGCCATCTCCTTCGAAAGTTCTAATAAAGGGGTTTCATAGTGTAATATCCTACTGGTCGAGTCCATTATTTCTTCCATCAGTACTGATTGGAATTTATCATAACCATTTATATATACTAGTCATACGATTATTTTTCAATGGTTATATTATAAAAAATTATGATGTTTTATGGTAGTTTAAATTTGAATGACTTTAAAACTTTTTAAAATATCCAAATTCATGCATTTATTTTATATAGCTTCATTTCTTGAGAAGGAATCTACTCATTTAAAATGGAAATTTCATTTATAAATGTTTTAGTTGTTACATTATTATCCCTTATAAAAATTCACCCTATAAATTTTCTCTTTCATACAATAATATAGATGAGGTTACTTTTGTTCCATCACCCCTTTCGGTTCTTATGTCTCTTCCTGAAACATGTGGTTCTACCATAACAATTTGACCAGGTGAGTATAAGTGAAGTGTATGGAATATAAATTCTTAAGATGGATACATGGAACACATCATTTAGTTGAGATAGGTTAGGTGGGAGTGCTAATAGATAAGACATCACTCTAATGCAATTAATTATATCAAAGGGGATGATGTATCATGGTCTAAAATTTTCTTTCTTCCCAAAACTCATGAATTTATTCCATGGTGATATATGAAGGAACACTTTATATTCAACATTAAACATAAAATACCATTGATGATTATCTTTATATCTTTTTAATCAGATTTTTGTGGATTTCATATGATTATGAACGGTTTAAACCTTCTTTATTATGTATTTAATAAGATCAGATGTGGTCAGGTTTTTCTCTCTAACTTCATCCTAGCATGTCATAGTTCAATACCTATTACCTTATAGAGCCTCATAAGGTTCCACTTGAAGGATATGATGGAAAATTTTGGTATATGATAACTCTAAAAGGAGAATGGGTTGATCCCAATATCTTTGTAAATCCATTGAATGCGATGTTAGCATATGTTTTAAAGTTTAAATGGTTTTTCCAGAGTGACCATCTATTTGAGGGTGATAAGTAGTGCTAAATCTCAGTTCTATATTCAACTCTTACGGAAGACTTCTCTAAAAACTTGAGGAAACTCAAAATCTCAATTAGATATAATAGACAGTGGAATTCCATATAGTCTTACCAGTTCTCATATGTATATATTAGAGATTTGGTCAAGAGAGAAATATTCCTTGAGAGTAATGAAAATAATTGAATTTTTATGGTTATACAATACCTTCCATATTAATTTATTTCTTTTATATGTTTTGGGTAGTCCTATGATGAAATTCATAGTCATGTTTTCCCATTTCCTTACTTGTATGGTAAATGGTTGCATCATATCCTTGTACTTCTATCATTTAGTATTGACTTGCTCAAATACCAAGTATCGATATATGAATTCTACAATATCTCTCTTCATGTTATCCAAATATTTGTTTTCTTATAATCTCTATACATCTTGTTGATTCCAAGATGAATAGATAAGTATGATATATGTGCATCATATTGAAGTTCCCTCTTCCATTCTAGTTTTGATGGGTCACAAATGCTGGTTCCAAAACATATAGATCTATCTTCAAAAAATTTGAACTCTGAAATAGTCACTACCTTCTTCGGTAGCACCACACTATCTTTATGATCATCCTAGATCGTCTCACGAATGGATGGTTGGGTAGTTATTTAAGTAATGTAGGATTAATCCCCTTTTATTATTCACATTTCCATCTTTTTCCTGTACAAGTAGATTGAATCTCTTACAATTCTCCTCAGGGATAGGGTTGTTGGGTCCTTCCTACCCAGAGAATATTCTACATTGCTCACATTCCCATGATGGTAATGGATTTAAAAATAACAACCCTTGATCATATCTAACATCATTCATTTGAGCATATTACTCTTCTTTTGTGTGTATATATACTTGAGATTTTTTGATCCGTATATCTGTCACACTTCTCTTTATGGAGATAATGTCACTAAATCTTCAATGAAAATATCACTACTTCAAAATTATAGGTCATTAGTTGGGTAGTTCTACTCATGGATATTTAGTTAACAAGATAAATAGTATATAAACATTTAAAATTTAATGATTATACAATATAATCAATTTTTTATTCATCACTATAGATCAAAAATCCATCCCCACTAGTGGGTAATATGAGAATAGGTGTAATGATAATCCTTTTTTCAGCTCATTAAAATTTTTCTCACATTCAATAGTCTAGAAAAACATGACTCCCTTCTGACTAATGTTGGTTAGTGGTATTAATAAGCATGATAATTTTCATAGAATCGACGATAATTCCCATCAAATCCAAGGAAACTAAATACTTCCATCACCAGTTTTGGTCAACGTCTTCCTTAAATTGCTTCTATTTTTTTGAAGGATACACAATTATCCCTTTACTAGTGATAAAATATACCAAGAAATTTACCTATTCTAGGTATAAGTTCTATTTTTTTAAAAAGGTGATGGAAGCCTCTTTATTCATGAAAAGCAAAAACATGGAACAACAAGGGAATGAGGTCAGACAAGACGAAGCTGCCCTCATTCTAAAACATAAAATGTCAATGGAATCAGTAATCAAATTCAATAGGATTATACTCATCATAATCCCAATCAGACTCATCATCCAAGGGACTGAAAGAATTACCTCTAGCCTTTCTCCCACTGGATATGGATCTAGTCACCATAGTGGGCTTCAGATGTGAGTAGTCCTTCCTTGGCCGGGACTTTGTCATTGAGGGCGAAAAGCCTTTAATGGCAACTGATTTTCCTTTAACAGCATCTCGATATGAACATTTCTTTGGAGAACCATCATTCTCTGTGTCAGACCATTTGCCTGCAATATTCATTGTGTTCCACTGCTTGTTGAGTTCCTCAATAATCTGTGAGCCTGCATCCGAAGATTTGCAAGCATCCATGTCAGGGTTAATGATAAAGGCATCATCTTTTACCTGTGTTTTAGCATCATTTTCCTGAGTGGATTCCACCAAGACTGTAACTAATTTGTACTCTTCATGTGTAGATGGGCCATGCAGAGGAGTCATAGGCCCCGCTGGTTTTTCAACAGGTCCCTGCAACTCCACGGAATGGCCGCAGACATCATGCTGATTCACAACCTTAAGATCAGTACAATCTGTTGGAAGAATGTTTTCATCAAAAACTTGCTGTGATTCCTCAGAGGTGCACTAATCGTCCTTCTGAGATTGGATTGCCTGAAGCTATGTTGGACCAGACCCATTTCCCTCATTGGCATCACCCAATTTTCTAGTTTCTGGAAGAGCTTCTCCATCTTTATATTGTATTTTATAAATTTTCTTACATATCTTCTGGTTATGACCCTTAATAGAGCAATAAGAGCAGATATCATTTCTAAAACAGTTCTGCTTTTGATGTCCAATGGTTTGACATTCCACACAAGCAGTAGTTTAAGTGGAACACCATGCGATTCTTTGATGAACACATGATTGAATTTCTTTACAATAAACATGACCTCAAGGATAATATTTTATTTAATCTCAACCATTTGAGCTAGATACAATTTCTTATAAGAAAATAGTATCCATTCATGAAATATTGATACTGAGAGAGATTCAATCTCTTATATACATGTGCATAGAATCATAGGGTGATTCTTTATAAAAAGGGTTAATTAATTATACCAATAATTTATATTTTCTATACACAATGAATTCCAATCCACAACCAGAATACATCAAATTATACTAAGGATGGTATCGAAAGGTTTTCTAGGATGTCCATCTTGAAAATATGGATAGAGGATGATTTATATTCTTAGGATGTAACAACTAAATGATTCGTCATCTTTAATGATAACTCAACATCCATGTGTTGAGGTAGTGTCTGAATAGTTCTACTAAATTTGTGTGACATGAAATAATTCATAGAACCATGGATGATAATCCTTTCGTTTACAATTTTATTATAGTTTTAATCATTTAATTAATCAAAAATAGACTTTGGGATGAAATTATTTGGACTATTAAAAAAATAAATGGAAAACTATAAACATTTATGGGTTAACTTAAAAATCACATTTATTACCTAACCTATAAATTATGGTTTTAAACCTAAGTTATCCAGGAACTACTTCCTAACAAAAAATATTATGAGAAATTTTATTCCCTTAATAAAGGTTTTTAAAGAGCTGTTGAATTTACCAAATCATATTCCCTAGGAGTATAAAACCAGGAGTGTAAAAGGATTGTTGTTATGAACTAGGAAATGATTGAGTCCAACTAAATGCACCCTTTGGGGTTTATTACTAGTTTTTACATCTATTCCAGAGTCACATACACTTTTACTACCTATATGGGGATGTATTTACTTGAAAACCACTTACTCTATACTTTACCAAAATTTATGGATGTTTCATTTGTTTAGAATTATCCCTACGGATTTATATATAGTTTTCTAATCAAAATCACAAAACTAAATATACATTAATTTGAACCAAATATCACAATACATATCTTTAATATACTATTATTCATGAATTATTACATATATATTCATAAGAGGGTTTAGAATCATAATATTAAACAATGAAGCATTATATAACATGATATTATAAAGGCCACATAGGAATGGGGTGAAAACATAAATTATTTCATAAAAACTAGTCAACGGAAAATTCCAAGACAATATAAAATGGTTGAAAGTGTCACTAAATGGAATGTGTTTACTACCTAATCCCATACTAGACATCTCATGAGATTAAAACATTACCCAATTCATTGGAGCACTATCTGGGAGCACCCATCCTTATATGTGCATAGTCATGTGTTCCATATAGATCATTCAATATAAGGACATACTTCATAAAATGTAATCTAACGATCAAAAGGATATTATTGAATAAAGAAAAGAAGGATAGGATCGCTTACCATTAGTTTGTGATTCTAAAATATTAAAAGGATATTATTGAGAGCTTGGGGGAACTTTGTGAGGGACCTATTGAGGAAATAGAAGATTAATTTCATGTTCCAATAGTTTTTATTGAACATAAATGAGAGGTTTTCAAGTTTATATAGAAAAAGAGAGGAGAGTTATTTATTATTTTCCAAAAATATGTTTTGAACTCTATATGATAAACTAATCATAAAAAACCATTCCATGGTATTTTCCCATGGATTCATCCAACGTATATTTGTTTTAATTTTTTTACATGTATAATAATTGATCTTAGTAAAATAATAACCATGTTGACGTGGAAGTGAGTCTTGTTTATAAAGAATATATTTTAAAACATTAAAATAAAATATATATATCTTTGGATTCATTAATGCTTTATAATATTAATAAAATAACCTAAAAACACATATTTTTATAGGTGAAATAAATATTTTGTCGTGTATAAATTTTATTGAATAAATTAAAACACTTCTGTGTCATTATGATGATATATTACACACCATATATTGAAACCATATTAAATTTTGAACAAAATATTCGACAATCTTCAAAAAATTCATTGTTGTATAAATTTGATGTGTTATTTTCAAATATAATATTTATTTTATAAAATAATCGATAATTATGGGAATGTACACTTTTAATTATAAAAACACATTTATGGAAAAATATTGGGTTTTTACAATATTGGTTTTTTGGATCTTATAAAAATTATTTTTGGTTTCCTAAAATTATATAATAATTTATATTTAATAAATTTTTTTGTGATAGTATTTTATTATAATATAATTTGACTAAAGAGATATTTAATTCATTAAAAATAGTTTCTTTATTGATACTATATATTTCCCATAAATACCATTTCTATTTCTCCACATTGAAATCCAATTTTATCAAACTTATTATTTAAGTATTTTAAACTTGTAATAAAAAGATAAATATAATCATTATTGTATAAGAAAAAATAATCATTTAAATTTTTTTTCTAATTGGGTCTAGATACAGAAATCCTTATTACAATAGAAAAAATCTTAAGGGTAAGGTGCACGATGGTGAGATTTTCATGGGGGTGGTTCATCATACATGGTTTGAGCTTTGATGTTGATGAACTTGCAATTTTCATAATAATGTTTTTTCATGATTTTGTTTTTGAATCATGGATTTGTATTGGTCATGGTAAAACCCCCGTGATTTTATCTCCCTTAGATGCTCTGATAAATGAGCTTCAATGGGTACGATCCTACAGGTTGAGGCTTTCTCTTATTCAATCTATGTTAATTTGATTTTATAATAACCCTTTATATATACTTGTCATATGATCATTGTGCACTGAATATATTATAAAATATTATGATGTTTAACACTATTTTAAATTTTAAAGACCTCATAACTATTCAAAATATCAAAATTAGTGGATGCATTTTCTAAAAATTTATTTCTTAATAAGGAATTTTCTCTTTTAAAAATATAATTTAATTTAAAAAAGTTTGGGTCGTTACACAAGCTACATGAAATTTTATGTAAATTCAAAGATATATATGAGAATAATAAAATCTACGTGAGTAATCCTAGGGTGATATATATCCAACCCCTCACCTTTCCATAGAAAGGCATAATTTTGTAGGTTGATGGGTAGTTAGTCCCCAAACCCCTTTCCTCGCAGATACTTTACTCAAGATAGAATTAAATTCATAAAAATTATAAATATCAATATACAAATACCATTACTAAATATTAAATTCAATTTATTTAATCCAATTAAAAATTTAGGGCATGGTAGATTAATTTTTTATGAAGTTATGTCTAGTATTAATGTAGGTCTCTATCTCCTAGAAGAAATTTATCAAATAAATTTTGTATAACCAATATTTATATTTCCCAAAATATTTAATATACATAAATATAAAAGGAATTTAAAAAAAATTATTTATTTTATATAACATGAGATAACCACTCACGAACAATTCACAAACTATCCTAACATAATATTTGAGGTATGAACCGTGGTTTAATTTTACTATTTTGTGTTTTTCAAGTTGATCCCAATTTTTACAATTGATTATTTGTTTTCTATTATTAGTTATAACTATTTAATGTTATAAGAAAGTGTATTGAGGTTGGATATGATCTTATATCTAAATTAGCTATAGGAGGTTCCCTAGATATCTAGTGAGGGCCACTAACTAGCCAGTGGAAGGTTGGTTATGGGTATTTCCTACTAGAATCCAACTAGCCCATTAGTGGGATGATCGATGGTCCATAAATACTATCTAGAACAACCGTCCAATTGGTGGGATCCCTCCAACCATCCACTAGTGTTCCCCATCTCCCATTGTGTCAGATTGGCACAACTGGCTAGCTGTTGATTCCAATATGGGTGAGGAATGTCAGGGTAGCATTGTAAGGCCTGTAACCAAAAAATACATTTTAAATGTAATTTATTTTTTTATCAAATCTAATTTTGACATTTAAACTTGAAGACTCCCTTTGGGTTGTTTTGTATCATCCAAACTTGTTTTAGATGGATCCATTTCTTGTTTATGGGTTGATTCTCCTCCGATAAGTACAATATTATTTGGAAAATGGATTCTTCATTTCTCATCTCCCCCCTCCCTTTGAGAGTGGTCGAACATCATGTCATAGATGGACATAAATATTGACTTGATGAATTCAGATATATTATGATCCCTTAATTTTGAACTCCAAATTTTTTTATGAAATATTATTTACAATTAAAATTTAATTTCTTTGATATCCTATGTTACACGTAATATAGAGTTGCGATGAATCACAATATGTGATTAAAAATATTACAATCTAAACATTATAGTTATAATATAGTAGTTATATTTATAAGTAAGAATATGTTAATTTTTTTAAATTATTTATGATGGTTTCAGATAATTAAAATATATTGAAAAATAAGTACTTAATTTTGGTGAAGTCTCTATATACTTTGAATATACTTTTTTTCAAAAAAAAAATAATTTGTATTAATTTTTGGGAGAAAATATAATTATTTTTTGATAAAATTTAGGATATTTTATTTGTAAATATGAACATAATTTTTAAAATAAATATTTCCAAAATTATCTTATTGTTATTTTTTATAATTTTCAGAAAATACTAATTTTTCAATGGGGAGTGAAAAATACTGATTTTTATTGAAATATTTCTTTTAGTTTAAAGTATTTATAAAGAATAATATTATTTTAAAATAGTTTTAAAAGTAAAATTAGTAAAATTATATCATTATTAATCCAATTTAATTCATTTTAATCAATCTTATGTTCATTTCCTATATAAAACATTTTATACTTATGAAAACCTTTTCAATGGGAGATCACTTTTTCGTCGCATCTGCAGGTTTAATTTTAAATTAAAATATACAAAAATTTAAAATTTAATTTTTCAATGAGGATTCATAATTTTTAATTATAATTATTAATATTAAATTATTAGAAAAAATTAATTTTTTATCGTAATTAATAGTAATAATAGTAAAAATTTCTTACTGTGATTAAGGTTAAAACTAGGTTTTCGGGGGTTTAAATAAAAATATAAGGAATAAAATGACCTATTTTTTTCAATTACTATTTTATGTACTTATTTAGACCTTATATTATTCAATTTTTAGTTATAAGATATTTTTTATCTATTTTGGGGGCTTAAAAACTGGTTCTATATTTGTCTTTTCAAGAATTCCAAATGTTTCCTCTGGGCCACTTATAAAAGGATACCTCTCTCCTCTCCTATTTACTCATAGAAATACTTTTATATAGAAAATAAAAGATCATATACATTAATTTATTATATTAACACTTCCTAGATTCCTTTTTTTATTATGAAAACATCTTTTGAAGGCATTATGTGTAAAACTAAAGAGGTTATCCGAAGAAGTGGTATAACCCTAAACCGTGCATTTTTTGATTTATTTATTCTTCCACCTCCTTAAAATATTATTTAAATATTATGATACAATAAAATAATAATCTCATATATATTTCTATTTTATTTGTAAATTTTCATAACTTGCATCTATATACACTTCCATCAAATAGGAAACGAAATCGTTGATCATGTGTACGATAGGCGATCGCCTCGAGAAACGACATAAATATTTCTCCATCACCGACTCTCATGGTTGGATATAATGATGGATTTAACTTGTTTACATTATATTTATTAAATAATAATACATTTTTAATTATTATATCACATATAAATTATTACCTTTCTATCCATTAGAAAATGATAACATCGCTCGTGTGTTTGTTTGGACTACTGCCTCAACAATGCATTGTGATACGTTTTTATTTAATTTTGACATGGATGGTAATAAGGATTTATTTCATGAATATATATTATATATTTTATATAATAATGAATTTTTAGATTAAAATTAATACTTACCTTTCTTTCATTCCATCTTTCAAGAAAATGAAATCAATGTTCATCCGTACGTACGCCCTTCCGTATCCACGAATGATGTAAGTCATTTTCCTATCTCTAGATTTTATTAATGACTATAAAAATGTATATAATGAATTTATGTGATATTTATATCTTTAAAATCATTATTTATATTATGTGAACATAATAAAAAAATGACTAAAACTACCAATCCAAAACATACATGAAAAATGGAGCACTTATCACACATAATAAAGATTTTAACAAAGAATGAGTGATAAACATATGGTAACAGGTTATAAATAAATCATATATTGTATGATATTTATGATTAATTTTCTTCAATATATTTATAATAAACTTTTATTTTTTATATTTGGGGTTTGAACATGTACGAAGGAAGATGAGACATGGGGTATGGTATTTTTGTCTCATTTTTATTTTTGTAAGACACGTTCCATATTCACCAACTGTTTCTATTATATGGTTTATATAATTACAATGAATGCATTTTTTATTAATATTAGGAAAATAATATGGATTTAAATATCCAATTAATGTTCCTTCATTAATGGGGTCTATGATTCCAAAGGTACTAAAGGGGTAATGGTTTTATGTTATAATCTCATAGTTTATCAGGATTGTTTATGATTAAGTTTATGATGATAATATATTATGATATATCTCTCAAGAAACAAATAAATTTTATTATAATCTATTTATTTAAAGAGAATATGTTTTTCCATTTCATTTCCCCCAATTTAAGAACTAAAGATACCAAATGAATATTTATTTAAAATAAAAATGACTCTATTTCTCTCTTTGGTCGAAAAAACTTTCTTCCAAATCCATGTTTTCAAAAAATGTTGTCAAGAATGTTTTTAATATTCCTATATGATTATTTAAATTAATTTTTATTAATTTTTTAGTTTTTAAAAAATGGTTTTAATGGAATATTCTGGTGATTTTCCGAACGAGGTACTTTTGACTTTTTACCAAAAATATGAATAAAATCATTATTTTAATGTACACAACATGACATTTTTTTACCATAATGACCACTAAATTATTGGTATACCAATTTATGAATTAATATGGTACTTTTAGAATAAAATATTTTCTTCAATATTTATGAAAATTTTAAATTTTAAAGAGGTGAGTTCAAAAGTGAAAAGTTATTTTCCTCAATAATGTTTTAATGATATTTTTAGGGAATTTATATTTATCAATTAATGGGGGTATGAAACAATAGTACCATCCTTATTATTTCTCTATAATGATTATTATTATAATGATAAGATATTTATGAAACTAGTTCCTTATTCAATGGGTTATGCTATGATGGATTGATGAAATGTTTATGAAACCCATTTTCAATTTATGAGTTATGCAATGATGCTATGATAAATGTTTTAAAAAATAGTAGAAAATATATGTATAGTTCTAATTAATTGAATGGGGAGCCATGAATTATATATCCCTCTAATACATTGGGTATATTATTATATCTTATTATATAATTATGGGAAATACGTTGATTTACTTAATTTTTTATGGGAAACTGGCTGATGTACTTGATCCACCATGGGAAACAAGCTGATGTGATTGATCAATTATTGGAAAAAATTTTATTTTCTTCATCGATAATAGAATCATGGTTTTATTACATATTTGTTATGATTTGAAGGTCTTAGTAGTTAACTTTTATATATAAAGTAGTTTCTATACTTATGATGACACCACACCTATATGACATGGACTTATGGTCTATGATTGATATATAATGATTTATCACTCTTATGATTCATGTATTTTAAATGATAATGTCTTATGAAATGTATCATGTTTGGGATATATGATAGATTTTATATGATCTTTTTATGTTATATTCATGATATTTATAACACTTTGAGATTTTTTGAAATATTTTATTCAAATAAATTTAATTATTTCAATATTTTTCACTAAAATAAATATCGATGTTAGATTTCATTAAA
The DNA here is from genome assembly GCA_963277665.1 of Viscum album. Classification (NCBI taxonomy): domain Eukaryota; kingdom Viridiplantae; phylum Streptophyta; class Magnoliopsida; order Santalales; family Viscaceae; genus Viscum; species Viscum album. The sequence continues at coordinate 388,201,675 of OY728147.1, read as the reverse complement.
CCTAATAAAGAGTTTATCTTTTATTTCATGCAACACTGAGTTCATATTTTATTACATATAACACCATGTTTATCTTGCATGACACGCAACACTACATTGAAATTAAAAATAACATACTATTAAAATTTTATCATGATAGTTATCAACTATAAATTTGAATGGTGGGTATGAATATGATTAAATAAATTATAAAACTATATGTTTTACACATGTAAACATAATTAATATTTTGGTGACATGTTAATTAAAAATGAAAATAAAATCAATTTTAAAATAAAGGAAATCATCTTCTGAAAACTATTTTTATAGAAAAACAAGTTTTATGTAAATAAATCAAGAAAAACACTTTGGGTAAACGATTTTAATGAAATTTATATATTATATCTTCAATAAACTTTTTAAAAGTCATCTTATATGTTTTCTTGAAAATATAATAGAAGAAATCCAATTTTATGCTAAAAACTATAATTTTCTAAAAAGCGGTTTTTAACAATATTTGTGCACTTATTCTAAAACTAATTTTTTAAATATTAAAAAAAAATTTAAAATTTTTTTTTGTTAATTCGTTATATAAAAATTATCTTTGGGTGAATGTTTCATAATTCTTTTGAAGAGATTGTTTTTGGATAAAAAGTTAAAAATACACTAATTGAAAAACTGCCTTATCATTAAAATTATTTATGAAGTTAAATTACAATTTAAATTTAATTTTAAAGTAATTTTTTTCTATTATATATATAATAATCCAATTTTGGTCATTTTAATCAATTTAATAATGAAATTTTATATAAAAACTTTTTATAATTTTTAACATTTTCACTTTGAAAACCTGTTATCTCATCCCATCTGTGTGATTAATTTGATTTTTTTTGATTATATGAAATAAATTCTGAATAATATTTTTCATATTTTTAATCACAAAAAATTACATTATCTAATATGTTAAAATTAATTTTTTACCAAAATGAATCATGAAAACAATATAAAATAATTATAGTGGTTAATGTAAAAGTGGTTTTATCGAGGTGTTAATCTAAAATGATGAGGGTTAAAATTACATAAAAATTAATCTAAAATATATTTTATAATCATATTTTGACCCTATAATTTATTATGAAAAAAATACTTCATATTGGATCCTTGTGTAATGAGAAAAATGTAGGTACAAACATTTATTTTTAAAAATTACAATTGTTCCACTCACCTCACTTTTTAAAGAATATACCTATCCTCTCATATTCTTCAATGAACCACTAATTATAATTGTCTAGGGAGTACAACGGGTCATTACATGGCCTTAGGTGACATCCCAAGATTCCAGTGGTCAAAAATAAATACTGAAGGGTTTCAAATACATGTTGGGGATGATTTAACCTTTATGAATAAAATAATTAACCAATAAACTCACTATATGATGCATGGACAAATGAAAGAAAACCCAAAAACATAATAAATATAAAAATAACATACAAGTATAAAACCTTGAATGACCAAACAAGTATCAAAGAAAATAGTGGATAAATAACTAAATACTCTCAAAAGACTGCAAGACTTCATACTCTAGAATTTCCATGATCTACAATCACCAAACAACCCATGTTTCATGAGGTGGTGCAAAAAACATGTGGTATATTACATTTTCCCATATACTAGAATATAGAATTTGAAAAATCACTAAAATTCCAAAGTAGGGGTTATTATAAAACATAGTAGGCTTTCCCCCAATGATTCCCTAATCAAGCCATTAGGATATAAAAGTTAACAACAATTATATGAAATAGTTTACATAAAAAATTTCTAAAAATAGTTTATAACTAAATATAAAAAAGTTTATAAAACCATTTGCAACCAAAAGTATACAAGTTCAATTGATTCCAATTTTCCAAAAATTTATTTTTCTAGAAAAATAACTAATGAAAACATTAAACCCATTTCTCAATGTTTCTTTGGCATGTCGGAACCATTCCACACATCCACACAACCTACCCTGCATGATTCACTTTGATAGTTCGATACTCATGAGTGGTTTCCCATAGATCTTCTATGTCATTAGAAGGTAATTATACCCATGTTATATTTGAATTTTGGCACTGAGAACAAGGTCATATTTCAACCAAACTCCTGAAATGCAATATGAATTTTCACACCAATACTCCCAAGGATGATGCAAAAATACCTTTTTTAATAAAATTAATTTTATTTGAAACCATTTTTTAATCAAAAATATTTATAAGACAAACAATATCAATAAAACAACCTTTTTATTGAAAACCCATTTTTTGACAACCCATTTAGATATTCTAGTAAATCCAAAATTTAAAATATCTATATTAGATTCAAAAAACATAAACAATTTTCACAACAATCCACTGGGATTTCACAATTCCAAAAAAAATATAAATCATCACTAAAAAAGTTTTATTCCATGCATTGAACCAATAATTCAAAATAAACTCCTTTCAATTTAATAAATTTTAAACTAATCCAATAAATTATAGCAAGAGGACATGAGAGTGAAGCCACATACCTAAAAGGTTTTGATGAAACAAAACAATGGATGAAGAACACATAAGAAACCCGTACAATTCTCCATAATGCCACCTTCGATCTATTATACTATCATGATCAAGACCAAATCTCAACATAATTTATATCTAAATTCTTATAACTATCCATAATGGGTGTATATCTAAGAATACGAGAATAGAGGTTAATTATATCTTAAAAACCGATCAAAAACGATGAAGAATTATCCCATACCTCAAGAATATGTGTTCAAATCACTAAGGGAACCCGTGATATTGTGTATGGATCAATGAGAGAACCATCTTTGGACTTAATAAATGGAAAATATAGATATAGAGATGGTTTGAAAAAAAAAGTATATTAAAGGAAATATTAACATAGATCCACTTTTTTAGGATCTTATTTTAACCACTAGAACAGTTAGATTGCATGGTTAGACAAACCATGCGATAACCATGCATTAGATACTACCAAAAGTAAACCCTCACATGGACTACCCACATGGTCTCACAAACCATGCTCAACCTATGATGATGGTACTACCTCAAAATTGAAATTTCCCATAGTTTCTCTTAGGATGTCTGCACTATTTGGTCTTTCCTTCTATGTAAATTAAAAAATCATTGCTACCCTGAAAGAGATCCGACCATTGATCTTTCATTTCCATCATTCTTTACCAAGTATATTCCGGAATATGACCATGTTTCTATAAAACCCACACTATAGTTATGCTTTTCCCATGAACGAACTTCTCTTTCCTATCTACAATATTCATCGGGATATGTACCAATGATACATATGGATCTAGGTTTACTTGGTCCCATCTGATCAAATGGTCTAGATCTGGATGATAATTTTTCAACTGAGATACCTCAAACAAACTATGCACTGAACTTAATTATGCTGGAAATGAAAATTTTTATTCCACCTCTCAAACCCATTCCAATATCTCTAAATGTCCAGTGTATCAAGGAGATAACTTTCCCGGATTCTTGAAATGACGATTTCCAAGTCTTGGAGAGATCCTCAAGTACATATGATCACTCACAGAAAACATAAATGGCCATCGAAAATGATCCGCATAATATTTCTGACAACTCTAAGCCGTCTGTGTCCTCTTTCTTATTAACTAAATCTTCTCTGTTGTTTCTTGGGAAAGGCTCGGACCATCTAGTTCTGGTTCACTTTTTCCACCCAATATAGTATATAATGACACAAACTCTCATATAATGCTTCAAAAGAATACATATGTATCAAGACCTGATAAATTTTATTATACGATAACTCCACTAAGGGTAGATAATCCTCCCATGAGCCCCCAAAATCCATTACACAAGCCCACAAGGTGTCTTCAAATGTCTGTGTCTCACTTTGAGATTTTCTATTTGTCTGAGGATGATACACAATACTCACAGTCAATTGATTTCCCAATTCTTTCTGTAATAATTTCCAAAATATATATGTGAACCTAGAATCTATGTTTGAGACTATTGAAACTGGTACTCCAGGCCTCTTTACCACTTATTTAATATATATTTTGGACATATCCTCCACCTTATGAGTTCATGAATAGGGATAAAGTGGTCCGTCTTGGTAAGATGATCAACTATCACCCATATATAATCATGTTTACATATAGGTCATGGGAGACATGTAGAAAAATCCATCGCTATCTACTTCCATTCCCATATTGGGATAGATAAATATTTCCACATACCTACTAGTCTCTGATGCTCTACCTTATCTTGTTGAAAATTTAAGCAATTTGAGATGAACTTGGCCACCTTCCTTTTCACGTTGCTCCTCCAAAACTGTGCCTTTATCTCCTTGTACATCCTATCTGTACCAGGATGTACAACCCATCTTGAATGGTGGTAAGCATGAAGAATTTTTTCTTGAAAAGAAATAGGTACAACCAATAAATCTCTTAACCACAAAACCACACTCCCATCATGTTTCTAGACCTCATTGGTCTCCCTACCATTGAATTTTTAACACATAAATAGGCATTCTGTGTCAGTTTTTTGGGCCTATATCGCCATATTTAGAAAATCATGAACAGGCATAACTGAAAAGAAAACTACAATACCACCATGGTATTTAAATTCCACACGCATGTCAGCTAAGACAGACATTAACTACCATTCATCTGAAGCTTCTTTTTCAAACTGAGTATATGACTTTATACTCAATTCATCTACCATCTAATTCCCTTTTCCAGGTTTATACATTAAGTCAAATTCAAATATCTAGAGATACTCCATCCATCGAATTTTCCTCAGATTTAAATCTAATTATGATAAAATGTGTTTCAAGATTTTGTAATCCAAGAACACATAGAATTTATCACAAAAGAGATAATGATTTCATTTATTATAATCATGGAAAATAGTAGTTAACTACAAATCATTGTTGGGTAATTCTTGTCATGGACTATCAACTCTATTAAACCATAAGATACAATATAGTCACTTTGTATAAGAACACAGACTAAACTCGATCCCAAAGCATCATAGTACACGACATACCACCATATTGATTCTTGAAATATCAGGATAGGTTCCAAATTAAGACAAACTTTCTACTCTTGGAAATACTTCTGGCATTACTCTATCCATTGAAATTGAGTATTTTTTTTCCAAGCTTTCATTGGTGAGGATAGTCATGTGAAGTCATTCACAAAGCATCGGTAATAACCAGATAGACCATAAAACCTTTATATCTCAAATAAATTCTTCAACAGTTTCCATCAGGTCACAACTTATATCTTTTCAGGGTCCACTAAAATTCCTTTTTCAGATATCATAGAGCCACAAAAGTGTACCTCCTATATCCAAAAATCTACCATAGATAGTTTTTCATACAAATGGTGATCTCTCAAGATTTTAAACACTATCTCTAGGTGTAACTCATGCTCAACCCTTGTCTTTTAAGACACCACGATGTCATCCATGATCAGCACAAAAAAAGAGTCTAGATATCACTGAAATATATAATTAATCAAAGCCATGAAGGCTACTAGTGCATTATCTGGACTGAAAGGAATGACTACATATTTTTATTGGCCATATATGTTTCTAAAAGCTGTCTTCAGAATGTCTTCCTTTCGAATTCACAATTTATGATATTCTGGTTGCATGTCAATTTTAGAGAACTACTGAGCTCCCCTAAGTTTATCAAATAGATCATAAATGTGTGGAAGTGGATTCCAATTATTTATCTTAACTTGGTTAAGGTTACGATAGTCGATGAACAAATGACAAGATCCATCTACTTTCTTTATAAACAAGACTGGTGAGGCCAATAGAGATGTACATGGCTAAATAAAACCCTTGATTTATTTCCCCTCCAACTACACTTTCAATTCCATTAACTCTATTGGTACCATCCTATAAGACATAAGGGAAATAGAACTGGTCCCCGTGAGGAGATATATTATAAACTCCAATTCTATTAGAGGTGGTATCCCTGAGAAGTTACTAGGAATGACATCAAGAAATTGATCCACACCTATAAGAAAACTGTTATCCTCGATCTCTTCCATTGATTCCAAATTTTATAATGCCAACAGGTAAGAAATTTTCCCCATAGCTAGTGCCAACAATCCCATCACACCTTAGTTTACAACAATCTATACTCTGAATATATTCTCTATGTTGTCCTCTATCACAAAACTCACTATTCTTATATAACAGTCAACGTAAGCCTTAATCCTATCAACCAATCCATACCTTGGATTACATTATTGAAATCCATCTTCATCATTGAGAAGTACCATTTTAGCTAAATTCTATCAACGGTTATAACACATGCTCTATAGACAAAGTCTTGGCATTCTATTTCACTGAGAGAAGTTTTATGTTTTATCACTGAGGGAATCATTTCATGTCTTAAATATAGCAGGTCAACATCATGAGAATAAATGAAGTATTGAGATGAACCGGTATCAAACAGTACTTACAAAAAATAAGAATTCAAAAAAGACGTACCTATCACTATAGATAGTCCATCTTTATCATCCACAACCATCTACTTAAGTCCATACAATTTCTTTGTCTCTTCAGTCTCTATTTTTTGACTTGGTGATATTTTCCTTGCTGAGGAGTAAATGAATTTCATGAATTTACATGGCTAGCTTGGATCAACTAACGAAATTGAGTCTTATTTCCTCATCATGTTGAAGTATATGATGCTTTTGACACTTGAGAAGTTTATTGAGCACCTAAACTCGGAGTAATACATCAAAATCACTTAGGAGGCCCAATATTATTGCAGTTATGGCATTATCTTAGTGTTACTATACATTCCCACTTTATGTGGTAAAAGGACACACATTGGTAGCATCTATTCATGGAGGAATATTTACTGATCTAGGTGTCTGATTCTAATTCCCGCTCTCACCTTGGAAATATGTTTCTCTCTTTGTCTTTCTCCCAACAATAAAGTTTTCACCATTTCCATTAGGGATCATCATAATTCTTCCTCCCACAGATCCTGAGATATCATGATAATCCACCTTTTCTCTATTCACTATCTCAATATTGTTATTATTTCATAGCTCCATAATATTTGAACGAATTTCATACCTTAGCCCTGATTCGAAAATTAATTCCTTTAGAGAGATAATCTCCATAAAATTGGGGAAAAAGAATAATAAATACATGAATTTATACGCATATTGTTTGACAGAGATATTCTTCTACTTCAAGAGGAAGAAGTTCATAATCTTATGGATCTTTAACATGTGAGGATATAATTGTTTATTAAATAATTCTTCCAAGATTCTCCCAAGTGAGGCCACGATCTGCTTTAGCATGTAACACTAGTTACAATAACCTGCATTCAAGATCCTAGAGCATATAAATCTCTTTATTGACCATGATCTCCATGGATGTTCCAATGAACTTGAAGATGCGATTCATCCTACTCAGCCACACCTCTTCCTTTTCGTGTTCAGAATCACCCCCTAAAGATGGGTGGGTTTTTCTTCATGAATTGGATGGAACGATCCATGTTCCATGTCTCATCCCTTTGGTTTCCCATATCCATAGATTGAAATTATTTAATGATACTCTGAAACAATTCTTGGTTCACCTATGGATCAGGTGAAACTACATACTCTATAACTTCTTCTAGTTGGTTTCTACGATGCCTACCAGGTGTCATTTTCTAAATAGAAAACAAACATTGTATGTATGAATCTCAATTAACAAATGGGTTAGTATTTTAAATTATATAACATCAACTATCAGAACAATTCTTTCCCAAAATAATCTTTTTCATGTTCAACCATTTCTTAAAAATCCACAATTTCTTTTGAGAATCAATCCATTCTCAAAATACAACATGTATCCTCTTTTCAAAATCTCTATTTGAAAACAAAATATTCATTTTTCAAAAATTTATACCTTTTCACAAGATCATTAATCATTACTCCAAATTAAATATTAAATCTTAGTGGGAATAAATTCTTATAATTCATTACATGCTTGTCTCATTGGCTAAACCCATGATAATGAGATTCTGGTATCCTATAAGTTTCTCAAAAACACTTATCTACCCTAAACCTTTGTAACTTGATGTTCATCATAAACGGGTTAGATGTGTCTTTTTATGCTATACATTTAAAGTCCCAACAATCCTACACCTTTATAGATCACAACCCATGGAATAGACTATGATGAAAAAACTTTAACACCATGAAGTTGAAAACTACTTATTAGGAAAGGATCAAACAAGATGATGCCATTTGTAATGACCTTCTAATACTCATTGGCATGAGAGTACATCGAGTAATTACGTGGCCTTAGGTGACATCCCCAAGGAACCAAAGGATAGAAATAAATTCCAAAGGGTTTAAAATACAATTGGGTGATGATTTATCCTTTTTGAATAAAACCATTAGCCAAACATCTCGGTAAATGATTCATGAACAAATTAAGGACAACTGGACAACTTAATATATCTCAAAATCACATCAAAGTGTGCAACCATGGAATACCAAACAAGTATCAAGGTAGAAAACAAATAAACAACTAAATACTATCAAAATACCAAAATATTATATACTCCACATGCTCTAATATTCATAATTGCGTAATAACCTAAGTATCATAAGGTGGTGCTAAAAGCATGTGATACTTTACCTTTTCCCATGTCTCAGAAGATAACATCTAGAGTTACACCAAAGTGCTAAAGTAGGGGTGAGTATAACGCTCAGTAGGTTTTCCCCAATGAATTACCTACTCACTACACTAGGATTTAAGTGTTAGTAATAATTTTATAAAATATTTTATATAAAACAATTTCTCAAAATAGTTTATAACTAAATATAAACATGTTTCCAAAACAATTTTAAACCAAAACTATACAATTGTAATTGGAAAAAAATTCCCACAAGTTATTTTTTCATAAAAATAACTAAAAAATTATTTAAAACCATTTCTCAATGTTCATTTGGAATATCCAAACCATTCCACACATCCACACAACCAACCATGAATGCTTAAATGTGACAATTCCATAATCATGAGTGGTTTCTTATCGATCTACCAAGTCATCACAAGGTAATTATATCTCATGTTCCATTTGAACATTGTAACTGAGAACGAAGTCATATTTCAACCAAGACCTAGAAATTCAAAATGAATTCACAGAGCAATATGAACAGGGAGAATCCCAAAATAACTTTTCAATAAAACCACATTTTTATTAGAAACCATTTTTCCATCAGAACCATTTCTACAGAAAACCATTTCAATAAAAACACCCTTTTTATTGAAATATTTGTTGCAACAACCCATTTACATAATCTAGAAAATCCACCATTTAAAATCATCATTTTATATTCAATAAATTAAAAAAAATTCAGAACAATCCACCAAGATTTACAATTCCACATAAAATATAAATCATCACTAAAGAAGATTTATTCCATGAATTGAACCAGGATTCCATAATAAATTCCAATAAATTTAATAAATTTGAAACTAAGAAAAGTAATTCTAGTAGGAGGAGATGAGTGTGAATCTACTTACCTCAATGGTTTTGACGAAACTCGACAACAGATGAAGAACACACAAGAAACAAAGACGATTCTCCACAAAACCACCTTATATCACTTATCCTATAATTTTCAAGACCATATTTCGACATTTTTTGCATCAAAAATCTTATACCTATCCATTATGGGGGTATATTTATGAAATCGAGGAGAGAAAAGATTTAGATCATTATAGATCTAAGAAACCGATCAAGAACAATAAAGTATGATCACGAACCTAAACTATATGGCTTCATATCACCAATGAATGCCTTCGAATCGCCTCTAGATCGAATGTTTAACAATCTTTTGACTTAGGAGAAGGAAAATTTTGAGTTTGAGATAGTTTGGGGAAAACGTAAGTGGATTAATGGAAAAGAAAACCTAGATCCACTTTTTTAGGATCTTATTTTAACACCAAACATTGATAGTTCGCATGGTTGAAAAACCATGTGCTAACCATGCATTATATACTACCTTATGGAAACCCTCACATGACCTCCTCACACAGTCTCTTTAACCATGATAAAACTATTCCAAATTTACTGCCTCAAAACTGTAACTATGCACAGTTTCTCTTAGGATATCCACTCAGTTTGGAAAAACCGTGTGCAGGTCATATACCTATCCTCTAGACCCAAAAACTTATTTACAGATCACCAAACACTCCCATCCTTCACTCTTACACTTTATAATCATGAAAATCATCAATTAAGGGTTACATACCAGAAACTAGAAGTACTTCATATTTATACAATAAAATAGTTTTGATTCTCCCAAAACCTTCCAAAATAACATTAAAAATTCCTTCATATCATCCTAGAGGCCTTATTTTGGGGATAAATCTATCCTAATAAGGATTTAGGTGAAAACCTATGGAGGATACCTGATAAATTTTCAATGTACTTCAACAAGAATTTTTTAAGTTTTCTTTCTCTAAATCTATAAATTATTATTAAAACCTGATGAAATAATATCATAACTATATTAAATATAATGATATGTTTTTATGTTAAGTTAATTAATAAAAACCATGTCAACATCTATCAAATGGGTTATAAAATCATCGTTTGTGTGTATCGCAGACTACCCTCTCATGAATCGATGTCATTCATTTTTCCATTACCACTACTCATGGATGTGTACGATGATATATATAAATTATATATATGATATTTATTACATAATTATACCAATGGATTCGTTATATCATATATACATTTTTTTACTTTCCATTTCATATGGGATATGATAACATCGCTCTTGTGTATGGTGGACTATTACGTCGTCAAGTGATGTGATTCATTTTCACTATCGTTTTACTTGGAAGATAATGTGGATAATGTTAATTCATATATATTATATAAATTAAATATGTTTAAATTAATGATATGTTTTTTATTAAAATAATATATATTAATTTATTTCTTACCTTTTCACTCGCTGAAAGATGATAACATCGTTCGTGTATGTGTGGACTACTGCCTTTAGACACTTTTCATAACAACATCACATGGAAGATACGAATAAGTATATATAATGAAATAATATGTTATTTATGTAATTATTATCATTATGGAATGATATTTCAGTACTTACCTTCTTTTTATAACAATCGTTGAAAAAATGGAAACATTACTCATGCGTACGTATGATATGAAATCTCCATGATCGTAACAAATATATTTATCAAAACCATCATTCATGTTTGGTATTAAAAGTATGATTGATGTATAAATATGATAAATATTACTTGATTATTGAACTGGAGATTATGTAACTATGATAAATGTAATATTACCAAAAATAAAAAATCAAAATATATATAAAAAACAAAGCAATTATTACCCGAAATGTGATACTAACATGGAATTTTTAATCAATGTGTAATAAATGGAAATAAGTAAATAATATATAGTATGATACATGTATTTTTAGTTCTTTAATATATTTATAATAAAATTATATTTATTATACATGTGGTTTGAACATGATTAAAGGAATTCAAGGATTATGGTAATGGATTTCAAGTCTCTCTTTTATTTGTGGGAGATTTAAGCAAATTCACCACTTGTTTCTTTTTTGGGTGTATATAATGCACTTATGACACGTTATATCATTGATAAACTCGTTTTATTGATATTAAAAGTTTCATTTTATTTTAAACTTTATTTGGGATAATAGTTGAATATATTCAAATGTGGTAAGAGATCTTTGTCACAAGTTACCTTCTTTGAGACATATGATATGTTATAAACACATATTATATATGATATGTATATAAAACCACTTTTCCCTTTAATATCACGAATTTATTAATTATAATTTTTTTATAAGTTTCACTTAATTTTATTCTTTAATGGGGAATATTCTTTAATGTTACCAAATGAGTATGGGTTTTATGATACAGTCTCATCATTTATCAGGATTATTTATGTTTATGATTCCAATGTTGAAATATTATAATATACATCTCAATAAATTCATGAATTCTATTATCCTATGGTTAGATCATGAGAATACATATTTTACCTTAATTTTACTCTCTTTGTCTACTTAAGAGTCCAAAATACTTTATTATTAAAAATCACCTTTATTTATCTCTTCAGTCAAAATCCCCTTTTTTCTTACAAACACATGTTTTCCAAAAATGTTTTCAATAATTTTAAAAAATTCTATTAATTATTTAGTAATGAAAATTTTACCCATGTTTGATTGTTTTAAAGAGTTATTTAATATAATATTTATGTATTTTTTTAAACAATGGTCATTTTTATTTTGTGAAAATTGTGAAAGGAATTTATATTTTAACCTAGTACGAAAAAAATTACCACCATTACAACCATTATTATCCTTGAATCATATTTTATATATTTTCATGTATTTGGAAAGTATAATGTTATTCAAAAAAATTTAAAAAGTGTTTTTAATGTGGAAAATATATTTTCCTCAAGAAATTGTTTAAACAATATTAAATCTTATTTTATACATTTTCAGGTTCATTTTAAATGAAATAGATTTTCAAAATATTTTTTACAGTTTAATTTTAAAAAGTGATATTCAAATAAATCTCATTTCCATCATGAACCATTCCATGTGATTTTTCTATAAAACACTTTCTCCATATAAGTTTTCATCTTTTTATGTTAGTTATTATTTATTGGTATATGATCCAATGATACCATTATTATTATTTATCTAAATGGATTTTTTTTAATGAAAAGCTGTTTACAAAACCCATTTCTCTTCTACGGGTCATTCCATGATTAAATCCTTAATAATACCACTTCTTTTAATGGGTTATGCTTTGATTGAATGATGAAATAATTATAAAAGTTTCCTCTTATTCCATAGGTTAAAATATGAGGACATGTCTATGAAAACCATTTCAGTTTCTTGGGTTCTGATATGATGAAATTTTTATGATCTTAGGGAACTATTATGTATTATTTTCACTTTTAAATGGGTGGTACCTATATATCCCTCCAATTAGTTGGTAATGATTAATGTTATATAATCTCAAATGGTACATGGAAGGTTATCCCATTCTAGAAATCATAGAGTAAATAGGAGTTTATCCGAATCCTAAAACAAGAGGGTACACAGGATGTTATCTCAAGCTAGAAACAAGTGTGTAAAATGGAGGTTATCCCAAGCCCAAAAAAAGTGGGTACACATGAGGTTTCTACAATCCCAAAGTTGATACAACATTTATTATTCCATGAATAACATGTTATGATGTCTTGGTATATATCATAGATATATGATTTTTTATGCTTATGTGTATGCCATAATTCTATGTCTTATACTAATTTTATTATCTTCTGGATCATGTTCTTTTATTTACAAATCCTTCATGTGTTCTAAACTACCAATTATTAGGCCATGAATTTGGATTCTGATATTTGGTTTGAAAGGTCTGGTTTTTAAATGTTAGTTTCATGTTATCATACCCTTATCCTCATGTTATGCTTATGTATCTCTATTGGTACCCTTAGTATGTATCTAAGGTCACCATTTCTTATGTATTCTTTCCCCAGGTTACAAATAAAGGTATTAAGTAGGAGTACTAAAGGAGAATATCTTTATGGTATATATTGAAGATCCTTTATGAATTAATAATTTTGTGTTCCATGATTCCAAAGGCACTAAACTATTATGGTCTTTAGGTGTGTGTTTGTGTAATATAATGAATATTCATTAAAAAATGTAATATCTATAAATGAGAAGCCTGGGTCACTATTATTGGTATAAGGTGAATGTTTTAAATAACCTTTAGAAACTAATATAATAAAACATTAGTGAGATTCCTAAGGATATTTTTAATGAAATATCTAGGTATATTTATAAGGACAAGTCTAAGGATGATTCAAAGTACATAAAAATGTCCTAAAATTTTGTTCAAGTATGGAGAATGTTATTTTCCAGAAAATACATCAATGTATGCATACTAAAAAATGAAATGGATCTAGAATAGTGACTCCTGGTTTCATAACATGAAAATGGTAACATTGAACTGGAATCAATCTTTATCTGGTCCACAAAAATGGGCCTTACTGCAGACCTGGTTTGACACTCTTAGGGGATATTCATTGAAAATTAAAAAACTGTTTGAAAATAATCTTTCATGTTTTAAATATATAATAACTATTAACAACCTAGATTAAGAATAAGGTGTCATATTTTGAAAATAGTGTGTTCTTATTTAGACACCATATTAGTGATTTTTCATAATTATGAGGTTCCACACTATGATCAGTGTTTCTCATCCTATCATTTTTCTTTAATGTTGATGTATTGAACTTGAAGAAATCAGTTTAATGTTGAATTTGATGAATAATGCAATTATTTTCATCCTTTGAAAAACAATTTATAGAAGCTATAATGTAAAATATTATTTCTATTTTGACACAACATTCTCAAGCTATGAATTATGATGGACGTCCAAATGAGCAATAGAGAGACCAAAATTATATTGAGTCAGCCATGAGTAAATAGCTACCATCATTAATTAGGTCCCCTAATCAACTAGTTTTTTTGAGAAATGGATTAGAACATTTGAAATTATATTTTCTATCCTCTAGTGTTTGTATCCTGAGAAGTTAATTTCATATGTCAACTATTTGGATGGTGAAGCCGATCAAAGACAGACTCTAATCAAGAATATGAGGCAACAAGATAAAATTGACTCAATGGATTGGGGTGAGTTTAAGAAATTGTGTTTCAATAATTACTTCCACATATTATACCCATGAAAATTGAAAAATAGTTACTTGAGCTAAAGAAAAATGATGATGAATCTATTGGTCCCTATGAGGCGAATTTTACAAGATTTGTAAGTTATGCTTCTAGTATTATCATTCATCCTAATGTTAAGGCTTATTGATTATTCAGTGGCTTAAAACTAATTATCAAGAGGCTCTTATCCAAAATATACATTATTATCTATGAATATATTTATCAATGTGATATCATGGTGGGAATGGTGGTTGATGATACATATCAATGTTATGGTTTTGAAAAGATGATAAAAATGAAATTCAAATGAAAATATAAGAACCATGGATGGAAGAATATGAGTATTACTTTATGATCAAAGTGTGGGAATAATCATAGAGGAAATTGTATTATGTTGATTAATGAACGACTTATGTGTCGAAGGTTAGGTCATTATGAAATTAATTGCTGATGTGATGAGAGAAATTTAGATAATGATGAAAATAGAGAGAACGATCCACAAAATTTACCACCCACACTCTAGTGTCTCATAGTAGGTTGTATGGTAATTTTATGAATCAATACACCAATATAAGGGACAATGAGCATGAGACTCCATAATGAAATCTGAAGAAAAATAGAGAAAGGGAATTACAATAAAATCATGATGGTTGAAGTGAATCTTTACAATTAGGAAAAACTTATCATCTACCCCATAGTAGGGAATTTCAGGCTTGATTTTTTATGATTGTGCCATATATAAATCTTGTTACTCATCCTATGGTGAAATGTCTTGTGATTTTGAGAATTTGTTATCCCCCTAGATATGGATTATAGAATAAAAATATCTAAATTTTATACCCTATCAGTACAAGCATGAACCCAAGATTCTAATGGAAATGTTTTTGTATAAGATAAGATATTATTGATGGAATAATGGGGGAATTATATTTTGAAATCATTTATGCTTGCGGTTAAGATTAACTAAAGATTTATGGATACCATCAAGATTTTATGATTTTAGGGATGATCTTAAGTTCAACATTATTGACACCCCATTTTATATTTTATGTGATGGGAGTATATATATATTTAGAATATTTTATGTGAAATTTATAGAAATAAAACCATTTACTTTTTTATATTGTGAAAATTTTATTTAAGGTGGAATGTATTTAAACATTATGGATATATGATTAAAGGTATCAGTAACATTTGGGGTTTATCTTATCTTTGATGATGAGATAATTATGGGTTATAGTCAATAACCTTACAAATTCAGCACATTTCATTACAATGAGAGAATATTTATATTTGGATCTTCACTCCAGAATACACATAAAGTAAGTGGTAATGGTGTATGGAGTACCAAATTTAATTAAATTTAATCATGCTTCGGAGTTTACCTCGATGTTTTGGTGAAGTATTCAGAAAGATCTTCATATGAAGTTGAGTTTCATCACTGTGTATCATCCTCAGATAGATGGTCAGTTTGAGAGAATAATTTAAACCCTAAAAGATATTCTAAGATCATGTTATATGGATTTAAAAGGTAATTGTAATCAACACATTCTTAAATTTGAGTTGTCTTGCAGCATTAGCTTTCAATAAATTATTTAGATGGATCCTTCTGATGCCCTTTGTAAAAATAAGTGTAAAAATCTAATATTCTAAAATGATATTATATAAAGAAATATATTGGGACCTAAGAAAGATGATGAGATGGAAAATAAGGTATGAGACATTCAAAAACATGTAATAATTGAAAAAGGTTGACATAAATGTTTTTCTGATAATAGTCATCACGATCTACAATTTGATGTTGGTAAGAAGGCCTTTCTATGAATTTCTCTTAAGATGAATTAAGGGAAGACTCAGCCCTATGTTTATCAGTCCCATTAAAATACTTGATCATATCAGGATAATATATTATCATTTAGTGCTTACACCAAACCTTTCTCAGGTTCATAATTTGTTCCATGTACCTATACTAAGGAAGTACATACCATATTCTACACATGTACTAAACTTAGAGGTCGTAGCATGGAAGAATGATATTTCTTGTGAGGAATAACTGGTAGATATTATCTATAAAATAGAGAAATCTCTACAAAACAATACCACTCACATGGTAACTTTTTTGTGTTGAAAAAACTATATTATGTAAGATACATTGGAATCTAAGGACATAATGAGATAGAAGTATTAGAATTTGATGTTACCAAACTGATGAATTTTTTTTGGAGAAAATCATTTTATGGTTGGGTATAATGTAAAACCTTGAGATTTTTTGAAATATATTTTTCCAAATAAATTTAAACTTTTTAATGTTTTTCACATAAACTCAATATAAATTATAGAATGAGTTAAATTTAACAAAAAATTTAGATTAAATTACACAAAACATCAATTTTAGCTTCCGTAACACGGAACAACATGTTTAGTTTGTGTTATATGCAACACTAAGTCTAAAAAAATGTCACATAAGACTTAAATATTATTAAGATAGTTATCACAAATCAATTAGAATAGGGGGTATGAATATTATTAACTAAATTATCAAAACACGTTATTTACACATGTATAACGGATGACTTATTTGGTGACCAATTAACTAAAAATGAAAATAAAAACTATTTGAAAATAATGCAAATCTATTACTATAAAACTATTTTTATAATAAAACACATTTTACCTCAATGAATTAAAAAAATACAATTTTAGTGAGTTTTTTATATAATTTTTTAATATTTATTAAATAATACTGTTAACATTCATCCTATTTTTTTTCTAGATAATAGATTAGAATAAATCCAATTTTATACTTAAAAAGAAGTTTTCTCCCATTTTTTTACGAATTTTCTTCAAAAATAATAAATCTGAAACTTTTAGAATTTTTTTCTTAAAGAAAATTAATTTATAAAATCATAATATTAAAATTATCTTACGGTGAATTATTGATAATTTTGTGAAAGGATTAATTTCTTGAGGAATAGTGAAAATATTGAATTCTTATTCAAAATTTCCTTTTCATTTAATTTTTTTATAATGTTAAATCATATTTTTAATTGGTTTTAAAGTAAAATTATATTATTTATATACATAATAATATAATTTAGGTCACTTTAATCAATTTCATATTGTAATTTTATATGTAAACTTTATAAACTTTTGAAATTTTTCTCTTCGAAAACCTTCTTTTTCATTGCGTATGCAGGATTAATTTTAAATAGAATTTTTCCAGTTATGTTAATAGTAATTTAAAAAAAAAGTAATCCATATTTTTAATAATCATAATTTATATTATATAATAATTTGAACTTATTTTTTTTACCAAAATGAATAGTTAAAATAGTACACATTTATTACAATGGTTAAGGTTAAAATGTGTTTCCTGGGGTTAAACTAAAAATATAAAGATTAAAATTTCCTGAAAACATTTCTAAAATATATTTTATGGAAATATTTATTATCTATAATATATAATTATGAATAATTATTTATTTTGAGCCTTTTAAGAATATAAAAAATTGGTTACAACTTTTTATTTTCAAAAAATACTAGGGTGCCCCAAAACTCACTTATAAAAGGATACCTATATCCTCTATTCTTCACATATTCCAACCATTTTGGTTTTCCTTAATCCTAATTAAATCAATTAAAATTTACTTAATCTTAGCATAGAATATTTATATGGGGTATAAATACATCCTTGGATTCCTTTTGGTGCAAACCTAATGAGGATACCCAAAGAAGAGGTAACATTATTCAACGAGAGTTTTTCATTTTCGTTCTTCCTCAAACTCCTTAAATTATTATTAAACCATGATTATATAATAGCCAAATTATATTAAATAAAATTATATGTTTTTATGTTATGTTAATTATCTACAAACATCTCTACTCCCATCAAATAGGTTAAGAAATCATCGTTCATATGTACGATGGACAACTACCTTGTGAACCGATGTCAATCATTTTTCCATTAACACCTCTCATGTTTGGGTAAGATGATAGATATAATGTATATATATATATATATGATATTTATCACATAATTATACCTCTTTATTCATTATATCATATATACCATTTTACTTTCTATTCTGCAGGGGATACGTTAACGCCGCTCGTGTGTTCGGCGGACTATCGCCTCGCGAAGTGATGTGATTCATTTTCACTAACACTTTATATAGAAGATAATAAGGATAAATATAAGGAATATATGTGATATATATTAAATAATTATGATATTCACGAAATATTTATAATTATAAAAATAAAATATATCATTTTATTACTTTTATTTTGACTCATTGAAAGATGATAACATCATTTGTGTACGTGTGGACTACCGCCTACACAAATTGATGTGACTCGCTTTCCATCACCACACCACATTGATGATATGTATAAGTATATTTAGAGAAATATTATAGAATTTATTATATTATTACCATTATGTAATGATAATATATTACTTACCTTATTTCCATAATGACCATTGAAAAATCACAACGTTACTCATGCATACATTTGACCTACAATCTCCATGATTGTAACATACAAAATTTCTCAAAAAACATTCATGATTTTAATTAAATTTATAATTGAGGTATAAATATTTTATATATTTAATAATTATTATTATAAAGACTATGGTACTATGATCAGGGTAAGAGGACAAAAAAATAAGAATTCAAAACATATAGGAAAAACAAAGAGGTTATTACCAGAAGCATGACTTTAACAAGGAATTGTTAATAAATGGGTAATAAAAAGAAATAATTAAATAATATAGGGTATAAAATATTTATTTTCGTTCTTTAATATATTTATAATAAAAGTATAATTATTATATATGAGGTTTGAATGAGTATGAAGGAATTCGAGACCTAAGGTAATGGATTTCGAGTATCTATTGTATTTGTGGGAGACATATGAAAATTCACAACTCATTTATTTTTTATGGTATATATACTACTCTAATGACATATTATGTCATGAATATCTTAATTTTAATTATATTCAATGTTTTATGGTATGTTATTATTTATTAGGGCTTACAGTTCAAAAGATACCTAAGCGGTAAGAGATTTTTTTCACAATTTTCCTTCTTTGAGACATATATTATGTCATAAACCGATATTCACTCTTAGATGTATATAAAAACCCTTTCAAATTTAATATCATGAATTTATTAATTCTAATTATATTCTAAGTTTCATTTAATGTAATTACCTAAAGGGGAATATGATTTAATGTTACAAAAGGGGTACAGGTTTTTGGATTCAATCTCATTTTTATTAGGATTTTTTATGTTTATAATTAAAATGATGAAATATTATAATCCATATATCACTAAATTCATGAATTATAATCTCCTATGTTTATTTCATGATAACATTTTTTACCATTATTTTTATCTATTTACCTACTCAAGAGATTAAAATAATATCTTTAATAAAAACCTATCTTTATTTTCCTTTTTGTTAAAACCCTCTCCTTTTCTTCCAAAACCATGTTTTATAGAAAAAATAGTATTTTTTAAAATTACATAAATTATTTATTAAATTAAATTTTAACCATGATTCACATTTTAATTAAGTTTTTGATAGGAATATTTATGCAATTTTCTTAACAATTTTCATTTTGATTTTACTGAAAATGTGAATAGAATTTATATTTTAACATGTACAACAAGAATGTAATTTCTAAATGTTATGAATATTATTTTATTTGAAGTCTCCTTTATAAGTTTTCAAGTTTTTTTTAACGAAACGAGTTTTAATTTTTTTAGAAATGTATTTTTAATTTAGAAAGGATATTTTCTTTATCAAATATTTAAACATCCTTTTATTCTTATTTTATAATATTTCAAATTTATTTTCAAATATAATTTTTTCTAAAATATTTTATTAAATTTTAGTTTTAAAAATTAATTTTAAATGAAAAGTTGTTTCCTCGTGAAATATTCCATGTGATTTTTCTGCCAAATTCAATCTATATCTAAGATGACATCCGTTGAGGCTACTTATGATTTATTGGGATATGATCCAAGGATTACATTCTTATTATTTCCCTAAATGGTTTATATTTATGATGGAAACATGTTTAATACACATTTATATTCCATGGGTTATTCTATGATTAAATTTTTATGAATCCCACTTCATTTAATGGACTTTGATATAATAAAACATTGATTTATTATGAAACCAATATATTTTCTATAAGTTATATATATTGAAATGTTTATAAACCCCATTTTAAATTCATTGGTTATGATATCATGAATATTTATGATCTTGTGTCAAAAATATGAATGATTTTCATAATGTGATGGGTAGGACCTATATCTCCCTTCAATTCATTGGGTAATAATAAATTTTATATGATCTCAAAGGGTAAATAAGAGGTTATCATAAGCCTGAAATAAGAAGGTACAATAGTTGTTACCCCAAGATGAAAAAAAGAGAGAACACATGAAGTTATCTCACGCCCAAAATAAGAGGGTAAACTATTGGTTATCCTAATACTGAAATAATAGGGTACTTGGGAGGTTATCCCATGCCTGAAGAAGGTACACTGGTGATTATCCTAAGCCTAAAATTTTATGAATATATTGGTAGATAGACTTGACATATGATTTTCAATACTTATGTTTTTTCTATAATTCTATTTCTTATACCAATGTTATTCTATCATGGATCTTCTTCATTTATTTCTTTATTATTCATGCATTATGAATTGTCAATATTTATGCTATGACTCAAGGTTTTGATATTTGATTTTGTAACGCCCCGACCCTAGTTAACCAGATTCGGTTTATTATTACATAACATTGGCATGATTACAAGGAATTAAATCCCAAACGACCAATCAGTTTAGCAGTCTTGGAAAATAGATTGCATACATGAATGTTACATGAAACCTTATAAAATAAAAGAAAAAATAAAAGATCCTTTGAAAACACCATTAATCCTCTAGCTTAACCATTCTTATCAATCATAATACACTTCTTGGAATCCTTGGAAAATAAAACATAATAAAGGGATGAGATCAAATGTTCATTAAGGGTAAGCATTACAGTAAAAGATAACATAAACATTAGGCATGATGAATAATTTAAAACACATTCCTATAAAAATAATAAACATGAACACTTTATGCCAATAATATTATATGATTTAATACTACCATAATAAAACATAGTCATGTGTATTCTACTAGTTGAAATACCACATGAACGATCAATAATATTTTCATAAGGAGGGAACATATAATGTGGGACATTATGAAACATTTTTTCAAGGCCTCGACCAAGACATCTAAAACTGATTAAGGCCTCACCCAAAACCATATATCAAAATTAGGAAAGGCCTTGGCCAATTACAGGTATAATTATCTCATAAGACCTACCAATGATCCAGGGAACTATATCAGGCTCCACCCATCTCTTACTAAGTCCAATATATTCCTCATATGAAGAGGTTGAAACATAACTAAAATATTCATATAAAAACTAGCATACGAAATGTCAAAAATTTAACTCTAAAGCATTAATGGTATAAAAATAACACATCCACAGTCATGTACATCACATAATCTTCAATAATATATGTAATTTTTTATCATAATAAATCAACCTCGATCAAGAATAATATCCCATAAAGGATGTTGACATAGTTGAAAATGATCTGTAAAAATCATTGATAGAAATATCCCCTTTTCATGAAATCATATAAGAGTCACATAATTTATAAAGGAATTCATTTAAAAGATAGTTTTTAATCAATGTGTTTCATAACACTTTGAAAATTGTGAAATTAATTAACATTTTAAAACAATCATGTCCGTATAAATAAATCCTTAAAACCATTTTGAAAACATGGACATTAATGAAAAAGGTTTAGAAGAATAAATCTTTAAAACATTTAATATAATGTTTTATAAAATGAGTCCCTTAAAAATTATCCCTTTGAAAACTCTTTTATGAAACATGGACATGGATAATAAATATTTTCCAATAGACCCTTACATAAAAACAACCTCAGATAATAATGAAATAGTGAAATTAACCCTTACCTTGCACTTTCATTTGGTCGAGGGTACGTTTAGCCTCCTGTATAATGACCATAGTATGTAATTACATTATACCATAACAATTCTAATATTTATTATATCATACATTATTCATTTATGACTTTATACTACCCATTTAATAATGATTTCCATGTTAAATTAACATTTTGGATAATAATCGCTTTCTTTATCGTACATGTTTTAACTTGTTATTCTTGATCGTATCATTTAGATCATTATTTACATAAATCCAGAATATAACACATGATTTATATATCATGTATATTTATAATATAAATATGTATAATAGATAGATATGTGAATTGGAAAACTCTTTTTTTTGAGATGGTAGGCTGTATGTATGCATAAACGTTGTTTCCGTTTTCATATCATATTGAATGGAAGTAAGTGAATAAGATATATGTAAGTACATACATATATATATACATATATATAGATATATATCTAGTAGAATTATTATTTCATATCTTACACACTTATTAAGAATATATATTTTTATAATCATCATTTAATGGTGAACGTGGAAATGAATCTCATCGCGTCGTGGAGACGATAATCCGTACGTATGCTAGAGCACCAATATCATTATATTGATGGTGAAATCGTATGTAATTGGATGTTATATCATAAATATAGAATAATTAACATGTTATATATATTATTTAAATAAGTTATACTCATTATTATACCCATTCAAATAATTAAGTGTTTGAAAAAAAATCTACAACACGACGTGGAGATGGTAAAACGTATGTATGCATGTTTGGTGACTTTTTCATTTGTAGGATGAATAAAATAATGAATATTGTTGTACTATATTTATAATAACATCATTGTATGTAGGAGTTACTTGAGTTATTATTTTGGTATGGAAACAACAAAGAAAGAGGAAGTGGAAGAAGGAAATAACTTGAAATAGGGTGGTAAAATTATTACCTCTTCTTCGTTTGTTTCCTTTTGAGTTGATCAAAAGGGATCCTTAGGTTTTCTTTCTGGTCAATTTAATGACTCTAAGTTGATTTTAAGGAATTTGGTAGGATATTTGGGTAGGGTTTGGCTGATCCAAATGTCTTTGGAGGTGTGATTTTGAGTGAAGGGGAAGTTCCCTTTTATAAGAGTTGTGAGGATCACTTTAGGAAAAGATTAAAATATTAATTTATTATACAATTATATTCTGTTTATAATGGTTAAAATGAATTTATTTAGATCCTTATGTGGTTATGGGTTGAAATCCTC
Source organism: Viscum album (assembly GCA_963277665.1). Lineage (NCBI taxonomy): Eukaryota > Viridiplantae > Streptophyta > Magnoliopsida > Santalales > Viscaceae > Viscum > Viscum album. The sequence continues at coordinate 388,177,548 of OY728147.1, read as the reverse complement.
TCAACCAATAGGTTTTTGACAAGTTTTGGTTACCATTTTAGCCTTATCGTTTAGATTTAACTCTCAGTTAACTACTTTAACTTTTACCGTGTCTTCTTATATTCTAAAACTATATGGTTAATAAACTTACTATAAAGTTCCAAGATATCCTCAAGTTGTTCATTAATAACATATATAATATTATTTAATCCCTTCATCAAAAAAATTATATTTTTATTAATATTATATAATTTAATAATATAATATTTGTTTTAAAAACTCATTTATGTCAATTTTGACACTATTTAGTATTTGGTTTTTGTGAAAGTCATCATAATTTATTACATCAAAAAAGATACGTTGAATCAATCCTAACATGTCATATTCAACTAGAAAATTCGTGGACGTCATAAAAACATTCAAATTAATTTCATTTGAAGATTTATAATACCATTTATTTGATTCTTCCATTAATAAGGTAATTACTTTATCATCATTGTGTCATCAATAAATTTAATTATTTAATGTCTAAAAATTATAAACAAAATACCATTATTTAGGAAATAGTTTTAGTTTTCTATTGAATATTTATAGTCGAATTTATCTTATGTGTAACTCTACATTAAAAATGGTTTAGTTATTAAACATTGAATTTAACACTTTTAATTTTTCTTTAAATAAAATAATTATAAATGTCCTAATATAATCCAATTGGACATAAAGGATCATATTTTATTTATAAGGTTTTTTTGGTCGAAATTCACTTATCTAAAAGAATTAGGACTAGTGTTAGGGTAATTATAATATCATTTTGATCTTTAATTACCCCATTTACTTTTAACCGTGGTAAATAAATGTCAAAAGTTACTATTCACCAAAAATTATTTTCATCTTATTGAACCAATTTTTACATAATTATATCAAACTTTTTTCTTGGATTTTTGAAATTCAATTCACAGAAGGAGTAAAATTACGTTTCATGCAAATTTGAAAATGCCTCTAGAAGGTGGGTAAAAGACGGTAAAAACGTCAATAAAAATTTATACATATGATTTTATATTAAAATGACTCCAATTAATTACATTTAACTTATATAGGTATTATATGTATATTTTTACTTAAAATAAATATAAAAAAATAAATAATTATTTAAATAAAAATTCGGTTTTAAACAATAATGCAATGTTTTTCACTATTCATCATAAATTGAATGTTTTCAGAAAGATTTCAAAAATTAACCCTAAGATAATTTTGATATTATGAATTCAAATATTAAGCCTATTTTACAAAATTCAAAACATAGAAGTTTCATTTATTTATTTAAAATTAATTCTCGTCGTCAAAACCAAAAAGCGAGTTTTTAAAAATGCTAAAACTATCAAAATATTGACATGTGTTTATGTCAAATTTAAATGTGAAATTACTTATAATGAATAAAATTTTATTAAATAATAAATATATAATCTAATTATACTTTTAAACCATTCAAATGAAAAATTTAACAATATAGATTATTTTGAATAAAAAATTCGTTTTCAATTAAAATTTAGTTTTTTCACTGTTCATCAAAAAATGAAAGTTATCACAGAAGTATGAAAATTTTATCCAGCATAAAATTTTATGTCCCAATTCTAATAAAGAATTTAATTTCATTAAATTGAATATATAAAAGTGTCAAATATTGGTTTTAAAAAGGTTTCTCCATTAAAAGGTGGTAAAATTGCATTTTTTGAAAAATACTTCTTTTATCTGGAAAAACGAATTTGTTCTCATATTATTTATAAGAAACACATAATATGGGTGTTAAAGTTATATTGAGTATATAATATTCAAAATTTAGTTAATACTATTCATAACCTCTTTTTGAACGGCTAGTTTGGTAAGTTGTGGTGCGTTCAAACTCGGTGTTGTGTATAGTACACGTTATTGAATTATTTTAATGGGATAACATACTTTGAAATATTGGGGTGTTATATTCCCCCCTACTTCAATATATTGTGTCCTATCAATTTGAAATTTTTCTTCAAAAATAAATGGTTAAAAAAAGAAAAATTCTTTTGTGGAAAACTCACATAAAAAATTGGGTTAATAAAATTTAGTCTTAATAAAATAGAAAGGGAAATAAAAATGTCACCACGAAATTATGATATATATTAGAAGAACATTGGTGGAAATTAGAGACACATAATTGGAGGGAATACATAAATATTTATAGGGAGAGACTGAGGTCATCAATCACAAGAAGTGTAAAATTGAGAGCCTCAAAGCCATCGATCTATGGCGATTTAAAATATCATCGGCTCAACAAAACATAAGGTATTAAGATAACACATTTTTTGTTTTCAAATACATTCCCTAATGTTCTAGAATTAATTTATTAATATAATAATAGGAAAAAAAATTCTTGATAAATAGAGTTTCATCCTTCAACTAATACCGACCACAAACTCACCTTTCACTCCAAATGATAATAGAATTCAGAAATATTCTATTTATTGTAATCGTACAGGGTTCCAAAAATAATAAATTTATAATTCATTTGTCAGAATATTATAAAAACTACATTATACAACCCAGGAAATCATGTAGTCCAGTGGTAGGTGTAGCACCCTTGTCGCCCTTCGGTTACGGGTTCAAGTCTCGCACCCTTGCCGGATGCAACAGGTTGTCGCCCGACCTTCAGGTTGTCCTTTTTATAACAATCCAAAAATAATCTTTAGAAATTTTTTAACCTTAATAATAGTATCCAAAATCAAACATAATCCATTCCAACCTTTATAATTATCCAAAATACTTATGTCCAAACTCACAGTCCAAAATTTATAAGGAAGGTAAACAAAATGAAGATATCTTTTTCCACGTAATAACATATGAATACCTTCATCATGTATTCTTTTTAAACATATTAACACCATGAATTACCATAAAACATTATTTATTACATTCATTCTCCATTATTATTTATAGAATTTTTGATATATTCCTTATATCCCAAAATTTTTAATATTCCAACAATGATGGAATAAACGTACCATTAATCAGTTCTAATATAGTCATGAATATCCAATTTAATTTATCCAAATCAACCATCTATTATAACAAAATGAATACCTCAGTATCAGAACCATATTATGGTTTATCTTTCCTTCTACCTAGTATTTTCTAAAAAATTTAACCTGATTCTGTGTCACTTTACTTGGTACCATACAATCTCAAATCCTTAAAGAAATAGTACTGCAGTACAATACTTATTTATTTCCATAATTCATAAAACTAGTACATCGTTGATGCAACACTAAAATAAAATAATTATTTGATAAATACATAATAACACTAGTCATTCTTCTTCATTTTTGGTAGTATAATTACTTTATTTTTATCCAATAGCATCATTTGGGGAAAACTCTGATGATTTGGACATTGATTTGCGTAGTGTCCCAACTCCTTGAAGATAAATCATTGTACATTTGAAACCTTTTTCTTACCCTTGCAATCACATACATGGTGTCCTTTTTCTCCACACTTATAACAAACTCACATTCCTTTCAAGCATTTATCATGGTGATTCTTTACACAATTATCACATATGGGAAAATCATTCTTTCCCCTCTTCCCTTTATCCATATTTCGCTCTACCATCCTTTTCTTCTATTGCTTCCCTTCAAAGCCATAAGACTCAGAGAATTCTTTAATTATCTTATTAACACATGATACTATTTCTTTATATGATGAGAATACGTGGGATATTATTTCTCTTTTAAATGTTGGCCTAATACCATGAAAGGTATGATCCTTCTTAATCTTTGGATCATGTGTAATGAAGGAGTTCTCATTTCTTCTACTGGGAAGCATTTCTAAACAATGGCATACACAAAGTTAGTTTATAAATCACAATGTAAAATTTTAACTTGTAAAATACCTAATGTTTGTTGAAAATATTATGCATATAATCTATAATCATAAAATGTTTTCTTTGAGGAAGTATTTACCTATAAAACCTTCATAATGGATTGTAATGAATATATGAATTATCTTAGGCATATCCCCTGAGAGTGTCACAACCAAGAGTGCAGCAAGGCACATTGTCATGTTCCAGGATTCCCCAGGTCAAGCCCAAAACTAATTTTGGGAGTTTTAACTCCATGGTACATCTGTTCTAGAGTTGCCTCTACCTACTCATATCTAGACAGGGATGTATTTCTTGGAAAATACACAAAATCTCTACATTAACAAAATTCTAGGATATTCTTCTATACTAATCCTCTATGTTTATCTTAGGGTAATGTTATCTAATCAGAGTTTATCTAAATATAGTTTCCAAGGTTTGTACTAAACTTCCTCTAATACCAACTGTAACGCCCTAACCCCAGTTACCCAGAGTCAGTGCTTTATTACATAACATTATCATGATTTCTAGGAATGATGTCCCGAAAGATCCATCAATTTAGAAGTCTTGGAAAATAGATTGCATACATGAACGTTACATTACACCTTAGAAAATAAAAGACAACCCAAATGATCCTTTGAGAACACCATTAATCCCCTAGCTTAACCCTGATTATCAATCATAATACACTTCTTGGAATCCTGGGAAAATAAAACATAAGAAAGGGGTGATCTCAAATGATCAGTAAGGGTAAGAAATAAAGTTGGAGGTAACATAAACATTAGGTATGATGAATAATTCAAAACACATGTCGTTACAAATAATAAAAATGAACACTTTATGCCAGGAAAATGAGATGAGTAAATAATTCCATAATAAAACATAGTCATGGGTATTTTACTAGTAGAATAACCACATGAACTATCAATAATATTTTCATAATGGGGGAATGTATAATGCCAGAAATTCTGAAACATTTTGTCAACGCCTCGGCCAAGAAGTCTAAAAATGTTTAATGCCTCGACTAAAACTATATATCAAAATTTGGAAAGGCCTCGGCCAATTCCATGTCTAATTGTCTCATGAGACCTACTGATGCACTGAGGAGCTATAGAGGGCTCCACTAGTTACTTACTAAGTCCAATACATTCTTCATCTGAAAAGGTTCAAACATAACATAAACATTAATACTAAAACTAGCATACAAAATGTCAATACTTTAAACCTAAACCATGAATGGTATAAAAATAACACATCCACAGTAAAATATATCCCAAAACCTTCTGTAAAATATGGAAGATTTGTATCACAATAAATCAACCTCGATCAATAATAATATACTATAAAGGATGTTGACATAGTTAAAAATGATCAGTAAAAATATTTAAGAGAAATATCCCTTTTTCATTAAGTCATTTAAAAGTCACATAATTTATAATGCAACTCATTTAATAGATGGTTTTGAATCAAATTGTCCCATACCACTTTGAATCTTTTGAAAGTAATTAACATTTTAAAGTATTCACATCCATATAAATAAATCCTTGAACCCATTTTGAAAACATGGACATTAATGAGAAAGGTTTAGAACATCAAATATTTAAAATAGTTAAAATGATTTTTTATTAAAATATTACCTTAAAAATAATACCTTTGAAAACTCTTTTATAAAACATGGGCATGGATAATAAATATTTCCTAGTAGATACTTACGTAAAAACAACCTCGGATAATAATGAGATTTTGAAATTAACCCTTGCCTTGCACTTTCCTTTGGTCGAGGGTACATTTAACCTCATGTATAATGAACATAGTATGTTATTAAATTATAACAGAACCATGTTAATATTTATTATATCATACATGATTCATTTATGACTTTATACTGCCCATTTAATAATTATTTCCCTGTTAAATTAACAATTTGGGTAATAATAGCTTTTTTTATCGTATGTCTTTTAACTTGTTATTATTCATCGTATCATTTAGATCATGATTTACATAATTCAAGAATATAACACAATATTTATATATCATAAATATTTATCATAAAAATATTTATAATAGATAGATATATGAAATGGGAAATACCATTTATGGGGACGGTAGGCCGTACGTATGCATAAACTCTGTTTCTATTTTCATATCGTATTGAATGGAAGTAAGTGAATAAGATATATGTAAGTACATAAATATATATATATATATATATATATATATATATCCTGTAGCATTATTATGTCATATATTACATACTTATTAATAATATATATTTTTATAATCATCGTTGAATGGTGAACGTGGAAATAAATCTCATTACGTCGTGGAGACGGTAATCCGTACATACACACGAGCAACAATATCAATATATTTATTGTGAAATAATATTTGACTGGATGGTATATCATTTATAAATAATCATTATCATGTTATATTTATTATTTACATCAGTTATACTCATTATTATACCCATCCAAATAATGAAGTGTTTGAATAACAAACTACACCACGACGTAGAGATGGTAAGCTGTACGTACGCACGTATGGTGACTTTTTCATTTATAGGATGGATAGAATAACGAATATGGTTGTAAAATATTTATAATAACATCAAAGTATATAGTAGGTAATGGATTTATTATATTGGTATGAAAAAAACAAAGAAATAGGAAGTGGGAGAAGGAAAGAACTTGAAATAGGGTGGGAAATTATTACCTCTTCATCGAGTGTTTCCTTCTGATTTGATCAAAAGGGATCTATAGATTGGATTTATGATCAATGTAATGACTCTAAGATGATTTGAGGAAATATGGGAGGTTATTTGGGTAGGTTTTGGCCGAGCCAAATGGCTTTAGAGGAGTGATTTTGAGATAAGGGCAAGTACCATTTTATAAGAGGGGTGAGGGTCGAAAAGATTAAAATATTAATTTATTATACAATGATATTCGATTTATAATGGCTCGAAATCAATTTATTAATATCATTTGGTGGTTATGGGTCTTAATCCTCTCAAATAATAGGTTTTAGACAAGTTTAGGTTACCATTTTAACGTTATTTGATATATTTAACTCTTAGTTAAATAGTTTAACTTTTATCGTGTCTTATTGTATTCTTACACTATATTGTTAATAAACATACTCTAAACATACAAGAGAACCTCATGTGATTAATTAATAACATATATAATTTTATTTAATTCCTTCGGAAAAGCCTTATATTTTTATGAATATTATATAATTTAATAATATAATATTTGTTTTAAAAAACACATTTATTTCAATTCTGACACTATTTAGTATTTGGATTTTGTGAAAGTCCTCACAACTTATTACTTCAAAATAGATACATTTAATCAGTACTAAAATGTCATATTCAACTAGAAAATTCGTGGATGTCATAAAAACTTTGAAATTATCTTTATTTAAATATTTATAATATAATTTATTTGATTCTTTGATAAATAAGGTAGTTACTACATCATCATTGTGTCATAAATAAAATTAATTATTTAATGTATAAAAATTATAAATAAAATAAAATTATTTATGATTTTTTTTTATTATAATAAATATTTATAGTTTAATTTATCTTATGTGTAACTCTATATTAAATATGGTTTAGTTAGTAAACTTTGAATTTAATACCTTTGACTGTTTTTTAAATAAAATAATAACAAATGTCATAATATATTCTAAGTAGACCTAAAGGATCATATTTTATTCCTAAGGTTGTTTATAGTCGAAATACACTTATCCAATATAATTAGGACATGTGTTTAGGTAATTATAATATCATATTTACCTTTAATTACCCTATTTACTTTTAACCGTGGTAAATAAAAGTCAAAAGTTACCATTCACTAAAAATTATTTTAATTATATGGAACCACATTTTATTTACTGATATCAACCGTGTCACTCGTATTTTTTAATTTCAATTCACAAAACTGGTAAAATTTGGTTTTATACAAATTTGAAAATGCTTCTAAAAGGTGGGTAAAAGACGGTAAAAAGTTCAATAAAAATTTATACATGTAATTTTTTAATAAAATGACTAAAATTAATTACATTTAACTTATATATGTATTATATATCCGTTTTCACTTAAAATAAATTTAAATAAAATAAATAATTATTTAAATAAAAAGTCAGTTTTAAACAATAACACAATATTTTTCACTATTCATCAAAAATTGAATGTGTTCAGAAAAATACCAAAAATTCACCCTAAGAAAATTTTGATTTTTTGAATTCAAAAATGTAGTATATTTTACCAAATTTAAAACATAGAAGTTTCATTTATTAATTTAAAATTAATTCCCATCGTCAAAACCAAAACACAGATTTTTTAAAAAGTAAAAACTATCAAAAAGTTTTACATGAGTTTATGTCAAATTTAAATGTGAAATTACTTATAATGACCTAAATTGTATTAAATGATAAAAATATAATCTAATTATACTTCCAAACCATTTAAATGAAAAATTTAACACTATAAATTATTTTTATTAAAAAAGTTGTTTTCAATTAAAATTTAGTATTTCTCACTATTCATTAAAATATGAATGTTATCAGAAAAGTAACAAAAAGTTATCCAGACTAAATTTTTATTTCTTGATTCTAAAGAAGAATTTAATTTCATTAAATTTAATATATAAAAGTGTCAAATATTGGTTTTAAAAAGGGTTCTTCATTAAAAGGTGGTAAAATTTCATTTTTTGTAAAATACTTCTTTTATCTGAAAAAAAAGAATTTGTTCTCATATTATGTCTAATAAACACATAATATGTATGTTAAAATTATATAGAGTATATATGATTCAAAATTTAGTTAATACTATTCATAACTGCTTTTTGAACTTCTAGTTTGGTAAGTTCTGGTGCTCTCGAACTCGGTGTTGCCTGTAACGCAAGTTATTGAATTTATTTAATTAGAAAACGTACTATGAAATCATGGGGTGTTACAGATTTTCAGGGTGTGGTTTTTGAATTCAATTTTAATATTTTCTTACCGATATGCTCATGTTATTCTTATGAATCTTCCATGTCTACCCCTTGTGAGCATATGATCTCACACTTTATTATGTTTCCTTTCCCCAAGAATGAAGAAAGGTTTTATGTTCGTGTAATAAAGGATAAGATCCTTATGGGAGACATTAAAAAACATTCATGAATTATGAATATTGTGCTCAATGTTTCCAAAGGAACTAAACTGTTATGGTCCTCAGCCATGTGTTAATGTAATTTAATTAATATTCATTTAAAAATATTTAATATCTTGGTATGAGATTGTTGGGTATCTATAATCTCATACCCATATTCTTATCTTATGTTTTAATATGATCATTGATTGATATCTCCCTTATTTACCTGAACTGAGAATCTGATATCACCCTTTTTATGAATCATTTTCCCAGTTTTATGATGAAATTTATTATATATGATATGTCAAGGTGGGTTTATATTTATAAATAACTTAGTGGGAGTGATGTATTTTACTTTTGAATCAATTTCTTATGTATCTATGTTTCAAAATCCACATGACTCATATGATTCTGGTGAGGATCATTATGTTTTATAATTAATATTCATCGATTAAGATTTTATATCTATATATAAATGGTGGGAAAATATATTTGGTATTAGAGAAAGGTTTAGTGAACCTTTGAAAACTAATATGTGAAAACTTTTATGAGAACCCTTGGGATAAGTTAAATTATAATAAAATGTCTTAAACTTTTAGTGAATGAGAGAGTGAGTTGTTTCCATGAAATTAAATCCCTTTCAAGATTCTACAAGTTGATATGGCTCTATCATAGTTTTACCTTGGGGTAATAAATTTGAAAGGGGGACATTGGCCATTGACTCTATAATCACATTGTTTATGAAAATGGTTCTTATTGCACTCATACTTTGACACTCCCAAGGGATATGTATTGGGAATTCACACACTTTAGAAACCATCATAATGAATTTTAAAAGACAATTACCATGAATAACCTAGTTTATACCTAATGTGTTATGAATTAGAAATAAGGTTTCATGATTTCAGTCATCTTATAAATGATTATTCATGAATATTTGGTTTCCCACAATGATTACTTTTCTCACACGATTATTTTTTATTGTAGTCAACGGATGGAACTCGATGGAACCATGTTAATACTAAATATGATAAATAATTCCATTATTTTCCTTATCAAAAAACCAAATATAGTGGGTGATGGAATATAATATCTCAACACAATTCTCACAAAACATTCTCAACCCCAGAATCATGGTGAAGTAAAAAATTAGAAAATGTGGGGAAAAATTTTATTGATTGCTTCATAATGTAACTTACGCCTTCTTTTAATGGTTCTACTTACCCAAAAGTTTTTAAGTGATAAACATGCCATTTATCGCACTAAAATATAATATATATGTAACCCACTTACACTAGTACTGTGTTAAGAAGGGTCAAACCACAGAGAAGAACATATAATATATTGACCAAACAAGGAAAAAATTATAAAAACAATATAATAGAAACTAAAATGAAAATCTTGGGAAACAAGAATTAGATGTGAAAATGAAGGTGAGATGGTGTGATGTAGTTATGTAATGAGAATATGAAATATAGAGTGAGGTAATAAATAGATGAATTTGGGTCCTCAAGTTTTTTTAAACTAATACAATATATTCTCATATTTCGATCTGGATAATTCAATCATTCAGTTCATGAAAAAATAATGATAATTTCATGATCTGCTGCTTCAATGTATCAACACAGCTCGGTTAACCTTCTTGATCATTGATTATTCAATCATAACCCTTGAATTAATTCATTAAATATAGAGAATAGATGAATTAAACTTTTCCAATTTTTGGTACATAGGTAAATGATCTAAGGTGAATTGATTCACTACCCTCACCTATAGTATATTGGTCCTTATAAAATAATAATAATAATTGAATGGAAAAGAAAACTGTACATAAAAATGTGCACTGAATAATAAAATTAACAAAGTTGAATGGTTAAGAAGATGATCAGTTCATTACAACCTGATTATCGTAATTAGTTTAACTACTCATGTTTTAGAAAAAAATGATTAAAAAGAACAAAAAGAAAGAGGTGAAAGAACATCTCTTGTGAGATTACTTCACTCCTCAAGCTCATACTTTGACGCTCTGCTTCTACTTGGTCTCATTACTTCTATATGATTTAATGAATGGAGATGGAATGGATTGATTAGAAATAGAAGGATAGTATGAACCGGTGTGAATAGAATGGGGGATCGAGATAATTTGGATGGAAGGGTCGAGTCTGGATTGGTGGTGGGAAGGGAAGTGGATGGGTGTGCTCTACTCTACTTCCCGATCTAAAAAAGGAAAAAATGATCGTTCATAGTTATACTACTAGTATTCTTTAAAGAAATGGTGGTAGTAGTCTCCAAGATGATTCTCAATTATTCTAATACTTCCTAAAAATTTGTTTCACTACTTCTTGGATAATTTCTCTCACCTCTTCATAGTGATTTCACATTACTTCTACCTCTTCATTGGTGACTGAAATAGAAACTAAAAAATAGATTGATCAGGTCCCCAAGCAGCATGATCTTCCCCCAGAAACAAAAGAAAATATAAGAAATACAAATTCAAAAAAAAAATTATAAATTATTAAGATAATTATAATAAAATGAATATATATAATAAATATATAAAAAGATAATTAATAATAAAAATAAAAATATTATTTATAAATACCAATTATTATGATTAAAATTATTATATAAAATTGTGTACAATATAAATAATTATAATTGTAATTATTAAACTATATAAGTATTAATACTATTAAATTTTTTTAATATACATTATTGATAGTAAATAAATGTAATTATAAATAGTATAAATTTATAAGTTAAATTAGTTATTTTGTAGATTATTATTAATTTAATATTATTATTATATTAAGAAATTAAATTAAAATAAGAAGGAAAGGGGTGTTTTAGTGATCCTGAGAGGAGAGTGTAAGGGGTTTCAGAATAGGAGAGCTAGGGGAGGCTTAGGTGTAGTGTGCCTACAAGGTAGTTTGGTGGTGAAGGTGTGTGACAAATAGTAAAGCGGCGACACAGGTGGTTCGGCATGGATAGTGGATGGTGGTACGACAATTCTCATTCAGGGTTCAAATCTAGTGGTGATATGGGTTCAGTTTTTCTTCAAATATGGTTTTCAGATTTATAATTTTTAGTTTTCAATTTAATCCAGTGTTCATAGATCTGTGATAGATGATTTTTGGTTTTGTCATTGATTTATTTCACTGTTTTTTATTCTAGTTCTTCTATGTTGTGTTTTGATATTTTTTTCCTGAATTTATTGTTTTATTCTGGGTTTCTTCTGATGTGAAAATATGATGTCAGTACTTTGGTGGATTTATGATTATGTTGTGTTGTTGGAGGAGACAGTGTCATGGCAGTGTGTCAGGAGATTAGTGGTGATGGTGTGTCATGGTGTGAGAGCAGCAATGAGTTGGAGAGGGCTCTTGCATTGTTAAAATGGGACACCACTAGGCGAGGAAGATAGGTGAAAATGGAGGTGGTGGTGTAATGGGATACACCACCAGTTATTCTAGTTTTGTGGTGTAGATAGGGTGGAGGTTGATGAAAGTGTGAAGGGGAGACACCGCTAGGTGAGGAACGGTGGTTGGCAGTGAGAAATTGTTTGTTTGTTTTCAATGGATGAGACACTGCCAGCAACAGTAGTGGTGATGTAAAGGGAGGCACCACCAGAGACTGTAGCGATGAGTGGGATGTGGCTTTGTGTTGAGACACCACTATCGTGTCAGCAACAACGACATATCTTCCACAAGTGAAATAAAAAATCAATAAGATAAAAATTATAAAAAAAGCTTAAATTACTAATTAATTTACAAATTAATTTAATAAATTAAATTTAACATTTTGAATTGTTATTAATCAAATTTATTATACTATAATTACCAAATAAATAATTTATCCTGGATTGGAAAATTTCAACATGAAAATTAATTTAGAATAACAATAATTAAATTTAGTTTTCTTCAATTAATTTACTAATTAGTTTATTAAATCAAAGATTGAGATTTAATTTAAATAAAACTAACCATTAAAAGAAATTACTAAATTGGATTAAATTATTAAAAATAATTTAATTATTTATAGTATCAAAAATCAAAGTGAACATTTATTTATTTACATAATAATTAATTTAACTAAAAAAATTATAAACTAATTATTTCAAAAAAATAAAATAAACAAAATATTAAAGAATAAAAAAATGAAAAGGAAAATAATAATAAAATAATAATAATAATAATTAATGTAAGTTAAAATAGAATGAATTAATATATTTTATTTTATTTTTAAAATGTAAAAATTCAACACTAAAATACATGAATTTAGCACAAAATCATATATTAAACAATTTTATATATAAAATAAAAATTAATGAAAAAACAACCACATCAAATTCATCCACACTGAAAAAATTGTTTTCCCTCAAAGAAATGCCTGATTTAATTTTTTTAAAATTGAATAAATGATTTTTGAAATTAATTTCAGAAAGTGCGTGGAAAATTTTTACAAAATGAGGAGGAGAACTAGGTCAGTATTATCAAAATAAAGTGTTCAAAAATGTCATCTTGACTAGATTTTAAACACACTAGAAATCAGAGGCAACAAATATTCATCCACCTTTAATTATTTCACTCCCCATATATGAAATTACCTACTATCCTACATCACTTCAAGTTAAAATTCCAATTCAAGGAGTAATGACAGGTTAAATTAAGGGAAATTAAAACCTTAACAAAAAGCACCTTCAATTTTCCCTTTCTCCTAGGTTCCAAAATGATTTATAATTACTTTTGAATCACTTTATTGGTACAAATCAACTAATCTACAAAATATTCAATTTTAACCTTCTATATTTGGGTTCGAAATTCCTCTCACCTTAAGGAACTCATTTTTTTCACTAGAATCTTTATTTTAATTATTCACATTCATATTTCTTGTGCAAATAATTGTTCATATCACTTATTGAAATTGAATATGTGTTTTATATTTTAGCATAAATTCAACCTATTCATAATGTCTCATATTCACCATGGGATCCCATTTTCCTATTTTACTCTAGTTTCAAAGGACCTATAAGATTACTATTTGATTTGGCTCCATAAAGTGATTATTTTTTGTTAATAGTTAGTCCCATAGGTTACTTTTCAAATTTCTGGTTACACAAATGTTTCATCCTAATTCCACAAAATTTATCTTATCAAACTCCCTTGTTTCAAAATAGAAAATATATAAGATGGTGAACAACTCTATTCGGCAATCAATCATACCTAACATTGTCAAAGTCAATGTAATTCTCAACATAGACCATGTAGTTATCCACTAGGAAGGACTAAGGTGATGTGTATAATGAATCCAGATGGCCCTCGTATCTTGAAATAAGATGAAATATGTTGAAATAATTTAAACAATTTGAAGAAAATTACAATTTTTTTGACAAAAAATAGGGGCAATTATTGTGGGAAACTTACCCCTCTCCCCCACACTTAAAACCCAACATTGTACAAATGTTGACACTCAAGGTGGGAGAAACTTGAAAATAAATCGTAAATTTAGTATGAATTTTTTAAGGGGTAGTAGGGATGTTCAAAATACTATTTTCCACATTCAAAAGAAAAAAAGAAACACCAAAACAAATAAAAAACAAAGTAAGAAAAAATAGAAAAACAAAATAATCCACTAGTTACCACCACCAAAAAAACAAACACAATTGTTTTTGAAAGTTGATGATTTTTTTTGCAAGTAGACAAAATATTTTTCATTTAATTTATAAAAGTTCCATGATTTCAAATGTAGTACACCAGAAAAAAAATGAAATTGAAAATAGTGTGTGAAATCTTGTTTCAAAATTCACATCAAAATAATTTTCAACTCATTAGATTCAGGTTGTTAACACGTAATACATGAAATAGGTTCATAATTTCTCACAATGAATCAGTGGACTCCCCCACACATATTCTCAAACAGTATGTAGTAGACAATAGAGAATTAAAAAGGCAGAACAACCTTCCAAGAATGTGGGGATTTTCATTCAATGTTTTAAATTCCTCACCTTGTTAGATTTATTCAAGAACTATGACTACTCTATTTAAGTCCCTACAGGTGTAAAAAAATCATTAGACTTAAAGAAGTAAATTTCAAAATAAATTAAAATCAAAGTGTGGGTAAAAAGTTTTACACAATGTTCTTCAACTATTATCTTTTTTAAGTAATGGATATTCTAAAAGAAGATACAACATGTAAAAATTACCATAATCAACTAGGTCCACAAACCACCTGAACCTTATGAAAACATGAAACAATAAAAATAGTAATCATTATAGAGAAAAAATATGTAAATGAAATCCATCAATTAGGGTTCACCTATTATCTTTTTTAAATAAATTTTTTTCCCAATTTTATGTTATTATTGTTATACTCAACAAAAAAGTTTTATTTGATAAACATGATTATAATTAAAATGAGATCAGTGGGTTTTGACTATTATATAACCATCGGTCAATATGACCGCTGTGAACAAAATGTTTTGATATAAAATCTTGGTTAATTATTATAGAAAGAAGATTCGATGGCCTCACCTAGTAGTCTTGGACCGATCGAAGCCCATCTAACAGAGCTTGGGAAGGAGGTAGCACCACTGGGCTTTGCTCTGGATCAAATCCAAGCCGAACTTCATCATGTGAAGCTGGAACGGAATCGCCTTCGTGAGAAGTTCAAACTGATAGAAATTACTACTCGGGCAATGTTGACTGAGCCACCCCAAGCTTCTATCACCCTAGCACACCTTACTCTTAGGTCCTATGCTGGTATTATAAGGGGTTATGTAATGAGACCGTAACTACCTTGTGTAATTCTTGTTTTAAATAAAAATTGGGATTTCTTCTTATGATGAAGTTTATGAATTTTGAAATAACCGGATAAATATAGTATGCATATTTTTGATGAATTTTAGAAAAAGGATATTTTAAATATGTTTATGTAAACCCTAAATAATTAAAAATGTGTAAGGATTTTCAAAAAAATGGTCTCCTGCAATTATGTTCAGTACTAAATTTAGAGTCTAACAAGACCAACTTGATTTTTGATGTATAGTAAATTATGAATAGTGATTTTATGATTAGGATTAGTAATATGACCAAATGGATTAGTAATCTCACTTAAAGAAAGTTTTAAAATAATCTAGGCACCTTGATTAAGTAATGTGATTCAATAAAATAGTTAAATAACGGTTTCATTAATTATTATTCAAGTATTAGTTTTTTCGGGTGAATAGTGTTTTTTAATTAAAAATTTAATTAAAAATAATTAGAAAATTATTTTTATAAAAATGACTTTATTTTTGAACTCAAAGAATCGATATTATGTTATGGTAATTTTTGGGGTTTTTTCTGAAAAAATGAATTTTTTGATGAATAGTGTTTTTATTTAAAAATTAAATTAAAAATATTTAGAAAATTATTTTTATAAAATGGATTTCATTTTTGAAATCAGAGCATTGATATTTGGTTAATGTGAAATTTTGGGATTTTTCTGAGAAAGTTGAATTTTCAGTGAATAGTAAAAATACAGTTTTAGGGTTTCGGTATGTTTAATGACATCATAACGGTGTCATGATGATGTCATGAGATCTTTTGAGGGTTGGCCGGACAAGGGTGATGAATTATTGTTTTGGGGGCCCCATGTGGCCTAACTCCATGATAAATGACAAGGGAGAGCACATGGGTTTGAGAAAAGCACATGTGAGGTGTCCCTTGGCCATTAATGCCTTGTCCCCTCACTTTCCAAATAAATACCAAGCCCTCCTCTCATCCATTCGACTCCCCACTCATTCCCAACGAATTTCTGGTCTAATTACATCCCAAGTAGTCCTCCCAAGGTTCCCCCAAGCCCTAAAGGTCCCAACCTTTGAGGTTTAAGAGTTACATTTTAAGGTAAGGGATCCGACCCCTCTCTTTCTTTTCAAGCAATCTCTTTTATGTCATTTCTTTTATACTCCATGTTCTTATGTTGGAGGATGTTCATTTATATTCATCCTAATGCCTATTTCATGTTCATATGATGAGATACCCCCCCCCCCTTGCTCTCATCAATTCGTTTTAAGAATGTTTAAGTGGCGCCGTTAGGCTGCCGAATTTTTAAGGGATTCTTTCACCTTCCTCGTTTTCAAGTTCTATTTTCATTCAAGTCTTTCATGTTCTTTTTTATTAAGTTGGGGTATGATATATAAATTATCATACTGATCTTTTATGATCATATGATGAGAGACCCCATTTGATCGCTTCAATTCAGTATTTTGATGTTTTAAGTGGCGCCGTTAGGCTGCCGAATTTTTAAGTGGTTCTTCACCCTTCTCGTTTTGAAGTTCTACTTTCATGTCAATTCTTTCAAGTTAATTTTTGTTATGTTGTGGAATTATCTCTATATCTATCATACTGATCTCTTATGATCATATGATGAGGTACCCTATTTGATCTTGTCAAATCATTTTCTTTTGAAGTTAAGTGACGCCGTAAGGCTGCCGAATTTTCATAAGAGAAATATATTTTTTTCCTTCCATGTTTTTCATTTCAAATGGTATGTCCCTAAAATTTCATTACAATGTCCATATGTCCTTCTTATTCTTTCACCCTACTTTTTTATGGATCATTTATGAAAGGGTGACCCATGCCCCTCTCATTTCAATGTTTTCTAAAACCCCGAAACTTAGTCGTTATGCTGTAAAATTTTCCCCTCAAGATGCCTCTCTCTTTTCTCAAAAAGTATTTTATGTTATAAAGTGAATACTCAAAGCTCTTATTTCTACAAGGGTATTCACATATATATCAAAATGTTTCATTTTAAATTCTGGGATTTACATACATGAGACCCGCTTTCCCTTTCCGTGGGTTTAAAGTGACGTAAAGATCATGTCTTTAAAGCAGTTTTTAAAACGTTATGATTATGAAATGAAACCCATTTATTTTATGCTATGTGGGTTATTTATAAAATGTTTGATGATGATATATGTGGCTCACATGATAATAAAGGCAAATTTAAGGGTGCGACATAATATCGCTCCAATGCATTGGGTAATGATGTAACCACTAGAGATTACAATTTTCACGATACCTTGGTGAATAACCTTGGTAATTTTAAAATGACACCTTGGGGATGGACCTTGGTGATATGTTCATGATTGTCTATGTTAAATGATGTAGCCACATCTTCAAGTTATGAAAATTTTTTATTTTTATTATGATATGCCGCATGATTTCATTTTCATGCCTTAAAGTTCTTTTCATGACTTTATTGATGTATCTCAAGTTCATATGTAAAATGTTTCACTTGTTTCCCTTGCTGGGCCATCTGCTCACCCTTCCTTTTGATGTATGTCCCCAGGTTATGGGATGCAGTAATGATCCTAGGGTGAACATGAGGAGAAGCCATTCAAGTGTTTAAGAAGAATGTTTTTTTTGTTTCATGTTTTATGTTCCTTGTTTCCAAGACACTAAACCTTAAAGATCCTCAGTTCCGTGTAATGGAATGAAAAGTTATGTTATAAAAAGACGGGATGCTATAGTTGGTATCAAAGGATGGTTTAGTTATTTTTGGAAATTAGGATATGAAAACTCTAGGAGGAACCCTATAGAAAAGTTTAATATAGGAAATCTTCCTCGTATTTTGGTGAGTATTGAGTAAGGGGTTGCCAAGCAAATACATCCCTGTCTGGATACGAGCAGGTAGAGGTGGCTCTGGCACAGATGTACATAGGGGTAAAACCCGAAAACACCGCTTTGAGCTAGACTCGAACGGGAACTGGTACACGACAACGGGCCTTGCTGCACTCTTGGTTACGACACTCCCGGGGGATATGCTTTGGTTAACTCATAAGCTTGGTATGAACCATTGTTAAAGGAACAAAGATAAAATAAAATAAAGGTTCACATAAGAATATATGATCATTCATAACCTAGATGGGAACCTAGGAGATCACAATTTAGGGTATACCTTTCATATACAAGTTATCCTTATATGCTTTCAGTTCCTTTTCATGATTATTAGCTAAGTACTTAAACCCCTAATTATGCTTTCTCTTCTTAGTTAATGGTGGGAAATGGAAGAACATGTCCCGACAACCAATGTGATAGGAAATGCGATGATTTTAGAATTAATATGACAGGGATGATTAGGGGATTAAAATATGATTATTATTTTGGAAGACGTTCATTATTTTGGGAACCATATTTGATCGAGGTAAATAGATTACTACGGTATTTTCATTGAGTATTAAGGTTGACTTATATTTTGAAGAATCGATGAATTTAAGGTGAACTTATAGTAATTTAAGTTTCTTATGGGAATGACTAACCTATCTTGGGTAAAATATGTTTAGGTTAGCTACTTTTTTATAAGATGTTAGGAGTGGTTGATGTTGTCTGGAGATGAACAATGAAGTTGTTTTGGAAGACTATGTTATCAAATCCTTATTGTATTTGGGTTTCAATCTTAGTTTGGTTTGTTTTGAGGAATTTTAAGGACCGTTATTTAGGGAATGGTCTATGATGAAATTTGGGTAGTACCATGGAACTTTGATGATTTAAAATTAGTTTCCATTCCTATGGGATTATTTCTTTTTGAAGAGTTGTTTTACCTTAACCTTTCAGTTTTTGGGATAATGTTTAAAGATAGAATAAATAGATAGTTAATCTTTTGTAGATTATGTGATTCTATAGAAGATGATTCTTGTGCTTTTATGAGACCAAGTGTTTTTGAATTCTCATCATTTGGAGAAAAGATTAGTGTTGGTAGGGACTTGTTAAAGGATGAAACTCAACTTGAAGGTAGGTATATTTTCTTATGTTTTTGTTCTATGTAGTAAATGAAATCCTCAAAATTATGAAAAGAAACGTAAAAAAAAATTGTTGTTGGTTTACGTTTTCTACTAGGTAATCAAAGACCGTTTACACACATCATAAGTTTGGGATTTTCTCATGGTTAACTTTCTCCTAATCATGTTCTCTATCACTCTCCCTCAGAACTTGACCCTTTGTTTTTTCCTCCATGTCCATGTTTTCCTACATGGAACCCTAGTGTGGGTTAACTCGGGTGACCTTTGTACTTCCCTTTCTTTATTTTAAAGTAATAGTTTTACTGACTCCTTTTCCGATGTGGGACTTTCAATGAAATTTCAAAACCCAATTTTAAAATTGTGAGGACGCAATTTCTTAAGGCGGGAAGATTGTAACGACCCGAAATTTTTTAAATAAATTTTGTTTCCCAATTTTATGTGTTATTGTTATACTCAACAAAAAAGTTTTATTTGATAAACATGATTATAATTAAAATGAGATCAGTGGGTTTTGAATATTATATAACCATCGGTCAATATGACCGCTGTGAACAAAATGTTTTGATATAAGTAATCTTGGTTAATTATTATAGAAAGAAGATTCGATGGCCTCACCTAGTAGTCTTGGACCGATCGAAGCCCATCTAACAGAGCTTGGGAAGGAGGTAGCACCACTGGGCTTTACTCTGGATCAAATCCAAGCCGAACTTCATCATGTGAAGCTGGAACGAAATCGCCTTCGTGAGAAGTTCAAACTGATAGAAATTACTACTCGGACAATGTTGACTGAGCCGCCCCAGGCTTCTATCACCCTAGCACACCTTACTCTTAGGTCCTATGCTGGTATTATAAGGGGTTATGTAACGAGACCGTAACTACCTTGTGTAATCCTTGATTTAAATAAAAATTGGGATTTCTTCTTATGATGAAGTTTATGAATTTTGAAATGACCGGATAAATATAGTATGCATATTTTTGATGAATTTTAGAAAAAGGATATTTTAAATATGTTTATGTAAACACTAAATAATTAAAAATGTGTAAGGATTTTCAAAAAATGGTCTTCTGCAATTATGTTCAGTACTAAATTTTGAGTCTAATAAGACCAACTTGATTTTTGATGAATAGTAAATTATGAATAGTGATTTTATGATTAGGATTAGTAATATGACCAAATGGATTAGTAATCTCACTTAAAGAAAGTTTTAAAATAATCTAGGCACCTTGATTAAGTAATGTGATTCCATAAAATAGTTAAATAACGGTTTCATTAATTATTATTCAAGTATTAGTTTTTTCGGGTGAATAGTGTTTTTTAATTGAAAATTTAATTAAAAATAATTAGAAAATTATTTTTATAAAAATGACTTTATTTTTGAACTCAAAGATTCGATATTATGTTATGGTAATTTTTGGGGTTTTTTCTGAAAAAATGAATTTTTGATGAATAGTGTTTTTATTTAAAAATTAAATTAAAAATATTTAGAATTTTTTTTTTATAAAATGGATTTCATTTTTGAAATCAGATCATTGATATTTGGTTAATGTGAAATTTTGGGATTTTTCTGAGAAAGTTGAATTTTCAGTGAATAGTAAAAATACAGTTTTAGGGTTTCGGTATGTTTAATGACATCATAACGGTGTCATGATGATCTCATGAGATCTTTTGAGGGTTGTACGGACAAGGGTGATGAATTATTGT
The DNA here is from genome assembly GCA_963277665.1 of Viscum album. Classification (NCBI taxonomy): domain Eukaryota; kingdom Viridiplantae; phylum Streptophyta; class Magnoliopsida; order Santalales; family Viscaceae; genus Viscum; species Viscum album. The sequence continues at coordinate 388,156,061 of OY728147.1, read as the reverse complement.
TTTGGGGGCCCCATGTGGCCTAACTCCATGATAAATGACAAGGGAGAGCACATGGGTTTGAGAAAAGCACATGTGAGGTGTCCCTTGGCCATTAATGCCTTGTCCCCTCACTTTCCCTATAAATACCAAGCCCTCCTCTCATCCATTCGACTCCCCACTCATTCCCAACGAATATCTGGTCTCATTACCTCCCAAGGAGTCCTCCCAAGGTTCCCCCAAGCCCTCAAGGTCCCAACCTTTGAGGTTTAAGAGTTACATTTTAAGGTAAGGGATCCGACCCCTCTCTTTCTTTTCAAGTAATCTCTTTTATGTCATTTCTTTTATACTCCATGTTCTTATGTTGGAGTATGTTCTTTTATATTCATCCTACTGCCTATTTCATGTTCATATGATGAGATACCCCCCCTTTCTCTCATCAATTCGTTTTAAGAATGTTTAAGTGGCGCCGTTAGGCTGCCGAATTTTTAAGGGATTCTTTCACCTTCCTCGTTTTCAAGTTCTATTTTCATTCAAGTCTTTCATGTTCCTTTTTATTATGTTGGGGTATGATATATAAATTATCATACTGATCTTTTATGATCATATGATGAGAGACCCCATTTGATCGCTTCAATTCAGTATTTTGATGTTTTAAGTGGCGCCGTTAGGCTGCCGAATTTTTAAGTGGTTCTTCACCCTTCTCGTTTTGAAGTTCTACTTTCATGTCAATTCTTTCAAGTTACTTTTTGTTATGTTGGGGAATTATCTCTATATCTATCATACTGATCTCTTATGATCATATGATGAGGGACCCTATTTGATCTTGTCAAATCATTTTCTTTTGAAGTTAAGTGACGCCGTAAGGCTGCCGAATTTTCATAAGAGAAATATATTTTTTTTCCTTCCATGTTTTTCATTTCAAATGGTATGTCCCTAAAATTTCATTACCATGTCCATATGTCCTTCTTATTCTTTCACCCTACTGTTTTATGGATCATTTATGAGAGGGTGACCCATGCCCCTCTCATTTCAATGTTTTCTAAAACCCCGAAACTTAGCCGTTATGCTGTAGAATTTTCCCCTCAAAATGCCTCTCTCTTTTCTCAAAAATTATTTTATGTTATAAAGTGAATACTCAAAGCTCTTATTTCTACAAGGGTATTCAAATATATATCAAAATGTTCCATTTTAAATTCTGGGATTTACATACATGAGACCCGCTTTCCCTTTCCGTGGGTTTAAAGTGACATAAAGATCATGTCTTTAAAGCAGTTTTTAAAACGTTATGATTATGAAATGAAACCCATTTATTTTATGCTATGTGGGTTATTTATGAAATGTTTGATGATGATATATGTGGCTCACATGATAATAAAGGCAAATTTAAGGGTGCGCCCTAATAGCGCTCCAATGCATTGGGTAATGATGTAACCACTAGAGATTACAATTTTCACGATACCTTGGTGAATAACCTTGGTAATTTTAAAATGACACCTTGGGGATGGACCTTGGTGATATGTTCATGATTGTCTATGTTAAATGATGTAGCCACATCTTCAAGTTATGAAAAAGTTTTATTTTTATTATGATATGCCTCATGATTTCATTTTCATGCCTTAAAGTTCTTTTCATGACTTTATTGATGTATCTCAAGTTCATATGTAAAATGTTTCACTTGTTTCCCTTGCTGGGCCTTCTGCTCACCCTTCCTTTTGATGTATGTCCCCAGGTTATGGGATGCAGTAATGAGCCTAGGGTGAACATGAGGAGAAGCCTTTCAAGTGTTTAAGATGAATTTTTTTTTTGTTTCATGTTTTATGTTCCTTGTTTCCAAGACACTAAACCTTAAAGATCCTCAGTTCCGTGTAATGGAATGAAAAGTTATGTTATAAAAAGACGGGATGCTATAGATGTTATCCAAGCCACAACAAGAGTTTGTCACCATTTCACACCTTAACCATCTGTCTTATGCAGGTGTTATAAGGAGTTATGTAACAAAACCATATCACTATGAATATGTGCATTATTTTTTATATAGAATAATCAGTATACATTCATTTTATTATTGTTACTTTGTAAATAGTTTTTAAAAGCAAAAATAGAATTTTAGTTAGTATTCAAATAAGAAATATATTTGGATGAATTGATATATTTTTTAATTAAATAATATTTTAATAAAATATTAAAATTATTATTATTAAATTACTTTTTCTTAAATATAACTGATCGTATAATTTTATGAATGCAATTGTGATTCATATTAAGGTTTGAAAGTTGTTTTTGTCAAAACCCATGAATTTTCGATAAATTTCAGTTTTTATTTTAAATGTAAGAATTCACATATTTTGAAAATTATTTATATAAAATGAATATTATTTTTGAAATCAGGTTTTCAAATTTATCCAATGGAGATGTTTTCATAATTTTCTGATACAATCAAATGTTTTGGTAAAAATTAAATACCATTTAAATATATAATGTGTTTTATGACATCATAATGACCCAGTAGTGATCTAATAAAATATTATAAATGATATGTTTTGCCAATATATTTTTATCCTCAAAATAATGTGATTTTAGATTTGTTTGAGTAATTTTATGATGCCTTAGTGGACCCTCCACAACTTATAAAACATTTAATCTTTTTAAATTGTTTTCCTTGAGAGTGTGACTCACCTCCACGTAAGTAACCCAATTATTTTAAGTAGTTCATTCATTGGCCTTATAAAATAATGTTTTACACTCCCCTTTGGAAAAAAACATTGGATGGGTTTTGGTTTTGATTAGTTTAATGTGAGTTCTCTCAAACCAAAATAATAATGAATTCATCCTCCTTTACTATATAAACCCACCCAATCTCCCACTTCCTATTCACTCAAATCCCTTGTAGTTCGTCCAACCTCTGACCTAATCTCTCTAGAATCCTCCAAAGTCGCTGCAAGCTCACAAGAAGCCTTTCTCAAGCACCTCCCAAGCCTTTGGGATCACACTTCCAAGTAAGGTATTCCTACCTTTATCTTTTTATCCATGTTTCATAATATTGTTATGCCCTTTTATTTTCAATTATAAATATTAGGGTATGATTTTGCACCTCCCACATACAAACCTCTTTATTTTTGAATAATGATAGACTATTTTCTATCTCATTAATTTCCTCCCATGTACACCTATTACCATGCTGAAATTCCATAATGAATTCCTCTCTCCTCATTTACATTCAAGAAATTATTTTCTATCATTAATCTAAATTCCATTACAATTGATGGTACATGTATAAATATTACCCCCTTACTATCCATTTCTTGTAAATATGATGATACACCTCTTTCTCTATCATCAACCAATTTTTTATGAATTCTTATGTCACGCTGTTATGCTCTCGAAATTGTAGCACGTTTTTTCTAGCCAAAGTCATCATCTAGTGAATACCATTACCATTTCTCTATCAATGGTATTCCCCTTTATGCACATTTAATTATTTATTATATAGTTTTATGTATTAATTCCGCATTCCTTTATCATTGAATAAATGACTATGTTTAATGAATCCATTTTTTATGATCCATGTGGCACACTTATGCATGAAATGAAATGTTTAAGAAGGGTGGGCCCTAATAGCGCACCAATGCATTGGGTAAAGTATAGTTTTATGATACTTCATGTGAAATTAGTGTTGAATCATGATAATTAAATTTCTATGAGGGTTTACTCATTTTTCATGTGCAATGAGGGTTTACTCATGCTCTATGTGCAATGAGCTTTAGCTCATGATAATTCCATGTTAAATGTTGTTTCAACATTTCCTTGTTATGACTATCATACTTTATCTTGACTTTATGATCATATTTATCTTTTTATATATTGATATGCCTATTTCTTAACATGTATTGTAATCCTTATGTTATTACATATTTATTCCCTTACTAGGATTTATAGCTCACCCAATTGTTGTGCATGTCCTCAGGTTTTCCCATGCAATCATAAGTACAAGGGAATTTAGTGGTAATGTAAAGAATGTTTTGAATAAAGATGTTGTGCTTCATGTTTTAAGTTGTTATGTAATATTACTAATCCCCAAAGAAACAAGAACTCTCTATTTTCCATGTTGTATCAAGTGAAGAGCTAATGTAATAAATCATGTTTAAGTGTGTAATAAAAGAATAGGGTTGTCATAGTTGGTATTAGAGGATATGTTTAGTTATTTTGGGGATTATGATTAGAAAACCCTTGTGAAGCCTTAGAGATAAGACTAAGTATAATGAAAAAATCCCTGCATTTTCGTGAGTATTGAGTAATTAGTTTATCAAGAAAATACATCCCTGTCTTGATACGAGCAAGTGGAGGTGGCTCTGGCACAGATGTACCTAGAAGTAAAAACTTTGACAAGGAGTTTTGGGCTTAACCTGAGGTATCCCACTACACGACAACAGTTCATGCTGCACTCTGTGGAGAAATGTATTGTTTTCAACAATACATAAAAATTTTATTTAAAGTAGGGGATTATTGAATAAAATACTCTTTCTTTTTATGATGATTTTGAAGCTCACAAATACCCTTACTTATTTTCTAATATTTTCATTTAGTATTTTCCATGAATTTATTAATTTATTTTATGCTTGAAATAATGATAATTTATTACTTGTTCAGGAATCTACTTTAGCATGTCCTGGAATCACTGTTCATACCTTACGTGGATAAATATTGCACGAAATCTGCTGTAGCGCGTCCTAGAAACACTTTTCATACCTTACGTGGATAAACGTAGCATAAGGATGGAAAGCATGTATACTTTTTCATATAAGAGAAAAGTATGGTTAAAAAATCATACATTATTAGCGAAGTATGGAAGGAGAACCATACGTAAGTACCAAATGTTACGTTTGTTTCTCAAAAGTATGGTTCATCAACCTTACTTTTGTGAACAACCATACATTCTTGGAAAGTATGGATCAAGTAAAAGTATGGATCTTTTACCATACGTTTGAGATTTGAAGGAAAACATATGGATGATCAACCTTATGTTTGGAGGCCGTGATCAACCTCACGTTTTCAACCCTATGTTTGGAGCCAACGTCATCAACCTTACGTTTGGCATCAGAAATTTTGAAAGATGATATTTTTATGCAGCGATCAGTAAGCTGATTTTTGGGCGGATTTCAAGCCAAATTTAAAGTCATTTTTAAAATATGAATTTGACTGATTCAAATCCATTTTACCAATGGATTTAAGATCAAATTAAAATAATCTTTTTATACCGAGTCTAAAGGGAAGTTACGACTTCTCTGTAAAGTTAAATTTTTGAATATCACAAATAAAAAAGGTGAATTTTATGGATCTAAATGTGCATGAGATATGCTCAGATTTATTATATATGTTCTCTCTGAAACACAAGGTACAAGTGTGTATGGTAATCAATCTTTTATAAAAAGGTGGAAAACAGAGACTAGAAAAAGAATTCAGTTCTGCTGATTCAAAAGTAGTGTCAAAGCTGTGTTTGTTTAAGAAGAAAGAACTCGATAGAAGGTTCACTTGTTCTACATCGAATATCAACTGTGGATCTACTAATTATGATGTTGTGAACTATATCTCTATATCTATTTCAACTGGATCAACTCAGAACTGCTTCGACTTGAAAATCAATATTTCTAGAGACTTTGATCCATCTATTGTCAATTGCTTTCTATTGCAATTGTGAAGATCAACTGGAAAGGTTTTTGTTATAATTATTTTTATCTTTAGTAACCAGCTTCTTTTACTAAGCTGTGTAGGTTCATGTTTGAACCATAAGGCTTTGTTAGCCAGAAGATTGTAAAGGTTTCAACTTCCTATACTCAGTTGTGAACCGGTCTATGGAAAAGAGGACCAGATAGTGGAAATCACAAAGCTCGTGGAGTTGAGCATTGGTGGAGTGGACTAGGGGCCTTCTATTCCCTGAACCAATATACATCTTTGTTTTCTTGTTTTAAATTATTCATTTGTACAATCAAATATGATAAAGTATAGAGGACAGAACTCTTTCAATAAAAGAGTTACCAAAAAATTGCAACAGACACAATTCACCCCCCTCTTGTGTATAATCTATAGATTCAAATCCAACAATTGGTGTCATAGGTGGAGCTTCTGATAAAGCCTTAGCAATCTAGAAGCATTTAAAGATTTTACAACAGAGCATCATGACTAATACAAGAGAAGGGATGTCAATGGTCAGAGAACCATATTTTAATGGAGACAACTATGGCTGCTGGAAATCGCACATGATAATATATCTGAAAAATCATTGATATAAAGTCTATTCAAATATTCTGTCTCTTTATGAAATTCCTGAAAATCTTGAGACATGGAGTGATGCTATAGAGGCAGAGTACGATATGAATTCGAAGACTATAAATGTAATTATAGGCGGTCGAGGACCAGATGAATTTAATATAGTATCTTAGTGCCCCATAGAATATGATATTTGGAAAACAATAGTTATGGAACATGAAGGGACATATAGTGTGAGACAAATGAGATATACAACTACCAAATTGAAATTTTATACTTTCAGAATGTTTGAAGGTGAAAGAATTACCCAAATGAATGGGAGATTGATAGTAGTCAATAATATAACAGCTCTAGGAGAACCTATCAATCCGGCTGGTCAAGCATTAAAAGTACTGAGGTTACTTCTTACTCGATGGAATAGAATCTCTACTACAATCAAACAATCAACACCTATCAAAGATCTAACCCTGAGAGAGCTGATTGGTACACTGATGATGTATGAAGATGAAATGAAAGATGAGGCAAATGAAAATAAGGTCTACATCAAAAAGGAAGATACTGCCTTGAAGGTAACGTCACAACAAAAGAATATAAAGATGAAGAACAAAGAAGTCAAAGCTAAATCAGAAAGCTCTGACTCATAAAACTCATATGAAGAACTGGCTCAGCTAGCTAGAAAATTTTACAGCAAGAAAAGAGGCTTCAAAAAATCCTTTAAGGGAGATAATAAGGAAGTAAGATGTTATGAATGCAAGAAGATGGGGCATATCATACTAGATTTCCCACAATTGAAAGATACAAAGAAGAAGAAATTCTTCAAAAGAAATGACTTTGATAAGAAAGACAAGAAAGCTATAAAAGCTACCTGGAGTGTATCTAAAGTCTCTAGTAGTTCTCCTCAATCAAGCTCAAAAAAGAAGAAGACAGTCTAAAATCAAACATGTGTTTCATGGAAGAAACCGATGAGGTTCACTCATATTACTCCACTGACTCAAACAATGAATCAAATTCTGAATCAACATACACAAATGAAAAAATTACAGCCTACTACAACATGCTTGAAGAAAGATATGACTCACTTTTTAAGAAACATAAGTAACTAAATAACATACATAAAGCTATTTCAGATGAAAGTGATACACTGTTGAAACAACATAAGGAATTAACTGATAAATGCAATTCTATCAACACTAACTATATTAATTCTGAATCAAGAATAAAAACACTGCAGAATGAAGTAGAATCTTACAAACAGGCTGCATTAGTTTTTACAAAAGGAGATAATTCTTTAAATGAAATTCTTGAAAAAACTATCATTAAAAGGGAAAGATTTGGAATTGGGAGTAAAGGAGAAAACCCTAAATTATATAAAAATTATTTTGTTCCTAGCTCTAAAAGGGTTATTTGTAACTTTTGTGGAACAAAAGAATATATAGCTAAAAACTGTTTCTTACGACAACCTCAAATTTGTGGTATTAAAAAATCCTATGTTTCAAAAGACTTATATGATTCGGCTGATTTTAAAAGAATAAAGAAAATCTGGATACCAAGATCATTGCTAGCTAACACACCAGGACCCAACAGAATATGGGTACCAAAGCAATTTGTTTGAATGTCTTTGCAAGTAGTAGGCGACCAAAGTAGAAAAGATATATGGTACATAGAAAGTGGATGATCAATACATATGTGTGGAAAATCATTGAATTTTTCTTCTCTCACTCAAAAGGAAGGAGGGATTGTCACATTTAGTGACAATGCCAAAAAAAATCATTGGCATTGGAACTATTGGAGATCCAAAAATAGTCTCAATCAACAAAGTACTCTATGTCCAAGGATTAAAACACAACCTGATAAGTATATCTCAACTATGTGATGATGGATATACTATTGATTTTACTAACAATTGTTGTACTATTTGTAAAGATAAACTTTTTAAATTTAGAGCACCAAGAACAGATAATGTCTATACTTTGGATTTAAATTCTTTGTGTAAACAGCAAGTAAACTGCTTGACTACTAAAGTAAGTGAATCCTGGATCTGGTATAGGAGACTTGAACATTGCAATATATATGTTTTACATAAATTATCTAAGAAACATTTAGTTTTTGATTTACATAGTTTCAAATTTGAATGCAACAGATTCTATGATGCATGTCAACTTGGAAAGCAACCCAAATCATCCTTCAAGTCTGTTAACAAAATTACTACATCTAAACCTCTAGAACTTATTCATATGGATCTGTTTGGACCTTCCAATGTAGCAAGCTTGGATAGTAAATTATATTTATATGTTTTAGTTGATGACTATTCTTTATTTACATGGATTTTCTTTTTAGAATTTAAAAATGAAGCTTTTACTTTATTTGAAAGTTTTTGTAAAGCTGTTCAAAATGAAAAAGGTTTTAAAATAATTTCATTATGAAGTGATCATGGTGGAGAATTTGAGAATTAGGAATTTAATTCCTTCTTCTCAAATATGGGTATTAAACACACCTTCTCTGCACCAAGAACACCTCAACAGAATGGGATTGTAGAAAGAAGAAATAGAACTATTCACGAAATGTCTAGAATTATGCTAAATGAATATAACCTTCCTACCTTCTTTTTGGCAGAAGCTTTAAGCATAACCGACTATATAATTAATAGAGCTTTAATTATACCTATCTTAAAAAATACACCCTATGAACTATGGAATAACTGAAAACCTAAAGTTAACTACTTTAATGTTTTTGGATGCAAGGTTTACATCTTAAACACCAAGGATAATCTTGGTAAGTTCGATCCAAAATATGATGAAGCTATTTTATTAGGATATTCTGCTGCCTCCAAATCTTATAGAGTTTATAATAAGAAGTCATGGATTGTTGAAGAATCGGTTCATGTGAAATTTGATGAATCCAATCCCTTTGAAAAAAGGACAGATCAAATGGATGAACTTGACTCTAATGTTAACTTGAGACTTAAGAACTTAAAGAATGATTTTGAAAATGATATAAAAGAAACTCAATATAGTTCATAGGAACATGATACTGAAGAACCTTTAAATATTTTACCTAGACAGTCTAGAATCCTAAAGAATCACCCTTTAGAAACTGTAATAGGTGACCTAGAAACTGGTGTTCAAACTAGAAGAAACATAGGAAACCTCGTGGAATTCGCTGCCTTCCTATCTCAATAAGATCCCATGTCTATAGAAGAAGCTTTAGATGATAAAATCTGGGTAATAGCAATGCAAGATGAACTAAACCAGTTTAAAATAAATGAAGTTTGGGAATTAGTGGAAAGTCCAAAGAATTATCCTGTAATAGGAACCAAATGGGTCTTTAGAAATAAACAAGATGACCAAGGAACATGAACTAGAAATAAAGAATGATTAGTAGCTAAAGGATATAATCAAGAAGAAGTAATAGATTATAATGATACTTTTGCACCTGTAGCTAGGTTAGAATCCATTAGAATCTTTTTATCCTATGCATCTTATATTAATTTTAAATTATTTCAGATGGATGTTAAATTTTCCTTTTTAACTGGTTATTTAATGGAGGAAGTTTATGTTGAGAAACCTCCTGGTTTTGAAAACTCTCAAAAACCTGATTCTGTTTTTAAACTTACTAAATATCTTTATGGCCTTAAACAAGCACCAAGATCTTGGAATGAATGATTAAGTTCTTTTCTTTTGAAAAATGACTTTACTGTTGGATTGGAAGACCCAAGACTCATTAAGAAAACTGTGAAAAATAATGTTTTATTGGTTCAAATTTATGTTGATGATATAATATTTGGATCAACTAATAAAACTCTTTGTCATGAATTTTTAAAATTAATGCAAGAATAATTTGAAATGGGTATGATGGGAGAATTAAATTTCTTTTTGGGTCTTCAAATATTTCAAAAAGATTTTGGAAATTTTTTAAATCAAAGAAAATACATTACTGATTTTCTTAAGAAATTTGGACTTGAACACAACAAGACATTTAAAACTCCTATGTGTAATAATATAAAACTTGATTTGGATGAAACTGGGAAATCAGTTGACAACAAGTTATATAGAGGTATGATTGGTAGTTTGTTATATCTTACTGATAGCAGGCCAGATATAATGTATTCAGTATGTCTTTGTGCTAGATTTCAATCAAATCCTAAAGAATCTCATCTAACTACTGTAAAAAGAATTTTTAGATATTTAAAAGGAACTATTTTTCAATCTCTTATTTATACTACAACTTATGATTTCAATTTGATTTCATATTCAGATACTGAATTTGGAAGTTGTAGTCTAGATAGAAAAAGAACATCAAGAACATGTCACTTTTTAGGAAAGTCTTTAGTATCATGGTCTAGTAAGAAACAACATTCAGTTTCCCTATCAACAGCCGAGGAAGAATATGTTTCTGCTGGAAGTTGCTGTGCACAAGTGTTGTGGATGAAAAACAATCTTAATGACTTTGGATTGAATTTTAATAATACACCTATTTTATGTGATAATACAAGTACAATTAATATTTCAAAAAATCATATTAGTCATTCTATAACTAAGCACATTTATATAAGGCATCACTTTTTAAGTAATCATGATATTAAAATGGATATATTTTTTGGATTTATAAATACTGAAATTCAATTTGCAGATATTTTTACTAAACCACTTCCCACTGCAAGGTTTGATTTTATTGAGGGAGAGATATGTTTATTTAATTTTAAATAATTTATTTTTATTTATTTTTGTAACATTTATTTTGTTTATTTTATAATGGATATGTTTTTTTCCCCATATGAAAATTTTATTTGTTTTAGATATATGTAATGATTAGTGATTACACGGGAATAAAGGTTGTCAGAGCCTTTTCAACTTCTAAACCGTTTCATTTCTATCAAAACCTTTTCAAACCCAAAAACCGTACTTCTGCTCCTAAACCCTAATCTTCGAACCTCTGAAACCCTAATCTTCAAAACTTCAAAAAATTCTCGCAGATATGGTAAGAACTAAAATATCCAGTGAAGGCAAGACAAGATATTCCAAGAGACAATGCTCCGAGGGAAGAAAAATCTTACAGGGCAGGGTAATTGATCTCAACTGGTTATTTCAGACAAATCTATTGTTAAATCAAGCGTAGTCATTATATAATCATAAATAGATGTTAAACATTGACAATACTAATTTTCGGTATGAAGTAAAACATAGATACTTCTTCAAATCTGTACAGTTTAGTCTGGGAGATACCGAGGATAATATGTTTCCTAAGATAGAGGATAAGGATTTCTCAATCTCATCAGTAGAGATTAGTCAGATTCTCAACTGCCCTCATGAGGGAATTTTTCGTTTCGATTTGAAAAATATTGGCGATTATGTGAAAAAATATGAGGACATCATGTCTTTTCTTTTGGGTACTAATAATATAAAGAAATTTTTTTTCAAGGATTTGGAGCCTGATCAGAAAATTTTGGTCAAATTTATTCAGACTGGAATAGCTCCAGGAATAGCAGAAATGGAAAAGATTTTTTACCCTGATATGTATATAATGTTTCTTCTGTTAATCGATATTATGTTAAACTTCCCACGATACATGGTAAGGTATCTCAATTACTACGGTCAAAGCGAAGCTCGGATGAATTTCTACCCTTTCGGTCGATTTATTTCTAAACTGCTGTTTAAGAAAGACATGGTGAAATTAGTGGATACCTGAGCAAACTTTCATCATAGTAATATATTTAATGTTGGATCTTTAGGTAAGGTTGGATATTTCTGGAGCACCATTAAAGAAAAACTTTTTCCAGTAGCAGCTGAGGAAGACTCAGAGAGTGCTCTTGCTCAACCTACTAAGTCCAAGGAGGGACACGCTGATTCCAGAGTCTATAATGTAGCAAGAAGGATTCACTTTGAAGTGGAAGATGTTGAGGAAGACAGAAGTCAGGAGGGACTTCAATCAAAATGAAAGAGACCCGTTAATGAGGAAGTTACTTCCTCTGCATTAGAAACAACAACATAAGATTTATTTTCTTGTACTTATGTAATAGAGGCTGTTGTAGATAAGATCATGGAAGATGTTACTGAAATAACACCACTAGTAGAGTGATTATGAGTTCTAGAATAAGCTCAAAGGGAGACTCAACAACAAATTCTAGCTGATTTTGAAGTTTCACTTCAACAGGAACAAGAGACGGAGGCAGTGCCTAGTGAAGATGTGGCCAGACCTCAGGAAACTACTAAAGATATTGTTCTTTAAAACCCAGGGGAAGGCCAAGATGATGATTTTTGTGGTGATCATGCTTTTGAATCTCACAAAGAGGTACTTCAAGAGGATTTTTCTATGGAGGAGTTTGAAAACTCTAAGAAAGAATCTGTAGACCAACCTTCTCAGGACAGAGAAAAAGAACAATCTGATGCTGAATCATTACCATTGGTACTGCTGCATCAACCAGAGCATGTGAATAAGAATCAAGCATGGGGTGAATCTGATTTAAGGAATCAAGAAATTGAAGAACTATACAGAAAAGTATCTCAGTTGGAATCTGAAAATGTCATTCTATGAAATGCCTTAGACATAGAACATTTGAAGTTTCAAAAGCTAGAGGAGTGTACTCAAAGAAAGAAGTTGAAATGTTTAAAGGGGACATGCTGACTGCAGTTGCACAATTGAAATCTGAAATGGTTATGATGTCAGATTTATCAGATCTAAAGTTGTTTATGGAGAACCAATTTTCATCAATTGAGAATAATGCTGTTAGTGGATCAGGTACTTCACCTGATTTAGTCAGAAGGTTTCAAGCTATCACAACTGTGATGAGCAACATGAATGACAGGTTACAAGATCTTCAATGTAACAGTGCTCCTTTTTCAGTGTTGCTGGAAAATCAGAATCTTTTAGTAGATCAACTAACATCTAGTGATCCATCGATCAGAATCCTATTAAATCAGTTGTCAGAGATGCTGTCAGTGTTTGTTGAAAAATAGGAAAGGATGCATGAGGTTTTCAGAGTCAATTTAATCTAGGATATTCATATGAATCAAGAGAACAGGGAGCTCATTATCAAACATGGAGATGGGATGATTAGGAGACTTCGAGAATAGTTTACAGAAATCAAGTCTCCAATCCAGAGGAGATAGAACATGTTTCCTATCTTACCCAAACCTTGATTCCTGTGTTTATCATTGTCATGTATATACTGCTATTTTTGAATGAAAATTTCCTTCATTTTTTATTTGTTTCTTTATCTATTTGTTTATTACTGTTTTAAGTTAACATATGCCAGTATATCATATATATTTACTATTAAATAGTTCATAATAGCATTTAATAACAGTTCAGTGCAATATTAAAAGTGTTAAAATCCATGATTTTTCATTCTTTTTTATATCACTAAAAGGGGGAGAATTTGGATAAACACAACATCAAAACATCAACATTTTATTTAGGGGGATATTTAAATGAGAAATTTGGAAAAATAAAATTTTTAAAAGTATATGTAATTAATTTTGTAAATTTGATTTCATTACTTATTTTATAGGTTTTGTGATTATCAAAAAGGGGGAGATTGTTGAGAAAAGTATTGTTTCCAATAATACATAAAAATGTTATTTAAAGGAGGATATTATTGAATATAATACTCTATCTTTTTATGATGATTTTGATGATAAAAAATACCCTTAATTATTTTCTAATGTTTTCATTTAGTATTTTGGAGGATTTTTATATTTATTTTATGCTTGAAATAACGAGAATTTATTAATTGTTCTGGAATCTTCTTTAGTGCATCCTGGAATCCCTGTTCATACCTCACGTGGATAAATATAGCGCAGAATCTCCTTTAGTGCGTCCTGGAATCACTGTTCATACCATACGTGGATAAATGTAGCGTTAGGACGAAAAGCATGTATACTTTTTCATATAAGAGAAAAGTATGGTTAAAAAATCATACGTTATTAGAAAAGTATGGAAGGAGAACCGTACGTAAGTACTAAATGTTACGTTTGTTTCTCAAAAGTATAGTTCATCAGCCTTACTTTTGTGAACAACAATACGTTCTTGGAAAAGTATGGATCAAATAAAATTATGGATATTTTACCATACGTTTGAGAGTTGAAGGAAAACGTATGGATGATCAGCCTTATGTTTGGAGGCCATGATCAACCTCACATTGTCAACCCTATGTTTGGAGGCCACGTCATCAACATTACTTTTTGCGTCGAAAATTTTGAAGCACGATATTTTTATGCAGCGGTCAGTAAGGTGATTTTTGGGCGGATTTCAAGCCGGATTTAAAGTCATTTTTAAAATAAGACTTTGACTGATTCAAAGCCATTTTATCAATGGATTTAAGATCGAATTAAAAGGATATTTTTATGCCGAGTCTGAAGAGAAGTTAGGACTTCTCTATAAATTCAAATTTTTGAATATCACGAATAAAAAAGGAGACTTTTATGGATATAAATGTGCAGGAGATATTCTCAGCTTTATTATATATGTTCTCTCTGAAACGCTAGGTACAAGTGTGTATGGAAATCAGTATTTTATACAAAAGGTGGAAAATAGAGACTGAAAAAATCATCCACTTCTGCTGATTCAAAAGGAGCGTCAAAGCTCTGTTTGTTTAAGAAGAAAGAACTCGATAGAAGGTTCACTTGTTCTACATCAAATATCTACTGTGGATCTACTACTTCTGATGTTGTGAACTATATATCTATATATATTGCAACCAGATAAACTCAGAACTGCTTTGACTTGAAAATCAATATTTCTAGAGACTTCGATCCATCTGCTGTCAATTGCTTTCTGTTGCAATTGTGATGATCAACTGGAATGTTTTTTATTAAAATTCTTTTTATCTTCAGTAACCATCTTCTTGTACTAAGCTGTGTAAGTTTGTGTTTGAACTAGAAGGCTTTGTTAGCCTGAAGATTGTAAAGGTGTCAACTGCCTGTACTCAGTTGTGAACCGGTCTGTGGAAAAGAGGACCAGATAGTGGAAATCACTATGCTCGAGGTGTTGAGCGTTGGTGGAGTGGACAAGGGGCCTTCTGTTTCCCGAACCACTATACATATTTGTGTTCTTGTTTTTACTTATTCCGTTACCAAATATGATAATGTATAGAGGACAGAACTCGTTCAATCAAAGAGTTTTCGAAAAATTGCAAAACACACAATTCACCCCCCCTCTTGTGTATAATCTGTAGATTCAGATCCAACACACTCTTGGTTACGACACTCCCAAGGGATATGAATTGGTAAATTCACATGCTATGTATGAACCATTATTAACTGAATTAAAAAAAATACTCTAAGAATACATGTTAGAAAGTATATCCTGGATAACATAGATTGAAGCCTATTGATTCATAAGTTTAGGAAATAAAAGAAATTTATTATTCATCCTTTTTTGTTTTTGGATTAACCTTTATGTGTTACCCATAATTTTCCTTTAAATAAGGATTAATAAATAGTTAGACTTGAAGTAGTTTTATATCACAATTTTATCATCTCTTGAGGGTAACTCAAAATTTGATATGTTTCATCAACAAGATAAAATATAGTTTCAAGATGGAAGGGGAAGAACCTCACACAACACTCTTGTCCCTTCCTGAGAACTTACTAGCTATAATTATTTCGAAGTCGTGATCGCATAGCATTGAAATATTTTCCACTGTCCAACTTTCTTGCAAGATTCTCTATGACATATCAAACACCTCCTCCATACCATGGAATCATTATGGATCATGGCACACCTATGATCAAATATTAAGCTCCCAACTCTACCACCTTTCAAGACAAGGGAGGTTCCATTATGGTTTTTTCAAATATTTCAACCTATCCAGAGAGTATGATGCACTATTTTATTTTAAAATAGCTGCTGAAGAGCTAGAACTCCGAGCAGCCTATATATATAGTATTGTCTTCTAGTATTTTTGGAAACTTAGACAATATATTAGAAGAATCACATTTCAAAAATTTCAAATCTTACTCTGCTAGACTATTTTACAAAAACCTGGTACATGGTGATGTTTTGAAATATACGTTAGGAACAATTTGTTTTCAGAAATTGCATCATATTTTCCATCGGTATGATCCGAGTTGCACAGATTGTTTCTGGACTAAGGAAGTTGAAGACTTTGAATATGCATTTAGGTATTGTTACACTAAGTTGACCCTCTCTCTCTCTCTCTCCATGTTCGACATGATAATGAGGGTTGGGGAATGATTAATGGTGGTGGATAAGCAACCCTGAAGTCATTTTTAAATTTCAGAGTTCTTTTTGTATGTAATCAAATTGTAAGGATGCAATTTCTTTAAGGGGGAAGATTGTAACGACCCAAAAATTCGTTAATGAAAATTAATCTTGGTCTATTTAAAAGTCTTATTTTTCTTATGTAAAAGGTATGCAGTTATTTTGTTCTATGTTTTATATTTTAAAATACCATCATGAATTGTGACTGTTGCAAATATAGTCATTGAACTGTGATCACATGATAAGTATAAATATAGGGATTTAACAAATCTAATTTATGTAGATAAAAGAAGCGATGGCCTCATCCAGTAGACTTTCCCCTTAATAATCCCATTTGTCACAACTCGAAAAGGAGGTGGCGTCATTGGGCTTCACCCTTGACCAATACCATGTTGAGGTTAAATACGTTAAGCTCCAGAAGAACTGCTATCAGAGTAGTGGAATTTGATAGATTTTACCACACAGGCAATGTTATTTGAGCCACCCCACGAGTCTGTCACCATCGCACACCTTACCCTTCGGTCTTATGAGGGTTTTATAAGGGGTTATATAACAAGACCATAACACTATGAATATGTTCATTATTTTTGTATATAATAATTAATATATATTCTTTATATTATTGTTACTTTGTAAATATTTTTTGAAGAAAAAATAGTATTTTTAGTTAATATTCAACTAAGAAATATATTTTGATGAATTGATGGATTTTCTAATAAAACCATAGTTTAATAACATATTATTATTATTATTAAATTAATTTTAATTAAATAAAAATGATTGCATAATTTTATGAATGCAATTGTAATTTGTATTAAGGTTTGAAAGCTGTTTTTTTCAAAACCTAAGATTTTTTTTATAAATGTCAGTTTTTATTTTAAATATAAATATTCCAATATATAAAAAATTATTTAGATAAAATGAATATTATTTTTGGAATCAGGATGTCAAAATTATACAATGGGGAATTTTTCATAATTTTCTGAGAGTCAAATTTTTGGGTAAAAATTAAATACTGTTTAAATATATAATGTGTGTTATGACATCATAATGACCCAATAGTGATGTAATAAAACATTATAAAATATATTTTTGGCCAATATATGTTTTATCCTTCAAGTAATGTGATTTTAGATTTGTTTGATTAATTTTATGATGCCTTAGTTGACCATCCATAACTTATAAAACATTTTATCTTTTTAAATTGTTTTCCTTGAGATTGTGACTCACCTCTAAATAATAAACCCTATTATTTTAAGAAGTTAGGAAATTTTCCTCATAAAATATAGTTTTAAACTCACCATTGGAAAAAACCATGGGAAAAACTATGGTATAGTTTGTGTTTTTGATTAGTTTTATGTGAGGTGTCCCAAACCAAAATAATAAAGAATTCCTTCTTTGTTCCTATATAAGCCCTCCCAAGCTCCCACTTCCTATTCACTAAAAGCCCCTGGACTTCGTCCAAACTCTACCATCATTTCTCTATAATCCTCCCAAGGTACCCTAATCTCCCAAAATGTCCCTCCCAAGTCCCTCCCAAACCTTTGGGATCACAATTCCTGGTAAGGGATTCCTACCTTTCTCTTTTTATCCATGTTTCTTAAAAATGTTATGCCCTTTTATTTTCAATAATAAATGTTGGGGTATGATTTCGCACCTCTCCCATACTTTCATCTTTTTTTAATGATTAGAGACCCTTTTATCTTTAATTAAATGACTCATATGTACACTAGTTACCATGCCAAAATTCGATAAGGAATTTCTCTCTCCTCATTTACATTCAAGTAATTATTTTGTATCATGATTCTAAATTCGATTAAAATTATTGGGACATTTATATATATGACCCCATTACTATATATTTCATTTAAATATGATGATACACCTATTTCTCCCACATTAACCATTTTTTATGAATTCTTATGTCATGTCGTTATGCTGCAGAAATTACAGCACGTTTTTTCAAGCTAAAGTCATTGTGTAGTGAATACCATGACCATTTATCTATCAAGGGTATTTAACTTTATGCACATTTAATTATTTATTATATAATTTCATGTATTAATTCAACATTATTTTATCTTGGAATAAATTACGGTGTTTAATGAATCCATGTTTTATGATCCATGTGGCCCACTTATGCATGAAATGAAATGTTTAAGAAGGGTGTGCAATAATAGCGCTCCAATGCATTGGGTAAAGTATAGTATCATGATAGGTCATTTGAAATGATTTTTGACTCATGCTAATTCAAGTGCAATAAGGGTTTACTCATACTTCATGTGCAATGAGGGTTTACTCATGCTTCATGCTCAATGAGTCTTAGCTCATACTAATTCCATGTCAAGTGATGTTGCCACATTTCCATGTTATGATTATCATTATTTATCATGACTTTATGTTCATGTTTCTCTTGTTCTCCATTGATATGCCTATTTCTTAACATGTATTGAAATCCTCATGTTATTCCTTGTTTATTCCCTTACTGGGCTTTATAGATCACCCTTTTCTTATGCATGTGCTCAGGTTATCCTATCTAATGCTATGTACGAGGGAATGTAGTGTTCATTTAAAGGAATTTTTCAATAAAGTTGTTAAGTTTCATATTTTAATTTGTTATGTAATGTTCCTAACCCTCAAATACACTAGGCCTCTCAATCTTCCATGTTGTATAAAGTGAAGAGTTTATGTAATAAATCATGTTTAAGTGTGTAATAAAAGAACATGGTTTTATAGCAGGACTCAACCCAAAACATTATATTGATTCTGGAACATTCAAACATTCAAATCCATAAGGGAAACATTCCTAAATAGGTTGATATAGTTTAAGACAATGTTGTGACACAAAATCCAAATTAGGTTCCAAAGAACGAATATGCTCCATAATAGGAGGGTCTGGAGAAGGAGTAACAACCAAAGAAATTTTTTAATGGGACAGAGAGTCCTAATTTCTATAACTTCAATAGAGAAAGACCCATACTCATCTCTAAAAACAATTTTTAAACATTGGTTCTTCGCAACATCAACTATATCACAATTAACCTTATGTTGGGGATTTTTCAAGACCAAAATATCATCTACATACACAATAGATTTTACAGTGATTTTTTCTTTATACACATCAATTGATGGATACTCTAGTAGTAAAGAAGGGCCTTCTTTAAATTATGGGGGCCTTTCATCACATTATTTATCAAGGATAAAAAAGTTTGTGGGTAGTGTGAGTTTTATTACACTCACTATTTGGTCATCCACCCTTCCCTTGGGATGAGTGAGTGATCTATCAACAAGTTGAATAGAAACCAAAAATGGATTGCATATCCCAATGGAAAAAAAATGATGAATAAATAATAAGGTATAACATTAGTAATTTCTCCTAAATCACAAAATTAATTGTGTTTCGCACTTCCTTCTATTCAATATTGAATGATAAATCTGTTAGGGTCCTTTTATTTTGGAGTTAACTTTCTTAATAGAATCTCACTACATTACTCATTAAGATCAATTTTATCTAATATCTTCCAATCACTTATGTTTTTCAAAAAACTTTGGGCGATTGAAACATATTATAGAATTTTATCCAAGCCTTATATGAAAAGAATGTTGATGATGATGCTTTAAATAATTTTTAAGAACACCAGGTAGTAATGTGAATCTCTCTTTTTCACAATTTTAGGGAAGGAAATGAGAAAGGCATGTTGTTTTAAAACATGTTGATTATTCACTTTCTACTTAAAGCCTACATTATTTTTGTTCTTCCTTAATTACTTCCCACTTCCTTTTACTTGGTTATTTGTCTTTTTCGGGTTTGGGTTGCACATTCTGTTCTGGTTGGACCTTGCTATCCATATTTCTAGATTGTTAGTTTTCCATGTTTTCATTTATAGAATAAGGTTCTTTATAATTTTTTATTTTACTAGGGTGTTAATTTACTTGTTCTTGGATGAAAAGGATATATCTGGTTGTCACAACCAAGAAATTCTATCTTGGATTAGGTATTTAAGTGTTGGGAAGATTTCCCTCTTCCATACCACCTTGGTTTCTATCCATTTGAACTATTTGAAGTTCTAAATTATGAATCATGGAATCCATATACTTCATCTGTGAGGCAATCTCACCTAACAATTGTTGTAATAACCCCTTTAACAACCCTTTGGAATTATAAGACTAAGCCCCATATGGATTACTGAAATAATTTTGGGATGTGGTAGTAATGTTATGGTAGTGGGTTGTTTCATTTAACCTTGTTGTTTCCAGGATAGGTGTGGGTGATTTTTGTCTCTACCATTATAATGATTGGAGAAAGGATCTTGGACACACTAATTTCTAGAATTAAAATATATAAACTAATCACTTTATTCAGATTAGATAGGGAGACCAATGTTTGGGAAACATCTCGTAGTGTGATTGAACATCCCACAATGATAGAACTGCTCCCAAAGTACTCTATCATCAACAACAACAACTTGGGAGTTTTTTTAGGCCCTATTGATAACACTTTTTCTTGTGCAATTTTGATTAAATTTTTTGGAAAGGTTATAACAGAATTGTTTCCTATCATTAGTAGTGGATTCATAGAAGTCACCACGACTAGATTAGTCAACTATGTTTTGGTTTTAATGAGTGATAACATTATAAAAAGTATCAATGAAAAGATGGGTAACTAACTGATGGTTGGGAATTTTCCTAAGAATACATCAGAAAATATCGCTTGCCTCTTCAAATAAATCTCCCTTATCCTGGAAAAACCCAATGATTTTGTGCCTCACAACAATGGTAGTGTTCTTGGGGTATAATTTGGTTACTAAATCATTAAAGACCTCATCCCATGTCTATAATATTTCCTCATCTATATTTTTTGACCATTTCATATTCCTTAGCTTAAGATTAAATGGAAACATTCTCAACCTCATCTCCTCCTCACACAAATCTCTTAATGGTAATTGTTGGACGGAACCATATAAATTTCCAACAAGCTCAAGTGAATCCTTTATAGGAAGTCCATTAAAAAAAGTATGTTGAGAGAGATGAGACTATTTAATATCATAATTCCTAGAAATAGAGGACAATATTATTCAATAATTCTTACTTAAAACTTTTGGAATTTGGAACTCTCTAAGACTAGGTCTCTCATGGAATGGAACTAAAGGTTTTGTCACATTCACATGTTGTTTTTAAACTATTCAAAATATATTTTCCATTTTTGTTTTATTTTGTTTCCTACGGTTGGAATTTTTTTTATTTATATCAAAAACTAAGGATTAAAGTTCTGCCTTAGATAACCCAGTGTGCATACAGTAAATGAAAATAAAATTGAGATATTTTTTTGTACAATTTTTGAGTTTTTATATTTTTTCATTTATATTTTTGTAGATTTTGTTATATTAAATTTTTTGTTTTATTTTTTACTTGGTTCACGTCCCATCCCCAGAAATGGGCAAAAATATAGAGAAGAGATGCATTAAACATTTACAATTTTTGGTCCTTCAGCCGATGATATAAGGTGAATTGTTTCACTTCAGTCACATATCGGTTATTGGGTAGTATAAAATGATACTAATAAGTAAATGGAAAAGAAAATCAAACTAAAAAATACTCACTAAACATTGAGATTAAAAAAGAAGAATGGTTAAAAAGATGATCTTTTCATTAGAACATGATTCCCCTAATTAGTTTAAATAGTCGTGTTTGAGAAAATAGAAATAAAAAGAACATAAAAAAGGAATGAAATAGCATTTATGGTGATATTTCTTCCTTCCTCAATATCCTTCTCTGATGCTATACATTTTCTCAGTTCCCTTCCCTCACTCTTCATCGATGATTGGAGGTGGATTGGATGGGTTGGATCAAGAAGAATGGGATGAACCAGAGTGAATGGAATGGGAGATAATGATAATGTGGGTGGAAGGTCCTAGAATGGATCGGTAGTGTAAAGGGAAGTGGATGGGTGTGTTCTACTCTAATACCCAATCTCAAAAATAAAGGTCATGTAATGTGGTACTGGCACTACTACTCGAAGAAATGGTGGTATTAGTCTCTAACTACTTCTCGATTCTTCTAATGCATCTTGGAAATCTATGTCACTGCTTCGAAGATCACTTCTTTGGCCTTTTTGTGGTTCTTTCACAATACATCTACCTCTTCGCTGGTGACTCAAGTAGAAATTCAAAAAAATACTAATCATGTCCCCAAGAAGCACGATCCTCTACTAAAATAAAATATTATATAAAAACCACTTAAATGAAAACAATTTATAATTTATTTACACAATTATAATAATATTATTATATAAATGAAAAATATTTAGCAATAGAATTATTATTAACAATAAATATATTATTTAAAAATACATATTATTATGATTAAAATTATTAGATAAAATTCTGTACAATATAAATAACTATAAATATAATTATTAAATAATAAAAGTACTAACAATATTAAACTATTTAATTTTACTTTATTGAAATTAAATATAATAAATTATTAGTAGTATATATTAATAAGGTAAATGAGTTGTTTTATAGATTATTATTATTTTATTGTTATTATTATTATTATTATTATTATTATTATTATATTAAAAAATAAAATTAAAATAAAATGGAAGTGTGTGTTGTTTGTGAGCTAGAGGGGAAGGGTACAAGGGGTTCATGTGAAGGAGATCTGAGGGAGGCTTAGTTGTGGGGTGGCTTCAAGGCAATGTGGCGGTGTAAGTCTGCAGGAGAAAATGAAGCGACGATATAGGTGGTTTTGCATGGATAGTGGACTGCGGTGTAGTGACACTCGATTGGGGTTCAGATCCAGAAATGAGGTGAGTTTGAGGGTTCCTTATATCCAATTTTCAGATTAATATTTTTGTGTTATCAATTTAATTCAATGTTCTTCAATCTATGATGGGTGATTTTCACCTATTACGTTGATTTAAATCACTCTTGTTGATTCTCATTCTACAGTGTTGTATTTTTTATTTTTGTTCTATTGGTCTAATTTGTTGTTCTATTGTGGGTTCCTTCATCTATTTAAATCAGATGTCGCTGCATCGGTAGATTTCTACTGGTGTTGTGTTATTGGTGAAGGCAGAGTTATAATAGTGTGTCAGGAGAGGATAGGTGATGGTGTGTCATGTGTTGAGAGAAACAATGAGTGGTAGAAGGCTATAGTAGTGTGAAAATGAGACACAACCAAGTGAGGAATATAGGTGAAAATAGAGGTGCTGGTGTGATGGGAGACAGAGCTAGGTATTCTAGTAGTGTGTGGCAGATAGGGAGGTGGTGGATGGAACTGTGAAGGGGAGACACCACCAGGCGAGGAAGGGTTGTTGGCTTTTGAAATCATTCTTTTTAATGGATGAGACACCACTAGTAGAAGTGGTGGTGTGTGAAGGGAGGCACCGCCAGAGACCCTAGCAGTGAGTGGGATGTGATGGTGTGTCCAGACACTGCCAGTATGTCAGCATTTCCCAGACCTCTCCCATAACTAAAATAACAAAATCATCAGGTTACAAATTAGAACAACAAATTAAATCACTAATTTAATTAGAAATGAATTTAATAAATTTAAATTAATATTTTTAATTTTTATTAAAAAAAATAACTAGATTGGAATTTCTAAATAAATAATTTATTTCAAATATCAAAATGTCAATAAAAAATTAATTTATAAAAATAATAACTAAATTTATATTGATTCAATTAATTAAATAATTAATTAATTTAATCAAAGATCTGGATTAAATTTAAATAAAACTAACCATTAAAAGAAATTACTCGATTGGATTAAATTATTAAGATTATTTTAATTATTTAAACAATAAAAAAATTGAAAATTTATTTATTTATAAAAGAATTAATTAAACTATAGAATTAATAAATTAATTATTTTGAAAAACTAAAATAAATGAAATAATAAAAGAATAAAAAGAATGAATCATTTAAATAAAAATAAAAATAATATAATTAACATAATAAAATGTATGTGTAAAAAATGAATTTATAAATTTAAAAAATATATTCCAAATGTAAAAATGAAAAGCTACAATAAATGATTTTAACAAAAAATATATATATTAATCAATTTTATAAATAAAATACAACAATGGTGAATTATTACATAAAATAAATTATTTTAATACAAAAAAGATAAGAAAAAGTAAAAAATAATGTGGAAAAACGAAATGAAAAAAAACCACGTCACTGAGAAATGGGTCAGTACAACTGAAAAATATATTTTTCATTCTCTAGTGTTCAAATTTTGAAAAATATTATTGGATATTTATTATTTGGAAGGAAAAGTAAAACAATTCTTGGCTGTTATCAATAACATGAGTGAATATGAAGAAATTAAACTCTACGGAGTGAGATGAGTTTAAGGTCATATTTTTCAATATGTACATTAATCTTATTCTTTATTAAAAAATGGGGAAGTAATTCATTGAGTGGAAGAAAAAGGATGACTAATCTACTAATACCTGTTAGAGAAATGTTACAAGACATGCGAGGTATGATTTTTTTATATTTATCCAACTTAAAAGTAAGTGTGATTGATTATTTAGTGGACTAAAATAAATTCTCTCAAGGGTGTTATCTATAAGAATCTTTAGTATATATAAATAAATCATTAAATGTTACCTAAAGGTGGAAATTGAAATTAAAGATTCCCACTATTCCCATGGTTTTGATTGGAAGTGGAATATTGAGTCTCATGAATACTCTAATAAATCACATGGTGGATAGAAATTCTAGCCATCTAAATTCCGGAATTGTGGGAAGAAACATTAATGAAATATCTTGAATAGAACCGAGAGGTTATTTAAATGTGTATGGTTGGGTTATCATACTCATGAATGTTGAAAATAAATTAATGGTACAATTTACATAATGTAACTAAAAAGGATTACCACTAAAGAACCACCCATGATCAATGCATCAAATGCAAGTAATATAGGCATTATACTAACTAGTGATAAAAAACAAAGTATGATGATGATGATCTACTTTAGTAGCCTATTAATTTAAGAGATAAAGGTAAATCTCATTTGATCACTAATTATGATGAGGGGTACCATAAAATGTGTTGAAATGTACACTTCCATCCACTCTAGAAATATAATTATCTTATTTGACTATGAATCTACCTACTCTTTTATATCTAAAGAATTTTATAAAGGAATCAAAACTTCATTTCAATTATTTTATTTTGAATTGTAAGTGAATACCCCTAATGGTATGCTGATCACATATCAGGTCTATGATTCTTCTCTTGTTGAAGTTTGTGGGAATTTTCTTCAAATAGATCTTTTTATTTTTCCTCTAGATGAATTTTATTTTCTATTAGGAATATAATTCCTTCCTCAACATAAATCCCAAATAAATTTCCAAGGATGAGAATTAAGGATTTATATTCCAAACCAACCTATAATCATCTATTATTCTGATGATAAATATAAACTTTTTAATGAAATAAAATCCATTTTATTTTTCTTGATTCATATTCAAAAGGTTTTTTATATCAAATAGTTGGGGAGAAAACAAATATTGATGATATAACTATTGTTAACTAGTTTTTTGAAGTATTTCTTGAATATTTTTATTGTATTTCATAGTATAATGAGGTTGAGTTCTCAATATACCACACACATCATCTCGTAGTTATTTTAAATACTCATTATGGAATATCCTCAATAGTATTTCATGAATTAAAGAACAATGTCTAGGATAATCTTTACAAGGGATACATTCATCCAAGTGTGTCAACTTGGGGTGAACTTATTTTTTTAATTAATAAGAAATATGGATTGTTTTTACAACATTGAATATCGAGAACTGAACATGATCATAATCAAGAATAATTACCATTTATCCCATTTTGATATCTTGTTTGATCAACTATATGGAGCTCCGAACATTTTCATTATTGAATGTTATTCGGGATATCATCAATTGAGGGTCAAGAAGAAAGATATATATAAGAAAACATTCCATACAAGGTATTCACACTATGAACATATAGTGACTTCTTTTGGACATACTAATTTACCCGCTATCTTCATGGATTCATTGAATCTAGTTTTAAATTTTTACCTTTATCCGTTTATGGTAATCATTATAAAAGAAATTATTATCCATTTAAAGTAAAATTAAGATAATAAACAACACTTAATAATTATAATAATACTCTATTAAAGGATAAAATATATGTAAAATTTACAAATTGTAATTTTTTTCAAAAAAAAGATTCACATTTTGGTCATATAATCTCAAGAGAGGGTATATAAATGTATCCATCAAATATGGAGGCTATTGAACATTGGCCCAAGATATTAATGGTGACTAAGATCTATATATTTCTTGGTTTGGATCAATATTATTGATTCTTTGTGGATAATAGCTCTCATCTATCCAACCCACTCACCAAGTTATCTGAGAAGTGAGAAAAGTTTCTGTAGATAAATGAATGTGAAGAAAATTTCATATAACTAAAGATAATACTAGATAGTAAAAATGTTCTTAAATTAACCTACAATGAAGAAGGGTTTGTAATCTATAATGATGAATCATATAATGGAATGTGATGAGTTCTCATAAAAAATGAAATGGCTATAGATTATTACCCAAGGAAATTGAAGGTTAATGAGAAAAATTAAACAAATCTTGACTTGGAGTTTAGTTTTGGTATTTCTTACATTAATTATATAGAGGCTTTATCTTTAGAGGTAAAGTTGTGTTCTATATAATAATTCTAAAATCATAATGTATATATTCACATTCAATGATTTGAAACGCTCTAGAGAATATACATTTAATTGATTAAAGATTAGGAATTCTCAATACATTTCTAACATAGGAAAATAAACACGGTGGTCAATGCTTTCAATTGAAATAATTATACTATATTATCCATGATGATTATGAAAAAATATCCAATATTTCAAGATTTTAAATATATGAATATTTAAATCTTGATGGAAGTAGAGAAATATTATCTTTCACAAATGATTATTCAACCATATATCCTTGTCATGATTAAAGAGGTGAATTAAGAATGTGTAGATCTAAGCAAGATGGTAAGAAATATATAAGATTGTAACCCTAGATATGGTGGATTGTTAAGTTTTATGAACTATGTATGTGTTCCATCTATACAAGATTCAAAGATGGGGTTGTGGATAAGGCTCATAGTTTTCTATTCTCTTTTCACCCAAGAAGTAATCAGATATATAGAAAGTTGAAAGAGTATTTATGGGGGGATGACATGATGATAGATATCGAAGATTTTGTATCACAGTGATTGGTATGTTAGAAAGTTAAGGCTAAGAGACAAATGATTAAGGGGATGTTATTACCATTATACATACCAAAATAGAAATTGGAAGACATCACTATGTATTTCATCATAAGACTCCCTAAAACTTGTAAAGGATAGAATGCTATATGGGTTTTAGTCGATCCACTTAGAAATTTATAACAATATTTTACTATTAGATAATATTTATATCTAGATCTGTTTTCAAGGATATAAATTAAGAAAGTGGTAAGGCTGTATAAATCACCACATTCTGTTGTATCAGATCAAGATCCTAGGATTACCTCTAAGTACTAAAGATGTCCTCAACCATCTCTTGATAGAGAATTATGTTTCAGTCCTACATTTCTTCAACATCATAAAATAGATCATCATTATAAGAGAACAATTAAAAACCTAGATTATATACTTATACCTTTTTCTATCAATTTCAAATGTGGTTGGGGTCAACACCATTATCTAGTTGAGTTTTTGTATAATAATAACTTTCACTCAAGAATTTAGATGGATATTTGTGGATTCCCTTTCCAATTAATGTATGAAAATACTACATATTAGGATTAATTTGGACAATAAAAGATATTGGGTCCTATTCTAGATGAGAAAATTGTATATAATGTAATATCCATTAAACCACACATCCAGGAAACTTAATGTTGACAAAAAACTTATGTTGATAATCCTCATCATGATATGAAGTATGAAGTTGAGGAGAAGGATTTTCTATGAATTTATCTATGTTATAAGGTTATAAAATTATGTATGAAAGTAAATCTAATACCTAGTTTTATTTTTTCCTTTCAATATTCTTGATTGATTATGTATGGTAGCTTATCATGTGGTGATTCCATTGAAACTCTCTCAAGTTCATAGAGTGTACATTTCTACATCCAAAAAAATTACATTCCTGAATTGTAACATGTACTAAAATTTGAGTTCATAACACCATACCATGATATGTATTATGAAGATCAATATGTGGGGATTTTGGATCATAGATAGAAAGTTCTATGAAACAATACCACTCACCCGGTAATTTTTTTTTCCAAACCACCAATTTGAGGAAGTTACATGGGAACTTGTGAATATAAGGAGGTAAAAGTATCCTTAGTTTTTTTAAATCTAATAGATGTAATTTTGAGGGTGAAATTTATTGGGGGGTTTAGAATATAAGACCCAAATATTTTATGGAATAAATATATTTTTTAAATAATTTTTTTTTTCAGTAGCCTGTGTTACAAATTACACTAAGTTGGGATGAACCACAAAATATGATTAAAAATATTATTATTTAAACATAACTATTTTGAACAAACCATTAAATCTGGAAGTAAAAATAGTATAATTTTTTTTTAAAATTATTTATAAAGGTTTTGGATAAATAAAATATATTTATAAATAAGTAATTTTTTTTCAATTCATTATATGCTTTGAAAATACATTTTCCCCAGAAAATGATTTGAATTTATTTTTTAGAAAAAATATTAGTTTCTTTCAATTTAATAAAATTTATTTTAAAATATTAAATTATTTTTCAAAATTATCATTTCAAAATTATGATACAGTGGTTTTTTGACGTTTGTTTTGAAAATATTAATTTTTCAATGAATAATGAAAAATACTATTTTTATTGAAAATCGTCATTACATTTTAAGTATTTAAACAGTTAAAATTTATTATAAAATGTTTTTTAAAAAATTTGTTCAATCATATTATCATTAATCCAAATTATTTCATTAGAATCAATTTTTTTAAATGATATTAAAACTATTTATACTTATGAGAACATTTTCTTAGGGAAATAGTTTTTTCACAACGTCTATGAGTTTAATTTAAAAGTAAATTCTCCCACTTTTATGAATTGATTTTTTAAATGGTTTCCATATTTTGAATCAGATTAATTAATATTAAATTATAATTCTAACTTATATTTTGGTCATAATGAATAGTAAAAATAATAAATATTAATTACTATGGTTAATGTTAAAAGAGGTTTATCAGGGATTACACTAAAAAGATAATGGTTTATTTGACCTAATAAATATTAATATTACTATATTATTTCCATATTTGGACCTTATATCATATAAATATTAATAAAGTTCAATTTTTGAGGCTTTTGGGTTGTGTAAAATGTGGTTATATCTTTCTCTTTAGAAAACATCTAAGTGTATTCTCTCCCACACTTATAAAAGGACAATCTATATAATCTCTTATTAACTACTAAAAATAAATTTATTTATGTAAATAAATTCCAAAATTAATTAATTAGTTCCATTAAAAAACATAGGGGCCTTGTTTTGATTATAAATCCCTCATAAGAATGATTTAGGTGTAAACCTAAAGAGGATCTTCGAAGAAGAGGTGTAGTTCTAAACCATGCATTTTTTTTAATTTTGTCTTACACCTCCATAAAACATTCTTAAAATAGTATGATATAATTAAATCATTTTATACCATATATTGAGATATTTTTATGATAGCTTCATTAAATACACTAGTCTCCTCTTCCATTTAACGGGAAACAAAAATGTTAATCATGTGTACGACGAACTACCACCTCGCGAATAATTGTAATTATTTTTCTAGAATTGCCTCTAAAAGAATCTTACAATGATGGATTTATAATATTTATATCATATTTATTTAATAATTATAATTTTTTAATTATAATATAACATCTTCCTTCTATCCTCCCAATCTGTTAGAAAATGATAACATCGCTCGTGCATACGTGTGGCCTACCACCTCCACAAAGCGATGTGATGGGTTTTTCATTATATTTTGACATGGATGGTAATAAGGATAGATTTAATGAATATATATTATATTTATGATATAAAAATTAGTATGAAAATGTGAATTAATATTCACCCTTTTCGTTCAATCTGCTGATAAAATGGGAAAAACATCCAAGCCTATGTATGACCTACCATCACCATGAACGATGTGATTCATTTTTATATCTATAACTTTTATGGATGACTATAATTATGTATATACTGATATATATGTAATCTATATCATTATTAACATTATTTATTTGAAATAGTCATAATATAAGTACAACGACCAAAACTACTGAACCAATACATACATGAAAAACAAAGCAGTTGTCACTATAAACAATGATTTTAACAAAGAACTGTTAATAAACAGGTGGTAAAATATTATAAGTAAATAAATATGATATTATATGTTTGATTATGGTAATTTAATATATTTTTAATTAAATTTTATTTATTATACCATAGGTTTAAACATGTGTAAAGGAAGATGATACATGAGTCACGAGATCATTATATCACTTTAATTTCAATTAGACACATGCCATATTCAATAGTTATTCCTTGTGATGAATATAATTCCCATAAATTTATTTTGTGATAAATCATATGAATTTTTTTGGGATTAAAATATCCATATAATGTTATTTATTTCATGTGTCCTACTATTCAAAAGTTTCCAATGTGGTAAAAAGGTTTATGTTATAATCTCATTGTTTGTCAGGATTGTTTTTTATTAAGTTTCTCATGATGAAAAGATATGATATATCTATAAAAAATTCATGAATTTTATTCCCCTTGTGTTATTTATAGATAATTCATTTTTTGATTTCTTTTTCCTCTATTTAATTACTCAAGAGACTAAAAAAATATTTTTTTAATAAAAAACAACTTTATATCTCTCTTCGACTGATAATTTTATTTCTTCTATATCCATGTTTTCTAAAAATATTTTAAAAAATATTTTTAATATTATTATACGATTTTTTAAATTCATTTTTTACAATGTTTTAATTTTTAAGGAATTTTTTAATAGGAATCATCTTGTAATTTTTTGAATGAGGTACTGTTGATTTTTTTATCAAAAATGTAAAAGGAATGTTTTTAAGGTACATGGTAAGAATATCATTTTTTATCATGACTTATTAATTATTTTAATATTTATTTAAATATTTCCAATATAATTATAAAAAAAATTATTTAATATTTTGGATGTTTTTGGATTTTAAATAAGTGATTTCAAAATGGGAATGATATTTTTCCCTAGAATGTTTTAATGTTATTTTTATGGAATTTATATACATAAATGACAAAAAAATTAGTTGTTAATTATTTTTTCTAGTGATATGATTCAATAGTATAGTAATTATTATTTTATTTGGATAGTTTATGATTATGATGACAATATTTTTATGAAAGAAATTTCTTTTTATATGGGTTATGCTATGATGGATTGATGAAATGTTAATGAAATCCATTTTCTTTTCACAGGTTGTTCTATAATGATATGGTTAATGTTTTATGATATTATTCCACACATATATATTATTGTAATTATGTTATAGGTGTGAGAATATGATTAAATAGCCCTCTAATTCATTGGGTAAAGTATTATATCTCAAGAGATAATTATGAAAAAAATAGTTAATATTCTTAAACTATTATAAGAAATAGATTTATGTGGCTAATCCACTATGGGAAACAAGCATATGTACTTGATACTCTATGGGAAACAAGTTTATGTACTTGATCCACTATGGGAAAAATGTTTATGTTTGATATATTATGATTTAATGGTCTTGGTATTTAACCATGATATATGAAATAGTTTCTAAAATTATGCTGGTGCCATATTTATATGATATGAATTTGTGGTTCATGATTGATTTATGATTATTTCTCAATCCTTTGATTCATATCTTTGAAATGATAATGTTTTATACCACAAATCATATTTATGATCTATGATATATTGGTTATGAACTTTGTAAGTTATATTCATTATCTCATACCCTTATTCTAGTATAATTTTTTCATATGATCATTAATGGATGTATCCCATGTTTATCCTTATAGAGAATATGTGATCACCCTTTTTTATATCTCCTTTTACTAGGTTACGTAGAAAGGTATTATGTATGATATTTTTAATAAGGGTAATAGTTATAAAGATCTTATAAGGAGATAATATAGACACTTGTGAACCACTTTTTTATGCATCGCTGTATCCAAAGGAAGTAGACACATATTATTCTAGAATGGATAGTTTATTATTTAATGAATATTAGTATATTATGACGTGATATCAACGTATGATAAGTTAGGGGTGCTACATGATTGTTATATCCCCCTACTATCCATTGGTAGATCAATTTTTTTGGTGTTTATGTTTTTTTGAATTTGGTTAGGTGGTTTTGTAAGGTGATTCCTACTGACTGAAACATTTTATTATTGTTTATTTTGAATTGGATTTAAATTCATTTACAATGCTTGATTTGAGATCCTTTGATAAGAGATTTGGACATTGAATGGTGTGTGTGTTGAAATATCTAATACAATGGAATTGAAAATAGTGTTCTTATTTTTGGAAATTATGTTGAATTTAAATGAATGAATTAAATATTGATTTAGATAATGAATTATGAGAATAAAAGGCATAAAATGTTTTATTATTTTAAATGAAATGAATTGTTTTTAAAGAGATGAGTTTTTATTTAAAGCATTTGATGATCAGTTTATAAACTGAAAAAGTATGTTTTGAAACATTAATATGGGGAAAATTGAATGACTATTTTATATTATTTTATATTGATTTAAATGGATGATATCCTATTTTATGATTTATTACCTTGAATAAGGTGTGATATTGTTTACTTTGGTGGTGGATATGCATGATAATTAAAATTAATTATCTAAAACTAGATTAACAATGATAATTATAAAAACTATAATAAGGGTAAGGATATTATTCTTTGGGATTATATCTTTTTTCCACTCAGATTGGGACTTATGGAAGTGTGTTCATACGAGGAGTTGTAATTCACAGTTATTATGAAGAACCTTATGAATAAATATAGCTTACCCCCAATTCTAATTACCAAGTTACTAAAATTAAAAATTATTATTTCATACCAATGTTTATGAAATTTGTTATCCAAGCCTACTTTGATAGAAATTATTATTTATTGGTATTTTAATAAATGTTGTTATAAATGTAAAATTTTATAGAAATGATCCTTTGTACCTATTTTTTACTAGACATTGAAATGTTTTGAAATCATTTTCGGCTATAAATTATGAAAATATTGTCATTTCATGTTTATTGAAAATTGTGAATATTTGGTTTATTTGATATGGGAATTTGTATAGAACACTTGGTGAGATCCTACTGGACATTAGTTCTCATATTCTCCCTTTTCCTTTCTGAACTTATATTTTTTTATATCAGGTCCTAGGAATGGAATGGCACCTCATGGAAGTAGTTTATGTTCTTGATTAGAGGAACCTTTGGTGATGGTGGTGATATGTGGATTCTATAATCCACTTATTACATAGGGATATTAGTATGAAATATTTTATGGTTTTACATGATGAATTTTTTAAAATTAACATTATTGGTACTTGTATATATCTACATCGGTTTCTTTTATCTTAAGGAGTGTTTTTCATACCAATTATTTTTAGATTCATATCTTCTTATTTTTCCTGATTATTTTTCCATTGGGTGAAATAATTCCCTCTTGATTGTTTTCGATGTATAGGATCCATTCTTTAGCTCATTGGGATCATAAACTACCTTAAGGCCATATTAGGATTGATTCAGGTAATGTTTAGGTGATTTATCTAGGTTGGTTCTTGAAAAAACAGTATCAAATGTTTTTATGCCTCTTTTTCAATATCAGTTTGTATATTAGGATGTCTTGGTAGATAAGATACATGATTTTCTAGACTTAAGGGATAGATTATTAGTGATTTTCTTACCATCTATAATCATAACTGGCCCTAGGTTACCATGGGTTATTAGGAAGAAAAATTCTTATAGGAGTTGTGTGAACCAATTCTAGACATTTTTTACACTTTTTTATAATATTTTTGTTTCATGTTGAATTATGATCAATGGGGTTCATGAACATGAGTCTCTTTTGTAACATCCTAGTTATTTATAGAATAATAATATTCATATCTATTAATATTTATGAATTATATATTAATTTTACTTAAATGGGGATTCTTTTTCTGATAGAATACCCAACATTTAATAATGGGTTTCTCTAAAATCTTATGTTGCACACAAAACTGAGTTATACTAAATAATAATATATTATTAATATTATTATTTTAAATGGTTGTTAACGCCTAGTCATCATATTGGCGGGAATAAAAAAGACAAACTAAATTATGTTTATGCATGTTTGTTTATTTTTTTTAATATTCATCAAATAAATTTCAGAGGCATAAAATGATAATTAATCTAATTTTAAGTATAAAAATACTCTAATTTTTTAAAAAGGTAGTTTTGATTCCCTTTAATAGAGAACCAATTTTAAATATAGTTTCTGTCACTTTTATATGTTATATTTGAAAAAATATAATTTTTATTTGGAAGAGGGACACGAAAATGTACCGAGTTTGAAATTCGGTTATTTTTCTTATAAACTTCAAATTTGAATGAATAGTGAAAAATACAACATTTTAATTCAAAAATACCATTTTATCTAATTTATTTATATAGCTAGGTAATATTTTTAATTGGTGTTAAAGTGTACTTGAATTATGTTTATATAATATAATCTATTATTTTTTATTCGAAGTAATTTAACATTGAAATTTGATATAAAACCCTGACAATATTTTGATGGTTTATAATTTTTTAAACCTATTTTCTCATTTTAAAAATGTAAATTAATTTTAAATGAACTAATTGAACTTCTATATTTTTAATTTTGAAACCTGGTTTCCATATTTAGAATCATAATGTCCAAATTTTGTAAATAGGTCTTTTTTATATTTGGACATGATGAATAGTGACTTTGGTAATTGTTTTATTTACCAAGATTAAAGGGTAAATAAGGTAAATAAGGGTAAAAATGATATTATAATAATAAAAAACTACCATAAAACTAGTCATAACTCTATTGGATGAGATATAGAAGACCAAGATAACCCATGGGATTAAAATATGGCCTTATCAAGCCACTTAGGGGTGATTTTGACACTTATAACTTTTAAATTAAAGGAAAATATGTTATAAACATAAATATTATTAATAAAAAAATTCATTAAGGGTTTATATAATTGATTTCATCAACTGTAAATTTTAATTATAATTATAGAAAGATTACCTACATCATGATTTTTTTTATAATTCTTAGACATTAATTAATTAAATTTAATTATGGAACAATGATGACACAATGATTACCTTATTAATGAAAGAATCAAATAAATGATATTATAAATATTAAAATAAATATTATTTAACATAATTTAAGTCATACAAGATTTTTATAGTCTAATATCACTTGATATAAGAATTTTAAATTCTTTGGTTTTAAGTTATCTCTCTTTTTAGATTTTATTTAAATTCAAGTAATAGAATAGTATAAAAATTTATATAATTGATGTTTTACAAAAATTGAAATTTATTAAATTATTTAAAAATAAAGTTTTTTTATTACAATGTTATTAGGATAAGTTATAAAATTTCATTATGTGTATAATTATAGGCAATTTACCCCATCTAATTAAAATTTAGTGTCTCTTAATATTTAAAATGTTGTTACCACAATTATAATTAAAAGAGAATAATTAGTGGTAAACTAAAAATAGAAGGTTTCAAATAAAATTAATGCATGTATAAAATTATTACATGATAGGATTTCGAACTATCATCTTTTTTTCTTTTACATATCTCTTGTATGAATCATTTGGATTAAAAAAATAATTTATATTAATTTAATATTTTAAGAGTTTCCAAGGGTGACCCTCCCCTCTACTATAAAAATGTAACCTATCTTCTCTAATAACCACACTTCCAATGCCTTTTTCTTCTTCCAAGATCATCCCAAAAACTTTCACAGAATCCCTACCCATGTTATTGATGCATTTTTAGGCATAACATTATTATTCATGGTTTTATGGTGTTCTTCAAGGGTGATCAACCGAAGTAGAGGTATCATTTTCGTTATGTATTCCAGTTTTATTTCTTCTTCCACTTCCTTAATATCTCTTCCAACCATTATAAACTAATAAATAAAGTACCCCCAATATAATGATATGTTATTATGTAAATATCATAACCTAAATCCATCTCTTCTTTCATATAATGGGAAAGGGATTGATTGTTCGTGCGTACCTGGGAATTATCACCTCCACGAACCGATTTAGTTTGTTTTAAATTACATTATATCAAGATCAGTTATAATGATGGAATTAATATTAATATGAGATATTCATGACATATTTATCATTTAAAAATAATAATATTTCAATTATATTCTTACCTTCAATTCACATAAAAACAAAAATTCGTTCGTGCATACGAGTGAACTATCACCTCTACGAAGTAATTTGAATCGTTTTAAATCACCACATAACCTGTATAACATATATAAGTATTTTTAACTTATTTTTATGATTATAATAATATTATTAATATAAGGGATTGTTAAAATAATAATTAACTTGTTTTCCTAATTATCAATGAATAATGAAAATTTTACTCGGGCGTACGTACGACCTACCATCTCCATGAATATAACGTTGTTCATGTTTCATAACCCCAAGGAATGGTAAGATTTAAAAAGTAAAATTAATGTAAAAAAGTTATTATTATGTCATGAATAATATTCTATAGATGATGAACTTATGACTATATGGACTAGTGACATCAAAAACATGATCATTTTCAACTCAAGTACTGAATATCAACAAAACATATGATATGAACATAAATAGTTATTTAAATTTTATAAAATGGAAACAAGTGACGTAAAATAAATAATAAAATTGATAAAATATATTGAAAATGTATAAATTATCCTATGTTTGTTAATCAGTAATAAAACAATTGTACGCGATGAGTCATACTAAAGGTAAGGGACATCGTCTTAGTATCCATTCATTAAGGCATGTTTTGAAAATATACACCACTTTAATTTATATGGTGTATAATAAACCCCATTTACTTTTAATTTCATTAAATGTTTTTCAAAAATAATATTTCTTATATAAAGCATTTAATAAATGAAAAAAAGATTTTTTTACATGTGCAGTTAGAATGACATTTTTGCCGCCATGTCTGTTATTTGGTATTTGGATTCCTCTACAAACCATAATGTTTTCAAAATAAAAGTAAATACCATATTACATTTTAATGTATTTTGGTATTGAAAATGGTTTTGAGAATGAATTGATTATATCCTAAAATGATATCTTATGATTGAAATGTGGAAATTTTATTTTTCCTCATGCATAGTTTATGTGTTTTGATAATATTATGGTTCCTAGAAATTGCTTATGTAAACAGGTGGTTTAATGATAAAATGAGGGCAAGTGAGCCCATGATAGCTCTCTAATGCTTTAGGTAATGAGAAAGTGTTAAATAATAATGTTTCACCTTAGAGATATAGTGAATATACTGTGATGGGTATTCCCAATGTTACCATCAAGGTCACTCCCTCTATAGTCATGAAATCTATAATGTAAGTATGATATAGTTGCCACAAGTTATATTTATGATTTATGATTGCTTTTAAGTTTTAAGGATTCTTATGATTTTATGGGTTTATAAATATTCATGGACTAACTTGTTATTTCCTTATTTTATTTTGCTTACTGAGATTTTTATGCTCATCCCATGTTTTTAATATATTTTTATAGGGTATAAGTATGAGTAAGAGAAAGTAAAAAGATAA
The DNA here is from genome assembly GCA_963277665.1 of Viscum album. Lineage (NCBI taxonomy): Eukaryota > Viridiplantae > Streptophyta > Magnoliopsida > Santalales > Viscaceae > Viscum > Viscum album. The sequence goes on along the minus strand of OY728147.1, from coordinate 388,117,591 downwards.
TAATATTTTTATCGAGAAAAGAAATCATGTTTAATTTATGAAATAGATTCCTTTGGTGGAAAAAAATGGATACTATTTTGATAATATCCTCTTTAATGATTATGAGAATATATGTATTAATAATAGTCTAATTCACTAAAACTCTAAACATGAAATTATCCTTAATGTGAATTCTTAACTCAAATCATTATTATGTAATGTTTAAGGTCGGGGCCTTATTTTTTGTTTCATAGATTATTTTAGATAAAATTAAGGGTTGGGATATTGTTAATAAGATATCTATAAATTATTTTTATTTTAGGGTCAAATTTAAATAGAATTTGAATATTACCATGTTGCTTCATCTAAGATATGTCTGTTCGGAATGGTTTTCCACAAAGGAAACATGGGAGCTTTGATGGATGAAATCCATAGGAAAAAAACCTTCCAAATTTGCAACATGAGATGGTTGGAATCAGAACTGAATAGTTTGTTGTAGTGATGGAACAATTGAAGGAGGTTATAAATGGTGGTGGTATCTATGGGTGATATCATCCAGATCAACCATAGAAAATCATTTCAGTAGTGGATAATTTCATTAGGCAATGTCCTCCATCATTTATAGAATCATCTGACCATATGTTAGATGAAGATAGGATTAAATCCAAACAATAGATTTTCAATTTCATGGTTTGTTAATATAATCAAAAGGTTAGTATTTCTTTTTACTATTTTAATGGTGAAGACGATTAGTGGTGGTCAATGGTTAAGAATATTAGGGATAGTGAGGAGATTAATGCTCTTGACTGGGATGAAATCAAAGTTATATTTCTAGAGAAATATTTTCCTAAGGCGGTTATACATAGGATGGGAAAACAATTCTTGGCATTGAGCCAAGAAGATGAATTAGTGACCACATATGAAGAAAAATTCACTCGAATAGAAAGGTATGCTCTAAATTTCATATGGGATCTACATAGAGAAATAAATTAATTTTACTCAAGAATAAGGCCAAATAATTGAAGGAAACTGGATTTTCATGCATTCAAAATTTATGAAAAACATGTTTCATTTGTAGAGAAGGTGGAAATATAGTATACCGATGATCATGTGTTCTTTGAAAATAAGAAGAATAAGAGGTGATGATGGAAAACCAAAGAGAAAAAATCTCTAAAAAATTATTATGGTAAGATAATTAAGTTTATAATTTCAGAAAATTATCATAAAAATAACATAGTGGAATGCCTTTTAAATTTTGGTAAGTGCTTTCAATAAGGTAAAATAGGGAATAAGGATTGTAACTGCACTGAAAACATAATGGTAAATAATCCGATATACAGTCAGTGAATTTTTTTAAATGTAACAAGATGGTTAATTATGTGAACAAGTGTCTAATGAATAATTTTAATGGTGGTAAGAAATCGTAATATAATAAAAAAGGAGTGGTTAAATACTTTAAAAATACATTGGTAGATGTTGGTCCATCCAATGAAGTGGTATGAGGTACATTTATTGTTTATTCAGATTATGCCAATGTGTTTTTTGTTTCTAGTTCTACACATTCATTAATTTCAACGAAATCTTCTGGTCAATTAAGAATTCCATCCTAAGAAATGAATATAGAACATAAAGTAAAAACACCTGGTGGAAAATGTTTAGACAAAAAGAAATTATAAGAATCTTTATATCCTTCTCTAAGAAAATAATCATCCAGAAAACCTTATTGTTTTTACTATTGAACATTTTGATGTTATTCTGGGTATGGATTGGTTTTTATTTACTATAATAAGATTGATTGTAGAGATAATGAAGTTTCTTTTCAGAAAGACTATCAGTTTGTGTACAAGAATGAACCATTAGCATTGATAACATATAAAGAAGCTGAGAAACTACTAAAATATGGAAATGAAAGAAACCTAACACATATTGTTGAAAATGAAGGAAATATTCAGATTGATTATGTGTTAGTGGTAAATGAGTAACTTGATGTTTTTCTTAATGATTTACCAAGTATTATTCCTAATCGGGAAGTTGAATTTACAATTGACTTTGTTCTTCATTCTAAGAAAATTTCAAAACCCCCTTAACTAATATCTCAAATTGAACTTTTAGAGTTAATGAAGGAATTTTAGCAGTCATTAGATAATGGATTCATTCAACCTATCACATCACCATGTGGTGATTCTATCTTGTTTTTTAAAAAGATTTATGGTTCAATGATACTTTTAATTGAATATAGATCCTTGAATGACATCACTGTTAAGAACAAGTATCACATCACCATGGAGTCTTTTATGAAGGTTGACTTGAGGTTGGGGTACCACTAATTGAAAGTAAAGGAAGAAGAAATTCCTAAGACCATATTTTGTACTAGATATAGATATTATGAATTTTTAGTTATGTTGTTTGGGTTAACTAATGAACCAACTATATTCATGGATATTATAAACAAAACATTCCATGAGTTCTTGGATAAGTATGTGGCTGTGTTTATTGAGGATATTTTGGTATATTCTAAAAGTAAAGTGGAGCATGAAAATCATTTGAGAGTTTTCTTATAAACATTAAATAAAAATAATCTATATAGGAAATTCAGAAAGTGTGAGTTTTCGTTACAACATATCTCATTACAGGGTCACATTTTTTCTAATGATGGTATAATTGTTAATCTTACAAAACCAAAGTTATTGAAGAATGACCTAGACCCAAAAATATAATTGATATTTTTAGTTTTCTTGGTTTAGTAGGTTATTTCCTGAGGTTTGGTAAAAATTTTGTATGGTTATCAATTTGAATGAACAAGTTAACTAGAAAAGGTTTTAAGTTCATCTAGACCAATAAATGAGATGAATATTTTTAGGAATTTAAAAAATATTGGTGACTGGTCCAATTTTTGAACTGCCTTCCAAAAATATGGAATTTTTTATCTAAAATGATGCTTTATTGATAGGATGTGGTGTTTTTCTAATGAATAATGATTAAATAATTTCATAGCTTCACGTTAGTTTAAAACTCGTGATTTCAATTACAATAAACAAGATTTGGAATTTGTTGCTTTTTTTATTTAAAAGTTTAGAGGCATCATCTATATAGAGTAAAATGTGAAATATTTACTGACCATAAAAGTTTGAAGTATATATATACTCATAATGAATTGAACATGAGATAGAGAACATAACTATAATTAATCATGGATTATTATTTCATTATTCATTAATATCTAGGAAAAGAAAAAATTATTTTATGAGTTGAGTCGGAAAAGTAATTCTACATTAACCATGTTACGTTTGGAACAAGAACATTTGATTAATGATTTTATGAAATTGGGAATAGAAGTTGTTGGTGATGATAATTCTTCTATTTTTCTTTAGGTTTTAGTGGAATTATCTCTATTAGGTAGAATTATGAAATCTTAGAAGGAAGATAAAGAGTTGCATAAAAATGTTGTGTTGGTTTAGAGGGTAGGTTACCATAATTTAACATTAATAAAAAATTGTGTTTTGTGGTTTGGAAAGAGATTATGTGTTCCTTGTGATTCAAAATTGAACAAAGAGTTTTTATGTGAAGCTCATAGTTCTCCATTTTCAGTTCATCTTTGAAATACTTAAATGAAGAGAGATATTAGGGAGTATTACTTGTGGGATGGAATGAAAAGATATATTGTTGTCATTACTATAAAGAGTATGAATTATCAACAGGTTAAAGCATAGAGGCAATTACCAAAAGGGATGATGTATCCTTTGTTATTACTGTAGTGGAAATGGAAAAATACATCCAAGGATTTTATTGTGGGATTACAGAATGCTTCTTGAGGTAACAATGTTATCTAGGTTATTGTTGATCGATTGAATAAATATTCACATTTTATTCCAATACAATATTCATTTCCTCTAGATCAATTTTTTATTATTTCTTAAATAGATTGTTAGGTTTCATGGGGTTCCCCTATCCATTGAATCTGATATAGATCCCCAATTCACTTATAAATTTTGGGAATGCCTTTAGAAGTCATTTGTAACTGAATTAAATTTCAATACATCTTTTCATCCTCAATCAGATAGGAAGTCAAAACGAACAATTTAGAACATGGAGGATATGCTACATTCTTGTTTAGTGGATTACTAGGGATGTTTGGATAAACATATTTCTCTGGTTGAGTTTTCTTGTAATAACGTTTTTCATTCCAGTATAAAGATGGAACCAGTTGAGGCATTATATGAAAATCGGTGTCAAACTCCATATTTTTGGGATGAAGTAGGTGAATGGAAGTTCATTGGACCAGAATTGGTAGAAGAGATGGATGATAAATTTTAGTTTATTCAGAAACACATGATGACATCTCAGAGAAGGAAAAAATGTTATTTGGATAACGGGAGGAAGGATTTTTCTTCTGAGGCCAGTGATCATGTATTTCTCTAAGGGTCGCCTTGTAAAAGTGTTACACATTTTGGTAAGAAGGGAATACTGAGTCTGTGGTTTATTGGACCCTATGAAATCCTCAATAAATTTGTATCAGTTTCTTAAAAAGTGGATTTACCTATATTTTTATCTTAGGTACACAAATTTGTTCATGTTTCAATGCTGAGAAATATTTTTTCTGATCCATATCATGTTTTGAGTTAAGAAGTAGTTTAGTTGGAAGAGAATGTTTCTTATGAGGAATATGCCATCCAAATTATTGACCATATAGATAAAGTGTTTCAGAATAATGATATTCATTAGAATAAGGTTATATGGAAACCCTATATGGGTGAAGAGAAAACATTGTAATAAAAAAATGACATGCGGTAGAAATACCCCCACTTATTTAATAAGTAAATAAAATTGTGTTGATATAATTTCCAAATGTGGGGAAGGATGTAAAATCCCAGGTATGTATAGAATAATAATTATTAATATATATTAATATTTTTGAATCAGATAATAATTTTACTTAATTTGGGATAGTATGTCTTATAGTGTATCTAACATGCAACAACAGGTTTCTCCAAAATCTAACATTTCACACAAAACTTGTTATACCGAAAAACAGTACATTATTAATATTATTATTTTAAATGGTTATTAATGCCTATACATTATATTGGAGGGAATAAACCAAAATAACTAAATTATTTTTACACATGTTTTTAAATGCTTTTAAATTCATGAAATAAATTTTAGAGGCTTAAAATGAGAATAAATCCAATTTTAAGCAAAAAATACTCTAATATTTTAAAGGTAATTTTACCAACTTTTGATGGAGAACCCTTTTAAATATAGTTCTTGTAACTTTTATAAGTTATATTTGGAAAAAGAAAATTTTTATTGGGAAGAGGGATATCAAATTTTTCCTTGGTTTAAATTTTGGTATTTTCTGATTAAATTCATATTATAATGAATAGTGAAAAATACTGTATTTTAATTCAAAACTACATTTTCATCTAATTTATTTTTATAGTAAGTATATAATTTTAATTGGTGTTAAAATGTAATTGAATTATTTTGTTATCATTTAATTTAGTATTGGTCATCGGAAGTAATTTCACATTGAAATTTTATATAAACACATGTCAATCTTTTGATGGTATTTACCTTAAAAACCTTGTTTTCTTGTTTAGACAACATGAATTAATTTTAAATTAATTACTAAAACTTCTATGTTTTTAATTAAGAAAAATGGTTTCCATATTTAGAATCATAAAGTCAAAATTATGTAAATGTGTCCCTATTATTTTTGGATATGATGAATAGTAACATTTGTGATTATTTTTATTTACCACAGTTAAAGGGAAAATCAGGTTAATAAGGGTAAAAATAATATTAAAATAATATTAAAATAATATAAAACTAACATAAAACTTGTCCTAATCCTATTTTATTAGATATTTCTGACCATGATAACCCATGGGTCTAAATCTTGGCCTTTTGAATCCACTTGGGTGTGATTATTACACTTATAACTTTTAATTTAATGTAAAGGAAAATATTTTATAAACATATATCTTCTTACTAAAACAATTTTAATAAGGGTTTATATAAGTGATATCTTTGACCATAAATTTTCATTAGAAAGCTAAAAATATTTAATATATCATAATATTTTATTTATGATGTTTAGACATTGAATAATTAAATTGAATTATGACACAATGATGATGCAATGGTTTCTTTATTAATGAAGGAATCAAATAAATGATTTTATAAATATTAAAAAAATATTATTTAATATAATTTATGTCATAAATGATATTTACAGAATAATTTGACAAGTTATAATACTTTTAAATTAATTTTTTTGAAGTTATCTCTCATTATAGATTTTATTTAAATTCAATAATGTGAATAGTGTAAAAATTGACATAATTGATATTTTATAAAAATCGTAATTTATTAAATTATTAAATGTTCTAAAAATATTTTAAAATTAAAAAATAATTATTATAAGGTTTAAATGTTCATTAATTTTCCAATTATAGGTAATTTACCCCTATAAGTAAAAGTTAATGTCTCTTAATATTTAAAATGTCGTTACTACAATTAAAATTAGAAGAGAATAACTAAGGCTAAACCGAAAGGATAAGGTTTAAAATAAAAATTATATATGTCTAAAAATTATTCGATGAGATGATTTAGAACTATCCTCATCTTATATTTTAAATATCTCATGTTGGAATAATTTTTATTGAAAAATTAATTTATTTTAATTTAATATTTTAAGAGTTTCTAAGGGTGCCCCTCCTCTCTTATATAAAAAGTTACCCTCTCTCCTTTAATACTGACACTTCCAAAACCTTTTGGTTCCGGAAATATCTTCCCAAAAACCTTCTTATAATCACTCCCCACGTTATTTAGGCCTTATTTTAGGCAGAACACCCTTTTTTGAGGTGTTTAGGTGTTCTTTAATGGTGAGCAACTGAAGTAGAGGTATCAGTTTCTTTTAGTATTTCAATTTTTTTTTCTTCTTCCACTTTCTAAAAGTAACCACCAAAATTTATGAAATAATAAATAAAATATACTAAATATATTTAGATGGTATTATGATAATATCATCACCTAAATCCATCTCTACTTCTATCAAATGGGAAAGGAATTAATCTTTTGTGCGTATGTGTGAATTATCAATTCTACAAACCGATTTAGTTTATTTTCCATTAAAATTAATCCATATCCATTATAATGATGAAATAAATATTCATATGTGATATTAATGACATATTTATCATTTAAAAATAATAATATTTTTCTATTTTCTTACCTTCTATGCACATAAAAACTATAACCTCTTTCATGCGTTTGTTTGAACTATAACCTCCAAGAAGAGATGTGAATCATTTTTATTCACCACGTCAGTTGTATGATATATATAAATATATTTAATTTATAATTATGATACTAATAAGATTATGATCATTATATAAATATAAAATAATAATTTCCTCATTTACATAATGATCAATGAAAAATCAAAATGTTACTCATGCATAAGTACAACCTACTATCTTTATGAATACAACATTGTAAACTATTAATTACCATAATCAATGGTATAATTTAAAAAATATTTATAATGTAAGAAAGTGATAATTATTTAATGAATAATATATTGGAGATGATAGACTTATGAACACATGGACTAGTGACATTAAAACCATGTTCATTTTCAACTCAAGTACCGAATATAGGCAAAACGTCCGATGTGAATTTAAATAATTATGTAATTTATTTAACATGGTAATAATTGATATAAAAGTAATAATAAAAATGAAAAAGGTTATAATGAAAATATAAATTGAACTATTTTTACTATTCAGGAATATAACGATTGTACATGATGATTCAGACTCAATGTAAGGGACTTCGCCTAAATATTATTTCATTGAGGCATATTTTGATAATATAAACCACTTTCTTTTATTAGGTGTATATTAAACATCATTTACATTTAATTTCATTCAATGGTTTTTAAATGGAATATTTTTTATACAAATCATTTACTATACCTTAAATGGAATGTTTTCATTCATATGAGGCAACAACGACATTTTTACCACTGTGAAGATTATTTTCTATTAGGTTTCCTCTACACACCACAATTATTTTATAAGAAAATTAAATAAAATATTACCTATTTAGGGATTTTGGTATTGAAAATGGATTTGAGAATGAATTTATTATATATTGAAGTTATATCTTACGATTTAAATGTGAAATTGTAATGTTTCCTTGTGAATTTTTTATGTGTTATTATTTTGTTATGGTAATTAGGTATTTGTTTTTTATACGAGTGGTTATGTGATTAACCACATGTGGGTGATCCTGTGATAGCTCTCTAATTCATTGGGTAATGATACAGAGTTAAAAAATAAGGTTTCTCCTAATATACTGTGATGTGTATTCCAAATTTATCCATCATGGTTAGTCCATATGCAGCTGTAAAAGATACAATGTAAGTATGATACAGATGCCACAAGTTACATTTATGTTTTTTTATAAATTTTTATGATTCTTATATTTTCATTGCTTTATAAATATTCATGGAATAATATGTTTTTTCCTTATTTTATATTCTTTACTAATCTTTTTTTTCACATCCTAGGTTTTTATAATTTTTTCACAGGGTATAAGGATGAGTAAGAGAAAGAAAGAAGTCAATAAAATTATTATTCTGAAAAGAAATCATGTTTTATTTATAAATAGGAATTTTGTTTTGTGGAAAAATGGAAACTAGTTTGATAGTATCCTCTCCTATGATTATGGGATGATATGTATTAATAATTTTCTAATTCCCCAAAACTCTAATCATTAATAGATGATAAATGTCAATTCTTGACTTTAATAAATATCATGTAATGTTTAAGGTTAGGGCCTTATATATTTTCAATTTTTACATCTTACCTATTGTTGTTGTGTGGTAAAATTCCCAAATAATATGTTTTAACATGGGTTAGGAATGATTAACCGATGAATTAAAAAATTCAAAACCTCTATTTTAATAAAACCTAGTGTAGGTTTTAGTGATTTCAATCCAAACTCAAGGTCAAGTGACTACACCGGTTCCCATTCTGGTACCTGATGTGGTAACTCAAAGGGATGATAAAAAATATCAGACCTATTAATTTATTCATCAAAAACCACTAGATCATCACCAATGATCCTCATGTGGTAAAGTATTGGTTGAAAAATATTACACGACTTTTTTAGATTTTGGAGATGTTTGATTTTATAATGATGAAAAGTGTTGTCTTTAAACATGAAGGGCCTAAAAGGATATGGTGGGAATATATCGTTATGGTGAATAAAATTTATCTCTTAGGGTGGAAAGACTTAAAAACACTTTTCGTTGATAAATTATATCTAAAATCATTACTATTAGCTAATTCCATGGAATTTATTAACCATCATCAAGGTGATCAGACATTGAGTCAGTATGCCATTAAATTTAATGAAATTTCTTAACTATAGACCAAGGATGTTTTAAATGAAAATTTGAAGGCCTATAGGATTCATTTGGGTCTTTGATCAAATATCATGTCTCAATTATTTATGCAAAACCTTACTACTTATACTGATGTTCTGAATAAGGCTATGATGTTTTAAATCTTCCTAGCTATTAAGTCATGTTTGATAGGATTTCTTCATACTCCCAATGGAAGCTTGAGTGGTTCATTTAAATGATCTAAGAAACATAATGAATCTAGTTGTGGAAAAAATATGCATTGTCCTTAATACCATTTTTTTCAAATAATCTACAGTATCTAGTAAAGGACCACTAACTTATTTTAAACGTGGAAAAGTCAAACACTTCAAACATGATTTCCTAGAGAAGTTAAAGATCAATATCTATTGTAGAATCTAAACTCACTTATAGATATTTTCCCATATTTTTACCCCATATAATAGTAATATGGGTTTTCCAGTTCTAGGCAGATCTATGATGTTATCAAATGCTTCATGAATAAATGGTTTCTTTCTACCTTAATTGGGAATAAATATTATTCATGTATTGGATGAGTAACCGGTGGGAAACGATGTGGGATATATGATAACAAGATGTACCATGACTTTTGAATCGTCATTAGAGAATATCCATTTGATATGGGTTCCTCACATTTATTTTTATTTACCCATATTATGGACTTATCAAATATTCCTACAGAGCTCCTAAATTATTTTATAGATATTTTGATACCTCTTAGGATATAGAGAGAGTAGTGTCTCTAATGCCTGTCTTGTGCGTTCTAGTTATCAAAATACAATATTTTTTTGTGAGTTTTTTGTTCTTTATATGAATCTTATAGATTTCATTCTTGGGATGGATTAACTAATTTCTCATGAATCTAATATCGACTATTATCATTGAAAAATTTCTTATATTTCCCCAAATCGGTATCCATATTTATTTCAAGAAGAATGGGATGGGAGTGATAGTTTTTCTAGATCTCCTCTTCAAGAGTTAGGTGGGAATATACCACTGTGTACTTTTAAATAATAGTAGGAATATTTTTATGACGGTCTTTGTCCAATAGAGATTAGGTTTTCTCATGTTTTTCTCCCATAATCTTCTTGTTCTCCACCAATGTGGGTGGTAAAATTTTGTACTAACTTAATAACAGGGGCCCATAATATTTTTATTCCTTCAAACGATATAAAACTATCTAAAATGAAGGAGATAAATAGGCATTTGTATGAAATGATGTACAATGGATTCAATCAACCTAGTGTTTCACCTTGGGCAGCACAAGTGCTTTTATCCAAGAAATATAATGAAACCCTTTTCATATGTGTTGATTATAGAAATATCCATCATGTTACAGTCAAGGAAAAGTACTTTTTTCCTGGTATTGATGATTTTATTAATCAATTGAAAGGAATGAGGTTGTTCTATAAGATTTATCTTTGGTTAATTTATCACCAGCTTAAGATTAAGGAGTATAATATCTCTAATATCACCTTCAAGAGTAGGTATGGACACTGTGAGAAACATTTTATGCCATTTGGTTTGACCAATGATCCAAATATTCTTATGGATTAGATTAATAGGATTTTCCATCAGTGCCTAAATTATCACATTTTGGTGTTCTTGGATGACATCTTGGTTTACTCTTAAACTAGGTAGGGTTATGAGAACCATCGACAGTAGTTATGGAAATCATTAGGAATCATTTAATAATTTTCATGAATTCTAAATAATTTTTTTGGACTCATCAGGTAAAGTTATTTGGAATATGGTTTCCAAACATGGTATTTAATTTGGTATGAATAAGCTGAAATATATTATGACATGTGATGAACTATGATACGTCTTTAAGATTTATATATTTTTGTTATTAGAAGGGTATTATTTTTATTTCATAAAATATTTATCAAGTTTGGTTCTTTTTTAACAACTCACACTCAGAAGGTTGTAAAATTCATTTGGGATTCAAAATTTTAGGCTTCCTTTAATGATTTCAAGTGTCGTATGAATTATGACCTAGTGATGACTCTCCTAATGGCTTGTTAGAGCTATGTGGTCTTCTGTGAAGCATCAGAATCAGGTTTGAGTTTCATTATCATATATCATGATCACATGGTGGAATATGGTTCTCATCATATTTGGTCATATGAGAAGAACTATCCCACACATGATCTTGAACCCACAACTATAAGAGCTAGTGAAATTACATTTTTTGGAGAAAGTTTTACCATTTAATCTAATAATTAAAGCCTGAGTTATATTTTATCATGAGAATATTTTAATCTCTATCATAGGTGATGGAGGGAGTACCCACAAAAATTTGAGTTAGATATTTACTACACCCATATTAACTGAAATGTCATTACTGGTTCTCTAAGAAGGAAGATTCTATCCGAGGTTATGAAATCATCTTTTGTGGAGTGTAACCTCATGGATATAATTTCTTGCATGCAGTTGGTATTTTGAGAGGATGGTACTGGGGTTGTTTTGGTGAATGTTCAGTTGAAATCCTCTCTTTTTGAGATTATTTTCCAAAAGTACTAGCTTAATGATGAGTTATAAGTATTTATGTATTCTTTATATAGTGATGATATTATCGATGAATGGTCTCTATATTCTATGGGTATGATTTGATCAGGAACTGGTATGTTCTTCTATTATCTACGAGGAAGGATGTGATAAGGTATTATAATCATTCCCAATAAAAAGTACACCCAAGCTCAATGAAGATGTTTTATGGTATAAGGTGAATATTCTAGAGGATATGTATGAAAAAAATACAATGCTGATTTAGTTTTTCATTTTTATGCTTGGAGGAAGATTAAATCAAAGAATCTTAATCCTTAAGGTCATCTTTAACAACTTCTGATTCTAATATGGGAGTTGGATGATATATTGATGGAATTATTTGGGATTTCCTTTTGGTAATGTTTGAGTTTACCTAAAATAAAAATATACATTCAAACATTATGATTCAATACTTTGATACCTTATACGGACCACGATGTAAATATCTAATTAGTTGGTCATAGATTGGTGAAGCTTTCCTTGTGATCCCTAGTTTGGTCGAACAGACAATAACTAAGATCCAATTTGTTTTTATAGGATTTTAATGACAAAAAGTTGATATAAGTATAATTATGAATGTAATCGACTCCCTTTGGAGTTCTCTGTTAGTGACCAGGTGTTTTTGATGGTCTCACCTTAGTTATATCAACAAATACGTGTTAAATAGAGGATTTTGACACCAAGATACATCTTATTGTTTAATGTGTTTTGATGGATTAGGAATGTGGATTACCGTTTGGATTTTCCACCTTAGGTGACATTGATCCATGAAGTGATTCTTGCGACATAGATTAATATGTATCTTTTAGGCCCCTATAATGTCTTGTGCTGGAAGGACCCTGAGGTGGAACTTGATATGTCTGTGATCAATTATCCTATTAATTTTTTTTCTCAAGTAAAGTTTTTTCAGGGAAATTATTTACCCATGGTTCGGTATCTATGAAAACATTGTTTTGATTCTCATGATACTAGGAGTGTGAGGAATTAATGAGATTAGTGACCTAATCTATTTGATACGGAGTCTTCTTGAAGGTATTTTTGGGGGTATAAGACAATTATGGTAGTGACAATTTTGACATTCATACACAATCTATAGGGTTTAAACTTTGGCTTACATTGATTCTTCTTTTAATTCAAGTTAATATTTTGATATACCATTGATTCCTGGGTGATTATTCTTGGTTGATACTTTTGAAGGACTGATTGTGAGTTGTTGTTCTTGTGTGAGAGGTTGGTCGATGTTTTGAAAAAGTTCCTCGATTAGTGTGGACATGAACATATAGCCAAATTGTATACAGAAGGTCCACTAGCTAACTGATGATACATACCATCTATCTAGTGGAAGGATGGAAGTGTTGATTTCCTATAGGAGTCCCACTGGAAAACTGCTGGTATGAAAATTGTAAATACAATCATTAGGTAGCTAATGGGATCCCACTAACCATCTAATGGTGTTCTTAAGCACCCAGATAGTTTGTCCAGTGCCATCAGCTTCTTAGTGTATGCCAATGGCTTGCCATAGATACCAATTCAGGTGAGTAATCTTTGGTCAGTATCATAATTCTACCAAATAAATTCTTTTAATTATAAATTCTTTTCCCTTGAAACTAATACAACTATTTTTACTTGGAGACATACTTGTAGTGGTTTTGGATATTCCAACCATGTTTACTCATAAATAGAAGTTCTATTTGATGCATTGATTCTCTTCTGATAAGAATAAAATCATTTTGAACATGAATTTATCTTCGATTATCCATCTCCCCTTGGAGAGAATTGTATCCAATTTTATATGATGGATCTTTATATTTCCTTGATGAATTGTTGTTCTATGATTCTCCCTGGATAATTCTATCCTACAAAGATCTGTTTTTGGATCCCTTGTTAAGTGTTGACATTATTGTGAATTAAGGTAGGTGGTTTCATAATGAAATCCAAATGAATTGAAACCCTTGAATCTTGTTTATTTTGAGTTGTATCTCCAATTATTTCTAAAGGACAAATTGAAGAGATTTAATAAATGATTTTAAAAAGGCATGGTGTGTGTGTTTGTGATTAAATCTCATTGAAAATGTATTTTAAAATAAAGTGTATATTTTCATAAAATAATATTAAATTGAAATTATTAATTTGAATCATGATTTTAATGATGAATTTTGAGAAGATAAAGAATGAAATGTTTTATGATTTGAAATGAAATGAAATTATTTGAAATGAATGACTTTTTATGAAAACCATTTCATAATTAGTAATTGAAATAAAATGATATGTTTTGAAACATGAAATTTAGACCAATTGAGAGAATTTTTTAGTTTTTTTATGATTGATTGAAATGTATTATATAAATTTTTATGACCAGTTACCTTGAATGAAATGAGATATAGGTTTGTTAAGAAGAGGATATGGACACTACGTAAAACTGATTTCTAATAAATTGATTTAATATAACAATGATACTAAATAATCATGAGGGAAATGTGTTTATTCTTTATGATTCTATCATATTACCCCTATGATTGATATTTAGGGATGTTTGTTCCCACCATGAGTTATAATTCATTGAGATTGTGTGGAACCTCCGGACTCAATATAACTCACCCCTAGGGAATATGACCCTTGTGAAATGATGGAAAATTATTTTTACATTCCAATGTTTATAAAATGTGTTAATCATGCATATTTTGATAAAAATTATTATACATGATTGTTTTAAAAAACAATTCCTTTATGTGCCTGATTTGATGGAAATGCAATTTTTATCTGTTTTTACTAACAATTTAATTGTTTTGAAAATTATGTTTAATTATGAATTATAAAAATCTTACCATGTCATGTTTATTTAAAATTTAACATATTTAGTTTATTTGATATGGGAATTATTATGAATCACTTAATGGGATCATACTATTATTTTTTTATCACACCATACCTATAACTTAGTGAGTTTATCAATTTTTATAACTGGGCTACAAGGAAAAGAAAGGCCCTTCATAACATCAGTGAATGTTAATGATTAGAGGGACCTTGGGAGATTGTTTTTACCTGTGGAGTTTTTGACCCACTTATTATAGGGAGATATTTTGACGATGTATTTGATGGTTTTATATGATGAAATTGGTTAACATAATGTTTTTGGGACTTGTATCTATCAACTACTAGTATGATAATCTTGATGAGTGTTTGAAATACTGACTATTTAGATATTCATATCCACTACTCTATCTTTATGAGCTTTAATTACGTTGAAATCATTCCATAATGATTATTTTGTATGCTTAGGTTCTAGTCACTAGAACTTTTGGATGGGGAATGCCCATAAAGCCATGTCAAAATTGATTCAGGTACCGTTTGGCTGACTTATCCAGGATAGATCATAAAAATTCAAAAATAAATGATAAGTTTGTTTTTTTTATAAATTATCTACTATATTATAGATACTCCGTAATATTGAATATAAATGAATTTATACTAATTTAGTAAAAAGGAGTATTTATATTATACATTATATGAAATTTATATTTCAATATATGTTATTTTTATGAGTTTTAAACAATTTATTATTCAGTTTATATTCTATATACACATTACATATACTATAAGTAATATATTTAGAATTATTTAAACATTGGAATATTTCATTCATCAAAACACTGTTGATGCAGTCTAAAATATTTCACAAATAAACCCATTTTAATTTTAATTATTAAAATTAATTAATTCAAGACAATTTGTAATTTCAAATATAAAATATTTTACATTTTTTACTCACTTATGTAATTTATATTCTTTTATAAATCACACTTATGGTTTCTAAAAAAATTTATTTCATGATGAAAATGCATGAAAAATAGTTTGGTCAAAGTTATTCTAAATATTAGAATTTGATAATTGGAATATTTTATTAATAAATTTTTCGAAAAACAGTTAAATAATTATTTATAAACTATTTATAATTAATTAATTTATAAAAACATTATAACTGAAAATATTCAAAAAATACATTTTCTATAATTTATAAACATTTAAAATCATTAATATTAACTCTTTAATGTCAATATAATATTAATAATGAATGTTACATCAAAATTAATCATTTAATGATAAAAGTTATGTATCCAATTTATAAATCAATTTTATAATTCTATAAATATTCCAAAATATCCAATTATTTTATTTATAAAAAAATTTATAAATAACCTGAAAATATAATGCATTTTATTTGTAGTAGTGATAGAGAATACATTAACTGGTTAGTGTATGACACACCTTCCACTCGATATTATGTTAAAAATCCGATTTTACATCAAGTGGTATTCCTAAAATTATGTTATCATATAACATAACGTTGAGAGGGGAGAATCAGTTATGATTTCATAAAAGGTGTTATTCATTTGATAATGTAAGAAATGTAATTATTCAATGAAGAAAATAGATTGGATTCAACTAATGTGTTTTATATTTTCATCATATGATCAAGGGAAGCAGAAGAAACCCCATTAACATGCCTTATCGATGCTCAACAATTTCAATATGTAATATAAACAATAAACATAAATTTGAATACCTAGATAATAATAAGATCGATCTTCAATACTTATGGAGCATGCTTGATGTTGATCATTGGAGTAGTAGATGAAATCATTCTTCCTCCAAGGGTATTACAGAAACTAATGTATTCCATATCGTTTCTTGAGGATCCCTAAATGTTGAATTGATTCTAGCACCTCCACCTAGTGATAAAATTTATCTCAGGAATACGCAATTATCTGGAGGCTTGTATACAATTGATATTTCAAAATAAGAGGGACCTAATTCCTTCATATATATATATATATATATATATATTATGAACTCATTTAATATAATGAAACATGCCTGAAAAATTAAAAAAATCATACATTTATTCCCATGGTCAGTTATTCATTGAATCCAATCAATTAATATTCAATCCATTTAATGTATTCTTATTGTATTATAATAAATAAAACCACATGGAAAGATTCATGAACCTAGATCCATGATGGAAGATTCATGCACCTAAATCACATTATTTTAGTGCACATTCAACCTGACATGGTGGAATCATTTTACATGAAGATCCAAAAAATCACTAAAAACACATCATGATCGTAGGAGATTTCATACTTCACAAAATGATGTGAAGGGGGTGTAACAAAGAAAGAATTCTTTAATAAGTTGAATGACATGTTTGATCTATGATACAATTGGTTTTATTTTATTAATATGGTTAGAGATATAGCAATGCGTACTAAAAAGCGCATATAATAAAGGCTTTTATCATAATTGAAATCTTAACTGATGATAATATTATATTTTATCATCATTATTTTTTTGCACAAATAAATATGGATCTTTATTAGTGCTAAATTTAAAATTGATAATTCATAGTTTAATCTTACATGGAATTAGAAATTCAAAGTTATTATTATCCATCTTCAGGTTAATCTTATACAAATATCTTTATTGACGCAAACTATATTGCTGATATAGGTAGATTTATTAGTGCTAAAATTATTAGTGATAAAGGTCTCTTTATAAAGTTAAAAAAAGCTACATAAGGAGTTATTATTATGCTTCTTAAGTCTAATATTACACATAGACCTTTATTACCACTATCCTTAGCACTTAAATAGTTAGATTTATTAGCACTGAAAATATAAATTTTAAAGACCTCTCTGTAAGATTAAACTGAATCTTGTAAGAATTACTCTGAATTTATAAGAAACTATATTTAATATAATACAAAATTACTGATATTTTAAGAATATATATAAATATATATATATATATTACATATTTAATAATATAATAATTTTTTAATGAATAAATAAAAATATAAATGTATAAATGTCTTTTATAATATATTTTTAATTCTAAAACTGTAAAACTAAAAGTAATAATTTTAATAATTATATAAATATATATTTAAAATTTATAATATATAGATATATTATAATTACTAATTAAATATATTTTTATATATATTATTTATTTTATAAGGAAAATAAAATTAATTATTAAAAATATTTAATAATTATAATATATAATTGAAAAAATTATTAATTATATAAATGTATAAATTTTTAAAATATATCATTAATTATATAAATGTATAATTAAATTAATAAATAATTATATATATATTTATAAATATAAATCCCAAAGATAAAAAATAGTCCAAGAATTATTAAAAATATTTATATAATATTAATTATATAAAAATGAATGGGTTTGGGTGAGGGTCTCTTACGAGACTCCATGAAAATCAATGAGATGATCTTTCTAGGGTCTCATTCATTGATTTTATGAAGGATGATGTCGTGCAAATTGAAAAACGATTTCCCTGAGGATGACATAAACTATCACAAGTTGCTGATGATGAATTTAATTATAGAGAGGAAGCTTTGAATAAGTCAAATCAAAATTAGAATGACAATAATAGCTTCAATTCCCTAAATTGTAGATTATCCACTTAATTTAAGCATTTTAACTCCTGGAAAATTATTTAAAAAGGTAGAACATTTCATGTCAATATGAGGAAATAAGAGATATTGGATTGAGTATAATTTTGTAAACATTTTGTTATTGAGAAAATGGTTCTTCCTAATGGTGAAACATCATGGAAAACTCCAATTTTTTCATCAAATTTCTTTAATTTTGCATTTTTCAAATTGAAAATGTATTCCAATTTATAAGGGATTTGTTCATATCATATTTTTGAATGATTAACTAAAAAAACGGTTATGGGTACATGGTATAGAATCCCTCAAACCAAGATCCTTGAATATTCAAGAATAGAATTTCAACATTAATCTATTTGAAGTTTCAACTGCATTTTCCTAAGTATGGGTTAATATTTTTGTATTAAAATGGATTATTTGGCATTCTCCAGTCATGTTTTACATTTTTCATTCATTAGTAGTTCCCATAAAAATGGATAAGAATACTTAAAAGTCCATATAAAACTATTTTTTCTGAGTTTTTATAGAAGTGGGTTCGAATTACACTATAATTGAAAATGTTATTTTGTCTACTGAATTTGATGAATAGATTTTAAGTATTATTTATGATAAAGAAACTAAGTTTTTTATAGATTTCTATGTTATTGGCCACTATAGGGACAATTGTAAGAGATATCTCACATGATTTTTATTCTCATTAAAAGTCCATGATATTTATAACTATTGGGAAATATAAAAGAAAAATAATAGACATGTTGATGTTAACAATGATGAAGCTATGAAAATAATTGATATGGATAATAGGAATTATCATGGGATTCAAATTTGTCATAATGGAGCTAATCTTGGTAGCACCCAAGTTTACAGCTTGCAATTTTTTGATCATGTAAAGGATGGTGTGAAAACTTCATTTCAGCATTGTAGAAAATTTTATCTACAATTGGGAATGTAAATTCATACCAGGAGTAGGTTTGTATACTCATCCTAGGTGATAAAGAAAAGTGGAAGACTTAAAATGGGTAATATATTAAATATTAGTGTATAAATTTTTATTCTAGATTGGTTTTATCCTCAGCTGATAAGGGCTAGGCCCCTTACAAATTCAACAATGCAGGAATGTCAGGTGCTTATGGAGCTTTGATACAACAAGATGATATTAATTATTTATAGGAAATCAATAAAAACATGAGGGTATTGATTTTATTTCCCAGTGTAAAGATTATCATGATGCACATGGGAAGGTGGTGGGGTCTTTAGGGAAGTAATATTTACTAAATGTGCAATATATTATGGTGGATAATAGAATTTATTTTTAATCAAGATAATATATAGTATAGAATAATATAATTAAAGGAATAAGGGCTGAAGTCAAGGATTAAGGATACTCCTTTAATAATTTTCTTATCATGAATACTAATATTAGGGATAACTCGAACCATGAGGACTCTAACATTAAAATATCACCCCGTATTGAGGTTGATAAGATGTTTCTGTAGTATAATGTATACTTTCCTATTACTATCAAAAAGATAATAAAAAGATTGAAGGTGAGTTTTTTATGATATCTTCTAAGCTAGGATATAACAAATCTTTGAAATTTTAAAGGATAATAAAATAAGTGTTAGATTATCTACTCTGGTAATCACCCACAACTCATTTGAGTTTCTTGAATATGCTAATGATTACAATTTTGGCTTGGGTTCTTTAGTAATTGACAAGGAGTCACATCCCATCCACTAATCCACATAAACAGGTGTTGTAGTGTCTAATAATCATGAGTTTTTTCACTTTATAAAAAATATTTATATGGTCTTTGCAAGGGATAATGGTAATGTGATATTTATAATGTGTTGATTCAATAATTTATTAATTTCTTTTTGTTCTTGATGCTCAGAAACACTCAAATTTATGTTACAAATGAATTTGATTTTAAGTGACTTTTAGGAAACTAATATTCATCAGAATAATTATACTGGAAATATATTCAAGTAATTGATCCATGGTAAATATTTTTTAATGTATTCTAGACATGTATAAATATATTATGAAAATACTATTCATATCATACATGTGTAAGCATAACATATTGTTCAAAAACCCAATGTTTGGAACCACACATATGAATTATATACCATACACTATGGGGAAATTATGGTTAAGTAACCCTACATATATAAAGTACTCTTAAATTTATTAAACAAATGTATGGTATATCAAACTTACTTTAATGATCAATGTATGAGGTAAACCCTACATTTGGAGTTTTTTATCTCATGAAGAAACCCTATATTTAACTATTCAATGATGATGTTTTAAATATATATTATTATCCAAGATTAATACAAAGGTATTGAAAGAAGTAACTATCTATTCAAAGCTATTTTATGGAAAATTTAAAGTCTCATTATGTGTAATTCAAATTCTCATTATATTTTTTTTAAAAGCTTTTATTTAACAGAGTAAATTATTTCTATTCATATGGGAAGTTATGACTCTCTTTAATTTATTTGAATTCAAATATTCATTATTTATTGTGAGATATATTTGGGGTTTGTTTGAACTAGATATATTCGACGTAAAATATAAATACCAAGACTCTCTTTATTGGAATATATATATATATAAGAGATGATATCTACATAAGTAAAAATCCATGAAAAACAACAAGTGTTGCGTATGGATGAATATATGAATATATATAATAGTTGTTACTGAAACACTTATGTTCAACCTATGTTCTTATCAAAATCAGTCTTTTTTTATTTTGTGGAGTTTCAGCTACTCAGGCTCAATCGTGGTTAAGTGTAAACTTCATTCACTAATCTGTGGATTTACAGTTCCATATAAAATAATGAGAAGATAGTATAAAATCATTATAATATTTCATGTTCATGCACTCCGTTGTTTTTTATAGGTCTATAGATAAGAAACCCTAATAGTGAAAATAACTAAGCTCGTGGAGTTGAGCGTTGGGGGAGTAGACTAGATTATCTTTGTTCCAAAAACTATTATATGTCACGACTCGTCCCCTGGGACCCGTATCGTGACTACCCCATGCCCTCCTTCCATTGTCCAGGTGCTGGCGACTAGCACCAAAGGCGTAATTCCCTAAAATTGGGAAGGCATTGCCTTTATAAATCATAAACACACACAACCAGAGTATAAGCTAAAAAAACACTATGTAAAAACTTCATGAAAAGTATGCTGAAAGTAAAGGGGACAAAAATACAATACCAACAGTAAAGTACAAGGAAAGGACAAACATGTACAACTAAAAAGACAGACAGCTAGAAGGTGTCTAGTAGCTCCTGGATTGTCCACCACCGATCCTACTAGAAGGGTAGGTATAGATAGCCTCCTTAAGGCTCCACATCCATCTGTCTCCTCTAGGTACTGACTCGTCATGAGGTCCACCTCCGAGTACTGTCCAGTCCTCGTACACTCCGCCTCAGTCAGCGATGTCTGTTGTTTGCATCCAACATAACGAGGTGTGGCCATAGCCCATGCAGGGGCGAGTATAATGATACTCAGTAGGGACCCTTAGACCCTCAAGGTATCACAAAATACAACAAGGATAAACCAAAAAGTATTATTTCAATGGATAACCATTACTTAGGTATATTCCCATACATATACCTAAGTTATCAAGTAACCCATTTCAATCACAAGGAAAACACAAAGGTCATTGACTCAGCTCAAACCAGGATTTTCATTATCGAAACCACTGCTTTTGGAGAAATCCTCCTCTATCGAGTACAGTGGGCCTGTCACAGCACTGAAACGCTTCTCACTAACCTTGGACTGTTGAGGTACTCCTCTCGTCGAGTACCACAGGTCTTCTTCCAACTACCAGGTGATCCATCCATTGTGGGTCTGCCGCCAAATATTGGGCACTCCCCCTAATAGCCTACAGAGGTACTTCTCCTATCAAGTACCATGGTTCTGCTACCAACTACTAGGCCCTCTGTCCACGATGGGTATACTGCCAAATATTGGGCACTCCCTACTATGCTAGTCAAATCACTCTGAGTCGAATCGGTCAAGCAGTCATCTGGTCTGTCAGCTACTAGGTGTCCGCACTCTGTCTGCTCATATTCGGGAGGATCCGCTCCATGATCTACTGGTCAATACTCCATGATTCAAGAAGTTCCACATGAAATAATCTCAATGGACCCCCATTTCATAGGGGTCTCAACGCAACAGACGGTGTCTCAATCGGACATCCGGTCTGTAGGTTATTAGCCTTTTAGTCCGGGGGGCCGGTTGGTTTCATGTATGAACCGACCTGACGTAACTCAACAATACCCTGAACTCTCATGTGGTATTCTCAAAGGGACATCTTGAATCCAAAAATGTTGGTTTCGTTGACAGTTCGTCAAATGGACGCTCGTAGCCCAAGTTATTGGTGAAAAGGTGTAAATGGGTGTGACGGGTTCGGGTCCGATCCGACCCCGTTGGACTGACCCGACCCGAACTTCAATCTGACCATGGCCAAAGGGGTGGACCAGCCCGAAGGGGCGGACCATCCTGGTGGCCCATGTGGCCTGGTGGTGGCCCACGTGTTCAGGTGGCGGCCTGCGTGGCCTGGCCTGCAGGCGGCCCGCGTGGCCTGGAAATCCACGTGTGGGAGGTGGTGTCGTTCCCCCCTTTGACCAAAACGGACGGTGTGAGGCGTCAACCCCTGGTAACCGCGGGACCCAAAGGGTCCGGCCTAGGGCACACTGGCGGCCGGCTGAGCCGGCCGCCCTCTCCTGTCCGCGCAGCCTAAGGCCGCGGTACTGCACCACCATAACATCCTTCCAAGGGAGGTTATATGTGGGTGGGCCCCACCACCATAACCTCTCATGGGAGGTTATGGTGTGGTGGCCCCCACCACTAAATTCCACTTGGAGGTCTTAACCACCCAAAAAAATAAACATAAGACTTTTACTTTATTCAATTTAATTTAAAACCCGCAAAAACAATCTTCCACTCTCGATAAAACGCAACTGCAGTAATAGTTTCACTAAGAAATCATCGATGCTGCGAGTACAACGGTGCCCTCGGAATTTGATTCCAAGCACTGATTCATATGTTATAAAATCCCGCTCATACGTTAACTGAACGTACCAGAAAAAACTTCTTAAATTGATTTCGTGCACACCGTGTCTCGAAATCAAGCACCGTCAGAAACTACAGACTCATAAAATTCCCATTATTTAAATAAAATATATGGCAAATCTGGGTCTATATATTCTCCCCAACATTGGGCTTTACGTCCCCATAAGCTACAACTCACACTATGGAAACAAAAGAGGGTACTGAGTACGCATCCAAGCCTCCTGCTCCCATGTGCTCCCCTAGAGGTTCTTGTGCTACCAATGAATGCACATGAGAGGTATCGACCATCCACATAGGACCCACTCATGTCGATCCTCAATCTCCACTAGAACCTCTATGAAAGTCGCCACGTCATCGATGTCCAGCTCCCCATGGTCGATGATGTGGGATGGGTCGTGCACGTATCTCCTCAGTTGAGATATGTGGAAGACGTCGTTCACCCGATGTAACTGAGGTGGAAGATCTAAGTGGTAAGCCACCTCGCCTACTCTACTGAGGACCTGGAAAAGTCCTATGAATCATGGATATAACTTCCCTCCATATACAAATATCTATAAACCTCATCGAGGTATGACCCCTAGGAAGACGTGGTCGCCATCCTCGAACTCCAGAGGTCTCCGTCTCTAGTCAGCATATGACTTCTGTCAGCCATGTGCAGTCTTCATCAGCTCATGGATGAACTGCACCTTTTCCGTGATATCCCATACCATCTCTAGTCCCACTAGAGCTGAATCCCCAGGGTCTGTCCAGCACAGTGGTGATCTACAAGGCTGGCCGTACAAGGCCTCAAAAGGTTCCATACCTATGGTGGAGTGATATTTTTTGTTGTAGTCAAACTCCACCAAAGGCAAGTGATCCTCCCAACTACGACCGAATTCGAGGACACATGCACAGAGCATGTCCTCGAGGGTCTGAATGGTCCTCTCAGTCTGACCATCTGTCTAAGGATGGAAGGCAGTACTCAGATGTAGCTTCATCCTGAAAGCCTCTTGTAACCCCTTCCATAGCCGGGAAGTAAACCGTGTGTCTCGGTCGGAGACAATATAGGAAGTTACTCCATGTAAATGCACTATCTCATTCACATAGAGGTGTCCCAAGATCTCGACTGATCCTTGCTCTTTGATTGGAAGGAAGTGGTCCGAGTTGGTGAGTTGGTCAAAAATCACCCATATCGAATCATGGCTCCTGGATGTACATGGATGAACTGTCACTAAGTCCATGGATATCCCATCCCACTTCCACTCTGGGACCTCTAAAGGCTGAACCAAGCCTGCTGGTACTTGGTGCTCTGCTTTTACTTGCTGACAAATGAGGTACCGTGAGACAAACTCTGCTACTGACTTCTTCATACCTGGCCACAAATGCTATCATCGTAGGTCCAGGTACATATTCGCCACTCCTAGATGTACCGCTAGAGGGGAAGTGTGTAAATCCCTCAACACTTCCTCTCGAAGTGCAACTAGTACCAGGGTACATCCTATAAAGAGGATGACATTCTCCCCACCTTCAGAAAATCCATCAGGTTCATGTTTTGTTGATATCTTAGAACGTCATGTCTCATAGTCAGTGTCTCCACACTGCGCCTCCCTGAATCGTAGAAGAAGTGTAGGACTGACTGTGAGAGTCTGTAGAAAGGCTGCTCTATCTCTATCCATAACGGATATCTGTAAAGCATCTAGCTGCTCTGTCGCCTCTCCCAGCAGCTGTATACCAGACCTACTACTGAACGCATATGAAATAACGTTCCCATTCCTAGAAGTATAGACTATCTAGAAGTCATAGTCCTAGAGGAACTCAAGCCATAGCTGTTGTATCAGGGTCAGGTCCTTCTGAGAGAAGATATTCTTGAGAATCTTGTGATTATATTACATGGTAAAACGTTCTCTGATCATATAGTGCCGCCACATCTTCAATGCGAAGACCACTGCTACTAAATCCAGGTCATGTGTAGTGTAGTTTTACTCATGTTATCTCAACCAACAAGAACCATACACGATCACATCTCGCTCCTGCATCAGGACACACCCGAGTCTGGTCCCTGATGCGTTGCAATTAACTACGTACCCTATGCCCTCCTCTGGAAGCCTTAAGTTGGGGGCACTAGTCAGCCTCTGCCTCAACTCAAGAAAGCATTGCTTGTATCTCTTCAACTACACGAAGGGAAGCCCCTTCTTCGTCAATTATTATTGTGGTGCTTCAACTCTGGAGAATTCTGGGACGAACCTCCGGTAGTATCCAGCCAAGCCCAGAAAACTTTGTACCACTTTCACACTCTGGGGTGGCTCCCAAGGAAGCACTTCCTCAATCTTCGCTGGATCCACTGCAACACTAGCCTCCAAGATTACATGTCCCAAGAAGTGAACCTCTCAAATCTAGAAGTGGAACTTCGAGAGATTACCATAAAGCTAATGCTCTCGATGTGTGTCCAGTACTACCCGCAAATGGTAGGCATGCTCCTCCTCACTAGTTGAGTAGATCAAAATGTTTTTAATGAAGACAACAACAAAGAGATCGAGGTAAGGCTGGAATATCCTGTTCATGAAACTCATGAACTCTTCTGGAGCATTGGTTATGCTGAAGGGCATAACCAAGAACTCTTAGTGGATGTAACGACACTTGAAGGCTATCTTCTGTACATCCTTGTCTTGAACTCCGAGATGGTGATAGCCTGATTTGAGGTCTATCTTCGAGAACCATTGTGCTCCCTTGAGCTGATCAAAGAGGTCGTCAATCCTTGGGAGTGAGTACTAGTTCTTCACGGTCACCTAGTTTAGGTGACGGTAGTTGACACAGATCCTTATGCTCCCATCCGCCTTCTTGGTGAACAGAATCATTTCTGCCCAGGGAGAAACACTAGGCCGAATTAATTTCTTTCCCTGCAAGTCCTCCAACTGTACCCTTAGCTCGCGAAGCTCATCAAGAGCCATCAGATATGCTAGAGTAGAAATCAGTGTCGTCCCAGGTTACAGGTCAATGTTGTAGTCCACCTCTCTAAGTGGAGGTAGTCCTGGAGCATCGTCAGGTAAAACATCCACGTTCTGGTCCACCACTACAGGATAAGTTGGACTCTTCACATTAAATTATCTGAGGGTAAGGCAAGACAACTACTGAGTGATCGGTTGTACCCTCTTCTGAGTAAGTCTGTCCTATGCTGCAAAGGTTCCCTTCTCACTGGTGAAGGTGAACCTGGTCCCATCTGTGTAGACACACCGCACTTTTCTCCTAATACAGTTGATCTGAGTATGGACTATAGATAACCAGTCCATACCCAAGATGATGTCGTGAGGCCTCGATGCCACTACTAAGAGATCCCAGCTAAAGCTGTCGCCTCCTAGAGTATGCTCGCACTGTCGGTACCAATGCTTAGTCATCGAATCAGCTCCCGTAAGAGTCTCTAGCTGTAAGGATCGAACCAACGACACCTTTGGAATCTCTAAGCTCCAAATGAGGGATATGGAAATGAAAGAGTGACTGGAACCTGTGTCTATAAGAACTGTAGAATAGGTGTGGTAGACAAAAATCGTACCTCGAATCATCTCCGGAGAACTATGGTCATAGGTCTCAGCGGCCTAAAGATGAGCTCTCCCCTTTCCACCCGCTCCCTGCGGTCGGGGTGGTCCTCCTAGTGGTGGTGGCAGTAGCACCTCATATTGTTGCTCGACCAGCTCCTCTTCCACGTCTGCCTACTCCCTGCGGACCGCCTCGATCGAACCTCAACATCTGCCACGGAGGTCCCCCAACTAACTACTGATCGTCAGTACGAAGGGTCAGACAGTCACGTGTCATGTGACCAAGCCTGCCGTAGGAGTAACACTGTCCTCTCCTGGCATGTCTTCCTCTGTGTCCACTCTAGGTTCCCCACACAATAGATCCTTAGTCATGCAGTCGACCACCTGTGGGCCTGGTCCTCTTGGAACTCTGCATCATCTGTCTATTTCCAACTATAGAAGACTCTGATGTAAGTCGACTACTGGTGGGTCTCACTGCTGGAGACTGCTCAGTAAAGAAACTCTCTACTAGGAGGGCTCGCTCCAACACTCCCGCATGCATCGGGATGTTGTGGGAGATAATTGAAGCTTTGATCTCTCACCTAAGTCCCTCCTCAAAGGTCTGGGCCCTGAAGAACGGGTCCTGTACCATATCAGTGGAGTAGAGAAAGAGGTATTTTAACCACACTGAGTACTGAGCTACACTCATGATTCCCTACTGCATATGAAGTATCTCATGTATCCGCACCACTCGAAGGGAGGCTGGTACGAACTCCGCCCAGAATAGGCTCTCAAAGTCTTCACATATAAGTGTCGCCTTGTCGTGTACCTGGAGCATCAGGCTCCACCATCTGCCTACTTATTCTTGAAGGAGGATGGTAGCAAGGATCACCATGAAGTCAGCTGGTGTCCCTACAAGTCTGAAGACTCTCACCATAGCCTCCAACCAATCCTCAACCGCCATTGGGTCTATCTCTCCCCTAAACCTGGGTGGCCTCTAGCACTGGAAGTCGTGCAGTGCGCTCAAGCGGCATGAAGTCTCTTTTTCTAGGGCTGGTGGCATTGGTGGCCCAATGAGAAGTAGTACCTCTTGTACCTCCGCTGGTGCCTCAAATCAAAGAGAGACCTGTACTGAGGCCTCATCGCTCGGCGGGCTGTTAGTATGTACAACTATCAATGCTCTAGTTGGTCGTCCGTGGGGAGGCATCCTAAAATAAACAGATGCAACACAGTCAAAAGACTATACATGATGAGCTGACCTGGTTTGAGCTAACTTAATGAAAAAATTTTAAAAACACACATGCAATCAGTGTTTTTGTGCACTGAGTCAGAAATCAGTATTCAGGGTCCTGGTGTATGGATAAGTTGTCCACCGCACCAACACTGGACTCCCTAAACTGAAAACCGCACTCAGTACGCTTATCACTATTGCTTCACAAAAACAAAAATCAGAGTCCTATGTTCTGCGATAGGACCAACCCCTCTGATACCAATTTCTCCTGATCCGTCCCCCCTGAGTCCCATATCGTGACTACCCAATGGCCACCTTCTATAGGTTGGGGGCAGGATACTAGCACCAAAGAAGTAATTCCCTAAAACGGGGAAGGCATTGCCTTTATAAATCATAAACACAGACAACCAAAGTACAAGCGAAAGAAAACACTAAGTAAAAACTGTATGACAAGTATGCTGAAAGTAAAGAGGCCAGAAATACAAGCCCAACAGTAAAGTACAAGGAAAGGACAAATATGTACAAATAAAAAGTCAAACAGTTGGAAGGTGTATAACAAAAACTGGATCATCCACCAGGGATCCTACCTAAAGAGTAGGTATAGATAGCCTCCTCGGTGCTCCACGTCCGTTCGTCTCCTCCAGGTACAAACTCTTCGTGAGGTCCACCTCCGGGTATAGTCATGTCCTTGTACACTCCGCCTCGGTCAGCGATGTTTGTCATCTATATCCAACACAATGATGTGCG
Organism: Viscum album; assembly: GCA_963277665.1. Taxonomy (NCBI): domain Eukaryota; kingdom Viridiplantae; phylum Streptophyta; class Magnoliopsida; order Santalales; family Viscaceae; genus Viscum; species Viscum album. The sequence goes on along the minus strand of OY728147.1, from coordinate 388,088,557 downwards.
AGCATAACCTGTGTAGGGGTGAGTATAACGATACCCACTAGGGACCTTGAGACCCTCAAGGTCTCACAAAATCCAACAAGGATAAATGAAAAAGTATTATTTCAATGGATAAAAATTACTTAGGTATATTCCCATACATATGCTTATGTTATCAAGTAACTCATCTCAATCATGAGGAAAATACAAAGGTCATTGACTGAGCCCAAACCAGGATTTTCATTATCAAAACCATGGATACTGGAGAACTCCTCCTCTGTTGAGTACATTGGGACTGTTGCGACACCGAGGCACTTCTCAATAACCTTGGACTGCTGGAGTCCTCCTCTTGTTGAGTATAGTGGGTCTACTACCATCTATTAGGTGCTCCGTCCGCTGCGGGTCTGCCGCCAAATATCGGGTGCTCCCCCTAACGGCCTGTAAAGGTACTCATCCTGTCGAGTAATGCAGATCTGCTTCCAACTACCAAGCGCTTCATCCATAAAGGGTCTACCGCCAAATACTGGGTGCTCCCCATTGGACTAGTCGAATCACTCCGACTCTAATCGGTCAAGCTGTCGTCAGGTCTGTCAGCTACTACGTCTCTGCACTCTGTCTGGTCGTATCCGGGAGGATCCGCTCCATGAGCTACTATTTGATACTGCAAGTGTCATGTAGTATCACATGGAAGTATCTCAAAATACCACCAAGTCATAGGGGTCTCAACGCAATAGACAGTGCGTCAATCGGATGTCTGGTCTGTGAGTTATTAGCCTTTTAGTCTCGGGGGCCCGGTTGGTTTCGGGTACAAACCAACCTAACCATAACTCAACTATACCCCAAACTACCATGGGGTACTCTCAAAGGGACGGCTTCGATCCAAGAATGCCGGCGCCACTGACGGTTCATCAAACGGAATCCCGTAGCCCAAGTTATGGGCGAAAAGGTGTAAATGGGTCTGACATGTTCGAGTCTGGTCCAACCCAATTGGACTGACCCCACCCGAACGTGAATCTGTTCCAACCCGTAGGGGCGGCACAAACCGAAGCGGTGACCCAACATGAAGGTATGGCCCGGCCCGTGGGGGAGGCTCGGCCCAAAAGTGGCCCGACTCGAAGGGTGGCCCGACCCGAAGTGTGGCCCGACCCGAAGGGGCGGCCTGGCCCGGCGGCCCGCATGGCCTGGTGACGGCCCGCGTGGCCAGGTGGCAGCCCACGGGTCCTGGCCAGCAGGTGTCCCGGTGGGCTAGCCCGCGTGGCATGGCTAGGCACACATGGGAGTGGTGGGCGGTGTCGCTCCCCCTTTGATCCAAACGGGTGACGCGAGCCGTCGGCCCCTGGTAACTGCGGGACCCAAAGGGCCCCGCCTGGCGTGCACAGGCGGCCAGCTCAGCCGACTACCCTCTCCTGTCCATCGCGGCCTATGGCCGCCGTCCTGCACCGCCATAACATCCTTCCAAGGGAGTTTATGTGCGGGTAGGCGCCACAACCATAACCTCTCATGGGAGGTTATGGTGTGGTGGACCCCACCACTAACCTCCCCTTGGAGTTCTTAACCACCAAAAAAATAAATTTAAGACTTTAACATTATTCAATTTTATTAAAAACCCCCCAAAACTATCTTCCACTCTCGATAAAATGCAACTACGTTGAATGTCTCATTAAGAAATCACCGACGCTACGAGTTCAACGGTGCCCTCGGAATTCAATTCCGAGCACCGGTTCATAAGTTACAAAATCCCGCTCGTACGTTAATTGAACATACTTGAAAAAAACTTCTGAAATTGATTCCAGGCACACCGAGCCTCCGAATCAAGCGCCGTCAGAAACTTTGGACTCGTAAAATTTCTATGTATTAAAAAAAATTCAACGGGAAATCCGGGTCTTTACAATATACATCACTAGATTCTTTTCCTTTAATTATTTTCCCTACTTGCATGAATTTAATTGAGAATGAAATGTATGATTCATAACAAGATATTTTTCCTCAATCTGTCAAAAAATTGACCACAATTCACCCCCCCTTTTTTTCATTACCTTCATCATCATCATCTAGACCTAAAAATTCGTATCCAAAGTATGGATCTTATTATATATTATCTACTTGAAAATTATTTTTTCTACCTAATACTGAAAAATACAATCAAAAGGATCTACTGAATATTTACTAGCTCTTATAATCATGAGTTAAATATTCAGAAGAACACATCTTGAAATGACTGATTCGAGAGAATTTATGTCGATGATCTGTGATACTTACTTTAATTGTGATAATTATGTATGCCGGAAATATCATATGATTATTTATTTAAAAAATCTTACAATATGTGTTTATTTTATTTATGTTAATCATTATTATATTTCTAAATCAGTTTTTAATGATCAGAATAATGATCAAGAAATGTAATATAATCTCAAATCAAAATTTGTTAATGTTATTGTGTGTGGTTTAGGAACTGATTAATTCAATTGATATCTCAATCTCATATTTCATATGATATGTGACAAACTATTGTTTTTTCCTATGAAGGAAATGAAAATATTCAAAAATTAAGGAATAATACTCTAAAACAATAGTTTGATACCTTCTATATGTATCATGAAGAAACAATCAATAAAATTTATTGAATAATGAAAGAGATTGTCAATAATGTTGCTACTTTGGGAGATCCAATTTCACAATCATATCAAGCATTAAAAGAGTTTAATGTACTAACCACTAAGTGGAATGTAATATCCATAACTATACATCTATATAAAAATGTAAAAAACTTATCTATGAAGGAGTTGATTAGAAATTTAATGATATAAGAAGATGAGATGCCAGATGAAGCTATAAATCATATAACGCAAGAATTAGTTTCACTCAAAAATACTATGGATGAATCATTAGATTGAAGTCAACCATATTTGGATAAATATTTATTAGTTCTTATTAATAAATTTTCAAAGATACATAAAAATAAAAATAAAGGGACTTGAGAAAATAGATGCTATGGATGTAAGGATAATGTTCATATAGATGATATCTATCCTTTACTCAAATATCAAATGAAATATGACTATAGGATAAAATGATAGAAATTTGTGATTTTCATGATAGTAAATTTAAATAATTATTGGATGAATAGGATAATTTAAAATAAGCTTCTAGTATGCAAAAAAGGTGAAACATATTTAAATCAATTCCTTGGAAAAAATAAAATTCATCAATGAAAACATGGAATATGAAGCATTGAGGAAGAAAAAATCAATATAAAATTATTTTGTTCCTGGTTTTAATGGAAAAAATATTTCTACTATAATGTGTTTTTATTTCAGTATTAATGGTCCTTATGTGAATGATTTCTTATTTATAAATCCTCACATTTCTGGTGTTTAATTTTTTTTTTCTAAAATTATTTATTTAAGTTAAATAGTAGAATTCATACCAAAAATAAACAATTTTGGTTACTTAGGAACTTAATTTCTAACACTGCTAGACCCAAAAGCATATGGGTAATAAAAAGAACAAATATTTAATTCTTTTCAGGAGTACATAACTATGATGCATTGTTAAATAATTATGTGGTCGATCAATGGGTAAATGAAAATCTCTGCCAAAATAGAGAACAACTCTAAAGTAGCTCATTATCAAAACAATACTTAAGACTAAAATCACGGATCTAGGAAGTATTTCATTTTTATACCTCGTGTGTATTAACTGTTTTATACCAGGGAGAAATATATTTCTCAAAAATATTACAAAGACTATTATTTAGTAATTAAATAGTGTATTAGCCTAGTTTGGTATACATTATTTACTAAAAACTTCAAATATCTCTAAATATTGTTTTATTTATTAAATTATATTGTAATTTGTTTAATTAATGAAATTGTCCATACTTTTAATATTTAACACTATTGAAATATTTATATTTCATACTCTTAAAATCTCATTATTTTATGCGACCAATAAAAATTTTCTAATTTAATATGCCATTGGAAAACATAATTTTTTTAATGATTATTCCCTAATGTTCAACTTCATAATACAAAATTCAAACTGTATTATGTGAGAAAAAACATTTTATTTTTTCACTAAAAACCATTGATAATTTTTCTTAAACTTTTAAATTATTAAACCTTCTTCTTTGAAATATCTTTGTCAAAAGATAATGATAATTATTCACTACGATATGAATCGATCAAGTACTTCATCTTCAGAATAAAATCTTTTTCACAAAAGGATGAAATGTAATCCTTCTGATTTGTTAAAATAATACTGTCTTTAATATGTTAAATATCCGCTTGGAAAGTATCCTATAAGAAATAAGGGAGTTCATTGTGATAATGAAATATAATTATATACAAATAAAATTACTTATGAAATGATTCTATTCCATGTAAACACATTGAATGAATAAAAAGTGAAGTTGAAAGCTACTTTGGATGAATCTAAAAAGTCATATGATGACCTACAGAAAGAATATGTATTAAAAATGTTGTTTTTTGGTAATAATTATAATATATAAATATAAAAGATAATTCAAACTCAAATGTATTCATTAAGACATTCAAGTTATAAATGTTAAGTCATAGGTAGTGACTCAAAAAAGAAGTGTATACCAATCTAGATATTGATAAGCTGAAGTTTTTTCTTCTTTAACAATGTGATTCATCTTCATATCAAAGAACATATGATGTTAAATTCATATAGGGAAGAACATTAAATAGTTTTTTGTGATTTAATTGAAATTTTTTGATGTTTATAAAGTTTGGATGAATTGTCTACTCCTTTCAAACCCCTCTATTTTATTTTATGTTTCCTTAAAATCAGCGTTATATGTGTTTTATCAATATATGTTGTTTAGGGAAAATAGAGATATAATTTTCTTCATAATTTTTTTCATAATTTATTTTTACTTTTTCTTATTAAGTTATATTACATGATCATAAACATAATATTTAATTATCTCATAAATAAGTTAATTCATTTAAGTAAAAATAAAAAAATTATTTTGTTTAGATATTCCTTGTGAAAAAATTAGTTAAAAGTATTTTATTTTTTAGAAATTTGAATTTCTTATATTCTATAAGGGTTTTTAGAAAATGATCATTTAATTAAATAAATAATATTTATTTACTTGTATATATTTTTTTAAGCATGCAAATTTGTGGAATATATTTAAAATACTATTTACACTTATCGTTTTGATGTCACAAAATGGGGGAGAAGTTTATAGTTATAGCTTAAATATTTTTCATCATGTTGAGGAATTATGAAAAATTTATCCTTAATATCCTTGTAATAATAGAAATGTTTTTATCCTTATAAAAGGGGAGAATTTTTCTTTATGAGAAATGTTTTATAATGATCAAAAGGAGGGATTTTTTTACTCTAAAAATTTGATTTTAAATCAATGAATTTTGATATGGTTTTTTGATCATAAAAAAGAAGGATATTTTTTTATCATGTGTCGATTCAAAAATTTCATTAATTTATTTTTGGGTTTTGATTCTCACAAACACCCACATTACATTACTAATGAATTTCCTTTTATGTCAATTTCATAAAATTTATGTTTGAAAAAATATTTATTCAGGAAATATATTAAAGTCATTGAGCCACAAGAAAAATTTGTTGAAGTATTCTGGATGTTTTTAAATGTATTCTGGAAACACTGTTCATACCCTACATGTGTAATCATAATGTATTGTTAGTAACCCTACATTTGAAACAACACTTATGGATTATATATCCTATACTATCAGGAAACTATAGTTAAGTGACCCTGTATTTATATAGAACCCTATAATCATGGAAATAAACATTTGGTACATTAAACCAACTTTTATAATCAACCATATATTGTCAACCTAGGGTTTGGAGTCTTTTCATCACATAAAAGAACTCTACATTTGGTTATTCAGCGATGGAGTTTTAAATCTTTTTTTAGATACATGTAATGTTCCTGATCGAATTAAATATCCATTCAAAACTATTTTTTGAATGATCCAAAAGTCACATTATGTTTTATTCAAAGGCACATATTTTGGTTTTAAAAGATGTTAGTTAATAGATTAAATCTCTTATATTATTACATGAAGTTACAACTCTCGTGAATTATTATGAATTAAAATATTCATGATTTATTGAGTAATATTTTTTGTTCTAGTGTACCCTAGAGTTGTTAAACCCATAGTATAAATATTGATATGCTCTTAAACAGAATATATATATATATATATATACGATAATATATATACATAATAAAAAAGGTGGTAAAAATAAAAAATGTGTCATTGACTTAAGATATATACTTTGGAGACATAAATATTTTGATCTAATAAAACAGAAATCATATTATCCCTCATACATAATTTTATTGTAACATATTTTTCTCCAAATAATGATGAATCATTGGTTATAGATACACTTTTGAGACATAAATGTTTATACATATGCCTGGTGTTTTCTCGATTGCTATTTCAAGAAAGATTGTGCAACATTAAAGGTCTATTTTTTGCTATGTATTATTGAGTATCTTAAAACAGCTATAAGTTTTTACTAAAACAATTATATTTAACCATTGTTCTTCTAAAAATCAATACATATTGATTTATTAGAGCTTCAACAACTCATACTCAGTCATGGGTAAGTGTAACACCCTAAGATTATACAATATTTTCATTTTAGAATATATTTATTTTTTATTCCTAGATTTATTTCAAAAAACACCAAATTATGGTAATGTTACATGAAAATTAATGTTTTTCTTTCTCTATATGGAACACTATTTATAGCATTCATTTCATGCAATAATGTCTTTCCTCTATGGCTTGGGTAACATGTAAGAACGAGTTTTACCAAACAACAGTATATTATTAAAAAATATTATTATTTAATTTATCAATATATAACATACCTGTTAAATTGTTGGTTGTAAATAGGATTAACTAACTTATAAATATGTAATATGAATTCATTAGTTACAAATTAATTAGAAATAAAAATATAAACTAATTGAATATAAAGAAAATATTTTTATTTTTATGCTTACAAAGGTGTTTTATCCTAATAAATTAAATTAATTACTATTATTGGATGGTATTTATGAAATATATATATTATATATTAAATCAAATATTGTTGATATTTATCCATTAAATTTTTCTGGTATAAGATAAGAATAAACTCAATATTATATATAAAAGAAATATTTTTGTAAAGGCATTTTTATAGGCTTTTAATGGAAAACCTATTTTAAATACAATTTTTGATAATTTTATAAATATTATATATCAAAATAAACTTTATATTATATATTTTAACATAAAATGTTTATTAGGGTCAATTTTTGATATTTTTCAAAAATATTTCATTTTTTTGATGAATAATGAAAAATAATGATTTTTTTTAAAAATTCTTTTTCATTTAATTTATGTATAAGGTTAAATTATATATTTTTTGGTTATAAAGTTTAATTATTTAAATTATAAATCTATTAATTCAATTTAGTTCATTATAATCTATTTCACTTAGATATTTAATATAAAAACATATCAAAATTTTGATCATTTTTTACATTAAAACCTCGATTTGTCGTATCGTTTATGAGATTAATTTTAAATTAATTTCTATCAATTGTATGATTTCAATTTAGATAAATGGATTCCATATTTGGAATAAAAATTATTTATAATTTATAATATGTTTGACTTAGTTTTTGACCAAAAATATTAGTGAATATAGTTCAAATTAATTACCATGATTAAGAGGAAAATTAGCTTTGTGGGGGACTAAACCATAAACTAAAGAGAGAAAATGACCTATAAAATTTTCCAAAATCAATTTTATGTTCATATTTATACCCTATAATCACTATTTTTAGTATTTGGGACATTATTCTAGAAACATGATATGGGAAAAATGTTAGTGGAATTCCATTTTTACAAAATTTCAAGAATGTCATTCTTCCACTATAAAAAGGCACTCACCCCTCCCACTCCTCACAACACTCAAGGAACTTTGGATCGAACAAGATCTACCTAGAAATATCAGAAAAATTTATACCCTCAACCAATAATCTTCACCTTGGGTAGAAATCCATCCAAGGAATCCCTTTGGTGAAAACCAAAAGGTGTTACCAAAATAATAGGTAACATCCTTCCTCAAGCTCATTTTTTTATTTCCCCTATCCACCCCATAAAATAATATTATTTAATGCTTATATAATATGTTAATTATAATAACTAAACTGAAATTTCGTTATATTAAAATTTATTCCTACATATAAACACACTTCTATAAAATCAGTAATGAATTTTCCATTCGTGTTAATAGTGAACTACCGCCTCATGAAATGATATTGTTTGTTTTTCCTTTACCAACTTTAATGGTTGATAATTATGATGGGAGAAGTATTTTTATATGATATATATTATGTTTTTAATTTATTGTTTCTTTGATAATTTTTATACAGAACATACTTTAATGATTTTCATTTGGTGGGAATATAATAACAATGTTTGTGGAAGTGTGGACTACCGCCTCATCAGAGTGATTTCATTCATTTTCGTGATACATGGAATTTATAAATGATTATTGTACTAAAAAAATGTGACATAAATTAAATCTATATTATATTAATGACATAATTACCTTAATTTAAATATAACACTTCATTTTCTTTATTAACCATTTCACACACTAAAAATGTGATACTGTTGATCGTGGGTGTTTGGACTACTACCTCCTTGACACAGTGTGACTTGTTTTACATAATGATAATTATATATATAATTATATATTATTAAATAACATTTTATTTATGATATATTTATCATCACATAAATATATAATGTTACTTACCATCTTTCAATAATGATCACTGAAAAATGGGAACATTGTTGATGCGTACATATGACCTATCGTCCCCATGATTGTAACATTGGTTCATTTTTAATAACCATATTTCAATATTTGTTTTAAAAGTATAATTTATATAAAGATACTATAAATATTTCATTATTATTATTCTACATATTTTTATATAATAATCCCTTTGACCATATTTGACCTACCAAAGTCATTTTTGACACATAAACCTAATATGGTCAAAACACCTGACATAAACTTAATTGTTTAGGTAGTTGTTTTCAACATTATAAAATGTGAATTAAAAGTAATGATAAACATTAAATAAGATATGAATAAATTAAATAATTAACCTAAATTTATTATTTAGGAATATAAATACACATGTGACAAGTCAGACTCAGGATTATGGATTTCGTCTCAATTTACATTCCCTTGAGACTTATTTGTTGTTATAAACCAATTCAATTTTATATGGAGTATATAATACCATTAGAAATGTTATATTTTTAATTTACTTATTCTTATGATGTTATAAGTTTAATTTATTGTTAATCTTTCATGGGTATTATAATTCAAATGTTTCAAAGTGGTATGGGACACTTTGGAATGGTGAAAGATTATTTTTTCTCCAGAATGTGTTAATGATATTTCAATGGAATTTCTATTCATCAATGTAAAAAAACCTATTTTTTACTTATCCTCCACTAATGAATTATAGATAAATATTTATTATTTATTCAATATTGATATTTTATGATAAGTTATACTATTTGTTAATTAAATCATTTACTCGATATGAGGAATGCTTTGGATATGCAGTGATGGGTGGGCCCTGGAATTTATTTTGCCCCCCAATGCATAGATATGTTATCATGAGAAAAATTAGTCATCCAAATTAAATATTTTTCTACCTTGAGTTTAAAACTATTTGGAAGATGTATCTTGACAGTAGAGGTTTTCATTTGCACAAGACATGACGTCCAATAATTAAGCATTGCCTTTATTTTGAATCAATGTTTCCTATCCATGATATTTTCTCTAAAAAAAATCTATGAATGCATTTTAATTATATTTTATTTGATTTAATGACATGTGTTTTCAGTTTCATACCTTCCCAAATTGATTATGGCTTATCCAGTTACTTAAATGGATTTTTCACTCAGTTATTCACCTTTCTATACTGATTTATTTCTATTGATTCATTATTTCTTCTATTTTACTTACCCTTATTTATAATTTGAGATCACCCTTATTTTTCATTCCATTCCCCATGTTATGAAGAGTAATTATTTTAATGCGTTTCTATGCTGCAGTATGTTAATCTTATATATGTATTATGCTTTATTTTCAATTTCCAACTGTAATATATGTATCATGTTTGTAATCTGGTTTTCGAAAATTGTTAAAAAATTTGGTCTCTTGGGATTTAAAGATTGTATCTATGCCAATGTAATAAAATAATTCATCGGCTCTAGGAAATTGGGGTTGTGGTTTTACATTAAGTGCCAGCTTCTTCCACTAAGTTGTGGATTTATAGTTCCTTGTAAAATAATCATAAGGTATTGTAAAAGCCATGTAAGGTGTCATCTCACTACACTTAGCTGTTTTTTGGAGGTCTCTAGATATGAGGACCTACTACTGGAAATCACCAGGCTCGTGGAGTTGAGATTCAATGGAGTGTATTAGGAGATCCTTTTTCTAAAACCACTATACGTCGTTGTGTTCTTTTCCTTTACTTATTTTTACTACTCACTCAACTTTAATAAAGAAATAAAGGTATAATGAAAAACAACATAGGTTTTCTCAATCTATCAAAAAAAATTAGACCAAATTTAACCCCTTATTACATCTTTACCTTCATCATCATCATCCTGACCTAACATATACCATTGTGGATCCACCATACCTAAGTGGCGATTAATATATTGGAAGAAGAAAATAGATCTAAGGAGTAGGAAAAACTCATTTTAAGCCAACTCTGGAAAAGGGAAAGAAGGTTTCCATAGATAAAGATGGTTTCCAAATGGATATACCTAGGTAACATAGTCCACATGGTGATGATCATCAGGCTACCTCTAGAAATCCATATATAGAAATAGTTAAAGGTTATCAAAATTCCCACAAACTGCCTGTTAAATTTTTTGAATGGGGATGATGTCCACATGGTTAGATAGGGTGTTACCATAATATGGGTCTCAGGTATTAGGATTTTTATATGGGAATAATTGGCATTAATTTGGATATACATGACCAACCACTTTTAGAAAGTTCTTTCTAACATTTTTTGACATGTCACTATTGTGATGGGATTTTTTTCTTTTTCAAGATGAAAGAAATTTTCCATGTATGATCCCTTCTTCTTCTATCTTGTTTTTTCTTAGTTTTCATAAAAGGGGCCTCAACCCTTGCATATTTCAATATCAATTATATAAATTAAATTAATAATTAATAATTATATTTCAATGTGACTAATCTTATTAAAGAAATATTATTAATTTTAAAAATATGTAAATATATTTTAGTATATATAAATATATTAATAAATATATTAATAATATAAATTCCATTTAAATTAAAAATATTTTTTATAAGTTATTAATTATGTAAATTTATAAAATATTAATTAAATATACAATATAATAACAGAAACTTTATTTAAATATTTTAAATAATATTTAAAAAAATTCATTAATTAAATAAAATATTAAATATTATAAAAATGAATGTTTATATTAAAAAATATTAATAGCTATATTTTAATTTTTGGGAATTATTTCCAATATATTACAAATTAATAATAAATTTACTATCAACTTTTTTAAAATATTAATAATTTTTTATTATTTTAATAAAATATCTATAAATTAAATTTTCAATATTATAATATTTTTTATGAACTATATAAAAATATATATGTTTAAATGTTTTTTCACAATTTATTATTAATTATAAAACTCTAAAATTAAATGTAAGTTTTTTAAAAATTATTTTTAAATAGATTTCAAATTATTAATATATAGATATATTATTATTAATAATTAATTATGTAGATTTATATATTGTATCTATTTTATATAAAAACTATAACTAATTATTAACTATATTTATATATTAGTAATTTTTAATTTAAATATTATTATTTATATAAATGAATAATTTTTTTTTTTAAAATTTCATGAATATTATAAATATAAAATTATATTAAAAAACATTTAGGTATACATACATAATGATATATCACAAAGATTAAAAAATAATACAAGTATAATTAAAATGTTACAACCTAATATTCTAAAAGAATAAAATTTCTATTCAATAGCGTGCATGACACCCATCACCAATTGTAGAATGGAATATAAAATCCCAATACATGATGATGTATTTTCTATTATAAATAAATTAAATATATTCTATAGCTTACAATGCATGTAACACTAATTTGTCTTGTTTTATACTGAATACTGAGTTCATTCGAAATCTTTCTTTACACGCAAGACTATGTTTCATCGAGCTGTAATATACTATAATTATTTTTATTAATTATGATAGTTATCAACATTCCATTGTAATGGTAGGAATAAAAATGATTATGTAAATTTATAAAACATTGTTTATAAATATTTATATAATTATTTAGTGATCAATTAGTTAGAAAAAAATATGAAAACCAATTGAAAATAAAGGAAATGCTTTTATAAGAACACTATTTTCTGCGTCCAAAAAAGATTTATCCTAATAAATTAAGTTAATTAATATTAGTGATTGATATTAATGAAATTTACATATTATATATACAAAAAAAAATATTTTTAAATTCATCAAATAGATTTGATAGGATTAAGATAAGAAAAAATTCATTTTTTTCACATATAAAGGTTTATTTTTCTAAAGAGATATTTTTGCCTTTTAATGAAACTCGTTTATTAAAGGTGAATTTTGAACAATTTATAACTTTTATTTTTTAAAATAAAATTTATTTTTTGAATTTTAAAATCAAAATTATCTTATGTTAAATTTTAATTATTTTTCTATGAAGTTCCATTTTTTGATTAATTGTGAAAATACTGAATTTTAATTGAAAACTAACTCTCTGTTTAAATAATTTATAAAGTTAAATTATATTTTCAATTTGTTATAAAGTTTAATTATATCAATTTTAGATCTATTAATTTAATTTTAGTCATTTGAATCATTTTTATATTTTATTTATATATTAAAACTTTGAAAACCTTTGAACACTTTCACTTTAAAAACCCACCTTCGCATCTTGTTTCTGGGATTAATTTTGAATTGATATCTTGTAAGATTTTTCTTGAAATTTGTAAAAAATTTATTATTTATTTGAAATTGGAAAAAATTTTAATCCCTAGTGTGGTGAACATAGTTTTTTATGACAAATATCATCGAAAATAATTAAAATTAATAACAATAATTAAGGTGAAACTGAGTTTAATTAGTGGTTAAACATTAATCTTAAAGAGCCAAATAGCCTAATAACTTGTATAAAAACAATTTTATATCCACATTTAGACCATATAATATATTTTTTATTAATTTGGATCATTTTTTGGCACATTATGTAAGCGATACATCCAAATAGTGTTTACCTTTTTATATTTAAAAGAATGTCACTCATCCTCTACTATAAAAGTGAACTGCCCCCAATTCTTCACACATATAAAGAATTTTGGATATTAAAAAAGATGACCAAATAATAACCCAAAATAATTCCTCTTATCCTATAATCATTAATTAGGGAATAAATCTTACAATGGAAGTATTTTGGTGTAAACCAAAAGGAGTTACCCGAAAAGATGTAACATTCTCCAACAAGAACCTTTGTTTTATTTCTTTATCCACCCATTAAAATATTATTATATCATGATTATATAATAACATCAGTATCAAATATATATTAGGATTATTTTAATTAAGGGTATTACCTGAACCATAACATACTTTCATCAAATGGGATGCACAATTATTTTTCGTACGTATGACGGACTACCGCCTCACGAACTGATGCCCTTCATTCTTCCATTACCACCTTTAAAGTTTGTAAATAATGATGTAATTATCGCATACATATAGTATAAATGATATTTATAATTTATCTATTCTTCTAGGATTATTTTATAACACATACCTTATTTCTTTTCATTTTCTGGGAATACGATAACGTCGTCTGTAGATGGGTGGACTACCACCTCGTCAAAGACATATGATACATTCACGCTTTTCATGAAATGTATTAAGGATCAATTTAATAAAAATATGTGAAATATATAAAATAAATATGATATATGAAATATAATATTCATAAATTTCATATACCTTTCCTTCTTTTAATACAATATGAAAATGAAACTAGCATTCATGCATATATACGGTCTACCATCTCCATGAACGATGTATTCCATTTCTTATCATCAAATATTATGAACTAATACAAAACATATATACTAAATATATATGATATACATGGAATAATTAGAATATTCGCGGCATAAGTACCTCTCTTTTAATATAATATGTCATTTTCATTATTACACATTCACACACTGAAAATCTGATAACATTATTCATGGACGTGTGGACTATCTCCACCTTGAAGTGATGTGATTCATTTTTTAATCACAATAATTCTATAAAAAATTATATATCATTAAATAATATGGTATTTAAAATATAATGACCATTTTGGAACGGTACATGTTACTTACATTCTTTCTATAATGATTATTGAAAAATGGAAATATTACTAATGCGTAGGTATAACCTACCATCACCATGATCATTACATTAATTCATTTTTCATAATAATATTCTATGACTGGTTTTAAAATTATTATTCATGTATAAATATGACAATTATTTCATTTTTTATTTTTCATTATATGTTTAAATAATGACCACTTTGGCCATATTCTACCTACCAAATTTATTTTTGACACATAAACCGAATCTGATCAAAACATCAGACATAAATTTTATTGATTAAGTAAAAATATTTAGAATGTTAATTGGTGAAATAAAAGTAATAATAAACATGGAAATGTGTCCCAATCATGTAAATAATGAATATAAGTTTATTATTCTCGAAGATAGAGACACACATGACAAGTTAGACTCAAGGTAAGGGATTTCATCTCAATTTACATTCCATTAAGAAATATTTGTTATTATGGACCAATTAAAATTTATGTGGTGTATATACTACCCTATATTCGTTTAATATCATGATTCAATCTTAATTCATGGTATTTTATGTTTCACTTTGAATTAATCCTTCCAAGGGGTTTTGACTTGAAAATTACCAAGTGGTAAAATTTATCTTGAAATCTCACTTTCTTTTGCGATTGTTAACTATATCTTAAAAGAACACATCCTAATGATCATTCTTATTCTAAATTAGATTTATCTTAAATATAAGTATTCTTGTGTAGTGTATATTATTATTTCCTAAACTATATACCATTTTTAGATACATTGTTTACTTCAAGGGTTATTTCCAAAATTGAGGAAAACATGATAAATCTATACCTTTCACTCAATACATATATTTAACAAGGAACATTTTTTATTAATTAAATTTATTATTTGATATATAATGAATGATTTGGAAATTCATTTCATGGGTTTTGGACCAGTTAAGTCAGGCCCCTCGATGCATCGATAGTCTCATGAGATGAATCAGTTGGTCCAATCTGAGTAGTTTTAAACCGTCCTGAGAATAGATCTTGATGATAAAGGTTCCATGTACCTGGGAAATATGGAATCCAATATTTTAGAATTTCCTTCATGTATTATTCATTAATTATTACTTAGAGTATTTTCATAATGAAAAAAATCTATTTATGCATTTCATTTTCAGTTAATTTATTAAAGGAAATGTGTTTTCAGTTATCTACATTTCCATAGTCTTAATTCCTTATTCCATTATTTAAATGAAATCTATGTTCATTTATCTAAATCTTAATATTTATTATTCATTATTCGTTTATGAAAACTTCCAATGCATTAAACCCTTATTGAAAATTTATCTCACACTTATTTTATTTCCTTTCACTAGGTTATGAAGAAGAAATCTTTGAATGTGTTTTCAAGGATGAAGTTTATTATATTTTTAATTTATTATGTTTTATTTTCTATTAACAATGTAAAATGGGTATCATGTATGTATCTACTTTCCTATAGTAATAAAATGAACAATATTTTTGGATTTTAATCTTGTATCTATGACAATGTAATAATGTTAGACACATTATTCGAGCTACTAGGGTGGGGTTTGTTATAGTTGATATCAGAGAAAGTTTAGTAGAAACCATGGAAACTAGATTGAAGAAAACATAGAGGACATTAACATATGATATAATTTGAGGATAAATATATAAGAACTTCCCAAAGATACCATGTTCACATAAGGCCCCAACCTTAAACATTACAAAATATTGAATTAAGTTAATAATTAATATTGAGGATATTTTTAGGTTTATATTTTTAGAGACTTTGGTCCTAATATATACATAATAACTTTAATATTACAAGTATATAATTCTACTCACTGTCAATTTTCATAATAAAACAAAAACTCTTAAAAAATTAACATTTCTAGTCCCATGTTTTAGACACCATTACTATTTTGTGATCACATCCTTGACCCTATCCATCTTTAAGTCCTGTGAAAAAACATTTCAAAACATGGTATAAGAATAAAAATCTCAGTAAGGGATATATAAATATGGAAAACTATAAGATTTTTAAAACAAACTATAAACCATGAATACATTATCACCAAGTAATACTTTTCACCTTTAAGAAGTAGCATAAACACTTTACTGAATATTAAGTCATTGTTTTCCCTTTTTGTAACCAAATGATTTCCATAAATCCCATAGAAAACAATTTATAACATATAAAGGTTACATAGGACATAAAAATACTTAATTGGAATAACCATATGGTATACTTCCTCAAATATCACTAAATAGAATTTCCATATGGCCGACTACCATACCCAATGCATTGGAGGTTATAATGTAACCACCCATCCCTGGTTTATCATGGAACCACCGGTTATTTGGTTTATCACATAACCACCTTTCATTGGTTTATCACGTTACCACCCATCAAATGTCCAAGTTCCACTTTATTATCATAAAACGTAAAATATTTCAAATATCAATATTTCACTAATAAAATTTCATTTTCAATCACAAGAAATCATTTCAAGATATTGAAATAATAAATCCATTTTAAAAACCATTTTAAATATGAAAACACCCAAAAAGTGAAAATGATATTTCTTTTCCTTTTAAAAACATTAATGCTTAGAGAGTAAGCCACATAACTATTACTACCGTAGAGAGGTCATTGTTGCTAAAAATGTTAAATACATTCATGTTTTCGTTTATTAAAACACTTAGTAGATAAAAGATTCCATTTGAATGAAAGTAAAAGTCAAATGGGTTTACTATACATTGTGTAAAAGAAGGAGGTGTATATTATCAAAATATTCCCAAAGGAGAGTAGATTGAGACAAAGTCCCTTACTACTGGTCCAACTTAAATCGTCCGTTCTTTAATTCCCTGAATAATAAACTTAAGTTAATTTATACTTTCTTCAGACCCTTTTACAATTTTATTATTCATTTTAAATAATTTATTACCTTGTTATAAAAATTACATTATTATTTCAGTTAATATCAGTCGTTTTGTCGATATTGGGTACTTGTGTTGAAAATGATCCTGTTATATTTACAATTTTTCCATGTGGTCAAAATTGGACTATATCCATAATTTTATTCATATATAAATCATATATATCTAGTATATATGTATTTATAATATTCCATAATATTTGGAGATTATAATTGAAATGCATCGTTGATGGAGACGGTGAGCCATATGTACGCATTAACGGTACTTTCATATCTATTTCATATTTAATGAAATGATAACTTAATGATACATAGGTTTAATATAATTCTAATATAATATCATATTTTATATATATTATATAATTTCATTAATTCCATCTTTTATACATTCCATGTATGGCATGAATGAGTCATATCACATTGAGGGGGTGGCATTCTGTGCTTCCTCAAATGAAATTATCATGTTTACACATCCTAAAAATCATGAAGGTATGTTGTAAATAAAAATTAGAGAAGCCAAAAAATAATATATATAATATAAATACAGTTTCATCATAATGGATACCATGAGAGGCAGTAGGAGATAAGTAAACAATCATCATTTTGTGAGGCAGTAGTTCGCCATCCACATAAACAGTGTGTTCTAAATCCATTATATGGAGTAGTGTGTAAGTTTAGTTCTAATCATTATCATAAATACATTCTAGTATACTGAGTATTCTATTTTTGTTATGAAATCAAATAATAATAATAAAATAAGGAGCGAATATGTAGAATATTGGAAAGGAACTTTAGAGGAGACTCTAGCTCTTAAACCAGGTAACTCCCATTGATTTGAACCATAAGGCTTTCTTGAATTTTCTTTGTGCCTAATTTATGACTTCTATGAAGAATATAGATATTTTTTTAGATTATTTAATCAGTCTCTGGATGATACAGGGGTTTAGAGAGGTGTGAGTAAGGGGTTATACGTGGTTTCCTTTTTTAAGAGGGAGGAGGGGTACTTTATAAATATCTTGAAACATTATTTTATTATTAACTGAATTTAGATTTAAAAAGGTCCAAACCTCGTTTAATTAGAATATAAGATGACGATTGATCAAAATACTCTCAACCAATAGGTTTTGAACATGTTTTGGTTTCAAATTACGTTGTCTTTTTGCTTTAACCATTAGTTAACTAATTTGATGCTTACCATGTCTTCTTGTATATTCATAATATATGATGAATATAGTTACCTTAAAATACCAATAGAACCAACAATGGTATATTAATGAAAATTTTAAAATTATTTAACTCATTTGTCCAAATATCTAATTTTTAGGACTATTATATCATTTAATAAAATAGTAATTGTTTTCAAAACTCATTTATGTCAATTTTAATACTATTCATATCATGAGTTTTTAAAATCCGTAGAAACATGACTAATTACAAAAAACATCAATAATTATAACATAACATGTTATATGCATCCCTAAAATTCTGGGATGGATTTAACAGTTTCATAATAACTTTATTTTAATATTTATAATCTTGTTTATTTAAATCCTTCATTAATAAGGTAATCACTACATCATCATTCTATCATAAATATATTTATTTATTTGATAAATAAAATACCTTGATTTAGGATATATTTTTACACTTACAATGACTATTTATAGTCTAAAATATAACTTATATAACCCCATTAAAAAATTGGTTTACTAAAAGATACATGTTTAGGTTATATTTTCTTTAACTTAAAATTAAAAGTAATTAAATGTCATTTTCACACACAAGTGGCTCCTTTGGGCCATAAAATTAAACCATGGAAGAAAATGGTTAGACATATCTCATAAAATAGTTTTATTAAAAGTATTAGGATAATTTAATATTATAATAATAATATTATTTTTACCTTTATTTACCAGATTTACCCTTTAACCATGGTAAATAAAATATTTGCTGAAGTTACTATTCATAATGTGAAAAAATAAAAGGTACCTATTTACACAATTTAAACCTCATAATTCTAACTATTTAATCCTTTTTTCCAAATTCAAAACAGATAATTGTCAAAAATAAATTAAAAATTAATTCCCCTTGTCAAAACCAAAAAGCGTGTTTTTAAGAAGTAAAAACTACCAATAGATTAACATGTGTTTATGTCCTATTTCAAATTGAAATTACTTCCAATGACCAAAATTATATTAAATGATAAAAATATAATCCAAATACACTTTGAAACCAATTAACATCACAATCTAACTATATAAATAAATTATATTAAAAGGCAGTTTTGAATTAAAATGTGGTATTTTTCACTATTAAATAACAAATAAACTTTAGCAGAAAAATACCAAAATTTCATCCAAAGAAAATTTTCATGTTAAGAATATAAAGAAAAAGATTATTTTAAAAAATAAAACATATAAGGGTGTCAAAAATTAGATTTAAAATGGTTTCTCAATCAAAAGGCGGTAAAACAACATTTTTAGAAAAATACTTCTTTTATCCAAAAATTTGAATATATTCTTATATAATATCTAGAAAACATATAAGATGAATTCAAAACATTACATTGAATATATATCATATATATTTCATTAAATAAAAATATATAAAGAGTGATTTCAAAACACAAATATTCTCTTTTAAATATTATTTCATAAAAACACATCCATTATATTCAATTTGATTTTATTTCCATTTCTAATAAATTTGATAATCAATGAATCAAAATTTAAACATGTGTAAACCATATTTTAAAATTTAGTTGATACTATTCATTCCTTCCATTCCAATGAATAGGTTTTAACTATCATTTAAAATAATAATATTATTATTGTATTATTTTTCATTAGAACTCAATGTTGTGTACAAATGTAAGATTTCAGAAAAGCCTGTTGTTTCATGTCGAGTACGCTATCCGGAAAAGTGTTCCCTTTAACTTAAAATTAATATATTATACATAAGTATAAATATAAATAAAAAATATCATTCTATAAATACATGTTTCATTTCATCCTTCCCCCATTTTGGAAATTGTGGCCTTGAAATTTTAGAATTAGGCTCAGAAAATTCATTTAAAGTCCCACATCGGAAAAACAGTCAATAAAACTATCACTTAAAAATAAATAAAGAGAAGTACAAATGTCACCTAAAATAAAACATACTAGGAATCCATGAAAACATGTACATGTAAGAGAAAACTAACCATTATGTTCTGATGGAGAGTCATAGAAAACATGTTCATGAGAAAGTTAACAACCAGAAAACCACAAACTTATGATTGGATAAACGGTCTTGGATCTTGCAGTAGGAAAATTAAATGAACAATGGTTTTGTTTTAATATCATTTTCTTAAAGTTGAGTAATTTATTTATGATCTTGAATAATAACATAAGGAATATACTTACTTTTCATGTAGACTTTCATGCTTTACTAAATTTCCACCACAAATTCTTCTTTTCTCCCAATAATGAGTATTCAAGATGACTTGGTCATATCAAAAGCGCTAGAATCAATTTATAGAGATTCACATAATTCACAAATTATGAAATATATATTTCCTTGATCTTTAGATATTAACCAAAACCAAAATGGTAAGTAAAATATTAGATAATCCCCAAAAAGTATAATACTTTATAAAAATAAAAACTACATCTTAATCTATAATGTTCGACAAACAATACCCAAAGTTCAATAAAGACCATTCAATAAACAACTGTACTTATAATTCTTTAAAATAATCCAAACTTTGATTGAAACCCAAAAGTGATACAAATTTGATCAATGATCCAACTATAATTTTTTATCAAGATACTTAAAGGACAAGTGGGAAACCAAAGTTCGCACACATGGACTACGTACTGAAAGAGCTCACAGAATTGTTAAACACAAGACTAAGGTTATTTGAGTCAGATTCTCTATATAATTCCCAGTGCAGAGTACTAACCTGGGTGTCTGGATCCTCCCTAATAAGTTCTTCAAGGTGAGAAATCATTCTGTCCATTATCTGGATGAATTCATCCAAGGTGATTCTGCCTTGGTTGAATCCTCGGGTGATGATTCGGTCTTTCTCATCTATCCACGCTTCTTGCTCCTCTGTGGCATTAGTCAAAATGTTTCCTTCATAAATCATTAAAATCTCTTCATTTGAGGCGTTTGGATTAAGGACTTTGTCAAGCATCTCTTCCTTAGAATGGAAGATGAGCCTTAGACACTCTGCACCCTCTTTCTCTATTACTTTTGGTTCTCTGCTTGGATCCCCACTTTCCCCATCTTGAAGGCCTTTGGTTTCCTTGTTTCCAAATTTATTGGCCGACCTAGTTTTGATTGGTTTCTTCAAGTGAGAGTAGTCTTTGCGCCCCTTGATTTTTCCCCTTGAACCACTATGCATTTCCCTGAGTTGCGCTTTCCTTTTTTTCCCTTCTTCCTTCTTGGACTGTGGGGACCTTTCCCTTGGAACCGGTCCTGGCTGTCAACTGATAGTTGGCTAAAACTATCATCACATGAATCCTCATCCTCTTGTAACAATGATTATTCTTTAGTTTCCAGGCCTTCAAATTGGTTTTTAACTTCTACCCCTGGACTTCCTTTGAGAGCCCTCGGCCTACCTGAAGAATCAAACTTGCCTTCTTTGACCACCAAGTCCTTCTTCTTTTTCCCCTCGCTCCCAGTCATCTGAAAGGAGGACATCAAAATGAGAGTGTTTGGATCAAGAGGACGCAATACACTAGCACATTCCTACCTTCCTTGACCATGGAGAGAGCTTGTAGCAACATGAAAAAGGATTTCCCCTGCAATGCCTTGATAGATGGTTCAACATCCTTTCCAAATTCACCCTCAGTGACCTCACTACACGGAATCGGGCCTATGGTAAGCTCATATCCACGACCCATGAATTGAGATTTCTAGTTAGATCACACCCATTCCTGACCTTGAGGACCCCCAGGGCCATGGACCTTGCTTACACCCTTTTCCACACCAATATCGAAAATTCAATCCGAGACTAGATGCTCCACCACATCCACATGCAAGGATAGCTCTTTATACATTCCTTCCCCCTGCACTACCTCCACTCCATTCACCTATAAAGAACTGATCACCAAATCCTTCCTTAACCGAGAAAGGACATCCACAACCCGTGGAAAGGGTGTACTGGCCTCCACATCCTTCACTGCTTCTGGAACCACTGGATAATTCCACTGCAAAGGTTGGCCCTCCCGAGGACTACCTTCTGGTTCCAACCTCATATCCTCACCTAGAACGAATTGAACCCTGCCTGGATCATGTTCCCTTGGATCAACCTCGTATGCCTCTGCAGGCCTGTCCATTCCTGCTCTATCCAATTGCTGAATCACAACGGGGATGGCCGGCGCCTGAGACTCTTCTGGTTGGGTATTCAACAGTTGTTGAGCCCTTGGACCTCGACGACATCCCGAGACCGAATGTCCTAGATGATGACAACCCGAGCAATACGCAGGCCAAGACTCTAAGAACACCTATTGTTTCCATCTGAATTCTTCACCAAACGAATTCCAAAGCCACTTTGTAGGAGGCTTAGAAACATCGGCCTCAACACAAACGCGAGGGTTGATAGGGTTACAAATAGAAACAATCCTACTATCCGAACAGAGAAATCTACCAACCATGTACCCAAACATGCTTATTATTGACAAAATCTGAAAAGGATGTGGAAAATCTGGGAAGCTTACCCACACCGTCGTCATCGGTTCATCCCGATTCATGATGGATTCAAAGGACCAGTGAAGGGGGTAAAATCCACATCCATTGAGGGTTCGGGGGGCATTGGACCAAGCATCAATCAAATCACTCTATGAGGAAAAACGATCCATCATCTAATGCCAGTAGAGAAACCCAACCATCGCGCAGTCTTGAAGTCCCCAAGCTTCAAACAAAAATCTATCAAAGGCATCCACCAAAGAGCGGCGGCCCCTAAAGCGAGTGACCATCATCGTCTTGAAGAGATCTAAAGCGTCGTTGAACTCCTTCTTGGAAATCGCAAGCTGTGGAAATCCCTTATGAAGGTTAGGGACTTAGGGCACAATGGAATCGTCTGGAAAGGAGGAAGGAGAGTGGGGTTGGTGAAGGAGAGAAAACTCCAGGCGATTCCCCTTCCCCCCTTCGGGGAGGGAGGGGTCGGCGCAACCGCCATTTCCTCTAGGGCTTCACCATCATCCTCGCTCCGCAGCAGCCATCCATTCAATGATGAAATACTATCATACGAATGTTATCAAATAGTCTTCCATGATAAATATTTACATTTATCTCCAAATAACATCTACTACTATTAAAGTCTCATATTGAAAAGTAATTAACTGAATCAAATATTCTCTATTATATGTTAATCATTTCCCTAAATAAGACAAATCAACATATGTAAAAAATAATTTTTTTTCCAAAATAATTTTCAACTATTACTCCACAAATGAAATCCCATAGTATTATATTTTTCATTGGAATATAGTGTTCCCAAAAGAGAGAACGAATTCCAAAATAACATTTATCACTTAATCACCACATAATTTTCCTATAATAAGGATATTTATATGATAAAACATATGTTCCCAAGATAAAATTAGTCTTGATACATAAAATCATTTAACTAAAAATAATAATTCATACTAACAAGGGACTTCAGGTAGTGTCGTACTAGGAGACATATCCAAGTCGCACTTTGGTTGTGGGTTTGATTCCTGTATCTTTGTCCGACACGATGTGTTTTCCTATGGTCAGTGTGTTTTTCTTTATCAAAAACTATATAATTTTTTAACATTCCAAAAAATGAGGTAAATTCCTCAAAAATAACCATAACTTATTTTATCTTCAAATGCTATCTAATACCTCACATTTTCCTCCCAAAAAGTAATAACCTGTAATTGGCTCAAATTCAAGGATCATATAATCCCAAATGGTTTTTTATAATGATATACAGAAAATATAAGATTATTTTTCCTGAAATATTATTTTCACATAAATAACTTTAGGGTTACACATACAAGAGAAAATTCATCCAAAGTAATCCCATCAAAAAAATAGAATTAATACTTTTAAACATTTCGTCACACAGATATCTAACATAACTCATGAAGTTTTTAATCTTTAAACATCTTAATTGTCCAGAACTCTTCATTATCCTCTAAACATTTTTTATAATTTTTTCATAATAATTATTTCCTAAAATCAAAATTATGCATAATGTCCTATGATTTCAATAATGTCAAAACATGATCTAAGAAACAATCCATAACTTTCATAGGTAATTTTCAGTTTCCTCATATTCAATAGGAATGACATTAGGTATTGGTAAACATATATTTGTATGGTCTTTCTGATACCATTCCAAAACCTTCTTCATCAGACATATATTTGTATAATGACTATACACAACAAATTTAAAACATTCAATTGATCCCTCGGAAAGAACTTCTTTCACTTACCTAGAGTCAACTGGACACATCCTTTTTCCATGATTGGTTCTTTCTTTATGACCTTCATTACCACAAGTATAGTATCTTCCCAACCCTTTGAAAAATTTTACTAGGTGTTTCTTTCCACATCCTTGACACATAGGTTTTTTAATATACTTACCTTTATGATTATTACCTGAACTTCCGTTGGGATTTGTTTCTCACAAATATGATTCCTTATAAAAATAAACAAGGTTCATGTGGGAAATAATTAATCCAGATAGTTGGTTGAAAATTACAACAATAGTTCTCATTGAATCTCCCATTTCATTCGGTTGCTTATTCATAAAATAGTCACAGTTTTCTTCACATCCACTATTACTTGGGTGCCTGCTAGATTCAGCCATTTACTAAAACCAAAAAGGTCAGTGTGAGTATATTTATAAAATTATCATATAATATCTTATGAGGAGGGTAGATAATAATATATACTTATTCATGTTATCTTAAACTCATTCAATTTATCTAAAATAACTATGATTGTTTCTAATATGCTAACCATTATTGTTATGTCACTTATACTTAAATAACACCCTAACCTCTAAAGTTTTCTAAATTGGCCTCTGATGCCAACAATAAGGCCCTACCCTTAAACATTACGTAGTATTGGATTTAGATAAAAATTAAAATTTAGGATATTTTCAGGTTTATAGATTTAGAGAATTAGGTTATAACTTATACATAACAACTTGAATATTACAAGTAGACACTTCTACTCACTATCCATTTTTTGAATAGAAAAAAAACTCTTAAAAAACAAACATGTCTAGTTCTATGTTTTAGACCGAATGACTTTTCTTTGAACCCATTCTTGACCCTATTCAACTTTAAGTCCTATGAAAAACAATTCAAAAATTGGGATGTGTATAAAAAACTCATTAAGGGATACATAAAGAAGGAAATATTTTTATTTTTTCAGAAAAACATGTAAACCATGAATACTTTATCATAAACTTATACTTTTCACCTTAAAGATCAATAAAAAACACTTCACTAAATTTACGCTCAATGCTTACACTTTTTGTAACCAAAATATTACCATAAATCCCATATAAAAACGTATAGAATATAAAGGCAACTTGGGACATAAACATACTAAAATGGAAAAACTATACAGTCAACTTCCATAGATATCACTAAATGGAATAGCCAAATGGCTGACTTCCATACCCAATGCATTAGAGGTTATAACATAAACACTCATCCTTGGTTTATTAGGGAATGAGCTATTATTTGGTTTATCACATAACCACCTATCATTAGTTTATCACGCAACAACTCATCAAATTTTCAAGTACCATTATATAATCATAAAACATAAAATACAGTAAATATCAATATTTATCTATTAAAATTATATTTGAAATCACAAGAAATAATTTCAAGATATTGAAATAATCAATCTATTTACAAAAACACCAAAAAATTGAATAAGGGATTTCATTTCCATTTAAAAACATTAAGTCTTATAGAGGAAGCTAAATAAATATTACGGCGGCGGAGAGGTCATTATCACCGCAAACGTCAAAAAGATTCTTTTTCCATTTAGTAAAAAACTTTTTTGATAAAATATTACCTTTTAATGAAAGTAATTTTCAAAGGGGTTTATTATACACTGTGTAAAAGAATGATGTGTATATTATCAAAATATGCCTCAATAAGAGGATATTGAGACGAAGTCCCTTACCTCATGTCCGACTTGACTTGTTCAATATTTAATTTCATAAATAACAAAATTAAGTTAATTTCTACTTGATTCATAACCCTTTTTATGTTTATTATTCCTTTTATATCACTTATTACCACACTATAGAAATTACATAATTTTTTAAGTTAATATCAGTCGTTTTGTCGATATTAGTTACTTGAGTCTAAATGATCTTGTTATAATTACAATTTTTCTATGGGGTCAAAATTATATTATCTATAGAATATTATTCATATATATATCATATATATTAAATATGTATATATTTATAATATTCCAATACATTGGGAGACAATAAATGAAATGCACCGTTCATGAAGACGGTAAGTCGTCTGTACGCATGAACACTACTTTCATTTATATTTCATATTTAATGGAATGAAAACTTAATGATATATGGGTATATTATAAATATAGTATAATATGATATCTTATATGTGTTATATATGTTCCTTAATGTCATCCATTATATGTTCCATGTATGGAATGACCGAGTCATATCACTTTCAGGGGGCGGTAGTCCGCCCTTCCTCGAAGAAAATTATCATGTGTACACATCATAAAAAGAAAAAAGGTATGTTGTAAATAAAAATTACAGATTAATAAAGAAAATATAAACATAATATATATCATATAAATACAATTACATCATAATAGACACCATGATATTTTGTTAGGAGATAATTTAACAATCATCATTTCATGAGGCAGTAGTTCGCCGTCAAGAGAAACAGAATGTTCTAAATCCATTTGATATAGGTTTGTGTAAGTTTAGTTAGAATCCTTACCATAAGAACATAATAAAATATTTAGGATACTAGTTTTGTTATAAAATATAATAATAATAATAATAATAATATAATATGGAGGTAAGAAGTAGAATATTGGATAGGAACTTTAGAGAATATGTTACCTCTAAAAACAGGTAACTCCCTTTGATTTGAGCCAAAAGTATTTCCTGAATTTCCTTATGCCTAAGATAAGGATTCTTGAAGGAATATAGGGATGTTGAGGGATTATTGGAGTATATTTTTGGTGATCCAAGGGGTTTTAGAGGTGTGATTAAGGAGTTATAGGTGGTGGCCTTTTATAAGCGGGAGGAGGGGTACTTTTGGAATCTCTTGAATGATTATTTTATTATACACTAAATTTATATTTAAAAAGGTCCAAAACTCATTTAATTCTAAGATAAGATGGAAATTTTTCTAAATACTCTCAACCAATAGGGTTTATAAAAGTATGGGTTTCAAATTTAAACTTATCTTTTATCTTTAACCCTTAGTTAACTAATTTGACTCTTACTATGTCTTCTTTTATATTCATACTATATGGTTAATATAGTTACCATAGAAATCCAATCGAACCTGAAGTGGTTCATTAATGATTTCTTAAACATTATCTATGTCATTTGGCCAAATATTAGATTTTTAGGAATATTATATCATTTAATAAAATAGTATTTTTTAAACTCATTTATGTCAATATTTATACTATTCATATCATGACTTTTTAAAAATGCATAAAAACTTCATTATTTCGAAAAAAAACTTATTTAATTAAACTATAACAAGTTCTATGCATCCCCAAAATTCAGGGATGGCATAAAAAGATAAAAATAAATTTATTTAAATATTTATAATCACATTTATTTAAATATTTAACTAATAAGGTCATCACTACATCATCATTGTGACATAAATATATTAATTTATTTGATAAATAAAATACCATGATGAAGAAAAATATTTTGGATTTAAGATGACTATTTATAGTTGAAAAGATAACTGATAAAACCCCATATAAAAATTTTATTACAAATAGATGCATGTTTGGGTTAAATTTTCCTTAACTTTAAATTGCAAGCAATTAAAGGTCATTTTCACACCCAAGTGGCTCCACGGGGTCCAAATATAGATCCAAATATGCCCATGGTCAGATATATATCATCCAATAGGTTTAGGTAATTTGTTAGGTTAATTTAATATTATTATAATATTATTTTTTTACCCTTATTTACTAGATTTACCCTTTAACGGTGGTTAATAAAATATTAACTAAAGTTACTATTCATAATGTCTAAAAATAAAAGTTACCTATTTACACAAATAAAAACTCATCATTCAAAATATGTAAAACATTTTTCCAAAATTAAAACACATAATTAGCAGAAATTAACTTAATATTAATTCCTATTGTCAAAACGAAAAGCGTGTTTTTAAGAAATAAAAACTACCAAAAGATTGACATGCATTTATGTTCACTTTAATAGTAGAATTACATAAAATAAAAAAACTAGATTAAATAATAAAAATATAATGTAAATAAACTTTAAAACCAATTAAAGGTAAAATTTAACTATATAAATAAATTAGATTAAAAGGTAGTTTTGAATTAAAATGCAATATTTTTCCATATTCCTTAAAAAAGATCAATAAGGGAAAAATACCAAAATTTCATCCAAAGTAAATTTTGATGTTACTATTATAAATAAGAAGTTTATTTTTTCAAATAAAACATATAAAGGTGTCAAAACCTAGATTTAAAAAAGGTTCTCTATCAAAAGGTGGTAAAAATGCATTTTTAGAAAAATACTTCTTTTATCTGAAAAAATGAATTCATTTTTTTATCATATATAGAAGAAATAAAATATGAATTTAAAAAATTACATTGAATATATATATATATATAATATTTTTCATTAAATAAAAAAACCATAAATAGTGATATGAAAACACAATTATTCTCTTTTAAAAAGGTTTTTATAAAAACACATATATTATATTCAATTTATTTTTATTTACATTTCTAATCAATTTGGTTATAAGTGAATAATAATTTAAACATGTGTAATCCATATTTAAAAATTCAGTTGATTAAATTCGTTCCTACCATTCCAAAAGTTAGGTGTTAACTACCATTTAAAATTGTAAAAATATTATTGTATTATTTTTCAGTATAACTTAATGTTATGTGAAATTTAAGATTTTGGAGAAGACCATTATTGCGTGTCGAGTATGATATCAGAAAAATATTACCCTTTAACTTGAAATTGATATCTTATTCATAATTGTTAATAGAAAACAAAAATTATTATTCAATAAATACCTGGGTTATTACAGTACATGATTAGAAGATTATCTAAGCATAAAATTTGAAATTTATGTTTTGTATTTAACTAGTTTTGGGGTTACACTGATATAGTGTAATCTAATGTATTTCAACATTTAGAAAAGACACATATTATAAGGAATATGAACCTCACCAATGAACACGAGCTAGAGAGTAATAAAGACCATATCGTTTATGGTCTTAATCCAATATCTTGAAGGGAAAGAGTATCACATGCATTCTAATCGTATGAGGATATCATACCATATGATTACAAGATAAGTAAATTTTCCTATAAGTATAACTGATTTAGAGGGATTAATGATAAGAATAGAGCAAAAAGGTAAATATAGATAAATGGAATAATGGAAAGAAAAACATTCAACATGTGATACTTGTGGACGGAAACACCTTGGAATATTCTTAAGGTGAAAAGGAGTTTGATTCATGTGTAAAGAAAAAGGTCAGCATGCTCATGATTGCAAGTTCAGGAAATAATTCTTCAATTTCCAATTTTTTAAGGATAATGATATAAAAAACTATGAAAATAAATTTCCAAATCGTCAAAGGAAGACAAATCAAAAGCTGTTAAGGGATCAAGGTCAATATTGTGTTATTGATATAGCCGAAGTGGAATAATTATTTTGCCAATGTATTAAGATCCTTGAGAAATTTTTTAAAAATATTTATCAATTATTTATTGGTTATATGAAATATAGAATATATAAGGATTATATTAAAATATTTTTTATTAAGGATTTGAAAGTGTATGTTGAGTGGTAATGAGGATTATGAAAAATGATTTAGTTCAAAGTTGATCTTATTTGAAAACCCACGATTGAGGGAAAAATAAAACTTAATATGTTATTCAAGTTGAGATAATAATGTTTTGGTAAAGAGATGATTGATATGGATAATTTAAATTGGATAATACGGACTACCTTGTAATAGATTAATGACTTGTTGATAAAGTTGTTATGATGTCTTTAATGTATTTTAAAACATCATTGGACCTCAGAAATATACCCATTAATCTGTGTTTGATTTAAAGAATAAGTTGGAATTCATGTTTTTAATAAGGTTTTATAGTAATTATCATCATTGATTAGAATACATTATAATGATATTCACATGTTTGATAGGTGAATATTTAGAAATACTTCAAGTTTTTGGATTAATGATAAGTTTAGTGACCAAATAAAGTTATGGATCTTTATATTTTGTAAGGGACATATGGTTAACCATTTATGAAATGGTTTAAGTTGATAAATGGACAAGGTTTTTCAAATTAATGTAATATTTCACCATATGATGCAACCTATGCTAAGATATGAGTTATAATTAGTTCACGTATTAAAAAATGGATGAGATTGTGTTTATAAAATTAAGATATATCAATAAATTATATTTCCTTATATTCATAGAGAGTGAAATAATTCCCCAACATTAGGAAAAAGGGTTATGAAATAAAAATGTTATCTTAATGCCTTAATTTATTTTGAACAGATGGTCTTTTAAATCATCATTGATTTATGGATTTGAGGACCTAAAAATTCCATTGATCATTCAATTTTTTGTGAACAATGACCTCAATTAACCTATAATTTTTTACCCTTTTCCTCGTATTCCATATTTTCACTTTCCACTAATTTTATCCTATGAAGAAACTTAGTGATATGTTATTCCATATGATTGTTGTACTCATCTTTCTCTTTTATTAAGAGGATATTATACAAACCCTTTCACAATGTGGGTTTTTCAACCAAGGATTTTTCAAATATCAAACCAAATGTTACTGAGATCAATTTTAAATTAAGAGGATGAAATTTTTCTACTGTGGTGAGAATGTAACACCCCAAAATTCTAAAAGAATAATTTTTTATTGAATAGTGTGTATGACAGGCAACACTATGTGGGGAATGGAATAAAATATCCTGAGACTTTTTGATATTTTTACTATTTTAGATAAATTAAATATATAATATATCTTAAAATTCATGAAACACTATGTTGGATGGTGTTACACACAATACTAAGTTTAATTAATATCTTCCATTACATGTAAGACTACATTTTACTAAACAACAATATACAATTATTATTATTATTTAATAGGTTGTTATCAGTTGGTCGTTTTAGTGAAGGCAATTAAAGTAATTAACTAAATTTGGAACAAATTTTTTATATATGTTTATATAATTATTTTGGGGCCAATTAATTATAAATGAATTTGGAAACCAATAGAATATAAAAGAAAATAATTTTATAAGAAAACTATTTTATATGCCCAAATGTGTTTTATCATAATAAATTAAATTAATTAATATTGGAGAATTATATTAATTAAATTTTCATATTAAATATTCAATAAAATATTTTTACATTTATCAAATATATTTTATAGGTATAAAATAAGAAACAAAATCCATTTTTTACCTATAAAATGTTGTGTTTTTTAAAATGTGATTTTATTCCCTTTTAATAAAACACTTTATTTAAAATTTAATTTTTAACCTATAATAAATTTTGTTTGACAAAATAAGTCTAATTTTTTAAATAATAATATCAAAATTATCTTATGTTGAATTTTTTGGTTTTTTGGATCAGCTTTATTTTTTATGAATAGTGAAAATTCTAAATTTTAATTTTAAACTGGATTTTTGATTAAAAAATATATAAGGTTTAATTATATTTCTAATAGGTTTTAAAGGTAAATTATATCTTTTATGAATATATTAATATAATTTTTTTTATTCTGACAATTTTTATATTTAATTAAATATAAAAAACATAGTGATATTTTAAACATTTTCACTTTTAAAACCCGCTTTCATGTCCCATCTGATGGATTAATTTTATATTAATTTATAACACTTAATTTATTTTGAATTTGAAATAATGGATTGAATATTTGGAATAAATAAAATTTATGATTTATATTAATGGCAAATTAGTTTCATATAAAAACAACTATTGGAAATTCACCCTTGCGTGTCGCGCCTCATGCGGTCGGGCCACCCCCTTTTGGTCCATGCCTCATGAGGTCGGGTCGCCTGCCCAGTGGGCCGCACACCATCAGGTTATGCACCAGCAGGCCGCTCACCTGCAGGACGCACACCAGCGGGCTACACCCCCTTATAGGCCGCCCCATTGCTGGTCGGGCCGCACCTCTGGGCATCCCCCTTGCAGGCCGAGCCACCCCCTTGGGGCCCGGGCATAGCCTGCTGTAGCCCAGCCCAAACCGGGTCGGGCTGGGTCAGACCGGACCCGGACCACACCGGACCCAGAGACACTTAAAGGGTCATATCTTGGGAACCGATTGTCCATTTGATGAACCATCTATGACATTGGGATTATTGGATTGAAATAGTCCTTTTGGTATACTTATCTTAAGTTTTGGAGGAAGTAGGTTTATAGTTGGGTTGGATCGAACCCGAATCCAACTAGGCCCTTAGAACTAAAATGCTTATAACTCACAAACCAGGAATCTGATTAACGCACCGTCTATCACGTTGGAACTCTTATGACATGCTGGTCTTTTAGATTACTTCTTTGTGGAGATTAGTGGTGGTTAAGGTATATCTTATATCTTGAGAGGTAGATTCTATGGAACTTGAGCGCACCAGGTGTGAGGAATCATGTGATAGGCTGTAACGTAAAGAAACAATATCGATCCTGTGTGGGTCAAATCCTGTGTGAGTCAGCTTCTATCAGATCCTGTGTGGGTTAGCGATCAGCGATCCTATGTGGGTCAACGCATACATATCCTATGTGAGTGAGATCTTGTGTGGGTTAGTGGGGGTTAGTACCTATCGATCCTGTGTGGGTCAGCAGTAGTTCTACTTAATAGAATAAGATGATCCAGTTTACGACTAATCACATGTACTTTTATACTTAAGTTATACCTGGTGTGAGCTGAGTCATTTACCTTCGTGGTGTTACCTGTGTGGTACATCTATCTTCGTGGTGTTACTCGTGTGCTACTTCTATCTTTTTGGTGTTACCTATGTGGTACTTCTAACTTCGTTGTGTTACCTATCTGGTACTTCTATCTTCATGGTGTCAACTGTGTGGTACATATATCTTTGTGGTGTTACATGTGTGGTACTTCTACCTTTGTGGTGTTGTCTTTGTGGTGTTACTTATGTGGTACTTCTACCTTCGTGTTCTTGCCTTTGTTGTATTCTTCCCCCATGTATGAGATGGGTATGTCTTGATAACGTAGGTATATGAATGGGAATATACCTAAGAAGAGTTGATGTCTATTGCATATTTCTTTGAGATTGATGTCTTGCTTTCTGATATTTTTCCTTTGTGGAACTCTGGGGGACCTATGGGGTCTCGGGGTCCCTACTGAGTATCATTATACTCACCCTTACATGGGTTATGCCCGCACCTTGTTATGTCTTGTGCAGACGATGTACAACATTGATTAAGGCCGAGGGAGCCAGGACTGGACGGTACTCGGAGGAGGACTATTGGGCATGACATGACGGAAGGATGACTGATCGTGAGCTGTACCTACCCTTCAGGTAGGGTCATTGGTGAATGATCTAGGATCAATTTTCACCTTTCAGATGTATCTGTACTTTTTTGTTGTACTTGTACTTTTCATTTGGATTATATTCTGGCCCCTTTACTTTTATCACACTTTTACTATATCAGTTTACTTTGTAGTTTCTTTCTGTTGTGTTCTCAGAATGTGTGTCTGTACAGGTTAAAAAGGAAATATCTTTCCATTTTAGGGATATGCCTTTTCAGTGCAAGTCTACAGCCCCTAGCCTATGGAAGGAATGCTTGGGATAGTCATGGAACGGGCCCCGGGGGACGGTTCATGACAAAGTAGTATCATAGGAGTCAGTTCTACCGAAGAACTAGGACTATGATCTTTTCTATGTGTAAATAGTGTTATGTGTATGAGCTTGGTTTTCAGTTTGGGGAATTTAGTATTGGTGTGTTGGCTGACGTGTCCATACACTAGGACACTAACTTCTGATTTCCAACTCAGTGCAAGAAAAAAATTATTGTGTGGGTTTTGAAATTTTTTTCTTATTATCCCTTTATGTCAGCTCACCATGTATAACTTATTGACCATGGAACACCTGTCTTCTTTCAGGATGCCACCATGTAGACAACCATCCAGGATTCCTGAGGGAGTACATGATGATGGCCCAACAAGCGATGAGACCTCGGTGTAGGGCCCTCTTACGACATGAGCACCTTTGGGTGGTGTACCAGTAGCACCACTGCCCATTGGGTAGCCGTTTCCACTATTACCACTAGTAGAGGATGCACGCTGACTAAGCATGTTGCAACAGCTTCAGCGGTATAGGACTCCGAGGTTCCGAGGGGAGATAGACCCACAGGCCACTGAGGACTGGTTGGAGGCTAAAGTTAGAGTTTTTTACCAGGTTGGGACACCCTCTTACCTTATGGTGATCCTAGTTTCCAATATTTTTTAGGAAGCAACATGGATATGGTGGAGTATGATTCCCCAGATACACAATGAGATGACCCTCATCTTGTCAGACTTCAAGAACCTTTTCAGGGAAGCGTTCGTCCCACCGACCTTATTCTCTATGCATATACATGAGGTGCTGCACTTATATTAGGGTAGCATGACTCTGGCCTAGTACTCGGCAAGGTTCACTGATCTCTCCCGCTACTCACCAACATGGTACCGGTTCCTTTTTTTAGGGTCTGGACCTTTGAGAGAGGTCTCCTACGGGAGATCAAAGCATCGATGATATCACTCAGCATTCCGATGCATGATGGGATTCTAGAGAGAGCACTTTTGTGGAGGGCTTCCTAGCTGAGCAGGCACCGATAGGGAGAGCCACCACCGGACGTCAGGCGGTAGAGTCATCTACAGTAGGCAGTAGATAAATGACGTAGGGGCCCAAGTGGGCCCGGCCTTCTGGTGTACGACCTCAGGATACAGGGTTAGTGGTGTAATGCTCACGGGACATAGGAGGACAGTTGAGGAGTAGGCAGTGCTACTCGTGCGGTGGGTAGGGTCACATGGCTCGTAACTGCCCGACCCGCCATATGGACGACCAACAGATGGTCGAGGGACTATTGAGGTAAAGTTATAGATTTGATTGTGGAGGTCAACCAGCACCAGGCAGACATGGAAGACAAGCTGGTCGTACAACAAGCAGTGGGCGACGATATGAGATTCTACTGCCACCACTACCAAATGGTTCATCCCAACCATAGGGAGCAGGTGGATAGGGATGAGCTTAGCTCCAGGCTGCTGAGGCCTACGACCAAGGTTCTCTAGAGATGATTAGAGGTATGATCTGTGTCTACTCCACCTTAGTTGTAGTATATATAAACATAGGTTCCAGTCACTCTTTTAGTGTCATGACCCTCATTCAGATCTTGGAGATTCCAGTGGATACATTGGCTCGATCCTTATGGCTAGATACTCCAATGGGAGAGAATTCAATGATTGTACACTGGTGCCAGTAGTGTGAGCTTACTCTAGGAGGCGAGTGCTTCAGCTGGGATCTTCTTGTAGTGATATTGAGGCCTTACGACTTAATCTTGGGTATGGATTGGTTATCCAAAGTTCATTCTCATATTGATTGTATTAGGTGGAAAATGTGTGTGTTTTCTGGGATGGTATGATGTTTTCCTTCACTAATGAGAATGGAACCATTGTAGCACAGGATGGTCAAACCCACAAGAGGGTGTAGCCGATCACACCCTAGTTGGATAGCCTAACCCTCGGAGTAGTTGATGTTTAATGTCTGATTTATACTATAGTGGTGGACTAGTATGTCGATGTCTTTCCTGGTGATGCTCCGAGACTACCTCCTCGTAGAGAGGTAGACTTCTACATCGACCTGTAACCCAAGATGGAACTGATATCTACGCCATAATATTAGATGGATCTCATGGTTCTTCATGAGTTATAGGTACAATTGGAGGACTTTCAGAGAAAGGGGTTCATAGGGCCCAACATTTCTCCATGGACAGCCCTGATTTTGTTCTCCAAGTTGGCAGATGGGTGTTTGAGACTCTGTGTGGACAATCAATGCCTAAAATAGGTGACCATGAAGAAGAAGTATCCACTTACAAGGATTGATGTTATTTTTGATTAGCTGAAGGGAGCTCATTTTTTTTTCAAAGATAGGCCTTGAATCAGGCAATCATCAGCTTAGGTTACGAGATGAGGATGTGTAGAAGACAACCTTTAGATGTCAGTTTGGACACTATGAGTTCTTGGTTATTCCTTTCGGAATGATCAATGCCCAAAAAATGTTCATGGTACTCATGAACATTATCTTTCAACAATACCTCGATCGCTTTGTTTTGGTCTTCATTGATGACATCTTGATATACTTAGCGATAGAGAATAAGCATCCCTATCATCTGAAAATAGTTCTGGATACACTTTAAGAGCACCATCATTATGGTAATCTATCAAAGTTCCAGTTCTGGATACATAAAGTCCACTTTCTGGGACACATTATCTCATAGGCTAGATTTTCAGAGAATCCAACAAACATAGAGGTTGTACTTTCTTGGGAGCCACCCAGGAGTGTGATCGTGGTGTAGAGTTTCCTAGGGTGGCTATATACTGCCGAAAAATTTTTCTTGACTTTTCCAGATTTGAGGAACCCTTATGAATGTTTATGAAGAGGGTAGAAACCTTCGTATGGATGGAGAGATGCCAGTAGTGTTTTTAGGACATGAGGCAAAGACTGAGGAGTTCCTCCATCATAAGGCTACCAGAAGAGGGCGTTTGGTATGTAGTCTATTGCGATGCATCAGGGACCATACATGGATGTTTCTTGATGTAGGAATGATCAGTGATTACCTATAGCTCACAACATCTGATACAATATGAGCAGAACAATGCTACCAAGGACCTGGAGTTAGCAGCAGTGGTCTTCTCCTTGAAGATGTGGCAACATTACTTGATGGGATAACGTTTTACAGTTTATAATGATCAAAAGAGTCTCATGTATATATTCCTTTAGAAGGAACTGAACATAAGACATCAATGATGGTAAGAGTTCATCTAGTACTATGACTGTGAGATAGTATATACTCTTGGGAAGAGGAACTTGTAAGCAGATGCACACAGCAAGAGGTCTGGTCTGCAGTTACTACCACGTTACAGATATTCTTAATGGATAGAGATGGAGAAGCATACCTCCAGTCTATGACAGTCACTCCCCCGCTCCTGTAGGAAGTTATGGAGGTGCATCTTTTGGACTTTGACTATGAGGATCGACGTGCTGAGATATTATCGAAACATGCACCTGACAAGTTTTCTGAAGGAGTGGATCACATCATTATATTCAAAGGACGTACCATGGTACAGGTGGTGCTACGGGAGGAGGAGTTGAGGGTGTTACATACGTCCCCTCTAGTGGTACATCCTAGTGTGGCAAAGATGTACCATGACCTCTGGCATCAGCACTGGTGGCCATGGATGAAGAAAGTAGTGGTAGAGTTTGTTTCTCATTGCCTTACTTATCAGCAAGTGAAGGCCAAGCATCAGGTTACAGCAGGCTTAGCATTTCCACTAGAGGTGCCAGAGTGGATGTGGGATGGTATCACCATGGATTTTGTGGTAGGGATTCCACCTACTTGTAGGGGACATGATTCCATCTAGGTGATCGTTGACCGACCCACCAAGTTGTCCAACTTCATACCTATCCGAGAGCAGAGATATGTAGAGGGATTGGGACAAATATTCATACAGAAGATTGTGCGACTTCATGGGATTCCATCGACGATCATATTTGACTATGACACACATTTTACTTCCCAGTTGTGGAAGGGATTGTAGGAGGCATTCGGGACTCTGCTACGTTTGAGCATCGCCTTTCATCCTCAGACGAATGGTCAGACAGATTGAACCATACAGACACTAGAGGACATGCTTCGTGCTTGGGTCCTAGATTTTGGCCATAGTTGGGAGGATCACTTTCTCTTGGTGGAGTTTCCATACAAGAATATTTATCACTCCACCATCGGTGTGGCACCATTTTAGGCCTCATACCATCAACCATGCAGATAACCTCTATGCGGGACAGACCCAGGGGAGTCATCACTTATGGGTCTAGATGTGGTACGGGCTACCATTGAGAATGTGCAAATCATCCAGGAGCAGAAGAAAACTGCACAAGGTTGACAGAAGTCTTATGCGGACAAGAGACGGAGATCTTTGGAGTTCTATGATGGGGACCACGTATTCCTGCGAGTCTCTCCTTGGCGTGAACTATGGAGATTTGGCCGAGGTGGGAAGTTATCTCCAAGGATTATCAGAACATTTTTGATACATCATAGGATAGGGGAGGTGGAATACCTCTTGGTACATCCACCACAATTGGAGACGGTGCACGATATCTTCCATGTATCTCAGCTGAGGAGATACATGCATGACCCATCTCACATCATCGACCACGATGATCAAGACTTTGATGATGGGGGGACATTTAAGGAGGTTCCAGTAGAGATTGAGGATCAAAAGGAGTGGGTCCTTCAGGGATGGTCGATACCTTTGGTGCACATTCAATGGAGTCACGAGAACCTCCAAGAGAGAACTTGGGTGCAGGAGGCTCAGATTCGTGCTTAGTACCACCATTTGTTTCCTTAGTCTATATTGGGGCTTTCAGGGATGAAAATCCCTAAGGTGGGGAGAATGTAAAAACAAGGATTTTTCCATGTAATTTTTTAACTATATGGAATTATTACTAGTCTACGAAAATTGACGGTGCATGATTCTAAAGCCCGTTGTGCCTGAAATGAATTTATGAACTTTTTCTTAAATATCTTCAGTAAATGTGGGAGTGGAGTTTTCTAACTTTTGAACCGGTGCTCTGATTAAAAAAACTGAGGGCACTGTCCAATCCACAGTGCTAAGATTCTCTTAAGGGAGACTTCACTTAGACCTTAGTAGGTCTAGAAAAAATTTTATGTTTTGGGACTTTAAAAGGAAGAATAAAATAACATTGTAAATTTTTTTTCTTTCTTCTCCTCCAACAGACTAGTGAAAACATGAGACCAATAGAGAGTCAAGACAATAAATGAATTGATCGTTCATTTCTAAGTAACAACATCTTTGGGGAATTAGGAAGGTTCCTAATTAATGGGCCTCTGTTAATTCCATTAATGTTTCACACCCTCCCCCTCTTTTATTTATATTGAGATTTTGGAGAGGTGTCAGCACTACTTCGCCAAGCAATGAAGTGCTAACAAAGTTCCAAGACCCAAACCCTTGGAGGACAGAGTCGGTTCCAGCGAGCGCTGACGAGCGACAACAAAACCCCGAACTGAAGATCGACAATCGAGCGAAGATGTGGGAGGGTAGTTGTGGGGATAGTGAACACCAAACCACTTCCACAATTGTGATCATTTCTCCATCATTCTTGAGGTAGAGGTTTTATTCATGTTTAAATATAAGTGAATTTATTAGACCCTTTAATCCTCCCTCATGATTACGAGAAAACACGGAGGGTACAGGTCTAACAAACCCAACCCAAACCCCCCACTACTTTTCTACCCTTTCACCATCTGAGGAAGACCCCCAGCGTGTGGACACCGACTGGCTACGAAGGAGGTGGCGCGCCGATGCGCACCGTAAGAGGTGGCAGCGACACTAAGTCATGGCGGTCATCGGAGTGGCTTCCACTGACCAGATGCAGAAGAGGTGTGGTACCCTGTCACACACCACTGGTGAGAATGGGGTCGTAGCTGAAGCCACAACGGTCGAAGGAGGTGGCCAACACACCAACTGGCCGCAGAAGAGAAGGGTGGCGCGATGAGCGCACCGCCGGAGGCTGCGGGCCGCAACTCTCCAACCGTGATGGACCTGAAGATAGAGGCAGGTCACACGTGTAGGAGAGGTGCACCATTGAACACCACTGGAGATGGTGGCTAACACAGGTCGGCCATGACAGAAGGGAGGACCCGCTTCAGTGGGTCCCGCACAACACCTGGCACCAGCACATGGCATCACCGCTGTGGAGAAGACCAAATGGCCCTCGCATCCGTTCAGGATACAGGGGTGAAACACCCCCTTGTTGGTCATGCCACCTTGTGAACCACTCCTTTTCAGACCACCCCCTTGTAGTCTGGGCAGGCCCTTGGCCCAGCCCCGACCGGTTTGGACCAGACTCATGCCCAACCGGACCTAGAAACACTTAAAGGGACATATCTTGAGAACCGGTCATCCGTTTGACGAACTTTCTGCAGTGGTGGGATCCTTGCATAGAAATATTTCTTTTGGTATAATTCACATGAGTTTTGTAGAAAGTTGTATTATGTCCGAGTTGGATCGAACCCGAATCCAACCAGGCCCTCGGAACTAAAACACTTATAACTCGCAGATCGGGTATCTGATTGACACACAGTCTGTCGCGTTGGAACCCTTACGACATGAAGGTCCTTTGGGTAACTCCTTTTTGGATAATATTGGCAGTCAAGGTATGACTAATATCTCGAG
The DNA here is from genome assembly GCA_963277665.1 of Viscum album. Classification (NCBI taxonomy): domain Eukaryota; kingdom Viridiplantae; phylum Streptophyta; class Magnoliopsida; order Santalales; family Viscaceae; genus Viscum; species Viscum album. The sequence goes on along the minus strand of OY728147.1, from coordinate 388,047,296 downwards.
AGGGATATTATATTGATCTCGAGCACACTGGGTGCGAGGAATCCTGTGGTAGTATGTAACGTGATGAAAAAATGTGGATCCTGTGCGGGTCAGATCGTATGTGGGTCTGTTTCTACCAGATCCTTTGTGGGTAGCGCTTAGCGATCTTTTGTGGGTCAGTGCATACCGATCCTGTGTGGGTCAAATCCTATGTGGGTTAGTGGGGGTTAGTACCTATTGATCCTGTGTGGATCAACAGCAGTGTTACTTAACAGAATAAGATGATCTAGCTTACAACTAATCATTTGTACTTATATTATTAAGTTATAACTAGTTTGAGCGGAGTCATTTAACTTTGTGGTGTTACATGTGTGGTAATTAAATCTTCATTATGTTACCATTGTGGTACTTCATTCTTCATGGTGTTATTGGTGTGGTACTTCTATCTTTGTGGTGTTACCTGTGTGGTACTTCTAAATTTGTTGTGTTACCTGTGTGGTACTTCTACCTTTGTGGTGTTGTATTCGTGGTGTTACATGTGTGGTACTTCTATATTAGTGGTGTTACCTTTGTGGTATTCTTAACTCATGTATGAGATGGGTATGTCTTGATAACTTATGTATATATATGGTCATATACATCAGTAGAGTTGATGTCTATTGCGTTATGCTTTGAGATTGAGATCTTGCTTTGTGGTATCTTCTCCTTTGTGGAACTCTGGGAGAACTACGGGGTCTCGGAGTCCATACTGCGTATCATTATACTTCCCCATTCATGGGCTACGCCCACACCTTATTGTTTCTTGTGTAGACAAAATGAAACGTTGATCGAGGAGGAGAGAGAAAAGAATAGATAGTACTTGGAGGTGGACCATTTGGCGTGATGTGATGCAGGAAACACTGATCATGGGTTGTACCTACCCTTCATGTAGGATCCTCAGTGGATGATCCAGGAGTTGTTTTTCAATTCTCAATTGTATCTGTACTTTTCAGTTGTACTTTTACTTTTTAGTTTTTCCTGTATTCTGACCCCTTAACTTTCAGCACACATTTACTACAGTAGTTTACTTTGTGGTTTCTTCTTGTTGTTTTCTCAGACTATGTGTCGGTATAGGTTAAAAAGGAAGCATCTTCCCGTTTTAGGGATACGCCTTTCTGGTGCTAGTCTCCAACCCCTGACCTATGGAATTTGGGATTGGGGTAGTCATGACACGGGTCTCGGGGGACAGGTCATGACAATTACCCTAAATATACTATGATTTTTTATCTTATGGATATGACCTACACCTTCACACACTTCCATCAAATGGGATACACAATTATCATTCATGTGTATGAAGGACTACCGCCTCACGAACCGATGTCATTCATTCTTTCATTACTACCTTTGATGGTTGGAAATAATGATGGATTTATAGTTAATATATGTTATATATTATTATTTTTTTATTTTTTTATTTTTTTATGGGTGGAAATAATGATGGATTTATAGTCAATTTACATATCCTTGATACTTATTTTTTATTATACTCCAATTAAATTTTTGTGGTGTATATAAGGCCCATTTTTAATTTAATATCGTGATTCACTCATAATTCATAGTATTTTATGCTTCAATCTAAATTATCCAATACAAGGTGTTCTGAAAATAAATTAACAAATGGTAAAATTTATCGTGAAATCTCACCTCCTTTTGTGAGTGTTAACTTTCTCTTGAAACAATTACTTCATTGTGACCATTTTTATTGTCTATTAAATTTATCATAAATATCCATATTCTTATGTACGGGATATTATTATTGAATAAAATGTATACCATTTTTTACATATGGGGTTTAATTTGAGTGTTATTTTGTAATTTGGGGAAGTGTTGATAAATACAAATCATTCACTCAATATGTATTTTTGATAAGGTATATTTTTTATGCATTAAATCGATTATTTGATATATGAGGAATGCATTGAAAATTTATGATATGAGTTAGGGACTAGTTATGGAAATCCCATCAATGTATCGAGAGTCTCAAGAGATGATTCAGTTGGGAAAATAAAAGTAGTTTTAAACTATCTTAAGACTATATCTTATGGTAAAGGTTACATGTACCTGGGAAAACAAGGCGTCAAATATTTAATAATTTCCTTGATTAATTATTTAGTTATTATTATCTAGAATATTTTCACACTAACAAAATCTATGGATGCATTTTGTTTTCAGTATATTGATTAAATGACACGTGTTTTCAGTTATCAACCTTTCTTTATTATTTATGCCTTATTTAGTAATTTAAATGGAATGTGTGTTCAATTATTTACCTTCCTATATTAATTATTAATTTTTATTTCGAGATATATTCTACTGTATTTAAACATTACTGAACATTTTAGGTCAACCTAATTTTTTTCCCTTTCCCTTTGTTATGAAGAATAGATCTTTGAATGAGTTTCCAAGGATTCCGTTTATTAGATTTTGTTATGTATTATGTTTTATTTTCTATTCGCAATGTAATATGGGTATCATGTATGTATATAGTTTGAAAAAATAATTATCTATACTTTCCATTGGGTTTTTAATCTTGTATTTATGCCAATGTAAAAAATTAAGGCACTGATTCCAGGATACTGCGGTTGGGGTTTTTATATAAAATATTTATATTTTGTTAATTATATAATTTTTATTCAGCTAAAGAGACTACAAAAATGAATAAATTTTAACTTTTTTATTTCAATGTGACTATTTTTATTTCAGGAATACTATTAATTATATTAATGTGAAAAATACCTTTTACTATCTATACATGTAGAAACAAATATAAATATATTACAAATAACATTTAAATACAAAATATTTATATTAAATTACTTATTATATAAATGTATATAATATATATTATATATATATATATATATTAATAATTACAAGTTATATAAGAATATATTAGTATTACATATAAACTTTTATTAAATATATAAATATATAAATTTTTAACATTATAAAAAAATACTTATATAGAAAAATTTTAATAATTATATTGCAATTTATATAGAATTATTTTTTATATATTAAAAATTAATATTAAATTTTTATATCAACTATATTTGAAATAATAATAAATTATTTATATTTTAAAAAAAATATAAATTGCATACATAATAATATAATACTTTTTTATTTAGAGGAAAATTATAAATGTGTAAACGTCTTTCACTACATATTATTTTTTATAATTTAGTAAAATATAGTTAATAATTCTGATAATTATATTTAAATATTTTTACAATTGATAATATATTGATATATTATTATTAAAAATTAGGTATGTTTATATTATATTGATTTTATCAAAAATGTAATTAATTATTATTTATAATTAAATATACTATTATTTACAAAATTGAATAAATATTTTTTAAAAATATATCATTAATTATATAAATGCATAATGATATTCGTAAATAATTATATGTATACATACAAAAAGAGTTAAAATAAATATTAATTAAAAATTACTTAAATATTAATGTTAATTAGTAATTTTAGTAGTATTATAATCTATGAAATATTTTAATTATAAAATTATTAAAATTATAAATATATGTTCATTTTATAAATTCATTTAATGATTTTATTTTTTTATTTTTCAGTTACTAATTTATATATATAACTATTTTTTATTTATATATAAATATGTGTGTGTTTGTGTCTGAAGAACCTAATAAGATGTTTGTGTAGGTAAACCCAAAATAGATGTATGTATATCCAACAATGTCCAATGCATATAATATTAATTTTATTTTAATTTCTATGTAAAATAAACTAAAATTAATTAAAAATTTTATATATAAATACAATATATATATATATAATGTTACTAATATATAAATATTTTTATATGAAAAGTTCTAACATTTTGAAAGTTCAATTAATTAATTCATATATACATTAAAGTTACAATCATTTATCAAAATCAAAGTACATAAATATTTTCCCTAAATAAATATTCAAATATTTTATCAGTGCTATAA